>JAGVSL010000062.1:1292631-2585262 GCA_022494535.1 Himalopsyche phryganea
ATATAGTACACCAATAGTGTGTACTAAAGGCATTTTATATATTATATTGATTTTTTCAAATCCAAAATTTGAGTCTAGAGCTTGGGTTGGTCATCGTGATTTTCCTTCAATTCTTTTCATGCTTTTATGAACACTTCATCTCATCATAATCCTGTTTTCTGTCAAAATACGCATTTTTTAAATAAATTTCTATTAAGCAGTAGACAATTAAAAAAATTTACGTTTTTGTTGTTGATATTTGAGAGTATCAAGTGATAAATATCTTTTTAACATGCTTTACGCATCTTAATCATTCATAAATTTCAATACATCTGACATCTCCAAAGTTAATTTTTAAATTTTCGATGATTTGATTGAAAAATATTACAAATATTACCTAATTATATTATTTTCATTACTATTTTAGAAAATATTGACTCTTAAAAGACATGACTACAGAACATGTTTAGTAAAAACTCAGACGCTCAAACAATGTTAAGGATACGTAGATAGTATTAAGGCAATGAGGGATTATTAGTGGCTTATCGCATTAACTACACATCATTTGAGGATCTTATTATAACGGTTGAAAATTCGCATAATTTCATGAATTTGAATACTAGTGCCCAATCGAAGATTGGAACTCTCGACCGCACAACTGAGTAAACTGAACGCCTTATCAACGGCCAACAATTTTAATATAATTTAATTTTGTCGATAATCACGTTAAAACACACTAAAATTACAATTGTAAAAAGGAGATGTTTTAGTGAAAAGATACGAATCTGCGTAGCTCAATACAAGAATATTTTAGATAAAATGAGCAATTTTATCTCTTTTGTTTTTGGGTGAAGTTTTTACAGTAATTATCATTTACAATGCTTCTTTCAAGCAAAGCAGGTCTTGGTCGTTAATTATTGAATCGTGGAAACAGTAAACGAGTATTGAAAAACTTTTTACTTAATAATTACATTTACTCTGCCTTCTACAACGTAAATAACTTTAAATAAAAAATATTTGCTCAGTAACGAGTCAAAGTTGTAGACATTGTCCAAATGATTAAGGTAAATTACCGCCCCAAAATGTTTCTCGCGTCTAACTGTTGGATTGCTTACAATTAAAGGCAATATATACAATTCGTTATGATAAATTAAAAAAAATACATCTTCAAATGTTGGTTTATAGTATTTTTGTATTTTTTCTTGATTTTTTAATTACTTTGTACCCGTGTGCGAATGTATTCACTGTTGTATTCACAACTGTGCCTGTTTATACATGGCAGAGTGTTTATACGTCATATAAGTATAACTTTTTCAATAATCTTTTCTTACACTGCTCTTCTACATTTCCACAAAAGTATAGCTTGTAAAATGTTCAGATTTTCTCTCAAGAGGCAGATATTTACATATGCAAATCAGCAAAATTAAATAATTTAATACATATCGAAATATTGTATTGTGGAAATATATTTTTGTGAATCGTGGCGCCCCATAAAGAAACAACCTGCATCATGAAACTATAAACTATCGAGCACCTATTTGAATAACAAAGTAATGCAGATAATAAGCCATCACTTTTTAAGAGTCAGTATAGATGATGTAAAACTTTGATCGGCTATATCTCAAAACTACCAATTTCTAGTTGCATAACTATGGAATTAGGCCATCGATATATGTAATACATTAACAAAGATTTAAATTATAATACCATGTATAATACAATGCTCATCGCTGGATATGTCTACCGTTTTAGCTGATCTGACATTGCCTTTACGATCGCTGTCGTAAGACTATGAGGGGTCTTGTATAATAACTTATAATCTCCAGCATGTGAAAAAAATGACTTACTAATGCAACATTGTTCTTAGTGTTCACACCGACCATTTAAATTATTCTTTCTAAGCTTACGAACTCCAATCTAAAATGAATGTGAAAATGCTGTTCATTTTTGAAACTCATAATTCTTCAATGCCCTATAATTAATAATCTCCATTCCAGCCAATGAGAGTGCAGTATCGTGCTATCATGGCCACTAGTTTTTTTTTTTATATATCATGTTGTAAACGTCTGTTCCGCAGTTTTATTTGTAGTAAACTATGCATTTGTAACTGTAGCATGAAAACGGTATTTCTAGATTTTCTGAAAAGTTGAATTGTGATACTAAAGCCGTCATATGACAGGCTTGATGATTGTTACTTCTATAGATTTTTGCACGACTCTACAGCCCTGGTTTATTTGTAAACTGATTATATGAAGGTTATTTTAAAAGAATTTTAGAAATAAAGAAACTTGATTGCTTTGTAGCAGGCTTCGGTGAAAAGTATGACAGTAAAAAATGAAAAAGTTTTCCAACGCAGGGGAAAGAAAGATCTATTCGTGTTCCGTATAATATAGCCGCAAGTTTATGTCATACATTATAATTGGCATTCGTTGCCTCCAGGCGTATGTGTCCGTGAACAATTTTAAATGTGTAAGTCCTGAGGCATAAACTGGCGTTTTCTTTGTTTGGGAAATAACAATCGGAAATTGCCTGCCCCGTGAACGAAAGATAGACGCTTGTGAAATTTATCTTGCTCTTCTGCACGTTCAAGCATTCGATCGACGAATGAACACTTTCATGAATTGATTTTTTAATCGATTTACATTTTTATATTAAATGAAACTGGTGACGTCTTAGTTCTTCTCCATCCACCCCATATCCAATCCCATTACATTACATTAATAATACCATTATTTTATTCCTCATTAGTAACGTCATTCTTATATTTTCATATCCTTACTAGTATTTATTACCTAGCTTCGCCAGGAATAGAGCGGACTAAAATTTAGACACTGGCGTTATTTTGGTGAAAGCTAATGTTGAAAGTTGACAATATCACGATGGAGCGTACCTTATGTGACACCTCCAAAATAAAATCGATCAATTAATATTAATTTTAAAAGTTGAATCTCAAATGTTTAAAAATATCACCGTGGACCGTACCTTATGTGGCATCCTAAAAATAAAGTCAACCAATTAATAACAGTGCTAAATGTTGAAAGTTGAAAATATCACCGTGGATCGCACCTAATCTGACACCCATAAAATATAGTTCATCAATTAATATTACTGCTAAATGTTGAAAATATCACGATTGATCGTACCTTATGTAACACCCACAAAATATAGTACGTCAATTAATAATAATGTTATAAGTCGAAAGTTGAAAGTATCACCGTGGACTGTACCTCATCAATAATTAATAATAAAGTTAAAACATGAATGATGAAAATAGCACAGTTGACGTATAAATGGTAGCCAGAACGACATGTACAAATTTCACGTCGGTACTGTACAAACTTTGGAAGGAGTTCTTGTGACAGACAGACTGATTTATATGTGTATTTCCTGCTATATTATTCTAATATATTCTTATATCTGAATAAAGAGGTTGAGAAAGTGAGTTACAACTTGACCTCGCTTAAAACAATTTACGCTGAGATGATCCATTACAAGGCTTAAGAATTATAACTACGTCAGAATTAAATTATAACAAAAACAGAAGCTCAATGTACCCAGAGGAATTTAGTTCGTTTGAGAGCATAATGTGGCACTCTAATATACCATACAAAAGATATTAATATCAGTAAAAATTCGGGCGAATAAGGATAAACAAAAATTCCGAATAATTCAAACTACGAATTTTTATTTTGTTTTAAAATACCAAACACGCGACCCTGCAACGAAATGGCCCAATAGCAATGAAAACTCTGCTACGTGGCCGGCAGGACACACAAACGTAAACGTTATTTATGTTTATCAATGATAGGAAAAAATCATATTTACATACAAATTTTCTTGATAGTTTCGCGTGTCAAAAGTGAATATTTTTGTATGCACTAATTTTTATTGAATCGATTGTTGTGTTCATCGAAGATAACACGGTATAATGACTCGCTACAGAGGAATGATCAATCTGTCGGTGGTAAGTAAGAAAGGCATAAAACCACATGTTCATTTGTTTTTTTTGTAACCATGTCCACTCCCAATTTACAGCATTATGAACTCCTAATGGAACTTATCTCGCCATAAGTTGTTCTATTAGAACTTCTTGTTAGTCAGTCACACAACCATCCGTTTCGGGAGTGAGTAAAGACAGAAGGTAAGGGCTACGCCAAGACTATTTATTACGTAATCACTCTATCTACGAACCGTTTTTAGGAAGCGAATTTAGACATTACTTGGAAATTGATTTTTTAATCGATTTATGGATTTGTATTTGAAGAAATTTAATTGGATATCAATATATTATACTTTTAAGTTGATGTATTATACGAATACGAAGAAATTCTTAATTGAACATGAACCCAGTATTGCCACCATGGAAGCAGACACATACTGACACCTTACTAATACTATGAAATATTTATAATTTTTTAAGATTTTTTTAAGCAGTAAAACATTTTCTAAATGACCTATGATATTGTCTTATTCGAATCCTCGTGGGTCGATGTACTCTAATTATCCACAGAAGTAAGTGCAGGGTAGTGACTATCATGGTTGATATCTTCTTCCCTTTCACTTGTATTCTCATCGGCAGTACAGGCAATTATAAATTGTGTATTTGAAAATATTTGACAAATAATATTGAAATCTTAATCGTTTCGTGCACAGATTATTCTTGAACCAGATTATCTGGAATATAGAGAGTTTAACGTATTTCAATTAAATTTGAATTATTGAGATTTTGTACACTTCCGTGTATTTTGTCACTAACGACCCGGGTTTCGCCTTTCGGGTCGTTAGTGACAAAATACATGGAAGTGTACAAAATCTCAATAATTCAAATTTGATATTGAAATTCTATCAAGCACCCTCAGTCGATGTCTTAAAGTATTTCAATTAAATGAATAAAATGCAGTGATAAATAATTCCTAAGTGTTTGCAAGAAGGTGATAGTATATTATTTAAATTAACAAGAATAAATCGTACGCAATTAAAACGATAACGGATAAATTATTTTCATTATCCGTATAATGTATACACATAAATATAATTAGCTAAGTTCATAAAGCGAAGTTACGCCGCGCGAAGCTTATCCGTTCTTAAAGCGTTAATAATACGCGGACGCCTTTTCTGACGCGAGCTTTCGTTAGCCGAAACCTCCCGCCGTTGTCCGGTAAGCCTCAGCTCGCCGTAAATAACGGTAGAAGTAACGGATAACGACTGTTTACGACCATTACGAAATAAGCGGACAGCATGCCACTTGAACCGCGTGCGGTGGTTTGTTTTCCATTTTCGAGCGAGTACATTTTATTTCCGCAGTTAAAACGATCGCCTATTTTGCGAAACCAGCATTGCAACAAATAAAACAACATATTGAAACTTCAGTTAGTGAAAGTTCAGTCACTATAATATGAATGTGAAAACATAATATTTTAAACTATGTCCGCACGTAATGAAGAGCATATGGACTCATTATAAAGCAATTAACAAATGTCATCAAAAGGAAACTTATACCCACTTGTAAATGCTTGATATCTTTTCTACCTGTGATAAAACACACATGATAAATAGTCATAAAAACTACATAGTTAAACATGATGTAAGTGACTGAAAACATTCATGTAATACATATCCATTATCTGATAAATAGTTAAGAAAATATAAAGAGTTGCAAATGAAAAATATCAAATAAAACTATTTTAAGATATTTCTATAAATGAATACGTGAATTATTGTCGGTCTGCTGATTATTTTTTTAGAATAAAATACCAATTTTTTTACTTGCTAATATTGCTGTATTGTCAAGGGGTGAATGAAATCCTTTGAAATATCAAAAGATAATATTAGATTTTAGGACCGGCAGAGTAATGATATTATCACCATACTGGCAGAAGTTGGTAGGTATCAAATTGAACTTTTAGAAGAAAGCCTGAATTTTTATGTTATATAGATAATCATAATATCAAAAGATTGATGGATTCATCCTGGCCTGACACATTTAATGTTAGGTATAAATAGATAAGGACAATTGCTTTGCTTTGAATCTGTATTAATATACTTAAATACTCATAAAATAAACTGCTGTTTTTTGCCAAATTGGTATGGTTAAGAAATGTTATACGAGAATCTCATTATGTACTTTAATTTTTTGACTTCTGCCAGTACAAAAACGATACAGTATGGTATATTTAATTGTAGTATTAAGTAGTACTTAAATTTATTTAATTTGGTCATGCGTAGATTGTATGTTTACTACTAAGCCTGTCGTATATTAATGTCTTCATAGAATTGGTATATCATTTTCAAAGTATGCAATCATACATTTATTGTTTCAAATTAAGATATAAAATTTATAGCAATTGATATGCATTACCGGTGTTGTTTGCCCAACAATCTATGTCGTTAAATGGGCTATTAGTAAGTAAGTAATAGGATTGTTTGATTCCTTTGTAGAATACTTAATATAAAAATTATAATTTAATATTTTCCGCACACTGTTGAACCTTGCACTCCGAGAAATCGTTGTGACATAATTGTGATTTCCTTCATACAGTTCGGAACACGGTTTGAATAAATTTTGGACACCATTCACTGCCGCGTTGAAGCTCCTCGTAAAGGCAGTGTATAGACAAATCCATGATTAGTTAATATTTCATACAACGGTTCCAAGTTATCGAATGTTTTTTAAGCAATACCCACTCCCAATATGAAGTATATAGAATACTAACGGAGCATCTCGACATTTCTTTTTTACAAGAAATGGTTGAGAGTCAATGTCTCAACTTCTCTTCAAGCGGTAAGATCTAGGCAAATCAGTTGGTTCTGAGCTCAAGTCGTGGTAAGGTCGAATTTAGTTTTTTTTTGAATTTGCATTGGCCATTCATTGAATCAAGAGAATCATTAAACTAGAACATTATTAACGACGCACCTTTGTATAAGGTGAGGGACACAATAAAATATAGATTTCAAATGACAAAAAATATGAAAATGTATACCGTAAATAATGATCCAGATATGAATTGCGGTTAGTAATTTCTAAATATTTGAATATTTTAAATAAATAATCGATACTGTTTAAAAATAAGTATTTCTTTCATTTCTCTACCTAATAGAAGAACCTAATCCTCTCTTTCCCATGTATTTGTAAGTTTCGTCTTACAATTTTTAGTTTCTCACGACGATATAGCGGAACTTATCTTCCGTTATTAGTGACGAAAGAGTGTATTTAATCATTGCATATTATAGACTAGTAAGTACCTGGCATGCGTTGCACTGCTTCTCAAAGAAAGAAAGTGTTTGTGTTTTAATTCTGTTTATTGAATTCTGTTTATTGAAGTGATACACAATAATTTTGTTCCGTCTGGTGCGTACGCGAATAAATCAGAAGGTTTTCCAAGATATCGATGTTTGTACGTAATTGATTCTTTTTTTTTAAGATTTTTTTTCAGAAATCTTCACGGGTGTGCGCACAAAAACTCACCAAAGTTTCAGTGAATCGGATGAATTTTATTAGAACGCATAGAGGACAAACAAACAAACATTAATTCATTTTTATATCTAAAGATTAATGTTGTTTCTCTGTAAGCTAAGCAAATATATTATCGATCGAATGAATAGCTAACTAAAAACCTCAATCTACACTCCGATTGGAGATGCGGTTTTACGATAGAAAACTTTTAACTATGTGGCTAGCTAGCAAACTATGGTAGAAGTATTCCAGCTTATGGCTCACCCACCTTACAAAGGTTAGCTAGACAAATGAACAAGGAGAACTCGTTACAGTATAGGCTGTGCTAACTATTTTGCACAGTTCTATTTCAGTTTTAGGTAAGTAGATTGCTCGCGTGTTGTATTTTTATTTTACTATAAATTTTATAATCTAACGACATCTTCATGGTTTTAGAGTTTAAGAAAAGCGTTAGGTTATCTTTGATGGTTCCATAGAAATATTTGACAACACACACATCATGGATGTTGTAGAGGTTAATTAATGATTCACAGTGCAAACGATAATTTATCTGAATATTTTACTTATAAACTTTATCTGGTCATAACAATGTTCGGTTTGAATTAATTGGTATCACTAGAATCACTACGATCCGTTCTATGGATCGCATGGGTGGAAAAACATCACATACATCCATTCCCTGGAACACAAATCCATAAATCGATTTCAGAAATTATGCCTGCCCGCGGATACTGCAACCGAATAAAAAGAACGTCGAAGAGCGTTGATCTACAATATATTATTGTGTCGGTATTTTTGTATTAGCCTAGCGATCGGATGGGTCTGAGGATAAGTCCCAGCAAGAATAAAACATTTGAGATCTTGGCAAATGGGTGCTCGTGATGTTTTTTTTCTAGAGTTGATCTCAAGTGACTTTAAAAAAATCTCATCGAATTTATCATAAGGGATTTAAAAATGTCATAATATAATCTATTTTCTCATCTATACATCTAGTCAGAAATTTTTACGCAACAAATGGCATAACAAAGTTATCAATTTTATTTTAGTATTTAATTTTTCCTACATTTCAAGAAGTCAAATGTATGGTCTTTTGCCTCAATCTCAAATTTGGGTATATGTAAAAAAAACATTAGATACAAACGCATAAAGAAAGCTTGTATATTATTGCATATTACGGACAAAACCAATGATGAAAAAATGTGTAATAAACTGTCTTCAATTTTTATAAATATTGTCTCTCTACCTAAAATTTTATCATTTCGTAATAATAATTTATATTATTATAGTACCTAGTTGCGAACTATGTAGTCTATGTGCGTTACGAAAGATGATATTTAAAAAAGAAAATTAAATAAAAGTAATTTTATCGTTATGTTTAAATGCGCTTAAATTTTTGGCCTCATAAAAAAATTGTAGTTACATTCCGTATCTTAAATTTGAGCCAACGTGGCTTAGAGATATTATTTAATGCTGAAAAATGTCTACCCATGAATATCTTGCCGTTTTAAGTACCAACGTTATCTTCAATAAGCTTTTTTTTAAGTATCCATAATTTAAAATAACTACATCACACTTTGCTTTAGTTTTATGTTAAAGTATGAGTGGAATAGATATAAATATTATTGCATATAAAAAGGTATTAAGTGTATCAGGGAGATTTAATAATTGAAATTGTTTCTTTATGTTACTTTATATTCAGAGACAAAAACAGTTTGTGAGATAATTTTTTGTGTTCATTAGAATGAATAATTCAGGGCATGTTATAATTTGTTATGCTTAAAAGGTAATATTATTATTTATATTTAGAAAGATTAGAATAGGCCAATTGGAAAAGCATCTTTACTCATATTTATCCATTTACTGTTAAAACAAACTACATCATATGGCATTACATCTGGCGCCCACGCGCCAACAGAAAAACAAACAGAATTGAGAATAAGTATCCAATGTTTCGTTTTAAATAATCATTACTGCTTACGCATATTATTTATTTTAGCCTTTTACGCTCCCAATGTAAAGCGTATTGACTGAACGGTTTCAATAAAATTTATTTGATAAAGAATTGGTTGTAAGTTAATCGTTTACATAAAATGTTCACTAAGGTTAAACATGGAATCATTAAGTTGTGCACACTGGTTCTTAGCCATGGCTGAGGATGGGCACACTACTACCAGGATTTTGAAAAATAATCTAGAAATCGACTAAAAATCAGGTATAAAATAGTTGTTTTAATCCTCGCAGTGCATCACGGAAGCCAAGAGTGTTTAATTGTATTTTTGTATATTTTTATATATGTTATCAAACATATGAAACATAACGATTTAATATTAAATCGAAGAGTAAATCAGTATTGGTGTCTATTGAATTAAAATGACCAATTTTGCAAAATTATCTATTATTATCATTTGGTTTACAATATTCATTTTTCTCACAATTCAAAACATTTGGCGTAAATCTAATACGAACTGGTTAATTTCAAGCAAGGCAAATATTCAGCTTGCATTCCCTGTTAGATGGTTTGGAATATTTCAATACCATAATTTTGCAAATAGTGTGAGAGACAGGTAAGAATTTCCCTGAGGGTAATTGTCCACATAATAATAATGCTTATTCATACGTTAAACAATATTATATGGATTATTAATATATTGACTTGAAATGGCAATCAGCTTGTATTCTACATTTCTGGGTAAAATGATTTCTTTTTTGTTTTTATACTAAATTGTAATAAAAAATTATAATACAGAAAAACCTGTGAACTTTATAAGATGTCCACTACCAATGTGCAGCACATGGACTTCTTACAGAGTGAAAATGTTGTTTTACGAAAAAGGTTGTAATTATTTAGTATTATGGAGAGGGTACCGACAAAAGGATGGGGATAGGAAATAAAAAGAAGATAGTTAACCGCTCTCTCTACGCCATGTTTTCATGAACGAATAGGAGGTGGGTGGGAAGAATGTAAATGTCACAGATATCTATGCCTTTGAAAACAAGTCAGTACCTCCGTTGAAAAATAGAATATATATTATTATGTATTGGTGATTCAAACCAGCAAACCGTAACAATCATCGCATAAATATAACAAATAGTGAATAACGTTGAACATTCTTCTACAGCAGTGCTCCGCAACCTTTTTCCACCCACGGCACATCTAAGTATTCATTAGTATTTTGCGGCACACCACATAGCAAAATTTAACAAAACTTACAATTTACTAATTTGTTTTTATTTGATAAATTTTAATAGCTAATTTATTTTTTAATAAACGCCAATTAAACGCTTTCACCTTTTCAAAGTGATGGAACCATTAACAAAATAGAAAAAAAATAAATTATAAAAAAAGCATTTGTAAAAGTTGCAACAAAAATAGCGAAGCTAAGTTGAGTGTAAGTATTGTCCATTTTTTCATTAGCCAAATTCAAAATAATCTTTCATAACAGTCTCGTTAGTACTTCGGAACATTTTCAATGATTCTTGTCGTAACTTTGCCAATGTTTGAGTTTCTGTTTCAACCCGTTTTATTAATCAGAGCATGTCAATAAGTTTTCATTTCGATTGTTTGTAATAATTCCTCCGGGAAATTTTTAACCATCAATGGTTCGCAATATATGCATGAATGTGTAATTTCTAAGATTGGTTTTGTTTGATTCACACACGAGACAAACAGTATTTTATTCCCCATCATTTCAGTTTCACTATCCGTGGTGTTTGCAATACAATTTGCCATTAAATATCAAAATAATAATATTTGTTTCAATGAGAATAATTTAAACAGAGATCTTTGCTAACGAATGGCTTCAATTTTTCTCTAATATAAAAATACCCGTTTCTTTCTCGTTTTGGGCATACTATGCCATGGCACATCGGTTACATATCTATTATATATCTATTGAATATTTGAAATGATAAATCTTTGATGTTATGAAATCTGTACTGCATTTGTAGGTAGAAAAAAGAATTTAACAATGTGAAAATTTCTTGTAAAATCCTTAGTTTGAAAAAGCTCTATCGTCTGGCAAAATACATTTGTGAAAAACCATGCGGAAATGCAAATATAATACATTTTAATTGAAATTAATCATTAAAAATTTGAATCATATAACAGCAATCGATTAAACCAATTATTTTTATCAACAGTTATTATTTTTAAAACATTCGACCCAAAGTT
The DNA here is from genome assembly GCA_022494535.1 of Himalopsyche phryganea. NCBI lineage: Eukaryota > Metazoa > Arthropoda > Insecta > Trichoptera > Rhyacophilidae > Himalopsyche > Himalopsyche phryganea. The sequence continues at coordinate 1,304,235 of JAGVSL010000062.1, forward strand.
ACAGTAAAACCACCATTTATTTACACGCAAGTCGGGACCGTGTTATTGGGATTAGCGTAATTGGGAGAGTGAAGCTCATACAAGATTAAGAGTTACTTTTTTTTTCGCGAAAAATGCAAAACTGCCAAACCTAAGAATAAATGAAAAAAAATATATATTGATGAAATATTTAGTTACTGTGTGTACAGCAACGACAGTGGAATGCGACCGCGCAATTGGGGGATTTGAGGCGAATATTTCGAGGTAATTCGGAGTAGCGTAATGGGGGGTTCCACTGTATATGTAATATACACAATGTTTTAACAAAGATTTACTTAAAACTACGATAATAATACCGAACATAACGTTTTTGGATCAATAGATAACCTCTTTCGTATAAATAAAATTCGTTCGTAAAAAAAGGAGAATTCTGTTTCCTAACATTACCTGGATTCGACAAATTTACATGAGATTATGTTTATTAATTTCACCATCAGCAGCTTCCTATTGTTATATCAACCGTACCAATTCAGAATCAACGGCCATGGTGTCATGCCGTTAATCCAGGAATAACCTTAATTGTAAAACTCGTTCCAGGGATATGTTTATTCTCTTTTTTCACTTTGAAGTGGAGAATATAATACACAAACAGAAAAATAATTAAACCAATCTTGATGTAAATTTATCCGTCAAATGGCAGATATAGTATAAAGGGATCATTTATACACACAAAGTCATGGCGCTTGATAATGTTAGTGTATGGTGTAAGGTTGTTATGTTGGTTGTGAGAAAGTGTTGGTAGACAGTGCAGACAGATGGTACAGAGAGAGTTCGAAATTAGAACATTCTCATTATAGCAAGTTCGGAAAATTATTTCTCATATTAATCAAAATGTATGAGAATATTAATGAAGCGAAGAGGACGTGCAAAAAGCACAAATTAAAACGGTAGCGATAATGACTCAATCCATTTTGAGCAAATCGCCATCTTATTTTACAAGAAAATGAAATTTTCGTGTTTTCGTAATCGATAAATTCGTGATGGTTTCTCTTAACTTTATATTATATCTAAAAATTGTAAGAATGGAAATAGACAATTTCACCAACTGTTAGTTTTATATTTAGTTCATACAAATTAAATAAATCATAAATCATATACCAACACTCCCTACGTATAATCTCGCAAATATGAGCTTTTACAGGAGAGCATTTCAAAGATTCATAACGCAATTGCAAAGTAACGACTTCATGCATATTCTTCAAAATTGGGTCAGTGCTACTATTTTTAATCTAATTTTCCTTGTTGTTTGATGCCTACCCATAGAACTGAGTGCGTATACAACGGAAATGAAAAATACATAATAATCACATATTTTGCACTTACGTGATTACACGTAGGGAGTCTCGATATGCTGTCAACTTCAAACAGGTGGAAAAAATATTATTAAGTTTTTTTTCCGAAGTTTTAAAATTTTATTTAAAAAAACCATTTGCCTACTAAAAAAGTGTTGAATAAAATCAAACCTAAATTTTTAAGCTTCGCTTCCGCCAGGAATTTCCCAAAATAACCACTATTCAACCATGAACTATATCCCGATTATCATATAGTATATACCTACCCATCGTCCTGGCTCTGCCGAGCTTCGTGTGTCGACTTCGAGAAGCGAGTTTAGGGTTGCTAGATTGGGGTTTCCCCATTTCAGGGCTTCTAAAAAACTCTCAAGGTTTCTTCTTGGTTTCGAAATTTCAGTGTAAAATTAATTATTGTAAATAAATTGAACTATTCGCTCAAATGTACTGAACTGATAAAATACATACATATTAAGAAGATATAATTATTGCATTGCTACCGAGAAGATTTTCCGATTTTTCCTAATCATCATTAAAGTGTGCAAAGCTCGTTCACAAAATGACGAAAAGGAGATATAAATGGCAGTTTAACAATGTGTTTTCATTATGTTTCCGTAATAATATAATGTTATTGGAAAAAACTTTTTAATTATAGAAAATTCAATATTCCAATGAGGCTGATTTTGATGACATTTTCTGATTATTACTGATAGAAAAAATGTTCTATACCCGCCTTGTTATTACAAATTACAGCTAAAACAATTCATAAGTTTTTATAGGAAACTAAGTAATTTGGTAGATTTCATTACTGGCATAACTACTTTTTTCTGAAATGCGAAAACTAATTTTAACTTTGCAATGATGGTGACAGTTCATAACAATGAAATTCAATTAATATGTTTTAACCATGAAGTTTGAAAGTGAGCTGGTTGTAAGTTTATCACTTTTATAACCTATTGAGAGATTTATAACAAAATTAGCTGGAAGCTTACTTGAAGTTGGCGGCCATTAACTTATTATTGAACTTATTTTCAGAATATGAAGGAGAAAAGGGTTAAAAATATCACAAAAATCAATTCCTTTGTAAAAAAATCATAAATCGATTGTGAAATAAATATATTACATCAATAAAAAAACGCAGGAACTTGAAACCTTTATTAAATAACGGCCTGGAAGAACTCATTTATTTTGATGATAATTATTGATTCAAGTTCTCAAAATTAGCAAAACATTTTAAATGGAAAACGTCATGTAAAAGTTAAAATGAAGTTGAACGAATTCAGGTCTACCGTTGATTTATATATGAAGAAAATAAGATATTTTTTCAGTTGGGCTTTAAAATAATTAAATACTCGATATAATTTAATTTTTAGCGAACAAGCTTCAATTAGAAAAAAATATGTTCGTTAATTTTGCATTCTATGTTCATTGACTCGTTAGTTTACACTACCACTATCATTTTAATAGATTTAACTACAATTAGATATGTTAAATCAATATTTTATAATCTTCTTTTATTTACAATAAGCATACACAATAAATTTATGAAAGAAATAAACCGACAGCCATATCTAAAAAATGTCAAAATTTGCATATGTTGATTAGAGTTGATAAATTATGAAAAAAATAATGGATGATAAATAATTATATAATCAACTAATCTAAGTTAAGAAACAAATGGTAACAAGCTAACCTAATTTATCAGTTTACTTGAAATTTACAGATCTTGACACGTCATAAAATGTAACATAACCGACACCAAAATATATTTTTTGATTTTTCTCTTTACAAACGCAAGAGTTTTGCTATAAAACTAAAAAATAATTTTTACACTTTTTTCCTCAAATAAAAGCATGTTAGGTTAGATATGCAAATTGCATCATTTAATTAAACAATTCTTAATTTACTAAATAACGTAGATATTGTATTTGAGAGATGGATTGAGACTAATTATTAATGTTATCAAAAATATATATCTAGTTAAATCTGCCAGCCCTGTGCCTCGGAGCATTAGCAGTCGCGACTCGCGGGCCAGTTCGGTTGTAAGCTACAAGGCTCCGAGAGGAAAACACGTTGCTGCAGTTCGGCCTCCAGCTCCCAGCGATCGCGAAAAAAAATACATACACCGAAGTCTCAGAGCCCGCGAAAACATTGTGTTCTACCCGCCATTTATCGATGTTACTACAAAGACGATATCAAACTAACAGTAAATCTATAGTTTCTTCAAAAACTCTGTTCCATATAATATATTGTGAAAATAATACATGTGAAAAGTCAATCGCCTGAAACTGTGCGGATTTTCCTTTGTAGTGAGAAAAACAACAAGCAAATTTGTCATCCTGTTCAATTTTTCCTGTGCTTAATTTGTTTTCACTGTGAAAGATATATTCAGTGGTTCGTTCAATTTATATGCATATTTTAAAAAGACCTGACTTCTTAAATATTAACAATAAAACCGTATTTTCTTTTATAATATTGAAAACAGCGAACAAATTTAGAATAAGAAAATCTTAAAAAAACCCTGCGCAAAATTCCTTTGTATTCTACTATAAGACAATAATAGTTTCAATAGAACCTAAGAATGTTGTATATTTTCAAGATACAGAGAAATCATTAAACAATTAAATATTTTTAATGTTATTAAATAAATTGTTATTCATACAAAATATGCATAAGTGATAATTATTTCATTGCTAATATAATATATATGTTTTATTTAAAACCTGGCGGATAATAATCGAAGAGTATTTGAAAATCAACCAGTGATAATAATATATATTCCGTTATTTTATAATTCTCACGTGTTGTGTTACTAGTGTTAAAATTAGTTAATGTGTAAGTGATTTTTTTGTTTTTGAAACATTTTCAAACACTAGCCGTTTGTCTATAATAGAAGAGATGGAAAAAAGTAAATAAAACCCATACATATTATTTGATTTATATTCGTATACCTATTACTTAAGACAATTTGATTATGAAGTAATTAAATTCATGTTAGCATGTTTTATCTAGATCGTTTAAATTTTCATACCAGATAAGATAATGACTGTATTTTGCACCTAAACAAATGTGATCTTATCTTATATCTTGATTAAGTCTTGATAATATATTTTTCTCAATTATATCATAATAAAACAACGATTGTTATCAATTTTAACTAAACATTTCACAATTATGCATATAAAAATCAAAAGAACAATTCAAATATAATTTATTACACATACTGATTTATTTAATCATATCTATATATGTTGTAATGCTATTTTTTTCCTTTCTAGTACAAACTCCTACAGAAAAATTAGTACAATTAAAAATGATTTTTTTTCCAACGCATACCATTTTTAAGTTTCGCTTATTAATTTAAGATATCGACTGAGGGTGCTTGATGGAATTTCAATATCAATTTTGAATCGTTCATATTTTGTACATTTCCATACGTTTTTTCACTAACGACCCGGGTTTCGCCTTTCGGCATTTTCGGGCAATCGAGTACACGGATGAACTCGAACTTTTCTGTTTATAAAACTAATTAATCATTAAATACAAAGAAATGAGAACAGTTTTATGACTCAAAGTTGGCTAATATTTCCCAGTTACAGTAAAATGAATATTAAAAATTAAAAATAAATAATTAAAATACCTGTTTAATTTTGTCGAAACCTCTTAATACTATCCTTAATTCATTTATAAATTTAGTTATTCTGTTTTAAAATAGATGAATATTCATTTTTATGCTTTAAAATAATATTACAATAGCGAAGGTCTCTTTGGCTTCAACGTAAGAAACCCTACAAAGACAAACTGTATAGGGCTTTTAAAAGGTCAATCAATCGAACTTACGCTGAACATTAATGCAATTTATTTAATAATTAATCATCGGTTGATTATTATCGAGATGAGCGAAACTTATTCTGGTCATTCTAAACATGTGGAAGTAATAAAAACATTGTGTTTTATTTTTCAAATGTTATATCATGATGAGTTTCGGTTGTTACATATATTGGACACATGTTATAATCTTAAAGGTATAGCTGATTTTTTTAAACATGGAATACTTTCCAGGTGCAAAAGAAACGTAAATAGTTATTTAGTTTTTTCACAATTTGTAATTTAGAATCTGTGTAACACAAATCGTCCCAAAAAAGAATCAGTCGTATTTGATTTGAGATGATATAACTAATGAGTAAATAATCTATGATGTGCGGAGTTATCATTTTGACTATTTTTTTGCTTTGACACGGTTGTAAATACCAAGAAGTATTATTAAATAAAGTATGTATATATTAAAAAACACTTCGGCCCTTTGTCAGTATTAGAATAGTCATTTTTCCAGTTGCCGAATTTTAAGACGCAGGTTCATCATGCATGACTTTTTATTGTTTTGACGAATTTTATATTTTGGTGTATTTTAAGTAATGGAACATATCTACCGTTTTTATATGGGCACCATGTCTTTCTTTACACAGCAGTCTCTGAAACGTATCCCCCTTACAAAAAGTGAATCAGGTGTAATTCAATATTTTCGCTCGTGATTTCCGATATCATTTTTACCGAACTTAGCTTTGTTTTAATGCCACATCCCGTTAGCACAATTCACAATTGGGTCATCCGTTTGGCTTTTCCGAAATTAGCAAAAGGAAAAATAGACCGATAAAATTTTTGACAATTATTTCCAGCTCGACCCTATCCGCGACGCGATGGAGGCGTCATAACAAAAAGTCGAGGGAATTATTTTCTCGTGTATAAACAATACAAATGCACTAATTAACTTTTCGTGTGCCAAAAATCTTATCTGAACAACTACAATTTCGTGCAGTCCACCCTTGTATTCTACTTTCTTAGTTATAAACAGTATTACCACAAGTCTGTTCTGTTTATTCTTAAAAAATCATTGAAAAAGAGTATTCAGTTTCATAAGAATTATCTAACGAAGATTTCTCGGCAACAGACCTTCGTCAGAACTATGCTTAAACGAATAAAAACACATAAAAAAATTTAATTACGAAATATGATTTTTATTTCGAACATAAAATCAGTCTTCAGTGGGTTGGTACAAAAATAATTATGAATGCAGTTCCAACAATCATATGCCAATTCAATCAACAATTAATAATATTCTAAATCTTTACAGTACGACTAGTACCGGTTTCACATAGCGAGTAATAATATAATAATAATTATAAAATGGTCAGTAGTGAATAAAAACCGTTACTATACACTTGTTCAGTTAATAAAATAAATGGTCAGTAATTCATACAAATTGGTCAGTTATTAAATTAAACTGTCAGATATTTATCTAACATGGTCAGTTTTTTAATTTAATCTAACCTAACTTTCCTACTGACCATTTATAGAATTAGTTTCCATATTAAATTTGCAACTTATTTGCTTAACAATCTGTTAATAGAAAAGAAGTCATAAATTATTTTAAAAATAGTTCTATACCTATACTCTCTATATCCAGTTCTATGTAGCACGATTATATTATGTTCACATGAGAAAGTCGTATAATAAATACTATAAATTTTGTTTAATGTATTAATGTAATTTATGTATACATAAATGTATGTTTGCACGTATGATGTGACAAAATTCTGTCGTCATCTTGAAAAAAGGTAACGGCAAAAACTTAAGCCGAATTAGCAAAAGAAAAATGTTTGAAAAATGAAAAATACAAAAGTTTTTTTCAGAGTTTCCCAAACGGTGTGCTCCAAGCGATTGGAATTTATACCGCAAAGAATAGTTGGATACGGTAAACGTTTACTCAAACCTGAAGTGCAGTTATTTCAATTTCGGTTTGCTGTAGTAGAATATATTTTTTGCAAGCCGGCAATGCACGACTATTCTACCATTTTTCACACATATATATCTGTGACAGAAAAATTTGAAGACGTTCGGTTATTAGACTCCGGCAATAAATTCTTAATTCCTGACAATGTACATTAGAAGTATAGTTATTTTACTAATTTTATTGCGCCGTGACTAGAAAATAGTCTGGGAAGCACTTGTCTATGCGAATAAAATAATTGTGAAATATTCGATATCTTTTTCGATCCCACTCGAGTCCCACTATTGTAAGAATCCTAAGTCAAAATATTGAAATGAAGAATTAGACTCTGGTAATAAATTCTCGACTCCTGTCAATTTACGTTAGCTGTTGTATTTCATCCAATCTATAAAAGTCACCTCAATTCGTTATGAAATAGTTTTGAATTAAGTAGATGTTTATTTTTAATTTGACTATTCCATTCATTCATAACACTTCTTTCTCAGTTTATACGACACGTCTTGTTGACTGACTTAAGTAAATAATTGGTTCTAACATCAGCAAATTACAAAATGGTTTGCTTACATAATAAAATACTTATATTGGTATCATTAATTTTATTTCTTATCAACTAACAGCATGAATCTGGTTAACCACTTAACTAAGTGAATCTTTTAACTTGATTTGCTAACTGATCTTGGATTTTTTAATACCATACTTGAAACATCGATATAAAATAAAATTCGATCTATCTTTTTATGATGCTTTGAACGAAGTATTACAGAACATTTGTAAACCGATATAGATATTTTCTTAATACATATCAATTCAAAAATTTATATGCTGCCCTCTTCTTTTTCACATTTGGCATCTTCCAGCCACCGAGAACTACTATGACTTGTAATTACCAGAACGTTACTATCGAACATGTAAAATCCTAAAAATATGTTAGGAATGAGTAGGATATTGAAAATTCATAAATAATAATATTAAATATCACTTTCCTATTATTTTATAAAAAATACATTTGGTATTACAGCTAATGATGTGCCTGATTTTTTGATTTTTTTAGGTCACTCGAGAAGAAAAAACAAATCATATGCAAATCGTGAAATGATATAATATTATTTTAATATTAACTACCGGAACTTGAAACTGGAACAATGTGATCGCTATGCTAGGGTAAATACCTCTTAACCGCATATGCTGACATATTTGTACTTTTAATAACTAATTCCAAAACGTACATTATTTTAGAAGACGTTGTTGTTTTGTTTTTCATGTTCAAATTTTAATACATAAAAATTTCTCGTCTCACGACAAGGAAAGAAATGATTTATTGCAAAAGGTGAGCAAGGGCAATAGCGACATATAAATTTTAGACATTTTACAATTGTCCTTACTTTTATTATGTAACCGATTTAATTCAAATACAAAATACCAAGTTTTATAATTCTATGATTTATTAATAAAACACTTTTATATTTGTTCTGTTATTCCATTTAACTCGAATATTTTATAAAACTTGTTAACACAATGTTTTCTACGATTAGATTCGAATATTGAGACAGTATGCCGTGTAAAACAGCTTTCATTTAAATTTTCTTTGGTTCGTAATATTAAAAAATGGAAACAAATTAAATGGTCAGAATTTAAATCAATTTTTGGTCAGAATAAAAATATGGACAGTCTGAAAACAATTAATATACCGACAGAATAAAAGCTTAGGTTAGGTTAGGTTAGAAATACTGACCATAAATTATTTATCCCGCCCTCTGTAATTCGAACCAATGTAATATAAATTCTGACCAATCTTTTAAAAATTATTACCGAAACTGAACCTGAAAAATGCGAGCCTTAAAAAATATTGAATCAATTATATTACAAAATGAAATAAAATGTTTTGGAAAATAATCGATAACATATAGATTCTACAGAAACATATAAAATGAATGGCTTACTAGTTGACCCACGTTACTTTCAAGAATAATCACGTAACAATGCTTTATTGGGGCCGTTAAACAATTTCGGAAATTATTATTGAGTCTCGAGTGTTCCCATGTAGTTAATACCAAAGAGAACCTACACTCGTGTAGAGTTTGTCAACTAACTCACCACTCTAGGTTGTTTTATATATCTATTAATTAAATCACTTCCAGTAAAAGTTTTCTTTTATTTTTATACGACCTCGAATAACCTGAGCTTTACTCGCGAATTGTAAGACGGGATTTGGTCAACTCAACTAATACATTTTGATACTAAGCGTGTATGATTATTTTATTTTATTTTATTACGTATATAGGTTAACTGTTTTGCTGATCCTGCTTACAAACAAAATATGTTAAATTTATGTGCTATAAACTACTCACTGAAATCAAAAGTTATGTTAAATCTATACTCGCTTCAAAATTTAGTTTTTGAATAGAATATAACGTTTATAAACTTCTACAAAGGTCAGTGTAAAAAGTCAGAAGTCAGAATTTGTAGAATTATTCTTTTGGAACTAAATACATTGCTGTTTATTTGCCTTTATATACTTGAGTTCTGTCGAGTATACATATATTCAATCGATAATGTATTTTCTGAAATAATACGTACTAAGGGTAAAAATATTGTATAATATATTTTAATAAGGTAGATATAACATCATCATTTCGTTATGATATATATCTTTGTAAATACAAAATTTTAATAGGGTATGTACGACGAAGCTATATATTCATATATATATATATATATAGTATACAACATATTATAATGATTATAACATATATTATTTACAACTAAATAATTCTAAATTTTTTTCTTTTTCGGTGAATGTTATTGACATATAACCAGTGGCGGCTCGTGGATAAGATATCTGGGGGTGCAACGGTTGATTAAAAATAAAAAAATGGTTATTTGGGTCAAATTTTACTATTGACATCAAAATTATTCAAATTAAACATTTCATGTATTTTTTTCACTATAAAACTCTTTTTTTAGACAGATATCACGCGCGGGATCAAACCGCTGCACACGTACCCGCACGCATAGCACGAAATACTGTTAAATTCGCAGTTCAGATCAAGCTTCTAGCTGCGAGTCCATCCTTCGCCCACTTGGCATATTCTAACGAAAACCGTACTGCACAAAATCAGGAAGGTGTTTCACTTTCTGATATTAGTACCGCGGTGTATGATAATTATTGGATGTATGATGTATCGGTGCGCGGACGAGCTTTATACACGCTTACATAATAGTGATATTCTCATTTAATATACATAAAATTCTGTATATTATAGTATTATATTTTTCTCAACTTGCTTGAGAGTGCTGCAGTTCCGCAGTGCGTATGGACGAGCTGCGTGAGAATTCAGACAAAAACGTTTAAATTTAACAAAAAATATTTTAATTATTCTTTTCGATCCACTTATAGTTCATTTTGCTATGTTCGAATCGTAGTTATTTTGGCAAATTAATGTTCTTAATGATAAAATTGTTGGATTCAGGATTGAACCTGTTTCAGTTTTGGTGAATTATTTTTTTGTATCGCTTGATTCAATACGATTTTAAAACTGTTTTGATTCAACATTTTACAATCACCCATAATTATTTAGTATTTATGAGTACACAATATAATGTTATGGTGCCGTGAGATCTATGAGAAACGAAATATGAACACATCCTTTATCAAAGATATGATAATTTTAACCCTCCATAGGAATTCCAAAGTAATATGAAATAACACGACTTTAAAGGTATTGTAATTTTGATGTATGTAAAAAGGCACAACTTTAATTAAAACACATCAATCACGGTTTGATTTTCGAGAGTAAAAATACTCTAACTCTAATACGATGGGAAAATATTGTGTTAAGCGATGATTTTTTTACGATTTACATAATTTGCACTCACAATCCAATTATGTCACAAATCGAGAGAGAATTTTGTTTTGAAATGTGTGACATTTTGATTAGAAATATAAATGGTTTTTTCGGTTCATTTTTTATGTACAGTAAAATTCCAATTATCCGTTTACGGATAATCCGGTTCATGAATTCAATGCGTATATATGTGAGAGTTTACAAAAATGAACCTTTTGGTGTTTGGAATAGTAAAAAAAAATCATTTAAGGTTTGAGGGAACAGAAATAAGATATATATTACAGCCAGAAAAGATTTTATATGGATAGAAGGATCTTTGAAGATTGATTCATAGCTAAATGGGTTCCACAAGTGAGAGATTGAGATAAGTCTGTAACATTCTTTTGATCGTAAAAGAAAATTCTGCCACATGTAGAAAAAGATTTTTTCTTAAATCCGTAAAACAAGTGAATTATCTGAAAAATTTTTTGAAGATATGAGTGACGCGGTTACTATTTCCGATCTCAGTCAACCAGAAGAGAAAAAGAATGAAGCTACAAGTGAAGAAGAAGAAATTATCGAGAAAATTTGACGCATGTGAATTCTGTTGATACTTTAATAGCGTACATCTACCAATGAGGATTCGAATATAACGATGTAATCTAAATTCGAAATGATATTAGACAATTGTTGAAAGATTTTTGTAAACAAATCAAAATCAAAAATGTTGTCAATGAGTAATACTTGTTAACCATGTTAAAATAACGAATAACTTTAGAAATCTCTAACAGTATTTTAAAACAAAATAAAAATTAATAGTTCAGATTATCCGTGTGGATGGATTCCTTAGATAATCAGGAGTTTACTGTAATTATTTTTCAAAATATTCAGTGAGTCAAACTTTAATTATATGAGAAAGCTATACAAGGTTTCTTATGGTACTTAAGTTTAATTGGCGTTGGTCGTTTATGCCACCATTATGAGTTTCCGCTCACGTGCTTCGTTCGTTATTGATGATAACACTTCATTTAATTTCTTTTACATCTATCCACTATTGATGTCAAAGATCCACATAATGTCCGTCCAGTTGACACTTTGTTACTCTCAAAATATCGATAATGACTTTTTTATAACTAAATATACTATTAAAATTGAGGATTCTTTGCCAGCATATAAAAACGTTCTTCTCATATTGTAAAAACAAAAATATCACACACAAACATAAAAATGTACCTTATTTTTCAATGCATCTTCATGATAACGTGATTGCACATGCTCGTGGTGCAGGATAAGAAGTTTAGAGCTTTTCTGTGTAATCTGTACCGTTGTCATTCCGAATTTAAACAAGCGAGAGCTATCGTTATTGCGAATTCAACTATGTATCTCGTGCTAGATTATGTAGCAATCCAAGAGTTCTTCCAAGCATTCAGTAGCGTAACAAAACTGTGCAGACTCAAGGGGCCCTTCTAATGTATTTAAACCATCTTTTTTATGAATAATTTTATTGCATTTTATAAAATGCTTTCTATTCTATTTTGAAATCATATTTTAAGCATACCGCCAGAACCTCTTCTGAAAATGCAAGCAGGGCACCAAACATAAGATATTACCGTGAACATTGTGATTTATTTATTCATTATAAAAATATTAAACTCTTAAAATATTAATTTCTTCTCGTCCCATAGACCAGCAATTCCCAACCCGTAGTAAAAAGAGAAAATATACTAAGACGAATACATTAGATATGGATTTTCGCACACAGGAGATGAGGATTGTACGAAATCCAAGAGAATAGCATGTGGGAAAATTCTCTCAAATAGCAGTATGAAACGTGCCTTAATATTATGGCATTTACAAACAAAACGTTAAAATAAAAAAAACAGTGAAAGTGACTTTTTAAACGTTTTGTAGTGCAAAATAAGAAAATACTGATTTTGACACCGTACACCCACTAATAAAGATTATGAAAATGCGGTTGAAGCTAGTTACCTTATAAGTATTGCTAAATGAAGTAAAAATCATACTATTGCAGAAAACTTTATTTCTCTTTAATAACACTGTTTTACAAATTATAACGAAGCAGAGCCTCTTGCGCCCGTCCTAATTGAACGCTAATTGCCACACCAATGCTATTTATTTGCCGTAACTACAAATTTGAAATACATAAAACGGAAATATTTTTGTTATATCAGGGGTACAATTAATCGAAATGGGTTGTCAAGGGTACGCAAGTCAAAAAAAGGTTGGAAACTACTGCTATAGATGAATAATCAACGCTCTCTGAATTAGTCTTATTCGGTTGCGTCGGGCACGGCTTTCAATCCCCGAATACATACTTTCATAAATTTGTCTTTCAATCGGTCTATTAATTGCTATTCAAACACAAATACGTAAATGAACGTTCTATTCCACCTATCCGATCCTGAAAACTACTATTCCTTTTCTAGCCCTATCTTGCCATCGCTACATTGTTCAAAAAAGAGAGATTGAACGACTGAATGACAACCAGCTCTCGCAAAACAATTTTTTTTTAAATGCTGTTGTATGACTCCACATGCTACACATTGGGGGCATATATGGTTTAAAAAATTTTTACTCTATTGCATTGGACTATTGTCAAAAACAATGAAATTCACATAACTATCTTAGGTTTGAATAACAAAGTTGAATGTTTGATTTTGGTGGACGCATAACATTTTATTCATGAAAAATGACATCCGAGAACGTCCATAGAGTTTTATCGAAGCCGCAGACAATTGACTTAAATAGTTAAGCTTCAGCAAGTTCATGGGGGTAAAACCATCGTTTTATCGATCCGAATCGCTCTGTACACCAAATGTCTTCTTATGTATACGATTTCTATGTTTTGTTATGATTGTAGCGCGAATGCTGTTTTATTTTGGCACTCGGCCAAAAAAAAAATACTAGATCAATGATATCACAAGGAGCAGCCCACGACGCAATACTGTGCCATTAAAATACGTATTTACATGATCAAAATGACACAATAGAAAGTAATTAAAACACTGAATGACAATACGTTATGTTGATTGTTTGCTGTACAAACAAAAATAAAATTACTCTTATTGTAAACAGTCATATATATTATTAAAATACGCGATTTATATCGATACAAATAAAACCGCTATGTTTAATTGAATACAAGGGGAACCTCAAATGATTTGATCTTATATTTTACATCAAATAAGATAGATGTCTTAATAATATACTAGCTGTAAGTTATTCCACCCTACAGAATCACCGGACAGGAGTATTCAATTTTTATTACCCATAGTCGTATCTTAGTCCACATGCCCTTGAGATACATTATCTGATATCTGTGATGTTGTCATAACAACCCAAAATAAACAATTATGTATTGGTCAACAATAATAAAATTGTAAATTTCGTAAGCATTTTTGTAGCAATTATTCGACTCAAACGATAAAGCCGAAATTAAAAAGTCATTTAAAAATAAAAACGGTAAAATCCTCGTAGAGAAAATAAAAAAACCTGCGTGACGCTACATATACAACAAAATACCTTTTACGATTTTAATAAATATGATATTTATACTGTTTTTGGCATTTTATCTAACTGTCAATACGGCAGACACGTTTAACCACGTTTTTGAACATGTCCGCTTCCAGAACTGCTTATTACTCAGTTGCTCAACCTCTCCTTTTCGAAGAAAGTAGGGGTAGAAGGATAGAGCTAGGACAGGACTAGTGGTTAGCTGATCGCTCTCGCCACGCCCCATTTTTCAGAATCGGGTGGATTGAGAGGCAATTTTAAAGATCACAAACATCCGTGCCTACGAACAGAAATCGATTGAAAAAATCAATTTATAAAACGATTTGAAACCGAGACATCCGTAACCGAAGCCAACGACAATGACCACTGCACCACGGACTCGGACGTCAGATATGACTAAATTTTAAAATGACTCTAGATAAACTCAAGGCGTAAATATATCACATACACCCAAAACCAAGATCTCGAATTTCCTAATTGTTTTCAGAGAGAGTTAGGATTCTGGGATGAAGTTGGCAGTAGTTATTGTAGGCGTTTTATAATTCTTTTTCAGGAATCAATAAGGCAAAAACATTAAAAACAGCCATATTTTGGAACATATTTTACTTGGATTGAAAAATCAATATTTGTTTTTCTGTTCAATTCATGAATTTGACTCGCAGATTTGTAAAATTTTAGACTAGAGCTTTACCACTTGGCTACAGTTATTGGTAGCGTAAAGATAACAAAGTATTTAGTAACACTAAAATTTTATTGAAAGAAAGAAATTTTGCGCTAAGCCGAAGCTACCAAAAAATTGATAAAATTCTTGTGTTTTGTTATTTCTATCCTATTTTAATGGAGTTTAAGCAAGTAAATATCAATTCAATCAATAAACAGCCATTAGCATTATTTATATGTATAAACGATTGCAAAATATAAATTATAAAAATAGTGCCAATCAGTGTGGCCAAATGGTATCACTCGGATCTATCTAAAAAAATCGGAATGGATGATTTAAATTCATACTTTTTTAAGCTGAATAATAACAATTAATTAAAAATTGGTATGGTAATAGCTCCAGAAGCTCTTAAGATTTTTGTTATCATTTTTTCTTTGTTACCTACTCCAGTTTTAAGCTGATGTAAAGTATCTGAGCTTTTCCTAATTTCTTAGAATTCTTATTATTCAAACTGATTAATATATTACTTTAACAATATCACGCTGGTATTGTTTGAAGGTTAATTTAATATTATACAGAAGATAAATATTCGATTGGTTCCTCGAAAACGCCGTGTAAATAAAGACTTTCATTCGTATGTAAAAAGAAAAGACGAGGTGAAAAACAATTTAATTATAAATTTTACACACTACCTATATATACCGTCGCTGTTCTGGAAGAAAACACTAGATCGAAAAAATTACGTACTGAGTTAGTTATACCAAAACGTTCTTTATTTTGGGTTCTACCGTATGGTAGAACAGACTTATTTTTATAAATAATACTTTTCACTTTTAAGGTGTTAACTGTCAATTCTTGGTGGAAAGACATTATATTTTAAAAAATAAAACACAATTCATTTGTACTACTTCCACATATTTATAATTATCAGGACCGGTTTTGCTCATCACGAGCATTATCAACTGATAAAAAAAAAATAATACTTTTACTTTTATATATAAAACAGTTTTTTACAAACAAACTAAATGAAAAAGGTAAAGCATTTCGAACATTTGAAAAACTACTAAGCCAAATTACTCTAATCTAGTAATTTTCAGTTAGTGTCTTGTTCCAGAACAACGACGATATGCTGTAAATATTTCGACAATAATTATTCTGATATTATTGTTTTAATTATAAACATGTGTTTTATAAATAATATATGTTTACCAAGTTTTGAGAAATTAATTCAACCTTTTTATATTTCATGTCTTTTTCACTTGACAGATAAAAAACATTTTTTCTCGTTCTTTCGACTGAAAACGTTATATTGGTTTCTTTTAATTAATTTTCCAACGACTTAGTCGGTTTCGTTTCCTAACAATCCGTAACCCCAAATTGTTATATTCTTTATTCTTCATCAATATGGCGCTTTTAACACCCTGTCAAGCCGAATTTTTTTACCCTGTAAACAAAAGCATGCGCAAGTAAATATTTAATATCAAAATGGTGTTAAAACATACAAGTATGCAATATTTATTATTAAGAGTCTAATTTTGCATAGCAGGTAAGTAATAAACAAGACGAAAATTCCATTTAAAAAAAAATTTAAGGCTCATTGTTTCCGTTTTATGACAAGGTGTTTGAATATTGAGAAATATTAGCATACAATTATTTTTTACACTATAAGACTAGATGATACAATTTACCAATATAGAATCTGTCTTATTTTTAAACGTTTTTGTATATCAAAGCTTCAATAATGAATATTAATCTTTTCCGGGGTTACTTTTCCAGTTAGTTTTGATTATAATACAGGGATTTCTCATTTGCAGCCATATTAAGATCTGTTGCTCGATTGGTCCTGAATTGTTGTATTGGAATGTACTTCATCCACCAAAATAACCGCAGCCCGCATATTCATTCGATGCATATTTTTCATTTATGCGCTAAAATATATGTTTACTGTTCAATTGAACAAAAGAAATACTATATTATATATACTAAGTGTTTTAAGCAGTCATTAATGTCACATATTGCTTGGTGGTGCCTCTTTGCATATCAACATTCTCACACTTGAAAACAACATTGTGTTGATACTATATTGCTGTTACATTAATTAAATACACCTGTCAATAACAGCAACAAACTTCTATACCCAATTAAATTATATAAACACTTATCTGCCAACACACTAAGCTATCAGAAATATAATGGAAACATATGTAGCTACAGTCAATATTTCATATTTTATATAACCATTAGAACCAAACCTTCTCAGAAAACATATCTGCAAGAATATTTGCAACGCAATTCAATATAAACGTGTGCGGCACACACGGGCGACCGGAAACCAGCTCCAGAATAATTTATCTCTGCGTCGGTAGTTCCCTTCATTCGTCATCATCGTTACTTTCATCTACTAACACGTTTCATGGCAATAACAACCATATTTTTAAGAATTTTCTATGAGTTGACGTTTGAATATTAAATATGTCAGTTTTTCTTACCATTGCCTATCAAGGCTGTTTTTATATAATTTTCTGGATATTGACATCAAAAACTATTCCTATTCGGCTTTCTTTTTTTCTTTTTTGTCAATTGGTTGACGGAATCCAGAAAATAGTTCCCGACCAACTGGTTGAGGATCCGGGATTTGAATCACGTGTGCCGATTTGAAAACATCTACGCAACTCGAGCCCTTTTTTTTACTGATTCATAATGCCAAAATTTTATATAGAAACTCTTAATTTAATAAGGCCACAGTTTTTTACGATAGTTTAATTTTCTTCTATCCAATGCGTCAATAAAAAAAAATCACTTGAAAAAGTTTTAAACCTAAGTATCAATTTTATAAACAGTGAGAACGTTAGTCAAATCCGTATTTAAAGATGAGTTATGTTTTTTGGTAGATTTAATTTTATTAAAATTCAATACATATTTTGAAATACCAACAAAAATGTAAATCAATGGTTCAATTTATTATGTTCTATGTTCAAGGCATTTTGGAAGAAAAAAAGATATGACGTTTGTTAATGGTTCAGATTTTAGATATTTTAATTGAATTTATAAATGATTTCTAACATTTAAAACTTTTTATTCATTCGGTTTCGTTATATTTACATATATATATCTTTTTATGTGCTAAAGTTAAAAACTACTAGTAAAAATTAATTGAAATTTCATCGTTCTGTTAGCACATTCACATTAAATAGATTGAGTGTGGTGTTTGTCATCAAAAGAGAGAAGAAAAACATATTTTGACGGAGAAATTTCACCTGGAAATTGCTGAATTTTACAAGAGAAAAATAACACGTTGGATGTAGTTTCTTTGAATCCAATGTAATATAAGATGGCTTAAGAAAAGGTTTCTCAAACTATTTTCGCTAAATAAATCCGGGTCGTAAAACTCAAAATTATTATGAGAACACTTCAACCGGCCTATGTGTCACGCGTAAATACAATATCACGGCTTTATCCTTTGCAGATGAGCTCAATAAAATTTTGTAATATAATGTCTTCCTTTTGCCTAAAAACATTTTTTATATTTACGTAATTTTAATATTGACTGAAATTACATATTAAACACAAAATGAAAAATTTAAATATATTTTTTTTAAGATGTTGATTGTTTGAATAAATAACAAATTTATATTACTTCCTTTCACACATTCGTTTCGGATGACTCAAAAACGATACATGAGCATACATTTTTTCGGTTTCTTAGCTTAGAATAACATACATGGCATTTAGTTATACAATCAAAATTTTCACGGAAATTTTGTCAACATCTGGAACACATATTATATGATCCAGACATCAACGGAAAAATCAATATTTTCTTGGGATATACCTCCTATTCCCCTTTTTCAAAATTGCAAGTTCCGTATTCGTTTGATCTCTGCTACATTCGAATGTATTTTTCTTGCGGTGGGCTAGTGAAATCTTTCTTCTTGAAGAAAATGCTAAAAAGTCAAATATGCGTGAGCATATTTACATTTGACTTGTAATTTACTATCCGATATCCGATTCAATATGACAATTCGATATAAAACGCCAGACTATCTTTGTTTAAAAATACAAGGTTGGCAACCAGTGATATTATTACGTTAAATGTCAAAAATATTATGTAACCACGTGTTTTACAACTGCCCTCCAAATTATTTTGAAAAATGTTTATTGATTTAATAGTTATACGTTTTTTTCGAAAGTATCTTATTTTTGGCAAATTTTGCAAATATGCCCTTCTAACGAATCTGAATAATTATCGGTATTTATTATTATAAATATAAGCATACTATTTTAATGCATTAATGAACTTTCTACAAAATTACGGCAGTAAAATTGTGGCGAAAAAAAATATAGCGTCAAAGCAAAAATTAACCGAAATCAAAATTTGTTAGAAGCTTCCTATAACATAGTTTTCTATTGCGCACTCCCAAAAATCGTACCTTACCTATGGTACTGTTTAATGATCTTCTTCGTATTATATAATAGTTAAGGTCACTTTTTGTATTTTCATTTCTAGTCGCTTTGTCCTGTTTAAGATACGCACAAGTGTCCACTAATAATATGCATTATTCAGTATTTTGCGGATTCATAGAGAGGCAATTTCCACAAAACCCAAACGTTGAGAAGTCGTGTTTCGGTAAGGTTGGAATAATTCAGCCCTAAGCTTGATCTGATTACGGCGGGTTCAGTCAATAAAAAGGTATACTTACTATTATATATTATTATTCCAATCTCTTCGGTATCTTTACGCACCGCACACAACTTCTGGCATGGAGTATTCGCATAAAAGGACGCCTCATTTTGAATTTTGGCAGATGAAAAAGCTGAAATTTTACACGAATTGTCGCAGAGATAAAAAAATTCAATGGTACGGCAGAAATACGCAGAGGCATTTTTCGTCGATGAGACATACGTATTGAAATATCGGTATTACTGAATCCGGGATCCTGCTTTTTCGACTATTTTTTCAATACCGGTTTTAAAAATTCAATATATATATATATAAACTCGCTATTGAAATGCATAAAAGATTTTTGATTTAACATAAAAAAAATAAGAAAGCACAGTATTTTTCTGTCTTGAGTTCAGTCACGCGATGGTCCTTACAAAAGTTTCACCTATTATCGAAAACGTGATCACAGTTGTAATTTCAATGTTTATATATTTTAATTATTTATTAAATTTATATAAATTGTGATACTCATCTTATATTGAAAAACTGATATTGAGACAAATTGGCCGTAACTATTAGTATGATTTTTTCTTTTTTTTATTTTCATTTCAATCGCTAATTAAATACATTAATAAAACTATTATAGTTTGATAATCATCCCTCAAAGGGCGCCAAACATATTATTATAATCATCAATGGTCGCATGTCGCATGTGTATTTATAAAAAATCCCATCCCATATTATATTATATACTTAAACATACTATGTAATTTTCAGGGCTGTAGAATCATTTGATAACCGACCAACTCTATCTCCACCATACTATCCGACAACTAAAACTAAAGTAACATTACATAATTTACATTTTAATTAAACTTAATACAGGTCTTATTCCGTTATAGCGGAATTCGTGAGACTTACGTAAATATATCGTTATTGTAAATAAATATAAGAAAAAGAATATATTTGAAATAACGTTCACAAAATTCAAACGTTAGTTACTTAGTATGTAGTCATTTTAGTAAAATTCTTATCCATAAAAATTCTCTATAATGATTTTTTCTTCACTTATTTTAGAATTCGTTCAATTAATTTAGTGTAAAATTTTGTACGGACTATTTGTTACGATGATTTTTTTGCATTGCTATTCGTTATCAAGATATGTGACCTGTATGCTGGGTACTTCCTCTAAGTCTGCATGTGTATATATAACCAAAAAAAATGTTTAATGACATATCTGACGATGTCATTATTCCATAATAACCGTCAACAATATTTGATTTACTGGTAGAACTAAATAAATTCTTATGTTTTACCTTACTAACATTTATACTAACCGTCCCGATTTGTAGGTTAATAAAGACCATATGTAGCTGGAAAAGTGGCATCAGTTTGTTCAACATCAACATTGATTCAATAAGCAAATGTCCACGATCGTATTTATTGCTTACTTTTTATTTATAGTTATCTCGATTGAGAGCGATTTCTACCGATTCATACATAAATATACCTTGACATGAAATCTTTTGCAAATTAATATCGTCTAATTATTTAATAATATATATCTTAAATAAATGAAGAATTTTTAACAAATATATATATATAGTATGTAGTAATAAAATATTTGAAGGGCAAGTGTGCTATATAAGTTTTTATCGGTAACAATATAAATATTTATACATCGCTAATTCTTTTGTAATAACATGTCTAAAAATGCTGTTATGATAATATTTATGTCACTTTCAATAAATATATAAATATTTTTACGCGATTTTTATCCATTCAACAAAAAACCTTGGTCGTGATGACATAATTTTTAGCTTTTAACGGTATTAAATTAATTCAAACACGAAGTTGCCTTCATAAAAAGCCAAACAGTTTACGATCACATCAGCTGCACATTGACAACAGTTAAAATTAAAACCTGTCCAAAGTGGCCCAGCAGGTTAATACTTGCGCAACTTGGCATTACAAGGTCCATGGTTTATTAATTCGGCATTATTATTTCACTTTTACAAGCCACGCTACTTGTAAACATTCAGTTTTATGAACGATCCAAAAGGTTCAAAAATGATGCAATAAAATGAGATGTGAAAACTATTTAACGCATTGTTAAAGAATACATAATTATCGGTTAAAGGTGTATTTTTACTTTTGTACAATTTTAAAGCGTGTTTAAAACGAGGTAACATCTAATTTCTGTAAACAAAAACTTTATATTTAGACTGCCGGTTACTTTGATATTAAATCTACAAGTGTAAAACGTACAATTTATATAGTCATCTTTACATACGAATAATGACAATTTAATAATATGGCAAAATATATATTTATATGGAATATGTACATCAAGTATTGTAGTTGAACGCTGTTAAGTGAACAATTCTCCCTTCACTCTGGTTTACCCACATCGCCTGCAGAATGCCGATTGTCTGAAAAATGTGATATCTAAGGAAGAGACGATGAGCTCATTCCAGGTGAACAAATCAGATCAAACCTAACAGAAAACTTTAAGCAATACGTATCGTTGTATTCCTAAACTTATCGAATAGAGGTGTGTATAAAATCTTTATATTTACCATATTTTTTCACAAACAAAACAAAACAAAACTAAAATAAAACAAAGGACTAAACATCATCATTTCATTTGCAATTGAATTGAAGCCAAGAAATTTGACTGTAGATAATATTGTACGGTTTATATTTATTTGGCATAAGCAAGAATCCTGACAAAATCAATTGGAAACCATCAACTTTAATTTGTGAAAAAATACCTCTGCTTTTACATGATGCGTGATACGATATAATATGATATACGACTTTGAAATAATGTCTCGTGAATTAAGATTTTATTTAAGAATCATTTTATTTCAGACGAACAACTGACATACAAGCTAGTTGTACAGTAACGAATATACAATCACCAAATAAAGATATTTTAGCGTGTCTTCTACCGTTTATGACGATTGTACAATCATTTTTAACTCTCGATATTCAAGGTTGTTTTTTTCTATAATACATGAAGTGTTAAATTCCACTTTAGTATTATGTAAATATTATAACATGACGATGACTGTTTTCGTAATTAAAAGAAAATTGGCTCATCAATTAATATGATCTTAATAATCTTTCACAATATCACAAATATAGAGCGGACTTAACGTTATCAGTTATCAGTGTCAAGTCTTTTTTAAATTATTAAGTGACTTGATCTTTAATAAAAACAATTAAATTAATAAAACTGATTTGGATCGAAATAGTGAAGATGAAGGAAAAAGATTGTTGACAGCTATTTGTAATAATCAATAATTTATTCATATTTCTTATCAGCTATTTTTTTAGATTATTGATTTGTCTTATAAAAATATTAGTATTATAAAAATATATATCGTATGCTTACATGAATATTTTTTTTCACCAGCGTCAATAAATTACTTATTTATAATAACTTAGAAATCTATTGTATATTTTTCAATCGTACATAATGAATTTTCGTGGGATTAAAAACACTATTAAAGTTTTATTTGGCAAGCTACCAGAAAATAAAAATGGGAGTATATGAAGACCTCTAGGGACTCTTGGAGAAACTTTAAGCACCTCTTAAACATATACGCTTCCGTAATTTTGAGCTTAGCTCTCGTATACTTACTTTAAGTGTTACGATGGTCCGATGAAGTGAAAATAACTTTTAAAATGAGATGTAAAGAATACCAATCACTTACGTAAATAATGTCAACAGTCTTAACAACGCATAATTGAGCACTTCTGAAAAAGTAGACAATTATTTACTAGCGTATAGTTATAAATTAAATTTATTTTCGTAACTTGTAAATTCTCTTTTTAGTTTCGGTATTAAAAATACATTATTAATTTTTATCGGAATCTCTATCTTCCCTGGGTACTTGAGGTTCTGTTTGCTACTAAACATATTGATCCGCAACTGCCAGAGCCTCATCATCTTTAAGCATTTTTAAATAAATTCAGGAATGTCTCAGGAGCAAAAAAAAATAAAAGGAAAAATGGGAGTGTTTTTTTTATAGTCGATATTAAAGCTAATAAAAGCTAAGGTATTTTTTAAATCATATGAGATCAATTGGATGAGATATGTTAGCTTTTATGACTTCTATTCGATTAACCAAAGTTCTCTAATAGCTCACCTAGTCCGACTAATTAATGAATAGGGCAAAAGCAATTTTAAGTTGTGTGATATTTCATTCTTATAGTATGTAAAACCCTTCCGTTATTTTATTAAAACTTAAAAATTTAATTCATTATCATATTTTCAAATGATTTTTTTGCAAGCATTTTTTTCATCGAAAATTTTTAAATGAAAAAGTAGCTTCAATTTGGTTTAAAAACGTTTTAATACTCTCGGCATTATTTTACGATATTTTCGAACCTTATTTTACACGTGAAAAACGACTACGGAATATTGCATCTCTACCTTAAATTTGGCAAATACACAAATGACTTTGTTGACAAGTTTGGCATCCAATGCTGACAGTACCTACTAGCATGCTGGTTTCACAGAATTCTAGACGTATATCTCAATATTTGATTTGATCTCAATATATATGGTGATGTTCAATGACGACAAGAACGTTTTCAACTGAATTGTTGAAAACGCTTCATTCCCAAACTAAATTGTGTTTTATTTTTATATAAAAAGAATGATTGTTTGTTTTGATTTCATTCATTAATTTTCTTTTTATTATATTCTGTCAATAAAATGCAAAATTATTTAAAGATTAGAATAGAAAAAATAAAGAGTTTCCAGAAGTTGTTATTGACATATCAAACATATTGTATTACTCCACTAACGTTATCATTCACTATAGTCCACGGTTAATCAAATTAATTGAAAAATATTTAAAAGACAGTTGTTTTAACACTTTTTAAAACTAAGGTATGCATGCTAGTTGTCAAACGGTATCAAATAATGATCCTCAATTCACTATCTACAATGATAAAATTGCTAGTATGCCTTAGCATTATCCGCTTCATTTTCCTCATATTTTCATCGAAGTGAAAATTGTAAATTCGTTCAGCGAACCCAAAAAGGTGGCCGCCCCCATGAACGAGCATCAGACAGGTAGACAGTCATAAATCGACATCCGTTATTTACAGTAACGCACCTGCCTTACCTCATGCACGCCTGATATTCCAATTTGGAAATGGTTTTAGATACATGCAAAAAATGTCGGAATACAGCAATTTTCTTAGCGCTTGAATTTTCAATTTTGGCATAAGGCTCGTTCTTCACGACGCAAAATATTATAATATAAGATATGTATAATATTTTCTTTGGTAAACGACTACTAAAAACGTTGATACTTTTAGCTTTATACAATTTATAGTGTTTTTCAGTTTTCTGCGAATTTCAAGCATTATTTTTATCTATAAAATTACACAGTACAAAATTAATGTAAAAAACATTCAAAATAATTCATTTGGAATACATAATTTAAAAGCCCACATATATTGCACAATTACTAAGTACGTATTAATATTGATTGTATTGGTATCAAGTTATTTATAATGTAGTTAATATAGCAATATATTTGAAACTAAATACGAATTGTAACATTTTTTTAGATTAAACACATAATTTGTACACATTTTACATTTCAACAGTTTTTATTAGTTGGAGATGGTAAATTTAATTATTGATACTCGATAAATACTGAATTTTGTTAATCCTTAAAAACCTAAATGTGGCTATGTATTTTTAAACGATGTCCAGAAGAAAATATTTTGATAATTTTATTATTTGACTCCTAATAGAGCATCTCAATCGAACTATTTTTAAGACAGTCAATCTGTTTCTCCTAAGAAAAGAAGGGTAGAGATAGGAAACGGCTAGTAGTTACCTAGTCGCCATCGCTATACGCCTTTCAAGATCGAATATGGAAACAACAAAGATATAAATCAGCGAATGTCCGAGATTTGAGTCCTAACGTCGTTGATCACTGTTTAATTAGGTTAATTTATATTTCAATTAAATTATACGTAATTTGTTATATCTTATATACAATAGTCTAAACCGATCTGTAGACGTTTCATTATTACTACATATCACATGTAGGTATGAAATTTTCTCATGACCTAAGCTTTCGCGGCGTATATATAAAATATAATTTTACGAAATGCACACACATATCTGATGAAATAGCTACTTTAGGCATTCAGTATTTCAATTTTAATACCCTCATCGATGACGGGTACGTTTACTAGTTATTATATAAAGTTGTTGGCTTAAATTTGTGTACGGATATATCGGGATCACTATTCAATTATTAGTAAGACATTGAGTGGAGTTTTAGGCTAAACATAGCCTAAAATGTGTCTCTGTCATCTATTGTCAGGAGCTTTGATTAGCAATCAAACCAGCCTGGGCTCAATTCCCGGCAAGGTCAATATCAAATATAAATTTGAAATCTTGGACACGAGTGTTTGTGATGTCTTTTCTTCTTGATTTACTCTCGAGTGACTTATCTACATCATGTGATTTAAAAATTTCTAAATATTTGGTGCATTGGCAATTATAAGATGTAATACCATTTTTTTTAAATCTTTGAAAAAACATACAGGATTTTATTGAGTATATATAAAATTCAGTAGGATTTAGTGATTATTTCTCAATGACAACCGCAAATAAATAGTTTTATAATGTGATGCAAAACCATTTAGCAACGTAACCTGCGAACACCAACATTCGCTAACTTTAACCTCCATAGGGGTTAATATATCATTTACATAATTAACGCTCAGCGATAGGAAGTGAGGTTGTAATTATAAGTTTAAACTGTCACCAGGCGCACGCGTTTTGCCATATTTGGTTAAGTTTCATATCAAACGGAGGATCGGCACAATTCACATATAAATTATCAGTTGTTGCAGATGAGGGCGCCACTGTAGTATACTATGTCATCTGAACAACTTATCAACCGACATAATCTGATAAAAGTATAGATCACACTTTAAAGAAGAATCATAAATGACTATTCCTTCATACTTATCGTTACGTGATAATTGAGCCACGTCGGCGTCCTTGGCGCAGTTAGTAGCGTCGTTGGTTTCAATTCACGATGGGAACGGTTTTCATAAATTGATCTTTCAATCGATTTATGGATTTCTGTTCGTAGTCTGAGTGTTTGTGATGTCTAAAACGCCCTCCCACCCATCCAATCCTCACGGGGCGTAGCGGGAGCGATTAACTACACACTATTCCTGTCCTAGCCCTATCCTTCCATCCTACTCTCTTCGAAAAAAAAAATAATGAGGGGTTGAGCAACTGAGTATAAAGCAGTTCTCATACAAAGGTTCTGCTTAGATACCTCCATTAGGAAACTATATGCTCCACGTTGGGAGTGGACATGAAAACAAATAAATTGAAAAAAGACATTGTAAAACCACTAGCCCGAAATAGTGATGTTTGATGTTTATATTCACACAGCTAAGATCTGTGCAAGCTAAAGTTAAATCAATATTTTTTTTATTCACATTACGAACAATACTTGGGAAGGTAAGACAATCTTGTTTTATTAAAACCCACACTCAGTATTCGTGAGCGGTTTTTCTTAATAATTGTTTTTCCCATCCAAAGCCTTCATCTGGTATAATACTAAGTAATACAGTACGTGCTTAAAATAGATACAATAATTTCTGGGTACCTGTGGCGAGTCATCAAAAAAAATTTTTTTTTCCATGTCCGCTCCCAATGTGGAGCATATGGTCTCTTAATGGAGGTATCTTGACAGAATTTTTTCTACGAGAACTGCTTGTCACTCAGTTGCTCAACCTCTCTTTTCTTTTTCGAAGAGAGTAGGGATAGAAGGATAGGGCTATGACAGGACTAGTGGTTAGCTAATCGCTCTCGTTACGCCCCGTGAGGATGGGATTGGTGAGAGGGAGGACTCAGACTACGAACAGGAATCCATAAATCGATTGAAAGATCAATCTATGAAAACCGTCCGCACCGGGAATTGAACCCGAGACATCCGTAACCGTAGCCAGCGACGAAACCAACTGCGCCACGGACGCCGATGGATCAAAATAGACGACGCATAATATTTAAAAGGTTAACGTCGATGCAAATGCAGTCAGCAAATTCAAGCGACGACTGATATCGACAACGCCAATTCTGTATACGTAATGATAAATGTGAACGCCGTTAAAAATCAAGTCATGAATTCAAGTGAAGAGCAGAGCAGAAAACAATACGGCCGACGACCATATAAATTGATAACCATAGGAAAGGACCTATACTCTGTCGTCGCGCCCCAAACTTATACGTCTCTCCGGATTCACATAATCATCATTTTAAATTACCATCCTATACCTATAGAACTCCTAAAGACATATAGACTTAGCTGAACCAATCGTAGAATAGGTAGAACAACAAGACCTAATTTGATATATAATTAGTCGTTCGTATTTAAAATTCAATAAAAATAATTTGTATAAAACGCAACAAAGAAAATATGCGTCTTTACTGCGTCCAAGAAACATCTCCACTCTCCTAAATAATATATCTACCGCAAGGTTCTTCTGATGACTTGTAAAAAGTTTCTAATTGAAGGAAACCTTACAAAAACTCTTTTGACCAGAAAAGGATTTGCAGATAACAGAGAAGGAATGTATTATACTGCCAAGCAGACTTGGTGAATATAGTTGTGGCCTTAATGGTGTTTTGCTAAGTAATTACCACATTACCAAATCAAAATAAAAGTTGATGAAATAAAAACCTAATGTTATCCTTGTAAATTCTTTTCTGTGATAAATTTGTTTAGTCATTATTTATGATGTAATAATATTATAAAAAGGTCATACTGACAATACCCTTTCAAAGATAAATATAAACCACTGGTATGTAGTCTTGTCTCTCACGGAATTTCTCGGGCTCGAATTCCAGTACGGACAGTCTAATAAATTAATTTTTCAATCGATTTATGGATTTATGTTCTAAGGCATGGATTTTTTTGATGTCTAAAGTTTCCTTCTCTTCATCCAATCTTAAAAACGGAGCGTATCGAGAAGGATTGCTTAATAACTAGTCATGTCCTAACTTTGTCCTTCTATCCATATTCTCTTCAAAAAAGACAGGTAGAGTAACCTAGTAATCAGCAGTTAAACTTCTGTTCCATTACACGAGGCCATAAGTTACACACTGTGAAACGGGCATGGTTTTAAAGAAAATTAGTAATAACAAAGTCTTAATTATTTGACGCGTACATTCTGAGATTTAACAGCATCTTTGAAAAAACTCCAAGCATTAAAATAGATTCTTTCTATTCTTTCTTTTTTGGTTACATATTTTGCGTCTTTATTGAAAATGGGATATGGGGATCGTAACACTTTTTTAATAAACAAAAATATTACTGGCTGACCAGTTTCTCGTATTCATGTTTTTTATCGTATCATAACTGATTCGCATTACTACATGCCGTGACGCAAGCAATGGCGACGTTTATTTTCTTTATTCAGGGTTTTCAAAAGAACTCAATTTAAATGAGAAAACTCAAAAACGAGATGTGAAAAAAAGTTTAAATGAAATCACAAGTGTTCTGTCAAAGGTTTCTCGGGCTCTTTATGCAGGCCATAGTTATGGCACTGATTATATATATTTTTTAAATTATATCACATTAACATGATACCTTATTTCTATCACCAGCACTACACACGCGTACGAATTTCTAACCCATGTCGTGTAGTTAGTTATTCTCGTCCTCACCTATTGTTTCTCGATGCAATCAATCTATCACTACCGTGGCGGTTCTTTAACTATTCACATATGAAGCTCTCAATTACTAGTAATCTTTGGTGCCTAGCTGTATGACATTCTCACTTTATCTTGTATATCGCAGTCCTTAGAAATGATATTATCCTTAAACGATTTGTTGCCCTACTAACATTTGTTATACATGCTACATTTTATCTTCTCTTCTCTTAATAAAAATCCCGATTTCGATTGAGAATACAACCATATAAAAACGACACTAATCGGACAAATATGCGGAAAGATTATACTAATAATACAGCTTTTCCAAATAATATAATAAGTAGTATTATTTTACCAAAGAATAATGAAAAGTAATGATTGTCTTAAAATCAATAAATGTTTTTAAATAGAAGTATCATTTTTTTTTTAAATATTTTGAAAAAAGTATTATTTTATTCTACGGCTATACTGTTGATCAATACTTTTTTCGATCAATGCTCTTGAACCTTATTCCTACTTGGTTGCACAGTAAATGATTCGAAACTTCAAATGGAAACTTTCATACATTGATTTTCACTATATGTATATTCATGCGTAAAATACTCAACATGTTGCCATTTAGATAGGCTTTAGCTATAAA
Source organism: Himalopsyche phryganea (assembly GCA_022494535.1). Lineage (NCBI taxonomy): Eukaryota > Metazoa > Arthropoda > Insecta > Trichoptera > Rhyacophilidae > Himalopsyche > Himalopsyche phryganea. The sequence continues at coordinate 1,334,394 of JAGVSL010000062.1, forward strand.
CTTATGAATTCTTAATGCAATACACATCTTCTACGAAACGATATTTAAAAAAATAAAATACTTTCTAAGTCTTTTTAAATGACTCCCTAATCAGATGATCAATTTGGAGTCCATATAATCCCCTTTGGAGGCAAATGTAGTATAAAATATATAAAACGGTAGAAAAATGTCGGTAATAGGAAATAAATATATGTTTTAATTTACAGTACGTTACTTTGACTGATTTCTATCGAAAATATGTCAAAAATATTAGTAGTTATTGTGTTGAAATTTTAATTTAAATTCGTTATTTCATTTTATGTACATGTCATCAAATATTTCACAAAATTAGCTAATAAAACAAAACAAATAGAAACGCTTGTACGGCGCAAAGTGATATTAAACTTTACACAATACAATGTGATTAGTTTTATTGCAGTTGGCATATATGGGTCGATGCGTTCAAGAAGCGGAAATAGTACGTAATAAAACGACTCGCTTGTCGTAAACCTAATATCTATTTTATGTCAGACAAAAATATGTCTTTAACATTAAAACTTATAAATCTGTCGTAATTGAACACAGAGAAAAAGAATCATATTAACACGGTCCCGTAGCTGAATGGTAAAAGCTCTTGGGCATTCGTCCTACTCAGTTACGCACGAGAGTTTGAATTCAAAAATGGATATTAGTATGCATTGTTTTTAGCTCAATTTATATAGTTTATCTAAATTCATATTTTGATCTTTTTCATCCAGCCATTATACGATCCGGAAAACGGGGAATTATCCTTGGCAAACAAAAACAAAATTACAATATTCATTTAATAATTCAATGCCCAAGTCTTAAAATTAAATTGGTACATGTTTAGAACAGAAAGTATAATATTATGTTATATTTTAAAGATATTTCAGGATGACGAAGGTTGTATGAAAACATCCACAATTTACATAGAAAATTGTATACTTGAATTGCGCTGTAAAGTCGTTTCGATTATGACATTTTAAATGACTATTTTTGTTATTGCATTAGAAATGCAAACGCTTCTTTTATATTGTTTGACTTAATAAGGTTTACTTCTCCGACACCAAACCTTCTCTGTACCAGCAATTTTTTACCATCATTTACAATACTTAATTTCAGCGTTCAAAAATGTTTACTTTTTAATAAAAGAAAAATTATAAAACATTTTTGTACTTCATTTTCAAAAAGAAACTACCGATGTTTTTGATAAACCTAACCTTTAAAAGTTTAAAATCATATTAAATACATTTTTTTACTGATAATTGAACATTTTTGCTAATTGAGTGTTTAAAGTGTTTCTAATTTTTTTTATTTTCCATTTAACGCTATCAGAATCTTTAGTTAGCCAATGTGTTTTGTTAGAATACGTACGGGAAAGGGATACTACATAATTGATCTGTACCAACTCTAAAAATAAATTAGCCATTACACTAAAAGCTCGCTTCGCAAGCACCACAAGAAAAACTTATATTACTTTCATAAAATATCCAAAATAACATAATGCCGATAAAGCCATATTTAATAATATTCATCCATTACATTTTTCTATTGAAAAATAGCACTTTTTAAGCGTCGTAGTATAAGATCTAGCTTTTCTTTAGTTTTTTTTAACTAACTGTGAGTTGACGACTTATATTATAGAATTGATAATAATAGAATAAATCCACGAATACTTTACTTATGTTGTACGTTTTTCTATAAGAGTAAAATATATTATATGTTATAAATGAAGGTATCTTTTAATGGCGCGTTCCCTTATTCATAAAAACGGAGAACTGGAAATGGGACTTCAAGTGATATCGCTTGATTGTTTCGTTGGAATTCCAATTATTCTTGCTAGAAAAGTGCTGAAAATTTCTTACTCTTACCAATCATTTCTTCGAGAGAATCTAATATTAGAATGCTTGCGTTTCATCAAAAAAATAAAAGATATGCTCAGTTCTCATCACAATTGTTTTATAAACAATCCAATTGTTGAATGATAGAAAACGTACGTCAAATAATATTCGAGCTTTCATACTTGAAGTATAACATTATATTTTTCCCGCATAATAAAGTGACGCAAGCTGTTCATAAAAAGATGATTCTCAATTTCATTGTTTGTATTTTTTTTTATTCAATTTGGAGAGTGTTTTTCTGTGCCATTTAAATTTTTCTTTACGTTGTTCATAAGACATCTAAATAATATATATATTCAGTCAAAATGCTAATTTTGTTTTGTTATGGTAGCCGTTTATGTACATTAAACAGATAAAATACACGATATAATGACACACAAAGTAGTAAAGTAACGGTTGACAATATTTAATTATAAGATTTCCATAAAAAAATTTTACAATATAATATATAAAAGTATATTCTTTTTTATATAAAACAATTTCAACTGTTATAATACAGGCTAAACATGAAAATGGTGATCGATTAATCAGCAAATAATCATATATCAAAATAAGTTATAGCAACTTCATATTATTTTCCGGTGATGTAGCGAAGTTTTCGTCAGGTGAACTAGACTTTTACTTCGGCATCTAAACTAGTTACGCAAGCATTGCTATGAAATTAATGTATTTCCCCATTTATAATGATTATAAACCAATGTTAGAATAACGTAACCCATTGAACTGTCTGTTTTAATAATTATTAGTTCGAGAATTGATAATTGAGGATGGGTACTCATTTGCGATACTAATAGCACTTACGCGTTCTGAGAATATCCCGCTTCGGTTGTGCTTAAAATGAAAATATAATTATTATTGACAGTGGTGTATCCGAACTATAAACACAATCATAATCTGAAATTTTCCATATAATAAATCTAAGTTAATACCAAACTCCTTCATAAATATGTAATAATGTAGTACACAATTTCAGCACGCAGAAATGTTATTCAAATAATTATTTTCAGATTACCCACATCAATAATAATTCAGATAATTTTAGATCACAGTAAATATATATATTTTAGAATATATATTGCAGTTTCCATGTAAAACGAGTAACACCTAAAACATAGTATACATTTTAAATGCATAATATTCTTAACGTTTTAAATTTTAGCAATTGAATGATAAATATAATGAATACGTTCTTTCAACCATAAACTGTATATTTGTAATTATGATTTTTTCATTCATAGAAAAATCATTATTATTGCTTATAAAATATGACAATACAAATACAATAGATTTCCAAAATAATTGTAAATAAAAAAAGCTTACACTGTATCACTTTCTATTGAATTTGTTTTAAAATAAATATAAACAAGCATAAAATATTGAATGCATTTTATGAATAATGTACGTTGAATAACATAATATTATTATAGACAACTGAAATACTTAAAATACGCCACTGGTTTCCAGGGTTGAAATAGGAGTCTAATTTAATTAACTGCGAGCAGGAAATGAACTGAAGTACTTCCTTCGCTCCATTATTGGTACATTAATTTAAATGTAAGGAATATTTATTTCCCAGTAGATATGGCCCAAAGACTTAAAGAGTTATAAGAGATATGGACTTGCTAGAATTCATATAAAAATCACCAGTATCATCAGCAATTTGCAGTAACTCTATTACATTGAATTATTTATAGATATCACTACTTTATCATGTAAGGTAATGACCATTTTACAGCAAATGGTTATTATACTATTTTAAAAAAATTGAAGTAACTGTATGCACTTATGCATATAATTTACATGGATTATTTTTAAATTAGTTCTTAAATAAAACCCCAAAAACTTTTACAAAATATCACGTGAAACTTATTTGAACTAATATTAAGATATTTCGTTATAAAATATGTTGGTGTCTTTTAACCTATTAGGCGATCACTTACTCATCAATGTATATTTCGTTTCAGGAGCGAGGTGGTCTATCACGATGGCGTCACGTCCAACGGGCGGTCGCAAATTGGCGCTGGGCGTCGATAGCTAGAGCATCGCCGGAGAGCGATGAGCCTCCCGCCGGAAACGGCTGAAGGCAGACGACAAGACGGGAGAGGAAACGAAAACAACAGAGCGGCAAACAAAAACCCCGACACAGAAGTAAACGGGAACCCGAAAATTGACCCGCCTGATGGAAAAACGAACAGAAACTCGAGCGACTTGTTGAGATTAGTTTACGAATTACCAGATGACTTTCAGGAGACCAATTGGGAAACGAAAAATAAAAAACTCCCGCAGACGAAGATGAAAGAAAAGATTTTAAAAATAAGCTGATATCGGAGAGCGCGGCAGGGGAGATGCCGAGCAAAGAAAAAACGATAGACGAAGAAAATGCTCTCAATGCTGCAACACTAGACAACAATAGCTCTACTGACACAGCACTACCAGAGACAAGTAGTACAGAAGAACAATCGGATAATGTATTTGTCAGCAAAGACGACAAAAACTCTCTTTTACCAGTAAACAACGGATTCAAAAGTCAGACCATCAGTGTAACCGAATGTCCGAGCCCAGTAAATTTGGATAGTCCGACAAAAATATCTTTACACCGAAACGCTCTATTGCTTAATATGTCTCCTGCAAAATATGCTGGAAGAGAAACTCCTCTAATACATAATGCAATTTCAAGGCATAGCTTTTCTGGTTCTTCTGCGAATTTCTCTGTTACTCCAAAAGGCGGTCCGCTAAGTCCTACACCCTACAGAAGTGGATCTTTAAGAAATCATTCGACAAGTCCAGTTGATTTGTCTGTTTACCCAATATCTGATGTATCTGATGAAGATATGGATGCTTTAAATAAGACTTTGATTGGTAACCCAGATATTTTAGAAAAATGGCTTCGTGAAAAGGCTAGTCCAGATATATTAAGGAGAGTCCATGCTATCTCAGAAGCACCTATTGTCAATTCTGGGTCCAAAAGAACTTCCGTTACGTCAGAACTGTTCCAGCTATGGCTTGCTTCCTCACCGGTAAAGGTATGTTCATTTTTAAAGATTTCGCTAATAGAAAAATATGCCCACGAACATAATTATATTACATTCGTATTTGTTTTAGATGTTAATTATTCAATTACAGAATTTTGAATCCTTCACCATGAATGGATTTAATAACATTAAGTTACAATAATAGTAAATAGTTTAAAATTCTAAACTAACATAAGATATTTAAACGGCCATAATATGACAATCAAAATGTGTAATAAAACATACATGTCTTTGGACCATTTGAATAATACAATAAACTTTTGAAAAAGATTAATTGAAATTCTATTTTTTTAGTGCTACTAGGTGTAAGGAAAGAAATTACACTTAATAACATATCATTTTCGTTTACCTAAGAACACAATTTCATTCGCAATCTACATGTTCAGCATTATGAATAAGATTGAATTTAATTTGATATTTCAATGAAAATATTCATTTTCTATGCTGTAGATATTGAACATAAAGCGAAACAAAAAGTGAATAATTGAAAAATATTTTTTCAATATTAACAAAATCTTCATATGCAACAGCATTTTTTTTGTCTCACAGTGGACAGATACTTGTAAATATTTTTTGCATACATAAATGATAATCTAATGATAGTCAAATTTCACTGGTATTAAGAATTTTACAATTACACACCCATTTTCCCGGAGGTTTTTCAGAAATATTTTTCATTTGTTTTCATTATAACTAGGTCTCAAAGATAAAAAATCAAAGAGATCAAAAAATGCGCAACAGAGACTAGAATAAACGAAAATTGTATTTTCAACAAATCTTTTCAATGAAGAGCGATAAGAAGCAGCTCGTCTTAGCCATAAATATAAAATCACTTATTATCTATTTTTCGCCATTTTCTCTGAATAATTTTTTTTTCTCGGAAACGTTATTTAAAGCAAAAATAATTAAAACTTGACACTTATACTGACACGTAATATCTACAATTAAAAAAAAAAGATATATTATTTCAACGAAAATAAATATTTTTACGCATTTTTAGCGATTGACTTTCTGTATTAAATTATGTTATCATACAAAATAAAGAAATTTGTAAGTATATGATATATTCGTATGTATAGAGACGACAAAAATTCGTTTCTAAAAATATGAAAAGAGCTCTTACCACTCTCTACATAAAAAGATTTTGAAGGATGTACCTAATACGCGCTCCCACAACATCCCATCAAAGAAAATGGAAGTAAAACAGCAATTTCTGAGTATTTTTGCACAACAATAAACTTGCGAAGTGTTTTTTTGACTCTTGAGAGTTGCACTCCAATATCTCAACTTGTCATCGAGCTTATTCATGCATGTTCTTTTTATAAAACGTCGGGGTAGTGACAAAAAACGTTAAGTAAAAAATAACATCTCAATTTACACACTTTAATCATTATTTATTGTAATAACCATTTCATGATGTTTGTTTATGATTTTCAAATTTGTTCCAAGAATTAAAAAGCGTTCGGTTATTTATAGTTTTTTTCAAGAATAATTTTGAACGGAATATGACTTATTACTTCTTCAAATTATGTAAAAAATACATGGGTTATGGCTTAGCTCGTTTTTTTTAGACAATAGAGCGTCTTAAAATCTATCTGTCTGCATTCATAGCTCAATACTGGCGATAATAACTAAACGCTTTCTGATGATAACAACGAAATATAGATACTTTTCAAAATACAAAATGATAAATTTGCGTTAAAAACCTTTTCGAAGTATCTTAGATTCATTTTTCGGTCCTATTGCTGTGTGCTCAATTCGAGTTCTTTAATTCAATCATCAAGGATTGTGTTAGAATATGATATTAAAAAGCAGATAACACTTTATTTGCCAATCCACATGAAAATGCAACAGTTAACGATATAGCTAAAAACAATATCATTTTTTCATGAGTTCTTTGTTAAAAGTATATTATATTTTATTCAATTATGTAGCTTCCACCATTTGACATTTACTTTCGGAGCCGATGAACTGGTCATGATCTCAGAGTATTTTAAATATATAAAGATAGAGTGGGATGGAGCTATGATACATATTTAATGTGTGGAGGGTGTCGGATATAATTTAAGTTTTTTTGCGATATTATCATTGCAACATGCGGTCAGGCGTAATCTTGTTGCGAAACTATTTGCGTTCTATTGATAAGTCTCTTACTTTATTTTTTAGATTAGACTTTTAATCCCGACATCTGTTCACAATAATAATCTACGTGTGTTTTTCCGAGGAATAATTTTTAAAATCTCTATACATCAGTATTTTTTATGCCATTCCCATTTCGAAGTTGATTCTGACAGTCGTTATAAGATTATGGTGAATTCGTCAATAATCGCTTCAGATCTCTTGTATCAAATCTTAGGGTATTAATAATTTATTCTTGTTGGCAAAATTTCTCAATCTTTATTCAATTGATCGCCTCAGACTTGAATATTACGATTCATTTATTTTATAAATACATAAATGTAAAAAACTGTATGTAATAATATTATTTATCTTGCGGCCCACCGTACATTTTGAATTTTCAATGTAGCCAGTCAATGCGTTAAGCCAAAAAGCTTACCCAGGTTTGACCTATCATAAGGAATAATTGAAACATCGTTGAAATTAATGGTAGCCATCCACGTATTGCTACTATTCGAAAAGAACAGGGTGTATCGCCAATCATTAATATCAGCGGTGGGGAAAAATGTGATTGTTTGCCAAACCAAATGGAAAATAACGATGTTTGTTAGCACCTATTCAAATTTGAATAATAACTCATTTTATTTCAAAGATATCGATCAGCTGTCTCACACAGGGAATAAAATACGATATAAGTTTTATAAGTGTTGCTCACCAGTGGTTTTTGTGTATATCTATTCACGATCTCACGAGATCTCGATAATGCTGCATTATTACTTCTTCTGTACATTCACCACGCTACATAAGATTATATCATATCCATTACTGTATTATTCATATTATTTAGCTATAAGTCTTTTTTATTAACAAAAGAAGACTGTCATTCTTAAGTCCTCATTTTCGAAGCTTGTGATTTAAACACGAGGTGCACTTTTATTTATAGATGATAAGCATCACTGATAATTATTACTCCCCTTGCTTTATAATTTATACAAAAGTGTCAGAGTTTTTAATTGTGGCGCCAAGCTTCCTATACACAGTATCTAATTTGACGTCCTATTATAGACCGGACTTCTCCGGCTATACAAAGTTTTTATATTATGTTCAATATATACATAAATTTAGATTAAGTTTCTAGGAAAGATTCAACTTCTGTTTACGTGATTCAATGATTTTTGTATAGTCACTTCTCCGATAAAGTGACTTCCAACCGGTTAACAACTTATTAATATAAAACAGCTCTTATATCTATAATATACATTGTAGGTATTTGAGTCAATTCAACTTATTTTGAAGGAACTTTTTAATGTTTCAGCTCTTCTTAAAATGATAAAAGTTTTTCATATTTAGCCACATAATCAGTTTGCTTTCTGAATTCCTTAAATTTATTCAGGGTCATCACCGCATTTCCTTCCATAATGATGACTTGACTTTTCGTTCACCTAGATGTTTTTGTCTTATGACGAGTGTATGTATTTTGATGGGTTCTCTTATAATTTAACGAGTTTGATGCGAAGTCTTTGCAAAACCAGACGCCAAGCAACATGTTTCAGTACAAAAAGAATACTTACTGCAAAGTACATGCAAATAACTCTTTTTGATAGCTATATGTCGTTGTAAGGTAATATAATATGATTTATAATGATTAATTGAACCTTTCTGAATCTCATTCATTACGAGTCGCTCATTTCCACGCAATATTATTATTGAGAATTAGCTGTTACGATAATAACTACTTTTTAATTTAGATGACTACCGTTAGGATTGTTTTATTTACACCCTCATTCTATAATATGTAAACGAAATCATTCAAGTTTATCGACTCCCATATTTTAAGAAGATATAGTAATTGTTAATTAATTAGTGTGTTATATTACTTTTAATTTACTGATTACTTTTCTCTCTGACAATCTTCAAGAAAAATGCTTATTAAGGAAACGCCACATTCGACATACACATATATATGTATATTCATCGGTTTGCGGTGGAATTATCTCTATCTCTATCGCACAACCTCACATGGGTATGAGTAAGCTGGATACAAAAGCATGCGCCCGCATGCCTTCGCATCTCGCTCGTTACTTGTGATTGAGTGAGAAAGACAGAAAGCCACGGCACGCACCTTATGTATACATATATATATTTAAATATATCCATATCTCAATAAACATCTTTATAATAAACCACACATTCGTGATTTTGTTCGATTCATGAGCTGGGAATTTGGCGAGAGGAAAATCGATGGTTAAATTTTCAGCAAGGTAAATTTTCTAGTAAGCCTTCCAATTTAAAAAAAAACATCCAAGGTTTCTTAAAAAAAACAACACAGATTGATGTTTCAAAGTAGCAAAGCAAGATAAATATATATATATATATACCGTAAGATTAAATTTTGGCATAAATAAGAAACAACAAATGTTTGACTCAGGGTTATAAAGTTTTAATTAAGAAATACATATTTATTTTATTAAAAATAATTCCCACCGTAGACTTGTTAATGCAAATATTTAATTATCTACACCCCAACACAAAAAAATGCAATAAAATAAAACCTGAGAATTCATTTTCACAACAATCCATTTTTTAACTCAAATATTAAACCTGGTAATTTTTACCGATTTTTAAGCAAAGCTTTTAATTCAATCATTATTTAGTGCCATTTATAATAATTATATAGCTGTATCATTAACTTTTAATCATTTTCAATTAATTGTATTTTTCAAAATGGATGTTATTGGGTTAAAATATTAAATAACAAGATTTGATACTGTATTTGACTGTATTACAAATTATAAAAATGAATATAAAATATATTTTTAAAGTACGCCGTTTGTTTCAACTTCATGTCAAAACTAAATAGATACTTAATGAAAATATTTTCGAATTTATATTTCATTAAATAACTGTTTTTGGTTTTCAACCTCTGATTTGCCTGAATAATTTTCCCAACAGAAAGTGTCTGCGATTGTGTAGCGACGTCAATCTTTATAGCTTGGCGTAGACCCGTAGAGGCGTAGACCTTCAGACACGGACGACATTTTGTGATGTTAACCCGGAGATACAGAGTATGCAACTCCGTAGGGCAATAAATAAATTTTCATTTAGAAAAGTCACAATAAAAAAATATTTATTTGAATTTACCGAAAAGATATATTTTGCCTTGCGTATATATTTATTTGATTTTTTCCATGTTTCTACAAATTTTGCTTACAGAATATTAATCATTTAATATTGAGCTATATTTGTAATGGTTATGGTTGGCCTTTTGTAGATTCTGCGTAGAATTAAAAATATAATTTTTAGTCTTAAATATGGTTACAATTTTCTGGAAATCTAAAAATAAAATTTCAATGTAACCAAAGAGGCATGCTACAACTAAAGTTTCATTAAGTAAATCAAATTGTATCTCAATTTAAAAATTACTGATAATTCTATATTCTTATACATAAGTATATCTTAAATAATCTTTATATTAAAGCAATGTTTTTTTGTGAAGAAATTATTTCAAATTAAACTTTCTTTTTAGATTCAGTAGTTCACATACGAAATAAAAAGTCAAAATGGAATATACGCATAAATAAGCATACATTTATGTTTTATTGATTTTTATAAAAAAAAGTACTGAACCATTATGGATACAAAGATAGACCCTTTTTTACGAAGGGGTATAAATGTAAAGGTCACGTAAGATTATGATTGCTACTTAATCAATATCTAGGGTTTGAAGGAAAATACGTTAAACCGAATCTTCAATCTATACTTATCGCTAAAATCTTGGAACCTATAATGAAAGCTTTTAGCATGTATCTATCAGTTGAGATAACAATTGGAATAGAAAAGTTTTTCCGCTTTGATTTAATACAAAAGAAATGACTACATTTATGTGTCTATCAGATAAAGTTGATATTATTATCAATTCTATAGTATATATACTTTTATCCAGTACACTAGTGGTACGGATTTTTATTATTAAAATAAACTTTGATGTACGAATAAATTTTAGTATGATACATTTAAATTCAAGCGATACGATAAATTACGTTTAAGGTGTAAACTGTCAATTCTTGATAGAAAAACATTATTTTTTTTAAATAAAACACAATAAAACTGATTCTACTGCATTTATAACAATGGAACAGTAAATGATTTTCTACTCGTTTTTGTGGTAAAGGATTTAAATTTTCAAATGGTTGTCAATATTACACCATTAACAAAAAATAATTTTTCCGTTCCGTTGTCTGACAATTAATCCATTCCCAAACTTATCTTGCTATCCTTGCTATTTTTTAAAGAATAATTTGAGTGGCTGACATACAACCAGGTATATTCTAACACCTTTTGTGAACATATTTCATTTGATAGCAATGTGCACCATGCGAATATAATGAATATTTATACAGTCGACAATGGTGCTAATTATGAAATCTTAAGTAACTTCATTATAATCTAATCTCTACAAATAAATCTGCATCGTCTAAGCCAGTAGATGAAAATCACTGTTTGAAAAATTGTTGTGACTATTGATTGTATTTATTACGTAGCTTAGTGTTTAGATTGCACACACCCTGGTCTCACTACCGTTACAATGTAAATATTCATTGTTATCCAAAGGTATTTATTTCATTCAAAATAAAGTAATTTAACTCAGTAGTTCAATAGAAAAGGCATTGTCATCTAGGAACACAGTGAGAATGTGCATATTTTGATTTATCAATTGGTATAGGAATATTTATTCAAGGGCTTCGGTTTCTGCAACGTCTTTACCTACAAAGAAAACACGAAATTCAGCAAGTTCTATTCATGCTTCGTATAAACAACAAGCTTTTAAATACTTCACAAGTTAAATTGCACATTCAAAGCAAACATCTAGCTGGTATGTTAATACTTCATGTTTCGATTGAAGATTTACAAAAAAATGATATTACACTAAGTTTCAACAAAAAAATCTTTACACATTTTTCATATTTCCATATAAACCTTTAAACTCACAATATCCACTCTCCATATTTAGACGGAAAAGTATTCCAATTCAAATTTTACCCCCTTAAGAGTAAAAGCAAACGTTTCGTTTAAAAAACCAAATATTTGTACACGAAGCCCTTGGCGTACGCGAAAGCATTTTTTCCACGGCTCAGTAACGCATACGTTTTTACTGTTTGATAAAATATATGTGTGGCACCCAGCAGCATTGGTTCTAGTATTGGGTAAACTGAAGATATTTAATAATTTTGACGTTAATTTTATTTGTTTTTTTTTCTTATAAGGTACCCATTATAACCATTGTTATTAAGTAGTCGTTTGATGATAATTAACCGTAAACAAAATGAATTTATTCTTTGTTTATGTATGAAAATTAACATTGAATGAATATTTCAGTTTTATATTATCATAAAATCTTGTATGGAATCTCATTAATCTCTACTATTCGTACCACCAAATTTAGAGAAAATTAAGTACTATTTTCTAGATTGTTAATACTCGCAATGCTCGAAAGGGGTCCTTTCGTTATAAAAATGTGAAAGTAATACGAAATAAATTGTATTTTTTAAAAAATATAATGCCTTTCCAACAACAATTGGCAGTTAATACGTCTTTAAAAGTGATGCCAGTAATATAGACAATACGTAAAATTAATGAAGCCCCATTAAAAGTTCTTTCTCATATCTCTGCTTGTGATGACGTTGGGTAAGTTGTTCATAAACTGCTTAAGTAATATTTAACCCAATTGAAAGTAATTTCTGTTTAAGGTTAGTTTTCCAATTTATCTTCGCATTTCATAATTTTAAGTTTTCTCTAGTTTTTTTAATATGTTGGGCTTTTCATAAAGCTTAATTTACCGCAGTAACTAAAATAATAAAGGAGTTGATTGCTTAGGATAAATATGAGCATTTTTTAACAATACCACAGGTCGAATTGAGGTTGATTCTTTAAGAATTGTGAGCAGTCCAAAAAATTTCATAACTAACAGATTACGTGTCAGTACGTTATGAAGATTTCATAAAAACGTATTTTATAAATAATGTTTCAAAATTTGCTTTGAGCCCGTGTACAAGATTTTTTTTGCGGAAAAACGTAGGAAAATAAGATTGAAATGAAAATCATTAGGAATTCAGCCCACAGGCGAGTGAGATAGCTTTTGACTGGTTTGTAAAAAATGCTTTGTTATCGAAAGAGCTTTTAAGTCCAGGTCGCTTTGTGCTGACGGTTATGAAATAAATACTTTTTGGATGATATTTAAAATATTCGCATTCTCTTTTGTATCATCATTTCTTGCAAACTCATATAAATAAAACGCATTGGTTTACATATGTTTTTTTACCATATCCGCTACCAATTGTAGAGCATATGACTTCCAAATAGAGATATCTCAACAGAAGATTTTCTACTAGAACTACTTGTTACTCAGTTGCTCAAACTCTTTTTTTTCGTAGATAGTATTGACAAAAGACTGAGGCTAGAACAGGAATAGTGGTTAGCTGATTGCTCTTGCTACGCCCCGTTTTTAACATCAGATGGATGGGAGGAAATTTTAGAGTTCAGAAACATCCATGCCTTGGAACAGAAATCAATAAATCGATTGATAAATCAATTTATGTAACTGTCCGTACCGTGACTTAAGCCCGAGATTATTTTATTTTACATACATATTAATCAATACTGACTTAAACGTAATGTTGCAAAAAGTATTAACTTTACTTAAATTCTTATTATGCACTTTATTTTACATATAATTAGTTAAATTGTTTTAATATTAAAGTCAGGTAATTTATTTAATTTAAAATATTGTTAGTAGTTAATTTTATACCTTACTATATAACTGTTATAATCTAATTACCACCTCGATGAATTTGCCTTCCTGAAACAGTCAAGATTATGGAACTTACGAATATATTTATGACAAAATTCAACTTCCCCCTTATATGTTTAAATTGATCTGGGGTATATAGCCTATCTTATAACCTCATCTACCCGGTTATTAAATAGATAAGGTTGGAAAATTACTGAAATTAAGTGATAAAGGGATTGTGAATACCGAATTTCATCGGATAAAAAAAATCTTTTGTATTCATTCTTGCAAAATAATCGTGTTTTATGGAAGCAGTTTCAGTAGTCAGCTTAAAAATTGAAATGTTTTTAAGCATACACCTATCTGAAGTGATACTTTATCTTAAAAAGCACTGGAAGCTTAAAAAAGCTGACTATTCTAACTTAAGTGTACTTCCTAAGGGATAAAAAAGCTTCAAAAAATATACTTACTACCCTTATCTGTCGTTGGGGACTTACTTAGAAACACGTTTGCCTGACTTGGACGAAACAGTTCTGTTAAGCTTTATTATTTTTTCAAATAAAATTGCAATATATGAGTGTCAAAAACATAAATATCTCAAGTTAACGTTAAAATAACTAGAGTTAATGAACCGTATAAGTTAATATATACGAACTATGTAAACATTACGGAGAATTTTTTTATAGTATTAAATAAAAAAGAAGTATACATTTTTCCAGCATTGAAGGATATTGTTCATTGTCATGAGTTTCTAAAACTTTATTATAACTTCGTTAACATTAAAATTTAACCATTGAATACTCAATGCTCATAATTATTCGTTTCTTATCATAGATATAAAAAAACTAAGATTGTTCGGTACTATTTACCAAGCATAAAATGCAGCAAAAAATTTTTCATTCATTACAAAGATGAAATTTCATATTTCTTTTTTCAAATTTTCATCGTTTTTACACTCTCATAGGTTTTCTTACTAACAACCCGGATTTCGTATTTCGTTATCTGCAGGCGTTTAAGTGCATAGATGAATTCGAACTGGCCCTGTTGGAGTCACGTCAGCTCATATTTGATATTGAAATTCCATCAAGTTCCTTACTCAATATCTTAAGTTATTAATTATTATTTCATAACTATATTTAACCTCAAACCGCTAACAATACAGAAATATATGATAATTGTAAATACTAATCAAACGATGTATTTTGATTAAAAACTTTCATAATAATTCTTATTTACGTCAGTTAGTAACACTCCAGATAAAAATTTCTTTAGCATTACCCTAAAAAAATCCTTTTTGTGTTATTTGCAAATTTGAGGCATATCGAGTAAATGTTGGGGCGGAGTTTTAATAAATGCTGTAATCAAGGTTGATCATTATTATTAAGGGTTGAATTTCCTTGTTTGGAAGCATCCCACACTGTTTCTCTTCATGA
Source organism: Himalopsyche phryganea (assembly GCA_022494535.1). Taxonomy (NCBI): domain Eukaryota; kingdom Metazoa; phylum Arthropoda; class Insecta; order Trichoptera; family Rhyacophilidae; genus Himalopsyche; species Himalopsyche phryganea. The sequence continues at coordinate 1,349,665 of JAGVSL010000062.1, forward strand.
AGATCGATAGCGACGTAAGCGATATCAGTTGGACGTCGGTAACGGGCCGCGGAGAGTCGTAACGACTGTCGGTCAAAATGAAACGACCGCGACGCCAGCCGTTACCGCCGTTAACTGCCGCTACTTGCATTATTAACGGACTGAAAAGGCTCAACGAGACAAACGAACGAAGACGCTGGGAAATGGCCGTGGGAAATAAGCCCAAAAAAACGATTCGTTACCGTCGGACAATAGAAGGCAAGATTCTCAATTTCCTGTTTTCCCCCGCTGATTGTTTATGGCATGTATACTGCCGTAGTCCCGTTAAAAGTAATCTTTACACATTTTTTATCAATCGTTTTTCCCAAAAACATTTAATAGATACACAAAAGAAAATATCAGTTATCTTATAAATTCATAGTAACTATTAAACATTATTAATTTCCAATAAAAATAATTGTCCTGTCATCAGAACTACAAAATGATTCTAATGATAGCGTGCTGCCGAAATAGCTCTAAAATATATTTTATAATTCTTTTACAACTAAATATTTTCTATTTTAATGAATAATAATGGAGGTCTACCTTACGCAGTTTTACCAAGAACAGGCTCATTCAATCTATAATATTTTTTTTAGTTAATATTTAAACGAGACTTTTAAACGAGTAATTTTTTAGTAAAGAATTTCTTTGAACTGACTGTTAAATACTCTTTTTCAGTACTCGTATTGATTACTTTTTACGTGCACGTTAATAACTGGCATAAATTCTAGCCGTTTTGATGTAAATTCGTCAGCATAATTATTTAAATAAAATTTACAAAAAATGTAGGCCTTTAAAAGTTCATGATATATCAATATCTTTTTGATTCTCAAGCAAATTCAAGACTTGAGACATAATTCACGTAAATTTTTTCAAGATGTATTCTTCATTTATGACATAAATCTGGGAAGTGAGAGTCATATTAAAAGCAATATACGTAAAGTCTTTCAATGCCAGTAGACAATTAATTTAAAAGAAAACTGACTACGCTTCAATAAAATTTCAACTCCTTATACCGGGAGCATTTGTCCCACGAGCTTTATTTCGTGAAATTGTCGTAAAATGCATTACGTTCAATTGATCTGTCTGACAACTTGACAATAAAGTTTTGTTGTTCGTTTTTATTGATTCTTATATTCTAACAACAAGCACCACCTGAATGACTTCTTTAGTATATTATTGAACACATTGCATGACGTATTAAAATAATAAAACTCATCAAAATGAGTATGTTAACTAAAATAACAATGAATACACTTTCCTAATGAATACATCTATACTTGGCACACAAATAATTTCTATAAAATGTTATTTACAACATAGTATAAATAAATATGATATTTTTTACGATTACTTTAAGTATATAATCAAAAACCAACTAGTAAATTGTTGTTCGTGTACGCTGTTCATTACAAAAACTTATCTTTTTGTTTGGTTTTATTAAATAAGTACGAATAATTATGTGCATTTTGATTGAGAAAATGAAAACATGTTTTTTTATCCGTAAACCAGGAAACCTAATGAAATACTTCAACAATAATTTAAAGAAAGACCGGGTAGTCACCATTTTTCAGAGCGGATACGGATATCCTATCAAAGTTAGAAAGTATTGACTGTAAGCTTAAAGCCTTCTCTGTGATATTTGATTTTAAGCATCAGAGGCATCTATACTCCAAAATAAAAATTCATAAATGATATATGTGAACCTCACTCCAAGGATTCAAACCCATGATTGTGAATAGATACTAGGACGAAAACCGTTAAGGATTTTGTCAAGGTGATTGGGCAAACCACTCAATTTTTCAAATATAAATGAAGTAATTATTATATGTCATTTCTGTTAAAAAATAAAGTTAAATGTTAAGCGATTAATACTGTCCAGCCTCGATAGTATAGTAATAGTTATGCCATGCTATCAATTTAATCATCCAATCGAAACATACCCTTAGTTGCATTTGTTAAGTTTTCCGCAATTAAAAACTATCTTTTGCTTGAATATTAACACAACAACAGATTAACTACTCTTTTTGTTCAGTGATGTCTTAGAGTTTATCATAATAATAATTAGATACTCGTATTACTGGGTGGACATCTCAGTAAATAAAAGTGTTAAAAATACTTTATTATTATAAAACTTAAGAATAATATGTTTTACTCAAATCTAATTTGTTTAAAATTTCACATTGCGTTCATGAACATGTATATTATAAGTGTATGAGAGGTAGGCCTTATATTTTCTCGAGTGTAAACATTCAAGTCCCTATCTTCAGTTTACAGTCGATTGGCGCCGGCTTTTGAAATTGATTTAAATCATTTATTTTAAAACATACTGATTTAATAAAGGAACGCAGAGAATCTAGAAAAATATCGAAAATGCTGATATTGTCAATCATATTATTATAAATGTAAATATCGATATTTTTGGCAAATTTTTAAAACACGCTTTACATTTGTTACATTAGTGAATATTCCATGTTAGAAAGTCTGAAACTGTAGTGGATGGTAGTAGGTACAACCTCGAGTATCATATATAGGTCCCTGGACCCAAATAAATAAATGAAAAATTCACGATATTTCTAACGTTGAAAATTTTATTTTAAGAATATTTCTCGGCTGTGTTAATTTCAATGATCATAGATATTTTAAGTAAAATTACTAAAATCACAAATGTTCAAAACAATAATTAGGCTAACGGGGCTTGTAAATTACTTTTACGTCCGAATATATAATATTGTTACTTCGTAATAATGTTTTTTTTCATTAAATATTATATCATTTCAACGTTTTATTGTATCCAGAATAAAATGGTATTTTAAATAATTAAATGAGTAAAGAGCTCCTCCGAAATTAGGGGCAATACGATTATAAAATTTCTACCGGTAGCTTTATGGGTAGTAAGAAGATTGGCTAAAATTAGATTGTGAATACCGAAATAGGCCAATTTGGACGAACTTTCGACCAATTATCTCGTTAGTGACTCGGTCAAATTTAATTTGGTCAAAGGCATAGTGAGGCAATGGGGTGCCTGGGATTTTGCTACGAGTTCTCTAATATCTATTGTCACATAAATGGTCTATATCAGATAATATCAATTAAACGACAATACCAATTTATCATTATGGTATTTAAATCAATTTATTTAACAATGGATTTTTCAGATTATGAATACCTTATTCTATCGTGTCGTGGATTGTAGATAATCTAGTTCTATATGGCTGAAGAACTCTCTTATGAGTGTAGAACAAAGCTGTTTAAAGTGTTCATCATAAAAGTTCAAATTACTCGGAAGTGAATCAATCATTTCATGTTATAAACTGGCTCGTCAAGTCGTTTCTAGTACCTAATTTGGTTATTATTTATTACATTGTAAACGAAAGGGAAATCCATGATACTACAACTGCCACCAATGTGCCATGAAATCGACTTTTATTGTGTAGCTTTGTAATGATAACAGTACATGAAATACAAAATAAAAACAGGACAGAAAAAATTATAATATGTAATGAAATTCAGATAAAAAAAATGTACACAAGGTCATAGCTGAATATGCCCACAACTCTAGGTAAATGCACCGGCACTTGCAACTGAAATCTCAAATAACGAACTTGAATGAAAATGAAAAAAGAAAAACATGTTCATAGGTTCGGCTACATAGATATTATAGAAAAAATCTCTTTGTATATGTAAGCGTGCGAAAATTCTGACACCAATTGACAATGCTGGGTCAAATACTTGACTTATTATTTTTACCCTATTACAATTTGAGTATAATAATTAAATGCCAAATCAACTACAGCATCCAAGTTGATACGAAAAAAACACAATGTCATATTTGCCAAAGAAATATGTTTAATCTTTGCGTGAGCAATTATATACATAATTATGAAAACAATACATTTAACTCACTATTTTTTATTAAACTTTTCTTTGATATTTTGTTTACCAATTCTAGTGCAATGCACTAAAAGTGCAGGAGTAATACAAAGGCAGGATTTATCGCCACACGTACTAACCTTTCATTGTTTTTTTTATAGAGATCCCGCTCGCCCAACTCTCGAGCACGGACGCCATCTGGCACCGCATCTCGCCTACATCTTCGCCAGTTGGACGAAGGAGAACTGTTTATGGAGTTGATCAGAGACGTGGCCAATGAGCTGGACATTGACGTGCTCTGCCACAAGATACTTGTAAACGTTGGACTGTTGACTCACGCGGATAGAGGAAGTTTATTCTTAGCGAGAGGGCCTCACCATGCGAGGTATTTGGTTGCCAAGCTGTTCGATGTCACCCAAGATACTGGTGAGTAATATTAATGTACATTCTAATTAATGCTATCATTCTTTTGTAAAAATTTTGAGCATTTAACAAAACTACAGTATGTATATTATAATTATCACTGGTCTTGTAGCCGATCGTCCAATGTTGTGTATGCTTTGATTTTTTCTTACCTATTCTGTCGTACTGTGAACCTAGTGGAGTTGGCAAAGCAAGCTAGCAGTTTTCTGCTAATTAACAATCCTTGAAAGTCTCTGGGAAAAAGTTAAATTATCTTTTATTCAAAATGAAAATTATAGTCTATACCAGAGGTCACCTAACATTTTAAGAAATGTGCCCGATTGAATCTTCTAAAAACTTGGGGGGCCGGACGACAAATAAATTCTCATTGGAATCCAATCAAATTGCTAATTTAAATATGCTTTCTTATCAAACAAAAAAATCAAGCTATGCGCACTCGGCAAATTTTGAAATAAAACTGAATATTTTCGATTGGGGCTATTACTTGGACATTTATATTGTTCTATTTTGACTGCTCTTAGAATTTTAATAAATGAGAATATGAGAAATTTTCGAGTAAGCAAACATCTGGTCGCCTCCAAAAAATACATTTTATAACTAACTTTTTTCAATTTGGTTTCACTACTTGATAGTATTATCTCAATTGATGAATTGAAATAGTTGTCGTGAATTCACAAATAAATCGGGAAATTTTATAAAATCAATGTTTCCTCATTTATAAATAAAAATCGGGAATTTTTGAATGGCCAGACGAAAATCTTTAGTGGGCCGGATCCGGTGTTTGGTGACCGCTGGTCTATACGAAAGAAACTCAAATAAAACCAATTCCAGGCTTTCTCGATTTAAAATGTATTTAATACTGTGCTGAAGGCTTTGCCATGGAAAACGGTTAAGAAAACTCTCATTTGAATATTGTAATTAGGATTGGTCGACAGGTACGTCATATATAATAGGCTAAATGGCCTTTCACTTTAGCCCAATCCCTACTATGTTTAGTAGTTTTCTTGATGGTAATATGTTCTGATGGCATCCGTTACATCCGAACACAGCATAATCATGGGTCCAAGGTGACGGTAACGCTTCCAGTTATTTACGACTAGCATAACCGTATCCGTCATAGATGACGATATTGAAATGCTGAATTTCTAAAGTAGCTAGTTCATCGGAACTGTCTGTGCATTTTATTTTATCTATACATCGCAAACGCTTAGGTCATAAGAAAATATCATACCTGCATGTGATATGTGATAATAATAAAACGTCTACAGAACGGTCTGGGCAATTATATCTAAGATTGTGGAAGTTTTGGATTTTTTTCTGTTTCAAGAGTAGAGGTTTTGTGAAAACATACGCCTAGTCTCTCCAAGGGTTTGAATTCCCGAATGGAAACTTTCACACATTTGTTTTTCAATCCATTTATAGACAATAAGTCACTAAATGCCTAAATATCAATTATTCAAAACAACTTATCCACGGAAAACTAAGAGTAGAAAAAGATACTAATTACTAGTCTTTACCTTTCCGAAGAAAAGTTGATATTTCATAAATTAATGCTCGTACCTATTATTTAGTCAATTTAATCAATGAATAATAAGTATTGAGTAAATGCTACTAGCTATAGTAATGTATTAAATTGTGACTTTTTTTAACTAACTTCATTTTTATAATATTCGATAAGAGTATCTAAGCACTAGATCCAACACTTATCAGATTTAGTAAGATATTCGTATTAAAAATACTCCATACGGCATATCTAAAAAATATGAGATAATGAATGCTAAAAGCATATTTTATTCATTTTAATAACTTAAATAGACAAATATTGTCATATGATTTAAAATTGATGGCTTTATTTAATATATCAATATTTTTGTTACCAGTTCAAAATATGTTGATAAAAATGTCGGTGAAAAACTCTTGAAATGTATTAAAATCACAGGTTTAATGCAATTATCATTGAATGACACCATAAACATATCCAGTTGAGAATTTTTCATTTGAAATTTTTTTTTTTAATTGGTAGTTTTAACATTTAACTGAATCACTGACTAATACAGCATAATTGGAACATATTTGAACTCATATTTACTACCTGGTATTATCGATTTACTTCTTTGACGGAATAATGTTATATGCTGCCTAATTTGTACAAATTGCCGGCGTCCGTGGCGCAGTTGGTAGCGTCGTAGGCTACGGCTACGGATTTCTCGGGTTCAATTCCCGGTGCGGACAGTTTTCATAAATTGATCTTTCAATCGATTTATGGATTTCTGTTCGTAGTCTGAGCCCTCCCTCTCACCAATCCGATCCTCACGGGGCGTAGCGAGAGCGATTAGCTAACCACAGGTCCTGTCCTAGCCTTATCCTTCTATTCCTACTCTCTTCGAAAAAAGACATGTTGAGCAACTGAGTAACAAGCAGTTCTCATAGAAAAATTCTGTTAAAATACCTCCATTAGGAGACCATATGCTCCACATTGGGAGCGGACGTGGAAAAAAATATACATATACGATGGCGTGATGGAGATATAGCTATCAACTTCATTGCATAATTTTTGTGGAACAAGATACTTCGATATGTTTGATTGTATTGTAATTGAGTTCAACCAAATAAATTGTAATTCAATCAAGTAACGAAACTAGTTGTTTGGAATTCTTCAGGTCAACAGATTGCTTAAAATAATTCAATAAAAAATTATATTTGTAGTAAAACTAAAAAATGTTATCATTTGAGCACATTATATGTGTTATTAACCTTTATCCGCCCAGTGGTCTCGTACGGGACCGTTGATTATGACACGTTTCGCGATCGGAATACGATGATTTATGATGAAAGTATTCAAAATATGAATGTGAGTTTGCATAAATAATAACTTTGAGATTTCGAATCATAATGTTATTTTCGGATTCAATAAACATTTTTGTCATAATGAGTAATGCAAACATCTGCGTTTCGAAGTCGTCGATATTCACCTGCCAGAAGTGTAAAGTTGATCTATGTAAAGACAAATATTTTAAGAATTGGCATACGAAAAAAATATTTAACCTTTGTGTAATTTTAAGGATTTAGTTTTAATTAAGTAGATACAATTTCCTAATTTTTTTAGTAATTTTACAGTTTTCAATTTAATTTTTATAGTTTTAATTCCTTAACTTTAATTAAAAATTATATAAATTGTGAAAAATAGTGAATAAAACTTTTTTTTAAATTGAAGCAATCCCCTTTTTTGATAAAGCTTTTTACTTTACTCAAATAAGCTCACTAGTTTTAGAAATACAGCTATTTTAATTACAGCTACGGGTCACGCAATAATTGCGCAAAAAAAATGCTTGGGCAGTTAGCTACTCCTATTGCACACAGCGCACGGGCGTATAAAGGTTAATAAATGTGGTAGGAAGGCTGAAATATTATCTCATATGTTTATGTATTTGTATTAAGTAAGAGGATGTATGAAATACAATATTTTATTGATTGCTTTGGTTAGTGATATTATCATCGATTGTAACGATATGAATAAAAAATCACTCAAATTTTATAAAAAACAGAATGATACATTTGAAATCTCAGCTTATTGTTCATTACCTGGATACGTATTTTGCCGTCAACTGGCTTTTTACTAAATATGGCATTCTATCTACTATAATTTGTACAATTATACTTTCGAACACTTTACAAATAGGGCATCCAATCCCGGACCCTTTTTACGCTCCCGGGATTTCGGCACCCAGAATTTCTCAATCCCGAGATCGCGGTATGCCGGGATTGGTCATTAAGTGTACTTTCATGTTTTAAATTATATATTTAAAATTTTATTTGTGTCTACTATTGTTTCAATTGGAATTTATCTATGAATAAATATTTTTTTTGAGCATTGGAAGTTTTTTTTAATTTTAAATTAGACAGTCATTTACAAAAAAAGAGAAAAATAATTTTAAATTTTTTTTTTACTGTATTATTATGGTAGGTTTTACCAAATGGTATCTAAAAAGAGGACATTTCCTTCAATTTGTCCTCCATTCGATTAAGAAGCGGTCCTAATTTGTCCTCCAATTCAAATTTGTTAAAAACGGCTGTTACGAAATATGGGAATGAGGGAGACTACAATAAATTTACATTAATGTTATAGGTATTATAAAAAAAAACATTGTACATGAACAAACCGAGGTACACGTTGTAGTTAATCAGGAAGAATTAATTTGATATATGAATTATTTTTTAGCATTTACAGTAAATCCCAAAATCCCGAGATTGTCTGAATATCAATCTTGAGATCACGGGATTGTATAATTGACCGGGATCCCGGGATTGGAAGTCCTAGTTACAAACGCAGTGAAGTGAAAATTTTTAAAAGAAATATCGCCTTTTCCGAGTATGTATTTTTGATATAATTAATTGTTTGGATGTATACAATGTTATGTATTGCATATATTAGAATGTGATTATGGGGGCGTTATTTAGTTTAGTCTTACAGGGTTATTACTTTGACCTTCAAATAAATGGAATATGAAATAACAATGTCTTAATGATAAAACCTAAACATTGTCGGCGTTTTAACGTAATATTGTAATGTGGTATAATAATTGCTAGGCAAAGGATTATTAAAAGCTTTGAAAAGCGTTTCTACTTTCATCTTTACTCGCTTTTTAAAAGCTTTCATTTTCTGAATTTTTATCAAAGAAGAAAGAATTTGAATGCTTGTAACGTTTATTTTAAGCAATGCTAATCGCAATTATAAGAGTATAATTACTATTTTGCAAAATATTACAATATCTATGTTATTCTGCGCACTTCTGTCGGCTTGTGGATTACTTTTCTATGCTTTACTTTCTTTTTTATTTTTGGTTTTAAGACACGTTTAAAAGAAGCTTTGCTTTTTTTACTTCTAACTTTTTCACACCGAATCAATATATCGAGAGGAATATTGATGTCCTACAGAATTTCACAGCATAGTTGTGTTTCATTAAATTTAATGTATGATTCCAAATTTGACATGACATTATTTTTACTTTCAATATGAATAATATATATGTACTTAATACTGTCTCTTAAATATCAAAATAACTAAATTTATATTTAACTATCTTATATTGACTTAACGGAATATACGCGAGTATTATATGATTTGAATACTGACTGAAAATCATAGTATAATACATTTTCACAGTATAAAGTATTTTTAAAAATAAAAACAGGCAATGAATGATATTGGATTCGGGATCATAAGATGGCAACCTCATTTAATTTATTTTTAAGATGTGTATTATATAAATATAGATCTTAATAGTATATAGCTTCCGTTAAAATGCAATCCTACAGTATGCAACGTTTGTTGTTAAACTTTAAATGTACATTTTTTACAGCTGAGAATGCTTTAGGAATACTAATAGTAAGAAAATACTTTATATGTGTACACAATGCATACTAGTTTTTTCATTTATCAAGTGGTATCGATTTTACCTATGCGGGTATTCTTACATAGTATTATGTGTTTCCAACACACAATATTACACCAGAATACCAAATGAATGCTGTAGTCGTACAAATACAAATAATATGTCGACTTAAATATAAAGTTACTATCATTTTCATTTAAAGTTTCGAACATATTGAGAATAGCTAAAAATATACTTAGAAAATCATCAAATGAATGCGTATTTATGATTGGACTTCCTGTGAATATTCCTTGCTCTTCAGTCTAACTTAAATGTATGCTTATTTCTTACATTACAAATATGGATTTTCGATACATTTATGAATATATAGACAATGACATGGATGTCGGTGATGTTGTCATTCTTCCCGACGCAAATTATATATGATGCTGAAAACGGGGGGAAAGATAAAAGTTAACGAACTTGTGTATTTACTTCGCCTTACTATCTATGAAACAGATCGATTGTATAACTTATAACCTGCTCTTGCAAAACCAATTTCGATGAGTTTCTCCTTGAGGAGTCCATGACAGACGGACATGGTTTTATTTACTTATTAGATTTAGTGTGAAACATTTGAACAATGGTGGAGATAAATTGCGTATTCTACTGAAGTGTAGAACGAGTCTACCAATTGTGATACTTCGGGAAAGAGCTTCAACACTATTCAACGATATCGCTTAGGAAGCTGACATATTTGATGTAAGAGAGTTAAAACAAATAATGTTTTTATATTATTAAGTAGATTGCGTTAGATTTTGCTCGGTAGACGTTATTGTCAATTTTTATTTAATATTTCTATATATGTATATATGGACACCCCCAACAAATAAACCGGATACTCACCTATGTTCAATTTACACGTTTGTATTAACAAGTTTAACAATTTTTCGATTTAAAATGAATTTATATAAATTAATAAAAACCTTAATAGAAATAATTTTTTCTCTCTCTTTTAAAATTGCCAAAAGTGAGTTAATGCTTTGTTATTGATTGAATTGGCATTTACTTGGTAGAACTCCATTATAATAGGATAAAATAACAAAGTATTTAGTTCCACAATTTTTTTATACATAGTTGATAGCTATTTTGGCTTTACACCATCGTCAGAACTATACTTAAACTTATTTTTGCTCAGCTATATATACTGTTTAGAAGAGATAGACAATATCATGGCATCTCACGTATTCAAACATCATAATCTTTATTTATAATTAAATCATTCAAGGTACTGTGTGTTTTTAGAAAAGAAGCTTACGTGGTGTTATTAATTAGTCGTTAAAATAAATGCATTGAAATTTTACTGATTATGCATATTTACATGGGCTTCTTGTAATGGTTTCAGTAAGGGTGATGGGTTAATATTTGTTTGGTCATTAAGGAGATTATTGTCATGATTGTATCTATTAATTTCGAGTTGTTCCAAAAGATTAAGCCTGAGGCTTTTTTCACACAAATGTAAGCATATCGGAGCTGATTTAGCGGTTATGTTGTGGGCTTCTTCCAAGTGGTGGTTAGCGAATTGAGAATCTGTTTTATTATTTTTAAATAATTGTACATGTTCCTCGATCGAGAAACATGTAATATCTATAAATAAGCAAAAATAAGCTTATGTATAGTTCTGACGATGATGTAAAGCCGAAATAGCAATCAACTACCTATAAAAAAAATTTATAGAACTAAATACTTTGTTATTTTATCCTATTATAATGCTTTTTTTCTTTCGAGGTATCGATAAATGGGGTGTTCTTCTTCGATTTGTACATTCGAAAATTTTTTATATCAAATTTATGTCATCTTTCAAAAGGTGAAATAAATCTGCCGTCTATCATTTCTCAACCAAGTTGTGATGTATCAATACGAGTAGCCAAGCAGCAAACGTATTGAGAAGAAATTGTTCCTCGTGTACAAATTATTGTGCTCTAAAGTCATTGTATACCATTTAGCTCAATAGGAATTGATCGTTCGCTTGTGTTGTGTTGTGCTGCGCTGTTTATCCGACGGAGGCGCATGATGCGGTGTGATTAAATTACTGATTAAATCAACTGTTTGTCGGGAAATGTCAATGTTTTCCGTCGTTAAATTTCTCAGAACCGTTCATGTACTGCAGTTATAGTATTTAGTGAGTAACCAAGGATTATTATTAAACGTTTGTTGAACACTACATATATTTATTATATGAAAGTAAATGTGTGAAAGTGATAAATTCAAAAAAAAACGATTCATTGGTCAATATTATAGCATAGACCCATTATTGATTAATGAGAATAATATACCCCTTTCGCACATCAATAATTTTGTTGTTTGTTTTTTTCTTACGTATAGTTTTAAATAAGGCAAAATAAATAGTTTAACGAGCTCAAAACACTAACCTCTTCATCTTTAAATGACTTTTGAATAAACTTCATTGATATATTATTTCATTTTAATATTAATTCAAGTGGAAATGCTCTAGTACTTGGGATTCTAAGCATCACAAAATACTCGAAATTGCGCTTTCATAATATGTTGATTTTCAATATAGTTTTAAGGTTTTGTATAAAGGCTTTAACTTCTGATGTTTTTTGTTTTATTATCTGACAAGACGAAGCGATAAACACCCTACTAATTCTTTCCTAACTCCGTCATTATATATTTGAAAAAACAGGTATCACTGTCAAAAAATTATGCCACTATACCTATATAATTAATAAAATAAATGAATAACGAAATTTAGTACTCAGGCAGAATTACGTAATTACGTGTAGTAAAAGGTGAATATATTAGAAACTGTAGAATGAGATATGTAATTAAACAATTGAAAATTTTCCCAACAGTAGATTTGGTCGTTTGTATTATAGAATCGCAAATCAATAATTATTTCCAAATATACGATATTATTGTGTTAATATTGGAAGTGGGCATCTTAATGTTGCTCCTGGAAACGACCTCGACATCTGCTTTATATTCGCTTCTAGCTGCTAATTGAAGTTTCAACCAATACAAACGAGCTTCTTGTTTCGTTTCCTCGTGTGCTTACTAGCGTTAACGTTATAACAATGTTCTCACGTAGAAGACATTGCAAATTATAAGCACCACATATATTTTTAAAATATCTTACTTTTACCCATTTTATATTTTCGACTCTTCGTCTCTTACTAATTTTAGAGCATACATATTAGGGACAACAATTATTCGTCATTATCAACTATTTGGATATCAAATAGTAACAGTGAAGTATGGCAATAATATGAAAAATCCGGTTTGTATAATTAATAGCATAATATTATATGGTACATTAAAATTTGTAAGAAAACGAGCTGATTAATAATTATAAAAATCACTTTTTATTCATCATTCTTCATTTCAAATCACTAATATAGGTACGTATAATATTTTCATAAGGATAAAATACCTACATTTTATAATAATTTACGACTAAATCTTTTTCCACTTATTTCAACTCCCAAATAGAGACAATGTAAATACACATTCCAATACTGTTCCATTGCATTGCAATCACTGTTTCTTCTGAATTTAAGTTTAAAATTCTCCGTGCACTCTTTCAGGGTTTGCGCGCACTCCAATACAACTATTCAAATAATCATAAAATTGGAATAAATCGAATTCCGTTACAAAATTCTCCCTCGCTTTGTTAAAACATGTGTTATGGTGGCTAGTTAAAATGTTTCTATTGTTTAAATCAGCACAGATGTTTCTACCATAAATCGTTTCATACCGATAAATACTGAGAGGGTATTTCAAATGTAATACAGCAAAAAAGGTCCCGATGACCGCCGAATGAAAATTACTCAAATATAATATATACAAAAGGAAAAAGTTGAACACTTGGTGAAGGAAGTATCGTGCTGTTGCGTTGTGCTGTTTTAGAGAGCGGCATTTTTGAAAATGAATAGAAAATTTTGTCAGTAAAAAATTGATAATTTTTGTATGTGTTATGTACAATGCAAGTTATATTCCATTCACCTTGTTTTATTCCGTCTAATTTGTGACTCGTTGACGAAATGTATTTTTCATTTCTGAATTTGTTTAAATGATTCAAAGATTTTTTGACATTAGAAAAACAAATCTGCGGGACTCTACAAACTTGATATTAAATATAACATTTGTAAATTTAGTGCACAATTTTCAAGAAATTATAAATATATATAAAAAATTTGTGCCGGCGGCGCAATTTTCCATCTCGTAATGGTGATTAAGAAAATACGAATAGGTTTTTTTAAAAATAAAAACAGCTCAAGCCAACACTATCGTAAACATAAAATCATTTTGGAGAAAAAATTGAAGAGGGCGCAAATTTAAGAACCGCTCCGAGCTGCACAGAGCCTAGCTACTAATGTTTAATTAATGTTTTTTGTTGCTATAAAATATTATTCAAATTTATAAAATATCATTCAAACATTGAATGGTTTTTTTAACCCTCAGTTGTCGAAACGTTCAGCGAGTAAATCAAAAATATCGTCTAGTTTCTAGTTCCTCCATAAGTAAGATAAGTTGTAAAGAATTCAAACTGGAATGGCTTCACCGATCAGTTGAAACTGAAATGCCATCCAATTAGAAATTTAACGTTAAGATAATATAATGAAAATTAAATCTTACCTATTATCAAAACAAGAAATTGATTTAGATGAAGTATGGATTAATAAGATCGACGTGAAAAATTATGAAATTTTAAGCAAAGTTATTAAATGTGTTAATTAATAATAGCAACTGATTATTTGCTTAATTCTGCTTATTTTTTATGTTTTATTTTAATGCACATTATTTTAATATAAATTATTAAATGATAACAAAACAAAAGGTAAACACTTTTTTTATTTCAAATATTATGTTTGCAAAAAAATTTTAATTATGCCGTAAACTTGTTGAAGAGGCATACGCAATCTTTAAATTTTCCGCACAGCTAACCTCTCGACTTAGAGAGAATACTCATTTCAATATTTAAAATTTGCAGCTGCGTTGGATTACTCCAACAATTACTGAAATTAAGGCATTTTTAAAAGGTTTTCCAATTCATTCGTCAAATTCAAGTATTTTAATTTATAATAAGATACTGAAAGCGCCCATGTTGGGTGAAGACAAAAAAAACCACTACCTAAAATTTTTGTGTGATCTTTCTTCGATTTCATAAAACATTTCATTAAAAAATATTACGAATAGTTAAAACAGGGCCGGATATAATCGGATATTGAATATTCGAATTGGAATCTCTAATACACAAGCCAAATGAAGTATTTTGTAAAATGACTATTTTTCCAAAAAATACTACTGGTGAACTTAACTTTGATGAAGAAAACCGTAAAGACTAGTGTTTGGCAGTAGATTAATGACCTATTTCAAGTAAAACATCGAAAGTTAAAGGTGTAGTATTTTTAAATTATTATTAACACAAAAATATTTTCCATTGCTCCGGCTTAAATTCTTAATCAGTAAATAGCTTTTGAATGAAATTTAGAAATATTCTCTTAAAATTTTGAATCTAGGTTCAAAGTGTTAAAACATGTAAAAATAGCTCAGTATGTAATATTGAACGAAGTAAAAGAAGCACGACGACGTATAAAATTTGATTTTAAATTGGTTTTTATTTTGCAAAAAATTTAAATATTTCAATCCGGCAATCGCACAATATTAAGTGAATTTACTTTTAAGGAGTTAACTGTCAATTCTTGGTGGAAAGACATTATATTTTAAAAAATAAAACACAATTTGTTTGTACTACTTCCACATATTTATAATGATCAGGACCGGTTTCGCTCATCACGAGCATTATCAACTGAAACCGGTCCTGATCATTATAAATATGTGGAAGTAGTACAAACAAATTGTGTTTTATTTTTTAAAATATTAAGTGAATTTGTTTGAAGTTTGTTTAGATGATTCTCAAAACAGAAGTAAAATTAAATAAAAAATTGTTTCTTTAAAACTTTAAACCGCGTTTATCTCATCCTTTTTAAATTATGGAACGTCCAATTAATACTGAATAAAAAGTGTGTTTTTTGATAAACGTTTCGACCGATATTATTGTTTACGTAAGTAAAAAGCTTCGATTTTTTAACGAATATCTATAAAAACATTATATGTCTACTCCGGAATTAGTTACCATTTATTATATTCCTTATATATCATTAAAATTGTTTATATTTTTACCTTTCGTTATCAGTGCGCCGTAAAATAATCACTCTCACTTCGCCCAGTTTTAAAAAGGAAGCAATAAGACCTCTATTCAATCTAAGTTGATAAATCATCATCGTCAATGTGAAGTTAGTAAAGACTACGCGACCTATGAGCTAACCCTCTTCTTTTTGAAGCCTTTCACAGTTACATATTTTCATAGAATTTACATACACCATTTATCTTTAAAGATTTATTACGCAGGTGTATTTTTGTGGTAAAAATGTCGACTAGGATTTCTTTTGTAAAGTTTGCATCTCGAAATATTTTCTTTCAAATTGTAATTACTTTTTATACCATATTTTATATACATGGTATTTCAAATAATTTTTCAGTCATTATAATATATTATTTCAGTCACATATCGTTAATTTTTTTTAATATTGTGTTGACCCCGTATCTGCCTGAATATAAATATATAATGAAGTCTTTAACATAATTTAAGACATCGACTGAGGGTGCTTGATGGAATTTCAGTATCAAATTTGGATTATTGAGATTTTGTACACTTCCATGTATTTTGTCGAGCACACGAAGTCTTTAACCTTCCCGTTTTCATGTTAAAAAAATCCCTTTGGATCTCATGCAGTTAAATTGCGTTACCGTGTGGGTTTTGTCATATTAACGCATTCATAAAGCGAAATGACAATTTTAAAAAGTGAAATACAGTTTTATGTAGTATTTAACAATTATTTTACGTCATATTTTGTGTGTAAAACCGAAAATACAAACTATGCGAAATTATCGAAAGCACAAGAATATAAATTCTTCAAAGCAAAACAGGCGCGAGACGTGTTTCGGTGCCGTTTGAAACAAATCGGTTGCATACGGTACGGTCATGCATCTCGGATCGTTACTATACTATACTAATTGATACTATACTGTATTTAATACTATTCTATACAATGACAATGACAATGACAGTTACAGAATCGATGGGATAATTTTCCCAAGAGCAACCAATCTTAAGAATCCATTTCGTGTACTAACTAATGAATGGAGACAACCAATGTTTTGACTCCTGATTTCTGGACCAGCCAATTAATAACTGGCCATGGTCACTTCGCTGTCAAGCTCTTCCAGTTTGGCCGGTGAGTAGATAGTCCAACATTTAAATGCAGCAATATGATTAAGGATACTGATCACATCATTTGGGAATTTCCAGACATGGACAACGAATCGATCAGTTAGATATGTCGGATCTATCGGCCTAGTCGGTCATGCTGGCTTGGTTGCAACTAGGGCAAATTAATAGACACTGAGAGAATTCACTTCGTACTATGGAAAACGAATAAAATTCTGTTCATAAAAGCTCTTTTTTATTTAACTTCAATTACAGTACATGTAACCGAGTCTCAATTATTTTTTCTCAGATATTTCTGGCAAAAATTTGAAACACGAGTAACGTCGTTACGCTGCGGAAAACACTATGTAAGGAGATTGCAAAGCATCAGCAGGTTTTGGTAGGTACAACGCTGAGTACCCTAGGGCAGCGTTTCCCAAATGATGGGTCGCGACCCGTTACCAGATCGCAGAAAGCAAAATGACGGGTTGCCAATTTTCTAAAACAAATCTGTATATTTACTATATAATTTCGTAATAAGCGAACTTGACGCAACGCTCTGTATGATTAAAAATAGTCGTATTGTAGTCGGTAAGTGAAATGGGGTTTTTGTGCTGGCAGCACTGATGCGATGCTAACAACAAAGATACATACAGTAAAATTTTACTATCTTTTGTATTTATTGATTTACAAAAGGCGATAAAATTTCTAATGCCTTTTGTCACAACCTATAAGTGTGAAGAAGGCTTTTTGGTTTTCTTAAAAAATAAATATAGAAACCGATTGGAAGTTGAACCGGGTCTAAGAATAAAGCTATGATCCTTTTCTCCATCCATGGAGCTTTTAATTTACAAAATACAGTAGCACACCTCTCATTAATAAATTATTGGTACATTTGATTTCTTTTTAGGTTGATCAGAGTAAATTCTGTTGTATTATAACATATGAAGACTGTATGGATATAAATATACTGTTTGATTTTACTTATAGGCCAGTAGTATAGGCGATAGCAAATTTAGTTGGTCATGAATGAGAAATATTAAAATAACCGGGTCGCGGAAAAATAAGTTTGGGAAACGCTGTCCTAGGGCATATAAAAAAGTCAATACCATATATTATACGAAACTCAAGAAAAAAAAACATTCAAAGAAAGTGACGATAGACTACAAAACAAATGTACTAAGGTATATGAAATTCATTCCATCTGTAATGACTTTGATTTTTTTTTATCATGATTTTGAAAGATAAACAAATTTCATCTCGTACACGGATTTGTATGTTTTACATTTCGCAAAAACAAAATTTACTCTGACAAAAGTATCATAATTTCTAAATACTTTGATGCTATGAAATACCGAGATCAAAAAGGTTTGGTTTCATTTCCTTATCGATCTGATATTTAAATTCAAATTAAGGAATACTGGTTCCATTTACTACCGCTATAAACGAAAGCTCCTAAGCTAGGGAATCAGCATTTCTCTCTCTCTTCACGACCTCTTCTATTTACCAAACATCTGTTGTCATATTGTATTTTAACAAAATATGTGTTCATTGCTTTTGAAAGGAAAATATTAGAAACAAAATGTTTTTTAGGTCATAACCAATGTCGAAAAAAATACTCAATTGAAGATTACAAAAATGTGCAAATGTAACAAAACACCATTAGATTAAAATTGATAACTTTGTAATTCAATTGGTTGTGCTACTAATAATTGCGACACGCGTTTCATCTCTTTGAGAATCATCGTCGATCTTACTCTTTCAAATATCCTTACCATAGAGTTTCTACATACTTACTTCCCGCTGAATCCATCAAAAATTCAAAAAAATCTTTTAGCTTGCTTTTATTGATTTAATTGGCAGAACACCATTGACATATTTTCATACAACTAAATACTTACCAAACTTAAATATATTCACTTTATTAAGTTAGATTAGTTTTAATCATGTAAATTAATCTGTAAAAGATCATCATAAAGCAAACGTTTTCATCTGTACTTAAAATTAATCATTTTGGAATTCACAGATTTCTTAGTCAATCGACTAACTTCCCTCATGAAATTGAGCAATGGTGATCAAATATTCCAGTTTTTGCCAAATCGACTGCAAAACAATGATTTTCGATCTGCTACTTTTGGATAACTTATTTGCAGTAAAATTTGTGACAATAAATTGGAATGCTTAATCGTGGTATTCGATATACAGGAAATATATTAGTATTTTTTCAGACTGTTGCCCACATATGGAATAGAGAATATAGTATTAAAAAGATAAGAGTAAATATTATTCTCGTTTTCAAGAAATCTACAGTCGCTATTGCCACTTCTTTGAAAATCCATTCATTGGAGCGCTGCATAAGTATTTTATAAATTCTCCTCAATTGCTATTTTAAATATTTTTTCTCTAACGCCGATATTTCACTTATAAGAACAATTTTTCATTTTTCGTTTCAGAGCTTGATGATGCAATAAGTCGAGCGAGAGCCGAAGAAATCCGAATACCATTTGGAGTCGGAATAGCAGGTTACGTCGCCCAGTCAAAAGAAACGATCAACATCAGGGATGCTTACGACGATCCAAGGTTTAACGCTGACATTGATGCAAAAACCGGCTACAAAACTAACCTAATTTTATCTATGCCGATCTGCAATTATGAAGGAGATGTCATTGGTGTTGCTCAAATCATCAATAAGACCAATGGTGAGTCTCTATTAGATAAACTGTTTTTAGTTTGCAAATAATAATATATAGATGATGTTTTTGCCAATTGATGTAACCTTCAAAAAATACAAAAACGAGTTAATGATTAGATCTCATTTTAAAGACGGCAAAATTATGTAAATCATAAAAATAAATTGACCACTTTTTGGAAGGGAAACATTGGTTACATGTTTAAAAATTCTGACCCGGCCACTTGATAACTTGACTTGTAAGCCACTATTGTATCGACACTTTACAGGAGTGCATTTCTTAGATTAGAATACATCAATTAGCAAAAAACCCGTCGATATTATGTAGCAACTCTAGGTTTCAGGTAAAACTTTCAACTTACCGTTTTGTTTTTAACTTATTTAAGAAATCGATTTCAAGTATGGTGTTTTAATATGCAAGAGATTTCTTCTTTGAGTTTCATAATATTTGTCCGATTGCTTTTCAATTTGCGATAAAAATAACAATAATGCAATATTTATTTGAACTATCTCGAAACGAATCGAATTGGAAACTATTGCTTTTGATATTTTATTGATGAAAAGAAAGATAATATAATATGTTGTCACCAATTTGCCTCCCCTTTGATTACGCCGCCCTGTGCATAATAACCTAACCCACAATACGTTACAGTTTATATCAATATAAATACATTTGTTGTATACCTTAAAGATGTTTACACGCATTTATCAAATATAAATAAAATAAATACTAAGTAATGCTCAATAAGATATCAATACAATAAAAATATGTTTTGGAAACCGCTTTACATTTTCTGGTGAAATACTGCAATTATATGAAATATAAACCTAGCCCACAATGAGCTATCAGTTTCGACATAATAATATTCCAAATTATTCACTATTAGGGATTGCAACACCTGTATTAGCTTAACCGAGATTCCGGTATTTCAGCTTTTATTTCAATAGCAAAATAAGTGTTTTGAAAATGTAAAAATAGTTGTATAAAAAGTAAGCGAAATCGACATTTAAATATAATAAACCCATCACATATATCAATTAAATTTTCAACGATAATTAAGCGTATTATAAATCAGAAAAGATTCGTGCCAATGTTGGCAGATTCCAGTATTGATGAACTAGCTTTTTTAATGTGAGTAACATTTTTTTTCATAATGTAAGTAGTTTTTTTGTAAATGTATTTAATATAAATATCGAAATACCGGTATTGAATTTTTTTGAAGTATTGTTATCCCATTGATTTTTCCCATCCCATTTTTGTTGATTTTTGTAAAACCGGTAATGATATTTACAATACCAGTGCTTAATATGAAATACCGAATTGGGATCCCTTTATATAATAATATTCTAAGACCGAGAAAATAGTTAAAATTTACAAATGATTATAAAAAAAAATATTGATACTTTGTTAGTTCACTCAGTTGCTCAACCTCTCTTTTCTTTTTCGAAGAGAGTGGGGATAGAAGGATAGGGCTATGACAGGACTAGTGGTTAGCTAATCGCTCTCGTTACGCCCCGTGAGGATGGGATTGGTGGGAGGGAGGACTCAGACTACGAACAGAAATCCATAAATCGGTTGAAAGATCAATCTATGAAAACCGTCCGCACCGGGAATTGAACCCGAGACATCCGTAACCGTAGCCGGCGACAAAACCAACTGCGCCACGGACGCCGACAAACTGTATGATAATAATAATATAAAATTATACGTTATAGCAGAAAATACATGTGTACATTTTTCTGTCCGTCTATCTGTTACAAAAACTCCTTCCAAACTGTGAACAGTTGTGACGAGAGATTTGCACGTGTCATTCTGGCAGCCATTTCTAAGTCAACTATGCTTATTTTCAACATCCAACTTTTAACATTTGACGAACTATATGTTGTGGGTTTTACATGAGGTACGGTCTACGATAATATATTCAACTTGTAACTTCTAGCTTTCAGCTTTAATTGACATCAAAACTCCATAATAGCTCTAACGTCTAAATGACCTAATGTTACCTTCCTCTTTCTCGGAAAAAGTCGGATAATAAATACTTGTAATATAATATAATACGCATATTCATATACACATCTAATATTGTTATACGATTGAGTATTGGCCTTGAACTGAACCTATAGAGCTATCGATAGATACACCTACTTACTTTTTATACAGACTGATTCATCGAAAATCTCCTATTTTTACGATTATGGCTTTATTATAAAATGCCACACCTTTCATGATACCAAAAGCATACATATATGTTTATTATCGTGGTAGAAGAAATTTGAAAATAGAATTAATATCACTGGTAGAATAATATCATAATTTTGATAAGTTTACTTATAGAAAACATCTGAGAAATGTCTCAAAAATAATACATTTTCCAATGACACTGTGGAGATTTTTTTTAAAATATCAGATCGCTTTTAATCAAGGTTCTTACTAAATCAGAATCTAATTGCTATGATATATTATTATCATATATATTGAAGATCAGTTATTACTACCTACAGTAAAATACTTTAAAAACATTGTCGCTATATCCAGTTTTGCATTGCTACTATGTTTTTACGTTTATCTTCATACCCAATCACGATACTTGACGTCATGCAGCTTAGCAACCTTAAACATTTCAGAAGAAATCAGCATTCGTAAAAATAATACTCATCTAATTTAAGATATAATTTAAGACATCGACTGAGGGTGCTTGATGGAATTTCAATATCAAGTTCGAGTTCGACTCAGTTCGAGTTCATTCGTGAGCTCGAATGCCTGAAGATGCCGAAAGGCGAAACCCGAGTCGTTAGTTACAAAATACATGGAAGTGTACAAAATCTCAATAATCCAAATTTAATACTCATATATTTAAAATGTTTAGTTGATACATGACGAAGAGTTTAAAGCTATAAATAAATCTAATAAACTGATTTCATTGATTAAAGTTTACTATTGAAGTTCCATTAAGCAGACTCATTCGATATTATAAAAAATTTACAAGTCATATATAAAGACTAGACATACTTTGTTCGCAAACAAAAAAAATTAAACGACCTCTATGGAAATCTTAGAGTTGAAGGTTGAATTAGGTTGAATTAGAAATTAAATGACTGACGGAGAATCCAATAAGAAAGCCTCAAGTCATTCGTTTTCATTACGCAGTGATACGAATCAAATGAACGTAAGTAAGAAAGAATCAGAAAGGGAAATTGACTCACTATTCGATTAGCCTCTTAGTGACTCATTTTAATGTCTAATATAGATAGTTAATATAACCGAAATTAATACCATGAAGTTTGTAATTACTGTTCTATTTGTGAATGTAAAAATGATAGAAATTGGGATCTTGCAGTAATTTTCATTTTCTGAATAAACGAATCACTCTTCATCCTGTATATGAGATAATAAAAACATGACATGACGCCCACTGACTGATTTTGCTTTTTTCAAACTTCGCAGTGAATTCCCAGTTTGGGGTATTTTCTCCACCTACTTGAAAAATCGGCGTTTGCAAATAACGCAAAGTTTCCTTCTCAACGAATGGAAGTTATGTATATTTTTAAAATGTATTTTTAACAAACAAGTTCGTAGGCTAATAAATATATTATACACGAACACGACATAATTTCTGCTTGTAGCCATTTGTATTTTGTTTAATTTAAAATTCATATTAGCTCTGTGGAATGCATGCAATTGAATTATAAAATTAAACTTCTTCAGAAATTATGTATTTAAAATGTATACAGTATACATTTTAGTCACTAGTTTAGTAACTAAAGATGATAATAATATGAGAGAAAAGGTCTACTCGTCGTGATGGTCCAGCGTGGTGATAAGGATGATTCACAGGTTTCTTCGTACTATGTTAAAACCCGCCCGTCAGTTTACTTTCTCTTTAATTGCAGTTAGTTTATACTAATAAATTCCTCGAAGGCAGATACAAAAACAAAGTTCAAAATACACAATTTCAATTTAAAAACGCTAAAAAGTGGTTTTACGATAGGATCCCACTTTCGAACTAAGCCGCGATGGCTTTGTCGGCGACCATCAGCCCCTCGGATACGCCGAGTGCCACGACACCGTTTCCCTAAGCGTCGCACGCTTTTTGTTTCCTGCTAACGGTAAACAAATAACGGTAAACAAACAAATATGACAAATTATTTTTGAACGCCTTAGCAGAGACATTACATATTAAATTTGCATAAATAGGAAGAGTCTGTAGAAGGGTCTTGAAGACCCCTTTCCGCCCCGTAAGTACGGAGCGGTATCAAATAATACTTATAAATTGATCTAGCAAATGATTTATGGAAATAAGATGAAAACCTTTTTAATCTACAAATATAATATAATACCACCAGCATTTTAAATATTACATAATTTCTGTAATTATTAAAACCTACTAGCGTATGATTAAATAATTTAAAATAGATCACCAGTTGTATTTTTTTTGTAACTATTGTTTTCCATGGTTATTACTGAATTAATATTGCAGCACAACATTTAAATTAATTATTCAGGCAACCGCCAACTAGCTAATATTTAAAATTAAGAATCGGGGTTTTTACCTTAGCTCAATCCATGTTTACAAAACAATTAATTGTTTGTCAGTTTCGTCTTTTTATGTTTCATGTAGGTGTTACAAAATAAAAAATATAATATTTTTTAATGGTTTCTTTTGTGACGTTTAAGATACGGTAAAAATAGCTTATAAGAATGGTAATATGCATTTGACATAGACACGGCAAATCGAGAAATTATTTCAATCAATAGATATCGTAAAGGTGACGCATCACTGAGATGTACAATTGTCCAATAGCGCTATAAAAACCACAAACGTCGCATGTGTTACCCGGCTATAAAGCGCACTCATTCCAGCCTCACATCATGTAATGCCCGGTTATGTAAGGCTAAAGAAACTTGATTATATCATTGTGTCATACAAAAACTATTTATATTGTGTAAAACAATATGAAGTATTTTTTACATTATTGCATTTCATGGGATATCAAAAACTTCACCCACTGAAAAAAAACAATAATAATTTCAATACTCATATATTATGATATATTATAATAATTTTAAATTAATTGTTTATGTCGTCGTAAAGTCACTTTGTATTTTATTTAATACTAATGAGTACCTGGCATGCGTTAAAATGCCACTCGAAGAAAGAAAGGGTTTGTGTTTTGATTCTATTTGTTGAAGTGCTTTTGGATTAGAGGTCTGCACGGGCCGAAATTTCATAAAATTACCCAGTTCGAACCCGAGTCTCAATATCACACTTGTTACCCGAACCCAACCCGTAACCCAGATTTATTTTTCTCAACCAGAAAAAAGCCAGATTTTTTAAATGTAATTCATTTATAATTTTCAAACAATATATGTTATTGTTTCCATATTTCCAACGACATTCATAGCACATGTGAAATAAATTATTTAAATTATGAATATTGCCCTATGGCTGACTCATGACAGGAACATAGTACGAAATATTTTTCTTAAATTTGAATTCCTTACCCGGGCCTGGCCCGAGCCCGAATCTGAATTATCTTTACCCATCCGAGCCCGGGCCCGTACAGACCTCTATTTTGGATAAACAATATTTCTTTCTTGTCTGGTGCGTACACGAATAAATCAGAAGGTTTTTCAGGAAGTTCGTACATATTTGAGTCTTTTTTTTTAGATTTTTTTAAAATTTAAAATTTAATTTTTTTTTCTTCGGAAACCTTCACGGGTGTGCGAACAACAACTCACCTAAGTTTCATAGAAATCTGATGAATGGTAAAGGAATGCATAGAAGACACACAAGCATTCATTTATATATATATATATATACATAGATTCATATAGGAATAGCTTACCACTGGGCGTTATGTCATGGCTTAAAAATATACTGACTTTCTACATTATATAAAGACAGCCCCAACGCTTTGTAATTATTGTAAGGAAATGTCCACGTATGTTTTATTTTGTGAGATCTTTTCAGAAAAGCATTTCGCCCACAATGTGTTCGTTTACTTTGGTGTCAGTATAAAAACAGTTATACATAACATTTTTTTCTCGGAAACGCTATTGCTTAAAGACATATATTTAAATAAATTCATTACTCTAAGTTTAAGCTTGGTTTCATTAATTTTTCAATGAATAATTAAAATAAAATTCCATAGTATTAAAAAGATTACCAATTATTTATTTTTTTTAGATTTTAATTAGGATAAATGACACTTTCTTAATATCATACCATGTTATTAATATGCAAACCGGTTAACTCTACTTTGGAAAAATTTTCAAGACAAAAAAAACATTATAATTTAAACAACAATTGTAAACTAACAGTTCCACAAATACACTACGTCGCCTTTTCACTTAAATACAAATAAAAGTAGATCGAAGTGTGTTTTGGAATTGTCACCGCTTCATTATTCAATTATTAAGTGTATTCTCTGCCCTGAAACTTTTTCCCATGTAAAGTTAACCGGTTTTCAGATTAAGAAATCGATATGGACTTTATTTATTACTTCCTAGAATCCATAATAGCATAAAAATTTCAATTAAAACTTTTAAATATACCTTCAGAAAATTAAGAATTTAGTATCACATTATCTTCATCTTTTTTTTGTTTCCGAATCATGAGTTAAAATATCATTATACCTTATTGATACTCAAAAATATTAATCATAACCTTTAGAAAAATAATATAAACGATCGTTGAAAGAATAGTCTAACAAGATAAATACGTCTTTGAACATATTATAACAACTAAAGTCTTTAATTTACCAATTCCATCACTAATTAAAGCTCAGCTACGGCTCGCACGCCAGGAAGTGCATATTTTCGGTATGGCGGTTCCATATTTGCGGTCTCTATTTATAGATGACTCCAAGCAAATATTTACAAAACATGAATAGCCCCTCCTCATGTCAACTTTGTGCTCGTGACACCAGGTGAACAGGAAAAAATGATGATTTCTTCAGGATTAAATGACCTAATTTCTTGTGAATGAAGATAAGGGCTATTTTCCTCAAGCGATATTCACCCGATGAGATCATATTATATCGAACTCGGTGATATTTTATCTGTGTGTATTCAAATATTTCTTTCTTTATAATGTTAAATTTTAATAACAAAACAGCGAAATGCTTTTGACTAAACGTAACCGAGAAAACCATGGTTTGACCTGTGATTCATACATACTCCATTAATCGAAGAGTAACAATGCCTATAACAATTTTTTTCAATGGATTCGGCGGAAATTGCGTCTTTCAGTGTGAAGACGCTTCTCAAAGAGGCGAAGCCCATGTCAAAACCAGTGGAATAGCAAAGTTATCAATTTTATATTTTTACCGTATTAATCTATGATCTGATATTTAGATAAATTGCCATTTTTCATTCGCAAACAATTATAGGCTATGTTAGGAGTTATCAATCTTATATATCGTCGTTGTTCTGGAAGAAGACACTAAATGAAAAATACTAGTTTTGAGTAATTGGGCTTTGAAGTTTGTCAAATGTTTAAAACTCTGTACCTTTTTCATTTTGTTTGTTAATACAAAACAGTTTTTAAGTAAAAGTATAATTTATAAAAAGAAGTGTGTTCTTTCATACGGTAGAGCTTGAAATAAGGAAAATTTTGGTATAACTAACTCACTATGTCATTTTTTCGATTTAGTGTTTAACAGCTCAGACCCCTTCGTAGACGTTTTATATTCACGTTCACATATCACATGTAGGTATGAAATTCTCTAATGACCTAAGCGTTCTCGGTTATAGTTGTTGTAAGCTCAGTAACGTGAAGTGGGAAAAAACAATACATTTGGATGCAAATGAATTAGTCGATTGAAAAATCAATGTATCAAAGTGTCCTTTTGAGAATTCGAGCCATTAACTACCGAATTGAATTGAACGAAGGCGTTTACCTTTCGGCTACAGAACCGGTTTTACCAAAATTGGGCTACCCAACTCTTAGCTAATGAATCTTTTTTTCCATATCCGCGTCCAACGTGGAGCATATGGTCTCCTAATGGGGATATCCTAACAGAATTTTTCTATGAGAACTGCTTGTTATTCAGTTGCTCAACCTCTCTTTTTTCGAAGAGAGTAGGGAAAAGGCTAGGACAGGACTAATGTTAGAAGACTAAAAGACTTGTGGCTAGTTAATCGCTCTCGCTACGCCCCTTGAGGATTGGATGGGCGGGAGGAAGTTTTAGCCATCACAAACACTCAAACTAGGAACAGAAATCTTTAAATCGATTGAAAGATCAATTTATGTAAATCGTCCACACCGAGAATTGAACCCGAGACATCCGTAACCCTAGCCAACGACTCTACCAAATGCGCCACGGAGGCCGACAATAAATTTTTACCCGTTAGAATGTTTTTGTAAATATTTTTCTAAAATATGCTATATTGCACGAACAAAAATTTTGTATCGGAAATATTTTTAAGACATGAGAAAATATATAAATTGATAGATGCCTTACATTTTCTCTTAGGTAATTAAATAATATAGGTATTCAAGGAGACATTGAGACATCTTATTTTATTATATTCTGTTTTTCACATTTCAGAAAGCACCACTGCTATTATTGGCCACCCCTATTTGAAGCGTTTTGTCACTCCAATTTTACCGCCTATTGTTATGCAATCCTATGTTTTCACAAATTACCTATAAATCTCATCGGACTTACGGTATCCACGTATTTTTCAAATAATTACAACTGCTTTAGCTTCCTAAAACAGAAAAATCCCATAAAAATAGAATGTTATTATCACTCGTCTGATACAAGCAGAAAGCAATCAATGGATGGAGATTATCCACGTGTGCAAATAGCTACTGTTTTATTGTGTAATTGTATAGAAACCTTACAAATTGGATAACGTATCTAATGGAACTAGCTTCACGCAATGTGTAACCACGTACTAAAGACTGAAACATTCAAATAGATACCGATTTTTATTTTCACAATAGATAATTTATTTTTAACACATCAGCCGCTAAAACGTTATAGACGTTTGGAAATTACTTGCTCGACGACATACGCTGCGCTATTTTTATGCGTTTCAATGAAACAATATTTATTTTTACAATTTTAATATTAACAGTGATCCGTGGACGAGTTTTGATAACGGAAAACATCGACAAATCGAATATACCGTGTGAATAAAAGGTTTTCGTCTGTCTCATATAATCATCACGCAATTTACTGAAACAATATTTTTTATGGTATTGTTTGTGTTCAGTGTAAAAGTTAGTATTTTGTTGAATTGAATTTTAAAATCAGTTTCTCTAATTTTACGAATATATTTTTTAAACTTATATTGTTGACACAACCCTAACTTTTGACACAAGAAACAATTTTTCAAAGAATAACTATTAATGTGGCATTTATAATATGTAAGTTTTTTTTTAAATTATATCATTCTTAGTTCTAGGAAATACAGGTAGTATTTAGAGCTGGGTTGATTAAGTATTATTAAATTTAAGGTTGGGTTGTAATCAACAAAAAATCGATTAATCTTATATATAATATTAAATTTAATAATTATGTATACAATGAAAACCCTTAAGTATTCCCCAAACCCAAAGGTACTCAATTATTATTATTAAAAGCAATTATGGCTTAAAAAAACATGACTATTATATTACTTCAAACAATTGTATAGTTTAGTAAAATTAACTTTAGTGCGCTTAGTAAGTTTTAATTTAATATGTAATGAATTTCAATTATATTTTTATTTCTATTTGAAATCAGATTATATAAATAAGTGCAGTAAATCAACATTTTTTTTTAATGAGAAATGTAAGATTTTAATACGATTCAAATTGACATCACGAAAGTTGGTTCAAATTTACTAGCAATTTTTCATCATAGATATTTTAACTAAATATTACTTGTTTCAAACACACTGTACTGTCAAGAGTTCCCATTTGAGTAGAATGCAAACAGTTTTCCGCGACAATTTTCGTAAGAATCGGTTAGAAAGGGAAGTGGCACCGAGACGAGCATACGGATCCATTTTTCGCCTTTCATAATACTTACTTTCTCCGAATACAGTTTACATGCAGTGTTTACATATCTATCGAGTGAACTTTGCCCAAATGACGACATCGAGTGAGATGTCACATTCAAAAAAAGAATCTACTTTGAAAAGTTTTGAAATTCAACACCACGTGTCGTCAAAATACTGCCAAAAAATTGGAAATAATATTGATTTAGAACTAATAAAATGGGCACATATTTTTTAAATTTTAAATATAAATCTTCGTTTATTTACTTGTGATTGTGTAATGTTTTTTAATGTACTTTTTCACCTTAATCCTTAATACAGTATATTAGTTAAATTTTCAAAATATCGTCAGTCTAAATTTTTTTTAAGTTCACAAACTCATATTTGTTAAATCGTTATCAATATTATTTTCTCTGTTTCCTGTCTGCATTCCTAGCTAGCCACATGACTTTTAACCCTTCCGTATTCATGGTGTAACAGTGAGTTACTTCGGTCATTAAACCTTTGAATCATATGCGAAATAGCTCATACAAAAAATATTGCAAATAAAATAGTTCCACATGTAATTGAAAATTAAAAATACGTACATAAAAATATTACTTCTTCTTAAATAATTAATCATAATTTGAAAACCTCGTCAATTTTCCCATCGAAAAATACAAAATTAAAGTAAAGTAACAATCTGATTTGCCAAACGTATTGTATGCAACCGTTTTGTTAGGAGTCCTGAGACACTTCTCGAGCTTGTTCTGCTATAAAGAATTTGGGTACTTAGGTCTTTCGATAATTTCGCAGAGTTTGATATTTATTTCAGGTTTTACCCAAAAATATGAGATAAAATAATTACTTGATACTACATAAAACCATATTTCACTTTTTGAAATTGTCATCTCGCTTTATAAATACGTTTATATGACAAAGCCCACACGGTAACGAAATGTAACTGCATGAGATCCGAAGGGCTTTTTTAGCATGAAAACGGGAAGGACAAACATATTTCATGCATTAAGCTATTTTCTTCTTTGAAGTCTTGAATCGTAAATGGAATATATAAATTTTAAAAATCTGCCATAAACATGTGTTTATCTGATATATATACTACACAAGTTATAATGACCCCATTACGAAAATCAAAGCATTTGGGTACTGTAAAATATCTAGAGGCAAGAATAAAAAATAATAAAAAAGCATCCATTTATTATTTCTACTTTTTTTTGCTACAGGCGCTCTTCATAAATAAAGTCTAACGTTACATATGTGAACAGGATACACAAATCAAGGGGGAAAAACCTTTTTGTTAAATTCTTTTGCGATCAATCAAAACATTCTTTGACATCACTCGTTCACAGGATATCACTCTGGAAATAAATTTGCCACAATATAAAGTAGACACTTGACCATTAAGTTTTTATCAAAATGGCAAAACAAAGTTACATGATATATTGAAAACGCTTTTATTAAAGAGGTTGGTGTTTGTTTTAAAATATTGGTGCGCACCACTCCTAAGCCAAATGCTACAAAAATATATTTCTTATTCATTCGTTATATTGTATAAAGAAGTTCAACACTATTTTTCAACTAGGTTAATAAACATATCTAACACGAAGATAAATATTTTTAATTGAATTTAAAAAAAACATCGCAAAATCTCTACAGATCTTAGTAATTTCAATCTTTAAATTATTCGTTGTTAAAAGGATTTTTTTTAAGATTGCAATGAATGACTCAGGATAATATATTTCACTTTTGCGGTATGGATATGGAGCTCTCTATACACGCTCATATTTACTTAAATGTGAAAAATAATCTTGAAAATGTTTAAACTTTAAATATGTACAAAAAAAATTGTTTTAAACAAAAAATACAATTTGTTTTATACTACTCAGCAATTCTATATTCTTTTATTGTCAAAAATACTCGGCAATAAGCTTCAGATATGATTCACTCATAGGCTATGTGAACAATTTTACATGTTTAGTTTAATGTATACATTAGTGCATTTTCTGCATGGTTGAAAAATATGTTTTTATAACTACAGTATTTCTCAAGATTTTTCATTATAAACTCGTTGTTTTCGAAAATGGTTGACACCGTTTCAAGCAATGAATACATGGCAAACTGCGATACATAGTACACATTTTTAATATAATATTATTGTAATTATCACACTATGTTTTTTTATGTCCATTACAAATTTGTACTTCTCTTTCGAGATGTATACCCGAAAAGTAGATAAGAACAATTTACAGTGTAAACGGGGCCCCGGAAAGATTCCATGGTGTCGTTACATGAATTTTAAACTTCTAAATACTGACACTGGTATCATTGAATACCGAATTACCAAATTCAAATAATTCCAACATTAGTATATGTCGGCGTCCGTGGCGCAGTTGGTTTCGTCGCTGGCTACGGTTACGGATGTCTCGGGTTCAATTCCCGGTGCGGACGGTTTTCATAGATTGATCTTTCAATCGATTTATGGATTTCTGTTCGTAGTCTGAGTCCTCCCTCCCACCAATCCCATCCTCACGGGGCGTAACGAGAGCGATTAGCTAACCACTAGTCCTGTCATAGCCCTATCCTTCTATCCCACTCTCTTCGAAAAAGAAAAGAGAGGTTGAGCAACTGAGTGACAAGCAGTTCTCGTAGAAAAAAATTCTGTCAAGATACCTCCATTAGGAGACCATATGCTCCACATTGGGAGCGGACATGGAAAAAAAAAAAAAAAAACATACACTAAAACGACTATATTAGTACTGTTTTAACTGCATCGAATGTAAATAGCCTCATGTTGGTTTATAGCTTTGTCATTCGTACAACATAATTATTGAGTAAGTTTATAGATCGTTACGTATATATATATATGATCTAAATTTTTCCGGCTTCGTTACAGATTGGAAAATACTGTCAAAAACTTTTTTGTTTTAGAAATCATAGAGTAAATCTTACGACCCCAAGCGGCGACTGGCAAGAACGTTTATGGCCAGTGACATTGGTCCTGGGAGGCTTGCTATTAATTTGGGGTTTCCCTCCTCGGCGACGTGAAAAGTCGTATACTTGGTTGGAGCTTTTTTTTCATTTAGACCGTAATTAAAACCGTGGCGTACATTTTTTTATTACGGGAGTATAAACAGCTTTACGACAGAGTCATGACGTCACGGGATCTAAAGTATGGGAAAATCTTATCCGTATCATTTAAGGATTATCGTATAATGTCAAAAGCGAAATAATGCTCCTTTTTCTGGGGGTTGTTTTTTAAAGTAATGTTTAATTTCACACTTTTTTATGCATAGCATTTTATGTTACCCTACATATGTTTATCATTTAGTGCAGCTGAAAAGGCTTATATACTCCACAACAATATTTATGTACGTAATTAGAATTTTAGAACAAGCAATATTTAAATTGTATTTCTTTTAATATAATCCTTTTTTTGTTATACAACCACTTTATTCTCCGTTGTGCTCATCACGAGCATTTTAAAATGATCAGATGAAAATTTTCGTGATCAGCAAAACTGATTCTGATCATTGTATAAGTTATGTGTTTTATAAATATAATATCTTTCTGCCAAGAATTGACAGTTAACAAGTCATTAATAGAAGATATACGTTTTTTATTCATATAAATCCCAATAAAGCTCACCGATCTGAAGACTAACATAATTACAATTAATTCCCACTTTTCCAGGTGTTTAACTTGCACGGTTTGTACCAATTCAATTTTTAGTTTGACCATACGCAGTGTAATAATTGATGGTAAGCACCTGAAACCGTTGCGCGGCTTATTTTAAGGGTAATTTAATTACTTTTTGATTAAAACCATTGACAACGAAACCTGCAACAGCTTTGTTTCAGGTTGCGTCGCGTGATTACCACTAACCATTACACCGTCTTCCCAAAATAATCCTGAAAGTATCATTTTTTTAACGCAAAAGAGTAGTTACAAATTATCTTGTATAATAAATTGCTATTTCATAAAAACTAGTCGGTACCAGATTTTAATTATTTCCAATAAATCATCAATAAATAAAGATTGATAATATTTCGTCCCTTTTTTTATTTAATGTATTTTTTATAATAATGACATCGACAAACGTTCAAACGACTGAAAATGTCCAGTTATAAGGAATTTACGGTTAATTAACGGAATTCTTCAACGCTGGGCCTGGTACTCTGTATCTGTTAAATTCATTTTGATATGCGAAGAATGTGTGATTGTACATTTTTTCTCTTGTTTTTGATCAACTCGGCTTATTTTTTTATTTTAAAAATTATTCTCTAAAGTTCAAATACAGCTAACGGCAATAAACATTGATTTTAAACTTTTCTTACAAAATGCTATTAATTTTTTCGTATGACGATAGTATCGTTAACCATAGTGACTAAAAACATTTTGTAAAGTATAAATTGCAATGGCTAAAATCGCAGTAAATGCTTTATTGCACCATAGTGGACACTTTTCAGCTAATAGCTGTCATTTTACTTATGGTGGCCGGATAGTTGTCTAAGAGTATGAGACTGTATGACATAATATGTGTTATGTAACAGCAGGTATCATATTTTCGCAAAAAAATGTTATATTACTTTCATAATTGAAATTGGTGATTAATGGAACTTCAATATCAAATTTGAATGATTCAAATTGTGTACACTTCCATAATTTGGGTGATTCAAATTTGAAAATTATTTCCTTAAAATAAATAGAATATTTATACAAACATGTTTTCTTGTATGTCATAAATTTAATACTATGTCTTTTGATAGTTTTCAAACGTCATACATCAAATACTCTTTTCTTTTTATTGAGAAGCCTGATCGTAGGAGATAGGTCCTAAAGACATAAAACATGCTTAACCCTGCCTCGTCCGGCATCCGGCTTTGTTTGCATTATGAAAATGTTCCGTATGCAGGGAAATGGACATCGAGGATCCCTTTTAATCAAAGCGGGGCATTGAGGAGTGACGGAGGTCCGACAGTCAAATTGGTTTGACCTTTTTATGCCCTCGTTTCAGCTTTTCTTTCTTTGAAATAAACTCGTATCGGTGTCTGCTGCTCCAACTATCAACAGCCATACAAGAGCATATTAATTTCACATACTTACATCTTCTGGAACATCTACCCACAAGCCTTACGTAAACGTATCAGTTTTATTTTCTCTGCAAGTGAATTATATTGTATTTTTCTTCGATGAATTCGACGGTTACTTGATGGAAGTTCATTTTTAATAAAACATTTAAATTGATCACTTTTTTATTCCTCTGATTGTGTTACTAATAGTTACACGTGTTCCGCCTATTTGAGAAGCATATTTTTTCTTTATTGTGAGATTTTTATTTGTAGCGTAGACTTTAGAAAAAAATATATATTTATTTTAAAAAAGACTTGCTTTCCAGAAATGGTATAGAAAAATAATATTCGATAAATAAAAAAGGTATTTGTATTAATTTAATTGGGAAATTCGCTATTGA
Source organism: Himalopsyche phryganea (assembly GCA_022494535.1). NCBI lineage: Eukaryota > Metazoa > Arthropoda > Insecta > Trichoptera > Rhyacophilidae > Himalopsyche > Himalopsyche phryganea. Next base: position 1,384,801 of record JAGVSL010000062.1, read on the forward strand.
AGACTCCAGTTTGTTCTTTAAGTCTTGCGATTAAAAAATACTTTATAAATCCCTGAACGCTTGGAGTACGATTTTTTAAATAAAATCTATGAATTAATTGTTAAATGAAATCATCATTGTTTTAACGATTGCTTTACTTGTAGCTTTTACATTCTGCATAGCTCTATTCTATTTACTAAACAGAAATAATGTAATTTGTAAAAGTCTTTTCTATATTTCTTTAATCCGGTTAGTGAGTTCCATATTGAGATCGGTGATGTAGGGTAATCTTATGCTGTATATATGTAAATTTGCTCTGCTCCATACGTTATAGCAGCCCCTTGTAATACAATCATCATTGTACTTACTATAACTAATAAATGCACTTTAAATGCGGAGAGCAAACTGCAGCAACGTTATCAGAAATGGGTTGGGTAAAGAAAACCGCTCCGCAATTTCACAAACTACTCAACTCAGCTAGTGGTGTATTATTAAAATTCAAGCAAGCGCTAGAGTAATCTCGAACGTTATTTACTGAAACAGCAATCGTCATGTTTACTGCATTAATATTACGGAAGTTATTTTAATTAGATTTAAACTATCGAAGAACCGATTCTGACGATTCAATACAATAGCAAGGGTAATCGACGTGTTTTTATTCATATCCTGCTATGCAAACAGCACTGTATACGTGATAGGGGAAAATACTGCAACTTGTTTAGCTCTACGATATAATTATCAGCTAGAATACCTATGTGAATTGATAAAAATTTTGGCATAATGCTGAAATATGTATCAACAATATGAAATTTGATAATTTCTTTGCATACGTGACTATTTTACTCCTATTTTCATTTATTTCAATCAATGCTTTGTCTGGTAATTTATTTTCAGTCTTTTTCCAGGAGCCGATTGATACAAACTAAAATAGACTGAAAATATATAACAAAAATACAGAAATGACATATCATATATAAAACAATAAGTGTGTCATACAGCTACAAATTCGATCAGCCGGTCCACCAAAAGGTCGAACTGAATAATTATTAAATAATAAAAATGTTGAATTATTTAAGTATTTAGTTCGACAGTAATTATTATAGAATTTGGTTGTTAGCTATTTCGCATTCACGTCATCGACACATACATCACCCAGTCATACAAAACACAGTCGTGCGCTGCATACATAGTTTTAGCGATGAAGGGAAGCAGAAATAGTTATCAACCAAATCCTACAACTATTCTAGTATAAATAAATACTCTGATATTTACTTTATTATAATGGTGTTCTACTCAGTAATTATTAAGTTCTCATAAAAGGTGAACTGTATTTTGAAATAAACGTCATATTATTTAAAATCATCTAAAAGGCTAAGTCCATGAGGTTTAAGACAAAATGTAGTATTAATATCACCGGTGTTAAAATTCACTGCAAATTTTCAATACATTCATTAGCTTGAAATGCGAAGCATCGTTTGTATTGATTAATGGCCCTCCACGAAGCAGTTCCGTCAATACACAATTACTTATATAACCTGAACGTACCGAGTGACTTCCATGGCGTAAATGTATATGGTTAGTTGATTCATTAAGCCAAATGAGAAGAATAAAATTAAAATACATTAGAAAGTCATGTTTCACCCATTAAAAAAAATTTCCGCGTACCTCTTTTGTAAACGCAGTTCAAATTAAAACAATTAATCCGACTACAATTAACACTTTAAAATGTCCCTGCTTTAGCTTAGTACACCAGCAATATTTTTGTATTATATTATTATTTAATCCACTCCTGAGTATGTGAAAAAAAAAATTATACAAAATGTGGCTAATTTTGCCATCTGGGGTATTGCTTAAATTATGTTTACGATAGACATTTTCATTATAAATATTTCGTAAATAAAATCAAATTATCTCCTATTCATAGACATATAGTAATAATTATTTTCTCAAGAAAATCTGTAGCATCTATCTTTCTCTTTAATATCCGTATTTGGATTAATTAATATTCTGTATGGCTTTGACCTAGAATTAACAAGGTTTTCCTTACAATTATGTACGCGGAACAAATGCCATTTTACAAAAAGCTTCAAATAAACAGATGTATTGAAGATTCAAGTAATTTTGTTTTAAATAACTACTTCTACATGTTTATAATGATCTGGACCGGTTTCACTCATCACGAGCATTATCAACTGATCAGTTTGATCAGTTTTCAAGAATTAACAGTTAACACCTTAAAAGTGATTCAAGTAAATGTGTTAATATCAGATTATCATATTTTTTATAAATTCTAAAATAAACATCATTAACGATTCACTTAGTTTCTTTATCTACATTATCAAATTCTCGTCTCTATTTTTATAATCCTTTCTCGTTTTATTCACTTCATTCGCAGAAAAATAAAATTAGAACATTGCAAACATCGCTCTATTTTCATGAAAAGTGGGAAGAAAAGAATAGTATTTACCGCTTTTTCAACTACTGCTTTGGTTTTATTGAAATTATGTACGATTTAATTGAAATACAATATCATATTGACCAGTTAAAATGCAATTTCACACATCAGTTGTTAGTCATATATATTATTTTTGATAAAACACTATACATTTCATTTTATTTGGATTTTACTGTATTTATTTATTTTCTATTTAACAATATTGAATAAACCCCCGTATGCAATGTGTTCCTTTCGTAAATTTTCATGTATATACAACGATCAGGCTGGTAGTGCGTCGAATTCGATATGCTTCCCTGCGCTTTCCTTTTAAATCTAATTTAAAGTTCTTCGTACAGTAAGCGGAACCCTGCAAAATGAAGAAAACTCAGCATTGATTGCGAAGCGAGTGTAAATTTTATTTCACTTGATGAAAATAAAAAGTAATTTCTAATAATAAGAAGATATGTAAATCAACTGTCTACTAAATCTTTAACATATTTAATTGGCAAACTATTTCATTGTTGCTTTTATTGCATCATTTCTACAATGCCGGACCTGTGGTCGGGCATCGTTAGCTTCAGTTACGGTGCTAACGGGCTCGAATATATGAATGTGTATTCGAAGGCATTATGGTGTATGTAATATGTAAATTCTTTCCCACCCATCCCATCCTAAAAGGGGGTTTAGCGAGAGCAATTAGCTAAACACTAGTCTTGTCCTAGCCTAGCTCGAAGAAAACTTCTTTTGGGATAAGCTCCATTAGGAGTTTATGTTCTCCAAATCGTGCGTGGGCTTGGTTAAATGTATATAAAATGTCTCCTATATAAAATCATATTAAAAAATAGACTTGTTTCATTTTTTTCAGGATCCATGGAGTTCACAGACCACGACGTAGAAGTGTTTCGAAGATATCTTACTTTTTGCGGCATAGGAATTCAGAATGCTCAACTCTTCGAGATGTCGGTTCAGGAATATAGAAGAAATCAGATCTTACTTAATCTTGCCAGAAGCATTTTTGAAGAGCAGGTCTGTTGAAAACAATTAAAATAAAATATTTTTATCGACTAAAACCATATTGATTAATTTAGAATACCATTATCACTTTATAAATAAGAACTTTAATATAATATATACATGGAATGGTCAAATCGTCGATCGTGGTCTATCGTTCACCTATATATAGCCATTAATGATCGATTATGACATTAAGAATAAAAAACAGTGGTCAAAAGTTAAATAGTAAAAAGGTAAGTTTCTCTACAGAATATATTCCAGTCTTCAAGTCAAACAGCAAACATTCAATGTGTTTTTTTCTGTGATATAAGGCACTAATAAGTTTTTAAAAAGCTAAACCTACAACATTGAGGGAAAACAACATTATTTTTAGACTTGGAATCGTGCTTAAGCCCACGCTACTTACTGACTCGTTATGTATAAAAATCATTTTGTTTAATACACATTCAAGTATGAGAAGTTATCGACAGAGGATAAACAACAATACTTAATATAGAAGCCAGACAAAACAAAAAAAAATATTTCATTCATTCGCCCTAGGATTCTTTTGACTATATTTTATGGTAGTACGAATCATCAGCAAATCGTCTACTAAACCCAGAAATATTACCATGTTTGTAAATATATGTACAATTCTTGATATTTTACTAACAATGTAATATTTCCAAAACATCGAATTTTAAATTCAATATATATCCGCTGTTCTGGAAGAAAACACCAAAATGTTCCTTAATTCAAACTCTACCGTATGGAATAACACAATTATTTTTATAAATTATACTTTTACTTAAAAACTGTTTTTTACAAGCATACTAAATGAAAAAGGTATGGCATATCAAAAATTTGAAAAACTTCAAAGATCATTTACTCAAAACAAGTATTTTTCAGAGAGTGTCTTCTTTTAGAACAAAGACGATATATTATGAAAAGTTGTACAACAAACATTGACTACATAATAATAATTTTGCTAATATTGAATCATTAATATATTTCGATTTTGAATTGTATCATTCTCCCCATCATTATTACTCGGTAAATATACACGTTTTCGGTTTTATTATCTTTTATCCCCGTTTTACGCTTATTAAAATAATGGAGATATCACGTTCGTTTTTATATTACTAGTAAATAATTTAATACATGCCGATCCTCTTCCTTTTGTGATTCTTTTAAAAACGTAATTAAATTTTCGTTTAACTAATTATTAAAAAGGGGTTTTTATTCTTGAAACGTTTCATAAAGGCCGCATCCGCCATCAAAGGCCCGTTGCCTTGGGCAAAACAGAAATTAATTAAAAATTCGAGATTAAAAAATAAGTGTATAATCGTGTTCTGTTGTAGCTCGGATCATATCTCTTTGTTCTTGTACAGACAGAGTTTTCTCGAATCTGTCAGTTTGTATTATTCTCGCTTCATTAAAAAAGCAATCAAAGAAAATACTTGGTCCTTTCTACACGCTGCGCTCGAAATTAAAGTAAGCGGCAATACTGGGTGTACTAAAATCGAGAATATTGTATCGATACAATTTCATACTACAAACCAAGCACGCTTTTTGGTTATAATATTTCGAAATCGACATAAAGCTTGCTTGTTGATAAATTTCCTTATAAATAGATAAATGACAAAACGTTTTATTGTATATATATCACTTTTAAGGTGTTAACTGTCAATTCTTGGTGGAAAGACATTATATTTTAAAAAATAAAACACAATTTATTTGTACTACTTCCACATATTTATAATGATCAGGACCGGTTTCGCTCATCACGAGCATTATCAGCTGATAAAAATACAAACATAACAGGCTTAATTATATAAAATTGAGTGTAAAAATGAAGGTATATAAAACTGAAGGTTCATGAACTAAGACAAGAAAATACTGATTAGCAAACAAATTATACATAAATCAAATAAAAGAGTCTACAATTAAAATGTTATGGACCTCTTTCAAATCAATAAATACTAATCTGAAATCACAAAGTCCATTTAGCTGAGCAAAATTTTTTAATGACATTACTAATATAATAAGCAATGATGAATCAGGAAAATTATAAGAAAAAATTAGTGAACCATTTAAAAATAATCAAATATTAAGTATGTAATTAATATTAACAATAAACAGCCATCTTAAGTGGAGAAAGCAAAGCAGCTATGAGTATCCATTAAATTTTTAATATCTGAAAAACAAAAATTACAGAGACAGAATCAATTCTTACAAATTAAAAATAACCTTACAGGTTACAGGTATAATACAAATTAATGAATCGGATATAACAAAGGAGAAGATGCAAAGACGGGTTGCTCATTCAATAAATTTAAATTGGGCAAAAATTTATATCTATTTATTTCTACAATCTCTTGTTTATCTAAGATATTATGGCAATTATTTTCAATGTTTATCTATTTGCTTATACCATTTATTGTGATACTATGTTGTTGTATTTAAATTATTTTGCAACAAATATTAAAATATCAATTTTTGAAGGCTATCTCCAGACTGAGAACTCCAGAACTGACCAGATCGTGTAGAATTAGTGTACGTTTCTTCACATTTCTCTTAAACATTTTTTATTTAACTTGTATACAGCATTTAACTGGTTGAAAACTTTTTTTTTAAATTTTAATTGTTTGTCATATTACGTTATCTAATGTACTTGTCAATTTTATCTTGGGTTCTATTTTTTATATGACATATATGAATTGTATTATTGTGCTACGTATATTAGTTCTTACAGTATTACTCCTTTTCTAAAGTTCTAACCCTCAGTTTCAGTTACTCACCAAGTATTGCGTTCAAGATAATTTATTATTTTACAGCATTGTCACTTCACATCAACTCTCACTAATACTGATAATCAAATAGAAAAATGAACGTCGTTTTTTTATATGAAGTTTCAGTATATCACCGAAAATATGAGATCTATTTCTACAAAACAAATGACGCCAAAAATTGACTAGAGACTTATATTCAATCTGTTCAACATATATTTCACAATCACCTTGTGCAATAGTATATCATTATAAAAGCTCGCGGCGATAAAGCTACTGGAAAAAGTTATTAGAATTAAAAGCGGAACGCTTTTTCTTTGAAAGGGAGAAAACTGTTAAACATATTGGACAAGAGTTGTGGAAGATCAGATATCTTTTGTTACATGTGTTTGTGTAGTTTTATGTATTATTCAGTCGTTTTAATTTTCTTTCAGAACAACTTGGAATGCCTTGTAACGAAAATCATGACAGAAGCCAGAGATCTCCTGAAATGCGAGCGCTGCTCTGTTTTCCTCCTTGATTTGGATTGCTGTGAAGCTGTAAGTATTGAAACCTTCGTAGGCTATATTTCAGTATCCCCACTAATATAGCAATAGTGGATAATGAACGAAATAATACGCAACTCAAAATCATACGGCTATCCACTTGACTACCAATGAATGAACATAAATAAAGAAGGTGTTATGTACAAAATCTCATATAAACATTTCACACATCTTTAAATTTCAACGGTTTGTCATTGCTGCAATATATAAAGTGGCTATGCATGTTGTTGTATTTTTTATTTGGAAACGGAGGGTATTGTGGGCTGTTAAGAGGGTATGGTATATTTTTTCCCATTTTTTTCGACGTTTCACGAGATTTAGGCGACGGTAAACGATTAACGGTTTTTGGGAAATTGGAAAAACACTTACTTTACCCTCTTAAGACCTTCATCCATAATAATCTCAACGGTATTTTTTTAAAAAATTACTTTTTAGTTTTTAAAATTGTGTGTTCCTTGGTTACTTCTTAACACATCACTAATATAATTGTCTTCGATTTCAAAAAAAATACACCAAAAAAACTTTGACCTTAATTTACTCAAAACTTTAATTTTGTAGCATAATTACTTCAACCATTTGCGTCTTCTATTGGATAAAAATTACACCGTATTCATTTTTTTTAACTACTCACAAATGTAATATATATCTTATTCGTCATATGTTTGTAACTGAAACCCTTATCCGCGCAACCGATTAAGATGAAAACCTAATAGCAACGACCACTCGACTATGCGCCGTCATCAGAATAGATAGCCCTGAATAAAACTGTAACAAATAAATTAGATTTTATATAAAAATAAAACATTATAAATATATAATTCATAATGATCAAATCTGGTGTTGCTTATTGCGAACATTACTGAACTAGTACAACAAAATTGTGCTTAATATTTCTAAATATAAAGCATTTCACTTTAAAAGTAACAAAAAAAATTGCTTATTTATAAAATTATTTTCATTATAAATTTTTATCGACTGCATCACAAAATATGAATACGAAAATAATTTCAATTTCTTTTCCACCTCAGTAGATACCATGTATATATTTATTCTTGACTTAAGTTATTCACAAAATATTTTTAGAGTTTCGACACTTTGCTGCTAATGAAGTTTCTTTGGTATTCATTTACATAATGTCGTGAAGTTACTCTCCCACACTTCATACCACCCTCGTTTCCATGCGTCAGCGTTAAGATGTTGACTTCGTCAACAAAATTTCCCTATAAGCAAAGTTCTGATTTTTTCGGAATAAAAAATGATTACCTCTCATACATAATGTTATATATATATACAATTATTTTACTCCTCTCTCGAAAGATGGCAAATGTAGGGTATATAAAAAATGTAAGTTTTATATTTCTTGGTTTTTAGCTGATTATAGATCACTTAAAAATCAATAAAGTTACAAATTCTGTCTTTTTTTCACATTTAATTGTAGTCGTAAAAATCAAATATGTCCGCTGTTTATATAATAATTTATAACAAGAGGGTTTTGCTTAATATTTAATGAAATTAACGTTTATTTTCTCTTGAATCGAATATGTAATTATGAAGGTTTTTATATAGGTATATATTATACTGAATTATGTGTACACGGCTAAATAAAATGGTAACCACTGTATTATAATATATCACTAACGACTTGAAAATTAGCCACACGGAAGTTTGTAGACAAGAAACTTTCTTACTGCCTACGCATCTGCTGCCGAGTAATTTGTATTCAGACTGATTGGTTTATACTTAAATTAAACATAACTAAAAGCTATATATTTTAAAAATAAAACACAATTCATTGTACTACTTCCACATATTTATCATTATAAATATTTTTAAGTAGTACAAATGAATTGTGTTTTATTCATTATCAGGATCAGTTTCGCTCATTACGAGCATTATCAACTGATTTGTTCTCAGTTGATAATGAGTACTCAGTTGATAATGCTCGTGATGAGCGAAACCGGTCCTGATCATTATAAATATGTGGAAGTAGTACAAATGAATTGTGTTTTATTTTTTAAAATATAATGTCATTCCACCAAGAATTGACAGTTAACTAACCTTAAAAGTAAAACTATATACGTAAAATAATTATATAATTGCGTTTTTATTTTATTATGAAGATCCTAATTTAGTAGTATCCTAAGTAGTAAATCTTAATTTATTTGTTCTTAACATTTATTATTCTTAAAACTACCAGTTTCTTTATTCCACTAGTTTTGCCACCATACCAACACAACCAGTGGAATAACAAACTTATAAAATTTAGTTTTATATTAAAAACGAATCTCCACAAATTTACCGTCGAATCCATTGAAAATATTTCTTATTCTGATTCACATTTACGGATATTCATATTCCAACGGTTCCTCAACGTTTATGGCATTCAGTTACGCTTTATACAGGCATTCAATACGCTTTTTTCTTACATTTCTAGCATTGAGAATTTTGTACTTTTAAATTAATATAATCACGTCATTCGGATTTGGTGAATTCTAACAATTTTGTGTTTGCAGTTTCACATGAATTTTGTCATGTTTTTCGTTTTGAAATTGTCATCGTATATATTGTATTGAAAGTGTAATCTTAGCAATTTGATTTTGTCACATATTTTAGGGAGACTTATTTTTATATTCTCGATTTGATCAATTTATTCTTTCATGCGATGATTTGAGATAACGCTATTGCTGTGCAAACTGTTGACTTAAATCTCATTGAACTGTACGTAATATAGATATTATAATAGCCCAATAAAGAATATTCTATGTATTTTTAGTATGAATAGAAACATCTTTGTAAATGTAACGAAATGGTAAGAGAATATGCATCTGATAAGTTTTCGAACCCGTTTCCCCAGCCTCGCAGTAATGTAATCCGTTTTGATTCCGAATAAATCACCTGTTCCCACTAACATAGTATGCCTACAGCTTTATTAGTTTTACTACACCCTTTAACCAGATATTTTTTAGTATATTAAAACTAACTTTTTAATTCTAATGCATGATGTTAGACGTGACTTAAAGTATAAAAACGAATACAGATCGGACTATCTTTAGAATAAGTTACTTCTACAAAACGAGACAGATGATTTTTCAATTCGCAGAACTTTCTATAAAAAGTTCTTTTTACTTCTCGCGTTTTGGAAAACCGTGACGTTGTTTCAGTGGAGATGTGGTGAACTATTGGCACAAATTGGATACCCAACGAACTTATTTATTTAATTTAAACAAAACTTTATCGCGTGTGCATAGAATCTTCTAACATACTTAATAATTTCTTTTATTGGCGTTCCGTTAATTAAAGAATTACAAAATAACACTCTTTGACCCATATCGTATGCGCTTTCAAGGTTTTGAATTAAAAACTACCAAAATGGGATCGGTTATTAACGAAATACTGGTCTAATTATCGATAATAATCTTTCCCAAAGTTTTACTTGATCAAAAAATAAGCATCATTTCGTGGATTGCAAAAGGATTCAGTGATTTAATTGAAGAAATTTAGGGTAAATTACGAAAGTTTATGAAAGATTAAACTCGTCCATAGCACAAGTAAAGTTCAGAAGTCAATGCCACCTGACCGAGGTGTAGCCGTTGCCTCCAATCTGAGGCTATGCGACCTCGAGTATGCTGATGACGCTATCATATTTGAAAAATCTGTCGAGGGTATTCAGGAAACAATGAACAGGCTGCAGAGCAACTCGTATCGCATTGGCCTCAAAGTCAATGCGAGTAAAACCAATGTGCTCTGCAACAGTTTCTGTCGAGACCCAGACTACCCTCTGATGAACGCGAGGCAAGACATCGGAGAGTCGACGGCTTCAGGTACTTGGGAGTACACATCACGGGAAATGGCAATCCGCGTAAAGAGCTCGCAATCCGATTAGGGATAGCTGGAGCAACTTTTAACTCAATGCGGAAAGTCTGGGACTCACGGTTGTACTCGGGCAGAACCAAGTGCCACTTATTCAACGCATGCATTCTGACGGTGTTGCTTTACGGTTGCGAATCATGGCACCTCACCAAGGCACAGCGTAACCGTATACTGTGCTTTGAAAACAGGTGTTTGCGACGAATACTGGGGGTACGATGATTTGATTTTGTCAAGAACTCGGAGGTAAGAGAGCGGACGGACCAGCTTTTTATTACGTCCAAAAAGCGATGTTGGACCTGGCTTGGACACGTGCTGCGGATGCCCCAGGGGAGCCTGAATCTTGCCTGTCTCTTCTACCAACCAGATGAATTCCGTTGCCCTGGAAGGCCGCTGATGAACATCCATAGGATGTATTCGGCGGAGCTACGGGACACTGGGATGACCTGGGGGAAGCGAGGAGACTGGCGGGGGACAAAGAAGCGTGGAGGAACCGTGTGATGGCCATATGCTCCGAATAGGGAGCGGATATGGTTTAAAAAAAGTTTATAATACAATTCATAGTAACAACAATAAACTACATAGTTTTATTAGTAAAATGTCACTCTCTTTATTTCTATATGCACCTGTACTATAAATAATCTAACATCGACGGCTCAGGGAGTTAAGTTATATTAAAACATTATAATCATTATTAAGATCAACGATGTTAATGCATAATTGTTTTCTACCCATGTATGCAAGCTGTCGTCAAGTCGTTTGGTTGGTGAATTTCCATTTCTGAAAGTTTTTTGTTAGAAGAGTTTCCATGACCGAGTGAATGAATATCAAAAGATTAGGAGAGAGTTTGCCCAAGGTGTATTTATTTCCCTACTGTTTTTTCATTTGTTTTGTGATGGCAAAACTATAAAACCACTAATTCACATTTTTTATTGTTAACGTGTATTAAACCACATTATTTTACACTTTGTAAATGTACAAGGGGTTATCCTAAATATTTAAACATTTACCACAGAGAGGAAATGTTTTTGCCATATATGTTCTCTACTTGGAACATATGGCCACCACACGATTCCTTCAAGATTCTCTGTCCCCCCTTATCTCTTTATTTCCTCCCAAGTAATCTCAGCATCTCTTAACTCTGCTGAGTACATCATAGGGATGATCATCATCGGCCTTCCAAGGTGACGAAATCGAATTAGTTGGTAGAAGAGACCGGCAGGATTCAGGTTACGCAGCACATTTCCATGCGAAGTCCATCGTCACTTTTTTTTATTTTGTGCATTATTAAGGACTGGCAAAACCTCCCTAGTATTCACCGCAAGCATCTGTGTTTTCGTAAGGTGTCGTAAAGCAGCTATGTTATTATGCATGCGTTGAATAGGTGGCACAAAAAAAGATCTCAGGAGAATCGGATATTGACAAAAATTTAATATTCAAATGTATTTATCTTCACTTTTTTTAAATTGCTTACTTACTTTTTTTGTTTCAGAGCCATTTAGAACGGATCGTCGAGCGACCAAACAGAATAATCCAAGAGCACGCACCCCTTTCAAGACGACAGAGCAACAATGTAGACGTCCAAGATATTTTAGAGCAACAGGTAACGAATGTTAAATAAACTGTAAATAAATATTTTAATCATTAGTTGTCTTGGTAGCCTTTAGTTTAAAGCAATTCATTAAACTGAAAAAAATTGGTTGACAACTGGAAAGATGGAGAACGCAATTATTGATTTTTCAAAAATCACAAATAGTGTCCAACTCTTAATAAATAATATCTGTAGTTTGTCTGTAAAAAAATTATGATATGATTGGTTTTAAGCTCTTGCACATCAATAAATTGAATGGAGATTAATATCATGAGTTAATTGGGAATGCTCTTAATTTCTACGTTCATTGTAGTAACGACGAAGTGTATTCCATAGCGATTAACGAAAATCTGATCTTAAAAAAATTCCCTCGTACCATTGCTCGTGCGGACTATTTTTTGTCGAGAAAATGGAATCAAATATTTCTAGTCCACCTTCATAATGACATATATAAATAAGTGTAATTATTAATTGAAATTAACGAAAAGATTAGTGTATATATTAAAAATCAACTCGCTAGAATGTTGCTGAAACGTCAGTGTTGACTAATGGTATTTTTACTCTGATTACTTTTAGTACATTTTCTTTAACCGTTGCCAAAAGTGTGAATGTCACAATCAAACCGTTTATAATATGTTCTGATAAAGGTTCTATATGAAATCTACAGAATATATAGCTTCCTCTACAAAACGGCAGTGGTGCGGATATTTGAAAAAATAGTTTTATTTATCCATACTACAATACATTCGGCAAACGGTTGACTTCAAAATGACATTCATCTATAAATGCTCGTCTAATTCGCGGATCAATGAGTCATTTCAATGTGTCACCGAGAAAAACAAAAAATGCTTTTAACGACACGAAAAATAGCTTGCAATGATAGGAAAAAAGGCATTGATTGGCAGGTCATTAGCAAAGCGGCGAACCCATTGTCGCTTTCAGGAAATGTGAAGATTTTAAGAATAGTGGCGTGCTCTATATTGGAATGACATATACTTTAATATCATTTTACATAGTTTGACGTTTAAAAATCATGCTCATTGCTGCTAAGATAATGTTTTGGAATTTTCCATTCATTTTTTTTTTACCAAACAAATTTGCCAACCGATTAATCATACTGTTACAATAAAAACTCTGAACTAATCTCAAAATGTTGGATTTTTGAACAATTTTTCATTGATAACCAAAGTTTATGGCTAAGCTTTTTTTCACATAATGCTTTAAAATACGGGTTTACACCAGCTAGCTTGTAGCCTGTGGTCAATACTCTTCTGTTTTCGTTTTACTTAGTTGTATGATCACTCACCTCCATATCGTATCCTGATATCTAGTAGTCGAAAAAGTTACTTACTAACTACTTGTCATTTTTTGATTTTTCTTTACTTAAACACCCCGAAGATAGAGATAAAGCGTCTGGTGTACAATCAGTCTTTGTCAATATGTTCCATAAATATTCTTAATATTGTAGAGGATATTTTTCAAAAGAATTAAGACTAATTTACTAATGATTGTTGAGTAAAATTGTAATCATTTGAAAAACATGAGTTCAAAAAACTTACGGGTAAAAGCAAAAGTATCCATATATGTGTATTATAAAAAAACATAAAATATTTGTGAATTTCCATTTCGTCACCATTAGTTACACCATTACTATTCTAAGTGACACAATTATATATTCATAGAAACATTTTTCAACGATTCAATCGAACATAAACCAAATGTTCAAGTCTGCAATATAAAATAAAAGTTTCTATTATATATATCAAAAGTTTTTAACTAAATAAACTCTAAATTGCTAATGGTTTAAAAGTGTTTACTGTATTTCTAAAAAATACTATCTTCTCCTTACTACGTAGGTTTGATAATTTTACTTTAAGGTGTTTAAAAAATAATAAAGAATGTATTATTTTCTACAATACAAATCGACGATTTTTGCCCGGAGGTGTCAGAAATATAACAAATGCTACTTAAAAGTTGATAGAGTCGTCACGTCATTTTAGGAATATTGAGGTATCAAGGGGCATGAACTTTAAGAAATTAGTACCAGTTCTTGGTCGATCGCTCAAGATCTCATTTTGCATATTATAAAGACAATCTCTTATAAACAATAAATGGTTGACGGCAGTAAAATTGGTAAGCAAAGGCGTTTTTTCATTTTTGAAAATTTCTGGTGAATTTATTATTAGTATACAATTAGTACTTTTTGGTAAACGATATAAGTCGTTAGGAGCCTACATTTATTATCAACCACAACTGTAGGAGACTTTACACCCCCTCATTAAGGCTTCAGTGATACACCATTAGTATGGAGTGATTGGATAGGAGTGAAAAACGAATAAGATGACGTGGAATGGATGGGGAAGACTGATTTATTCGTTGGTGGACATTATTATTTTTATGGGAGGTATCAATCTATTCAGAAGACGGGTCGAAAAATATCGTTAAGACTTTTTTTAAGTTTAAGGCGATTTGGAAAGGGAGAACGTTTAATTACTAAACTTTTTCTGTCATCCACGGAAGATAATAAATTTAAATTTATGCAATAAATTTATTTTTATTGCGTAAAATACAGAATAACTTTCCTGAAATTTTGTTAATAAATCATAATGTTTTTCATAAATCTGAAATAAATTTTACTGACAATAATAGGTCCATATTACATTTAAATCTAAACTCTTTGGTATTATATATTCCATTTTCTATTTTAATAATACATAAATGAATGTGACATCGAAATAAATATTGCAAAAAAACACTGTAATAATTTAAGACATCGACTGAGGGTGCTTGATGGAATTTCAATATTAAATTTGGATTATTGAGATTTTGTACACTTCCATGTATTTTGTCACAACTGAGTCACTCAGTTCGAGTCCATTCGTGTGCTCGAATGCCTGAAGATGCCGAAAGGCGAAACCCGGGTCGTTAGTGACAAAATACATGGAAGTGTACAAAATCTCAATAATCCAAATTTACTGTAATAATTTGTAAAAGGCATTTTATTCTCCAAGTATTATGTAATATTGTTGATTACTATTTGGCACTACGCCATCGTCATAACCAGTTGTACTTTGTTATTATTTACTTCACTCTAATAAGTAAATACCAATTCAATAAATGTAGAGTTATTATAATAAAATGAGTAACTATGTATGTGAAAACTATGCAGCATGATAAAATTGTCAAAGATACATTCTTTTCAATTATGAGCTAACTAGAATGAAGCCGTGTAGGAAATGGACTGAAGTACACTCTGGTAAAGACATAAAATGTATTTTATATATTTTCCATCATATCTTTCATTGTTTTGCATTGTAAGTCATAAAATATTTTACTAATATACCTCCCTTTTTTGGGAGACAGCCGTTATTTATTTCATGTGCGTTATGATTCTAACAGCGTAGTCATATACAGTAAAGATAGGTTGTATAAATATATTAGAGATATGTTACGACGGTCGCAAGTGCTATCATACAAAATTGCGATGTTGATTATAATAGAATTGGTGATATTTTTTTCAATATCACTGTATCATAACATTGACAGTTGACACATAATTCGCAAGACGGTATTTGAATATAGATTTTGCCACCATGACCTACATAATATATCTTTGAGAACACTCGCTGAATAAAACATATACGTAACAGTAACATATGTAAGACGTCATACTTACCTGCTGCATTACACTTGTTCAATATTCGATAATGTCATACTTTGAGGAACACCAAAAATACGACTAAATTTCCGAACTATTTTGTTTTATTCAAATGTTTTAGATTTTTAGGAATAGCGTTGCTAATTTGTATAGTTGCGTATATTTATTTTACGAATAGATCGGCCGTCGACTTGTCTAGAAGCTCGGGTGGACCCGTGCGGTCGACGGCCAGTGACGTAGTATTGTCATCCGTATTGTCCGCAGTCTGTCTGTAAATATGCTTTCCAGTATTGCCATGTGGTCTGGGTCCATCTGTATTGATTCGCTCCCCACAGATCATACTATTTTATGTTATTTTTTGATTATTGTTTTACCCCTGGTTTTCCAACAAGTGGGTCGTCAACCATTAAATGGTTAATTTATTTTTCAAACCTGAAGAATATGGTAACAGGCAACCTGGCTATTTTATAAAAGGTTCTGGAGTTCATGGGTTAATCAGTTTATACGACATTCTTTCGATTCGACAATGGTAACGAAAATACCAATAATGAAGAGTCGTATACAGTATTTTTTCTAGAATACGTAATATTAAACCATATTTAACCCCTGAATGAAACATACGTTCCCCTGAAGGAATGTTATTTCACAAAAACTAATGTTAAGTCAGTTACTTGGGCTTAGACTTAAATATGAGGTAAGGAAATAGTCATTAACTTATCGCTCGATAATTTGATGCCATTATTATGAAAAAAATGCTTACGACGTTTTCGACTTTATTATGGTGGCCTCTGTGGTCTAACGGCAAGAGCTTTACCATAGCGATCAAATGGGTCAGGATTCAAGTCCCGGCAAGGTGAATATCAAATTGAGATTTCAATTTAGATCTTAAATCTTGGACATTAGTATTTTTTTATATCATTTCTCCTCTCTCGTGTTGATTTAGAGTTATTGAAAAGTTCTCATCAAGCTTGTAATAAATATTAAGTGCATTGGGAATTACTATCAATTTAAAAAATATTATCTGTGACATTTACATTATTATATATTTTTGGTTGTTTGCGAACGACCAACAACAATGTGACTTCAAAATAATTTGTGTTGGTGTGACAGATATCACAGTAAGCAACTTTATTATTAAATGTGTCCTTGATAACCCATAATATATTAACAGCTGAACAAGGGGTATGTACAAGCTAATATACAATTATAATCAACCATATTTTTGATTTAAGCTGCAGGTAAAAGCATTTTATTAAAATGAATGAATGTTACAATGATTTTTATAATCATGAGTAAATATTGCTTCATCACCTCTTAAATTATGTCCATATCGATGGCTTATAAACGTATTGTCAGTGACCTAAAAGACTATATATTGAGAATAATTTAGTTTATTAAAAAAGTGAAGGCATTCTGCGTACTAAAAAAATATTTTCCCCAAACTGTATTTTTCACCACCCGCAATTCAATAATTACCTATACTAAAATATTGATTTGTTGATTCCTTTAACGCGTGATTTCCGGGCTCAATTGACATTTTTATCCATATAAATTAAGCTAGTATTTCATGCTCAATACTTACATATATGAGTTATTTTTCTTATTTTATATTTCTAACGACGAAAATATTTTTCTACGCTCGTTCCTTCTTTTCTCTTTACGTGTCTTCGAAAAATTGCCTACGTTATTCATCTAATATATATTATATGTTTTCCTTTATTTTATTATATATCAACAAAATGTTGACAATTTATTGATTCAGTAATGACACTATAACAATATATTAAAGAGCATACAATATATGCGGATATAGGCCATAGGAAAATGCGGAAGTGAGATTTCGGTATATAAGATAGATTACTTACCTCCGCCTTGTCATTTTTGTATGTGCTTAGTTAAGTATTTATATTTACACTGGTAGCTCTACTTGTAAACGGATAGCTGCTTCTTAAAAAAACATAAAAAAAATATTTGATGAAATTTTAAAAAGCGTAATCGGAATATCTTTTCATAGCTCTCGATAAGATGATATATATAAATCGAAACTCTGATAAAACGGTAAAATAAGTCAAGATACAAATTTTGTACATTACCGTGTATTTACAAAATCTCAATAATTCAAATCTGATATTGAAATTTCATCAAACACCCTCAGTCAATGTCTTAAATTATATTAAGATACATCATTTTGAGTCAAATAAGTTTACATAAATAGTCAAAAGAAAATTCCCATCTCCATTTAGCTCAATACTAGCGCTGCTACATTCTTACACCGCTTTGAAAAACACTCCTTCTGTAAAACGAGTTTTTATTTATGTTAAAAAGCATTTTTCTCAAAGAATCCAACTGTAAATGAAACATGGATATTTAACGATAGATAAGGAAAAAGTGAACAAACGTTATTTTAACATTATTTAATTCAAATATGCTTTTTGGCTCCACTGAAAATTTTACTCTTTTAAACATTGTCCCTATTTTATCGACTGTGCGATTTATATAATTTGGTTTTGTAGTTTAACACTCTCGGGCTTTCATCTTCTTCCTCCTACTACTATTAGTAAGGACCGTAAATACCCAAGTGTAAACTTTCATAAATGGATATTTCAATAGATTTATTGATTTGTATCTAAAGATATGATAGCTAGATAGATAGCTTTAAGTCATTCGCTTATTTTCTAAACCCACCTTCTCCACGTTGATGCAGAAATCATTATTTTTGAAAAACATTCCATGCAATCACACACTGCGTCCTTAATCGCCTAATTCGACACCGATATTGGTATTTTTTTGTCAACAAATTTACACCCTATTGAAAACTTTGACGTCGAGAGAGCGATTATGTTTAGCTTCATTCTTGTATCCTCGTCCTCTCTGCAAAAAGAAATTAAGTGATTGAATTACAAACAGTACACTTCAAATAACTAACATTAAAGTAATCAATAAAGTGTAGGAATGTTTCAAAATATTGGATTTCCGGCATGGGCAAAAATAAAATAATTTTGTAGTCCAATGCTATCTGCTTCTCCATCCATAATGATTAAATTTGGAGCAAAACGAGTCGAAATAATCGCCAAGGCTTAGTATAAAGTATAAACCTTCCTCGAAATAAATAGATAGGTAATTAAACTAATGTTTTTTCGGGCAGAACGCGAGGAAAATAATATATCTTTGTAATTTCCTCTTTTATATGCGTATGTATAACCACGTGTTGTAAGAAAAATAGATTGCCATCGTATAGCGAACAGATGAGATAAATATTAGGCTCAAAAATAAAATGGTTAACATGTTCATTTTTCTCTTTAGAGTGCCAAGGTTCGCTTCACCCTGGTGTTTGAGCTCGGTGGTTCGGAACGATCAGCAGTAGTCTCCAGACCCTCGGCGGAGGACTTGAAACGTTCCGTGCTCGCCCAGCTGGCTCTCCATGCAGCTCAGGGAGGAGGGATCCTTAACATCGGAGAAGCCCAAGCCGGAGCGATGACTTGGGAACCGGGTGCCCCAAAAGCAAGGAATATTCTCTGCATGCCAGTTGTCAACGGACAAAAGGATGTTATAGGAGTAGCGCAGCTCATTAATAAAGTAAGTTGTATTTTTTTCATTTATACCATGTGTAAACGAAGGAACAGTTTTATTTCTAAAGGAACATCAATAGCAAAATGAATTTCCATCTAATAAGCAATTTTTCATATTTACTTAATGCATATATTATATATACTTTTACACGTGGTACAGCTTGCTATTTATGAAGATAATTGTTTATTAAATACGAATCAAAATATTCTTAAGTTAACTGTCAATCATTCGTGGAAAGACATTATATTTCTAACAATAAAACACTCTATGGATTCCACAATTGTATATTATAATGATCACAATCAGATTCTGATTACATAACATTGTAGAAGTAGTAAAAAAACGTGTTTTATTTTCATAAATATTTTTAATGGCTATCTCAAACCGTAAAAGGATGTAGAACTACACTCTAAGAGTCACGTTAATTCTAAATTGTAAAAAAAATATGTTTACCCTTTGACCCCAATTTTGTCTCTTAGCATAAAACAACCCTTTTTTCGCACCAACTGACCTCAAATTGATCAATATCGACTCCCTTGGGGATCCCTATAGCAAGCAGTCTGTCAGTGCTACAAGTTTTCTCGCGAACAGTGAAACAGCGTAATTTATGTATTGATAAATTCATTTTCAACACATTGATGCAAGCGGTTATATTCTCTATATACAGATTATTGTACGGCTAATGAATGATGCAGTTTAGGAACCTCCCATAGCGATACTAATTGCTATTATTACAGTTAACCATCACTGACCACCAACATACAGTGATTAACTCAATCTATACATGGTAACATATCATGTTTTAATTGCAAGTTGCTATTTTTAATTATATTGATCTCCATAAACTTTTAAGTTGTTTCGGCTATAACAGACGACATCAAAACAGCGAATCTTGTTTCAAGTGCAAACGAATGTTCAATGTGAAATGAATCTGGTAAATTTTCTGTTAAATGCGTGAACTAATATATTGAAAAACAGACTTAGTTATATTGAGAGTGTATTTAAAAGCCAAATAAATGATGTTAGCTTGCAGCCATTTATAAAATTGAATACTTAAATACCAAGCACACAGAAACGTCCCATGGAAATGCAAAAATTGTTCACAGAATTTTTCAATCATGTTTTGTTTATTTTCTATAACATAATAAAAAATTTCAATGTCAACAATGACAAGAAATGTTTACTTATATGTTTTTTTTTAAATTTTATTAAACAAATTCAATAATTTATCTTATCAACTCTGTTGGTTCCGTGGTACAGTGGTCAACACCGTTGGTTACAGGTGTCTCTGGTTAAAATCCCGGTAGAGACAGTTTCATAAATTGATTTTTGGGTCGATTTATAGATTTCTGTTTGTAGGAATGGATGTTTGTGATGATTAGAATTCCCTCCCATCCATCCAATCCTAAAACCTTCAGCGCAGCGAGAGCGATTAGCTACCCACTATTCCTTTCCTATCCTTACTCTTTTAAAAAAAGAGACGTAAAGCAACTGAGTAGTAAGCTGCTCTCGTAGAAAAAAGTCTAGGAAAAATAGGAGCGGATATGGTAAAAAACTAACTCCAGAAAATAAAAATATTGTTTGATTTAATGTTATTATAGCTGCTATTTTCCGTATAATAAAAAACGCTTGTTTTTTGATATAGACTATTTTCTACGTTCTTTCTTAGACGTCGAATTTCGGCAATTTGTATTACACTCTTAAATGGTTATCTGGAAAGCTTTTTTTCTCTATTTCCAAAAACTGGTTTCGATTCTTGTTAACATAAGCTTGATGAATTTACTTTATACGGAATAAATACTAAGTTATAGCGTAATCAAATACTTGTTAAATGAAATTATTGGAAAAATATTTGATTTTTCCCCAAAGGCGTATTCAATCTACCGAATACTCTTAATGTACCTTATTAAAAACTTACATAAACGGCTCTTGAAAAAAAATGATTGTACCACCCACATTTGGTCTGACAATCGGACAATGAGTTTGACCTCTCATGGATAAATCAACACAAAATAAAGTTATTTCAATCGTAGGAAAAACCTTACACATAAAATATTTCAAATATCACGATGATGCGTGCAGGCAAAATGTCAGTTTCGAAAACATTTATTAAAGATATGCCCAAATGTATATACCTAGTTTTACGAGGGTTTCGACGGCATGTTTTTCAAGTGAAAATAAATATTAATCTCAGTCACGACCGTTGAGTAAAGAAACTGTCATGACACATTTGTACGATTCCCAATGGACCTGTTCGGAAAACGAGTATTAAAAATATTTTGTCGTAGCTTTATCCGATTCGGCACATTCCTGACACAGCAAACTATCCATAATATATCTTGTATTTACAATTTTTATATTCACTTTTAAATGAATTTATTTAAGTAAATAGAATACTTTCATTTTCGAGATTCAAATAAAACGACCATTCTTATACAGTTTATACTACTGAAACATTGTATTATTTACAGATAACAATCGATTTAACATATCGTGCGCAAAGCGGTGTCGGCTGATATTTTTTTACCATGTATGGCCACCTTATGAAGGTATCTCAACAGATATTTTGTATGAGAACTGCTTGTTACTCAGATTTTTTTTTTAATGCCCTAGGGTACTCAACGTTGTACCCACTACCACCCACTACGACTTCACACTCTTACAGAGTGTATTCCGCAGCGTAACAACGTTATGCGTGTTTCAAATGTTTGCCAGGAATGTCCGAGGAGAAATTCCTCAAGACTTGGTTGCATGCACTCAAGTGTGCAGTAGGTTATGTTTAAGATAAGTGTTAAAAAAAAGAAAAGGTAAAACAAGGGGTTTAATGTGTTAAGGAATTGCGTTCCAATCGCTTTCCATAAGACGCCGTAAACTCTTTAAATGCCTTGTAATTTGTCAGAGATGCAACCAAGTCGGCATGACCGACGGGGCCGACAGATCCGACTGATAGTCGTATCGTCTTGAGCAATTTTTCCCGTTCGTTGTTCATATCTGGACATTCCCAAAGGATGTGATCAGCATCCTGGATCATATTGCCACATTTACATAGTGGACTATCTACCAACCGGCCAAGCTGGAAGAGCTTGGCAGCGAAGTGACCATGGCCAGTTATGAATTGGCTGGTCCAGAAATCAGGAGTCAGAACTTTGGTTATCTCCATTCGCCACTTTATTTTCGGAAAAAATTTATAAGTATGCCTGCCCTTAGAAGAGTTATCCCATCGATTCTGCCATAACCGCATTGCAGCATCCATTGCTACACTACGAGATGCAATTTTATGAACATTAGGAATGTATGGATTTAGTCGAGGAGGAGGCAGTAAAGAAATCCCCCCCATCTCAGATTCGAAACCCTTATGTAGCATTACTGTTGCACTTCTTATTTGAATATGTAGATCTAGCGAAAGTATACCAGCCAGAACTGGCAATGCATCTGTTGAAGTAGTTCTGTATGCTTTAGTTAGGGCTATCAACGCACTACGCTGGCCGCTTAGAAGGATTTTCTGGATGAACAGAAGGTCGCATCGCTTGTACCATGTACTAGCGGCGTAGCCGGCAATTCCCATGTAAATGGATTCATAAGCGATTTTAAGAGCACTAGCCTTCAGACCCCAGTCACTACCAGCTAAACGGGAGATTCGGTAGAAAGCAGTGGTAGCCTTGCTTACCGATGTTTTGGCATGGTATGCAAATGAAAGTCTGTCATCCAGAATTATTCCAAGGTAAGTGACCCTTTCAGAAACTTTTATCGTGGTACTTCCCATGCGGATAGTGGGAGGCCTATGTCTATTGAGTGCAACACCACCCTTAAGGAGGATAGCTTCAGTTTTCTTGGGAGCAAATGACAGCTTATTGGTGATACCCCAAGCTGAAATGGATGAAAGCGCCTCTTTTGCTGTTTTTTCTAATGCTGCGCGACTGTTCGCACTTACCAGGAGTAAGACATCATCTGCGTAAGCAAAAATGTTGCAGTCAGGTGGAAGAGAGATCGATAGAAGATCATCGAATAAAATATTCCATAACAAAGGACCAAGAACGGAGCCCTGTGGACAGCCCATTGTGGTGTTCCGTTTTAATATAGTTTGACCAGTTTCATAAAGAACCGATCTGCCATTGAAGTAGCTTTGGATTAGAGCATATATATTTCCAGGGATTAATCTCAGTCTAAGTTTCAGCAGAATAAGTGGCCAAGAAGCACTGTCAAAAGCTCCAGCAATATCCAAAAATATCCCCAGAACATATTTGTTCGGAGAAGATTTCGCAGTGGCAAGTACAGTGCGGATTGCATCTTCTGTAGACTTGCCTGGTCTGAACCCAAATTGATTTTTAGATAGTGGTGCTATGTCAGCCAGATGGGCCTCAATTCTGGAACACATGAGTCTTTCCAAAATTTTGCCAAAAATTGACAGAAGTGTTAAGGGTCGATAGGCTTTTGGGTCCGACGGCAACCGATTGCCAGATTTTGGAATGACTATAAGTATCCCTGTTTTCCAGCAGTCGGGAAAAATGCCACTGGTGAAGCATTGACATATAAGTTTTGTTATTTCTGGCACAGCGAGAGCCCAGGATCGTCTAACAAGAGTGTTATCGATACAATCTGGACCTGGAGCTTTGCCAGATTTTAACGACTGGATGATTTTACCGATCTCCTCCTCAGAGGGCAGTGTTGAGTGGGCGGTATCAAGCGGAAGAGTGGCTAAAGCGCGGGCTTGTTTTAGATGCTCATTATCTGAGGATGAATCATCTTGAAGAATGAGCGCGTCCAGCAACACTTTTGCGGTTTCTGATTGGGTGCTGGTAAAAACATCTCCGTGAGGTCGTTCGATACCGCAAACAATCTCATTCGGCCTGCAATCGAGCTTCATTGCCCGATATGGGGGACCCCAAGGATTCCAGCCTCCCAGCGAAGAGACAAAGCTTCTCCAATGGTCCCTTTTGGCCCGAAGTATTGCATTTCGGTAACGGCATCGTGCTGATCTATGCGTAGCTGTCAAGAGATCAATTGTGGCAGGTGGGCTTTCGGTCCGGCGAGCATTTTGGAGTGACTTGTTACTCAGTTGTTACTTTGTTACTCAGTTGCTCAACCTCTCTTTTTTCGAAGAGAGTAGGAATAGAAGGATAGAGCTAGGAAAAGACTAGTGGTTAGCTAATCTCTCTCGCTACGCCACATTTTTAATGATCAGATGGGTTGGAGTCTACAGAGATACTTTATTAAACTCCGTATGCTCCACATTGGTAGCGGGTATGCTTGAAAAAATAGTGGTTGAACCTTGAGAGGCACACCGAAAGCAAATAATGTTTTTATTTTTATTTTTTAAAAACGTGGTTTATGAGAAAGCAAATAGTAACATGAAGTGTTAGGAAATTTGAAATTTCGTAATTACGCCAATTTATGTGCTATTTAAAACTCTTAATATTAAAGAATAATTTATTATACAAAGGTGCAACGAACAACCCTCGGTATAAATTTGAATAGATATGATTTTATCAAAAACTATGTTGCTTGTTAAAAGTTTTCATAATCACCCTTAACCTTATTTCGTCGTTGTTCTGGAAAAAGACACTAACTGGAAAATACTAGTTTTGAGTAATTGGACTTTGAAGTTTGCCAAATGTTTGAAATGCCATACGTTTTTCATTTTGTTTGTTTGTATACAACTGTTTTAAAGTAAAGGTATAATTTATAAAAATAAGTGAGTTATGTCATGCGGTAGAGGAACAAAGAGCATAAGGAACATTTTTGTATAATTAACCCAATATGTCATTTTATCGATTTAGTGTTTTCTTCTACGATTTATCGATTTCTTAATGCATTTACTTAATACACTATCCGTAAAAAACTAGAAGTATGTAATTAAAGTGATTTTATATCAATTTACTTTGAACTAAAATATATCTTAGAGAGGGTGTAGAAAATTTATTGTATCCATGTTTTCATAAATTAACGTTGCCTTGCCGTATCTTAAATCTCCAATCCGCTACTGTAAACACTATAATTCTGCATTATTTTGAACAACCGAAGGGATTCCGGAAATTTCAAAGCCACTACACTGGTGGATTGTTTCCGGGAGAAATTCTGAAAAAAAAGCACAGAGATTAAGTCGCTTTTATTTTTATTTCATAAAAAGCTTTTACTGTGATACTTTACGACAAAACGTTTAAACTTAACTGCAAAAAAAAATATTTTATTATACTTTTTTAACACAGTTACAGTAATTTATTGTACAATACAGAAACCGTTGTTGATGGCATCAATATTAAACGAAGGTTAAAAAAAACCATTAGCATATTGACGAAGCAGCAAACGTCTTAAATATGTTGTTGACAAGACCAAAAAGAATTAATTTTATTTGATATATCTCAAATAAATAATATGTTGTTTATAATCATGGTCTTGAAATTAGTCTCATAGTAATATATTTTTTATGGCACAATGGTTGACTACGATAAATACATATATGAAAAATGCTACTACTAAATATTACACTATTATTAAGTACTACTTAGTATTTATATGCACGATGCGTGTGATATTTTCTACGCCAAACAAACTTGAACAAAATCTATATAACAAATAACTTCAATGAAAAATAAAATATTTAAAAAATACCACCCATCAAGCATTATTGTTAAGGGGTTTTATATATAGTTTACATTAATATCGTTTTTGTTTCAAGATTATATGAAGGAAGATATTCAGAATGTTGTAATTATCTGAATTATTTCGATGTTTTTTTTGCGGTTTGAGACGGCAAGTATCTTTTTAGTACTGCACGATGTCTTACCTACAAAATTACGATGAGACAATACTTAAGAATCGATTTAGGCCGAGAGCAGTTCTGCTCGACGACCCCCCATAGATGTCAACAGATTTTTTTTTAATTGTATAAACACGACCCCTTGTAATAGAAAATAACTTTCCTCGGAATGCTTCCTTACATATTGCATGTGCATATGTGTATGCGTATATGTATGTGGGTGGGGTATATTTATATAAATGCAAATGTTGCCCACGTAAATTGGCTTCAATGTGGATTGTTTAGCTCTGCAGCGATCACGCCCTTCTATCTGCAACGATGGAAGTGAAACATTAGAGGGAGACTCGAAGAACTATGACGCTAACGCGCCTTAGGACGTAAAGCTCCATCAAGTTGATATCCAAAAAAAAAATTAGCATAAATTCTCTAAATTAATATCTCCAAATTTTAAAAAGTTCGTTTTCTCTTGAATGAAAACAATACTCTTCTAGGTTAGGACGTTGTGAGAAAATCGGCCAGGAGAACTACTTATTTATAATTCAGTGGATTTTCTTTACCCATCTCTGACAACTAAGTTAAGGCTTTTGTCTACATTTAGTTTCTCAGCATTTTAGCTAGCGCTTTTTTCTCATGAATAATTGTATTTCAAAATTTTCATTCTGTAAATACAGTCAACCAGTTACGATCGATTACAGCATAGCATGCTCGATTAATTTACGTCTATATCCATTCCGCATCATCACTTCGGTGTGTTTAACGGCAAGCAACAGTCCGTAAAATAATAACAATAAGCCATTGTTTCAGAATTCAATCAAACAATTACGCTATTAATTACCTTACAGCTGGTGATAAAACTTAAAACATGTCATATCCGATGTTATGTCTCCGAATTATAGTGGTTTGATATAGTATTGATACTAAAATAGCTGATGACTATCTCTTGAGAAGCACGGCTTGCTAACTTTTTGCGTATCGGGTATCAATATGCATTAATCTACAAAAACGTTACTTTTCGAGTCCTGCGTACCAAAAGTAGTGTATTAAATATTTGTGAAAATCTTTCTTATACATATCGACTGTGGAAAGGAAAAAGGACGTAACCCACACCAAAAAATATTGTGTATAACTCGCACAAAACGTGCTAATACACTATATTCATATATAAATATAAAACATCGACAGTAGAAAGGCAAAAGGACTTTTATTAGACTAAAAGGATTTATTTTTTCTTCGATAATCAAATTGTACACAATTTAATACACGTTTTGTTTGGGCTATACACAATATTTTGTGTGTGTGGGTTACGTACCGTCGTAGTTTAGTTTTTACCGTCGAAATTTTCTATTCATTTTCGAAAATGCCGCCCCCTAAAATGTGCCGCCTGGGGTGGGCCGCCCTTGCTGTGCTGGTGCTTGCAAATCAATTACTATCTCAGTTGTCCATAAATGCCATATATTGAGAAAAATATGCATATTATATACAAAGGAAATTGTGAGTGTATTGAAAATTAATAGAATCAGAAGTGTTAATGATGAATATGTGGGTGTCAGGCGCGTGCGGTGGCTTTATCTCTTTCTCGCTCAATCACATGAAAAGTGAAGGTGCAAGCGAGATGCAAGGGCATGCAGCGCATGCTCTTGTATCCTTCTTGCTCATACCCAAATAAGGTTGTGCGATAGAGATAGAGGTAAGTCCACCGCACGCCGATGGTGGGTGTGTATCGCAAATATTTCAGGTTTCTTTTTCTTCTTATTTTAAAAAATGTACTTAGAACTTTGTTTCCTGTTTTAAAGTTTCATATAGTCTAAAGTGCTTAATTTCGAAACCTTTTGGTACTCGGAGTTGCGAGAGAGTAGCAGCTTGCCTTTAACAGAAGCAAAATTGATTTACAAATAAAATTAATAAATTTGATCGAGTTATTGTGTAGCCGTATTTAAATTTCCTTACTTCAAAGTTTGTTCGCTAGGAGAATTTAATTCCTTTCGTAATTATGTTAGCAGCGAATTTTTCGTTCTAAAGTTGCCATTCATTTTTATTCAATTATTCTGGGTCAATTTGAATTAATGGAAGAATTCTTTTGTTACGTTTTCTCCGTGTAATGAAACGGTCGTGATTTGGCTGAAAAAATGTATAGGCAAAAAATAAAACAACCTTCAAACACTCGTCACAAGTGTACGTTTTTCGAATAATAAATTTATTCATCTGATTTTTTAAGTAAAACTTTTTGCAATTTTTTGTATATTTATCAATTTTAAAATGTAACAGGAAATTTATCTTTACGTATGTACCTACCAAATACTTCAATCTCCCGGCTTACGTCGCTCTTAATTCATCCACCCACGCCTCTGTCATGTATCTCATTTATATTTTTATGTGAAAATATCTGAGAAAGGTGCACAGATTCCTTGGTATTCTTCCGACCAATAGCATACATATTACTTTAATTTTGAAATTATTCAATTATATTTAGAAAAGTTGATACTAAAATATTTTGAATTTCAGAATCTTGTAAAGTCGTCAATTTAGGTATCAGCGGAATAGAAAATTAAATCACAATTAAATGTAAAAATAAAACATTATTACCTCCTACCAGCAAGGTTCAAAACTGTCCTGCCTAAGGGTATAAACGAAGTAATGTAACCAATCAATAAGTTTTATTTTTCCATACATTCTTCAGAACCGCTAATAATTTACTTTTCTATAGCACTGAACAAATAATCATTTTTTCACTTAAAACTGACTTACTCTGATGTGTTTCAACCGAAAATTCTTGAACTTTACCTCCGTCTTTGGTGGACGAAATGTTTTGCGAGCGTGAGGCGGCGCGGTGTAGCTCGAAGATATAAATCGTTCTTCGGCAATGATAGTAACTTACGCGAGAGCGACGAAAAGGTTTGGCGCGCCGATACGACGGCAAGCGCGCCAACGCCGCGCTGCCTCACGCCGCGTTACTACATGTGTTTTTTATAATCTTTGTATTGCAAGATGGTGTTTTTTTTTCATATTTTTAATGTTTATTTTCTTTAATTATAGGCAAATGCCAGTCAGTTTACAGAAAGTGATGTCTCCATCTTTGAAGCGTTTGCAATTTTTTGCGGTCTTGGGATACATAACACTCAAATGTACGAGAACGCTTGCAAACTCATGGCAAAACAGAAGGTAAAAACATATCGTCGTTGTTCTGGAAGAAGACGGTAACTGAAAACTACTGGTTTTGAGTAATTGAACTTTGAAGTTTTTCAAATGTTTGAAAAGCTATACCTTTTTCATATAGTTTGTTTCAGCAAAACTGTTTTTAATTAAAAATATAATTTATAAAAATATGTGTGTTCCTCCATACGGTAGAGTTCGGAATTAGTAACATTTTGGTATAACCCAATATGTAATTTTTTCGATATAGTGTTTTCTTCTAGAACAGCGAAGACATATTTTTTTAATAATTCTTAGTGTATACTATATTTTATATTATTCAAACGTGTTTTCAATGTTGTGTATAAATTTTAACACACATGAACCCTAGATCATTGGTCAATATATATTTGACTAGCTAGCTTTATAGACTATTTTTACTTAGGGTCAAAGAAAAATACGCTGTATTAATAAATTGTACGCTTAATTTCTAAATGTGAACGCTACTTAAATCCCTGCCCAAACTAACATTCTCTGAACAAACGCGTCAAGCTACCAACTTTATAGTCAATTTTATTTACTATACAATTTATGGCGCGCCCATGATGTAACTGCCGAAACTCTGAAATATCAACTTTATAGCAGTTTAAAAGATTTTATGAGTAAAGAAAACTTTACTTGTCTGGAATATTGCGTAAATATTTTGTTATTTTTTTACTGGCGCCACCCTACAGCCAAAACTCGGTTGAAGGGTTGAAATAAATCCGTATGTAGCTTCATAAGCACCACGACCAGTTACACATTTATATCCGATATTACTTTATAAGATCTCGTAACTTGAAATTATTGCAGTATTTTCGATTCGGCGGTAGCTTTGTGGCTTTGGTATTATTAATTCTTAAAATGAAATTAAAATTGATAACATTGTTTTTTCACTGGTTGTGCTACTAGGTGTGCCACGTGTTTCGTCTCTCTCAGAAGAAATTTAAAACTTACTCTATCGTATGGTCTTTATTTATAACCGTACCCGTCATAGATGACGGTATTGAAATACTGAATGTCTAAAGTAGCTAGTTCATCGGAACTGTGTGTGCATTGTGTACACCGCGAACGCTTACATCATAAGAAAATTTCATACCTACATGTGATATGTGATAATAATAAAACGACTACAGAGCGGTCTGGGCTATTATATATAAGATGTAGACATTGATTCTTAACTTACAGATGAGAAAGTAATTAAATTGAGATTTTTTCTTTCTACTGAATGCGTAGAGGGGAGGTCTAGGCTCAAAAAATAGAACTAAGTACAATGTTAATTACTTGTGTTTGGAGGTAACCCGTTCTATTTAAGATGAAATAAGAAAAAATTCTATTAAGTGCGCATTTTTTCATTTTAAAGTAAATAATTAGAATCAATGTCTACATTACAAATAAAACTCTTAGATTAGATTTTGTCTGAAAATGATCCCCAAAGAGGTGCAACACGTGCCACACTTAGTTACACAACCAGTGAAATAACAAAGCTATCAATGTTATATTAAAACTGTTGTGCTATATTCGTATAAAGGAATTTATGGAGAATGTGATCCGTTAATAGGTGGCGCTGGAATGTTTGTCATACCATGCAACGGCCACTGCGGACGACACTGGGAAACTATCAAGAGAAACAATACCCTCGGCAGAAAACTTCAACCTTTATAGCTTCACATTTCACGGTGAGAATAAATTTATATATTTATATTTTATACCTCCCGTTCTGCATGAGTTAAACCGCAATATGGCAGGCTAATTAGCGCAATATGCGTTAAAACCAAAAATTTGTTATATAATAAAGTAGGGTTTCTTCATGCAAATTTTTATTAACGGGATAAATAAACGGAGAAATACATTTGCACAAACAAGTTTGCATATCCATAATCTATAATAATAATTTTATTTGATTTCCAAAAATTGTGTGGGTAGGATGTGACTTGGCACACGTCGGATTATAGCAGCTGTGTGATCACACGCTTATCATTCGCAGAAGATTGTTTACGACCCAAGACTCTGACATGTTTAAAGTCAGTTATATCGAAGTTTTTCTGTAATATTAATTTATTGGCCAGTATTCGATAAAAAATGAAAACTAATATAAAACCCATATGGATGCTAAACATCACAAATCTTGAATGAAAATCGTCCACAGAATGTACTGGTTTTATATCATAATAATATGTAAATATAATACATATTTCTATCATATTTCTCATTTTACTTTATGTGCAACACGTATCTAAAATATTCTCACAAATATCCTTAAGTACTTCTTTTCAGGAAACTGTAACTAGTGACTTATGAGACCTTTGAAGATTCGACGGTGTTTTGGTCAATTGATGTAACCCTCAAAAAATATGAAAATGAGTTAATGATTGAATCTTGTTTTAAAGACAACAGAACAGGTCTCGGGCAAATGATCGACACTTCATACGTATAATGCCGTATCTGCAAACATGAGAATTTACAGGAGTGCATTTCGAATATTCATTGGCCAAAATACCGTCGATATGATACCTTGTTAGATGTAATTTAATAAAATAAACTTACAGAAAGAAAAAATACTTAAATTTATGTTTTTATTGTGAGCAATGAAATTGATTTACAGATATTTTTTTCCATGTTTTATATTCGTTTACAATTCAAATTATCTTTTCAGATTTCGACCTGTCTGATGAGGACACCTGTCGAGCGACCTTAAGAATGTTTCTCCAATGCAACCTTGTTCAACAGTTTCACATACCTTATGATGTAAGTTGTCATAACTTTTACAAATATATAATTAAATATAAAAGGAATCGTGATACATCATGTTATTTTTATCAACTACTTCTACGTCACAACACGTAGTTACAGCATCTACGTTTTAAGTAAATAGAAAATGTCAGCCAGAACATCTGTGGCCTGCGAGACACGTCAGAGTGGCCATTTTATATTTTAGGTCGATACTGTTGGAAGTCTAAAATAAGCTAAGTAAGTTCTTCAAACTTACGCCAACATTACGAGCAATTCTGGTTAAGAATTGAACTTTTGTCAATGATTCAAAGACAATCATTCTCGTATGGGGTTTTTTTCTTAAATGTTTTCCCCACACAAAGCCTTCAGCTGACAGAATCTTTTAGATAGCAGTACGTAGCTAGCTTACATGCGGGAAAGGGATATAAAGACTGAGTCTGTACCCACCCTAGCACTGACTTTAGCCAGGAAACTAGGAGCCCGCTTCGTGGACTCCACATAACAGTTTCAGTAGGAAAGTAGAGGTAGGAAAAAAAAAAAAAAAGCATTCGTAGTCTTGCGGTAAGAACTCTGCTTAGCGAAAAAAAATACCCCGGTCCAAAAAGGTTCAATTCAAATAAAATAGGGTTTAATAGGGTAGAAATAACAAAGTATTTAGTTCTACAAGAATCAGTTTGTTGATAGATATCAACAAACTATTTTTGTAGAATTAAATACCAAGCAAAGGTCAATTCAACCAACAAAAACGATTACTCTAGTATAATATTTGAGATCTTAAGCATGGTTGATGGTCATTTCTGTTCTTCCCGAGTTGATCTCGAATGACTTTAAAAAATCCCTTCGAGTATTAGAATATCTGGCGGATAGTAAATTTTAAGAAGGAATGTGTAAATTTTTATTTTCATTATACAATATTTAAAGAAAATCACATCTTACTTTATTCGACATAATATTTTAGGTCTTGAAGATGAGTTTCTATTATGTCTTTTCTTAATGTCAAACAATTTAACGTAAACTGGAAAACCAGCCACCAGTAGTAACCACATACATTTTGGATATATTATTAGTTCACATTTACTCGGTAGAACTCTATTATAATAGAGTAAAATATCAACGTATTTAGTTCCACAATTTTCTCCAATAATAAACTAAATAATTTGATATTTTATCCTAATATTATCAGTACCTAATTATGCATCGTGAAATAATGACTATTGAGTTTTCAACCGGTTTTTTTTTTTGACAAACTTCCCACAAAATAACAGTATATCTCTCTATCGTGAATAAATCACTAACTCTTTAAACATACTCAGAGATTACGAAGCCAAGAAAATCCCTGTTTGTCTTCCTTTTTATCGGGCATCTTGAGTTGTAGTAAATCGTTTTCCTCGTTGAGGAAGATTTGACCGAGTTATGTAAATTTTCTGCATTTAATAGTCTACTTAAAGTAAATATACTCATTATTGTAATGTCTAAGAATTTTTTTATTTTAAGATTGATTCATACATTTAATAAATATTTTATAATGAACGCATCTGTGATTCTTCACACAAACAATTTATCGACAATCCTACAATTCCTATATGAATTCGAAATAAATATGAGCATGTAATCAAATTTATCTCTGTATAACTTTTTCCCGTGATAGCCAAATAACTGTTGAACGTACAAACCACATCAAATATATTGAATAAGTCATTATAATTTACTTATAAACAAATATAGTTCATCAGGAATATAATGTAGCACAATTGTCGCCTGCCTCGACGAGCCTTTTGCGTCAGCACGATCTCTGTTTCCACGGGGAACACCCTAGACAAAAGGCGGTGACTTTCATTGCGTAGTCCGTAGACTATAAATATCGTAGACAGTGTATAAATGCCGTAGAGCTTCTCGCAAAGTTCGACAGAGTGGAAAGTCCTTCGCCAACTATTTGAAGGAAAATCTTCAAAACTTAAGCGTATCTACGAAAATGCAGAGACCAGTCATGTCAGGTATCATTTCTATTTTGTATAATAAGTATATTTATATATATTGGCTTCTAATGTGGAGCATATGGCGTCCTAATATAGGTATCTTAACATACCTGTTTTCTAGGAGAACTGCATGTTACTCAGTTGCTCAACCTCTTGTTTTCGAAGAGATTAGGGATAGTAGGATAGGTCTAGGATAGGAATAGTGGTAGGCTAATGCTCTCACTACGCACTGGTTTTAGCATCGGACGGGTGGGTGGGAATTCTAGTCACCACAAACATCCATTAATCGATTGAAAAATCAATTTACAAAACTATTCATACCACATTAAAATTCGTATTAAGCCAACTTCAAAATAGTCAGAAGAAAATTTGAGTATTCAAGTGAACAACAATGTCACGAATTTTGGACATTAGTGTATGCTTGATATAATATAATGAATGCTCATGTTAAGTATGTGGAACCAGAATATCACACTTAAATGAGTTCTGTATTCCACAATTACATTCAATTCAATGTCAAAATCATGTTATTTTTCTTTAAAACGTAAACCACTTGAAAAACTAGAGTAAAAAAATATTATATCTCACATATCGGTACACCCGTTTGATACGAAAATTGAACCGTGTGTCGCGCACGCTATCCGTTCCTTATGTGTCAAATTAATGTCGTGAAAAAATGGCATATTATGCAGAATCAAATGCAAAAGAGTGATGTCGTCGACTCCCATTGAAATTTGAATGCTATAAATTAATGATAATATATATTAAGCGTGTCGCCTCTTTACATTTTAATTACTAAATAATTGTCCTTCATTATCTTTTGAAGAATATATATTTTTTAAATATGGTATGCAATACAGCTTTTACAGTGTATTTTACGAACTTCTTAATATTTTATTTTTCAAGTATATTGGATGGTGGCAAACTTTATACGTTCGTTCCTTGTTAAATGCATCATTTTTAAACTTAAAAGCTTAATAATTTCATACTTTACCCATACACTGTGTGGAAATTGAGCAAAAACTTTTAATTGTTGGCAAACAGACGCGAAGCGCAGCTGAGCGAAAAAAGTTGAATTCAGAGTATAGCCTTTTCGAAATTTTCAAATTGTTCAGTAACTAAGTCAATTACTCTGTCTCATATCACTTTGACTATCAAACCATACAATAAATATTTATTTATGAAGTAACCTTAGCAAAAATCTTTAAAAAAAAACTATGAAATGATTGTTTTACTACAAAACTAGTTATCAATATAAAAACTCGCTGAAATTAACAAACAAAAAATGACATGAGCTACAGATTTTTCTGATACGTTGAAAAATCAGGGTCGCTTTGCAATGATTACCTCATTCCGATAGCGCAAAACGTAATATCCTTCTTGGAGACGGTATAAAATAATGGTATCGGATCAAAGATTCTGGAGAAATATAAAAACCATGAAATTTTATAAAACCTATAGTATACGGTGTAAAAGAAAAAACAGTCCATCGCGTGGGGATGGCATTTTATGACAGAACAACAATCTGATGACATTGTAAAAAAGTTGTTATGAGAAAATGTAATGCTTGGAGACGACGGAAAAATTAAAAAATATATTTTATTTCATATATCCGGGTGTAGATTTTATACAGTTCAGTTTTTAGCAATATTTTCATGAAGAATATAGGAATAACGTTATATCATACACTACAACATTACATCACACAATAATCGTACAACGTAATATTTTTAAAATAAGAATATAAAATGTACTAAATTACATTTTCAACTTGAATGTTTATAAAAAGTTTTTTCTACTCAAAGAGTGTAGAGTTAAATTTACTTCCTTGTGATTTTCCTTAGTAAAATTTAAGAAAAGTCAACAAAAATATCCATTTCCATCCAAAGCAAGAAAACACTTTTTCAATACAAGCAGAACAACACAATATTATGTATTAAATATAATTTCCATTTGCGTACATATTCACTCAATAATTACTCCTCATCCCGATTCTTCCATTATTACTACTGGGATATTACTGCGGATATATATCCAAACTTATTTTAAAGTCCCAAGATTAAAGCAGTATGAGATAGCTTAAAAATCTTAAATTTAAACTTATGAAAAACGATTTAAAAAAAACTACTGAATTCTTTATCGATCTTTATCTACGTATTGATTCACTTAACTCATCATCAGAAACATCTTTTGTCTGATTATTATTTCAAAAGTATATAATGATTAAAAAAAAACAATAAGAATGTACAGATAAAGCATGGCCCCCAAACGAAGCATATTTTCCAATAATCTACAAATTACGACGGTTCATAATATCCTTGTTTTTAAATACAACTCATTTTTACCTGACTTCACTAAATGAGTACCACTTAAGTTTTTAATTATTGTCCCAATGCTTCGAGTGACTTGCAGATCTTTATTTACTAAGCCGCAACTATAGAGAAATTGCCTTTACAATGCATCGAAAATATATTATTTTAATCAAGCATGAATATGAAGATAATTGTTTTATTTATATTAATTTACCTTAGTTTGATATTGTTTTTTAATCTGACAGTAGGCGAATCAAAACAATTAAATAATAGTAAAATATTAATGTATCAAAATAATAGTTTTAGAGACAAAAGTGTTTCCTTGATTTAGAGTTTCAATTCAATGCCATCAGCCACATTGAACTCAATTTTTAAATGTACTAAAACCAGTCATGGTGTCCTATTAAGTACCTACCAAAAACGTTTTTTAGTTTTAAGTAATTACATAGTTTCTAAGTCTGAAAAGGTTTACATAGTCTGATGTATTTACATACTGGAAAATTACCACATCTCAGGTGCATTGCATTGTCGTGCTGAATAATCATATTTTTTTCATTTATGATATCGTGGAGGAGAACAACAGAAAGATAACATCGAGTTTTATGAGAGACGATAAAATTTAAGTGTTTGAATCATAAGATTGCTGAACACAATGTTTAATTTACACGAGACGGGAAAGTCCCGCGAACTTTTCCCCAACAACTTTTCATATTTGTTTGGCGGAAAATGATTATTAGAGTCAGCCCGCGGCAGTTGAGCAGGATCGCTCAAACTTTTCATCTTTTGTTTTACATTACGTAAGATAAATAATATATTATCCTATTATCTG
The DNA here is from genome assembly GCA_022494535.1 of Himalopsyche phryganea. Classification (NCBI taxonomy): domain Eukaryota; kingdom Metazoa; phylum Arthropoda; class Insecta; order Trichoptera; family Rhyacophilidae; genus Himalopsyche; species Himalopsyche phryganea. The sequence goes on from JAGVSL010000062.1 coordinate 1,422,005, forward strand.
ACAATTTAAATAGAAAAAAACAGTTTCCATCTGATGATGGGATGATATATGATATTGAAGTTTTATAATTTTAAACACATTCGTGTGATCCTGATATAGAAATAAAATATTTGTCATATTCATTTTTAACATACTATTACAGATTTATATACAGTTTAATCTTGTTTTCATACTTTTCATATTTTTTAACATACGTTTACACTAGTGGGCGATTAGTATATCTAACAACATTTTCCTCGTAGATTGAGAAAATCTTCAGCTTGTTTATGGCAGCAATTTATGAGTGAATAATATTTTTACCATACGTCCAATCCGCAAATCGCAGCTATACTGTTGGATTTTTGAAAATTATTCATTGCAAAACTCGTCTGCCCGCGGTGATAAATAATTTTCTTCATAAAGCCAATTCAGTGATCCATTTTCAGACTGTTAGATTTCAAAATTTTTTTGAATTATGATATAATCTCTCGCATAGTTTTATTTTAAACACAACATCCAACGAAAATTTATACTCCAGTATTTATCTGTAATATTCTACAATACATGCATATAATATGTTATCAAATTAAATTTAATCGCTTCCGAAAAAAGCGCATCTTTTTGGCTAACTATTTATGAAAATTTACCACCAAAATTTGTGTTATGAAAACAATTATCTATGATTAGAATACGCCTAGATTGCAGACAATTTGACACATGTTTTTCATGCTTGAGAAACTTAGTCAGAGCTGAGCTTACTTCTCACTAGTCAAAATTTTTGTATGCAGTCTGTGAGCCGCAATTAACGGGTTGCGTATCACTGAGCTTATTAGAATATTTAGCAAATCAACAAATAATAAATGCCAACAAGTATTATTCATTACAACAAATCTCCCTCTCTTTTTCATTGAACTCCATTGGGTAAAATAAATTTCGCTTTAAATTCGTGGAGGGGGAGGCATTTTCATAAACCGATAAAAAAATTATCATATTATCTAAACAGAATTAAGTTTCTTATAAGAATAGTCAAAGTTCTGTTTAAATTGTTAGCATCTGAAAAATTACGGTCATTTTAATTTTATGGTGTCAGGTGTCACCTTTTAATCTATGGAGAACCACAGTGAGGTGTGTCCCTAGGGACTCGAGCTTTCTCATTCTCCCAGAGCTTACGTAGAGAATAACTTCGCAGTCTCTTGTGCTTTGTTCTGGCATCTGTGTATAAAGGTTTACCAATCGTTAAGACTTGTTATATTTTTAAGGGAAATTTGTTTTTCCATCCTGGGTACTACATTTGAAATGAGCAAACATGAATATGACATAATTTAATCAATAAATTTATATTATTATACTTAGTATTTTTGCGAGTTCTCGTTTCCGCATGTTTTTAACACATTCCGAAAGATTTTCTTTCGTTTATTCATAATCACACGCCATCGTTTCATTTTCAAAATACATGAAATCTTCTAAATCAAACCAATACGGAAATAATCACATCCAGTCCGTCAGAGCCAAATAGTCGAACATAAGTTTTTCGAATGCGTTTTTTTGTTTTCTTTATTCGAGAAAATAAATGAATCTAAACAATACATAATTATACAAGGCCAATGAAGTGTTCATGAATGGTTTAAAAGTATGACAGATGTAGGAAAACGTTTAATTTCACATTAAACTTTCATTTAGTTATCGAAATTTTTAACTGCTTTAAACAAAAACTACAATTAAGTATACCTAAATAATTATGATGTAGTTTTATATCATTTTGGATTAAAACATAATATCGTCGCTGTTCTGTCAATCGAAAAAATGACATATTGAGCTAGTTATACCAAAATGTTCCTTATTTCAAACTCTACCGTATGGAAGAATACACTTATTTTTATAAATTATATGTTTACTTAAAAGCAGTTTTGTACAAACATACAAAATGTTAAAGGTATACCATTTCAATCATTTGACAAACCTCAAAGCCAATTACTCAAAACTAGTATTTTTCAGTTAGTTGTCTTCTTCCACATTAAAAGGATGATTTTAGCATTTTTTATATTTAATCGGATATTTTGTTAAAATCAGTCATTAAAAATTTTAAAAATTCAACGAGTTGAACCAATGAGGAATCCAATCCAGTGAATTTGTTTCTATCTGATTATATTATTGTATTTTCTTCATGAGCTATACGATTGACAATATGCTTATAAAAGATTGTCTACAATATGATAATAAATTGTGAAGGTTTAATTTTATAGATATACGCTTCTTAGTTTTCAATTTACAAGTACAATGAACGAATTTAGGCTAATAAATCTCTTGGGGGCGTTAAACCGGATGAAATTAATATCATTAGGACTTAAATACTCAGCTTAAACGTTTCAGCTTTGGTCTAGCTCAGTAACGATACCTATACGTGGAACTTGATCCATGTTAATATGCGTAAATTACATATGCGAATTATTTATAATTTATCTGGAAGACTTGCCTCGATTACTAATATTACGTTGAAAAATTACCATAAACTCTAGGGACATTTGAAACCTAGGATTAGAGCAGTTCTTAAAGTAACAACGTAATATCGTAAGAATTTCACAAGACTTAAATTGTACTCCATTTAATTATTTCAATTGGTAGATTTGAATATGTATCAAATTCAACTCATAAATTATCACTGAACCATTCTGTTTCGTTGTTCTCGTTCAAAGAAACACATTTTTATATTCTTCATGTTTTAGCTAGAAATTAATTTTTAGAAGGACAAGCAAATTAGAGAAACACTGAGTATACAAACCTCCAATGTGCTAATTTCACGAAAGTGGTTTTTTGGTATAAAAATAATCTACGATTTTTTCTACATCGTTGACAAAAACTTCCATTGTCTTGAAACCTAAAGATAAAGCCTTTCCAAATTATCGTATAATATTTTACTTGTTTACTGTTTCCTGCATATATCTGTGCTATTATTACTTATAACTTATAACTACTGTTAGCCAATAAATTTAAAACAAAAAAAAGTATTTCATATTAAATATCTCCAATGTGCCAAAACTGTGCACCACAAACCTCCGATTTGACAGTGTAAACATGTTATTTCTTTTACTGTAAAACTGTTAAACATTATCGATCATTTTAGTAACTGAAATAGTGTAATTAATATTACTGCGATAAACTGCGTTACTATTTTATTAAAAATCATTCTCGTGATTTTTTAAAACTGTTTTTTGTCTTTATCTCACAATAGGATTTTAGCACATTGGAGATTTATTTTGTGTAACGACGATATAATAAATTATATACATATTTTTTGACAGATATAAAAACAGGTTTTCGTTAAACTATTTCTGTTGAGACGTGTATTCAAATGCTTTACATTGGGAGTGGACGTGTTTTTTTAAATAGTCTTACAAAATGATAAACATATTTTTGATTCAGAATAGAAAAGTAAATCGATAAAATTATACGCATCAAATAATTGTAACGATTTGATCGTGTATTATTTACTATTCGTTGTGTATAACTTACAGAAAGCTTGTATTTGTTGTCAAGTTTATTAAAACTACATGCAAATATTAAATAACTGTTCCAAGTTTTCATTAAAGTCGTTGTTATTACAATTACGACTAACACACGTTTTGATGTTTAAAGTTTAAACAACATAATTTTCGCGATCTTTTAAAGCTTTCGGAAGTTGTGAAGATTTTAATGCATAATGCGTCTTTCAGAATCGGCTTTTTTGGTTACTATTTAATTGGAGGTAGTAAATTGAAGTAACACAATTAATATGTTGCACTTACAATTCTTGATGGAAAAGCACTGAGTGGTTGAGCGAGCCCGGTTCTGACCTAAATAAAAAAATGTGGAAGAGATACTTCTAGCAAATTGTGTTTTATTTTTTTCAATTAATAATTTTGCTTTTAAAGTAAGTGACAAAATGAAATAATCAATTAAATAGCTTCATATTATAAAATGTAAATCAAATACTTTAATTTAGACCTTGCGTTTTTTTAGTATCTTCTTTTCGTGAAAAAGGTCGTATGAGGAGTTTTTTTATCAATTTTTTCACTTTAATGCTAATTATCGCATAAATGTTTATCGTTTCATCATTTATTGCTCATGAAATCCTTGATCCTGAAAGTATCTTATACAATTTCTATCTCGGAAATATTACGATTTTAGGATATCAAAACAAGAAAAACGCACAGGATTTCGGAATGTCAACCCCTAATGCGTTGTATAATATATTTTACTCCTACATATTTACAGAGTTTAAGTCTGGCTTGCTGTTTAAAGTTCTCTCACAAGTAATATTCAGAGATATATAAAATTAGTCTCACCAAACTTCTCTATATTAGGGTTGATGATAATTAGACAACTTTATATCCGTTATCTACATAAATGAATTACGACGATTATAAATTTAATCTCACTTACTAGACCAGCAGTATTACCACAAATTCTAACGATCCATGTTTGCAACTAATACCCTCTCCATGGGCTATACTAAAAACAACTTTGAACATTCATATAATATATTAAATTTTTGTGGGTTCATAATATGTATATATTATATATTTTTTATAATAAATTTCATTCTTAGTCTTCAATAATTAATATTTTCGAATAACCGTTTATATTTTTATTTATTCTAATTTAAAAAGTAATATAACACTATCATTGCGTAAAAGTAACGATTGCTCATTATAAAATGTTTATTGTAGGTTCTCTGTCGGTGGATACTGAGTGTGAAGAAGAACTATCGTCCTGTAAAATATCACAACTGGAGACACGCTTTGAACGTCGCACAGACCATGTTTGCCATGCTCAAGACTGGAAAAATGGAGAGGTATGATTATAAATTACAATAAAAATATGATTTCGTATAATTAGATTATAATTAGTAATAATTCTATTTAATATATTCTATAATGTAATATATAATACTGAGTATTATAATGTTTATCATATCGACTGCTTAATCTGCAAACTGTCATAATTATATTAAGCAAAAACTTACAAATAAAAGTAACGAAATTGGAATTGTTAAATTCCGCTTCGGTGGCAAAATTATTACGTTTCATCTATTTCCTGAAAAATTGCCCTAGTGGAGTTAACCGGTTTGCAATCGAGAGGGAAGAAATGCTACAACGCTGAAATCTACAGATTGACAGTGAAGTTCAACCATGATTACAAAATTGAGATTCCCATGTTTTGTTCACCATACTATAAATAAATAAGAATCAGCGAAGAAATTAACGTTTAGACGTACACTTTATTATAAGGAAAAAAATGGATTAATCATTACTTAATTAAATTTAGCATTTTCTTTTCGTTGATTTTTAGTAAAGTAAAAATTATATGTCTCGTTTATAGTTGAAATCAATAAATTCATTAAATAAATATTTTTAACTGTTTAACGACCCCACTGGCATCCTAGACAGAATACTGAATAGACGATTAGTGGAATAGTTTTATGATGAATGTCTTAATCAACTAAGACGTTTTTTAATATCTAGCTAGCTACATATTATTATTATGAACGATACAAATATTTGTCAAAAAAAAAAAACAACAATAGATGTCACTGTTTCGTGACCTTTTATATTGATAAAATAAATTTGGATTATTGAGATTTTGTACACTTCCATGTATTTTGTCACTAACGACCCGGGTTTCGCCTTTCGGCATCTTCAGGCATTCGAGCACACGAATGGACTCGAACTCAGTTCGAATGCCTGAAGATGCCGAAAGGCGAAACCCGGGTCGTTAGTGACAAAATACATGGAAGTGTACAAAATCTCAATAATCCAAATTTAATATTGAAATTCCATCAAGCACCCTCAGTCGATGTCTTAAATTATATTGATAAAATAGTTTTGCAGTTTTTTATTTCCCATATAAATGTAACACTGGAATAGAATATTTTTGATATTAATATGAAAATTTGATCGAGTAAGCAATGACATCATTTAATAGTGAAAGAAAAGCATGAAGTAGTAATAATACTTCAATAATAAATATGTTTTCGGATATGAAGAAGCATCAATTTCATGTAAAAAAATTCATTACAGTTTCTTTTAAATCTGGAAACCTTGTTCAACTGATTTTGAAATTATCTCAAATGCTTGTAACATAAACAATTATTTTATTATGTATATTATTATATATTTGTTTGTGAAATGCATGGCGGATTTGGGCCAGCTGTAATGCCACGCATTTAATTTTTTTAAATTTACAATAAATAAATAAATAAAAATTATCAATTACATTTTTATCTTATTTCATTGTCAGATTCATGTCAGATCTTGAGATCCTCGGCTTACTCGTAGCATGCCTTTGCCACGACTTAGACCACAGGGGAACCAACAATGCCTTCCAAACGAAAACAGAGAGCCCTCTAGCAATCCTGTACACCACTTCCACGATGGAGCATCACCATTTTGATCAATGCGTCATGATACTCAATAGTGAGAGTAATAATATATTCCAGGTAAGTCTTCCCATCGCTGCTTTTAATTTCTTTCGAATTCATTATAAATTAGAATATACTGTCCAAAGAGCAGCTTTGAAATGGAGCTTAAATAATTATCAAAAAACGGGATGATTGTAGCTGTATCTTTTCAAAATATATAAAAAAAATAGTAAAATACGGCATCTGAACCGGAGAAAACCTTAATAGAAATCACTCAGTCACTCAACTTCTCTTTTTTAAGAGAGTAAAAAAAAGATAGGGTTTACATAACTAGTAATGCTAATCACTCTCGCTAAACCCTGTTTCTACCAAATCTGTACCCGAGTGATCAACATCATGACACTCGTAGCACAGACACTTTCATTAATCTTTTTTTCAATATGTGGATCTTTGTTCCAAAGCATGTATGGCATTTTAGTTGAGAAGAATTAATTTATTGGCAAATATGCAAGCGGTCACTGTTTAAGGATGTTATTAGCACCCAATCCACTCGGCTCAGCGGTTGGTTAGTGGAATATCTAAATCTACTGAAATCTTATAAAATTTTTAAGTTTGATGGTTGTAAAAAAAATATTATTCTCATTAAAAGACTTCAATTTGACAAAAACTTCATCATTTCCATCGACAATGATAGACACCTATGAAAGATAAACTGAAGCTATGAATTGAATATCCATAATTTTTTTATTCCATAAATAAATAAATATTCATATATTAAAACAGTTTTGTTTTGTAAATAATATTCAAAACATCACACAATATAAAAATGCAATTGTCTTATTGGAAACATCTTATTGTCTTAACAATAGAAACATGAAAAATTATCACTAACTTGTCAATGGCGATTGAAGTCAAATGATATCTTTTAAAATATAATGCCTTTTCACCAAGAATTGACAGTTAACACCTTAAAAGTGACAAAAGATATTTATTTACTGCTGCTAGTTGTCTATTATCTTTATTTTCATCTTATTATTTGCAATTTTAGTGATATTCTTGACTTATACATCAAATTTATGATGTGTAACCTATTTGTCATTTCAGGCCTTATCAACAGTTGATTACAAAAGCGTAATGAAAATTGTTGAGACAGCTATTTTATCAACGGACTTGGCTATGTACTTCAAAAAAAGGAGTAAATTCCTTGAATTAACTGAGGATGGAGAGTTTGGCTGGCAGAGTGAAGACAAAAAAGAATGTAAGATAATTAATTCTTAATAATTTTTTTATGATTCGGTGGTGACTTTGTGAAAATTCATTTTTAATATAAAATTAAAGTTGATAGCTTCGTTATTCCGCTGGCTGTGTTACTACTAAATGTCACACCTGCTCCGCCTCTTTAAGAAGCATCTCCAGGCTTTACCAGTACATATTTTGGACAAGATGCATTCAAAGTGTCAGTTCAGTGCTTTCAACTCAATTCTAGTCTAAAATATAAAGTAGACATGGTTGATGAAAAGAATCAGAAGAATGCCACATTCATTTTCAACCATATTGTTACCTATATATTTTTAGTACTCTGCGGGATGATGATGACAGCGTGTGATGTATCAGCAATCGCAAAACCATGGGAAGTTCAACACAGGGTGGCAAAACTTGTTGCTGATGAATTTTTTGATCAGGGTGATTTAGAGAAACTTCAACTCAATCAACAGCCAGTGGCGATGATGGACAGGTTGGTCGTATTTGATTTTTCTTTACTTAATAACCAATTCCCGTCAAAAATTTATTTCCTACATTCAAACACAATTATTATTTCCTGCTTATATAATATATAGCAGACTTTCTTATAAATAATTTAGTTGGTTTTACAATAATCATACTACATATATATATATATATAATACATACTGCATACATATACATATATATAAGGTCCGAACTATAAAACTTTCTCTTTCTCGCTTAACCACATGCCAAGTGAAGGGTGTGAGCCGGATATAAGCGCATGCTGGCGTAGACTCTTTTATCTTACTTGCTCATACGCAAGTGAGGTTGTGTGATGAAGATAAAGATGCATCCACCGCACAACAATGATGTCTATAAAAAAATAAAACTCACCATACCTAATGAAAGAACAATTGAAAATATAAAATATTATCAAAAAATTAACAAGATTTTATGAAAATTTAATTATATGCGTAAAGAAAAGTAAACTGTATGTTTATTTGAGATACAGTTAATCCTGCATGGAAAGATGTTTCTTTAATATCTCAAATGAAATACCTCAATAGATTTGAAGTAAAATTATACTGAAAATATTTTCGAAAGATTCAGTGGCAACTTTTGTTATTTGTGTCTTCGCGCTGTTGCTTTATATAGTATGTATAGTGAAATATTGTAATTAGTATTGTTACTTTTTGTTTCATCAGTCTTCCCTCGCTCAGTAAACGAAAATGATTTAATATAAGAAAAGAATTAGAGTCAGTGTCTACGTCAAAAAGCGGAATCATTGTTAAATCGTTTAATAAAAATATGACATTTTGACATAAATACTATTTATCATTACAGAGAGAGAAAGGATGAATTGCCTCAAATGCAAGTAGGCTTCATAGATGTGATCTGTATGCCTCTTTACAAAGTACTCTCCGATTCTTTTCCATGGATTCTCCCATTATATCAGGGTACAATAGAAAACAGGCAACGGTGGCAGGATTTGGCAGAAAAAGTTGAAATGGGCCTGACGTGGATTGATCATGATACAATTGATAAGCCTGTAGAGGAGTTTTCAGGTAAGAATATCACCATTTGAGACGAATTAGTATCAAATATAATCAAATTATGTGTCAAATCATGATCAGTTCACCACCGTGAAATTAACGTTATGGGTGAATAAATAAGATTATAAAAAAAGTGTCCGCAAATGCTCTCAATTTATGAAATACTGTGACCACCATTTTTTTGCAGTGTCATACAAGATTCCTTATTGCATTTCTCAGGTTATTGTCTTTGATTAAAATTTAAATCAGATATGCACAGAACGTCAAGCACGTATTTATGGCAGCCTGCAGTTGCTAGTTTTAGCAACAAACAAAATCATGAAGCCAAAAGTTTGACCATCTTTGATATAAATATATAGCTGCATTCACCTTCACAGAGATTATTGAATTTTAACTTTTCAGCATCATCAGAAGTCATTAAAGATTTGGAGTTTACTGTCACCACTTTAAACTGCAGTCATTCAATGGACCACGCAGATAAAGAAAACCAAAGCTGTACAAGTGCAGAGCCCACTTCAACCAGGCCTCGCTTTCAATCACTGAGAAAGGGAAGGTCACTGGGAAAAGCAGTCAGATCAAGGTTATCGAGGCAAGAATAAAATTAATGCAATAATTAATCGGAATGATAACGTACCGTGTACCTATCTAAAAAAACATTCTGTATTTATTTAAAGTATTCATTTTCCAGGTCTTTATACAACACCGAAAGAAGACATTCAAATAATGAAAACTCTTCAAATACAACAATAGCTGAAGAAAATTGTTCAAAGGAAAAGCAGGTAGCTCTCATCTCGGCCAAACAGAAACCAATAAAACACAAAAGCAAACTCTGTGAACTTTTGTGACAATTTGAGATTGAAATGCTTGTGGTCATGTAATACTACCAACCTAAGAAAATTAATTTTAGCTCATGTCAAATTATATTATGAATCGGACGCATGACATCGATTTGTGTGTCACATAATAATAGGTATTAACGATAGATCATTACAACAAACATTAAAGTGGCATCCTTAGTCAATGTTTTGTTTAAAACACAAAACTCCGAAACGGCTTAATATTGTGCAATATATTTTATTAAATATTCTCACTTGCACGAAAATAGTCTCAGATAATATAAAGAGGATCCTTGCTTTTTATTAATTCATTATTCATTTATAACAACCATCAAAATCTCACATTAATTTATATCGAAATGAAAATTTGTATAAAAAAAAATATTGAAAACTAATCAGTCTTTATTGTTTTGCTAATTCTGTTAACATTCAAAATGATTTTTTTTTCTTTACACAAAATGTATGTAAATATTATAATCTGATTCTCTGAAAATTAGAGATGTAACCCAAGTCCAAGAATTTATTTTATGATTTGGAAAGCCTATGATAAAGCTTTCCAAATGCTCTTGTATATTTTTTACAGGCTGAAAATCAACTCAAATCAATTTTATTTCAAATAAAAGGTTATTCCAACGTAAAAGAATAAACTAATCATCGTACTTCTCATTAAATATGAGTTTTCCGTAAACAAATTCCAAAGATATAACAGGCAGTATCTTTGAAATACAAAAATATCAATCATGCTTTCAGTAACTATACGCCTAACATAAATAAAGAGCAAAACACCAAAAAGTATTATTTCAGACAAATCTAGTCTTGACATTCTTGCAAAATGATTGTTTTCAGGTGTGTTTTAAACATTGTTTCCTGTATCTAATCATTGATTGAAAATCAAGTTTTTAATTTAAGTTAGGATAGTAAAACTGTTTTTATTTGAAGTGCCAATAATTACCTGTTGTGAGATACATCATTTTAATATATATTTAAATCACCTGTTTTAATGATTCACAAACTTTTTTTCATCATATTTGATGGATGTATTGTATATTTCACAGCTAAAATAATATAAAGATATGTTCATTGCATTGGTTCAATACTAATTTAAAGAAATGTTGTCTTGTCATCATTGAAACTAATAAAAAATGACTCATTGCAGACAATTTTATTTAAATGAATCAGTGTGTCCACAACGGTAATTGGACAAATCGTAACATGACGAAATATAGCATGACAAATCAGAACATGACAAATCAGAACAGTGAGAAAATAGCACAGCGGAAAAATAAAACACATGTAACCTGCAGTTAGTATGTTATATAATATTAAATATCTCTTTGAAATTGTGTTGCATATGTATTTAATTCATAAATATATATCACAAAAATATTATTTGTTTTATTTTTCCCCTTTGTTGTGTTGTCATTGTATTTATCATTGTCCTGTTTTGTCCTTGCTCTGATTTGTCATGTTTTGATTTGTCACTGAACCATCTAACAACCGTCAAAAAAGCAGTTGAAATTAACACAGGTGTTCAGTCAGACATGAACACAAAATATACTGGCGTAGATTAAACGGGGATAGCTCTAAAAAATGTGTACATAATATTTTGCTTCCTATGTTTTATTTGCTAAAACAAAAAGTTTATCCAAAAGATCAAAGAGCACATGCAAAATGCAAAATTATATCACACAGAAAATATTACATTATAAATATTATATTCCCATAAGCATATTGCCCTAAACTTTTATTTGCAATCCAGCCACTTAAATTCATTCAACTGATGAATTTCTGTACATTTTACTGCAAAAATCTATTGACTAGTTTTAACATTCCTTTAAAATTATGATATATTAAAAGTCAAAATGCAAACAGCGTGGCAGTTTTATCTATGTATATTGTATACTATACCGAATCCGAGAAATAGCTTATTACATGAAATAGGCAAATCTTATCTCCTAAATGCGTGAATTGGGCCGTGTACGGAATTACTAAACTGTCAATATGACGGTTGAAAATTCTTTTTTCATATGAATGTTTGATTTAGCCTGCGATTATGTACTTCACATTACTGATAAGTATTGTAGATAATTTGGATAATTTATGAATGAAGCAAAAGGTTTGCGCTTTATGAATTTGGCATTTTTTTGCCTATTTCATGTTATCACCAATATCTCAATAAATGATTTGGTATAACATACTGCGTTCAGACTATCAAGACACAAATTGTGACATACCATATGATATTCCTCAGATGTTGTGCTGCTTATTATTTATTTATTCTAATATAATAATTATTTTGATATATTGGTAATTATTTTACACAAGTAATGCTCAAATGAGTAATCTCTAGTCCCGATATATTCATTTATCAAACGAGAATATACTAAAATATTTTTGTATTATTTGATTTACACAAGAAAAACATTCAACTCATTATCTTATAAATAAAATATTAATAGATATCTAGAGACAGTTATGTTATAGAATAGTGTAAGATATTAATTATATCCCAGAGAACGACAATGCATAGTGAATGTGTTTGATTTTCTTAAATCAAATTTTAGTCATTAATGATACTGTGGTTGTGCATGTAAAATATAGATTTTTTATAATTAGTAATATACCATAATCATGTAGACAAATAATTTCATCGGTGGAAGTAAACCTTTCTATATTTATGTGAATGATATATGGTAGAGTCTAGTAGGTAGACCACTTATTGATTTAAATTCATCATATAATTGCTATTATTTTTGTCAGAATGACAAGGTTATAAATGAAAAAAAAAAGGATTCCAAAGTTTTAATCCATATTAAGACTCGATTGCTTATCTCACTGGCCTCTGAATCACTTTCAACTCATTTTATTTAAATGAAATTCAAAAACTGCCTACACTGATGCCTCAATTTACACGATTTCACTTTTGGGCAGTACAAAAAAACAATATTTTATTTTTAAAAATGTATGCAGTGTGGCAAGGCACAAAAACGGTGGACTCATCGGAATACCCCAACTAGTGCACAAGTCTCACCGAACATTTTCCTCAGCTATTGCTCAATTCAAATAAACGTTAAACGTGTCCCAATGATTGAAAAAAGATACCCTTACATCTCTAAAACATCATTGGGTATAAAGATTGAAATTCTGAATTGTGGAAGAAACTGAATAATAAAATTATTTTTCTGTTCTTGATTGTCCATGCATTGCATTCACTTCAGACATTTGTTTTCGATATTTTACGTAAAGTTAAAGTCTTTCTATAATGGATTATTAATCTCTGGAACTTATCTTCTATCCTAAGCTTTTTTTCCAAGCCTGCCTTCTTCGTTATAAATCAAAGTTGGTCAAATTCAATTGGAAGTGAGTATGTGGCGGGCGAAATGGCATCAATTTGGTCAAAACTGACATTGTTTAATTAATAAATTTTTTCAAACGTATCAGTGTTTAAATATTTAATCAAAATAATCTTCAATCAATATCTCATTTCAATGGTCGGCTCAAGAAGTGTGATATTTTTGTTCATTTTTAACTAATGAGAGGTTAGTGGGGTAAAAATTAACTTTCTACTAAAAACTGGTAGTAATGTTTATAAGTTTTGAATTATTGAAACATTAAATTGTGTTTATTTCAATTTATCATTCTACTACAGCAAATTTTATTTTTCAACATTTCTGAAAAAAATATGGTGAGGTTTGGCTACATGACATGAGATATTCTACTATTCATAGAGTTTATTGTGATTTCATTGACGGTTTGCATATTATTGTATTGAACCGATTCATTTCGAAATACTCTAATTGGACACTATTTTACTTTTCCAGTCAATTCTATACAATTAATATTTCTGAGAGATTTCATAGGTCATACAGTCCATATATTTATGATGGTTGGTTAACATCACCATCGTAACACTACAATTTATAGCACTCAGCAAAAAAAAATGACCAAACACCATTCCTTTGACAGAAGAATAAACTATTCACACTTTACTGTGCAATTTAAAATACCATCATGATGATGATTTTTTTCAGTATGAGAAATATATTGTGTCATACTGGTAAAAAAGAGACACTAAAAACACATAAAAATCCGAGATTCAAGAACATGTTCACATATATTCAATAACGACAAAACCTAGCCTAACCTACCTAATAGTGAAATTGACCTCACGGAAACTAACCTAGCTTATTATTATAATGAAATGAATTGTCTCAAAATGACACTGCAAAAAACCCAGGATCATTCATGTTGACTCTTATCTGAAATTTCTTGACAATAAGTGAAAATCGTACTTTAAAATAATATGAATTTCTTTTATTATTATGAAATTTATTTGATACTATTTTATATCTTCAATGATAAAATTAATTTTTGGGATGTCTTTCTCATTTTTGACTTTGAAAATGACTATGGTACCTATACTGCTTTTCTATGTACATCTCTTAACAGATTATTCATCATGATCAACATTCTCCCAGAAGTGTTAATAATAGGTATTAGAATAAGACGAATTTCTTGTGTATAACATGCTTGTACATATTTCATCCCAATACTCCTGCGTTTTTTAAACCAAAAATATAATTGTATATTGAATTAGATGTATGTCTAAAACTTCATCAAAATATTAGATTGGTAGGTAGCAAATAATTTTTCGACTGACTTACATTATATTATTATGTGTACACCTTGTCATAGACAAAATTAGATAAGGTATTGAAATCATTCTTCGTTGAAAATAATATTACATTATATACTCAATCACATTCATGTTTTTGATTACTAGGAATAACGAATAGATACTAATATTTATAATATTGGTAAGTATTCTTCATTCGTTTCTGTCAATTATACTGGTTTATAAAAGATTCCAATGTATTTAAAAATAAAATAAATTAAGAGACACAAGAAACTTCATTTCTCTATAAATTTAATATATTTTTTAATGAAATCAGAATTTATTATATATATGACAATGACACCGTATTTTTCACTTTTAATAATCTATACAATCTTCCACGGCCTAATGATATATATTATTATTTTCCAGTCAACTTTTGTTTATTTTTTGAAAATGAATTGAATAAAACTATTTTCAAGAACGATCATAATAATAATAAAATTTCTATTATATAATGTGAATCTTTGGTGGAAAGACATCTTATATTATAAAATTTAAAAAAAACTATGTTTGATACATTTTTTTAACCATGTCGGCTCCCAATATGGAGCATATTCACTCCTAATGAAGACATCTCAACAGAAGTATTTTCTAAGAGAACTGCATGTTACTCAGTCGCTCAACTTCTCTTTCCGAAAGAGGAGTGTAGGGACAGAGCATAATGCTAGGACAGGAATCTGCTCTCAATACACCCCATTTTTGCATGGATGGAATGAAATTTCAAAATCGTCAGAAAATTATATTGTAATATCTGCTTTTCCCAAAGATATATCGATTTTTTACCTCATTACTTTTGTTTAATTAAATTCATTTTTCATAAACCTCCAGAAAAATTATTTTCAAATCACATTTAACATTTCATTTTATTACAATATTATTATCATACAGGAGAATACAGAAAATCTTAAACTCTTCATATTCCAATCAAATATCTGATTTAGTTTTTACATTTGTGGGTACACGTATTTAGTGTTGAACATGTTTTCATAATAACTTTTATGTTCCTAAGACGTCAAATAGTTCATAAGTGTGTATTTGTGAAAAATACACTTGGCCACTTTCTCTTGTATGATGACAATATAGATGTACGAGGTAATGATAAACTGCAGTACATTGTGTTATACTTTTAATTGGATGCAGCCTGAAAAAAAATGTATAAAAGCACCTTTTTCCGGTCTTGTACTAAAGATGATTTTTTTTCAATAACTGATATGATTATATTTATTATATAATAGCAACCTTCTCAAAGTTATTAAAGATATTATTCCAACTGAAAAATTATTATATACCATCTTGAGAAATGTTTGGGTATCCTCAAATATAATTCAGACATAGTTTCATTAAGCTCATAGATAAAAAGAACATTTTCCAATAACAATACATAGTGAAGGTACAGTCAGGAATGCCAAAATAGTATAAGAGTACATGAGAAGATCTGATATTTTATTCCCTACCCCACCGAGTTTCTATACCCACTACTGGAAAACAGAATATAGAGTGGCTTATAATCAAACTCTCCAGCCTAACCCTTCTACCCACACCCTCTTAACCTTGAAAACTGCATTTAATAGTGCGTCTACTGCACTCGGAAGCATATAGATTGAAAATAAAACATAAAGTGTAATCATCGCTACATAAAAATGCATACAGAAATTATCAAAAGTTTGTGTATACAATATTATAAGTGTATTATTTTGATTTTTAATTTCTCTAAGATCTCTAAGATTCTTTCCAGCAGACTCTGTGACAAACGGGCATATACACAAATATATATAGTCACATAGTGTAATTGAAAAATATGACGTGATGTCTGTCTATACATATATATATCACTTTTAAAGTGTTAACTGTCACTTCTTGGTGGAAAGGCATTATATTTAAAAAGAAAAAAAAACGAAAGTTGTTTTGTACTACTTCCACATTTTTTATAATAATCTAGACCGATACTGTTGCATCAGTTGATAATGCTCACGATGAGCGACTCTGGTCCTAATCGTTTTAAAAATATGGAAGTAGTACAAAACAAATTGTGTGTGTTTTTTTTAATACGTATTTGACATAAACTCATATTGGTTTGAAGGCTAAAACAGTTTGTCAAATATAAGACCATCATCTATAACTACAGCTTCCGATTACTTGACACATGTGGCGCAGCTTTGCATTTGAATAAATATGAAATGGCGAAATCGTTTCAAACTCTAAACAACTTTCAGAATAATATATGTGTACGCTTATGTGTTAACATGTACAGTGGAACTCCGATTCTTTGTTTTTCAAGAGACGTTGCAAAAAACCATAAATGCAGGAAAACCAATGAAAACAGGAAAGCCTTTTCAGTCTCTCAGCTAGAGTTCTGACTTTCTTCATAACAGCAGTTTAGTTGCAAGTCAGAATATTGCGTGCTGCAATATAAAGACAAAATGAACACTTACCGACTCAGCGAGATGACTGAACAGTCTGTACATAGGTGCTCAGCAGGTGAGTCATCAGCAAATACATTATGACCTCAACCGTGACAACCAGACAACGCTTGCGGACTTGCAATCTGGGTCTTTTTTACGATAATGGTTGAATGGAGTCGCACATGCTTATGAGCAGGATGACAAATCTTCAACAAGAACAGTAGATTGTGATAAAATTTGTGACAAAACAGCAATAGTGGTTGAATGGAGTCATGCATTCATCTGAGCGGGATGACAAATGTAACACAAAACGATCAATCGAGGTAATATTTGCGACAGGAACGTAAACCGATACATCGAGGAAAACGATAAATCGGGGAACGATGAATGCGGGAATATATAACATTGTTTTTGTGGGTGTTTGGTCGGAATGATAAAAAATTAACGATTCATGCGGGAAAACGATAAATGAGAGAACAATAGATCTGGGTTCCACTGTATAACATTGATTTGAGCCTTTATATCATATTTATATGCTACTTGTCATAGAGCTTCACGATACTTTTATTGAAAGGACATTTTCAAACATTTCTTGAAGATTGGAAAAATTTATTCAACCTATACTAAATTTATTGTAAAATTTCAAACCTCATTCGATTTGTTAATACTTTTTGCATTAATATCTCACAAGTGTCAAATTATTATTCCACATGTTTTTTTAATTATTATTTATATTAGGACATTATTTTATAAATATTTATATAATTACATGTTATCAACGTAAATGCATAGTTTTTGTTTTCAATCCAAAGTAAATAAATTTTAACAAATTGTTGGCAAAATATTTTTTTAAATTTATATAAGTAAATTTTAACTGACGAAAGGTTATCTACATTATAATACTATTAATATACTATGATAATTATCAATATGGCAATATATAGGTTTATACTTAACAATATACTATGTATAGTTAAAAATTAAATATAGTAAAATTTTAAAGGAGTTTTTGTTATTTTGAATGATAAAACAGTGATAAACTGTTATCAGTTGCTGTAATCCGTCTGTTTGTTTTTTTATTATGAAAATGTAGTTTTCTTGAATTCTATTAAATAAATTACTTCAAAAAAATAGCTCTGTATCAAATTTATTCTCATGAACCCTTATAGTAAAATTTAGCTGCATGCTGATTACAATGGCCATGATTGTGGTAACACTTTACGTCAGAGCTTCAATAATTCCCAAAATTGGACGTTAAAGTCATGTGGAATTTATACTACTTGTTCTGCTAATCAATTTTCTATTTAAGTTTTAGCAACTTCTAGAAGTTTGTAAGATATTAATTAGACAAAAGTCAAATGCATTAATTGTTTATAGAAGATGATAAAGTTAGCTATTGAATACATAACCATTTCGCCAAAAAATTCTCCCATGTGATTTCTATGTCTATGTTTGTGAATTAACTTAATCAAATAATATATCAAGAACTTAACATATTCAATTCTAAGCTTATATTTGTGAAACTGAAGCTTCATTTATTATTTTTATGAAAAATTTGGCAGTCAACCTTTTGATAGGATTTGAAAACCTTATATATCAATATCCCAATATATTCCGAACTTCAATTTTTCAGTGACAGTAAAGGAGAGGTCACAAAGGTGAAGATTTTTGAAGTTGCAATCGGTTATTGTCAACATTCTGATTCTTCAGTGTCCTAAAATTTGTTGTCAGACACTAGAGTACATAGCAGCTATGTCCAACACGCGGTCCAATCGAAAATTTTATGCAGCTCTGATCGCTCTAGACCAGCAAAGATCTAAACCGGTGCTCCACAAACTTGTCACTTGTGTTCTGTGAAACTATTAGAGCTCAGCCCTGCTGTATTACATAGAAAATTTTGATGTTTTTACTATTCAATGATCTGTATAATTTGTAGCATGAGTTATGTTTGCATATTTTTTTCTAAGTTTACTTGCCTTAGTAGTTATGATGTTCCGTATATTTTTCTTATGGTCAATTTGAAAAGGTAAAGAGCCGCTGGTCAACAGAATATTTCTCCAAAGGATGATTATCGAAAATTTTACAGTACAAATTAGCAGTATATTTTTGACGAAAATTTAATAGAAGCTATAAATAATTCCCATGTTTATATGATTTTGTTGTAAAAAAACTGTACAAATTACATTCAAAAATCATTTAAATAAAATTTACAGCAGCTTTTTCTATGTCATGAAGCGCACAAAAAACTAAAAAAAAACTATTTATCTTTTATTTTAGACATGTTAAATCTAAGGTTAATTTTGACGACGAATTATATAAATATGGATGTAGTTTATGTAATCTCGAACAATTTTTCGTCTAATTTCTTTTGAAACATTAAAAATACCGTGAAAAAACGGGCCGGAACGCCGTTCCACCGCGTAACGTACAGATAAAAAAAGCCCTGAATATACGGTTTCAAAAGCATATTAATTACTACTCAACTCAAAATAGGAATGATATCACTAACGGACTTCTGTAGGGTCCGTAAACTTTTAAATTAAAATTACGCCACCGTCCTAGCTATTTCATTTTTTTCTCCATGTAAAATAGGGTATAGCCGCCACTGCCTGTACCGACTACCCGCTACTGTATATAGTATATTATCTATGTACTGTACGTACTATGTAAGATAGGTACCTTACCTATATTGTACAGGCTGCTGGCATTCCAATTCGTTTTTTTCTTTCGTGTACCGTATTACAATTATTATTCTTCGAATTTCGTAAGATAATTCAGTATGAATCATAAGTTACCAAAGGTCACATAAGAATGCTAAAAATAATTTCAAATGTTGTTCGTGCAAGGTGTTCTTACTTATTATTTACACAGGAAGCACGTCGAATATAGAAATTCGTCCAATGAAAAAATGCAATAGGTACGCGAATACTGCAATGCATTTCATCTGGATTTTTGACAAAATCTCTGCATTCTTTAGATGCGTGAAGAGATAACTATCTCCCTCTTTCTTGCACAATATAATATATCTTAACTCTTCCAGTGCACCGGATTACTATAAAGACAACATAGTAGGTAATATTATAAATATGTTTATCGAACAGGACCGACTTTGGTAAAATAACATATTTGTTGATAAATAATTCTACGTTAAAAACATTTTCAAATAATTACTAGATTAAAGTCAGCACTTAACAAATAAGTATTAAAGGTTGCCAAATTAAAAAAAATATCGAATATTTATATGCAGTAAATAATAAGCCAAACGTGATACGGAAATGATGATGATGATTTGTCTACCATATAAGTATTAGGAATGCAGCTATTGTGCTTATCTTTTTCATCTCAGTGAATGGTGATGTGGCTTCCTGATGTAATCTCGATCACTCGAAATATTAAATTTATTTGTCTGAGACGTGCTTTTGTAACTACTCTAAATGTTGAAATTTTTTATGTTAGACATCTTAAAAATCTTATATAGCATATGACATTTCGATGAAAAAAATGTAATTTTCGTTTTAATTAATCGTCTTAGATCTCAGTACACGTCGTAACGAAAGGAATAAATTATTATTTTGACTAACTTTGTATTTATAAGCTAGAGATTGTCAAATTTATTAATTTTAGCCTACGCGACATTAGATTTGTCATGTACCAACAATTTTCTAAATGACTTTTCATTAATCTTTATAATTCCTGTCATTTATAATATAGCAGTATTAATTTAAACCAATTTTGGGCCGTTCTTCACCTTAGTTAGGTCCGTACACATTTGTAGTGTCATTCGGTGCCCTGCGCGGCTGTCGTAGGTCGTAGACGTGAAATTCCTTACGACAACCAACACTGCCAACTACCACATTTTATATTCGTTTTTCGGATTGATGTTTTTATTTATTGTGTGAACTCATCAGAAACTAACTAAAAACGTGAACAATAAATTGCTAAACTTTATATATCTGAGAATACGTGTCATTAAGGTTGCTAGGCAATTCGCTGTGAAATTTTGGGTAACCTGGATATTTTTTTGACAGATCGTTACAGTAACTTCTACGAAATTCTTAAATTGTACGAATCTGATGAAACTCTAACTGTCAGTCTTCATTAATAAAAATTGTGCGCTGAATATGTCGGAGACCGACAGTTCTACCGTCGGAGAAGACGTCGGGCCCGATAACAGCAACAGTCTTTTGCAAAAATGTTGCTGGGTTTGCTATGCTACGGAATCAGATGACACGCTCGCATCCTGGGTACAGCCATGTAATTGCAAAGGAACCAGTAAATGGGTAAGCTTTCATATTTATTTATTCAATATTCACGTTGAACATTGATAGAACCAACAAAATAAATATTGTGTCATGCACTTACTACTCATACAACAGAATCATACTCCAAAAATGTCAGTGTATACATACATTTAATACTCGATCTAATCGGTCACAGCGCCATGTGAAAAACAGTTGTTGATAACTATATTTTTCATCAAATTTGAGAAATGGTATCTGTACAAAGATGATAAATGAAAGATGAATTATCCTGTAATATGTCAATGGTTATTTAGAAAAATTCTAACTTTTAAAACATTATTGTAAATTTAACCCACCTCGAAAACGTGTATCATTTGCGAAAGGTGTAAACGTGCAGCAGTGAAATAATGTTATGCACAATTTACTTGCAGCCACTTGCCCTAAAGATGCTTCTTTTATAACCGCTTTCTTTTTGCATGGATTTTGTCATATTAATACATGTTTTGAGCTTAAAAAAGGGTCCATTATATTCAGTGCCGGTGCTAGACTTTTTGCTGCCCTAGGCAAGGGTATAATTTTCTTCCCTAGTTGAGAAATGATTTCTTGTAATCACCACATTTGAATCGTAAGGGCACCTTTTTAAATTTGCTGCTACAGGCTGTCGTCTGCTGTGCCTTTGCATAACTCTGACGTTGATTATATTACAGCATTAAACAACTTGATTAGCAAAAATTGCTTTTGATAATAATAAAGGTATATAATAATAATAATCAAGAGAACTAAGCTGAATATAGGTGTAATGGTAGCTGGTAATGAACTATGTTATCAAAATATCCCAAATCAAAAACTTGCGCAATGTTTACCACAAGTCTACAAGACTCGTATTTTTATACATGTGTCCATGAAACATTGTAACGTAGCTTCTATCCTAATTTACCATATCGATGGCCTAGTTCTGTAGTGATACAATAAGAAATTGGTAGTTTTGAGATATGGCCGATAAAAGTTTTGACTCATCTAAACTGTCTCGTAAAAAGTGATGGCTTATTATTTGTATTACTTTTTTATTCAAATAGTTGGTCAATAGTTTATAGTTTTAGGATTAAAGGTTGTTTCTTTGTGGAACACCACGATTCACAAAAATATATTTCCACAATATTATATTTCGATATGTATGTATATAAAACTGAGAAACTATTTAATTTCGCTGTTTTCCATATGCAAACATCTATCTTTTGTGAGAAAATATGTACATTTTACAACCTGTACTTTTGTGGAACTGTAGAAGAGCGGTGTTCGAATATAATCACTAACCTAACTTAAAACATCAAATTTTTGACTTATCATCCTATGGAACTGGGCTATCGATATTATCAAAATTGTATGCATTGCTTAGTATGTAAAACCTTGATTTCATTTCATTCCAAAATAGATTTTTGTTTTTTCAGCTTATCTAACATTTAATTGATGCAGATCTTTTTCTTCATTTGCTTATTCCAAAATGTGGTTAGCCTTTTAGGAATTATAAATATATTCAACTATGCACATTAATTTTTGTCACTCAAGACGATCTTAATTTTATTTTTCTTATATTTTACATTAGTAAATATGCTTGTGATACTCACAATAAAATTCGGGAAATCGTTCAATAATATTGAGCGGTTGAACAGCGTTTCATTGATGGGTCAGTAATATGTGGCAGTCATCAAAAAAAATTAACCCATACATGAATATATCCTAAAACTAGGTATTGATTTAAATTAACAAAAATTATTTTCAAACAAATGATAAGACGAAATTCCCTGGAACTGTTTTTTCGAAAGTTTAATCAGGGCTCAGTATTTCAATCAAAAATTAATAAATGTTTTTTTTATATTGATATTTTTCTGGTTTTCTTAGGTTCATCAAACCTGTTTGCAACGTTGGGTAGATGAGACGCAGAAAGGCAATATAACACGCAAAGTTCCCTGTCCTCAATGCAAAGCTGAGTACATAGTAGTCTTTCCATCCATGGGGCCGCTGGTGGCCATATTGGACAATGTAGAAGAGATCACCCATAAAATATGCCCTTTCCTCACAGGGGGGGTAATGCTGGGATCTATTTACTGGACTGCTATCACCTACGGAGCAATTACAGTCATGCAGGTATATTATTTTGACGTAAAATAATCAATATAAAAGGCAACTAGTGTAGGGTTGTCGTATTTTCCTGAGACCCCATCGGGACATAGTCATGAACGTAGATTTTTTATCTTTCAGTTAAGACTGTCATCATATTACAATATATTGTATACATTTTAATAATGAAAATTTCAGAATAACTATCCATAGTAGAAAAGTAATTGAGTTACGTACATAAAGAATATTATTGATACCTAAATACATACTTATAAATGACATTTCGGAGTGCTAAAGTAAGTTTTACAGAATAATATTTAAAATGACATCTATTGACTCCTTTTAATATATAATATACAATGAAAATTCAGATCGAATTTGGATGGTTCTGGTTTTTCATTTAGCTTGAACAAAACTGTTTTTAAATAAAAGTCTAATTTATGTAAATAAATGTGTTCTTCCATACGGTAGATTTTGAAATAATGAACATTTTTATATAACTCAATATGTAATTTTTTCGAGTTAGTGTTTTCTTCTAGAACAGTGACAATATTTCATAACTTTATATCTTATATTTATGATAAAGGTGGCAGGTCACAAAGAAGGCTTAGAGATGCTAGAAGCAGCAGATCCACTGGTACTTCTACTTCTCCTTCCGGCCGTTCCTGTCGCTCTCATCTGCGGCCGTGCTCTTCGATGGGAAGATGCTTTGCTTTTGGCTCTGCGCAGGACTTGTAGAAAACTGCCCTTGCTAACAATGCTCCTACCGTTTGGAGAGTGAGTAGATTATCAATTATATATTAATTGAGATTTCGCACACATTCTTACCGACACGTTTAGTAGGTGGAGCAATTCAAATTGGTGGAATTAATTCTCACTGCATGAATTTTTCACTTTGTGTCATTGACATGTGCACATTACTTAGTTTCTCTTAATTCTAAATTGTGTCAAAAACCGTTCAACGTTATTGCTTGTATTTAACCCTTCCCCAAGCCTAGTAAAAGAAAAAATCTTATAATAGAGTTTGTCTGAAGATGCTTTGCAAATAATAAAGTTATGATTTTTTTATATAAACTAGTGAGTACCCGGCATGCGTTGTAATGCCACTCAAAGAAAGAAAGTGTTTGTGTTTTAATTCTGTTTATTGAAGTGCTTTTGGACACACAATATCTTTTGTTTTCTGTCTGGTGCGTACACGAATAAATCAAAAGGTTTTCCGAGAAGTCGTTATTTGTACGAATTTGATTCTTTATTTTAGATTTTTTTTATATTTCAGATATATCTGGATTGCGAGATTGATTTTTATATACGTAATAAAACCTACTGTAAATAAAAAATTAAAAAGTTTAGGGTCGGGCTCGTGCCTGATTGTACTATGCCTATATCCTTCGCACAAGTGCAAGCAATAACTCGACAAAGTTTTATCAGAATCGTATGAACGGTATGGCAGTGCATAAGATACAAACAAACCCACATTCATTTTTATATATTAGATTTAATATGGATTTCCACAAAGTTACCACCAAATCCATTGAAAATATGCATAAAAAATGTGAATTTGTCATTTAAAATTCTGGCTGGTGTATTCCAATAAAACCTTTCAATGGTATATTCCAATAAAATCTTTGATTTTGTTAAAAAAACACTGTCTATGGTTATGAATTTTAAAAAATTGAGAAATTCGTTTATTAATACATTAGAAAAAAATACATATTTTATTTTATTATAAAATCTTTACTTTTTCAAATCAGTTTTTTCCATTTATAAAAAAGTATTTTATAATCAATCAAACCTTAAAAAGTTTTAAAATGTATGAATTTATTTAAATTCCAGAATTGAAGGCGAAGCGGGATCAACTCGACCCATTGAGCAACTCCCGCCCCCAAATGCCTCCGATCCCATCGTGTTACAAAGCCACGCCTCTCCGACGAGAATACTGTGCGGCGCCCTCGTCTTGCCCACCATATCTACGGTAGTCGGAAAGATCCTATTCAGCTCTGTCAAGAATAATTTCCATAGAACAATACTGGGTGGATTAACATTCATCGTAATAAAGGGGGCTTTAAATATATATCACAAGCAAAAGTTGCACGTTAGAAGATCTACTAGAAAAATACTGGACTATAATCCTGAGAATTTAACGCGTTACGCTTCCGTAGGTCCGGGGAATAATCGTTCTTCCAACGGCGCCCCGGGGTCTAGCGGAACGTCGGAAAGGACTATGGAATTCAATGTAGAATCTACCATTTTTGTTACAGATCATAGAGTGGTGTGAATCTGTGTCCCTATTTATGTATGAAAATTTTAAAGATCGGGTGACGGGGTGTGTAGGTATTCGATAGAAACCGCAGAAACTTTGTGTGGTAGATGCTCAATCAGATGAATAAATATTTTTTGGAAAGATTGGCAGAATTTTAATTCTTGGAAGCCGTATTCGAGTCCTGTTTACCTTGAGCTTAATTTACCTGTACTGACAAATTTGTATCAAATTTCTTTGTGTTATTATGAAATTAGTAGAATAGTGGAGTATAAAATGTTGGCGGTTTTAAAATGTAATATATTAACGACCCTATATTCAGAACATCATTCTGTACTGTGAACAACATACATAACAGGTCTGTTTGACTTAGTATGATTATCCTTTTTATCAAAAAAAAACCATCATGATCCCTAAAATTCAGTGTAAATATTATTATTATTCCTGCTTTCTCAGTAAATCATTATAGTTCACTTTTTATTTATTAATGTGTAACCTCAACGTACAAAAATATGTGGAATCCTTATTCATCCCATGACTTATTTCAAAAACTTGACGATGCTTCCTAAATGTGATATATCTGAGAAAGGAATATCAGGATAGCGAAAAAAACATATTCATTTATTTGGAAACAACAATTTCGTAACATTCATAGGATTTTTGTGTAAGAAAAGTTTTTTTTTTTTTTTCAATTATACTAGGTGTTATTTTGTTCTATTGTTTTTGCTTATTCCTGAAAATTTTCATGCCAAATATGCAAAAAAAATATTATAAAACTACGCTTAAATAAATATGTATGTATTTCTCTTTTGTATTGCTTGTTCAACTAGTCCACAAAACGATTAATCAAAATAACGTTGTACCAAAAGGAATCCATCGCCTTTCGAACTTTATTTTATTTAAATATCTAATTTAAATTTAATCAATATGGAATTTTTTGTACAATTCACCCGAAAACAAATAACAATTTTTCAATAAAATCTCGAGTGTATTCTATAATTTTTTCGTTGTGCAGTCTACAGTCATTCTTTTCAATTGTGAATAATTGGTATCTTATATTATAGTCCTCTCAATATAGTAATTCATCCCAATTTTTCCAAAAGGTCACACACCGTTTGTCAAATTGAGCGGTGTGTGCCCTTTTTACATTATCAGGACAATTTGTTGTAAATATTAATATAATAGTGTAGAATATTAAAATTATTTATTTTGTATTGAATATTTCTATGTACAAAATAACTCATCTGTGTTATAGTACTGAAAATTGTAGTAATCAATTTATTATTATTTATTAACTTGGACTGTATTTTCAGATCTGTCCTGTAAATATTTTATGCATAAAAAATATTGTCACCCAATATTTTGTACATTGCACAAATGTGCATCTTTTTTTCATTTTCCAATTCACTTCCTTCGCATTCATTTTGTATGGTTGTTTATTAAAATAGGTGAAGTTCCCACTCATCGCCGTCCATATGATAATATTACATTATTGACGATACATATGAATTTTGATGCGAAATAAATAGAAACCATATTATTCTCGCTATCGCTACTATCTAGAAATAGAATACGTGAAATAATTGTCATCCTCTCATAGTCCAGTAAACGGTCTTAGCAAGAGAAGCCAGCCGTCTGCTAGATATGACAATTTGAGAAAGATTCTCCTGACAAAATTGCTTTACTGAATTAAATAATGCGGCCTTAAATCTTTGTATATGGTAATCTAATATCGCATTATGTCACAATTGATCATACTTTTTTTTGTCTAACGCAAGAAAAGAATTTCAATATTTTGTGAATCTATCAATTATTGTAATTTCTGAAACTGCCTAATATTAGTCTTGCCAAAATAATGTCTTTCACTATCAATTCTAGAAAATAATACACCAGCATAATTATAAAAAATCAACTGGTAAATTCAAAAACTATTTTCTATACTGAGAGGGAAATATTTAAAATAACAGAGATCGATAACATTTATTATCTCTGCTTCCTTACATCCAGTATTTTTTGATCAAAAAAGTACAAGTATCCTGAAATATCATAGTTTAGTCTGCAAGTCTTCCTGTAATTAAATGGCGAGCAGTCATTGTGTTTTCCTATTATGTATTTATGACAAAATAGATTTAGAAAGTATTTTTTTATAATTAACATATCTGATAAATGGACTCTTAACATTTTCATAGTAATACTGATCTGATATTTATTTGTGATGTTATATATAAAAATTGATTTGACTTTTGCCACAACTTGTATCTAGAAAATTCATTCACATTAAATTCATGCATCCAGTTCAAATGCATATTGCTTTATATCATGTTTAGTTTGTAAAATCAATCTCTTGATAATAAATTCATTGTAAATAACTTAGGGGAAAGGCATATTCTGATAAACTGTAATGTCATAATAGGTTTTTTACGTAACCATTTTGGTTGCTTCGAAACATGATTTGATTTCATTTTTCAAAAACCCGACACAAAAATGTGAGACTGTAAAACAAAACGGTTATCTGAAGTTAATCAAAAATTGATTGGAACCCGAGTCCGGTATTATTTTAAATATTGTGAAAAAAAGGTTATTATTCAGCAAATGGTTTATTTGGATTGATGCTGTCTATTATTTTCATGTTCAAACAGACTATAAATAATTGAATATGGGAAGTTGATCGGGTTAAACTTAAAACTTTCAACAGTATCCAAAGATTTGACACTTCTTAAATATGTCACGATTAAAAATAAGATATGAAAGCAATGTTCACATTTTTCCTAACAAAGTACTATGGTATTTATAAAAAATAGTTGTATTTGTAGTAATTGCATACTTATTAATTTAAACCTACATGTACAGTATATTTTAAAATTCCTTATCAGTGCAGTATCTGTAACGCTTTGTTTATTTAAAATTAAAAGTCATTAAGAAGTGTGACACTGTTTTATTTTTTGTCGCCATCAATATCATGAACAATTACACATTTGAGCTCATTTATTTTAATTTCAAGATATTTTTTTGTTTCAAACCCAAGATGGGAATCGATACACAACATTTGTTCAGTGGAGGGATTCTCAAAATGCACCCCACCAGCCTTTTCACAGATTTGTATATGGGGCATATAAAAATTAAACCCAAGAAAGCTAGCATATTCCCAATTTTTTATGTGGTAGCTTCAAACCATAAGATCCACCTTCTATAATTACTATTTATGTTGAAACTGTATTCCATTTTCTAACATATAAGACTAGCATATTGATATCAGTGCTATTATTGAAAAAAATTGGAAGATGTTAAATAAATTTTCACCACTTAATTGAGCTTAAAAAAATCACCCTGTGTACCCAATGATAGTACTACAAAAATTCAGTTTCAATCAATAGATTTGAAAGTGAACCATTTTATTTTTGAGTTTGTATTCATGAATATTAATAATCAACACTATTATGTCCTACATGTGGGAAACGTTTATCAGCTTTTAAGTTGTAGAGGGTGGTAGACTAAACTCCATTTTGTGATTACCTGGGTTTGGACTTGCACAGTTCTCAAGTAATAAAAACACACTTGTTCTTTGATTGTAGAAAGGTGTAACAATAAAAAACACATAGTTGCAATTCCAAATAATAACCCTTTATTTTTCACAATTTCAGTTCACCTGTATTTCTAAAAAAAAAATTAAATTGTATCAAATGTGTTAATAATCTTTCTACGAATTCATGTTACCATAAATGATGCCTGTAAAAAATTTTCAATTTTGCAAATATATCATGATGTCATCGTATAATTCAAAAAAATATATTTTTCGCACCACTACAGATGTTTCCACTACAAGATAAGATAATTAACTGTTGCAACAATCCTACATAAAACTTTTTAAAAAATTGCAATGATTGGACCATATGATTTTTCGGCAAATACTTGTTTTGAATACTCATACTGTTAAGAATCGTTTACTATAAATGTTAAGTTTAGATATAATTTAAGACATCGACTGAGGGTGCTTGATGGAATTTCAATATCAAATTTTGATTATTGAGATTTTGTACACTTCCATGTATTTTGTCACTAACGACCCGGGTTTCGCCGAATGTCGTGTCGTTTTCGTTTCGTGTGCTCGAATGCCTGAAGATGCCGAAAGGCGAAACCCGGGTCGTTAGTGACAAAATACATGGAAGTGTACAAAATCTCAATAATCCAAATTTAAGTTTAGATAAATTCCACCCAGATTTTATCTATGTACATATTGAGAAATAGATTAAATTTCTTCATAATGAAAATACATAATGTTCCTCTTTTCTGCACCTTCATCACCATTATCATTTTAACTTTCCAGCCATAGTGAGCCAACAGATCTTTCTCGATTTCATCTTTTCTCTAGCCCATATAATTGGTTGAATCTTCTTCGTAGTCTTATTCCTCACGTGTGAGGGGTGGCACCTCCGCCTGCTGCAAAAACTCCATTGCCTTTGACGATCCTTCGCCACTCGCTCCTGCAATTGGTTGAATAAAGGTCATAAAAAGGGGAAACCTAATTTCAATTTTCCCGTTAAAATAGTCAATAGAAATTTGAAGACATTTTTTATTTTTAAATGATGTCTACTTCAAGATCTCTGAAGCCACTCTCTTACTATTCATGAATTCATCTCATTCTGAGACTGACTTGCATATCATATCTGCCATTTGCATTCAGTTAAAAAAAATACTTGCAAGATAAGGAACTAGTACACAGCAGCCAAGTCTTGAGTTATTGCTGCCGAATTTGAAATCATTTGAATACAATTAACGCTGCTATACTGTGAGATGCGCCCAGCAAAAGGTGTGTGAAGTCGCAGTGTAACATAGATTACTTAAGAGCAGCGGTCGCCAACCTTTCAGAACTATTGTACCACTAAACTCACAGTTTTGAATCTCGCTTACCACTAACATAATTTTTTTCTGAAAAATATATACACAAAAGTAACATTTTTTCATCATAAGATGCTAGTTACACTTGTTTAATAAAAATAAATTAATTAGAGAGATATTTGTTGCAGTGATAATGAAATATATTTGCAATGAGTTCATGGATTCTTGGCTCCCGTTACTGTAATAATTTTGCAGATCACTGGTTGGCAACCGCCATCCTAGAACAGTGGTCGGTAACCTTTTTACTAAAATGTTCAACCTAAATAACTTATGACAAAAGGGTGCTACAGGTATCTTAATTTTGCTGAATAAGAGAGATGGGAGCTTAAGGTAAAATCGAGTGAGAATGCACCCGCAGCACACTGTCATGAGTCATGAGTGACCGACACACCCAATTGTCGCTCTACTTGAGCGAAGCAGTGATACATCTTGACTGGCGAAATAGAAATAGCAACATTACTGACTTCATCTGTTTATATAGCTGTTCAGTAGATATTTGTCACAATACTGTGCTGTGGTATGGGTATAATTTTAGACTCAAATAAAAATTCCCGTATTTAATGAAAAGCCATAATTAATTAACACACATGATGATTATACTTTCAATGGTTAACTAAGGCCATGACTGTAAAAGTACTATTACCATATCAATAAATGTAATAACATTGATTTCATTATTATAAAAGCCAAAGTTAGTTAAATAAAATAAAATGTAAGTACCTAGTAGTAATTGAAAGAATTCAATTAAATTGATAAATGCCTGGCATTATCTTATCTGACAGATAATGATATCTATAGTAACACATATACTAATATATATATAATTTAAGTATATATATATATTTGTAAGAAAAATATTATGAAAATGATTGAATTACTTACATGAATATCCAGCAGTACATCTAATCTAATGATAAGAGAATTATATGATAAAATTAACCTGCTAGGTTTGTGCATCATAAGTAACTTATTATAGTACATTTTCCGAAAACAGTAATCAGTGATTGTTTTATCAAATTTACAGCTAATGGTTTCAATAGTGTATATTTATATAAAACGTAATTCTTCGTAGTGTGTTAATCTTCTGCATTGGGGTTTTGTGTGATTGTGGGTAAAGACCAATATTTGGTTTTCATGAATGCACTTTGTTCCAAATTTACGCATTTCAATGTCGTTATGCAATTTTCAAATAACGAAAATATTGATATTAACCAATTAAGTTAATACACGTTACAAAAAGTTACTAACCAAAACCACCCTGATTGAAAATGGATTATTCTGTTCTTTAAGTAAAGCCATAAGAGTTTTAAGGTTGTGAGTTCTAAGTTATTAAATAAGCACATTATTATCCTGACGGCTCCTGTGATCCGTAGGTAATTTGGGAAATTTGTTTTAGAATTTTCCAAAAAATGGCCAAGTTTTTTAAAAACCTTTTTAATTCATCATCGACGGGGGCAGAGAAAAAAAAGTTTTCGAAAAGTAAACCTGATTTAACAACTGATGATGATAATAAGGAGTTTTCCGCTCCCTATGACACAAGAAGAAAGTTGTCGATCTCACGGTCAGGGCGTATGAAACAAAATCTCAAAGCTAGGGGTGCAATTGCCAATGATCTGTATGGAAATGAGGTTTGTTTTGGCAATGTAATAATATCTTAGACTATTTTTCTAATAAGTCATAATTAGTATGTGTAAGGTAACATTAATGTGGTGTATTACTGACTATATTTAATATCAATCCACCACTTAATATTGTTAAATTAAGGTTCAATTTATTCATTCACAAATATTGGTCGCAGAGGAAAAAATCTTACCAATAAAAAGTTTATGATTCTGTCTTTCACATCATTAGTGTTGGGGATATATTTGCACAGAATCTATAATACATTATCTGATTTTCTGAACATATTCCTCATGTCTCGATTTAAACTTTTCTACTTTCAACACAACCAAAGATCTAATTATCAAACATATTGAAACAAAATTTACAATCAAATTATTATGATATGACCTGTACAAAAAAGACGTCAGACAATCTTTGTCGTGGGTTTGCATAGCACTTAGCAACACTTCAATGAGTTGTATATCACTTGTGACAAAGAGTGATATTAAGTTATAACAACATTGAATATCACCAAATTACAGAACAAACTGCATGTACAAATTAGAACTAAGAAGCTATACAATTATTATATTCAAGGTTAAGTGAACACCTTCAGATTCTGTGATAGTGACATTTATAAATGAGAAATATTTTTGAATGATTTTTTTAAACATTTGCTTAGTTTAAACTAGAATTTTGGCAACATTTGAGATACAGTGTACAGGTACCAGTGATGTATTTAATCAGCAACCTATTTTTTCCATAATTTAGTCTACTATAATGCAATTTTAAAAATATTGAAAACTACATTAAAGAAACAGACTTAAAAAATAGAGAGAAAAATGACTTGCAGCATTAAGTGCAAGTCATTTTTTTAATACTTTTATTATAATATCATGGCTAATTTAGTGTCAAAATAACTGTTGAGCTCTGAGTGGAGCTTTGTTAAATTTAGAAAAAAGATTCGACCTTTATCAAACTGGATCACATTTTGAAATAAAATGAATGATAATTCCCAAGTTAAAAAATTTAGAAATATATCCCACTTTAAAAAATTAAACATACAATTAACCGTGTGCGAATTATCCGTGCCCAAGTTCAATACATATTTGTATATTGCCTTCCTAAAACGTTTTGCAACGAAAATGACGATATAATTTAGTTCTGAAAAAAATGATGATACTCGATGCGATACATGGAGTAATTCAGATGTCGAAAAAGATTTTTTGAATCATACGGAGCCAAGTGAAATATGTGAGCTAATGGCAAATTTACAAGGCTTAATGAAAATGTTAGTACAGAAAACATTCAGGAGTGGTTAGAATACGATTCACGTGATTCGAGTTTTCAACGTATTAGTGATGCAGATCAAAGAGACATGGAATGAAGATGCAAATGCAGAAAAATAAATTACCAATCGCATTAGTCGCAACACCACACTGACTCCTATTGACAACTTATTCGAATTCATCCACATAATTGAATTCGAATATAACGATATAATAGTTCTTCAGAGATTTGCTTCATAAATAATAATTATTAATCATGTTAAGATAATTATCTTTTTTATAAATGAACAGTAGTGTTAAGACAAAATAAAAATTAATAATTCGGGTTATCCATGCGAACCCTCCTCACCATTAGCCCTAAATAATCGGGAGTTTACTGTATATATCGATAATTAATCAGGCCCCTTTTTCCATAAATCTAACTGTTAATAAACCAACATCCGAAAGAATTATGGTTGAGGTTCCTTACTATCAGAATATAATATATAAAACTTAAGACCATCATTAAGGTTCTTTGATCACTTTGATTGTGTTAACTGTCAATTCTTTTTTAATTTATAATATTCTTTATTTAATTTCCAGACCCGTGTAGAAAAAACAAGCATCGAATATCACGTTCACGGGAAAAACTATCACCAAAAAGATGCCCAATCACGAGTAAGAACAACGAGTTCTGTGTCTGACATACCTAATGAACAATGGATGGAGAGCAGTGCAATCAAAATTGACTTAGAACATCACACCGGACAGCCGATGTTCAAAGAAAACAAAAGGAAAGATTTGGAGAGTAACGCAAAGAAGCAAAGCTTTGAGCGACTAGACATGGATAAAGAAATCGAAAAAGTTTTTAGACCGGTTGAAACTGATTTTTGAAGTTGATCCATTTTTGTTTAAAATATTACAAATATTAATCCGGTAAATACGATATATAATTATAAATAAACATAAAGCTCGTTAGATTAACTGTTTAGAATTAAGATTCGAGTATTTATAATTTGAAACAAATATGTTGACAATGTATTTATCTTTGGTCCCCAGAGTATTCATCTATCGGCCCTCTGAGCCCCAAAAGGTTAAGATTTATATTCCGGGTTTTTTTTTCTATGTAACGCGGTGGAACAGTGTTGGGGCACCTTTTTCACAGTATTTTTAATGTTTTAAAATAAATGAGACGAAGCAATGATCGCGCTGCTTACATAATAACAATCCATATTTATGTAATTTTTCATTAAAATTAACTTTAATTTTATTTTAAAAAATATTTATTTTATTCAGTACAAAGCTTTTAACACAAGGAGTGAGTTTCGGCACCAATTTTTAAAAAAAGTCTTGCTTGTTCACAAGATTCACAAGATTTAAAATGCCTCTATAAATCAAATAATGAGTTCATGTAAAATTATTATATATGTGTTATAAATATTCAGAACATTAGATTTATTTTTGATACACTGATGGTTTCACCCGATTAAATGACTTCCAATCTAGAAATCTTTTATGGTTTATAACAATATTATGTTAAACATATATTTTTATAGAAAATCGAAAATAAAAAAAGGATTTTTTTTAGATAAGGTAATGATAATCGAAACTGCATTCAAATCTGTAAAATATAAAATTTGGAACGGTGAAAGAACTGCAAACCTTTGGTTTCACATACAAGACATACATTAAGGTTCTCTTACAAGTCATAAATTCATGATTCATTACTTTACTTCGTCCAAGAAAATTGACTAGATTTCATAGTTCGTAACAATGTGGGCATGTTAACAAACTCGTATTCAATTCCAGATGTTTATGTTATTTTTTTTGTACCTCCCATCCATCGTCATATATTTAATGAAAAATGTCAATTAAATAGATCCACTTTCAAATGAATCTTGGTGAATTACTCGCCTTAAGTATTTTCGATTGTGTTGAAAAAATTTAAATTTTTGTTCATATCAGATTAAATAATAATGAAATTTCACATGTGTTCAAATCTATTGCAAATTATCAATAAATCAGTAAAATGATGCAGAATTTTTAGATTAAAAAATGAAAAAATACATATTATCGATTTGATTAATGTTTATCTATCACCAATCTGTCGTTGTGTATCTCTGAATATCTCCTCAGTTATCTCAAAATTATTTGAATTTGAATTGGACAAATAAAGCATCATAATAAGAGAATATTATTATTCAAAATTGAATTATAAAAGAGCAAACTTTGATCTGTGATCATTTTTTCTGTGATTAATTGCAACTATTGATAATGAAACTTACAAGAATCTTCAAACGTCAGGTGATTATCACAAATCATATCAGTGTCTTTCTGAAACACTATTTCTACCATATTTTGATAGTACTTACACCAGTTTACCAAACAATATTTCGTTACTGTTCAGACAAAAGTCACCAACCGTGAAAATGACAGTTTTGAGTTGAGTATGTCACCCGATGCGGAAAATTATTAGTTGGTAAAATGTTGCTTAAATCCGAATTGATTTGTTTTTCACTTTTAAGGTGTTAACTATCAATTCTTGGTGGAAAGGCATTATATTAAAAAAAAAAACAATTTGTTTGTACTACTTCCACATGTTTATAATGATCAGGACCGGCTTCGCTCATAGCGAGTATTATCATAAGTTCATGCTCGTTATGAGCGAAACCAGTCCTGATCATTATAAACAGTACGACTATGAGTGGAAGTAGTACTAAAAAATTGTGTTTTATTTTTAAAATACTTGTTTTTCACCAAATGAATCACTAGAGCCTCCTTCAAAACCTTCCAGTTGTATTAAAGAGCATCAAAAAGTAAAAGTAACCTAAAGAATTTCTTCAGAGGACGAGAGAAAATTCCGTTATGTATATTCAAATCTGATTTTTCCTTCATTTCCAAACTTTCAAATTAGAATATTTCATTATGGTGTTTTTAGGGTTGGTGATTATTCCTGAACGGTGACGATTTCTTTCGTAATGTTTACAATTTCCAATAATGGTTTTTTGAAAAGATAATTAAATATAACAATACTGGCAAATCAAAACTTGTTACACCATCTTGTAGAACAGCGATTGGTAAATTGGCACCTCGCTTGCTGACTAACGGCACTATATTTCAATTTTGCTGGATGAGGCAGAGGGGAAAACTTTATATGAATATTGTTGGGTACCATAAATAAGCTGCCAATGACTATTTTAGTGAATGACCTTATGTGCAAATGATGTCAATAATGGTCAGTTGTATTTTCCTGTTTTCAAATATAAATAGAGGATTGAACGGTTTTGAAGTATGTAAAATTGTAATCGGAAACGGTTTTACTAAATCCAAGCAATATTTATAAATATGGATTTTTTCGATTCTAAGTTTTGAAATGTGATCAGATTTAATCAGATCAAATAAACTATTTATTTTAACACTCGTTTTCTTGATAAAAATTTAAATATTTTTTTTTAAATATGTGTTTTCCATTTATTTCATAACATTTAATGTGATCAAAAAAATTGATGACTAGACTTATTATGAAACATGGATGTGGGTAAATGCAATATGTGTATTCTATTTGTTTAAAAAATAAACTGTATGATATCTTAATATATGGGCTGTTTTGCGGTGTGAGAAATTATATTTTTCGAGTAAAATACGAACATTATTTATTAAGAAGTTTAGTTAGAGAGAAAGTAATTAAATCGAAAAACAAAATTACTGAAAATGATAAGCAAATTAAATTATGTTGGGTAATATAAGTTATAATTATATTAAAAATATTTATCAATCGTTTAGAACATATTTCATTTTTAGTTCCTTCAATGACGTTAAATGATTGAGATTATTTAATAAATCTTCTAATTAAAGAAACCACTGAGTACCACGTTATTTTAACATCCATTGAGAGCTGTAGATTTTTCATAAATTCACTCTTAATTTGCGCGGTGCTGTTGTTTTATGAAATAATTCAGTTATATTAAAAATCAAATGCAAAAGACAACATGTAAATTCCCTACTGCTGATATTTATTTTATGATCAACCACATGTATAGGTCATTGTATGTTCAAAACATGTCATATTATAAATACAGTATAATTGCCAGTGCACACATGCCACTAGTGGGTATGTTGTTGTTTAAAAAATATATTGCGATGCTGAATGACATTTTTTCAATGTTAAGTCCGAAGTCCGTTGTATTGAGGTCTGTTACATTGAGGATTTATTGTATTTCGTAGTTTTATATTCGTCTTGCATAATCTTCCAATACGCAGTTTACAGATTGATATAATATATATATATATATATTATACACACAAAAAAACACAAATGGTTGATTGAAATTTCCATATTTTTTCAGTAATAAAAATGATGTCTAAAAATTATGTCTTCAGTTTTTTCTTCTTTGGTTTGATTGGTAGTGCGCCAGCCATTTTGAAAACCGTGCTGAAAAATAAAACATATTATTACTAAACATCGCCAAATCTCCATCATCCCAAGTGTACTCGACATTTTATCCACCACCACCTGCAGAGGATTCACATCCCTCTTACAGGGTGGGTGCATATTGAAACGGATCAAATTTAAAATATTTGTAAAAAGAAATGTCTCAAAAACAATCAAAAAATACTCGGTTGCTTTTCACTAAATTGATTTTCAAGAAAATCCCCTGCCATCACATTGTTTTTGTAACCATGTCTATTTCCAATACAGAGCATAAATGGACTGTTAGAGCTTATCTCGTGTTACTCACTGCATGTTACTCAGTCTCTCAAGCTCTATATTTCGGAAAGAGTAAAGGTAGGGCTTGGACAAGACTAGTGGTTAACTAATAGCTCTCGCTACACCCTGTTTGTACAGATTTTAGACACCCACACCTTCAAACACCATCCATATAAAAATGTATGAAGATATCCGTGCTGGGATTCAGCCCGTGAGCACCGCAACCGAAGCCAAAGACATTGACCACTCGGCTACAGGACTAGCATCACTACCATAACATTAAAACACCAAAAGTATTGACGAGTGAACAGCTTAAAAGTCATTAAAATAATGATTTCAAATCAACTGACAAGTTTTGATGAAAGAACATAATATTATGAAATGAATAGTAAAGTTATAATGACATCATATATTTCAACAGAATTTCTAGAGGCATCAGAATAAAAATGATACATAAGACTCCAGCTCCTAGATTAAAATCTTGATAAATGTACTAGCCAGTGAACTTTTATGAAATGTTTTTAATAATTTACAGCCTAGATATCCATAATCCAGTTAATGTGATGCTGATCAATTGAGAGTCAACTCTAAAATAAATATTAAGGTATTATTACTTACTGGCATGTCGTGCAAATTGGGCTGAATTTACAGAAAACTGAAAACAAAAGAGATTATTTTTTATAGAAAATTTTATTCGCAAAAATCTTTCATATTTTCTAAAATAACCAACAATATTAAGAACAACATAAGAGGTAGGGTAGAATAGCGCCATGTGTACTAACATCAAAACATTCTCCATAATAAAATAAAACTTTGCATAATGTGTGATTTTAATTTCGAAGCATTAATTGCAAGCTCTCATTTTCTAATCCTTCATAGCAATGTTTCCTCTAGTTTATGGCTACTGTATGCTATAACACATATGTTTTGCCATATTAATTAAGTTTTCCCAGCATTTATGGAATGCAATATAAATGAGGCCATAGATACCGCTCTAGGGTGAGGTTAATATTCTAATGGTACTTAAATGTCAGAATTATCTTATATTCTACACATATTATCTTTTTCATACATGGTTAATTTCCAGTCTGCATATCTACCATGTTCAAGATTTACTATCAAAAATATTGATTACCTAACCGTAGCCGTTTTCTTTTTTTTTTAATTACAATTAATTATGATAATTGCCATAAACATTTTTTTTTAAATCAGGCCTCATATGCCAACATTTTTGCAAGAAAAGTCACAGACTTAATGCACTCAAACAACTAGAAATTAATAGACATAATCAAGGTAATAAATAGCCTCCTTAATGAGCAAACAAATATTAATTCATCACCCTTATACCATTATAAGAAGCTCACTTTAATAATATTATAGATTAATAATACCATTTATGTTTTTTTTCTTAGAACTACTCAAAACACAATTATTGCATTGAATATTTTATTTATAAATAAATAAAGTTATGAGTGGTGAGATGATATATTATCAATCTCTTCTAACCAATATATAAAGCTAAATTAAGTTAAAACATAATTCTGACGATAGTGTGAAGCCAATACAGCTATCAATATATTGATAAAATCCTTGTGTTACTAAATATTTCATTATTTGTACTTTATTATAATGGATTTCTAACAAGTAAATGCCAATTCAACCAATAATAAGTCATGCGACAGGTTGAAAATACCTTGTGATCACGATAACTCAAAAAACATCAAGAATATTTATAAATATGCTGAAAATTTGTGATTCACACGACACACTTTAATTATGCTATCTTTGTAATCTCTTCAGTAATAATGTTATGATTTGGGTGCGAACTTACCACTTAGACAAACAGAGCACACAAAGCCTATTGTGATAAGTTCCCTGTGACAAAAGCAAGCAGCCCTATAATCCACTCTCCCCGGGGGAGGAAGAACAAGCTTTTTTCTCACAGGTCCTTCGGGTAAAAATACCCACTGAAAGAAGACAACAGTTTAACGTTTCTGCATGATAAGCATTAATTAATTTCAATGACAATTAATGTCCATGTGATATTTATACAAAACATGCACAATTATTTACGCAAGTCATCCAAAAAGTTTCATAGCATTGAAAATATAGAGTGAATGATCCACAATTTATATTGAAATAAAATATAATATTCATTTTATAAAAAAGTGCAGCATCATCATCTTCATGGATAGTAATACTCTTAATTTTCATATCATATATGATGAATGGATTAAAATATTAAGTAATTATATTATTGGTCAGAATGAAATGCCACTGGTTCAATGCATGCATTCTGACAGTGCTGGTTTATCGTTGCGGCATGATACCTTACAA
Organism: Himalopsyche phryganea; assembly: GCA_022494535.1. Lineage (NCBI taxonomy): Eukaryota > Metazoa > Arthropoda > Insecta > Trichoptera > Rhyacophilidae > Himalopsyche > Himalopsyche phryganea. Next base: position 1,462,504 of record JAGVSL010000062.1, read on the forward strand.
AAACACAGAGTTACCCTATACTGTGCTTGGAAAAAAGGATGCTTCCGGGAAATCTCAAGGGTACGGTGGTTTGACTTTGTCAGGAATACGAGAGTAAAAGAACTAACTGACCAGCCCCTTATTACGACACGTGCTGCCGACCCTCCAGGGGAGTCTGAACCGTGCCTGTCTCTTCTTCTGACAGGAAGCATGACCATTCATAGAATGCACTCGGCAGAGCTACTGAAAGCTGGGATGACTTGCAAAGAATTCAAGAGGTTGGCAAGAGACGGAGAATCTGCCATATTTATGCTCTGAGTACGGAGCGGATATGGATTTATAAATAGATATTGGCAAGAAACCATATTACGGTTGGTGGTCATTCAACATTTCAAACCTATTGCATCTGCAATGATACCTATCATTTAGGTTAGATTTGAGGTCTCAATCATTTCTATCACGCTTGGATAAAAATATGTCAGGGAAGTATTTAGAGCAGCCAGTATAAATACTAATTCTCACACTGTCCAAGGAAAGAGGCCGGCGGCAATATGAGTGAAATAGCTTGGACCAGTTATAATACTAATGAGTAAAAAGTACCAGCAAATATTGTAGAAGGCCTTCCAAAGCGGGAACCTTCAGGTAAAGTCCACCAGTTATATCACAACCTTGCTGCAGCAGACTGAGATGTTTATCAAGTGAACAGACGTCTATTAATACTTGTTGTTTCTGTAACAAAAAGATAGATGCTTTCCGATAGGTATGTGTATAATTGACAGGTTACTAAGTTATTGACCAAATTAGAAGTACTATTGAAAATTATATTAGTTTTTTGAAATGGTTTTAAATCATTGGCTGGTCTAACTGCTGACATAAAACATGCTTATAAAAGAGCAAAAAATTTGTTCGTAGGATATTCAAACCGAAAAATCATGCTCAAAATCTATCACTGCAGTCTTATAAAAGGCACCAAAATATAGGCAATTGTAGGCATAAATAAAAGTTAATGTTTTTTAAGAACCACAAGTAAAAATATCATGCAAAAGAGTGTTGTAAAACTTCTGTAAAAAAATTCTCCATAGCACATGAGTTAATATAACATGCACTAAAGAAAATATCAAACGCATTATGTACTTCAAATGTTAAACGAGCCACTGGATATATAATTAATGTACTCTTCAAGCACCGCAGTAACTGTTATAAATTTTTTTTATATCAAACAAAATTACTCAAGGAAAAATCAATATCTCACCTGAGCTGTGAAGAAAACATTCATATAATTGATATACTGAGCGGCTGTATCGCTGCTTCCAGTTATTACTAAAACTCTGCTGTTCAATTTTTGACCCGGAGGAATCAACCGTTTCATCTGAAACCATAACAATGATTAACACAATACGCAGAGGGTGATTGCACCATATGACAAAAATGTTGGTACACAGAGGATTGAATTTGTTTTATGTTACCCGAGCAATATAACATAAGCCCATTGCAATAGTTCCAGCAAGCAGCGATTCTCCGGGAGGTTTTCCTTGAACATCTTCATCTAACCTTACCAAATCACCTAGTCTGTAAATAAAATGATCGCCAATAATATACTATGAAAGCGTCGACTAATTCGAAGTTAAAGTGTAATGGTAAAATAAACACAATTCAATTGAAAGAGTTTTGATAACAAATCAGTTGGTATTGATATAAGTACATATTACAGTTCTTCGTTGGAATCATGCTGTGTGAAAAACTGCTACATATTTAGTTTCACGACAATTATGTGATGTATTGGATCGTTAGCCATTTCAGCATCACATCATTGTCAGAATTATAGTACTGACATGATATTACATAATTGTGGAGCTAACTACATTACAGTTTTTCACCTCAATACAGTTCTAGAAATTCAATAAATAAGTGAACATGTACTTAGTCCTTATTATCACTGAAAACTATCGACTCATTGATCAAATTGGCATTTACTTAGTAGAACTCAATTAAAATAAGGTTAAATATCGATTACGATATACATTACCAAACATTACCTTATTAACTATCGGCCCTCTAACAAAAGTATTTGTATATTCTCTACGGATAATAAAAAAATGATACACTAAGGATTTTTATAATCGGGGTATTAACAGTCTGATGGTATTTCTAAAATAAATACTATTTATACATTTCTTTTCAGGGGAATTTTCAAAATAGATTTAATGAAACTGTCACACATTTATTTTGGAGAATGTTCAATTACTTCTACGAAGGCAAGCACGGTAAAGATTTAGTTTTTTAACTTGACTTTTATATTAATAAATAATTAGACAGCAGTGATTCCTTATAAGCAGCTTTAATGAAAAACAGGAGCCACTGGCTGTGCTGTCACACTGATGATTGAAGATATTTGATTTAGTGCCATAAATTCATTAATTATTTTAAAACCTGTGAGCCTCAGGGTGGCAATGTGAGGCATCAAAGATGTGTCAATAGAATAGAACTGAAGATAAATAAGCATTCTGGGGCTATAATACTAGAGTGTTCAAGGCTATATGTATATAAATGTAATTGATTTTGAATGATGTTGACACACCTCATATTTTTTTAAGTTATAAAAAAATATAAGGCATTACAGCTACTAATAGCTAAGGCATCAGATATTCTGAAAATTTTAATTCATGCAATATACACTCTATGAGAATTTGTAGTCACTTGAGGTCATCTCAATAATAAAAGACCAACGGTCATGCCCAAGATAGCTAACTACTAGCCTTTTCTAATCATATCATACATTCTTTACCCTCTCTCATAAAAGAGGTTGGGCCATTGACAACCACTTATCGCAATAATAAATTCTATAGAGGTGCTCTGTTGGAATCGATATGCATATTAATGGACGCAAGTGTGGTGAAAAAATTATAAATATGAGATGGCAATAATTACCTCTGTTTAATAGTTCTGTCTACCAATGTAAATAATTCGTACTGGCCATCTAATTGTCTAACATCCAATTGCTTTCCAGGGGAAGGATATAGGTATTCGCTGAAAATCAAACAACATATTGGCATAAAATATATGTGAACCTTACCAAGCTGCCGCACTCGATTTTTACTAGAAAACATTATGAAATACTACTAAAAAGGACGGCATCAAAGAAGAGACTCAATTTTTATGAATGGGAAGGTATAACAACCATACATTAGAATCAACAAAGTAAAATGCTTGCTTGATAGATTTATGTTGTGTTGTCTATGATGAATAAACTGAAAAATCATTACACCTTTGTCTTATTGGTTTTAACTTTTCCTTTTAAGTGATGTGTATCTAGTGCACATAGCTTCTAATAATTAAAATATCTCTATACATATAATAAATACAGCGTTTAGATTTTAGGTTTTCCTTCGTTGTACATTTACGCATTTAATAACATAATAATAGTAATAAAAATAACATGACATTGGGCGCAGTGGGGATATTTTGTTGAAAATCTGGGATAAATTTACCAATACAATCATATGTGTGCGAGTGTGTTACGTACATATTTTTAGTTGTGCAAGTGGATACAATGGCCAGTGGAGAACACAGAACATTTTTCACATTAGCTCACATATGAATGACAACGAGCGACACAGAGGCCCAGTCGCGCCGTTTCTTTCAAGATTGCATGAGACGAAAAGTATTCAAGGATACAATATTAATTATTACTTCATGTCAACTATGTCGCCTTCAACTTTAGGTAAATGTCTATTAGTAGGGACAAGGCCTAAAAATGATATTTGTCTTTGAAAACTAAACAAAACCATAAGTTTTAGGGTAGAATAATCTTTTATGTACCTAAATATATGGAAAATATTCATGAATCACGAAAGGAAACATTGGAATATAGGTTTAACGATGGCATGTCGCATATTCGTCCCCAAACGTCAGAATCATGGCGATTTTCATATTGAACAGAAAAACCAACCTGACAAATAAAAATATTTGGTTTTGTTTCAAAAGTATAAAGGAATAACGGGAAATCCTACAATTTCAATAATCTTTACTGTAAAGATAATTGAAATTGTAGGATCTTCCGATTAGGATTTATACTTTTGAAAAAAAACAAATATTTTTGTTTGTCAGGTTGGTTTCAGGTTTCTTTTATTCAATATTAAAATGGTCGGCGATTCTGACATCTGTGGACGAGTATGCGACATGTCATCGTAAAACCTATATTCCAACATTTTCTTTCGTGATTCACAAATATTTTCTATATATTTAGGTACATCAAAGATTATTCGACCATAAAACATATTATTTTGTGTAGTTTTCTGAGAAAAATATCATTTTTAGGCCTTGTCTCTACTAATAGACATTTACCCAACTTTAATAAATTTAAGCGATGTCTGTGAATATTCTTATTTTTCCGGCTATCAATCACTTATAATCAGTCAGAAATGCATGATGTGTAATGAATACACTCCACCGTAGCGCGCGGATTTATTTTACGTAGTAAGGGAAAGGTTAAAGATGAGTAATCGGTACCAATTTCAATTATCCCTGGATTATAAACTTTATGTCAAATTGATTCTAGCTTATAATTATTTGGCCTTCCCATTCGTAAACATTAAGTTTCCTAGCGAATGGCATTCTTTTATAAGTATTTCTCAACCTAGAAAAAAACCCGTGCGGCGGTGATAGGAAGGTTTACATATCAAATAAACGAAGCCAAAATTTCCATTATAATACCTTCTATGTTGGTGACAACCTAAAACAGCCAATTTGTTTTGAGCCTTTTGCATTAAATGAGAATTAGCAAAAGCAATAACGGAATCAAGACAGTGTATTAAAAGTTTTGGATTCTCTTGAATAAATCGTTGATACGGATTTGTATCAACGACGATTACTAAAAGGCTCGTCTCGGAGTTGGCTGAAAACATAATATAAAAATTATTATCCATTATAACAACTGAGTACAGAACTATTAGATTTTCAAAAAACAATATTTACAATCATTGCTTTCGGATGTCATTGTTTAGCTGTTATTAGCTCTATTTTTTTAATCTCGAAACAAACTTTAATTTAGAACCAAAACAAATACACCGAATCCTTCCTGTCATTCGAAACGCTGCCAAATAGGTATTGCAGTCTATGGTCCATCTATTATCATAGTATTCTATGTTATGGTCTATGATTCTATGCCATAGACCACTATGCTATCTCTACCAGTTAAAATAATCTATGGAAGCTGGATTTGCTTGTGCTTAAAATAATATATTATTACGGGCGAAGCTTATTTGAACCAGTGAAGATTAGAATATCAAGAAATTGTCACACATAGGTATTATATTCATTAACACATAGGAAACTATATTATAATGTAGGTACATTAGGTATTTACATACATATTTCTGTATTTCCGTGTTGTTATATTATATTATACTGCTACACTTACTTTATTACTTGGATCCCAAAATCCTAAGTACCCATACAATTATTGTGTACTAATCTAACCATATGAAATATTTGAATTTTTTCGCAAAATTACTTCTATATCAATTTATTATAAATAAAAAGTATATTTTATTCTAGTGCATTAAGACAAAAAAACAGCAAAACATATATTTTCAACCTTCATTCGACGACTGCGACAATGCTTTTTTAATTGTCCTAGTTTTAAATTTGAATGATATAGTCACCTTATAAATAATATAATATATAAGTAATATTAAAGGTATAGCAATGTTATCCTGTCAGATATTATCTATGCCTGTCAGTTGTCAAATTCTTCAGCTATAGCGGTTTTATGGCTGCTATACAAGAAAGTAAACGCGATTGAAAACAACTAATAAAATTGCACAAATGTTATTGCTATGGAGGACAGAAAAATTTGCAGGCTATGTCTGGGTGACGATGCGCACTACAGCTTATTCCAAGAAGATTCAAAAGTCCTTAGCAAAATACAAATTTGCTGTATGTTAGAGGTTAGCTAGCACTTAGTATTGTAAACAAAATAGGGTCCGTGGATAAGCATACGTATTGATGATGTCCAGATAACTACACATTCTGAATTTTAATTGTATTTATGTGTCTAGTTTCAAACGCCGTTCGTATGAAAAGTTTTTTTATATTCATCAATAAAAATGTGCATCATTATATAGTAATATTTCTGTTGTAAACAATTCTTAGTACTCAATATATATAACGCTTATGTCAACAAATTGTATTACTATTGCAGTAAATTAAATTAGGGATAGTAGATTCTTTCGATCATATGGATTATATGAAGTATAATGAATGGATTTAGATTTATCCGATATTAAATTGTGATGGTGTCTCGAAATGGTTATTTCAGTTGTCCGCTTAACCCCTTCTACTGCGAAAGAATTCTTCAGTAATAAACCATTTTTATACTATTTAATTATACGAAATATACTTAATTACTAATAAAACAAGCTTTTGGTTACCGAATACGAGTTGTTAATATGGCCACAAGTGTCGCTCATTAAAATTTTACTGTTAAATCGTACTATAATCTGATTACCATGATCAAATTTTTTTATCTGACCTTAGTACTATATTTGACTAAGTTCAATAAAGGATCAATAAAAACTTCAGTTTATATGACAGTGATATCTACTAATGATAATAATTGATTTTTTTGACAATTGACAAAATCAAAAATGTGTTGGTCAAATTATGTTTTCCTTATACAGTACAACCTCGGATTGCAAGCATAATTCGTTCTGGAAACGTGCTTGTAATCCAAACCATTTAAATGATTTTTTCCACAACCTAAAAATATTTATATAAAAATTAATAATACAGAATACTTTTTTAGATTTAGTATAAAGTAATTAAATTGCATAGTAGATCGCTCGAGGTAGACGAGAGAGGAAAGGAGGTGCAGGGTTATTGTTTAGAACTACTATCACTGCTATGTGCTTGATCACTAGAATCTTTTTCTTTTCTCTCAACAACTTTAATTGAAAACCTATCCAATGATACTTGTGTTAACCTTCGGTTGAGAAAGCGTATACATACGCACTATGTATTCGTATTGCAAGACCTCGGTTGTTTATTAAGTCAAAATTTACCCGAGATTTTTTCTCATCTTAAATAAAGTTACTCAGAATCCAGAGTTCAAATGTAATACTCTAATTCTATTAACCACCTACTGTGTAATGTGGATAGGGCACCAGTGGGTTTTTACACTGGGACCTGTTATGTTTTTCAATACATTAGTTCATCTCAACTAAAACATTGAAAATTATTGCATATTGAAGAAATGATATACATTACAGCTACCATCCCATTTCAATTTGAACGGACAACTGAATGAACCATTTAAAACCAACATTATTTTTAACTGAAATAATTGTTAGAGAGCACACATAGATTGGTACACAAGTCCACTGGATAACACACCGGGGATGAACTTTTGCATTCTGCTCAGTTGTTGTTGGGTTGTCAAGTCCAAGAATTTTCTATGTTTAATTTTGATTTTAGGTGCAGGCAAGTGATGGATTACCTGATCATATTTGCTCAGAATGTGTTAAAATTTTGGACATTGCTGCAAATTTCAGATCTCAATGTCAGGAGAATGACAAAATTCTTAGAAATAATATGCTTCTACACAATTCATGGCAAACTCCAATTAAAAAACCCGATGATCCTAAGAATGTAAAAGAAGAATGTTACATGTACGATGCTTTTGATAATGCGCTGAGCGCTCCGAGCGATGATGATATCAAAACCGATTCAATAATACGTAATCCTCCTAAAATACATAACAATAAAAGAAAAAAATCTAGAACACTTAAAAAAGAAGTTAGAGAAAAAACAAAAAAATTGAAGAAAATAAAAAAGTCCGTAGAAAAGATAATCAAAGTTAAAAAAGAAAAAAATGCATTTGATAACAGTAGCCTGTGCACAATTTGCGGACAAGTATTTTCTAAAAAGTCAGCCTTTCATTCCCACTTGCGCATTCATAAAAAAGAGTCATTCATGTGTAATGAATGTATGAAATCCTTTAACTGTAAAAGAAATCTTGTAGAACATTTGAACACACATTTTGGTGTAAAGAATATACCTTGCAGCATCTGTGGACGATTATTTCTAACAAGGTCGCACGCTGTCAAGCATTTGAATAGAGTTCACAAAAGATTGAGCGTTGTCAAATGTAATGTTTGCTACAAGGATCTCGCAGATAATGCTACATTAAAGGTAAACATAAGAGCTATAATTTTCTGTTCGGTTTGGCTGAGCCCAAACTGACACCACTGTACGACTATGTGGCTTTCTTACATACTATTGAAATCAGCAAGCGACTCCAAATGTATTAAGTCAAAATAAAAACTAATAGAAAAGATGCATTTGAACACACTGGCACGGTGGCGTTTTATATCAAGAATAATAAAATAGGCAAATTTTTTTAGTGAAGGTTTCTTTTATTGAAATTGCTAAAGTTATTCAACAACTTGTGCTTTAGCATCCAGTTTTCGACTTAGTAATTATATTTAGATTACCATAGTTAGAGTCCAACTGTTCTACAGACTGATGCAATGAAGCGGGCTGACGTGAAAGACTTACGAGAGGTGTAGGTGTGAGTGACCACTGATGTCTTGTGATGCATTTCTTTTAGACACCGCTTACCGGAAACGTATACAGTAATTTCAATATCACCTGCATGACTTCTTGGCTTTCGTCTCGCCTCTATTCATTTCATCGGTCTTCTAAGGGTGGTGGGACTCTAGTAGTCTCATTCAATGTAATATTTTATCTAGTTGCATCTCATTGCGATTACCGATTTTTTCTGAACAATTTTTTTATAGAATCACATGAAATCGCATACTGGAGAAATGGAATTTGAATGTGAAATCTGCCAACGTCCTTTTACATTCAAATCGAGTTTAAAACTTCACATGAGAACACACACTGGAGAAAAACCTTATTCCTGCAAATTCTGCGGGAAGCGCTATGCTGCTTTGAAAACATTAATAGACCATGAAATGCTCCACACTGGTGAAACGCCATACGCCTGTCCGGTATGTTTTAAGGGCTTCGCACAACTGTCAAATATGAAGAGCCATTTCAAATACAATCACAAAGATGACCTTTTGAGTAATTATCCTTCATATAAAAAAAGGCACAGGGATAGATTAAAAAATGAAGCTGTCGCAGCTGAAAATAACACATCACTATCGAATTTATATGAAAATATTAAGGTTCCTTCGCCACCGATCAGAGTTGCGACTGAGAGTAATAACCAAAATGTAAATGAAAAAGACAATGTCATGGGTAACCGAAACTCTAGCGATAGCCATAATATCAATGGATATATCAATAGCACATCAATACCGATCGAGTCAAGTCGAGGCGATTACAGCTGATCAGTTTTAAGATGTTGACCATCAGTTCTTGGTTAAAAGGCATTATAGTTACAAAAAAAGGATTACAGCTGAGTCGATATTTATCTGTTAATTTTGATTATTAATTATTTCAGTTGTATTTTTATAATGTGTTTATTATGGAAATTGACTTTACTGTTTTTCTGGTGAAGCAATAGTTACACGTATCAAAGAGCAAGCTTCTTACTTGAATTTAAAATAATATTTTAAAGTAGTAGTTTCTTTAAGTAGAAAAAATTATTTGTATCCTATTTTCATATCAAATTGCTTAAGAATTGAATTAATTTTTAGCTGGTTTTGCCATCTAATTACTTATATTATAATACTAATATGTCTCATTATGTATAATATAATAAGTAACGAAACAATATATTTTTTACAGTAGATTTAGAATATAGCATAATCTACTACTACCTCAAAAATAATTATAAAATATTTAGTAGTTTAGTTTAATACGCCCGATTCTCTTTAACAGTTATAAAAAATAATTGTCAAAAAGCGACACTGAATAAATATATATTATCCTCTTAATGTACAATTACATTTTTAAACCAATAAATCAGATGACTTATTTTTTTTTCTATCACATGTTATCATATCAAATAACATTCAAAAAGTGTTCAGTCCACGCATTTCGTGCAAAATATGTTTTGTCCAAATTTCAAACACAAAAATCAATAATAATAAAACAGTTTTAGATTATGCACAATACCAGGATTATAATTCTTTCCAAACGATAAAATTTATTTCAAGCATATAGGCTAGGTTATTAAGCAAATTTTTTTTATCATTTCCCAAGCTCTGTATCCGTGTGACAAATCACGTTTTGAATGTTTGCTCCGCAAATATTGTTTTGGGAAGATTAAAGTGTCTTGATTTTTGTTCATTACCTGACATTTCGAAACCATTGTAGGTTTTATTTTCAAGGGTTTACTAGGAAATTAACAATTGACTATGATAAGCATGTCATCAACATATTCAAACATGGTTCCCAAAAAAATCGTTTAGTAAATTGGTTTAAGTAATGAAACCTATCTTTCATTTTTTCTATATTAACTGTGTTATGGGATGTGTATTCCCTGTATAAAAAGAGAATCGGGTGTAACGAAAAATAAAGTCATAAATAATTTATGTATGCACCATATTATTTGATAATAGTTTTATGTTTCGTGTAAATCTTAGTCATAAATAAAAATGAATTTTGCATTCATTTTATAATCTCGACGATCTCGATTTTACAATTAAATTTATTTTTAATACAGATAAATTACTGAAATGAATTTTGCATTCAGACATCTGCATAATAATATATAATCTAATTATAACAGTGATTAAAACATGTTTTTTACTATTCCATTCTTTTATTAGTGTTTTTTTGTTTCATAAAACATTACAATGTTTACCATACCTTATTTGATGGAAAATAAAACATGAGTATACAAAAGTTTTCACGTGACTAGCATACACATTTAATTGTACAAATATTATTTAGTTAGTGAAAAATTAATAAAACAATCTTTTTACATACTTTGGTGTCTTTCGTTTTCCATATCAATCAAGCAGTAATTAAAACATTTTATTTATCATTAATCACTATTGCCTCGAATAAAAAATCTTGTAAAATTATATAATTCCCTTTTTTACTAAACAAAAAATGTGGCGTACCATGACTACCGAATCGCTACCTTCCCACCATTGTACTCACTATGAATATAAAACACTCACTGGGCGTATTACGTACCATAACATCATTAACAGCTTTCACCCAAGACATGATTGCTATGCGCAGAAGTGTAACAGTTTGCAATGAGAAAGCTTATATGATTTGACGTCTACTTACTCTGCGAAGTTATTAAATTAATGCAATATAATTCGCTAGCGTCTTAACCATGTCTGCATGGCTGACATTAATTGATCCTTTCTATTGAGCTTTCATTTCCATATGATGTGATCAGCATCGTTTAGTGGAATGCCACCCATAAAATACTTTGACTGGCCTAGAAACCACCCTGCATAGTTATGAAGTGGCCAGTGTGATAATTAGGAGTCAAAACTTTGGCTCTCTCCATTTGCTCTAAGTCTGCCCACCCTTACAAAGTGCAATTCATCTAGCCTGCCATGCTCTTAGTGCAGAATTAATCACAAGTTTGGGTGGGCAACCCTTCATGAACTAGGTCCATCATCATCTAGGTAAATAATTATTATTTTGCACGTCGTGGAGATAACGCAAAATGTTTGTTTTTAACTGACTAGAATTTTGCTAAGTGGTAAATTCTTTAATTTATTCATCCACTGAATCCTATCACAATGGAATACCATTATTGAAAGATTATGATATATAATTATATAAATTATACAGCATGAATGCTACTGCAAGAAATAATATCTGAGGTGCACCAGATTCTCTTAATTTTTTACACATTTTATAAATCAATAAATTGTATTTTTCTATGCTAATGATTTCGCTGTAACATGATCATAAAAAGCAGAAAGAAATGATATGTAATCTGCTTAAAGTAACCATCATTTTTCTGTGCTCACTGTTTTTTTATTTATACAGATTTCTTTTAGGTGGTCGCCGGGAAGTATTCTCCATGCAAAAAGAGAATCAAATGAATCTACAATAATTACTACACATTAACAGCTAAACAAACAACTGCTTATGACTAGAAATTCAACTGCATTAAACTTGTTAAACACATAAATTTATAAGTATTATTTTATATCTTAACAATAGCAGCAGTTTCTAAAATATATAACATACCCAAAGTTAAAAATCATGACGGCTGGAATTCTTCGAAAAAGCGTTTTTAGATTAATTTTCATGTCTGTTGTAAACTTCTAAATGTTCATAGTACTTTGATTTTATTATGAACAATCCAAACAGCCAATACTTAAAAAAAGCTTTTAGCAAAACCATGTTTTAACAGGGGGCTCGATTGCATCATCCCAATCCCCGCACTTCCCATTTCCATCCTGATGTCAAAAATCATCCATATTTTTCATAATACCGCCGTTATTCAAATTTCCATTCACAATGCCGTTGTTTCGCCTAAGAGATAGGTCAGAGTCGGGTTTTATCGGAACATAGTCTTCATCTGTGGCATTTCCTTCAGGGCTATCCGAAATAAGCAAATTAGCGCTCATCAAGACTCTATTGGGGAATACAACATTGTCCACGTGGTAGTTTCTATTTGTTATATTAGCTTCATTCAACATCTGCAGAGATTCTTCTAACGTACGCGCTTGGTTTCTCTTAACGGCTAAGTCTTCGTTAGCGGTTTGCCGGTGTCGCAATACGAGAGAGTTGGTATTGGAACCGAGATATGGTGGAGGTTGCGGTCTATTGTATTCCACAATAAGGTTCGGATTAGATCTGGGCTTTGTAAGACTGCTTGGACTGAAAAAAAAATTACAATTTATCACACTTTAAACCATATGAAAATTTGTATATGTAAGCCTGATCGTAGCCACAAGCATGGATATCTCTGATGTTTTCAATATGTATTTTTTGAATAATTCACAAAAATGCTGCAATATAATATATGTTTCGGTACCTGGAAGGTAGACCACTTTTGTTGCTAATATTGTCGCTGAGGAAATTTTGGAGATTGCTAGCACTGTTACTGGTATTAGCGACTGTTATTCCAGATGCATCACTGTGATATTGAGATAGCTCCACTTTACTATCTGTATTTGATATGTTGCGGGAACTTCTGAAAATGATTTATTATATTTTCGCTGGATTCTGTGACTATTTGTTAAAAATTATATTTCAATATAAAATTAAAAGTATGCACGGCACGACTAGGGAAGAACAAATTTCAATTGAATATAAACTATTATTTTCAAAAAGCGTACTTTCAGAAATGTTTGTACCATTGCTATTGTTAGTGTGACAAATATTGTTGAGACAAATAATTTTTTATGAGATGTAGCGGGGGTGAACCGAGACTTCCAGGCACTTCTGTAGACAACTAGCCTGTGTATAACTATAAATTTTTTTGTTGTTATTTTTGACTTGATGTTAGATTAAAAACGCAAGAGAAGCGATTAATCAGACCAATCCCAAGATGATTACGGAAAAAATTTCTTAGCATGGTGAAATAAAATAAAATATATGCTTGAGGAAGGGGGAAAAGTGTGATAAGGATTTAAAAAAAACCGACCTGGCACTATTTTTTACAGAACATCACCGCCTGGATGGTGTGCAGTTAAATTGTTAGGTAATCCGCATTTAATGCAAAAGCTATTTGATTTGGGTTTGTGTTTATTAATGTGTTTACCATCTTTTCATATGTTGGAAAATTACATGCATGAGATTATAATGAATCAAATAAGCTATGTTACTGAAGTTAATATAATATATAAATATTATATTATGTAAAACCTTTAAATATGTTATCAACTGTGTATTAAGAGATGGTGGTAACTAGCACACATATTATCATTTTTAGGTAAAAAAATCGACTTCTTTTTATTGGGTATACAAGAACGTATGTTTATTTGTGAATTCCGTAGCATTAATTCCGAAATGCACTTACTCCACCTGGAAACTTATAGAATAAAGTAAATAACAGCGCTCACACTTCTTCATGAATTTCCAAAGCAATTTAGGGCGGAATATGCGTTAAAATTAAAAATCAAAATCAGGTTATTTAATAAAAACAGAAGAAAATCAAATCACACCAAAACCAAAAATCTTTCTGCATCATATTTCATTATTGATACCTTCTGGCTTCTAAACATTCATTGCAAATATGAAATATATTTTCAATAAACCTTCGGTATTCCATATCATCCCTGAAAACCAATTTCATTATTATATTAATTCTACTAATATTAGTGTTTCACCATGTAAGTGAAGAATTCAAAGCTGCGCTATTAGGCTACGATATCATGTTATTCCAATATTTGTTGATATGCATTCTTATGCAGTTGTATTGTGGCTGCTTTTTTTTAAATTTCCTCCTTAGAACCACAAAATAATAATGTGTATTTTTGTCAATAAATAAATTACCGAGATTTTTTTAGTATTTAAATAAAATATATAGCAATTATTTATTAAAAAATATATAACAATTATAAGATTTTGAACACTTACATTCCTTCGTGATGAAAGCAGAGAATAAGACTCAGCAAAGATACTAAGATGATCATAAAGAGCATAGGAATTATTATTGTAAATGTAAATTCGTTAACATAGCTTCGCTGGGGGACTTGATTTTTTGTGGGTGGCAGCCATCTTTGAAAGTTACTAAGAAGTATATTAGCATCAGCTGTCTTCAGGCCGCTGTCTTTGTGAACAATCTTATTTCTCAATTCATTGTTTTCTTTTAATGAATTCTTTTTGTTTATATTTGTTTTAATTGATGGATTTTCAGTCTCCAACTGGAAAATCAAGAGGGTGATGTATTTTTAACTCGGCTTTGATTAAAAATTTACTATTTTTAAGACAATAATATATTTAATTAAGATGAAAAAAAATAAAAATTTTCACCAATCTAAATGTACACCAATCTAAATTGAAACCGGCATCTCGAAAAAGTCTCTCAACTGTAGTTCTTTTGAAGTCCCGCGGGCACCAAGTAAGCTTAGATAAAGGTCTCACTTCCTCTTGAAGTTGCAACAGTTCTGGGGAATGCGGCTTATAGCTACCTAATTTCAAAACTACCCTGTAAACATAAATAAATCTTCAACACTTTAAATTCAGGTCATAGCAGGTGCCTAACTCATATGGATCAGAGAGCAACATTTCATTTAAAATTCGTCTCTACCAACGAATGAAATCACATTTTGAAGAAATTTTTAATTACATTTAATCACTCTCTTAAACTATATAATAATATTTAGATTAAGAGAGTTGCATATTATTCTCAGTGATAAATATGTGAGGCTGGTATGTTGAGTATATATTTATTTACTGTATTACAGTTCTATTTAAGTACTTACCCTTCACCTTCATTTGGTCTCAGAGGTAATCTAGCGCCGAGTTCAACTGCTGAAGCCATAAAGGTTGTGTACAAACTGATGGTACTGTCACGCCAAAGCTTCTTACGAAACACGTCTTTAAGTCGTTCAATTCTAAAGATACATGGAAAAAAACATTATAATCAAATATACTAAACAGCGGTAAATATTTGAAAAAAATATTTAATACCCCAAAATGAGATTAAATATTTTTTTGTCGCAAAAAATACCAATATTCAAGAGTCTTTATTTGTGATGCGAAATAAAATTTTTGTTTGGCTGAAGAAGACATGACAGTTTTTGTTTATTTGCCAATTAGGTGTGGAATTATTTCTTATTACAACTATGTTAATTTCTCGGAAGAACACAAAAATGTGAAATCAACTATGTGAATCTTAGAAATTTCTTAAATAAGTCTAGTGTATATTAGTAATTTAATGAGTTACGAGCTTTTCACACTGCGCTGAAGATATAACAATCAATAACTAAACCAATTTAAAAACTGACAACACATTGGCGTGTTAAGTTACAGTTTGGGGTTCAAATCTACAAATGAATTTTTGCACATTAATTAGCATACTAAATTGTACTCAAAGAAGGTAATGCGATTCCTAACATAATCACAACTCGAATATAGAGCTAAGAACTAACAACCATATCGATAAAATATCATTCGCCCATCCTTAATATCTCTAAAAAAGTTGATTAAATGATTGACTCATTGTTCATAAAAACGAAAAAAAATATTGCTGACCTGTGTTCATCTAGCAAATCTTCAACGTCAATATTGTCAATTTTTAGTTTAACTTCATATGTAGCAATATTTTCTTTTTTCAACACGTGAAGCGGAATAATCAAACTTCTTGTTTCATAATCTTCTCGGTTCAATGCTACTACCTGAATCTGAAATATTATAAAATTATATATTTCATTTTGTTCCTTTAAGACACTGGTAATATTTTTAATTGAAACGGGATAAAATAACAAAGTATTCAGTTCTACAAAATTTTATTAGGTAGTTGATAGCTATTTCGGCTTGACGAACTAGTTATGACGATGGCATCAAGCCAAAATAGCTATCAACTACCATCAATTACCATTACCAACTACAATTTAAGACATCGACTGAGGGTGCTTCATGGAATTTCAATATCAAATTTGGATTATTGAGATTTTGTACACTTCCATGTATTTTGTCACTAACGACCTGGGTTTCGCCTTACGGCATCTTCAGGCATTCGAGCACACAAACGGACTCGAACTGACAGACAGTAAACAGTGTCTAACGTTTATATAGAAGATACAAATACGACAAATATTATTTACGAGATAAGATATTATACGTCTGAGAGCCACACTGATACCTGAGTTAAAATTCGAGAATCGCCCTAATCCTTATTTTGTAAACACCATATTAACAGAGTGGCGAATTGCCGCTTTTCAACTTCTTTTAGAAATACCAGTGATTTTACAATTATAATAGTATTGAGGGTTTTGACGGGATGTAATTCGACGAAAGGGTAAATATATACAATCATTCCACATTTAGTGACATCTGTTAGGTGTTTCAACGTATAGGATATAATAGCGGAGAATTAGGAAGGTTCAGCTGCTCATTCAAAATTGGCAAAGAATTTAACTGGGCTCTATTAATTTCCAAAATTTCTTGATAAAATAATTTATGATCCCCCATGTTTTTATGCAACAGTTTAACCCCATCATCCGCATTAAACGTATGGTTCTCCATTAGCAAGTGATTTGCGAATGTCGAAGTTTTTTTTTTTAATCTAAAGGCAGCTAAATGTTCTGATACCCTTATATCTAATGTACGTGTGGTTTTACCCACATAGAAATGTTGGCAATCATTGCATTGTAATTTATAAATACCAGATTTGTTCTTAAAGTTTACTCTATCTTTATTGTTAATAAGTAATTTGCCTAGAGAGTTTTTGCAATAGAACGCCGGTCTAACACTATCAGCAAGTTGTTTTTTAATTTTAAAGCTTGTGCAACCTAAATAACTAATTCTATGCCAGATTCTAGGGTGGTCTATGTCTTTAGACAAGTTCCCGAAATATAGCATCTTTTCTGCTAATTTACGTTGTTTTTTTGATACAAGACTATCTATAAGAGACGCCTCATAGCCATTATTAATGGCAATTTGTTTAATAATGTTTAGTTCGTTTTCAAAATTAAATTTATTTAGAGGTATAGTGACTAATCTGTGAACCTGAGAATGGAAAGCAGCCAATTTATATGAGAAAGGATGGTTTGAGTTAAATTCGATGACAGCATCTGAAAACGTCGATTTTCGATAAATTTTAAATTCATGAATGGAGTTTTTAATATCAATATTAAGGTCAAGGAAATTTATATTCTTGCCCCCTACTTCTAAAGTGAATTGAATTTTATCATCTAGTGAGTTAAGAGTTCTTCTAGAGTCTAGATCTATGCCTTAGAACATAAATCCGTAAATATACTGAAAAATCCATTTAGGAGATTGTCTGTAAGATTCAAACCCGTGAACACTGCAACCGAAGACGACGACTTTGACCACTCGACTTGAGGCCCAGCAGGAAGACACTATTAACTGCAAAAAAATACTTCAATGATTTATTCGTAATGTTATTTCTACTCACCAGTATATCCTTCTGATTGTACGGGGGAGTGCCATAGATAAATCCTGAATGATGTCTGACACTATAAACGTAATGTAACCATTGTGGCAAATCAGGTTTATTCAAAATAGAGGGATGAAATGTGTATTGATTATCAAATACTGAAATTCAAAAAAATAGCTGTAAAATTGATGATTTGATAAATCCGACAGCAACAAAAGTATGAGATAAAAGACAGGTAAATTTCATTATTTTTCTACACATTTTACAAGTTCTGTTACCTAACTAAACCTAACCTAACTAAATGGTCATATATATTTTTAATGTAGATATATGAATATCACAATATGTGGATATAGGTATTTCGATGACTACCTTGGTATGTCCAATTGAACATTTTTGGTGTTATAACGATGGAAAACATTTCAGTTTCGGTGACATCTTCAGCGTAGGATATTGGCAATGAAATGAGCAAAAGAAAAAATCCCAACAGGTACATCATGTTTGTATCTCCTGTAACAGACAATGCAACGATATAATTTTCTGCACTTCACTTTACCTCACAAAATGAACTGGATATTCGTCAAGTTACTTCTAACGTTTGAAACAAACTTTTATTATGTTTATACAATGCAATTCGATTGATTTACCAACGATGCATGCACCTATTCTTTACAGAATTATTGTGATAAATTTGATGTAAATAATTTATTCATGTGATAGAAATTCTATGTACCTATTATATTATTTTACAACTCGTTTGAACACAGAGCACCATAACCAATGTTGTTTTATGCAAAAATCGAAAATCGATAGCTTGCTGTCAAACTAGTCCAACTTTTGCTTCTGCACATGTGCAACAGCCCTAATACAGGGAAGAATTTGGAACTTATGAAATTCCATTAATAGATTTGATAAATATGAAAATTGTTAAAGAATCTACCAATTTTTCTAACGCCTAAGTATCTTTCTTCAATATGTTTTTTTGATATTACGCAAAATTACTACTTTTCCAAGAAGTAAATTATATTTAATAAGTACGTACCTACATAAGTATGTACATATTTCCAATTTTACCTTTTTCTTGCATTCGTAAATTTATTTTCCGTTTCTGCTTTCGTAGTGGCGCCAAGACAAACATTGCCAGTATGTATAGTTACTATTTTACTGCAAACGTATTTTTTGTAATAATTGAGCTTGTCGCTTTCTTTTTTAATATTGTTGTGTATTAGTTTTAAAAGCCTATAAGTACCAGCATCGTACCAGTTACTCTCTATTATTTTCAGTTTCTATTGCATATTTGCAATAAATGATTAAATATGTGTATCATTGTATTTATTTATATTATATTTCAACCAATGGGGAAACTAGGATAAAATTACAAATTTTCACTTCCCAAATTTTATATTTGGAAAATTATCATAGTTCAATAAAGAGAGAAAACCATCCAAGTTTCGAGGCGCAGGTCCATTCTATACAAACAATGATCGCACTGCTTTGGTTAATCTTTCACGTATTTGTAAATTCAAATGAAGGGTTGAAAGCGCAACGGTTTGAGCCCGCCGAAAGCCGAAGAATAAGCAGACGTTAATATAAATTATTGATACAACAATATTTTAAGCATGTTTTAAGCTTTATATGAATGCTTTATTTCTATGGCAATGGCTTTTTTATAATGCTCTATAAATTTACATTGTTATTAAATATTTCTGTTGTCCCAATTCACCTCTGTTCAAGGGAGTGCCAGGCTGATAAAATGGCAAGATATGGATCGGCGGAGACCTGTCATACTGATGGCAGCGCTACAAAATAATTAAATAAACACTCTAGTTAATCGTTTGACAGCTCGCGAAACAATTATTATGAATGATAATTAATAGTTATTCTGTACAGGCGTCATCGGTGTACGAAATACATACGTAAAAATGACGTGAAACTGTGTGTTCTCGATAAGTAACCTAGTTTCTGTGTTGTGACCGTTGGATTTGTGTTTTTGTGGTTATTCTATCGGAATCATGTTGAAGTTTAAAAAGATGGGTACCGAAAAAATACCCATCCTCCTCATCACTGCAAATGTGGGATCTATTTTTGAATCTGTAAGCTATTATTTATTGACAGAAATGACACCTCTAACATTCTATGTATGATATTATTGTATTCAAAGATCATGCATAAGTAGTTGTAGCCAAGACAACCTTTAGAAGAAGTATTATTTATCAACAATCACATCGTATGACATCTTCGCGTAAATTAATGTAATGTTTTAAAAAAACTAAGGTAATAAATTAGTGTGAACTATAACTCAATCAATCAAATATTTTGTTTATCTACTATGATAAAAATGATTGTTATGAAAAATGTTAGTTTATTTTTATTAAATAATGTAGAAAAGTATCATATTTAGAAAACATTTTTATCATTTTTCATTTTTTAATATGAAACCTGAATCGTAAATGACAAAGCTTACGGAAACACAATTTGAATGATTCTAATGTCATTTATTCATCATTGGAAATAATTTAAAAAGGAACTTTCTTTATAATTTAAAAATGAAAAATTATGTTACATTTAAAAATTTCTAGCTAGACATGAATATTATTTATTAATACGTAAAGTATTTTCCTAAAATTATCAATTTTATTTTATCAGCCGTCCGTGATGTTACCAATGTGGACGACGGAATTCCTACAAACAATATCCAAAATGGAACCAAAATTCATCGGTCTTCATATGCAGGAGGTTGGCGGAAAGACCTATGAAAAATCAATGCAATATGTACAAGAATTCATAAAGAGGCTTTGCGACAGTCCAGAATTGCGACTGTTTGACAAAATCAGGATATACCTTGATGAAGATTACAGCGCTCCTGAAAAATTCACTGTAAGTCACTGTTTACTGTACATATTATAATATGAATATAATTGACATATCTGCATTATTATTTTTAAAAAGATACAATGTATCAGTTTACCTGAGAAAGGTGGGCCAAAACAAATCACAGTATTTATTCATTTTGAGCTATATTATTTGTATAATATATCACATGCATATTTTATTCTTTCAAATTTCATCTATACTGATACATATTTTTTAAATTCAAAAACATATCACTGATGCATAAAAAAATGTTTTTTTTTTCATTTTTTACTACAAAACTGCTGCTTCCTCAGAAAAGTGTACTATGGAAGTGCACAAACAATATGCGTCTCCAGAAGTGATTAAATAACTTTCCTCGAGAGAACCTTTAACGCTTAGCGCCCGGAAAGTCAATATATTGGCTTTAAGGAAACCGCTCGCCTGCACGGATAGCCAATATAATGGCGTTGGCGATCCTTAACTTTGAAGCTTTATTTTTAATATCTGCTGACAATATTTCCGGGATTTTATTTTACAATAATGTACTTAAAGGATTAAACATGCTATAAAATTTCAAAATATGTAAATTACAGCAGATGCCTGCTTTTGATGTTTTTAATAATATCTGCACTCTTTACCTGCTCCGTATATTTGAGAGAGCCGTTTGATTTGGACAGTCATGTAGTGTCAATGTATTGTTAGCGTCAACGCCCTTTTCAGTGTTGTGACCGTCGTTTCACAAAATGAAGGAAACAACAGTTTGAATAGAATACATTTTTACCATCATGAATCAATTCATTAAAAAATCTACAGTATATAATATAGTGGTATCAATGTTTTTAATATAATAATACTATTGCATAATATTATATAGTGACAACATAATATATGAAAGTTTTAGTAAAATTGAAATTTCTGTTCATGATACTATTGGTTTGTTTTAAGTAATACTATTTATTGGTAGGTAATCGAAAAGTTGGTTCAAATATTCCATCAAATTATGATGATCCTATGGATTTTATAAAATTATTTTTTACCAGTGAGCCGATATGGTCAATAGTTGAAAATACTAATGATCATCCCAGAAACAAAATTCAGAAATCCCAATTGAGGTAAAAAAATTTCCCTATGGATTCGTGGAGAGATACGATCGAAGAAAAGTTTAGAGGATTCTTGTGATTCATCTTAAATATAATAATTTATATAAATAATGTAAAATACGAAATTCAATCAAAATTGATCAATTATACAAAAAATATCGGAGGTGTGGATACTGCCGATCAATTTACTGCAGCCTACCCATTTCTTAGTAAAACGTTGAAATGGTAGGCAAAACTTTATTTCTGGTGTTGGAAGTCTGTGGCCAATTCTTATACTTTGTAAAACTGCACACTGCCAATAGCTACGTGGTACCCACCCATGTTTAAAGTTTATTACAATTGTTAATTATTGGTCAAAATTTTTTTTTCTTTTTGTCTTTATCTTGAAGACGACTTTGGAACAAAACCTACGCCATCCCAGAAGGGAGGGATTTACGGATAATATTTGCTTTATAGATACATGGTGTTTTTGAAGCTTTTGTATCTTTTAAAACTTTTGTTTTATATATTTACAGTATCAACGCATACTAAAATATATTTAACACGTATTTATATAGATTGGTGAATTAGTTTGTCAAGAAAATCAAAATGCGTGATTGATTTCTTCTTATTTTTTTTTTTTTACAAAGTGTAAGAATTGGCCACAGACTTCCAACACCAGAAATAAAGTTTTGCCTACCATTTCAACGTTTTACTAAGAAATGGGTAGGCTGCAGTAAATAATGGTTTTATGACCTTGGACCCAAACTGCAAGCGGGTTGTCATAAAGTCAAAGATATATCAAAAGTCAAACATATTTCTAAAATACAATGGTAATAAAATGTTAAATATTCCAAAATTACGCCTTAAATAATAAAAATAATGTAAAATTCACAATTTAGTACAGCTCAGTTTTGGCTTCAATTCCAAAGGTATTCCAAATAAGCAACTTGATATTATGGTCACCATTAGAACTACGCAGGTTATCCCAAAAATATTTGCTTCATTTGTGCAAAAACATTCCATCAGCTGAAAAAATGAGTAAAATCTGAACCCCAGAGTAGACTATTAGTATTGAGTAAATATCATAAAATGATCAATAATGGAGCATTCTCTATAAATTGTAAAAAAATACTGATTCACTTGTTTTGTCAAATTAATTGCTTTCAGGCTCTCGGTAACATGTATTTCGTCCATTCGTCCTTAACAGAAGTGAAGATTTGGGATTTTATCACTCAGGGGTGGGTACCCGCAGAAGGAAAAGAAGTCTATGCTGGCAACATTGAAAAAGCACCTACCAAAGAAAAGGCCAAATTCCCGCAGCATTTTTTTCCGGAGGTAATCCAAAATGAAATATTTTTTAAAGTTGAATCAAATAACTCGTAATAGTATCTAAAATATTTATTGAGCATTGCCACAAAATAAAACTATGCGGAGCGCACAGTAATTTGGAAAATATTGAGTATACACAATAAAATTGTACTATGTTTTTTCTATTTTATGCCCAAATAAATCATGCTCATTACTTAAAAATACTCAGAAACCATATAGAATAATATGAATTAGACCTTTTCCTGGTTGAAACAATAGATGTTTATCAAACACCATTGACATAATGTGCAATTACTCTTGAATTTCAACCATTTATTGATACATCTAAAGCCAGATCAGCCATTTGCTTTCAATCCAATCAAATCCTTCTTAATTTATTTAATGTTTTGAAATAGAGTCGTAAAGTGATTGATTTATCAGTACTCAGAAGCTCAGGCTTCATCTTACCCTCTCTCAAATCTCAGGTTGAATGATTTTGTTGTGAAAGTGATTCAAAAATGTGTATTTTCTTTTTATCGAAATTAATTACCTGACTCCGGACTATTTCGAATATTCATTATATTGCGCACATTTTGGAATATACAGCATAGCCAGCTACACCAGGCAAACTTCCGTCTCTTACTCACTTTCCATCTTTTTCTCGAGCTATAAACATATTTCCATATTTCTATCTTCAAATTTACTATTGCTATTAAACTTTAACTTTTAATAATAATTCTCAATTAGACTGTAAAAATAATGATTAAATAATAAACAATCTTTGAAGTGCAAGAATGGAGAACTGTTTTATTTCAGAACACGTCACTCTGATGTCATAATGCAACTTTCATACATTATAACATGCGAGGGCAACATTAAAACTCCACAGAGCCCCCATAAAATTGGTGACCGCTTCATATTATTGACCTATTATTGCAGTGTAAATGGTCTCGCAAAGGTTTTCTACGGGTCCGCTGGATGATCCGCAACACAGCCTTTGAATTAGTCAACGTTCATCTCTTCCACGATGCTTCTAATCTTCTTTCTTTGGAAGCTTGTCCGTCTGTTTATTGTCGAAGCAGAAGAAGAGCTCTACGTCATACACTTCAGCATCTACATCATGATCCCAATCAGCCGCCCTTTTTTATTTTTGGAGACTTTAACTTCAGACTGGACACCGGAGGTGTTGTAAAGGTAAATCGGTTTTTCATTATTATTTTGTATAAATTGCAAACGATTCTACAATAGTTCAAATAGAAATCAGGGTTAGCATATATTGTTGCAATAAAATGGCTTTAACACGTTTCGTGCCGTGCCGGGCACTGGTGGCCGGCATCAACATTGACCACTGCGCCGCATCAGCCACCGGTGCCCGGCAGAACCCTGATTCTATATAATGTCGTCGGGCGCCACCGAGCACTTCGACCGTGATATTTATCATCAGATGTGACTGGCATGGCATCACCCAACCAGATGAATATATAAACATCGACAAATTTTATTTCAATGTTTAAAAAAATGAAAAAAATATGATATGAAATATGATTTGGATATGATTGTACATATATGTGATCGATAATACGAAAGATTATCATGGAGAAGAACATCGAATACTAGTTCAAAAGAGTAACTACGTGGTAAAAACTTTTGATTGTCATAAAACTAGAAAACAAAAAAATAGCAATAAGGCTGAAATATGATGAAAAAACAATAGCAGGAGTAGAGGTAACAATTATTTATTTTATATTCAAAAAACATTGTATTTACATGGATACATTTCTATTTTCTGAATTGAAACATGTTAAGCAATAAAATGGTTGGCCATCGCAACCGCCACAGTATGTCACAACCTGTTTCAACACCTGGTACAATAAAGGCGAACCTTTCGTACTTGACTCTCTTTTTTTAAAAGTTCATGGCGTGCTCTTCTTTGGATTGGTGTTGATGGTTGATTAGAAACTACGCAGCTGGTAAGATATAATGCTAATTGTTTTCGAAATTCCACAATAGTAATGTTTTTTTTTTGTCACTTCTTTATATATCACTCTGGCATTCACCACTGCCGTACTCAAAAGTAGTTCTCTTACTAGTTTCCTGTACCACTTTAAAGAACTACAGTATGATGTCATTTAGTCAGATAAATCTACAGCCGCTTTTCTTTGATTGTACTCATGCACAATTCTTGGTTTTTCCACTCTATTTTCCCTCTGTTCCTTATTGAGACATAGTCATATTATTATGTTTTGTGGATAACATAAGGATATCACGTGAATCTCTCCATTTTAGAACTGTCACTCCTTTTCTGTTCTGTTTCGCTGCAATTTCTCCTCGTTTTAATTTCATGTTTGTGACTTCTTTTGAAAGTCCTCGTCGATGTACCCACTAAATGGGTATTTTCGGCCAGTAGTTTATTTTCTAGGTCTAAACTAGTGTACCAATTATCAGTACAAACCGTATGTCCCTTATCTAAAATCGGACGAGAAAGACTGTGTAGGCACTGACCCCGTTGTATTAAATTTTTTTCCACAATATACTTGGAGACTGTAGGTGTATCCAGAGGAAGTGCACAATTTAAAAAAAATTATTCCATATCTGTGGCACTTTTCTTTCATGTATGGTTGACAAGTCTCAGTGTACCAAACCTGTCAAGTATTTTTTTGAGCTCTTCAATGCTCGCTGGCTTTTTTTGTCATCTACTACTTGACGTCCGTGGCGCAGTTGGTAGCGTCGCTTGCTACGGTTACGGATGTCTCGGGTTCAATTCCCGGTGCGGACGGTTTTCATAGATTGATCTTTCAATCGATTTATGGATTTCTGATCGTAGTCTGAGTCCTCCCTCCCACCAATCCCATCCTCACGGGGCGTAACGAGAGCGATTAGCTAACCACTAGTCCTGTCATAGCCCTATCCTTCTATCCCTACTCTCTTCGAAAAAAGAGAGTTTGAGCAACTGAGTGACAAGCAGTTCTCGTAGAAAAAATTCTGTTAAGATACCTCCATTAGGAGACCATATGTTCCACATTTGGAGTGGACATGGAAAAAAAAAAAAAACTACTTGATTACTGCCTAGCCCCCCCGATTTTGAATAGGGTTGAGGTCAGGGCTGTTTCCTGGCCGGAAAAATGAAAATTATGAGATGGCGAGAAAAATATGCTCAAAAAAGTACTCGATCACACCGTGGAGGTCACCGGTGACCGGCAATCCAAAAAAGGGTTATACAAGGATATAAAAAAATCAAGACTATTTATCAAGTCCTTATTAGAATATATATATATATAGTATACAACTAAAATTTGCTAATAGCGCAGAGGTATTTTTAGCAATAATAGGGTGGCATGAAATGTGTTAAGCAGACTAAATTTAGACAAATATGGGTTATGCTTGAAAAGTGCATATTTACAATGTTTTTAACGTTTTAACGTAATACATAAAGTATTGGTTAAGTGATTTCCAGGCTTTCTTATTTGTTTTATTCTATAAAGTCTACTCTATCTTTCTGATGGAAGATCCCCACTGTCAAAGACTCCACTGATTTAATTGCTATGTTATTATTCTTTGGGGGCAATGTAGACATTTTTTCATTAAATAAAGTACTTACAGATTTTATTTTAATCTTTTTTAATTTATTTTATTTTGAAATATTTTTATAGAAACTGACCGAAGATTTGAAAACAACAAGAATTTACAATGGTAAATCAGTGGAATACACAAAATTACAATTCCGCAACCTAAGTGAAGACAGGGTTATATTGACTGTCGGTAAGAAGGAATTCAGCCACGTTGAA
This sequence comes from Himalopsyche phryganea, assembly GCA_022494535.1. NCBI lineage: Eukaryota > Metazoa > Arthropoda > Insecta > Trichoptera > Rhyacophilidae > Himalopsyche > Himalopsyche phryganea. Next base: position 1,489,476 of record JAGVSL010000062.1, read on the forward strand.
CATCAGAAGTTGTTCCGAGAGCCCTGGGTAATTAATAATTTGTAATTTACAATTCGAGAAACCTTCGGTGCGTTTTACTTTGAAAGTAATTTTGGTTTTTATCAATTTTCAGGTACTTAAATTTGACAAAGAATTGGAAGCGTTGAAACCGCATCTGTACGAATTTCCCATAAAATTCCCTCCATCGTATCCTTTTGAAGAGAATGTCGAACAGCCAACTCATTTCATGAAAACAAGGTACTTTTTACTTTATATTTTGAATAATTAATATCTTTTTCAGTTCTATTGGATATATTGTTTTTGTATCACATTTTCTATTTTTTTATTAATATTCCAAAGTAGAAGACTTTTGAAGTGAACAATGATTTGCTGTTTCATACCTTTTATAACTTTGACGTTAAGTGTCTTTTTGTTGTTTTGAATAATTTTAAATATTTACAAAATATGTCAAATTATAGCAAGATGCTTCTACAGTTAACCTTTGGTTGAATTTATTGATGTGCATAGGTGTCCAGCGTGGTGTGACCGGATCCTTCTCTCTCAAACGGCAAGGCTTATAATTCATCATTTAGATGGGGCTAAACTGATGCAAAGAGATCCCTCTGAAAGCCGAAGATCTATCGTAGAACAGATGGATGGAGTTCTCAAGCACACGCAAGGCTCGAGGTATTTTCATAAGCCACCTTGCCATTTTCCCATTAATCTTTTGTGTAATGTAAAATATACACATTTCATGTTGAACAACATATTCTACATTTTATTTACTAATCAGGACTGGTTTAAAAAGCATTTTCAATTGATATCAGCCGATCAGTTGAAAATAGTTACTTGATAAGGGAAACCATTCCTAATAAGTGGAGTATGTACTAAATAAATGTTTTTATTATATCTTTATTGGTTCTATATTAATTCCCAACATGCAGGAATTTAATGGAATGTCGACTAGTTTACCATAAGTAAAATTTTAATGCATAGTGTCATTAAAATGTTTCTTTAGTGCATAATATTATTCTTATGCATGCAGTTGTCCATTTTATTTTCAACAATTTACATACTTTTTAAATCAAGTTACAAATTATTAATTTCAGTTTCAACAGAAATAATAAGGTTTTATTTGTTTTTGATTTTTTGAATAATTTTGTTTTCAGACGGTCGATAGCAGAATCGACAGACAGTGGCGGTGGCAGTCCTTCAAAGAGCAGTCACAGATCGTCCGGCCAAAACAGCTCTTCAGAAAGCAGCCCAGCAAGATCTGCCTCGCCATCGCCGTCACCCATTAAATATGATAAACACGGCAACAGTCTCCAACTCAACGCTGTAAGGGTTCGCTCATTTCATTTTAATTATATAATAAATTGACAATTTAGTATCCAATCTGTTTCCAGGTGAGTCAATGCAACAGCAGAACAATTTTAAGTAATCGTTTTAACTATAAATGCAATTTTAGGCAAAGCGTATTGAAGATGACTGCCAGCTATTATATTGAACATTGTATATTGAACCCAATTGTCTATCATTCTGAAGACAATTTTTAAATATTAAAAATTTCCAAATCTATTTTAAACAGGTATGTATGTACAAATTCTAAATATATTTCAGACTTATTTTTAAGAATAAATTTATCATATGAAATTCTGAACGTACTTAACCTTCAGATGATGGTGAGTAAATATGATTAATTTTATGAAAATAAAAGTATTTTTTAAATATTTGAATTGATCAGGTGCAAAGAATATTTGTTTGCTGCTAATAATCTAGAAAAACCCTATGCGCATAAAATTATTATCTTATTATAAATGTTAAAATGAAGTAATTTAAAAGCATTCAGTAGCTTTTAGTCTTTCGTTGACATGATGTTTCAACGATTGGTAGAAAGCAACGCTTTTTCTACTGTCCAATAATGTTATTCAATATATATGTATTTTTGATTTTTTTCAATTTCAGAGTCCAGTACGGAAACCTGGGTCTGGTTCGGAATTTGACGGTCTCACAGTACCTGGAATAGCTCAGAGCCGGAAGAGTATTGCTGATCCTACCAACATTATTCACGCTCTAAATGCAAGGTATTATCTTTACCATTACTTTATTTAAATAGTAAACAAAATAAAAAAAATCTGGCTTAATCATTTATTTTGAAAATGTAATGCCTTTTCAACAAGAATTGACAGTTTACATCTTAAAAGTGATTTATTATTGAGAAATTACTCATCATATTGTATTGTACCACAATGTCCCTTAATCCAATTATAAAATGCTATCCATATTTTTGGCATGTGCAAGAAATCGACCAGTACATTTTTTGCTACCACTATTTGTATTACATGATGTTTAGATTATTTAAATAAAAATTTGGTTTAAAACTGATTTTGAACATAAACCCATCAAGCCTTGACAGCGTCAAATAGTTGAATTTTAATTTTATTGCAATTGGCATTCAAGTGTTTATTCCCTTCTAGTCTGTAATAGAAATCATTCATTTTGTACCAAATTTATCTTACTTTAAAAGTGTATAAACATGAAACAGAATCAATGCAGGGCTTTGTTGGTTAATTAATTATCTATTGCTTATCTAATTCAAATTCAGGACAAATGCAAAACATGTGAATCTGATAAATACATTAACTATACTGCTCTTACCAGGGCAGCATAAATGGCATTCTGCAAAGCTGTATACTTAACCCAAATAAAACTAATTTTGGTGGACAGAAGCGGAGGTGACGGAAGTGATAGTTCTCCTACAAGAAGACGGCTGGTTCGCAACCAGTCGGAAGGCTCCCCCAAACTCGGTGAACATGCAGATCTTAGAAAATTGTCCGCCGATAGTAACAACCCGTCGCTCAGAAAACGAGTGGAGTATGGAATTATGGGCGAGAGCACTTGTATGGGGGATCATAAGGTTACTTGATTATTTACTTTCTTACTTGATCACGTATTTAGCATTTACCCTTTTCCTGCTTATCTTGTATATATGCAGGGATTGGTATCGGTTTGCCCACTGTACATGTAACCATTATTTGAAAACAAATTATTACAATATTAATAAATTGCACTTGATATTTTTCTGAAGTTTTATACAATTCACTGAATTTTCCAACAGCGAAAAATTGCCACAATATAATGGAGAGTCATTAATTTTTAAACGGATCTCAGTATAGATATACCAATTTAACTTGGCCGCTAGTGAAGGTGCCACCGTCACGTTAGGAATGTTGCCATACTCAACCAGAACTGAAATTTCAATAAATTCCAAAACTGAAATTTTAGCGACGGTTATTAAAAGTAGACAAAATATTTATTTTGCATAAAATGGCAATTGGAGAAATTTATTCTAGACTGACAATTCTAGTTCCATTCGGCGGCGGTCAAATAATGTTGGTAATACTGTAGAATACCTATTGTGGAGGTTTTCTGTTGGGTGTCTAATGTAAAGACGGTCTGCAATATTTTCATGTAGTTGTTAGTTTGTCAATTGTTATTCAATATTATAATAACATAGTTATCTCTTATACACGTGTTTATAATTTAGTCTTTCAATTAAACAATTATAGAGAATTTAGAATTCGGAGAAAAGTGGAACACTTTATCCTCTGTATTGGAAGCATTAAGTTTTTTTCAGACAATTAATTCTTTCGATTAGCCCTATCCTTCTATGCTACCCTCTCAGACAGTATAAAAGAAAGATTTTTTTGTGAATTTATGTATAAACTATTTTTTTTCAGCCGGTGTATCTACGATTAATGCTGCAGAGTGATAAAGGTACGGTGAAATGTTGCATGCAAGATTTTCCCGAAAAGTATTGCTACTTTGTTCCTCCCGAAGCTGCTTCAGAAACTTGTTTCCGACACCCTAGCGCTCACAATCTCTTCAAGTGCCCTTCCAAAGAATGTTTCGAACCGTTGACTGTCTCGTTCCGCAGCCGGGTCGCAAGTCATATAAGCTATGATTCGGGATTCAGACGATCGTCTTCCAAAGACAGACCCTGTTCGTTGGTCAGATTAGGAACCGACCCTAGTCTGGCGCATTTGAAGACAGAAAATATAAATGATATGAAATTAGCAGATGTAGATAAATTGAATGACAATCAAATTATAATCAATTTGTCAACTAGCAAGAAAGTCGGTTTGCAATGTAGTAATGAGACACAGCAGGATTATTCCTTTTTAGGTAGAAATTCTGTCGAAAGCTTTCTTTCATGCAAGGACATCATCAATGATTTTGCAACTCACCCAGTTCCTGACGTTCAGATAACAGACGCAGATTATGTCAGTTACGACGGTCTGATCGTCAATAATATAGATACCCATCTTTTATATTGTGAGAGCGCTCCGCAAGACCCTTACACCCCCGAGAGCGTAGAATCTCATTCTCCGTTTCCAGAAATTTGCTCAAACCGATCTGCCCATTGGGACGAACAGACGTCCGATGATATTGTTTTAGATAACGATAATTTAAGCTCCAGTTTGGAGACCAAGGTTAAATACGTTCTCACTGAGGAGGATTCCCCATTTTTCATTAATAAATCTCAATCTGTCGGAAGATCTACCAAAAGCGTCTCACCGAGGCAACTCAAATCTAGATTAGAAAATATATTGAGGAGTTCTAAAAATAGCATAGCTCCTTCGGATTGCTCATCTGAAACTAGGGTGTCCGTTAAAGCAAGGGATATTGAAAAACTAGCTAATTCAGCAGTCACAAATAATGATCCGAGTCACACCCACGATAGCAACGGCCATAAAGATAGCGATTCGGAGACGAAAAAAGAAGCCAAATGTATTTGTTTCGGTTGTAAATTATGTTGAATCCTCGTGTTCATTTTTTATGCCAAAATCTCCCACCCGGTTGACAGTTTTGCATATACATAGTATAGAGCAGCAAACGATATTTATATTAAGCACACAATTCATTTCACTTACGTTATTACCAAAATACGTAAATGCCTCATATAGATATTATTTTTAATATTTGGGGCTCTATGCGAAATGAAATTTTGATGCTTCGTGTAAAATTGATTATTTTAAGTAGCTTAGTAAATTTGTTTTACGTTCATGTTGTAACAAAACTGTCACAAAATTCTAGGCAGGTATAGCTACGATTGGGATGTTCTTTTGTTAAGACCTAATTCAAGTCTGGTCGAGCATTTCGCACCCGTCTGTAAAATCAGAACACACCTTATTTTTTTGTGACAGTTTATTTATCAACACTTAGAGTGCTCTAGCTTGTTTTGCAGTGTAGCTGTTATTTGTTAGCTTCACAACACGCATTCCATCATAAGTCTGATTTACATTTTTGAGCATTACGTCTTAACAACTTACCAAAAATAATAAAGGAATGATTTGTGGATTGCATGGAAGCAAATAATACTTGTTTTCAAGTATCGGCTAAATTATATTTTTTTTTATGAAATTAACACGGTTCTAGGTTAGACAAAAATTACTTGCCTATCTAAAATTTTAACAACCAATATTTTTCACAAGGGAAAATAAAATACGATTAATGATTTGTTTGTGGCCTTAACTAGGAGTAGTTGTAATTATTTTTATTAGTTTCCTCTGATAAAAATAATGTTTACTGAGTACAATTAGTCTTACTTACACTTTGCTGATGCGCCAAATATTTTGAAATTTTAAATCGCTTGAGATAAACTTGATGAGAATTTTTTTAAGTCATTCGAGGAGTGACCGGATAAATCTGATCGGTAGAGTAAAGCTCTTACCGCAGAGGATGACAAATCATGGATATAAGTATAGTAACTATAAATTTAAAGGATAAGAAAGAAAAAATATCGCCTTCATATGTTCAAATTGTCACTAAATTAGTTCATTGGGTGCTCCATGATTTGGTGCTCCATTTTTTTTAAGTTATTACAAAATAAATAATTAACGATCATGGGGTTAACAATCACTCGGTTTAAATTGATTGTAAGTAGTTGTAATGGAAATTTTGTTATTCTGACTGCTATTTCTATTATTGAAATAATCAGCTGATTAAAGTATTATGTGGGATTCATTATTTCTACAAAATGTCGTAATCAGCGCATAGATTTCTTCGTCTTATGTTACCATTAAATTATTAATATATTACAAAGACTGGTGCTGAACATGGAGCAGATTGTAATAATGTATACTAGTTATAAAGCAATTAATTATCCAGTGCATTGCTAAATATTTTGTTTATTTTTATTATTTACTTATGTTATTTTTACAAATAAATTCTTATGCATAAGTATTTCAATAGCATATGAATATTCTACACCCGGTGCTTAATTTTTATGAAACCATTATGACCTCGTTAATTCGAAAACCGTGATACCCGGTTTGAAGAAAAGTGAATTGCCAAACTTCAAACAGATTGGATTCAATAATGAAGAAACCAAAAGTATATTTTATAAAAAAAATGCCACTCTAAAGTCTCCCTTGTTTAGGTCTAAACTCAATGATTATCTCAAATTAAAAATAGAACATCTTTTTGAAACAACAAAGTTTTAGAACTTTTTTGAATATTTAGTATCTGTACAATTTACAATTTACTAATTGTTAACAGTTTAATATTTTTTGTATCATTGAAATCAGTCTAAGTCATTGATGTATCCATTTTTTGTATGAAAAATACCAGCTTTTTTTTTGTACAGAAAATAATACCTTTAAAATATGTTTTGATTAAATTATAATACTTAATGGAGCAGTGGAGATGAGTGCATGCGTATATAGTTTACTTACAAACGAAGACTTTGCATTTTTTGATTTACCTTCACTGTTATAATATTTTTAATGTCGTTTCTAATTTCTTTTTATTGGTTTCAATACTCAAACATGATGGCATAAATAAATTGAAAGGGGGCTTATGAAATATAAACATAATGTGTATACAGACAGTATATTGGTAAAATTAACCAAGTCCGCAAAAGCTAGTTCTGAGGTAAACTTTAACTTGGACAAGTCCTTAGTTCGTATTCAATCTAAAAGAAATAGTGAACGACCTCGGTCGAATAAGTCGACGGGCATTGTGTGTTACAAACTAGAAAACAATGTTTTGTTTAATCAACATTAACAGCGCAGTTTCTGTACTATTTGCAATGAACGTTAGAAATGTTCTTGAATTGTTTTGCTTCGAGCAGGAGATACAACTATGTGGCATTCGGCTACATAAAACCCAAATGAGAATGCCTCTTCAATTTTACGTTATTCTGATGATATATATTTGTATATGCTTCATTTTACACTCTGAAGTTGTTTATTTCATCTTATATTGATTGTATTTAGAAGGCTAAATTCAATAAAAGTTATCAATATTTTTTCTATGAACCTTTCTCACTTCTGTTTATTCCATCTTTCAAATATGTAGCCATAGTTAAAGTGATTGAAACAAATATATTATTTAGCCTATTGATATATTGACTGCAATAGATTTTATAACATTTTTTTTTAACTCAATCCCTTATTATTTTTTGTGACCTCCTAGTCATGTTTTGTTTGTATAATATTTGTTTAAAAGAACATTGAATTAGTCATGTAAAGCTATGATTGGTCTGACTTCATTTTGCATTTATATATATCAAATCAGAGCTACCTAACCTCTTTGGTATTATGACCGATTTTATTGTTTAAAATTATATGGCGCATCATTGTTTTTTCCATAAGATCCAAAAGATTTCTCCATGTGTGTATTCACAACTGCGATTATGCATGTTTTTTTTATTTTAAGATTAGAGTTTTTAATAGGGCCGAAATCAACCCGTCATCCGGCCTAGAATTATATAGTAATAACTAAGTATTTTTCATTTTCATATCCCTGCTTTATAATTTCAATTTCATGTTGATATAGTTAGCACAATCTATAAACTTTATCTGGTGTTTACATTTTTGATACACATCACAGTGTTAACGGTTTTTTCAAATGAAAAATAGTTTTTTTACATTTAAATCAAATTCGCAGACTGCTAATATTGGAAATTTTTTCTGAATCTAGAGTTACTGAGAAATAATTTTAGAATCTGAAGGGTAGCCATCTAAATTAATTCTTTTTTATACAGTTTTTTGTTAAAACTTGCAATACACAGCTTAAACTTTTAAATGCATAATTGTAGTAAAAAATATTATGTTCCCTTAAAAATTCTAGTCGTATTTCTCTGAAATCCATTTTTAGTTTAAAATAATGCAAAAATACTCCAGACCAAATTATAGTTTTTCAAATTAAGACCATAGTATCTTAGTATTAATTATTAGCCTTGTATGAATGTAAATGTTTTCATTGTAATAATACTTATTGTTTTGTTGACTAGTTTTATACTGTAAAATAAAACGCAATTTATTTTTCATTTGTTTTTTTTTGTTTTTGTTTTATGTTTTGATGATTGCCATGCACCAGATAGATGTAAGTAGCTTTTTGTCTATTTATGCTTACCTTAATTATTAATTTAGCATAGTTTCAACGAGTACTTCAATAATATTATTCAGGATGCTGGAAAAAACTGCTAAATAAACGCCATTGCTAATAAAGTTTTAACATTTTTGTTATTATTTACTTGCTAAATGATCAATTTACCGCACTAATAGTGTCATAATTTTACTACACTATTTCATTGACAAAACTAAATCCTCTTGGGCATTATTTTGCCACGCTTTATGTAATGTACTATAACTGCATTGTTAGTACCGTGAGTTTATTGGTTAATGGTGCTTATTTACCAAAAAAATATTGTCTGTTATAGAAGACCCATAAATTAAACATATAATAGTTTATAAAGTAAAACTTTCAAGTTCAATAAGTTACTCAAATGCTCTTTTTTGATAATTTGTTTCCAATTACTATAACTTACTTAATCATTAAGAGTGCTGAGGAGCGTGATGGCGTTATCAGCACTCAAGTGGTTAAGGTGTGTTTAGTTGATGAGTGAATTAAATTAACGGTCTTATTTAGTTTAAATTATGTTAAATTTCAGGACACTGCCGCAGTGATTCTCAGGCCGAATCATCAAATATCTGTAAAGAACTAGCACAGATTGAAGCCGAAGTTGACGTTATTCCAGAAACTGTCACTAATCGATTCATACACATTAAAGGGGACCATCCGATTGATATCTTCACAGAATCTGATATATGAATGCCCCTAAAAGCATATTATAGTGACAAAATTATCTTATATCAGGCATATTCCAGTAGATAGACATTTATCGTTGTATTGATGTTTTTATTGTTAGACAAATGAAGAAGAAAAAATCATTATAAGTAACATGATATCTGCTTTTCCATTTTGAAAGCTAAGATAATAATATTATTAGGCGGTGTTACTATTGTTACTGATTAATTTCGCACACTTCATTGTTATGGTTATGTTACACCTCTTGAGTTATTATACTAGTCAAAATCATTAAAATGATAAAACTGAAGAATAATTACTTCAAATACCTGCAAATTATTGAGATAATGAATATAACATATAATATAACATACGTATTTCACAATTTTTATTGAAAAGTAACGGTTTCAAATTGAAACAGATGTTGCCACGTGTTCAATAAAGGCTATATCTGTTGAAAATTCATCGGTATACTTTTAAAAACATTGTTTTCATCATCAGAGAAGATAAAGTAAAAGGTTTTTGTGGTACAATTAGAACATTTATTTATGTATGTTTTGAAGTTTTCTTTAACCCACTGATCTCTGAATTTAGTTTTTATTCTGTTTATACGTATATTTTGCGTTTTTTTAGTTAATTTATTCAATTAATGTATCATTGGTGTTTTTTTTTTTAAATAAAATAAAAGGAATGATTTTTAACGATTTTCATAGATAGATTGAATATTTAAATAGTCATTAAATTAATGCTGGCCATTCAGCAGTTGTATTAACCAACTGTATTTGCTCTTGTGCTAATGTAAAATTTTGAATATTATGACCGTGTATACGTCACGTGAGTGAATAATACTCCAGTCATATAAAATTCTCGAGGAATATAAGATTTGAATGATATGATAAAGCAAGAAATAAATAAATTTATAATCAATGTTAGATATTAATTATACCTAACTTTATCTCAGGTTTCGTTTTCTTCATCATGTTGGGGTAGAAAAGTTACCAAAATATTATCTAGTCAATGCAACAAATTTATATAATACAGAACCACGGGTTTGAACAACTTAATTTTTTTGAATGTTGTTAGTTGATTGATAAAATAACATGAATCTAGATTATTCTCTGATTTTCTAGATAATTGTATCTAGTATATTCTGTCAATAGCTTAAAACGATTTCGATTCGTCTCAGAGAAGGTTCCACGATATATGAAATTAATCTGGTGTGATCCGAACACTGTTAAGTAATTTAAAGATGTTTTGAAACTTTAGAACTATAGAAAATAAATTCTCAAAATTTCTCGAAGAATATTTTTTTTTGATTTTACCTAAGCACGAAAGTACATATTAATATAACCCATTATTTTTCATGACTACTGAGATGTGATTTTGAAACATATTGATTAAATTAATTTTCAGTAGTAATTCTACTTTCTGAATTGGCCTGTGATTTCAGCAATATTTCATTACGTCGTGTGAACCAATAAAAATTCTTTTTGTTTGTGATTTGGATGATTATTCATAATTATTTAGATCTTGTATAAGGTAAGTTGTCCCAAAGAATATTGAACACCAATTTTCACCTACCGGTGGTCTGACCCACTAGTAGAGTTAGCATAAAAAATATACATTAAGAATTGGTAATTGAAAAATCTACTATAAAATGTTGCCTAAAAATTTTTATCAAAAATGAGGCATTTATACGAGAGGATCCGCTGTAAAAATGAAAAACAATAATTGATGTTAAAAAAAGCAAGGCTTCATTGAGCTATGACGAAAGCTGACGCTAAAATACTGCGTAGTCATGCGAACAATAAAAATTGTTAATTTCTGTATACAAATAAATTAGTTTCGTACCTTTAATTAGACATTAATGAAAAAATATGATTTTGACCGACTTCTTGTTGTACTCTTGCATTTTGAAGACAGGTTTAAGTGAATTTAAGAATAGGCATTCAAAATGATTAGTATCAAATTTATTCAATATAAGGGCTTTGATGTATGACGTCATTGTTCATATTGTATAGAAATATTTTTCATCATTAAAAAGATTTATTTTCGTAGAGCTTACAATTGGAAACAGATTTGCTCTTATTCCTATTAGTAGTGGTGTACTCGAGCAGCACCGTGGATCTTTAATCATAATATTATACATAGTACGTACATTATAACTATTTACATTTATCAACATCCAAAACTATTTTATTTATTTGTCATATCAATAATACGGTTTATGTCCTCATTACTAATGTCATAAATTAATTTTATGAAGAATTAAAGCAATATTAAATTGTCGCAGCATCTTAAAAAGTATATTACGATTGAACAGGTACTTCTAACAATTCACCTATTGCAATACAATTAAACAAGTACCTACTAGAACAGAACCAATAAGAGCTAAATACGATGTTATTTTATAAAACATTTTTATTGCAACCCTTACATTGCAACTAGCACAGGAATCAGATGAGCTTATAAAATAGTTACTTTAGTTGTAGATTGATAAGTGTTATTTAAATTACTTTTGTATTCAAATTAACAGCAAATCGATTGCAATTGATTGGTTAGTATAAAGATGAACTCGGGCAAAAGCGTTGATGACTTCTATCCCTGCGTAATGTTACAAATAAAAATCTTCCTTTATCACACATCCATATCATTTAACAGCTTATTGTTTTAAAATCTCTCTATTTATCTATCTCATAATAAAACTCTTCAATATTCTTATCGTCTAGTAGAATATTCAACTATTAGATAGATCGATGTTCGATGTTGTGTCCTAAGGATGTATAAAAAGTTGGCATTAGGTTTTCTTACATACTTTTGTTGAAATTTGCCACTTACATTCCCTAAAATAGAATTAACTTAGGACTGTAGCAATTAAAATCAACTTAAATAGTATATTATGTTAGCTGACTGTTTATTAGTACATTCATTATTGGTGGTAATTTTTATAATGGCAGAATCGTATTTCCGCCTCAATTTATTTACCCTGAAGGTGAAAGTTATCCAATTGTATACAGCATACATGCTTCTTTATTGAATAGAATAGTTATTTCATTTTCATATCGAAAAGAAAGATTTCAGATTATCAATGAACTTACTTCTCTCATCATACGGATATATCTATCTAAATTAGTTTTTATATTATTTTCCAACTATAAAGGCATAAATCATTGGAAACTGCTTATTCCACCATCGATTTATTCTGATTCAATGTACGACAATTAATAATAAATGTATATTTTGGCTGACGTGTTTAGCTATAGACCATTGAAACTTCCATTATTTTGTGTTTCATTCTTGCAGTTATTGAGAGATTTGGTTGTATTGATTTAATGTAAATTTTATGGACCAATACAATGTAATGTTCAAAATGAATATTTCAGTATTGTGAAAACTATTGACGCAATTGAGCTAAGCATGTATAAATTTTTCCTCGGAACCAAGGATCTTCGATATAACATTTAAATCATTCAAATTTCATTCTAGTTCCGGATTTTACCTCTCAGCAACTTGACACCTAGAAGAATTTATATGAACTCAAACCGACAACCAGATTTGCTTATTAGTTTTTTGATTTACATTAATTTATTCAGTCAAAATGAAAGACATAATTTATTAATTAATTTGAACGTATTCACAATTAATTGAGTAATAAACCAATTATTATTGTTTTTAGAGATTAGTGTTTCTTACACTTGTGTGATAGGTACAATTGGTTAAGTACAAGCTGTTGGTAAAACATAAGCGATACACATTCTTTGTGGACTTTCAATTTGAGTTCATCTATGAGTGATGCCGAAACATATATTCTATTCTAACAACAGTGTATAATATGCAACATTTGATTTGCCAGTTTTTTTTCAATATGACCAGCTAACAACCTCATTTCTAATCTAAATACTTAATAATTATACACTGCAATGTTACTTCATTTTAAGTTTGTAACTAAAATAGATATAATTAAAAAACCATACCATTTCATTTTATATGAATGTATTCTAGTCATACCTACTAGGTATTATGATACTGTTCTGTATTCAGTAAAACATTCTTTAATCTTATTGTTAGATTACATCATAGTTATTTTCAGTGTACATCTAATTACAGTTTAGTTTTAATGCGTTCCGAATGTTACTTAATAAGTGTTGAGCTTATCTATTTAAATATAATTATGTTTATGAAAATGTACAAAAAAAAGATATTTTACTTTTCAAACACATCAACTTTCCAAATCCCTAGTAAATCCATTTCTTCTATTTATTTAAAGTACTGCTTCCCAAACTCGAGCGCTGCGGACACCGGGTAAATCGTGGTGCTTCTGCACGGAAGTCACTAAATGTTTCAGTAGAACATGTATTAAAGAATATGTTTTCAAATTTAGTAAGTATATAAATATTGTATGTTTAGAGAGTATACACAAGCAAAAAATGACTATACTGGATGCGATACATGGAGTAATTTAATATTAGTACAAAATAACATCGATACCACTTGTTCGAGCGTAGAGGAAAATTCTACCAGATGTAGAAAGAGATTTTTTGGATTCTATTGAGCGTGACATAACTGAAATATGTGCGCTAATGCCAAAGTTACAAAATTTTGAAAATTTCGATAAAGAAAACATTGAGCAGTGGTTAGAATTCGATTTATGTGATCTGGGTTTTCAACTTTTTATAGCAAATATAGTAAATAAATTCTCCAATATGTAACTGATAAATTTTTAGATTGTTAAAGAAAGTTGATAAGTATACTAAAGTTTATCATTATTAATATTATTACCATAATCACCGGTCCTGATCATTATAAAAATGTGGAAATAATACAAAACAAATTGTGTTTGATTTAAAAAAAAATGCCTATCCATCAAGAAATTGTCAGTGAATAATAATCACTGTCAAAAGTACATATAATAATATATCGTTTCTTATCATACTTACTATATGCGATTTCTTTTTTCGTAAAGGTGAAATCTATATATATAAAATAAAAGTTTTGCTTTGTGAACTTGACACAATTTAATATTGTTTAAACTACCTACTTGTTTATTCCGAACATGATTTTTTGCCGTTCGCAATTTGCTGTGCACAATTTATTATTTAAATCAACTATGACGGCGACGGCTTAAAAACATCGATAAAAAAATAATTTCACCCAGATTTAAATTTATAGTATCAGCAATTCATTTTTTATTATATCGACGCGAAATCTGTTCTCCAATGATAAATGCTAGGCGCTAATACGATAACCAGCACACTTTTTATTGTCATTATTGTTGAAATGAGATTTATTTTTTCAAAATACACAATTTTTCCATCAAAACATTTAATTGATTTCAAAATTAGGTTCTTTTTCTTATGGTATGAATTTTCGAAACAGTCGTTTGAGTGCCATGACCTCAGAAAATCGTTTCGAACCTCTCCGAATCTTCGTAAGTTTAAATCAATATTCTCTGGGACACGCGTCTTGAATAATTATGCTGGTGCTTCTTCACATAAACAAAAACTGTAAAGGGAAGAAGATACATCTCCAAGACATTCCATAGTCTATATTATCCGATATACATTTTTTACGGCAACATATCATTTATAAAAGTTATATATTTCAATAGTATCATATAGTAATTTGTTATTTATATACCCTATACCAGGGATAAAAGTAACACGGTACATTTTATTTTACGATATCGTTGCCTTACTTTGAAAAAGTTCTAATTGCACTTGACCATATTTTGAGATACGAGCGTTTGAAGTTTAGACTGATCATATTTTGTATTTTGAAGGAAAAAAAGTATTTTTAATTAGTGAGTTGGCAAATATTTATATATATAAATATTTTACTTGCTGTTTGTATTTTCAATTTTAACTAAAGCCTCCATAATAGAAAATAATGAGTATCTAAAGCAGTGTTCCCCAACCTTTTTACACCTGCGGACCGATAAAAAAAAGGAAAAAAATTTCGCGGACTAATACTGAAATAAAAATGGTTTTCCATGTAATATTTTTCTAATCTTATATTGTGAAAGTTGGACATAACTATTTATAACTAACAAATATACATATGAAATTCTTGGAAATATATTTAGGTAGGGTTTTGCATCTGGGTTCACTATAGAAGAGCAAATATTACCGTTCTCTATGAGTATACCCGAGAAGGTTTATGACTCTCGATTATGAGAAAAACAGCGACCATCGTGTCACATCATCCCACCAATTATTATTGTTCAACAATAACTAAAAATAGAAGAAAACGTGCAGGCGAAAAATTCTATATTTAGTATTTTTGCATGGCGAATTTCTTTAAATTTGGCATACTGTTCGCGGCCCTGCGGAAAGTCTCTGCGGCACTGGGCCGCGGACCACCGGTTGGGAAACAGTGATCTAAAGCCTTAATTAGAACTGACAACAATAGTCTCTTTGAAAAGGTTTTATCGGATATTTAATTTTTGCCAAACAAAATGTTCTGATTTTTGAGATATTTATTAATATTATATATTATCATGACTTGCTGAACCAAGCTAACAATAATATTATTATAATACAACAGAATAATAATACATATATACTGTGAATGTTTGAACGAACTTAGCTAACTTTCGTCAATGACCACATCGATAGAACAATAGAAGTAAAGGATAAAGCACACACATCAACCATCGAGCGAAGAATGTACGACATGACGTTAAAACCTTTTCAAAAAAACTGTGATGTGTATTTTTTTTTGTGAGATAATAAGCAGTTATATCGATTCATAGAACCGTATATAACATATTTATGAAAAAAAAAGTGTCGATAGAACTTCAAAATACTGCTAACTCCCTCATTGAACAATACATGACTCTGAAATCAACGTATGTGGTAGAATGTGGCTAATAAAACATTTTCCAATCAAAAGGTCATTTTAGGCCAAACTGTCAGTTAGAACCATTTCATAGTAAGGTAACGGATGTGGTAAAACAAAATCATTAGATTTTGAAAAAAAATAAACATGGGCTTTATGTAAAATGTATTCCTGTACACAGTTTTGAAACAAGTAAAAACGTTTACCTTTAGTGCAAACTGGGTGAGCCCAGCTCTCTGAACATTGAATCCACTTTTGGACGATGATCAAAAAAAGGTTCCATGCGTACAAACGCAGAAGCAATCTTCGATGATTCGTTTGCTTTCTTGTTCGATTTTTCGGATTTTAATTTTAGTCTCCTATACTGACTGGGCTTTGAAAAAAATGTTTGCTTGACTTCGTAAGTAACAAATTCCGAGCCATGCAGCTTAATATTTCTTCTATAGTCGGATACTTTGATGCTGGGGGGACTGGAGGGGGGGGGGTTATCGGTGTCATGTCCTGCAGCATCAGAAGTACTGAATATTTTATCAATAAATTTGGCTCATCGAGCGATGGAAATGACTTGACAAGTTCAATCTGCTTTGCATAAATATTACTATTCGGATGCATATCTATGCATCATTGCCTCCGTGTAAAGAAAGCTCCGAAGGCAATATGCTAATCAAAGGACAACGAGTGTTTAGTGATACGTCAAAACCTTCGGAAATGATTATTTGCTGTAGGCCACTGCACCCATAATACGTCATGAGTCTAACCAATATGACACGATTGTTTCATCGTCACGGGATGTTAAACTAGAATGCGCGACTACTATAACTTACCCAACAGTGGTTGTAGACTACAAGAAAAAAATATTGCAACCAAAGCTGTGCTTATACCGGGAAGGTAAAATGATATTCAAAGATAAAATAAATAATGTTTATTCACGCAGCAAGAGTCAAAATAAATAAATAATGTGTGAACCTCTTTAGAGATCTATTATATTTACGGCCATTTATGATATCTACCCGTAAGAGAATCTTATTTTTTCTTTTACCGTTTTGACACCGATAAATAAAAACATTTAAAATCAAGGCACACTTCTTTGTTCGAAACGCATTCACATCAATTTATGAAAACTAATTTTATGTTTATTTTCAAACTTCAGTAACAGGTATCAAGGATTTATTATTGCAGCATTGGTGCTTGCGAGCCATGTGTGGCTCAAGATAATAATTACATAATTATTATGTTCGCTATTTTTCTTTATATTTTACAAATATGTACCAACCTATGTGTGTATCTGTAGGAAAAGCCTAATAATCCTTCCTCACTTGGTCGATGATCTGAATTTCAATTTGAAAATAATAACATTGACTGAATAGAATAAATAATTAAAATTCGTCCGGCTTGAATAGTAAACAAGACATAGGGTATCTATCCTGGATTTTCAAATTATGAACGTGTCGTGTAATTGTACTGTTACAAGAAAATCAATAATGACCAACTTATACACTTCTTGAATTTATAAACATTTTTAAATTATGACCATATTATACGGCGAACAAAAACATAATAACAATCAAACAATCGATACTTAAACGCAATACTAATTTCAATAATTTTACTGCGAATATATGTTTATTTGAATAACAAAAACGAATTATGTTACTAAAGTATGTAGATATATGTTTTCTGCTATATTTTTCATTCATGGAATTCTTTGATCCGTAATGTTTTTAATATGAATTAAGAATAGAGTTGTGTCCATAAAAAAATCATGTATTCGTCATTACACGAACAAATATTTTTGGTTGGATGTTTTGTTGAAATACTACACGCCAATTTTTTTAAATTTAGACCACTTAATGCTTATTGTCTATCGTATACGCTTTCCCATTGCATTCAAGGTATAGGATATGACGGCATTGTTATGTTATAAATACATAAAATAATGCTAGAGTAGTTCTCAACCCGTGGACACTGTAGTCTGGGGATTATGAGATACAACTTTTTTCCATAAAAATCAATATGGCGAAGAATGAAATATTCCCAACAGCGATAAATTCGCACCTAAAATGCACAAAAAAAATTATATTATTAGCATGTTAGTTATATGTTAATATATAAGTATATAGATTATGATATCTTCTGAGGTTGATTGACTGACCTTTAACATCAAATTTGAATCCTTAAAATTTTGTACTCACGTTTTGTCCTTAACGAGCCAGGTTTCGCCTTTTGGCATATTCGTGAATTCAATTGCACAGTTGAACTCGTACTGACAGTTAGTAAACTGTCTGTATCGCCTATGTCAGGCATGTCAAACTCGATTTGAACCGCAGGCCATATAAACTAATTTACATCAGTGGAGGGCCGCATATTTTCAATATTTAAAATTGGACCAAATCAAAGACGTTTCAAATAAAAAATATTTCAAATTTATTTTAAAATATACAAACTATAAAGAAATTGACAAATATTTATCCTTTTTTTAAGGAACTTGATACCGTTTTCCATAAAGAAAATCATTATAATTTGGTTAAATGTTTTGAGCTGTCGTAATTTTCAAAATTGACGATAAATGCTGATCGCTTAATATTGACCTTTCTGGAGTTTTGTTGTTTTTCATTACAGAAAATAGTTGCTCGCATAAATATGTGCTTCCAAACATAGCCATTATACGCATTACAAAAGACAACATTTTAGGAAACCGAACAGCAGGTAAATATTTGTAAAATTCTGCAGCTCAACTTCAGAATATTTTTGCTTCAGCAAAGAGTCACATATGATTTCAATTAATTCCGTTTGTAAATTATCGTCAATATTTTCTATATCAATGGACAGGGGTGAAGTAAAAAGATAAACCCCTAATTCACAGTTTTTGAAATCAGAAAATCTTCTATCGAACTTTTTTGTTTTTAACAAATTAATTTGTTGAATATATTCCACAAATTCATTTAGCAGCACAGATTGGCAATTTTTAAAATTACTTAAGTTTTCTTGTTCTATTTGTTTTTCCCAGAGTGGTAATTTGTGTTTGAAAATGTTAATATTATCAACTAGTTTGATAACAATTTGATTTTTGTCTTGAAGCATAAGATTCAATTGACTTAGATGACCTGTAATGTTAACAGATAAAGCCAGATCTTTTATCCACTGTTTATCTTTTAACTAGGTGCATTCATATTTTTTTGTTTTTAAGAAAGTTACGCTGCTGTCACTGCTAATCACACGAGTAGTGTTGCTATATGTAAAATTAATCGAACGCAAAATTTTAACTAAAATGTATGCAAATAAAAGTAAATTTGTTTATATAAAAATAAGGAATTAATATTGTTTTACAATTTAAAAAAATATTTTTCCAAGAAGTCTCGACGGGCCGCGTATTTGACATGCCTGCCCTATGAAAATTAAGTCATACTATTATATTAGACTTGGATCCTCCCGATCGTAAACCAGCTAAGGGATCCTGACCAAGTGTGATTGCTTGTAATATTTGTGTTTCATTTAATGTTAAGGAATATAATTATTCTTTCAATATTTTTTCTACGTTATTGGATTTATTTTTCATACAGAACATATGAGGCACCAGCCGTGGCCCACTTCTTGTTTTATCAACGTTAATATCAGAGGCCTATCTGTAATTTTGGGCATCCCCATAAACCTTCCGATGGACTCGCTCAGCATTACATATGAAAATATTATATTTTACCAATATCATCCATTATGGCCTTTATGCGAATAAAGCTTTGCTATGATACACGAAAATTAAACTACACCAAACTAAAATATAAACGACATTTACTGAATATGTTATCCAAAATAAATAAATAATATTGCACCTGTTGTAAAATATTATAACAAAAGATATATGTAATGTTTTATTTATAATTAAGTATTTAAAAAACATACGAGTATAACTTGAATGTACCTTTTAGCGTATTTGCATAAGTTTAGCTATTGCCATTTGTTTTAAATTCTGTTTGAATAATAAATTGTATTTTGCAAGAAAGATTTGAATACAAATACATGTATTATTATACTCGATATAACTTGACATTCTTTCTGGTGATTTAAAATTTATTACCTTTCAATCCAATCGAAGTTGTGTTCTGATAAATGTTAACAATAAAAAGTAAAGAATACGATTTTCTCCCGATGAAGTAATATGACATTATACATTGTATAGAATGACGTAGCATTTTGTAGGGACAG
Organism: Himalopsyche phryganea; assembly: GCA_022494535.1. Classification (NCBI taxonomy): domain Eukaryota; kingdom Metazoa; phylum Arthropoda; class Insecta; order Trichoptera; family Rhyacophilidae; genus Himalopsyche; species Himalopsyche phryganea. The sequence continues at coordinate 1,509,588 of JAGVSL010000062.1, forward strand.
GAATATTTTTTTACGTTTTGGTACCGATGCTACGTGTTAACAATCGTTTCCACTATAGTTAAACTCACAACATTGTGCAGATATTCTATGTATATCCGACAAACTATATAAATGGATAAAGTTTTATAAAAAGTTCGATCGTATTCGATAGAATGCTCGTCTTTAGCTTAATACTCTTAATAAATCCGATTAAGCGGTAAGTAATTTATTTTCTCTAAAAAATCCAGCTGAAGACATTGTAAATGTTTTTTTATACGTTTATGTTAATAATATACCAGGATTTAAACGTATTTTGCATTAGTAAGCTATAATACAACAATAATATCTAACCCCCGCAAAATATTGTCGTATGAGTGAAATTTTATTTTTTGCATTACAATGCAAACCTGCACCTATAGGTGCAGATGTAGTTGGATTCGTGACATCGTTCATATCTTTCACACAAATAATACCAGAGAAAAATCACATTTCAACAACGGTGAAATATATTCTAAAATATCTCTGAAACGGTCATATTTTTCTATAAATGAAAACAATACAAAATTTCAAATGACTGTCTTGCTAAATGACAACTTCAGACTTATACGATACCTACTTTACTGGGGGTAAAATATTTTTAAAATTGATATTTAAACTATTTGTGGTGAGAATAGTAAAGTATTCACTTTACTTACACTGAACGTATATTTGAAATTATTGTTGAAAAAATGTTTTGATTGAAAACACAAATCGTCTATAAATTTAATGTTCTGGAAAATGGAATGAATGGTCGTAATAATATTTCTACAAGTGTATCTATGGAATGCTGTAATACTTCATCTCAAATTCGAAATTTTCCACAAAAAATGAATTGAGAAATCACGAATTCAATCATATTTTTTTTTATAACCAAGTTTTCATAACAACTGAGCTATTATGTGGTCACATTAACACGTTAAAGTACTAGAACAAGGTATTTATTGAATACTTTTAATAAGTTTTTTATTCCTTAGCAATATAATACCTGTTGAGGGTTTTGAGATATCGGGTATAAAATACCTCGTTGATTGCAACAGTGTAGTGACTGAATCAAAAAAGATGTTGGATATATTTTCTAATTTAAATCTTATCATTGAAAAAGAATAATATTTTTTTTTTAAATAATCAATAAACAAAGATGTAAATTTTCCGCCATAAGTGAGATATTGAAAATAAAGAATATGGCCTAGTTAAACAAAAAACGTTGATACAAAAAATAATGGTCTTTTTGACATCTCATGTTGTGTCCTCGGTTTTGTATTTCATTAATTTGCAAATATTAAAAGATTTTCAAGGTGGAGTGTCGCAGATAAGTTAATAAAAAATAGCTTTTCAAAGGATTGGCTTCATATTTGTTTTTATAAAATATAAGGCAACCATATTATATTTATTGATATTCTTAAGTCGTAGTGCTGAAACGCACATATTCGGTATGTAATATACAACGATTCAGCCACACTCGAATACTCAATATGACGTCGTAAAGTTGGGTTTGGTTATTTTATTTCAGTAGCCGATCATCGCATGCATGGAAAATTCAACATGGCTGCCAAATATTGGTGAAACTGGTGATTGATATGACTGTTGTGTGGTTTTCTTGGTGGTTCTAGTGGTTCCAAAAAATATAAATGCATTTAAAATTAGCCGGCTTATTTTAAAAATAAAATACGAAATCATTTTTATTTAGAAAAGGAAGTAGGTTACAAAATATTCTCATCGAATTTGAGCACACGATGCTTCACACGCGAGCGTAAAAATCAAAAGACCGAATAGGTGTAGAGAATTAACGTCACTCGTAACCTTATTGAAATATTAGAATCGTCGCGAATCCCCTGTTTTCCTACTCTTACATTGCTTTGTCAATAGCGCGTAGAACGAGAAAACAATAGTCTTGCAGAATCCAATTAGAATTGAACCGCAAGTCATATGTTATCGTATCACAGTGATAGAAGTTGATTGAACGAATATATAATATAAGAAAAAATCGAAGAGCGAGTGACTCATTTCTCGTGACTACTTCATGGGGGTTGTGGACATATTGTAGTTACGCCACCGCCGTCAGTTTTCGGAAATAAATAAAAACAGGCAAGCGCTCTTATATTTTATTACTGTTGCTTTGGTTTAACTATCATCAATATTTATATACATGATGTTACCTTTAAGAATACATATTTTTTAAAGATATTGCAATAACATAAAAAAATATCATTTATATAATGAATTTGGGTGCAGGGATATAATTAATATTTCAAAAGACTCACTCAATAAATGTTTTCCAAAATAAGTTCTTTTCCTCAGTGTGAAATGCAATTAGGCAAGTTTCAAATTAATTATGCTTCTTCCACAAGTCGAGAAGAGACATAAATAATATTTTTATTTTTTTAACTCTGCATCATTTATATAAAATTGAAAGTGTGATGTGTTTTATATTTCGTGACAGTTTTTGAAAACGTAGTAAAAAATTAAACCACACGCTTAGACAAATGTATATAAATATCACAATATTTGTAAAATAAGATGTACACATATCGCATTGCTTTGACATGGATCTAAGTGTTAATACAAAAAACTCGACGTATGAGTAATGCAAAACATACGTTTCACAAGATTAAGAAAATATTATTTTTTTATTTAAATTACAGGCACTTACGCGATGCTTTTTATTCTACGTGAATAGTTTTTTGCATTTTATTTCTTTTGATTAAAAAATAAGAAAAACTGTAGTTGATGAAATTCATCTGTTTTTTTCTTTTCCTACTAAAAATATACGTGGAGTCTGCGAAGCGGGCTTTTAGTTTCCTGGTAAGATTCTTGCTGGGGTAGGCACAGACTAAATCTTTATTTCCCTTTCCCGCATGTAAGCCAGCTTAGTAATGTATAATATATCTAAAAAATTGTGTCAGCTGAAGGCTTTATGTGAGGAAATTAACTAAGAAAAACCCCGTACGAGAATGAATGAATCATTAACAAAAAGAAGTTCAATTCTTACCAAGAATTGCTCGTAATGTTGGCGTAAACTTGGAGAGTTTATTATTCTTACGTTAGACATGCCCAGTCCCTAAATGAATAAACGAGCCTGACTTGTATTGTCAATCGCGGGTGCCCTCTTCCTATGTCTCACGCACTCGAGCATTTTTTTTTTTAAACACAATTCATTTGTACTACTTCCACATGTTTATAATGATCAGAACCGGTTTCGCTCATCACGAGCATTATCAACTAAAATTTTTTTATTAAGATGATTAAATGAAGGCCTGCATGACTGTCGGCCTGTTCCTCATACCCGTCCGTTATGGAACAATTTCCAGTAAGAGAAGGGAAGGGGGAGCATACGTATTTAAAAAACTAGGATCTTGGAGATCTTAAGTTGTTTCTTGATTAGGCGATGCCCCAGCTTTTTTTCAAGTCTGAAATCATAGCTTAAGGGACCGTATAAAGGAACAGTTGGAAAAAATCAAAATGTTCATAGCGTCTAGCACACGAACCATGCGGCAATTGTAAATTATTTATTATATGACATTTTACTCACTGAGTTATCAGATTTGTATCACCTCAATGAAACAAATCGTACTAGCAAGCATACTATTATACAGACTTTCTCACCAATAAAAACTTATGTGCTTAAAAAGTAAATTGCCGTGAGTAAAAATAAATGTTAAAAAAAGTAAGTGGTACGTAAACTTAGCATGAAAAAGAATAAATATCATAAAACACTTTCGAATAAAATAGTGTAAATAAATTGATTCAAATCAAAATAAATTTAGCAAAAAAAGTCTTGTCAATACGGGGAATTTTTCAAATTGTGTAGATTAAATATATCAGCAAAAATTATATTTTAATTATTATACTTCTTATGTATTATTTTAAATAGACATATGTTTCTCTCTAACTCTGACATTCCATAATTATTTGTTTGATAAAATTTATGTTGTAATAATAAATCATTGTATGTTTAGAGCCATTGCAAGTTTCATTCCTAAGGGCTATAAGGAATAATGATAAAAAAATAATTTATAATATTGTAGGTGTTTTCCAAGATTAGTAATTTTATGAAAAATTGAAAGCTTAATACCTTTCAAACATCGATAAAAATAATAAATTATATTCCTATTTCATCCATTCATTGTTTTTAAGTCACATGTGCTTGGTGATAAATATTGTCGGTTGAATGTATCCGAAACCCATAAAGCACTGATTCTAATTCAAATGTTCACTATGCAGAGCGATCGTTCTCTTAGACTTTAAAGTATGTAAGGAATGGTTGATCTTACATAAATCGACTTTTTAGTGAACTTAATAACAAAATTTAGGGCCACAGTTTGGCTATAAGCGTTTCTTAAATAATACACCAACTATGTGGTATTAAAAAAACTATACATTTGATCAATCATTGACTTTTCGAGCGTTCGACAAATCAATCTTGAAGCTACGAAATCTTAGAACTTCGAAAATAAGTTTTTCCTGATTTTTGTTTAACGTTAATGACATTAAAAAAACAAATATTTATCGCATTTTTTATACTAAAATATAGTATAACATTATCGGCTAAAATACTATCGCAAACTGAAATAAATAACAAAAATCTGGGGCAAAATACATCCTACGCATTGGCGCACTGAAGATATCTACATTTTAAAATATGTATATATCTTGGTTTCTATACATTACCAGCTACAGAAAAACTTCACCTAAATTAATTACGTATGTATTGAGATTTTTTTACTTTTTGCGGAAACTAATTAATTATTATTGTAAATAAAAAAACAATAGTAGAAACATTTTTAAATATACTCGTACACTCATTTTACGCCCCTGATTAGAAACTATGAAACCACACACGACTGATAAAAAATGGTAATTCCTGCCAGTAAAGTATAATAAGTTGTCGTTATGATGTCGTGAAATTAATGCTAATGAAATTGTATAGTCATAATACTAACTATTGGGTATGGTTAGATAAAGAAACAATAAATAATCGGATGGATAAATAATTATCTATTATGCTACTCAATGGTTGTCTATCGGTGATTTATTAGTGGTTAGTGAGTGCTGCTGTTCATTATTATAATGTATTTAACTGTAGGTTTGTCAGAGCAAACAATTTAGTTGTGGATTGTATTCCACCCGGTGATGTAGTGTTGGCTTTCTTGTGTGAACTGTGACAAAATACGCGCCAAAAGAAACAACCAAAAGATTTGAAAATAAAGGTAAATTATTTTGTATTATCTTCGATTTTACCAACGCAAAGATATTAGATATCAAAAATCACGAAATATTTTGTTCAGAATGACTACGCCTTAGCATAGGTATAAGTTTTTCTACGGAGACTAAAAAAATGGTACTGGATGACTAAAATATATTTATACATACTAATAATATATTATTTTTAAATGTGGAAAAGTTTTCGGACTAGTAATGAAATCATGAAATTAATCAAAAATCATAAACTACATACGTAAGAATGATGTTTTTCTGAAAGATTTTTTTTTATCCTGTCTATCAAATGGTTAACATGAGCCGTAATTTTTCAATGTACGAAATGATTAATAAATCCGCTTTCGCAATCTTATTTTAAGATTAGGAAAGGTTTCGCTCAAAGTGCTTCTGTGTAAATTAATTTTGGTAATATGAATTTTATATTGTATAATAAATATCACACCACCAAGCAAGGCGAAAAAAAATATTAAACTGATTATATGAAAATGTGTACGAATATATTTTTTTTGTTGTTTTTTAGTTTTAATTCAGTATGGCACTAAAACACATTTTATCTCGCCAAACAACCATAAGTATAAACAGTACTTGTGTTATTTTTCTGCGAACAGTTGTGGCCTTATTTTAGAAAAAAAAAATAATACATTTCATTCGCACCCAATGAATTCTGCGATGCGAAAAAAACATTGTTTGAGGAACGTTTGTTACATTTTCGAATGATTTCCGATCAAAGTTTGTATTGAAATTTGAATGGATTCGCTGAAAAATGTTAGATTGCCTTTTTAGAAAGTTGATGCTTTCTTACAATTTCAAGCCAACTGGAAATAAATTGAAACAACAAATAAGCACCAGAGACTGACATTATAATGATATTTTCGGGATAGAAATCGTGATATTCATATCTATAAGATAGTTTAGATCCTCTATAGTTTAGTTTATAAGTATGTCTGTGAATGTATTTTTTATCATTTCAAACTTATTCGTAATCACTTTTAAGGTGTTAACTGTCAAAATAAAAAAAAATATATTCGTAATCGTTTATCGTGTTTCTATTTAAGAGCACAATATATAAATAAATACAAGCCTACATAGATATAATAAATTAGTTTTATAATACGAACATGTTTTAAAAAAATAGGATTTGCTTTGTTTATACCGAAGAAAAATATAATTCTTATTGACTGAGGTTCAATTTATTATCGATGGTCGTAAGCTTAATTAAATAGAAACGTTTGGATTATTAATAATTAACATAACTCACATGCCATAATATGATCAAACTATTCTAAACAAATAATTCGAGAACAAAAGAATCTAAATTGAGTGATCATAAAATAAGCAGGTAAACTATTGTGACAGAGGATTGAGGAAAATTTTCTATAATAAAACCAAATGTCAATTACTTTAAGCAATGGGTTGAACTCGAGAATCTAGTGATGTAAATAGAGTAAAAAACATATGCTCGAAATCTGTACGAAATACGCTGTACAAAAAATATCCATTTCATAATAATTAATATTTTATTAATTTTGACGTATGACGAATCGTGTCTAGGGTTCGACTTCGTCCAGACATTTTTTTGTCGAAACGAGACGTAATATTATGCGTATACAATAAAACATACAATCAAGTAGCTACTGACAACTTATTTATTTATTTATTGTAAATTTAAATGCATGGCATTACAGCTGACGCCAATGCGACATGCATTTCACAAACATAAAAACAACAATAATAATAATTATTGAAAACAATAATACTAATAAAAACAATAATGAAAATAAAAACATTTTTTTAAATTATTAAATACAAAAAAAAACAAAACATTAATTTACAAGGAACAAATATTTAGTGAAAAATACCCAGAGTTTAGTGCAGTGCATTGATCATCCGAACGGCTCTTGCAACTGGTGATTCGATGACCGACGCGAAGAAAAAGTTTTAAGAATAAAAATTGTCTGGATATGGTTTCGGCCACGTAGATATCAGTTGGGAGCATGCAAATTAATAGTCATGAGAATTTCAGGATTATAAACTCGTCCCCGAAGAAGAAGAGAAAAATGCTTTAGAACCGAAAACGATCTTCGTGCTTCAAGAGAGTGAAAAGATAGCATTCCTAAAAGAAATTTGGTTGGGGAGTACTCTTTTAGGGAACTATTAAAAGGAAAATATTTAAATTTTTTGAAATAGAAATATCGTAGAAATTTCTTATGAACTTGCTCCAATTTCAACTTGTAGGAATTTTCATATGAACTCCAGACAATAGATCCATTTTCAAGCGTACTGAGAACCAAAGAAATGTATAGAGTGAGAAACACAGTTGGGTTTTCGAATGGCTTACTTTTCCTAACTATAAACCCAACAAGTTTGCTAGCACGCATAGCAATGGAATTAATATGTGAATGAAATGTGAAAGAAGAGTCAAACGTTATACCGAGATCAACAATCTCAGATAAACGCTGTAAAGTATTATTCGATATCACATAATTATATTTAATGGGAAATCTTGAGCGAGAAATGCAAAAGCATTTCTAAATGTTGAAGTCAAGTTTGTTTCTTATAGACCAATTTAAAATCGAGTCTATATTATGTTGCAGAATAGTACAATCAGACTCCTCCTTCTTGAGAGTTGAAAACAGTTTTAGATTATCAGCAAAGAGGAGATACTTTATTCCCCTCATACTTTACACAATATCATTAATAAAAATAATAAATCAAATTGGACCGAGATTCGATCCCTGTGGTACCCCAGAATATGTTGGAAATATAATACTAATAAAATATAATACGCTGTATTCAAAATGTTCCTGCATCCTGATTGTCAAAATAATGCGTACATGACTAAATCCATTAGAATCATGGAATAAACCAAAAATTACCCTAATTCGTTTTTGTATAAAATGGTGCAATTTTTAAGCTAATTGTTTTTAATTTGATTTTAGATCGCAAGATCCAACAAGTTTGCTAGCTTTTGTACATTCGGAGGTATAATTTATTCTATATAGCCCGCCTACAGCCGAAAGTTCAATTCTGATCTGTATTTTTATCCCTACCACATTCATCCCGAAAAACAGACGATAGAGAGAGCGAACGTCGCACCTTACAATCTCCGAAGAGAAAGATTGGACGACTGACCCATGTCCAGTTCCACATTAGGAGCGGATATAGTAAAACAATATTAATTAACTTTAAAAAATACCTATAACAATATCATGCACAGCACCTGGTTGCGAAAAATCTCAGTTGCAAACTCCTGCTGTTATGTATTTAAATTAAATTACAAATAAACTCAGTAAAGCGTACATAGTAATCAATACGTCCAATAAGTGGCATTTGTTTTATAATATTATATAACCTTGACAGTGATATTTAATTAATCGTAAAATTGTAATGCTACTACTGTAAATAATTACGGGATATAATGAAATCTTGATTTAGAATCTAAAAATCTGATTATATCATCGTATTTAATGACAAGATAGTCTTACATTTGAATTCATCTTCAGATACTATACTCACAGATTGTAAAAAATGTAAGTTTCAAGAATCAGAAGTCACCATCGCAATATCAAAATATTATTGCCACTAATAACTATTTGAAAATATGTAAGGTTTTAATTTACATGAATTCAGTGGCGTAAATACATTGAGGATCCACGAGTACGATTTTACTGCCGCTGTAAATGTTTCGATGCTTACCTTTTTTCAATTCATAAAATACAATCATTAAAAAAATCAGTCTTGTCAGTTATTTTTAAATTGACTTACTAATTTCATTGAACTCATTATTGCTATAAAAATATGAAGAAATTATCTACTGGGTTCTTCACGCTTACCTGTATAGCAAGACCATGAGTCCATAAGTTAAGCCACTAAGTACATAGAACAATTGATATTATTGTTTTAAGTTTGCATTGTATAATATGTATTGATTAATTAAATACGCTTAACTACTCAGTTTCACCCAAAGTTTGTATCTTCGTTTTATCTTCGGGACGGGACGGACGTATCGAGCTAAAAATAGTTAGATTCACAAGTACGACAAATACACATATTTCCCCACGTTGGCCCCGAAATTTATCATTAGAACTTTCTATGCCACATAAAAATTAATATATAATCATCAATTTTCTACGTTACCGTTATATTATATTTTATAAGATATTTCCGAGATTCCATATGAATTTATGTTTGGTGGACAGCAATTATATTCTGGGTGTAACAATTGAAATTACGTTTTTCAATCATTTAAATCATAGTTTTGTGTATTTTTTTTATGATGAATACAAATAAAAAATTATCGTCACTTACGTAATCTTTTTTTTTCAATTTTAATTTCCTGAAAAGAACAACCTGGAATGAAATCGTTTTAAAATGTGATAAACGCTCGCTGAATGAAACCAGTATTAATAATAGTTCCATAACGTCATTCGCTACACCAATACTTTTAAAGCAAATAATATTTAAATGCTATGAAAAAGCGAGACGTACAAGTGGCTCCGATTGCAATAATAAAAATAAAAATCAATAAAATCAATGAAAACACATAATTGTCTTAATCGGTAATAACAGGTAGGTGTTGAATAATAATTATTGTTTACATCATATGTACATTATTACGACTTACAATTCCACAATGTATCTACTAGAATCAAAACCTATATTATAAGATGGTGATTATTTAGTATGTATAATAGTGGTGTCCGTGGCGGATTAAGCACTTGGCAGGCCCCAGGTTCAATACAAATTTGAGGCCCTGTTTTTTTGATACACAATTAATTGGTTGCGCCTACGTATATACATATATTTTTTATATGTGTAATCTCTTTTATTTACAAATCACTGTTAGATTAATCTTAATATTAGGTTCGAAGGCGTTACAATGAAAGAAATTCCAAAATCATTAATTATGTATCCAACATAAAAATATGGAATCAAATTCACTCGACATTCGTTGAAATCGATTTAAAAATAGTTCAAAATCCTTTAGGACAACACTGTATAATATATTACGATACTTCACTTATGAAATTCATATTTAAGTGCACCATAAATAGTCATATGAACGTTTATAACAAAAGTTTGTTTAACACAGTTAATTTTGCCTTTTTTAGTGGCACTTATGATTCGGAGGCCCCAAGCGCGCGCGCGCCTTGTGCTTTTATGGGACAATCCGCCACTGAGTCGGGTAGATACCGTATTACGAGAGTATTAGCTAATCGCTGTCTCTACGCCCTGCTATCATGATCGGATAGAGTGGATGGGGTGATATGAAAACATCACAGTCTTAGGACAAAAACATACGTTTATTGACAAATATTTTTTGAATGTGTCCATTACTGGATTCGCATCCATGAAAAAAACTAGTTCTGGTCAGCGAGATCAACCATATCTTGTACCGATGTAATTACTATCTATTTATATTTATTATAAATTACAATCATTAATTTAGTAGAAATTGTTTATCATGAAAACGATCTAGTCAAGACAAAATGTTTCATTATAATTATCAGTCATTTATTTTCTTTAATGTAAAATAAAAGTCGCGATTAGCAATAATTATTGTTTCAATCTTTGAACAAAAAATATGCCAGAAGCGGTGACGTCCCCAAAATGTTTATTTTCATTGGATTAGTGAAGCATATTCTCTCGCTTAAGCTGAACGATGATAATCAATAGGTACCGGTATGCCATGCCACCTGAAAAATGTAGTTTAGTGTACATTTTTTTATGTGATGAAACCAAAAACCATGTTAAATTTTATAGACGTTTTTTATAGAATGTCTCATTTATTGTTATTACTATACCTATGATCAATAGAGCGTGACATATTTTCTTGGTTGAACGCTATATTATACAACAATAATATTTGGAGAATCGCGACATAATATAAAATTTAGGAAAAGTTTTTTTTATTGTTTATTTTTAACGAAAAAATATTTCTGCCACCGCGTTTCCACATTAAACGATTTCTTCTGCACAGTTAAACATTGATATGTCGGACTAAAGCGGGCGAGGGGGTATCCGTTAAAACCGAAAGTCCGGTAACTCGAGTAGGTTTTCTTTATCCGCTTTTTCATTTATTTAGAAAATAAATGACACAATACATTCCACGTCCCGCCAATAATCAGCCGACGCGTGCTTAAATTGTTGGAGCTATGAGATCACATGTTTATCATACGCACAACATCGTTTACGGGCTGTGATTTAACAATTTTAGTCCGTTATATCGAGGTCCGTTATATCGAGACTTTACTGTATTGAAATTTATTTCACTTACTAGTTCACAACATTTTTGTAGCTCACGTGTAGTTGGAACTGCATCGTTCCAGTGCATTGATCTCCGTTCAATGTGTTGCAGCTATTTTATGAATTACTCAATTATCATTTAGTAATAACCAGTTTAAAGTAACGCTAGTGGCTGGTGGCATTATGCTACAGATATGATTCTCTCGTTTGTAAATGGATTGAATACCTACTAAATATAACTGGGGCTTATGGGCAGAGATGTATTCATAATACCATGTAAACGAAAAAAGAATCAGTAACAACACACTGCTGATAACGAAAATTGACTTTCGAATATCGTGAGGTACTTAAGTATTTTAATTTCAAAGTGAAAGTAGACATTTCATATCACAACTGTTGCGTCTGTCATAAAAAGAACTTGGTATTATGACTTTCAAACGAAATGTGGGGAATACAGAATTGTGTTTTTGAATCTACCACGTGATTCCCTATATTTTAGGAATAATCATTTTGCTCATTCCGATACAAGTCGCTCAAGTCAAAATACTTAAAAAAAATATTAACAAAATCATTTTTCTCTCTTGACTCTAGTGTGCTCATAGATGGTGAAAAGGCCTCCAAAAATAAGCACGTGCTTTGTCTCGCTATTTTAGGTCATTTTTTTATTAGTTGAATATATATGTCAAAGTAAGTTTTTTGAAAATGTTATTGAATTTGTACTAACCATTAAAATATATTCACGAATAAAGTATCGAAATATGTATTAGTAAAATTGGTTCAATGGAGATTTTGAAGTTTGAGGAGTATTAATTTCAGTTATATTCCTGCTAATATTAACAAAAAAAATCATAGAAGATAAGTGATTTTTCTAAATAGAAATAAAAAAATGGTCCTAATCTCAAATAATATATTATGCTGTTGTACAATAATATGTATATTCAAAAGTTAAGAGTTAGTTTGCGTTATATGTATACATATATGTAACAGTTTATATTAGGTACATATCTTTTTGAATTTTCTTGTACACAGTAATTCTGTATAGTTATGAGGAAAATACCGTCTAACACCCCATTAAAACAGAAACACCATTAGAAAACTGTCAAATATCAAAAACAAAAGAATATTGATTATGTGATTCAAATAAACGTTCTATTCAATCGGAAACATAACAGCCAGTTATTATATATTTTTAATCTATGGTTCGACTCAAAGTTGCGTGACACCTTTCACTAAAAACTTAGCCCCAACTACCTGACGATCAGATTATGATGTGTAGACTTAAGAAACATTTTACAGTTATACATGTTATATTAGTTCGACCCTTTATTAGACGTTGTGATGTCGTAAAACCTGAATTCGTTAAATCATTAAGTGAACGTATGTGTATTTTACTACCTTTAACGGCTCAAATCAATTATCTTGAAAGTTTTCTTGAAAAGTAATTGGTATGCGGGACTTTATCTCATAGTCTCGTCCCAATGCATCATGCAGTTACTTTATCTACAATCTAGACTTTTTCTACACACTAACACATCAACGTGAGTGAGCAACTTTACTAATAGTTGACAATTTATTTTCATTTACTTTTCCGATAATATTAGACATGCTATTGCTTACTAGGCAACTTAATAGAATAATAATTATTTTCTTGGCGAAAATCAACGCTTACTATCTTCACAGGCTATATGTTTTGTTAAATAACTTAAGATATATAAAATGCATTTTATTTAAAGCGTATTTCGTTTATAACGTAAAAGTTGTCTGGCGTGACTTGCGTAGAGGAATTTGAAATAATCAACAACACTATTAAAACCTTCCATCGAGAATTAAAACACATTTTTCGACATAATAAGTTTTATGTTGATGTACAGTTTGCATTTTCAATTGAAACTATATTTTTTACTCATTAATTTTAGTCTTTGATCAATATTTCTGTTAAAACAATATCACTGCAGTATTATAAACAACCGATCAGGCACACGCTTAATTTATTCCATGCAAAAATAGGTTAATAAACATTCATCTTGACAGGTGGATTACCTTCAAACGGCATTAAAAACGGTTGTTTTTCAATATTCGGTCATTGAAATTATTGTGCATACACATTTCACTAATTATAATCATATATCATGCAGATAATACAAACTAGATACATACATAACTATTTTATTTGAAAACTGTTGCCGAAGTGCGAATTATAGCTTTGCTCACTCGACACGATACACGCGACGGTAGTTTTAAGCTATTTCTTTTCTTAAATATATGATATAGTTTTCAAAATAAAAGAGTTTCTGTTGAGAAGAAACACTTATTTTAAAAATAAAAAACAATGTGTTTGTACTACTTCCACATGTTTATAATGATCAGGACCGGTTTCGCTAATCTCGAGCATTATCAACTGATCAAGAATTGACAGGTAACACATTAAAAGTGATCCGGACGATACAGCAGACAGTTATTGGATTAGCATTATAAGGAATATCTAAATCTTCCGAGACTTTTCAAAACCTTAGCAATCTAGATTTTATTTTTTAAAATATAATGTCTTTCCACCAAGAATTGACAGTTAACACCTTAAAAATCTAGATTTTACCAATTACACGATTAAAAATAATCTACCCTTGTAAAAGTTTGATGATCCCTGCTATAGAATATCATGTAACAATACACTCAGGCACTTTTTGTTGCATTTAAAATTAATTGTTAATGTTTCGGTATTTTCTTCGCTGTTTCTACCAACTTCCCAACTACCATTATTTAAAGTCGAAATAATTGGCTATTTCACTTAAGGAGAATTTCATAATATTATGAAATTCTCCTTGTTGTAATTATAAATAACAAACAAATTGATTTTTCATGAATATACATACATAACGGTGGTAACTTTGTACTGGCATGAATATAAATAGCTGATAGAAATAATCAGTTCATTAATTAGTTCGTTTCCGATTTACAGGAGTTACCTACAACGAGTTCATGGACAGATAGATTTTTTTACTCGTGTAGTCGGGAGGTGCTTATCTCAGCTGTCATATGTGACCCGATATATCACAGTTGTAGTGTAGTAATTTTGTATCGTGCGTTTCACTTTTTAATTACAAAAATATCGTGAACCGTGACGCGAAATATCTCCACACATTGTGAAAATACTCGTTTATAATGTGACGTAAATCAAATTATCTTCCATACAGATACGTTTTCAAACAGAAGTATGGCCGAATCGAAATGTAAGCACGCCGATAAAATTAAATACTATATGATTAATTATAAACATCCTTTTCAGATAGTTTTCAACTTCCGGTCGATTTATCTAGTAATGCAGTGATGTTCTCTGTTTCCGAATTTGTTTATTTTTTGACAATTTGTTTTGGCCTTTCTTATTAATTTGTGCTGTGCCATAATCCGATTATTGGACCTCAGCAATGTTTCGGGCAATCCGTCACCTCTTTCGTTGCAGATTTTGACAAGGCTAAAGTGCTGAGATCTAAGTCGAGGCAATCCACGCCCTTTGGAGCATCATTTTTTAAATAAATTTTAATGTAACAATAAAACTCGTTTATTTTCTGTGTCGTACGTATGTGAATCATCTCTTTCGAGCTTGAATCACAAGGAGTATATTGAGAAGCCAAATAACCGATGAAAACTTGAAGTCATGGTTTACATTTAACAAATACTAATTACATACATACAAATAACAATTTTGCAATTAATTTTCTGTAAAACTATATCCATATATAAGGGTCCACAACGGTAAGAAATAATATATGTATTGATTTACTTATATGTAATTTTTTACGTTTTTTTTATTTGAGAAACATTCTCGGCGTAACCAATAATTAATAAGAGTTTGTTATGAATTCATATAAATTAACTGTGATGGCAAAAAATAATTATTTGTTAGCCCAACTGTTTGAGCCGATCGATCAGTTCGATGAAGTTTTTAAAAGCACAATCTGGCTCGCTAATATTTCGGAGCTCTTGGGTTAACGGGTTAAAACGAAAAAAGATTTCGGTTAAATATTTTTTAAAAGAAAATACAACACTTATTATTTGATATTACTCTGAAGCACCCTGAATATGAAAGTATAAGACTACAGTGTGTCTAATTTCTTAAGAAAGATCGATTAGTTTACTTATAAATTTTAAGATTGCCTCAAAATTCAAAAAATCGTTGACATGCAACATATTATATTATGCTTATGTGTGAATATGTGAAGTATAGATATATATAACATATAAACCCATAGAAAATCATTAAATTTATATAAAGTGAGATACTTTTTGCATAAAAATGCCTCCTTGGCAGAATCTTTGTATAATATATTATAATCTATATATTTCTTTCATATTTTTATTAAATCACTGTATTTAAGTAATTTCAATAACAATGAAACAGTTTTGGAAATCTATGAAGTAAAGGAACGAAGACCTCTAAATATTCAAAGGGAGTAATAAAAGTCTGGAGAATGGCTCCTCAAGTGACACCAGTGATTTGCCACACATATTTATTATACCAGTGCTCCGAAACCGGTGTGTCGCGAGATGATCCCAGGTGTGCCGCAGCGCAGTGGATCCAAAATGAGAAAAAATCGAGTATTTTTATACTGGAAAAAAATTAAAGCCATTCGGTTGTTAAGATCTCCGATCAAATGATTCACGGTGAAACAAATATTACATTATTTTGACGTTTAATGGAATAATTTTATTAGTGTTTGCACGGACAAACCAATTGCAATGATGGGGAATAAAATAGGGGCTACCGTATTAATTACACATTGCATTGGGAAGCATTGATCGCAAAAAAAATATCAGTTGAAATATTACAAACAATAAACAAATGTCTCAAAATAATCACTTTTAAGGTGTTAACTGTCAATTCTTGGTGGAAAGACATTATATTTTAAAAAATAAAACACAATTCATTTGTACTACTTCTGGTTATGATCATTATAAATATTTGGAAGTAGTACAAATGATTTGTGTTCTATTAAAAAAAAAAAGTATCAAAATAATAC
Organism: Himalopsyche phryganea; assembly: GCA_022494535.1. Classification (NCBI taxonomy): domain Eukaryota; kingdom Metazoa; phylum Arthropoda; class Insecta; order Trichoptera; family Rhyacophilidae; genus Himalopsyche; species Himalopsyche phryganea. Next base: position 1,526,084 of record JAGVSL010000062.1, read on the forward strand.
AAGTAATCATTTTTTTTTTTGATAAATATCAATCCCGATTGTTTCGCACAGAAATATGTGTGCTGTCTTGGGGCAAAGTTTTGGCAAGGTTATTTAAACTTTGCTATGAGACAATTTAGATTTACTTAATATAAACATGCCAGAACTCTTTCAAAATAATCATTTGATGAACTTGCTTCATTGCCGAAATATTTGAGCATCTGAATGAATTAAAACAACAAAATATCGACATGCTCTGACAAATACAAACTCAAACATTAGTAAAGCCAATTACGACTAGGGTCATTAAAAATGTTCCGAATGACCAACGACACTATTATTGAAAACAGAAAGATTATTTTGGATTCGGCCAAACAAAAAAATGGGCCATACTTTTATCCATTTTATAATTTGTAATTTAAAAAAATATATATCCTATCACTTTGAAAAGGTAAACGGGTTTGATTGGCTTTTATTTAAATATATAAGCTAATATTTCAAATTTTAAGTTTAATTTATGAAATTTACATATTTTGGCTCGTGGTGTGCCGCGAAATACTAATGAGTGCTTATGTGTACCGTCGGTTGCGGAGCACTATTATACCATTGATAATTTCTGTTTTTAACAATAACATTGGGAAGCCACTGTATTTAAAAATTGAAGTTCTATGACAGTGATTAAATAGAAAGTTGATATACCTACTAATCTGTACAAATTTAATTAACTATTGTCACTCTGTTATTATTTATTGTTTTCGAATTAAGAGTAATGGTGATTGTAGCTAATTATGTTGGCATTTTCACTTCAATTATATTTATTTACATCACTACAATAGAACAATGTGAATTATGTATATGATCGGCGATGAGTTGACAGATTGAAGATTTGTGATTTAAATCTATCGAAGAAAATTTGATATACCTATACAAATGGTTATAATACAACCATCTGGCAAGTTCTGCTAACATACCCATCACAAAATAAAATCTTTTTCTCATTTGAATATTTTGTCGCTGTACTGGAAGAAAACACTAAATCGAAAAAATGACATTGAGTTAGTTATACCAAAATGTTCCTTATTTCAAACTTTAAGAAGAGTAAATGAATAAATGAGAGCATGAAAGAACACGCTTATTTTTATAAAATATTCTTTTACTTAAAAACAGTTTTGTACAAACAAACAAAATTAAGAAGGTATAGCATTTCCAACATTTGACAAACTTTAAAGTACAATTACTCGAAACTAGTATTTTTCAGTTAGTGTTTTCTTCCAGAACAACGACGATTATTTCACACAGGCTCAAATTGAGACAAACTATAATTTTCCTTCCTCTTGCGGACATTCCCTCCAGCCCTGAGTCAGCATTAGGGAATATCCCGCAGTAAACTTTCAGCCTACAGAATTATATACTATTGAAACAAATAAATAAATTGTCAATGTTAAATTAAATGTGACCTTTTTATTTCATTTGTTTTATCCATAACAAGCGAAATCAGAGAAATTTGGATTATTGAGATTTTGTACACTTCCATGTATTTTGTCACTAACGACCCGGGTTTCGCCTTTCGGCATCTTCAGGCATTCGAGCATACGAATGGACTCGAACTGAGAGACAGTAAACAGTTTCTAACGCTTATATAGAAGATACAAATGCGACAAATATCATTTACGAGGCAATACATTATACGTCTGTCTGAGAGCCACACCGATACCTGAGTTAAAATTTCGGAAATCGTCGTAATCCTTATTTTGTAAACACCATATTACCAGAGTGGCGATTGCCGAAGGCGGTTGCCGCTTTTCAACTTCTTTTAGAAATACCAGTGATTTTACAATTATAATAGTATTGTGGGTTTTGACGGGATGTAATTCGACGAATGGGTAAATATATACAATCATTCCACATTTAGTGAAATCTGTTAGGTGTTTCAACGTATCGGATATAATAGCGGAGAATTAGGAAGGTTCAGTTGCTCATTCAAGATTGGTAAGGAGTATAACTGGCCTCTATTAATTTCTAAAATTTCCTGATAAAATAATTTATGATCCCCCATGTTTTTATGCAACAGTTTAACCCCATCATCCGCATTAAACGTATGGTTCTCCATTAGCAAGTGCTTTGCGAATGTCGAAGTTTCTTTTTTTAATCTAAAGGCAGCTAAATGTTCTGATACCCTTATATCTAATGTACGTGTGGTTTTACCCACATAGAAATGTTGGCAATCATTGCATTGTAATTTATAAATACCAGATTTGTTCTTAAATTATAAAACGAAATCAGAGAGTTATCAAGGTTAATTTTCACAATGTGGTGACATCGAAAATAAATAATGAACAAATTTTCCCTTCTTTCAGAAACCAGAGGCTCTTAGCAGTATTACTATGGTTACCAGAAACGGTTTCCTGTGCGTTTTAGCACTAGGATTTTTATTGAATATTGCTGCAAATGAATCACTTCAGTACAGGCTACCGAAAAATGTTATGCCCATGCACTACGATCTTCAGATTCTGTCACATCTCGGTGATAAGAGCAATTTCACATTCAATGGAGTAGTTGATATACAGGTAAATTGTATTTATACTAGATAAATCATAAATGTAAGTGAAATTATTGAGATACAGATGCCCATAACTCTGGCATTATGATATCATGTCATGTTTGACCATACACAAAGTGAGCTGCAGACGGTTCCAACCGATGAACTGTGTTTTTCATCCAGCAATTGTATTGTTATCTCAGTATAAAACGTTCAGAATTTCAAGCTGTTAGTTTAAGATTAAACTGATGGCTGCTTATCAGCTTAATTGAAATAAAAACGATTTTTCAATGTCATGATATCAAAAAGTACTGTGTTAATATAACAAAAATAACTGGTTGAAAAAACTCATTTTTTTACCTGAATGCCACTCTATATTACTTTTAAGGTGTTAACTTTATTGTCAATTCTTCGTGGAAAGGTATAATATTTTTCATTTGTATTACTTCTACATTTTTTTTATAACGATCAGGACTGGTTTCGCTCATCTCGAGCATTATCAACTGATTAAATATAAATCAACAAGGTTATGTATATAAAATTGAATGTAAATATAAATTAACAGGTATAAAAAACAATTATTGGTTTAAGAAGGAATTTAAGAAGGAATTCAGTTGATAATGCTCGTGATGAGCGAAACCGGTCCTGATCATTATAAATATGTGGAAGTAGTACAAATGAATTGTGTTTTATTTTTTAAAATATAATGTCTTTCCACCAAGAATTGACAGTTAACACCTTAAAAGTGATTAGTGAAGCGGGTAAGGAATTTACAGATAATTAAAAAGACAATTTAAATGCTGAGGACCTTTCACAAATAACTAAGTACTAATCTGTAATCAAAAATTACACCACATTAAAAGTCAATTGTAAGAAAAATAAAATTGGCAAATGGGAAAATTTCAAAAATAAAATTGAAAATCACTTCCCCAAATTTAATAGCAATTAATGTAATAATGTGAAAAATGAAAAATTTTCCGGTCGGGAACAGCCAAAAGATATCTGAAAAAAAAATGACAAAACCCAAATCTTTCAATCAAAACAAATAATTAATCTTTAATAAAAGTTTATTGATATAATATATATTTAGGATAACGAAACCGGTATAATACCGGTATACCCCTCTATATCTTTAACTGACGAAAAAAGTAAAAACTAGTTTCGTTACAATATATATGCCAAAATGCAGTCTAAGCTTTAATAAAATTATAAATAGACAAACATTTTTTAAATATGTTTGGTTTTAAATAATCAATCAACTCTGACAACGAAATAAGTCAAATGATGTCAGCATTGAAAATGTTCTTTTATCATTTCAGCTGAAAGTATTAGCAACCACAAATAGCATCACCCTTATGTCCAAAAACCTCGCTATATTGGAGAAAGAAATCGAGTTGACATGTTTAACTCCTGATTCCAAATATCAAGTCACCAATGTGACGTATGATATTCCTGTAGACTTCCTCACCATAAACTTTGACAAGGATCTAGATAAAGGAAAAAGCTTTCATCTGAAGATTCCCTTCGAAGGTGTCATTTCTGAATCGCTTGTAGGTTTTTACAGAAGTAGCTACAAAAACCACGAAACTGGCAAAAATGAGTAAGAAATTTTCTACTGAAAAGTTTTGTTTAATTATTGTGGGTCTTCTATGACTGAAATAGCTAAAATTTCATTTTTTTTATAGTTTATACAGTCAATACAGTAATAGGATAAAATAACAAAGTATTTAGATCTACAAAATTTTATCAAGTAGTTGATAGCTATTTCTGCTTGATGCCATCGTCAGAACTATACTTAAACTGATTTTAGCTTAGCCATATATACATAATCAATAAAATTTCAATGCATTTATTTTAACGACTAATTAATAACACCACGTAGCTCCTTTTCTAAAAACACAATTAATATCTTAAATGATTTAATTTCAAATACATATTACGATCTTTGAATACCTGAGATGACATAATATTGTCTATTTCTTCTAAGCAGTATATATAGCTAAGCTAAAATAAGTATAAGTATAGTTCTGACGATGGCGTCAAGCCGGAATAGCTATCAATTACTTAATAAAATTTTGTAGAACTAAATACTTTGTTTTTTATCCTATTATAATGGAGTTCTACCAAGTAAATGCCAATTCAATCAAGTCAATACAGTACATACAATCAGTATTTTATTTACATTATCCATGACAGAAAGATTCAAATATATTAATGATTAACAAAACTGTTCCACAGTACATTGTACCGATAGATTGTAAAAACAAAATTCAGTATCCATGCTGGAAATAGATTTTCCACAACACACATAAAAAAAACAATTCTTATTTTTAGGTGGATTGCTGTAACTCAGTTTGAGCCAACTTACGCTCGTCGAGCATTCCCATGCTTTGATGAGCCTGATATGAAAGCCACTTTCTCTATAACACTGGGTAGAAAAGAAGGCTTGAACTCAATCAGTAACATGCCCTTGCTTGAAACAATTCCAATGTAAGTATCTCTGTTCATTCTTCTTATACCCTTTTTCATAATTCATCTAACCCCAGCTGTTTTAATGAGATTCGAGTATACAGCTGAACACAGATTGCCGGTCAACAAGTTTATTTCTTATGGAAATTGGGTAATATCTACTAATGATGCATCTGAAAGATAAAAATTTTGCCGTCAATTACAAGACCAATAAATTGCTACGAACTGAATATGCCCTTTTTAATACATCGATTATTCTTAACAGAACTTTGGGGAAATTTCTGTCCATTTTGTAATTGATTTTGATTTCCATACTTAATTTGTATTGTTTTTCTTGAAAACAAAAACTATAATAATAAGATGTATAATATCATCTTCAAAATATTTAACTCTCCATATGTATGATAAAAAGAAAGTTCGTAACCCAAGTCAAAATTATGAATAAAAATATTATTAACAATTAGATAGTCTAACAGAGCATTGCCCAACAAAAATTAAATATTACCGGTATTTGAAGGGTCGCACACACTACAAACAAGAGAACAAACTAATGAAATATATTATTACTTAACAATTAATGTGACACTTGTTTTTTTATACTAAAACAAACAAACAACAAAATTTTTTATTACTTAATAATTAGTGAGTCACTTTGTATTTTTTTGTATTATTTGATATTTTTTCTTAATCAACTGGTAATTTAGTCAATGTGCATCGCAGTTGTTTAGTCATTTGTTCATCGGCCAACCTGTTGTGACACTTCGTTTTTGCTATTTTTAATTTAGAACATAATGACTCAAAGCGATATGTAGTCCCAAATGCAGAGGTGGTGCACATTGTATTTTTTTAATTTTAGACATTCATCTTGAAAGATGTATTTCTGATAAAACTCACTCTTGTTCTCTTCGAACATGCATTTGAACTCGATGCTTGATTTCATCTTCACGTGAAATGGAGCTGAGAATATTCTGAACATTTCCTCATACTTTTGAATGTATGAGAATCTGTCTTCGAATGCTTTAATTAATGTTGTAACTTCATTCACATATTTTGAAAAATCTTGACTGTCACTATTAAAGTTATTTAATAATTGGAAATGAATGGGAATATTTGACCGTAATTGATTTTTAAAAAAGTTAAGCTTTATTACAAACGCTTTTATTTTTTCTATCTATTTATTTTCCCCTCGTAGCTTCCGATTTAATTCATTTAATTGTATTGATATATCTATTAAATCACACAAATCTAGAAGCCATTGATCATCGTAAAATACAAATACATTCTTGCCACTTTCATTCATCTGCTACCACGACTCAGTCGTCGAATTTTAGCATGAAAAAGTATGCATCGCTTTTATACTTTTTCTGGACAGATTTCTTCAACTGCGGCAATTAGGCACTCTTTGATGTAGATGTAAAAAATGTTTAAAATAAATAACCGATACAATAAAATAAATGTAAAGCTACACTATTTTACCCAAATTAAAAAATAAGTGTGTCTATCCACAAGTCGATCGAGTCACAGACTGCATTAAATGTAGCTTATTCGAATAAACAATTTGTACACACATTGTAATAAACGCTTTTTCGATTGATTATTTGTGACACTCTTAATCTAACGGAACTATTGCAAGCTAATGTCAGAAATGGTACAATTCCATAAGCCGAAGGCCTTCTGAGAAACACAGGCTGATGCAAAAAGTGGTGAAACACTCCAACATAATTTAGCACGTGCCACAGTCAGGTAGTTTTACACTCACAAAACATAATATAAATTTACCAGATTCACGCACTAGGTTTTTTTTTAATTTTATGAATAAAAAAATGTTAAATATATAGAAAGCTACGATCGCCGACCGCAAAAAATCTTCAATTGCATTGGACATAGCTGGTCTAATAAAAACAAAACATAATTCTTACTATATATACATATGTATATCAAATTTAGATATTTCATGATTACGAGTCCTAATTTCTTTCTCATTATTTTAGTAATGGTTCACCGGGGTGGTATTGGGACAAGTTCGAAAAATCTGTCCCAATGTCGACATACCTAGTGGCGTACATCGTTTCACAGCTGGATCACATTGTCGCACCAAAAAACACATCCAATGCCGAGTTCAGAATTTGGGCAAAGAAGGATGCTATAAATCAGGTAATATGCACTCTAACATCTACTGCAAAGGTCAGGGAATTTTTTTGGGTATTGAGAAAGAAGTATTTATTTCCAAAAGTAACATATAACAATAATAAAGCCAAAATAGCTATCAAGAATATGCACAATAATTCTTGTGTAACTAAGTACTTTGTTATCTTTACTCTATTATAATGGAGTTCTACCAAGTAAATGAAAATTCAATCAATATATTTTGGTTGTACAAAACAGTTTTTATATTACTAATTTAAAATGGAATAAATACTTCTTTTTGTAAATACTAGATAGAAGCAAATTTGAATTGTTGAAATTTTGTAAATTTCCATGTATTTCGTCACTAACGACCCAGGTTTCACCTTTCGGCATATTCATTCATGTATTCGAATGCCTGAAGATGCCTAAAGGCGAAACCCGGGTCGTTAGTGACGAAATACATGGAAATGTACAAAATCTCAACAATTCAAATTTGAAATTGAAATTCCATCAAGCACCCTCAGTCGATGTCTTAAATTATACTAGATAGACTATAAGACTTAACAATTATTGTCAGAATTAACTTACATCGACAAAAACTAAACATAAAAATCTGATTCACCTGAAAATTTAACTGATTTGTTCTGTACACTTAAAAGAATATGGTTATTATATCATATTTATAACTAATATTTTATTTACAGACTATTTATGCATCAGAAGTTGGACCGAAGGTTCTGAGCTTCTATGAAAAGTTCTTTGATGTGCCATACCCGCTGCCCAAGCAAGATATGGTTGCAATTCCTGATTTCTCCGCTGGAGCTATGGAAAATTGGGGACTCATCACTTACAGGGAAACTGCTCTTTTGTATTCTCCTGAAATTTCTGCTGCTTCTAACAAATTCTACGTTGCCAGTGTAAGTAATCTAATAATCAGTCAAAAATGATGACTTAACTTCTATATATATTCTATTCTTGTGCAAATGTATTCATTATCCCTCTTTATTAATTCATTGAATTTGTTCACAGGTAATAGCCCACGAATTGGCTCATCAGTGGTTTGGTAACTTGGTGACCATGAAGTGGTGGACAGATCTGTGGCTAAATGAAGGATTTGCCACTTACATTGCTTCCTTGGGAGTCGCCAATATCCATCCAGAATGGAACAGTCTCACATCAGAGACAGTCAATAATTTACAAGATGTCTTCGATTTAGATTCTCTCAACACATCTCATCCAGTAAGTGTAACTTTATTACATAAGCATCTTAAATTTCCTCCTAGGTGCGACAACCCAGTGTGAAATAAAGCCTTCCCCACTACTACTCTTCACTTTTTGAGTAACACACATTGAATACATCATCGCTAACCTCTCAACTAATAATTGATATGAAAATATAATTTGCATAAATTAGTGTGAATTAGACGATGTTGAAGAAAACTATTCACCTGTCTCTGTCAAAAAATCTTTTGTAGGAAATACTAATAGTAAATTGATGTATAATATCTGTGAGCTCAATTAAATATAATTAATGTTTAAACATAATATCTGTTGACCATGAATGCATTTTATAAAAAAAAACAAATTTAAAAGATTTTTTATTTCTATTTGCATTATTTTTAATATTTAATTCACTGACAGACTTTGAAAAGGGGAACATTTTAAATAACTCAAAAAACAACTTTTTCACCACATGTATTACTTATATTACTAACATTCACCATTCCTTTTAATTTTTCCTGTAGGTGTCTGTACCTATTGGTCACCCGAATGAAATTAACCAGATATTCGACCCGATTTCTTATAAGAAAGGATCAGCCATTTTGAGAATGATGAACATATTCTTGGGTGAAGCAGCATTCAGAAAAGGATTAACTAAGTAATTTATTGAATAAAAAGAAAATGTTTTAGTATTCACACAATTTAATAAAATAAAGATTATATTATATTAAAATAAATAGGTATGTACAAATTGAATTTTAAAAACCTTTTCTTATGCATATTTCAGCTATCTGAATAAATACAAATATTCAAACGCAGCTCAGGACGATTTGTGGAACTGTCTCACAGAGGCGGCACATGAGACTAAATCTCTAGCACCAGACATAACAGTGAAGCAAGTCATGGACAGTTGGACCACCCAGACCGGATATCCGTTGATTACTGCCATCAGAAATTATGAAAATAATACAGTTGCAATTACACAGGTAACTTGAATTCAATTTGACTGCATTCAACTATTTCAATGTATCAATCTACCGTCTTCTCTGCGTACTTAAAACATAATTTGCAATTATTTTTATGGTTGCCGACATAAGTTTATTATTCGGTCTTAACAAGTAGCATCGGATGAAATCATCAAAGAAGCTCAAGAGGGTGACAAACGTGAGACTTCCCTCCATATGTAAATATTATTCTTAGATGTCATGCCCACATGAACATTCTCCCAGATTTACTTCATTTAAAGGAGACTCCATGTTTCCAGAACGCGCAAGACTCTTACAAGTAGAAAATCTGTGAAATTTTGGTTAAGGTCAGTCTATCTGGCAGAATTCTTCCTCTTCAAAGTGTGGAGAGTTTCTGAGTTTCAACTCGGCAACAGCTGATACTTTATTTTCTCAAATATTTTATTTCAGACACGTTTCATGAGATCCAAGCCCTCCCTTAGTACCCTCAACAATAAATGGTGGGTGCCTTTGACAATGTCTGGGCCTGCTGAAATTGCGTTGAAAAGTGATGGAAAGCCAAAAACATGGATAAATGAAAAATATACAAGCTCGGTTAAATGCGGTACAAAGCCACATGAATGGCTTCTTTTAAATATTAATTTATCAGGTAATTTATTTATATGCATCATATCTTACAAAATAAGTGAAGCGCCCCATTTATTTATTGTTCTACAAATAAATAATTATGATTATTTTCTTACCTATTCGATTTGTTAATATTTTTGCTAAATGAATGCTGAGAGATACCTAGACATAATAAATCAAAATAGCCTTTTGAGTGACATATTTAACTTAAATTAATAGTGTCATTTCTTATTGCCATCGAGAAAACTGGAGCCTTAAATGAGAGCCTATTTAATTTTCAGCTGTCTGCAGAGTAAATTATGACGATGCCAACTGGAAGATGTTGATTAAGGCTTTGAAGAGCCCAGAGTTTGGCGGAATCCCCCAACTTAACAGATTCCAGTTGATCACCGACTCTATGGACTTTGCTTGGTCTGGTATAGTCGACTACAAATTATCTCTCAGGTTTGTCAGTCCACTTCAAAATTACAAAATTAATACCACGAGCACAAATATTTTCATAATAAATATTTACTTTCAATATTCACTAGATAAACTTTGGTCCAAACATAATATCCGCGAATTAAATATATATCTTGAGTTTCTGGCAAATTACATTTTAAATATAACAAACCTCCAATACAGGAAAAATTTTTTAGGAGTACAATCATAGTAACTTTTAATAAACTCTATTGTAATGAAATTTGAATTGTTCAGGCATTCGAGTACACAAATGGACTCGAACTGACACCCTCAGTCAATGTCTTAAATTAGTGCATCAATGGGTGCTGAGACCGGCATTCTAATATTGTATAATTTTCATGAAAAAAAACATTGTTTACTTATAGCCTTCTGCAATACCTAGAGAACGAGAACGATTATATCCCGTGGTCGAGCGCTTTATCCAGTTTGAGCGACATCAACAAACAACTCAAGAGAACATCGAGTTATGAAGTTTTCAGAAGTTATATGAAGCAATTACTCAATGAAACATACCTGAAAAGCGGTGGTCTGCACACAAAAGTTATCGCTAACCCAGATAAACTTGAATCTGTGAAACATCAGGTATGTGTAACAAAATATTCAATATAGTGAACAGTAAAGTAACAAAATACAAATTTATGTAATCCATTCAAGTCATTTTGAATGAAATCATGACATGGCTCATTTCACCTCTCACCCACGCAATATATAATTTATAATATAAGAGTTTCTATTATTATATGCAAAAATCAACAAAAAATATCAGAACACTTCTTGACATGTAAATTTCGGCTGTTGCCTTTAAAAAAAGAGTTCAGTCCGCTTATAAAAAAATCTGAATACTTTGCCAGAAGACTTATTCAGACAAAAATAGATATATTGACAAGCAAGCATCCTTTCAGAATCAGTTACATTTCTGCAAATGTTCATTAAATCTAGAAACCCTTGGATTATTGTCTTTAAAAGAGTAATAAGTGATTAAGTCAAATTTGCAGTTTTTTTGATGTGTTGTTACAATGAGTAATGTTGAATTGGAAGCAAATATCTGTAAGTGTTTGTATAAATTCGTTAATCAAGAAAAAATTGACTAAAATGCAGTGGCGTAGCGGCCCGTCTCTCTCTTGATACGCAAGTGCTAAGATATGATGAGAGCACATGTACAGTGAAACCTCGGTTTTAAGTGCCCAGAATTCATGTTTTCCGCTATCACTTTTTAGAATAATATTTATTATTGCAATGTTCCTATTATTTTTGTTGTTAAACCATTACCAAATTGATGAAATTTTTAACCAATTTACGTGTAGGTATTGATCAGTAACTGGGCGTGCAAAATGGGAATTGAAGAATGTGAAAAACACGCCATAGAATTATTCTCGGATTGGATGTCTCAAGAAAATCCAGATAAAGTTAACAAGTAAGTTGTTGAATGTTTATTAATTGCTGTCAGACAATAAAAGTCAGCAGATACCACTTTTAAGGTGATAGATAACCTACTTGGTGGAAAGACATAATATTTATAAAAATAAAACAAAATTTTTCTGTACTAATTCAACAATTTTACATAATGATCAAGACCAGTTTAACTAATCGCTAAAATTAATGAATTAGTAAGATGAACAGAAATAAAAAATATTTTTGGAAAAAGATTTTGATTGTAGGTATTACAATTGAAGACAATCACCTTCCCATTACTATATTCAATATACAGTTTGACAGCCAGTGCAGCATTGAAATAGGTTTACACTCAAAATAAATTATTATTCCAACAGTTTAATTTTATGTTTTTAATTTCACCATTAAAAAAATATGTAACATGATTCTTTCAGCATTCCTAATGACTTGCACAGTATAATTTACTGCATCGGAGTTGAGAAAGGAGGAGAAAAAGAATTTAATTTCGTCTGGCAAAGATATCTCAAAGCCAGCGATCCCAGTGAGAAAGTCACTCTTCTTTACAGTCTCGGATGCAGTGAAAAGATTTGGCTTTTGCAAAAGTAAGTATGGCGATTGTTAAAACTGATGAAACATTTTTATATTTGATCACAGAAAAGCTTTTTCTGAAAGTATACATTTCTTTTCACAAATATACTTCATTATGATATAATAAAGCTCTGACGTAAGAGCTATATTCATAGATGTGTTTCATCTGGTTGATAAAAATATTCATTTACAGACTTCTAGAATGGAGCATCACAGATGGAAGCGGAATAAGAAGACAGGACGCAAGGAATCTGTTTGGACGAGTTGGATCAACACAACTGGGATATTATGTCGCTAAGACTTTCTTATATGAACACGGACATGATATAGCAAACTAGTAAGTATCACACATTAATATTTAGATATTTAGATAGACAGATTGGCATTACTATTTTAATGTCCAAGATCTCAAATGTTTAATTGAAAAAAAAACCACTAGACCACAGAGGCCGACATACTGTATAATCTGTCAAATAATATCTGAAATTCTGAGTTATGAATTTCCTAATTGGTACAAACAGTACTTAATGATTGTTAATTTAGTTTCAGCGATACACCAACAAACATGGGAAATTATGCAAAGACAATCGCAAGTCAGATAACAACCCAAAAAGAAGCCGATGAGGTATGCAATTCTGTTTAAAACATTAATCTAAATCCATATGAGATCCGATTTGTATTTTTTACATTATCTCTCATTATGTAATTTCAGTTCGTCGCCTGGACGAAATCGAATTCAGCCATACTTAAGGACGCAAGTATTCTGGTGAAGCAAGCCTTAGAGTCGATGGCCATCAATCTAGACTGGAAGTACACCCACCTGTTCACTGTCATTAATGTTCTGAAAGGACTTATCAATCAGTGATAGTTTATTATTATGACCATTTATAAATTCCAGTCCATTCCACCTGAGCAAAATTTTTGGACATTTCATACGCAAAACATGCCGTGTTAAAATATATTTAACTTTCACGTGTGAAAAGCTAGCCATCAGAACATTTCATATAATTTATAGGCAATAAAGATAAACTCACATGTAACCACAAATTACATATACCTGAAAAAATCATAAAGATTAATCTTTAGTATATTAATCACATGACATTACATTAATCTTTTACAGTCTTCCGCTGATTTATAAAAAAAACTGAATTTTGGAAATCAAAAGCACCTTAACGCATAGCTTCCTTGAAGAGGTTTGCTTATAACCACACATTTAACGTGAATTTATATTCTGAAATGCCAAATAATCTTGTGTCAGATTTAGTAGATTGAAAAATGATTTAATGAAAACACTAGGTACTTGAAAAAATTTTGTACTTAATATAATATTTATAGCAATATGTAATATTGATACATCAAAAGTTAATATTCCAATGAGGTGCTATTTTTGTAATGTCAAACGCGCAACTGAAACATAAATATATTTACATGTTTGATCTTTATATATTATTATTATGTATATTCATAAGTTATTTATTTTAAAGAAATATTTTTGTTGGAATAAATAAAACTATTTTTATTGTTCAACCATTGGTGCGTTTTTTTTTATATTAAAACCAAGTTAAAATCAGTTGGCTGATATCCTTATTGACAATTGTCAGTTTAACTTGCAAAATACTCGTATAGAATGCTAGTGATCTATGTTCAGAGGTTAAACCGAGTTCCTTATAAATTATGCATTTGCATTTTTTGATTGAATTTTAACATAATTTGATTTTATGTAGTATTTAAATGTTTACCATTTAAAACGCAATGCAATGCATTTTGTGCGTATAGTTAATTTATACAAGCTTTAATATCCTCGCCAATATATTTGTCAGGAGTATATTTCAAATAAATAAATATAAGTAGATGCAATGCTTATGGAGTCCATTTTATGAGGAAGGACATTTTATTTATATATTCTTCGATGCTGCCCCTTAAAAGATTAAAATCCCTATGACATTTAGCAACATTTATGAATTTCGATCAAAAAACGCATGTGTCTATATTATCTCCAACTATTCCCTAAAAATATCTTTTCATCATTCTTTCCTACTTTAACCTTACACAGCTGAGAATATAGGGTGGTTGAGCAACTGAGTATCAAACATTTCTCGTAGAAAACGTTGAGATACCTCCTCCATTAGAAGGCCATATGCTGCACATTGGGAGCGGACATGGTTTAAAATATATATATTTTTTGTCAAAAAGGTTTTTATTTCATTTTAAATATAATTAAAATATTCATTTAGGTTCTTATTTATCTATTTAAAAATACAGTGTTAGTCAAATGAAAGGGGATGCAAAGAATATTAAGAGTAAAAAGAAAATGAATATAGTTCGTATTTTTGAGTGGTAGAACCAATGCATTTTTTTAAATTAAAACAATAGCTATCTCATATTTATCAAACCCGAATTCAAAAATTTTGACAAGTGTACTGAACATTATAAAAACCTCTCTGCACCGTCAACGCACGCTCCGCTCATAACAGTTACAGCTGTCACTGAAAACTATATTATGTAATTGCAGTTAACCCCTTTCCCACTAAAAGAAGGATTACATAACGATAGTTTAAAATAATTAGCACTTTTCGCTAGCTTTAAGCGATAAATTCTTAGTTATGGCAAACGCGTCCTTCAACATGAGGTCCCTCAAATTCCACAGTGCTTTGATAACTTTCGGATTTTGCGATGATGAAATGCCGTCACTGGCATTCGGTTGACCATTGCCATTAGTCTGAGCGCTGATACTGTTCACTAACTCTTCGCTGAACCAATGTGTCGGCATCTTCCCTGCGTTGACATTAACATTTTCAGCGTTGGCGGGCACCGGTCCCAAGGTTTTCTCCCACGGTGTTATGTACTTCTGTTCAGAATGCAGTCCTTCAATGTATCTGAAAAGAAGTAGGGTATAACCATATAATTATCACCCTCGTGATTCGTATTCGCAGGCATGCATGTCTGTATGTTATCATTGCTCCCAGCCATCACCTTACCTACCTGCCTTATCTTATCTCATCACCTGCTCTTTGCTACTTCCATCCTTTTTATTCATACCCTCAGAATAGACTCAGCGAACGGCTTGCAAACAGTTCAGAACATGGTTTACATATATTTGGAAATCACAAAAAAATATGTACCTTATATAAGCCTCCGAATGTTGGACACGGTGAGGTTTTGGCGGTACAGAAACAAAAAGCGGTTCGGGGGCGACCCTCGGAATGATTCCGCCGGCAGGAGCCGGAGATGGAGTTCCACGAGAATGTGGAGATAGTTGTGATAAAGAAACTGCAACACGGAAACAAATATTTTCACAAAAAGCAATATGGGGTTTTCTAATGAACTCAAACACAATGTACTGGGTTTTTAATCCATATACAAAGGCTACAGCTCAGCAAGAAATAGTTAGCATTGAAGAAGACCCATAAAACTGCAATTAATGGCACAGCTAAAATAATTTGTCTTTCATTTAGTTAAAAACAAGTATAATTTGACCACAAAACATTCAAAATAATCAAGACAATATTTCTGTTGCTTCCCTGGCGACAAAGAATATTGGTGTTTAATGAAAATCAATGTAAAATGCCTATCGTATACTGATAAATTATTGAATTTTTAAATAATTAATTACTCACTGGTAGTTGATCCGGGAGTGGTCGTCTGAGGTTGAGGTCTGTGTTGGACGACTGAAGGCCTCGCTTTGTTTTTAGATGGAACAAAATTTCTAAAAGACAAAATTGCAAAATTAGGAATACTTTTATTTCCCTGAAAACAAATGAATTACTTTTGAAAAAATATTTACATTGAATCTTGTCCTTTTGTGTTTTTAAATGTTTAGAGAGATCAGTCAACAGTCCTTCTATCGAACCCCTCCCTACAGAGGGAGGTTGAGCAACTATTTAAACCCAGATCTTGTTAAATGCCTTCCATTGGAAAGCTCCATCAGGAGTCCGTATACTTCAGATTGGGAGCAGACATGATTAAAGATAATGGATCACCGTACAATCGACAACGACATACAACAGATAAAATATGATATTAAGATAGAGAATGAAAGTAATGATTTTAAATAACAGGTGCACGCAATAAGGCAAAATAACTTACTTGCTACGCTCTGCAAGTGGAACATTTTTTCCATTACTTTTGTTGATGTGCAAATCTCGGACGTGACGCGTGAGTCTCGGCATATTTGGGAAAGGAGCGCCTGCCGTCGCAGGTCTCTTCAACCGGGAGCAGCCTCTCCAGACGCATTGATAAACTCCCACGCCTCGGTTGCCAGAAGTGTAGTATTGCTGGATGTGACCTGAGCGTACAAACCCAATCAAAGATTAATATAAAGACGACATCATTCTTTGCATCGTTACAATTCAAATCATCTGCCTGTCACCTGTCATTACAAGTGTAATGAAAGATTCAGTCCGCACTTAACTGTCGTTTAACATTCACCTTCACTTAATTATTTTTATTTTTTCTTCCGATTATATTCATTTAAAAGCTGCGCAAAGCCAGCGACATCTATAAATGGATGGTTATGGTATAATATGTAATCCAATTTCACTGGAGAATATTGGATAATATTCGGCGTCTATAGTCCCGGCAAGGTAAATATAAAAATTTTGATATTTTCGATTTAAATTTGAGATATATGTGATGTTATTTGTCCTTGAGTTGATCTCGAGTGACTTATAAAGATTCTCATAGAGTTTATCTCATATGATTTACCAATTTCAAAATATTTGACGCATTGGCATTAGGTGTAATGCCACGTATTTAAAAAAAATAATAATATTTAAAGTTGAAAATTGCACAAAACATAAAGACCAAGAAATTTATAAAAAGTTTTCAGACCAGATTTTATCAGCAATAATAATACTCAGATAGGGAGCTTTATGCATGCTACAATGCCTCATTTGTGGAAACATGCTTGATCATATTAATGTTTCTTCTTTTGACACTAAAATTATCAACCAGATCACTTTAATTATTTGCCATTATATACAGAAGAGAGCAATGTAGTTTTACAGACAAAATTTCTATTTCATTCACAATAAAAGAATTTTAAAGATTTATTATTCTTGGAACTTTCATCTTAAGTGTGCTATAATAAGAAGAAATTTAAAAACTCTGACATATGCCAATATTTAGAGAAATAAGTGAAACATTATGAATCAAATAATGTCAGTAGTATCGTATCAATCCTGTAAATGTAATACAAAAACATCGGTTTACATTCATTCAATTTTGATTTTTTAACCTACCTCAAGTTAATTAACATTAAGTAGTTATCCATAACCATGCTATTAGTGATGGAGTACAAAGGGAAGAGGGAATGGACAGGTTCGAGCTGGGATCAAATTCGGATGGGAAGATGGAATTTGTTAATGCTTAATTACTAACCCGTGCCTTCACCTATGCAATGTTCTGTGCAATCTCCAAAGTCTTCGAACTGGTAGTCGCAATTGTCCCACAGACATTCAAACACAAAATCAGGATGCAGGGTTTTGTCCGGTTTCTCAGGCTGAAAGTGAAACAGTCGTAATGAGTTTCCGCATCTCCAGGTTTATATGTTGCGACCTCAGTCATAGATGATACATCATATTGACGTGAGCATATCCAGCGAGATAAAGAGAAATATAAACCTTTTGTTTGGCAGGCGACATTCCAAGATTGGCAGCCGCCTCTGCACCCACACGAGCGGTGTGTTCCTCATTGCATTTTGCCGCTTTCTCTTCCCACGACTGTTTTGTGGAAGATGATAATGAACGCCACTCATTGCCCACAATTCTCGATATTTCACCTGGAATGATAGTACATTCAAAATAAGTTAAGACAACAGTTGAAGAACAAAAATAATTTTAAATACGGGTTGTCCTTGACTTATGATCGAAATATTTTACTTTTAAATATTGCTCGATCCTGATCTTTCTTCCCGTATGTATCAACCTTTGGCAATGGCGCTCCGTAATGCAATAGAAAAAAAAAAAAAAAAATTTGTCATGAGTGCGAACTGTCGTAAGTCGAGGACTACTTGTATTCAAAAACAGTTCTCATTTATTTTATCTTAAAAAAGTTCAACATTAGTTTAACATTTTAAACAGAACTTGGGTTTCTCACCTCCAAGTACCAGTAATTGATTTGTAAACAGTGTTCATGTTTTAACCCCCCTCCGCACGTCCAGTAGAATGGAATAAAACCCACCTCCACCCTTCATTTAATGTAAGAATTACAATCATTGTTTACCAAAGAAATAAATAACCTTGCGATATGGTTAGTCTGAAGATGCTTCTTAAAGAGGCGAAACGCGTCACGTTAGTGATAAAGCAAATGGAATAACTAAGTTATCAATTTTAATTTTATATTAAAAATGAACTTTCACAAAGTTACCGCCGAATCTATAGAAAAGTTCGTAATATTTATGAATTCAAAAAGTATACGTATTTTCAGCATGCGTACTCAGGTACTTAGTTAATCTGTTGATTTTATATGTCGGATCGTCTTTACACTAAAATTAAAGAATGGGAAATTTTTAAATGATTATGGTCACATTTCACAGTCCTGTCAATTTTAGGCAGTTAGCGCTTAACCTTCTGGAAGTTTTTTTACATGAAGATCATATTTTTCTGACTGATTCGATAGTTTTTTATTGTCAAGTAGTTTTTGTTTGAGTCTACTGCATACTATTAATAAAAGGGAAATATTTGACAGTACTCACCAAACGAGGACTCAGGATTGCTTGCAGAAATGGCCTTGCGCACATCACTAGAGTACAAAATGTATCCGGTGACCAGTTTTTTTCTTTCCCCGCCAGTTCCCCCGTCTTCCTTCTTTTTCTTGGAAGAGGTCGGATGGGGCGAGGAGAGGGTGTGAGGCGTGAGAGACGCCGAAGGCGCAGGTGTCGCAGATCCTCCGGCGAAGTGTCCAGCGAGCGACAGGGAGAGCTGAGTCGCGGGCGATGCCATCGAACACTCATCCAGAGAATTCTCCAGAAGTATCTCCACATCTTCAGACTTCTCAGAGAACATCATCATCGAGGAGTCATTGTTCATTTGGAAATCCTGAAAACATGAAGGAGTCTGTTCATTGATATAAGTGTAACAATCGTAAAACGTTGGAAATTGATTGTCATAATATGACAATATATAAAAGTATGGTATAAAATGAATTCAAAATTAATAAAAATGTAAATATTAAATCATTTAAAAATTATATTCCCTTCATGTGTGTGAATGGATTATTTTAGTATTTAACAGATATTTATAACAATTCTGAAATAGAATTACAGAGGACCAAAAGAATTCCTGTCCAATTGATGAATTTAATGTTGCATTCATGTTACTGAATCAGTCGGCGATGCGTTTATTTCATGTGTAAAATGCTTTTTTTAAGTTACCACAATACGTAATTTAAAAAAAAAATGTTTCACCATGTGAGAATTGGAAGATGCTGAATGCGCAGAAAGATTAGCCCTCATCACGTGAGGCGGCTGCTGACTGACCCCTGACACGTCTTGGACTGAGGCCAATGGGGGCGGTCCTAGGACTTTCGGAAAATTGTAAACCTGTTAAAAATACAGAAATCTCATCACATAATCAAAGTACAATAATTATTCATGTACCCCATAAACTATAATTTTGAACACTCAATATATATGAACATAGACTGTGACATTGTAATTGATGATAGGATTATATTAATATAGAGATGACTACAATATCCAGCTGTTTGGTGTAGATAAAAAACTTTTGCTTATACAATAAAGTTAAAATAAATATGACACGGTAGCGAATAACAAGCAGTTTTCAAATAACATCTGTCGAGATAAGCTTGGACATGGTTACATCAAGGCAGAAGAGTTGCTTCAAAATTTAAACAATACTCGGCATAAATCACTATCAAGTGAGAAATTGCAATTTTTTAGTTATGGATATGGTTGGAATCATGACTATTTTGCTCTATTTTTAAAAAATATTTTCATATCTCTAACTCAAATAGTATTAGAGAAAAACCATTTAATTTATTTGATCACATTTCAAGATGGTGAAATCGAGAGTAAAAGTATCCATTTTCATTTATTTAGAAGAAAACTAAACATATAGTAAACAGAAAATATATGGAAACTTCAAATGACTTCTGAAAAATGACATATTTAAACTTATACTTATAGACAATATCATTCAACATTTTAATAGATTATTTCTGTTTGCTGACAAGTGCCATTAAAAATTATGTCAGTATGAAATGGAAAGTTGGTGAGAGGTTATAAAATAAAATATCAACTGTTCTATGGAGAAGAATTAAAAGTCTTTCCATGCGTTAAATTTTAATCAATTGTTAATGCGCTTCGCGGTGAAAGGATTAATGTGCTATAATGGTTTGAAGATTCTTACTTCATCCGTTGTGACTGACTCAGAGTGCTCATATTTTCGAAGACCAGTCTTCAACTTCCTTGATGTTCGATATGATTCATCATAGAGAGCTTCGCAGACAAATACATCCGTCTCCGGAATTTCCGTAGGCCGACCTGAAGATAATTATTTGAGAAGTAAATATTTTTGACGACAGTAGATTTTTCATTTCCATTTATGACATAAGCAAAAAATTTTTACGCAAACTATAATGTAGACCAGTGCTCTGTAACCGCTGTGCCACGGCACACTAGTGTGCCATGAGGTGATGCTAGGTGTGTCACCGCATGTTGCTTCATTGCAAAAAAAATAACAAGTCTCTTGTCTCCAAGACTTTGGCTGTACATAAATTGTTAATTATGTATATTTATCAAATGAAAAGATTAATATCTTTGTATACATGGACGTGCAGTGGATTATCTTGATCACACAATATCACTTGCGTAAAAGCAAGTAAGAGAAAAGACCACATTCTAGCATGCACCTTTACTTTACATGTGATTGAGCGAAAATAAGAAAAATTCACTGCATTCACCTTTTGTACATATATATTTTTGTGGTGTGCTGTGGTCATCTATGGAAAATTTTGGAGTACTGTGCAGGAGAAAATGTTGCAGAGCACTGATGTAGAGATATTTTAGGTAGGTATGCCGCTTTCATATTTTTAATGATATTATGAAATATGAAATAATAAAATAAATGGAAAAATATTCAATGAAATAAAATCACTTTTCACTTACATCGGAGGTATTCATCGTAATGTAAAACAGCACATTTTCCCACAATACCAACTAAGGGACTAGAATCGAGAACAGCTGTCAAAAGAACCTCTTGTTTGTAGAAAACCTGAAGTAAACAATAAAAATTAATATGCAGACATTCCTCTTAACTGAGCCAAGGTTAATTGGGGCAGCTGCTTATTTGGGCCGAATCTCAAGGAACGGAAATCAAACCAAGGAACTAAAAGTATTTTATATTGCTTAATTGGGCCAGTGAATTTAAAATCTCAATACAGACATTACACATAATCTAGAGAAAAAATATCATTCAGAATTGCTTTAAGGTTTGCTGTCGACTACTTTGATCAAGACATATATTTACTCATTGTTTCATTACAACCCTTGATAATAAAACTGGCAATGGTTTTTAAAATGAAGGTTTTCTCACTGCCAATCACAAAATGGTATCTTTCAAAAATAATAACTCTAGAGTTAGCAATAAATGTAATACAAACCTTATTAATGGTAGCAGCGACCTCCGATGGGAATATTAACCAAGGCCCGCGGAAATAACATTTGCCACTGAAACATATAAAGATGGATTACATTTATACTTCAATTGAATTAAAAAGTTATTCGGGTGATGAAAGGTGTAGTCGGTGAACGATAAACTAACTCTTTTGTTTCCCAAATGGTGTCCACCTGAGCGATCATTTGCTTTCCTCCATCGGTGACGACGTACACATAGTCTCCTGTTTTGATGACACCCGAGCACACTGTGTTGTACTGCTCATAATATGAATTCTCATCGTCTCCACCGAGAGGATTGAAGACCATAACATTCTGAAAAAAAGATCGACAATAGTTTTAGATAGTGCCCCTTCCTATATGAACACTGATTTTAAAATACACGGTACTTAGAACCCAGTATCACAGAAATCTATTTTTTTTTATTGCCCTATATGATATCTTCATTACTTCAAATTGAAATTTATCCTCTAAAAAAAACATTAATTAATTATCTCACATATTTATTATATAGACATATAAGAGTATTATTTTGTGGCTGCCCGTGAATTTGTTGTGTTCGTCAGCTGAGAAATTTTAAAAATATGATTGGAAAAACGATTGTTGTAAAATCAATTCCGGTGAGGGGATTTTCAAATTTGATTAAAAACATTAGCAATCATGTCAGCAATATTAGTATAATTGTTATTGTTCAATTACTTAATTGTGTATGTTTGACAGAGTTGACGACTCGGCTACAGGATAGAATAATCAGAACGTGTAATGACAGCAGATATGGTGCAATGCTGCCTAAATTTATATGTAAACGGAATTGTTTGTTATGGTTTCTCGCTATCGATGTATTTTCATTTTTATGGAAACATGTATGGTAGTTGATTTATAGAAGATTTCAAAAGTACTATTTGGTCATCAATTCAACAGTATCTTTTCAGGGTCTCTTCGATTCTAACGCAACGTGGTTTTACTGTAGTTAGATAATATTACTGGTGATTCATACCGGTCTCTCTTTCTCTTGAACATTTTCCAAAATGTCCAACTCGGCCAATTCGTCTTTGTGCTTCTCCACCCGTTCTCTGAACACCGACATGACTCGCTTTGGTTCCAGAGGTTCACTCCTAGTCACCAGTTGTATGCCGTCAGTACCCGTTGGCCAAACTTTTATTTTCTTAAACGATCTTGTCTTCGTCGAGTAACGTGATTCACACACATACACATCTTTTTCAGCAAAACCTACAAAAGAAAAATTAAGGTTTGTAACATGGAAAAAGCATTTCTCAAAAAGGAGCGAATACAATGCTTGATATAAATATGTATTGTGCAGTCTTAAATGAAATATGTAATCAAAATCTATCGCCACGCAACGATACTGTAATTTTATGCGTCCCAAATTCTACTGATAAAAAAAAACAATCAACAGATGATATATTTGTTATTCTTGTTCACATTAAAAACAAATAAATGTATTAAATAACTAATCAGGAGTATGATATTATCAGATTTTACAAATTTCTAGTTAAAACAGGTTCCTCTCTATATCTCTATATGAACTTGTAAATATCACAGTATAATTCCTAATAATGTTTGACTTAACCTACCTTCCGGGCGCAGCTTGAAGTAATCTTTGACATTCATAACCCAGCATTTTCCGATCACTTGATCTAGGGTCACCGCCAAATGAGATTCGGTCTTGAACACTTCTTGTTCTAAAAATCGTCGGGTTGTCACGTGGTATGTTTCATATGGCCTGAAACAAAATTTACTAATTAATAACAAAGTATTAACATTCTGGGATTGTATTATAAAAACACACCAACCTGAAAAAGCAATTTCCATAGACCATCGGCACATCCTCCGCATTGGTCCAGACCCTTTCAACTTGAAGAATAGAATGTTCAGGCTGACCTTTCTTGGCTTGTATATGAACATAATCTCCTTTATTGTATTGAGTTTGGGCAAGAGGTTGACCGCCGGCAGGTATGAGACTCTCATCAGAGCTAGATCTGCAATTAGCCAAAAACATGAAATTGTCACTTTGTACATTGGATAAATAGTGCATGAAAATAAAAATTAAATTGCCGTATTGCTCATGAATCTTATGTCAACTGACCGAGTTTCATTATCTTCATCAGTGTGTTCCTCCAACATCTTGCATTGTTTAACAAGTTCGACGGCAGCCAAGACATCCTCTTTCTTCACCCGCAGCGCTGGCGAAGCGAGGACTGCTCCAGATTTGCAAATGTCATCTCTCGACGCAATGTAAAACAGTTGCATTTCTACAGAATCCTCAAACACTTGACTATCTGTTCGGGAAAGATTTCTTGCCCTGGAAAAGACTGCATTGTGAGTTGAGTTTTATTTGCACGCACTTAGAATAAAGTATGTTAGTAATGAAGCATTTTCAATTATAATTAATAGCTATTTCTGATTGGCATGGAGAAACCAATCTGATTCCTCTTGAATTGTTTGGAAAATAATGAAACGTTTCTAGCCCACCTTTCAAAAACACCGAACATATCTTCTTGGAAATGATCCAATCTCTTATATAAACCTTTGTCAAGCCTCCTTTTGACGAGATCTAAAGAAATAGCTCTAGTTCGAGTGCCGTTCATATCATCATGCTCTGGAAGTTCGGCCATACTGTCTGAGAAACACCTGAATAAAGCGAGATAATGTTTTACATTTAACTGTCAACATAACTAAATAAATGTTTTATAAAGTAATTACTTATATCAATGTAATTTATAATACGATTAAAATATTACTAAATGATTAATCATAACCAAACATTTATTTCATAGTAGTTTTAAGAATAACTCTTACCTTCCTTCTTCGTCTTGATGGTTGTAAACTGTAGTGAAAAGATTCATGAAAATTTCTTGAACTGCCGAGGCGACATCAGGTACCGATTCATCATCCTCCCTGTAAAAAAATCCCAAAAATTAAATATTCAATTACAGTATGTTAATAGAATCTATTTAGTACACATGTTTTAGAAAAGTTACCTCAACATTTGTTTAGTTTGAAGACAAACTCTCTGTAACACCAAGGCGTCTTTATATATTTGCGAATCCGGTTCATTATATTTGCAAGCATTGTCGAACATCAAAACAAAATCTGTCGCAAGTTCCTTCACAGAGGAATAAATACTCGATTTTAATTTTTGTGCGATTCTTTCCATATCAATGGGGCTCTTTATTAACTCATAGTAATCGGGGTACTC
Source organism: Himalopsyche phryganea (assembly GCA_022494535.1). Classification (NCBI taxonomy): domain Eukaryota; kingdom Metazoa; phylum Arthropoda; class Insecta; order Trichoptera; family Rhyacophilidae; genus Himalopsyche; species Himalopsyche phryganea. Next base: position 1,551,310 of record JAGVSL010000062.1, read on the forward strand.
CAATTTATTGGGGAGTTTCATAAAAATCAAAGCCAACTGTCTATTCTTGGGATCCCTGTAGTCTCTGATCGCGTCATAAAGCGTTCTTAACTTCTGCTCTATGGGAGACAGCTGTTTAGGTTTGGATTTGACCACCTTCAGCGGAGTTTTTCTCTCAGCAGAGGTATTCGTCAACTCCTTAACTTTCTCATTGAGAGCTTTCTCTAATAGATTGGCGTCTTCATATATCATGGAGCCCTCCTCGTTATACTGACGGCAGTTTGAAAACATCACTTTGAAGTCGGCTACGATTTGGTCCAAAGAATTATAGCGTTCATTCTGAGAGAAAAAAGGAAATTGTCATTAGGTTGACTTGAAAATATTTCAATAAAAATTTCAGCAATACAGATGAATACGGTACCTTTATGTTCGACTCTATCATAAGCATATCGATAGGTCTCTCAATAACATTATAATAATCAGGATACAGTTTTTTAGAAGGCTTCTCCATGAACAAGAGCATAGGCTGACGTCCATCGGAGCAAGTGAAATCCAACAGGTGTCTCTGCAGAGCGTGAAGCTTTTTTCTAATGGGCATAGACGCGGGACCTGATGCTCTCGCAGGAGTCCCAGGATTAGAGTTCTGAGCGGATAACGGTGGTGGGGCTACCACGGGGAGAGGATTTAAACGTGGGCGACCTAGAGAAATATTAACATGTTGGTCACATTTACTCTTTCAAGTACTGCAATGATGAACATAGCAAGCAATATAATTATAATAATTAACATGAAACGGAAATTAACCAACCTCTCCCTCTTCCGCTGCTGGTCACAGAACTCTTCATGGAAGACAGACTCTCATCGTCATCACTCGAAGACTCTTGAACTATATCCAGGAGTTCCTGTACCCTTTGCTGCATCAGTCTTTGCAGTTTGACGGCGTCTTTGTAAAGTCTGGATGTGTGGACATTGTACTGCTTGGCATTTTCAAACATAATATTCATGTCGCCAGCAACTTCAGACAGCGTTCCGTAATCACCTCGTTTGATTTTCATTTTGATTTGTGTCAACGAAACAGGATTTTTGATTTCTTTATAGTAATCTGCATAGTAGCGCTTCGATGGTAACTTCCAAAATGGCTCAGACATCGGGACTCCTAAAATTTTCATTAATTTTATTTATTTTAGACATAACTGAATTTATACTATGGACAAATGAGGCGCCCAGTATCAAAGTTAGCCAAAGGTCCTCTTGCAGGTTTTTCAAGAGGAAGGAAATTCTGTAAATTTGGATTATTGAGATTTTGTACACTTCCATGTATTTTGTCACTAACGACCCGGGTTTCGCCTTTCGGCATCTCTAGGCATTCGAGCGCACGAATGGACTCAAACTGACAAATTTGATATTGAAATTCCATCAAGCACCCTCAGTTGATGTCTTAAATTAAATAAATATTTGAATGAAATATTTTCCACAAGATACTAGAACCCATCAGGAATACTTAAAAATGAAATAATTGCATTTAACTTTATTATGAAGGCTCTAGCATGAGGTACCAATATGCTTTTGGCCCGTTTTGATAGTGAGTTTTTCCTTTGGCTGTTTTTATAGTAAGCGATGAACTTTTGGCATTTTTTGATACTAAATGAAAGGAAAAAAAATAGCCAATGCATATTCAGTAAGATTATCATGTTTTATTGAAAAATATGCAATTCAAACAAATAACCACCCAAAAATAGACATTATAATTTCACAAAAAAATCATTAATTTTATTTTTATACAAAAAAATAAAATTATTAAAACAGTTCTTAATGAGGGGGGTATGCCGGTCTGTTTGGTTTAGTGGTAAGAGCTTTGCCATAGCCATTAGATGCGTCTGGGTAATAGTCCCGGCAGTGTCAATATTAAATTCAGATTTTTTCAATGCGATGTTGTGATGTTATTTCTCCTCGAGTTGACCTCGAGTGACTTATAAAAATTCTCATTCGGCTTATCTCATTTTGTCGGCGTCCGTGGCGCAGTTGGTAGCGTCGTTAGCTACGGTTAAGGATGTCTCGGGTTCAATTTCCGGTGCGGACAGTTTTTATAAATTGATCTTCCAATCGATTTATGGATTTCTGTTCGTAGTCATGCATGTTTCCTCCCACCCATCCGATCCTTAAAAATGGGGCGTAGCGAGAGCGATTAACTAACCACTAGTCCTGTCTTAGCAATCTTCTCCTATCCCTACTCTCTTCGAAAAAAAGAGAGGTTGAGCAACTAACAAGCAGTTCTCATAGAAAAACTTATGTTGAGATACGTTCATTAAAAGGCCATATGCTTCACATTGGGAGCAGACATGGTAAAAAAAAACTCATTTCATTTTTCGATTTCAAATGATTGGTGCATTGCCATTAACGGTAATGTTAAATTTATTTTTAATTATAAATTTTACATATGTAATTTTAAATTTTATATATATAATTTGAAAGGTTTATTAAGATTTTCGAAACAGTGTCTTAATAGGGTGGGAAACTTTATATGTACAAGGTTTATGATTGTAATGTTAATTTTTATTTTTTTCACTTTTGCTATCGACGTACGGTGAGGATGGGTGGGAGGGAATTTAAGACATCACAGAAATCCATAAATTGATTAAAAAAATCAACTAATGAAACTGTTCATTACCGTTATTCTAACACGTGAATATCGCAGCGAAGCCTAAGAGATTTACCACTCGACAATGTACCCGACATATGGACTGACAATGTTAGTTATAAATGTCTTTTTCTGTTTATTATCATGGTTATAAACTCCAACACAAAGTACACAAATGCTATGGTGAAATGATAAAACTTCGAGTACAGATGAGATTTCAATTGTCAACAAAAAGTTTAGAGCAAAAAAAAATGAAATATATAGAATATTCATATTTTTATCTTAACTAAGACACATATGAAAAGTATGCACCCATTTTATTTCCATATTAAATAACGTAGACTATATTGTAATCCAGTGATTTTTTTATGGTTGTAATTCACTTACTTCATTTCCGTTTGTTTTGCACATTTTAATAAATATTGGTCTCTTTTACCTTTTATAATGTGACAAATTTCATAATCTTCCATTTTCGCATTTGATTTTTGAAGAATTAATATTTTTTAACTAAAAAATCAATAAAATACAACCAAAATGTAAGAATTTACAAGTTTTGTGAATCAAACGTGTGTTATGGCGGCCATATTAGATTTTTTTAAATTCAAGGCCTGTGATTGGCTCGTCAATGGTAGCTATGGGTGCAAAGAATTTAATGTCAAACAAAACTAAAAAATGTTAAAAAGTGCCTTTGGCTAACTTTGATACTGGGCGCCTCAAATAAAGTGCTCAGTCAAGTAAAGAAAAACAGATGTCAATGAATACTGACCATTGGCCCCTTGGTAATTCTTAACAGTCTCCAAAAGCTGCCATTGCGGGCTCTCCCTCAAACTGGACTCCACATCACTATCTGCCGTCGCTTTTTCTGTGTCACTGTCTTGAGATTCAGGTGGAACGACAATGTTTCCTAGTAAATTATGCATTAATTAATAAAAACAAATAAATGATCCCATATCTTCAATTCACCAGCTCAACATCCTTTGGCTTCATTTACGAAATCCAGTACAAACATCATAGTTTCAACAATAGATTTATAAATGGAATTATGGCATTGTGTTTGAAGGCGTGGATGTCTGCTGCCTAGAATTCCCTCCCGCCCATCTAATCCTAAAAACGGGGCATAGCAGGAGTGATTAGCTAACCAATAGTTCTTCCCCAGCCCTATCTTTCTATCCTACTCTCTTTGAGAAAAAGAGATTGAGTAACATGCAGTTCTTGTAGACAAACTTTGTTGAAATAAGCTCCATTATAAGTCCATACGCTCCACATTGGGAGCGACATAGTGAAACAATACATATCCTAAATACGCTGTTATTAGATATGATATCAAAATATCTTAAGTAAAGAACTCTTATTTAAAAACCTGTTTTTGGAAACCATTGAAAAACATTCACTTAATGTTTTGAATTTGAAAACTTCTGTGATTTATTGTGTTCTATATATTTTTTTATCACAATCCTGAAAGTACATGTTTTTGTGTAGCATAATTAACAACAGGAATTTGTCAGGAAACCTAAACTTATAGAAGGACTAAATATATCAAATCAGTAAAGTACAAAAATAAATATGATGGTGTATTTCCTGTAGTTATTATTAATGAATTGTGTTCAGAACATTTTTCAAAAACACTTTGCATAGATTGCTATTGCCTTACAATTAAAGATAATAAAAAGGGTGAGAAATTTCAGTTATATTGCTTCCCCAGTGAGCGCGATTCTATTGTATTCAACCAGGACTCAATGAATGACCAAATAAATTATGAATATTGTAAAGTAAATAATATAGAGAAAGTTTAGTTATTGTTAATTGTAAAAACCTGAAACTGCAGCACTGGATAAAGAAAGCGGAAGCGGCCGGGAAGACCGCTTACTTCGAATTCGCTCCGATGTTTTGGCAGGTGTTTGTGAACGGCCGTGCTCAATTTCTGTTTTCTTAGCCTGAATATGCTGAATGATGAAAAGAAAAAGTATGTGTTAATAATCAGATTAAAAATAAAGCATTATAGTAAAAACCATGAAAGTCCATCAATGAAAATAATTATGTTTTTATTTTTCCAAATTGATTTTATATCAAAACATGGTAAAAACTACTAATGATTAAGAATTTATAATATACATAACTCAATAATAGCTGAAAGAAGAATATTATATTCGACTCGATACTTATTAATTCGAAGGGTTAATAATTTATATCTATGCGAAATAGGTATTGGTTAATTGGATAGAAAGTGTTAATAAATAGCAATAGTGTTAGAATTATTTGTAGATCACACAGATTAATTATACTTATGACAATTCATGCATATGCGGCACTTTGCAATATATATTGTAAATTATGTTTAACAAATATAACTATTATATCGTTTACCATTACAGATTTATGCCCCCATTCAAATACATATTATACAATAATATATCGACTACATATCATAAAACCAAAAAGTAACAATTGGTGTAGGAAGGTTGATCCCAATTTTAGCAGGCATTGAGACAAATTATAAGCATGTAATTTTATAATGCTAAAATGTCAGATTCATTACGAAGTGGTAGATTTAATTACTCTTTTAAGGGCCTTAGCGTCTTTGTATATCTGAGAGCCAGGTTCGTTGAAAGTGCAAGCATTTCTAGTGATCAGTAGAAAATCTCTCTCCATCTGTGAAAGCGATGAATAATCACAGTTTTGAACTTTGCTCGCGACTATTTTCAGATCCATCGGACTTTTGATGACATCATAATACTCGGGATAACGCTTCTTCAGTGGCAAGTTTAAGAATGCAGTATGCAACGGGCGACCTTCGATCGTGGCAGACATTACCTAAAATATACATTTAATATTGTTTATTGTTAATAACTCACGAAATTATATTACGATATAAGAAATATGCACTCGGCTTGAATTAATGAAAACGGTGTTAGGTGAATAATGAAATATTCATATGTTACCGAAAGGCCATTAATACCATTTCATAATTTACGTACTTACTGTTAAATTCTTTTAAACTACCGGCATGAAAATACGTTAGAACAATGAAGCTATAATTTTTACATTTACACAGAATAGATTTTCTAAAAGGCCAATAACATCTGGTACTGAAGTTGATTTTTAAATTTCCCACGAGTCCCGGAGTTTTAAGTGACCGATTGGAGCGGAAGGTCATAAATAAATTTAATAATGGGCTCCATGAATGTCAACTTTGAGCATCAAATACAAGTGATTCTAATTTTAAACTGGAATACCAACTCGGTTGATGGGAAGCATGTGAGTTAATGTTACACAACCCGCTCACTAAATAAATAAAGTATGAATAACATACAAGAAAACTGCAAAAAACAAATCAAAAAATGTGCTTAAACCAAACTCGAGACATTGACAAAATACATGTAATAAATCGTAATGGAACTTTCTTTTGAAATGGAAGAACTTACAGCGACGAAAAACTCCTCAAATATTTCATCATCATCATTGGTGGTGGAAGCCTCAGATAAATCTCCTTCAACATTATCAAGACTTGTAGTCGATTTCCGTGATGTTGATGCCAATCGGGACATGCGGGATGATTGTTTAATATCATCACCTAAAAACAGTTTATTATTTCAAAATCATATTAGAAGTTCCAGATTGTTAAAATGTAAATAAATAAAACAGGTAAATAATTCCAGATCAAATCTCAAACAAACATATTATGCTTAGATATTTTTATAAATTGTGACAACGTATGTGTTTTATTGGCACATTTGACAAAAGAAAACTCATTCTCTTGTAATATCATAAATGCCTCAGCAAATATGGGCGATGGTGATTACTGTGACCGTACGGTCACGCTCGTCTCTGGAGGGTTAATATATTCCAGGTCTGTGATTTCGTTCTAAACTGTAAAAATCTGAATTGCATGTCGTAATTTCACCAGCCACTTTGACATAGCCGTTGATACACATAATGTATTTTTTGTCAGCAGTGATAAAGAAAAGGACTCAGTCTGTCAATTGTTGACAACCTGGCTCTACCACAAATATCATAATCCACAACTTAAGATATTTTGAATAACATTTACGAAAACAAGCTAATTTGGACGAAATGGATAAAACAATAATCATATTCTATAAAGCTGTTACACAAGGAATGCAAAACATTCACCCCTTATTTTAATATGAAACAAGTTTAACATACCACTTGAACTCTCAAGATTCTGTTTAGTCTGGACGTACAAATTCCACAGACTGATGGCATCCTTATGCTCCACAGTATCCGGTTTGTAAAATGCTTTTGCATTTTTCACTAACAATTCGATATCTGCTCCCATGTCATCAATATCTTCATAAGAATCAGTCTTCAGCTTTTGCTGGACCTTGAAACAATAATCTCAAAATATTGACATTTAAGTAACAAATTTCTATCACGTTCATGTTAATTTTATCAATAGATTTAATAATATTATCTTAAATGAAAGGAGATTGTTAAATTATTTATTTCAAACCATTTTATAATAATGTGGAGTATTCATTACCAAGACTTACTTATAAGTGATTTTTTACTCTGATAAGTATATAAAACTTATTAGAGTACAACAGTTTGTTTGGATTTTTGTAGCTTCTATTGTAGATGAATCTCTATCATCTTAAAAAGATTCAAGTTGGTATCGTTCATACCCTTCCCAATCCACAAGATACCGCTGGTAAGCAATTTCAAACGGTTGCTAGTTATGATTCTGGAGTAAGATTTGATCATATTGGGTAGTACTGGTCAACTTAAATAAGTGCATTCATATAGATGTTAAAATGAAATACGAAAATTACCTTTAGTAAATCGATAGCCTGCGTGACGACTTCATAATAGTGAGGCTCCTGCCTACGTTTGGGAGCCCTTATGAATGAATCACATAACAGTGACCCGTCTTCCTTTCTGTAACATCTTATCGTATCATAAAGTTGTTGACAAAGTTCTCCCTGAAATTTAACCAACTGTGTTCATACTAAATTACAACAAACGCAATCAATTCCCCGCATTCGAGCACCTCAATATCTAAGTCAAATATATATTACAATGTGTCAGAATTGGGAAAGACCCAAAACCTGAATGTGGCAGATACGACATATTAATTATCAAAGCCATTAATATGGAAGAGGTATGAAATAACATTGTCAAAAGATAATCAGAAAACAGCGAAGATTAGGTTTAAAATGGATAGGGTAACGGTTAGTAAGAAATTATAATCTACACAACAGATAATATATATTCAAATATAACTAAATACTCAGCATGCCCCATTTTAAATATCAAACTAAAGCAAGATTTTTTACATATTAAATTATTCATATTCAGAGTATGTGATATGATTCCAAGGGCATTAATCAATCACATGCAACATTTTTCTCACAGGTATGGTCATATTTACAAAAAATATTCTTACAGGATCCGGTCTGCGTTTCTTCCGAGCAGATGCGTGCGGTGGGGGATGATCGTTGGTACTGTCGCTCTCTTCTCCGTCATCGGCTTCACCTCTGCTCGCTCCCGAAGAAGCTCTCCGACCTCGCTTACTCGTCATTGCCGTTGAGCTGGTTGAATCGATATAAATATTTTCTCAATTACATATTTTTTTAATTTCCGAATAATTAATGTGTACTGCTCCCTAGTCAGTTATATTTCAGGGGAAATGAATCACTTCAAGTCGATAGCTACCACCGTTTCAAAAATTTTAGTCCCTCCATTGTGTAATCAAATTTTTACATATGTATGAAGTGTTGTCTTGATATAATACTAGATACCCAGGTATCTATATAAATATAGCTGCTCAGGGTTAAATCTAACAATGTGGGATACTTTATAAATTATTTAGACAACAATAATTTGTATTATTGATGGGTCACCAAGCACACAGTATGTGTACTAGTTAACACCTCAGGAGTGACCAGTAATTTTTTAAACAAAGGAGCTATGTAGAAAAAATACACCTCCTATTCAAAAATAATAATTGGTAGGATGATGCAACACGATGGTCGCTGGTTTTCTTAGAATCGACAGCCATAAATCTTCTCAGGTACACTCAGGGAGAACGGAAATATTTGCTCTTGGATAGTGAACCCAGATGCAAAACCCTACCTAAATATATTTCCAAGAATCTCATATGTATATTTGTTAGTTATAGTTATGTCCATCTGTCACAATATAAGATTTAAAAAATATTACATAAAAAACCATTTTTATTTCAGTATTAGTGGTCCGTGAAAATGTTTTCCTTTTTTTACCTGTCCGCAGGTGTAAAAAGGTTGGGGAACACTGCTATAGGGCACAGAAGAGGCAGGCCGAAGATTTACTGGGTATCAAAGCCGTTAATAACGGTGGTTTGTTTGGGGTACCGAGCGGGAGGACGGCCACTTTGGATAGAGATAGATAAGAGACAGCTTAAATTTTCACGCTCTTAATGTTGATTACCTGTGCTAATCACGTTTTCTGGATCCGGAAGCTAAATCAACATTTACTAGAACTACAGAACAACATTTACTACTAATTTGGATTCTAATAAATCAACATTTATTAGAATCCATGATTGCCGAGTGGATTCCTTGAATATTACCAGTAGGCCACAGCAATCATTTGTTGAATAGGTAAAGACACGTCAATTGTGATCATCATATTACCACATAGATTATTTCAATAGTTTTCGAGAAACATTTAAGTACATTAATTTGAATAATGAACTGAAAGCATCCACTTCGTTTAGTAAAATAGTAACCACCATTTACATTAGTCAAACAATGGGATATATCTTATCAGTCTTATAGGCAAGATCTATAGTTTTGGTATTCCCGATTAGTAGAGAAGATTTCCACTTTAAAACTTATTCATAAAATACGTTTTACAAATTGAACTGACATGTAACAAATTGCATTGACTTAGTTAGTTAGTTTGAATAAATGGTGAGTTATAAATTTAGTCAAAATTATTATTTCTATAAAAGCATGGTGACTACATTGAAATTTGTAAATATTTACCGATAATATTCGAAACTTTAAAATTTTTTGCCAAGTATAAGTACAGCTAGTCGGCGTTCCTTTTGCCGTAGACCATAGACTAAAATGCACAACAAACGTCAAATCAAGTGTAGCCAAGTGAAATAAGCATACCGTCAAACGGGGCTATTTCGCCAACCAAGTATAATCCCGCGTAATATAAATTATTCTGTTTATTATATTCTTAACCTATTTTTACAACCATTTTTATTATGTTTGTAATTGGTGTATGCCTATGCACACAAAAATAAAATTTTACAATAACTTACGAGAAATTCTAAATGTTTAAAAGATTCAGTGTGATCAAATAATGATTTTGAATAATTTTATAAACACATATCTTGTCTACACGAGTGTTAAAAGAAGTTAAGGCCATATAAACAAAATACATTTTATTAGGCGGCATTATTCTTCGTAAACGAAATAACCCCAGTTGACGGTATCGTAAGTTATTGTAAAACTTTACTTTTGTAAATAGTGTAGGTATGTAAATTTAAAGAAGTAAAACTAATTGTGGCAAAGCCTCTTGTTCTTAACTTTTAGTGGTTGCTATAGTTGTGGCCATACAAAAAAAATAATTTTTGGTACCTAGCCGAGATTATACTTGGTAGGTAAAATAACCCCATTTGATGGTATCTAATTAAATGTAAATAATTATTTTTTTTCCCAAAATGGATTGGAATTTTTGCTGAAGAGAACTTTAATTATGTAGGTTATGTTTGATTTGATTTTTTTCCGTTTTTTTAATCTCAAAGATGATTTTTTTAAGTATGAATTAATAATTCATGAAACAATAAAGATATGTAAACTAATCAACAAATGCTTTCATTTCGTTTTTGTTTTAGAAAAGTTTCATTATGTTGACTGGTATCTAAGCCTTGACCATAGCTTCCTCTCTCCCTCCTAAATATAGGGGGTTTTGCCTTGGCCTCTCCGAGTTTGCGGAACAGTCAATGCGGCCATTGGATATGCGTTGGACTTAGTTTGGAGAACTCCTGGTATAGGTTTGATATTGTTTATTATCGTGCCTTTTAATAGGTAATAAATATACTAATCATGCCTAGATATTGTATTATTGTATGCACTGGCGTTGTTACATTAAACAAGCCCACATGAAGATAATTCTTGCTGTATTAAAATCGATAAATTGATTGAATCTACGCCACTCCACTCGTTGAATTTCTCTTGATTGATTGATATACTATCTTTAGATCTAGGATGTGCTTAAAATGAGACCTCATAAAAACATAGAAAATAATTTAAAATAGGTTTTAGGCATAATAATATAAACAACATTCTTTTTATAAATTTCGGATAATTTTATTTCAACATACATAATACGAAACGTACATAAACAGTTATGATAGTAAATCTATTGGGCAGTAGATAACATTAATAAAATGGAAATTTAGCTTTCAATTGTTGGAATGCTATGAATAGAAATGCTGATAGATCTAATTAAATGGACAAATTCATAATTCATAATTCAGCATTCTCCCAATTACAACTTTCACAAGAATAAATAAATATGATATATAATGTGGTAGTGATGGAATGCAAAAATTCCCTGTTGTAATCAAATTTATTTTAAGACAACCATTTTTTTAATCCATGCACTGAGCAGCATAATCTGCCTTCTTTTTCATACAAGACAACATCGTTTCACTTTCATATCGACTGTGGAAAGGAAAAAGGACGTAACCCACACACAAAAAATATTGTGTATAGCCCAAACAAAAAGTTTATTAAATTGTATACATTGTGATTATCGAAAAAAATATATTTTGAAAAGACGGAGGGATGTGTCCTTTTGCCTTTCTACGGTCAATACATTATATATTTATATATAAATATAGTGTATTAGCATGTTTTGTGCGAGTTATACACAATATTTTTAGGTGTGGGTTATGTTCTTTTTCCTTTCCACTGTCGATATGTGCTTGAAAAATTATTGTGAATTTTGTAAAATTTTGTAAAAAAAACAAAAATTTTATAATGATCGTAGGTTATAATAATATTTTGGGAACAAATCACACGAAAAGTTGTAAATTTGTTTGGGGGAAATTATGCAATGTTATATTCTTAATTTATAATGTCTTTCAATAACATTAAATTCAGACGTTTTTTTTTAAACTCAAATCATCAAGACTTTCAACTACTAATAGACATTATTGGTTAATGGACCTTGTCTTTATGGCGGATATCACTGATAAGCTAAACCGTTTAAATTTCAAAATTCACGAGAAGGACAAATAAGGGTTCGCTTTAAATAATGTACGACACTTTTATTTTCCATTCTCATAAAATATTGCCATAAATTATTCAATAGTGATAGTTATTCTACCATTTCATGATAATCTACGCTTCAGGAGAAATAATCCTAAAACAGTTTAAATTAATGTGAACTTACATTGAATGACTGTTTTAATGGGATCGTTTCCCATACGAGATTACTTAACTGACTAGTACGTATATATATATATATATTATATAAATCAATAAATTAATATAAACAGGCAAGATAATTTATCCACCATAGTTACACTTCAAAAGCACTAAATTCAATCATTGGGAGAGGAAATCATTAATAATAGTTTTATTTATCGTATAATCAACATAGTTCACTTTTTTAAATAAACTCTTTTAGTTGTTAAGACATTAAGGCTATCTGCATTCATTGTTTTGATACTTCTATCTATCTGCTTCAATTTTTAATAACATTGTTTGAAGGAATGCATCAATTAGAAAATTTGATCAAATTAAGTACAGTTAAATAGCCAGCTTCAAACATTTCCTCTTATATAAATAACTAGTTTGGCAAACACAAGATTTATATTTCATCAGTTGATAATGCTCGTGATCAGAGAAACCGGTCCTGATCATCATAGAAATGTAAAAGTAGTACAAATGAATTGCGTTTTATTTTTTAAAATGTAAACATACCATAAAACATCATTGAGAATAACGATATACATTTTTAACACTTATATGAAATTTAATATCGATGTATTTAATTAAATAGCAAAATTTAACAGCAATAACCATTCCTTTATATGGTGAGTATAAAAAGTCCTTAAAATATAAATGATTGAGAATAATTTCAACATGTTTCATATTAACTTTTGAAGCCTCTGATGTTAGACAATATGTTAGAATTTATGATCATATGTACTATTGGCGATGGAATCAGTCGTACTCGAGATTGGAAGCGGAGCACTTTCAATTTCGGCGACATTTTTCTGATGAAATCGGGCGTCATATCTGAAACATTTCAATGAATTTAATATTCTTCTTGTAATAAAAATATTGCCTGAAAGAAATTTAGACATTTATAGATATTACATTATACTAAGTACAATTACTAATACAGCCCAATGACCCGTTACCGACTAGATAAATATATACTTTTTATCAGATAAGGACCCATTTGTTCACCACTAACTACTCAGCATGACGGTGAAATATGTACAAATGTAGCAAGCATTTTTTTGTGAACATAATAAATGGTCTCTACAGAGGACCACTCACCCACTATGCTGAAATTGGATAAGTGGATGGATGGGTGTGGAAGTTTGGTATGACTGTTCTCCAGTGAATTACTCCACTTCAACGATTGATTAACGTAGGAAGGGTTGGAAGCATCACAAAAACCCATATCTTTCGTTTAAATTCATCAAGTAATTGAGAAATTTATATAGGCATCCCTTAGCTATTTGCAGTATTTCTTATCTTATTGTGATACATTAATAATAAACATAAAATGACAATTTTACAGGGAATAATCCGATGAATATTGCGTTTGTGACTTGAATAAAACGTAGAAGGGGCGAAGGAGACTCTTGTGTCAGTGTATATTGTATACTTGATAAAAAGTTTTTAAGCAAGATCAATAAACATATTTAAAAAATGAGAGTATTCAATGTCAGTCTATTAAAAATTTAAGAAAGCAGCTATTGGTTCCATTAAAAAATTCTCACAAGTGGGTATTTTTCATAATTCAAGGATTTAATGAATTAACTGAAAAGAAAACGTTCAGGATTTTTTTTGAATTATGCAGTGTTTTTTTTTAATTTTTATGGTGAATGTATGTATAATAATGAAAAGATTCTAAGCAATGTACAATTTCATATATTTAGCAATAATTGTGGTTGTAGGTTACTTGGATCAGTGTCATTTAATACCGTTATTAAATAAAGGAAACATAATATAAAATTTGAATTGTTGAGATTTTGTACATTTCCATGTTCAAATTTGATATTGAAATTCCATCAAGCACCCTCAGTCGATGTCTTAAATTATGAAATATAATATATGCAATAATCTTCAGTTATACATTTCAAGATGTATTGAAAATGTATCCCTACAAATAATTATATCAACTTTGATTCCATAATATCTGCTTTGTACAAAATTCTAGGAACATTAAATTTCGACACCTGTAACTTTAACATTTTATTGCAAAGATTAAAAATATTTTAGGAAAATCCATATATCTCGGACCATTATAAAGTTGAGGTAATGTTGAATGAATGTTTAAAAGCAATACACTTATACAAATATTCTTAATGACGCAACGAAATGATGAAATGAAACGTATCTGATAGGTTAGTTTTACTGTAACATGGAGAATGTGGATTTAAAAAAAAGGTGATTTCAAAAAGTTTAATATTCAAATGAACAAAAAGGATTTTACTATTTCTGTTAAATTCATATCAACAAAGCATATAGAGTATAATATTTTTGAAATTATCCATTGATTTGCACTGATTTTCTATCAATGTGTTTTTTTTATTTTGACACAAATAGCAAAAGTTGTAGAATCAACAATGATATTATACAGGATTATTGATATATTATTTTTCTTCTAATATAACAGGATTAGAGAGAATGATTTCAATATAAAGAAGAAGTTTCTATATTACATGCAAGCAAAGCAAATCTGAATATGTGTACATATTTCACCTCAATCATTTCTCTGATTTATTGCAAAATGGGTTTGTCTTCACATTTTGAATGGGTCAATCTACCTCATAGCCAGGGACAATCACATATTCCATGTCATTCACACGACTGTAAAGCGGAACATACATTCCCATTACACAACAATGCAATAGCTACTTTATGAAATTGCAATGCAATATTAAATATTTGTTTCAATAGAGTAAAAAATGTATATTTATTCTTAAATATTTTTGGGTCTTCATCTTAAAATAGATTGTTGTAATTTTAATGCCTGATCATATAGAGGAGATCATATTTATCAGGTGATTAATGAAATGATATAAATTTTTTGGGTCTACCTCTTTCTTATGAGTTGGTAGATGTATATTAACATCATCGGGATGGGCGTCATGATAGCGACTGCAACTGGAACCACTGTAAACAAAATAAAAAGATTGCATAAATAAATCAGTCACATTTCGCTTACTCAAAAATGCCAAAAAGCGATATGTGCTACACACGAAATTATCTGTTTTTTGATCAAAGATTGTAGATGTTAATAAAATTCAATGTTTTTTTTTTTAAATGAAATACAATTTGTATTATACTACTTTATGCAATCATTCTTTTAATTGACCTTTATCAACATCCAAGTCGTATTTTGCGCTTGTCTATTACCTGTTGTGAGATCAGCTTCCGGTTGTGGCAGCGAGAACCTCAGAAGGAAAATAGAGATGCCTGTATTCTGGATACCGGTTTCTAATGCGATCGCCAAACAGTCTTCGGGTGACTGACGCAGGCCGCGAGCTCCAATATATCCTAAAGCGTATCCGAGCCAAGGAAACAACATGCCGGCCACTATTATCTATAAAATAAATCAGTAACAATATGATGACAACAAGTACAGGGTTCGATCTTATATTACTTATATTATATAATTGAGTAACACCAGTTTCCATGATTTGATGGTGATTTGAAGTAAGAAGAATAGGAACAACATGCAAAGTATAATTATAGGAGGTACTTAGTAGACATGTAGATAAAAAAACATATATATATTCGAGGTCCATAGCCAAGTGGTTTGAATCATTTTTCAGTTTATTTATCAATTTGTATCCAAAAGGGACAGCTGTCTCTGATGTTTCCATAAATCCCTACCCACTCCATATACAATTTTTAAAAATGGGCCATAGGGAGAGTGATCGTCTACTGTACTTTTTCTAGTCACATACTTACCCTCTCCAAACGGAGGAGGTTGAACGACTTATAACCAGTTTTAATTAAATAACTTCGGAAAAATTTCCCCATTGGGAACAAGATTAGTTTTGCTTATAAAATTTTAGTTTTGTCAATTCTGTGCTTATGCAAATTTTAAAATCTAAAATACAGGTTGTATTATAATAACTGATAATTTATCTTATAAAGTATCCTCACCTGCCATGAAAACAGCTCAAACAGATAGAGATTGGTGACGATCGCGAATACAATTATAAACAGTAAGAGTAGAGATGAGAAGCCTTTCAGAATCCGAACCATCAATTTTGCAAACCGAGGTAAATATCTCTGAGCCAGCAGACCGATACCCAAAGGTATTACCAAGCCGGCAGCCAGACCGGCGATTCTTCCGTAAGGGACTCCCAGGTTTCCTGATTTAAATATCTGGCGGCCCAATGTGAACAACCATAATGGCATCATTCCTGGTAGAAAAGACAACAATATTTAATCATATTTCGGGATCAGTTTATCATGCGGTGACCAATACTGACCTGACAGTATTACAATTATTATTATGGAGTATAAAGGTATAATACCATAATTTTAATATTGTTATTTTAGAAAATATTTCTTCATAGGTATAAGTTATCGATATATTTATCAGTTGGCAATTCATACCAATAAAAACATTGTTTTAACAATGGCTTCAAGTTTAATAACTTTATTAATTAATATCAATTCCCACTACAACGTATCATCATTGTTACATAAAAAAATCAAGCAAACTGTTGTTGAATATTTGCGAGTATATTTACTAGTGAATTTAAGAATATTAATTTCAATGAACTTGTCAGTTTGCTTGCCAGATGATAAAGGATAAAAGATGAAAATGAAAGAACAATATGGTATAGATTAAAAAAAAAAACATTTTTTGACATAACACGGTTTGAGTTTTTTTTCTTTAAATTGGATGTCAGCTAATTTTTACAATACAATGCAATCTTGGTGTATCATTTTCACTTTTATCATTTGTTTGGAGACTTTCCTGTAGTCATGGTTTTATTTGAAAGGCCCTTAAAAAAAGCCAATCGGGGTTACACTGTATTTACAAACAAACACTACATGATATTTAATCAAAATTAAAATAAATAAGTAAAGCTGTATACCAAATGCAGCAATTGTGCTGATTGTAGTCATCGTGACAGAGAGATTGAGATTTCCTCCGAGAACGTATGTCCAAATGTTTGATGCCCCACCACCAGGAGATACTCCCGTGAAAAACATGCCTAGTTGCATCTCTATGTTTCCAGGGAATAGAATCAATCCAAGACAATAAGATATCTAAAATTCAACCGTTAGTAATGAAAATTAAAATCAAAACATGTCTTGATTCTTAATAATTATTTAACACCACTATGTTATCAAAATAAAATAGAAGCCAATTATCAAAAATTAGACAGCAAAAATAATACTTACGACAGGCATAAGAACAAATTGTCCTGTAAATCCAATAGCTGGACCAATCGGTCGTTTGAGAGTTGCTTTAAGTGTGGACCAGTCCAACGCGCAACCAAAGTTAATATAAATTAACGAAACCTGAAATGGAAAACAGATTAATGCCTATAAATTCAAATATTTAAATTACCTACTTCCAATAACATCACATAGCAACATTAAAAATATTACTGACAACAGATCCTTTTAGATTTTCACTAAAATGTTTAAACAGCAATACTCAAGTCCATAAAATCAATCACGCAGACTATTGCATAGTCAATATCTGCGTAATTTATCAGAAATCAGGTTCGTGGTTGAGTGGTAAATGTCGTTGGCTTCCGTTGCGGTACTCACAAGTTCGACTCCCAATATGGACAGTTTCATAAGTTGATTTTTCAATCAATTTATGGATTTCTGTTCGAAGGTGTGGAGGTCTGTGATGTCTAAAATTCCCTTCCATCCATTCATCAATTCTAAAAATGGGGCATAGCAAGAGCAATTAGTAAACTGCTAATTCTGTCCTAGCCGTATCCTTCTATCCCTACTCTCTTCGAAAAAAAGAAGTTGAGCAACTGAGTAGCAATGGGTTCCCATATGAAAACATCTGTTGAAATAAATTCCATTAGGAGTCCATGTGTTCCACATTGGGAGCGGAACATGGTTAAAAAAATAACTACGCAAATCTTTTTTCTCTGCAATTATTTTCACAGTACAGTAATCAGCAGTAAAAAATATATATGCTATACTACTAACTTACCAAAGTGGCAACACTACTGGTAAAAACAGTGTCGATGATCCGTTGTTTTCGTATAACTCTCACTTCCAAATCAGAATTTGTTTGATTCGGAGTTGCATTGGTTTTGGAATAGATGGAAACCAAAATTTTTGTTTTACCTACAAGCCAAGTTTTTCACATGTTATTTGGAAATTTTTACCATGGCAAAAAATCCTGATTATCGGTATAACAATGTATAAATAGGAATTGAAATTAAGGGCATTAAAATAAAACTATAGCAAAATATATTTTTTATGCCTCTTGAAAAATGATGATATTTTTCTAGAGGCATAAAAATTATAATTATGTCAAGAATCCACGAAATATTACTTTTAGTAATGGGAAATTGTGTGCTGTTAAGTATAACAAAAATCTTAATGAATGAAATATCGTTTGTGTTACCTAAAAATTCGCCAGAAACATTGACTAAGCCATTCCAGCCTCTTTCTGTATCACTTTTAGTAAGCTCGTAATCCTTGAAATCAGTATTAGCAACGTGATTGTCCTGCGAACGAATCTGCAGCATGCTTCCTTCATTGAACTCTGTGAGAAGCGGCAGTACGATATTCACAGTTTTAACATCATCCATGTGGACCTCGAGGTTACTTGGTGTGAAGTTTGCTGTCAGCCGTGGGGCAGCTTGACAGATGACCCATACTGGCACTAGCGTTAGCAGGTAGAAGAACACAATGTGAAGCGGCCATACCGGACACATGGTGAGATTTGACAGGAAAATCTAATTTCGCGCCTTTAAATAGTGTTGGCTGAAATAAAATAAAAGAAATAATTTTTTAACTGTCTACAATAACATACCATATAACCGACAATAAATTATCATACAATAATCACCCAGTAAAAAACGGAAATTAAAAATACAATGCATACATTGTATACAAGAATATATATTATATAGGAAGGTTAATAGTTTATTTTTGCATTATCATTTTTACTAAGTAACTATTAGCCTATGTTTGCTAAATAGCATATTATATTAATTTAGTAACTTCATTAAAGCCTTCTTCCCTTTTACTTAAGGTTAGGTACTTAGTAAAAACTATAATATAAAAGTACACTCTTTCGTTGGCAGGTAGTGTTTGGTGGTAAAACATAAATAAACACTTGATTCAATAAATTAATAATATTAAAATTATCAGCTTGCCTGGTTCAGCTATTTTCCACTTCGAGTTTAAAAAACTCGATTAGTTGATTATGTTAGGAAAAAGTGGTTGTATTTTGAAATATTCTACTTAGTATCGTCAGAATACAGGAAAATAATAATATAAAATTCAATTGATAACATACATAATCCGTAACATAGGAATAAAGGCACTAGATATTTTCATCAACCGGTACTTATCCTGACAGTTATTCATTGCATTGTATGATCATTCATTTACAATCAATCAGCACCTACTTAAAATCTAAAATAGATAGTTTATCTGGTAATTATCTAATAATTTGAGATGTATTACAATGCAATAGATTAGAGCAGCGTTTCTTAATTTTACAACATGCTAGTACTCATTGATGTAATTTTTACTATCTAAGTTTTGACAAAAACAATCGATTATGTTTATTGAGATATTGCATAGGGGGGTGCAGGACTTATTTGGTAAATAATAAACTTTTATCATCAGTATATAAGTGAATGTATGTATATATATATATATATATATATATATATATATACACATATATTCACATATACACTTAAAAGAAAATTGAAAACTTGGTACGTATTTAGTACTGAATTAAAATTTGGCTTACATAAAATCAAATTTAGGCTAAAATTAATTGTAAAAAAATGTTTTTACAATACAATTATTTTTGTTTGTTATTTTTTAAAATGCAATCTTATACTTACAATCATAACTTAAATTATGCTGTGTAATAATTTTTTTCAGATTCTCATTTTCGATTATGTAATAACTTAGCCCTACCTATTTTGAACATAAATTTATTGCTGTGTCATTACAATTTTACGATACTATGAAAATTGTCATTTGAAAAAATCGGGTTTTATAATTATTTCAAGAATAAAAACAAATAACAGCTGAATGAAGTTTGAGGACGAGAAATTGTAAGCCAATCATTTGCTATGTCCTGTTTTCACCATTGAGTAGGTAGGTTAGTAGGCGAGGAAACCGTCACAAACATTTGGGATTTCCGTTGGATAAAAATTCATAAATGGAATGTTTACAAAAATATCTGTAATTGTTGGTAAAATTGTGTTTTTTTCTTCGTTATACTTTTAAATACGTAAAACTTTTAAGGTGATTTTTTGTGAATTACGCTAAAATGCATAGTTGTGCAAATTTGCGACACATAAAATTTTCATTTACAATAATTAGCGAAGTGACATTATTTTACGAGAAAATAAAGGAAACTATTATTTTATAAATTTGACTTCAAAGTAAAGTAATAATTTACGAATATTCTGTAATATTACTCTTAAAATAAATCTCCGAATTTACGATATCCTATTGAATTTTTTTTTATTATAAAACTAAAATGATTCATGTAGGGTTAAATTTAATCAATTTTTGTGCAAATTTTTAAGTCACCAAATAATATAAATTGAATTAATTTTAAATTCGTAATGTTACATAGTATTTATTATGAATGTTTCTTTATTCCGTAATATGCGGTGAACTAGTTTCCAGGATATGGCCACTAACGCAATTATTCATTTCACGGTTACCTACATTGATCTAGTTGTAACACAGTCATGGTTAAATTCTAAAATCTAGACACAGCTGACAAAAGTGAAAGTCATCTTAAAAAAATTAATGGCTCGGTAGCCAATCAAGACCAACATGATAGATAATGAACTTTTTCGTAGGCCAGTCAAATTTATATCTCATGTAGGC
This sequence comes from Himalopsyche phryganea, assembly GCA_022494535.1. Lineage (NCBI taxonomy): Eukaryota > Metazoa > Arthropoda > Insecta > Trichoptera > Rhyacophilidae > Himalopsyche > Himalopsyche phryganea. The sequence continues at coordinate 1,572,229 of JAGVSL010000062.1, forward strand.
GAACTATTATTCTTTAATAAAATTGAGAATCTCAATGAATTCATTGAAACCGACTTCAAATCTGGCAATAAAACTGTGATATAATTATGTGAAAATATTTTCGAAATGAACTGCATATCGTCCAATAGATCTCTTGCTGTGATTTCATCTTAGTTCCGATATCAAATTCTCTACGAGAATGTTTTGAAAATTTAAAATTCAAATATTTACGGCATAGAAGAACTGTTTACTGAGAGAGTAAAACATGATGGCGACTGAATTTATTTTGTATCTAGCTCATACTATGTTGAAACTGAATAAATCAGTGATACAGACGAAACAAATGATCTGTTATTATTCAGCTCAAAACAATTCGTCGCAGTTCTGCGGGTGTTCATAAAAATAAGAAACAGTGCAAAATATTGATGCAACACTTTAAATAACTATCTAATTTATGCCCAAACTTTTATGTGAGCCATCTCTAACAATGAGCCCGAACAAAACGATTCGACGAATATATTATTTTCGAGAAATGACACAAAAAATATGGTTAGTTGACATAGCAGTAAAAATTACAAAAATTAATAATAAACAAACTATAATTAACATTTTTAATTAAGTTAATAATATGATACTTAAAGATAATGGTGAAATAATCTCCGATAAGAACAACATATTTTTATCAGTCACGTATTTGGGATTTGGGTGAAACCAAAGGATTAAATCATTGTCTGATAATGATTCCGTAAAATCAGTAAGTTACGAAGAGGACTATGACAATTACGAATAAGTACTGTGAAGATTCTTTTTAATGCGGTTCATGAAATATATAATTATTTCCATCGAATGCGTGCCACCACTCTACGTAATGGACATTCTAAATTCGGGCACGTTGTACAAATCACTTGTTATCTTTAATAAAATTAATAAAAAAGTTTTTAGACAAAATTTGTATTAATTTGGTAAAAGATTTTTCAAGTAATCGTCATTTTCTAGAGTTTTCGTAAGCGATTTTCCTGTTACTTCAAATTACTCTGCTTTTATGCGGTTTAAGAAATTTTTGAAATGTATACCAAAATTTTCATGAAAAGATGCAGTTTTCTGTGGGACCGTAATATATCTACCCCATAAAAAAGACTTCACTGTACTTCAATAAAATATAATTATTAAAAATTAATAACTCAATAATCATTCATGTTGTATTGATTAAGGAATACAAGATAGCCGACTTTTTTAAATGATATATTTTGAACGGATCGGTAGGTGTGTTTGTAAATTACAAAAGTAAACAGTGGAGCGATACGACGGTTAAAAAAATATTATAAGGTTAAAAAGATAAAACTATACATATGTATAATCATCACGCCGTGTTTGAAATACAAAATCAAAAGAATGCCGCTAATTAAATTAAACATGTATGTAAATAATGGCGTTCTGCAATCTGCTATTCTGTTGAATAGTGTGTAATTAGAACAAAAACTTACTATTTTTCAAAAAGTGAAGTATAAAAACCGCTGTTGGGTTAGTGGTGTTGCGGTAATTAGTACTATTTATTATATTGTTTGTGTCTTACCCCCTCGCCACGTCCAGTAGAAAAAAACAAACCCACGCTACCCTTAATTTTTAATTTAAGAATTAGATTCATTGTTTACCTTAGAAATAAACAACCTTACGATATAGTTAGTCTGAAGATGTTCTAAAGAAGCGAAACGCGATACATTAGTAACACAGCCAGACGAAGTGGAATAACTAAGTTATAAATTTTTATTTTTTATCGCTGTTAGGTTATTAAGAATCTGTGTCAATTTATAGGTATGTTTACATGTGTATCGATTGAATATAAATAAATATTGCTCAGGATTAAAAAATACTCAGGATTGCAATTTCGATATATGGCCGATTCCATTAACGGTTATTTTGATTAATAATATAATACAAATATTCATTTATATAAAATTGTTATTTAAAAACGGCGAATACGATGTGAGCACTTTAAAACAAAAGAAAACATATTGGTTTATGATATACCTAGGGTATATCTAGGGGTCATTTATAGAATCATTAATTTAAGCATTATGGTATAGGGTGCTTATTGTTAAAGTCAGCCGTCGCCAGTAGTCGGCCTTTTGAGCTTAAAACTTAAATAATAGTGGATATATGAAAAAACAGATTTTTAAAATTCTTGTAGGTAGTCTTGCCTCTTGCCAATGTATGTATGCACTATATTGACCTATATGATGCTATACGCAATTTAAAAAAAGCACATTTTTACTTCGAAAGTTTCGACAAATTCATATTGTATGGGGATCGCTAACAAAACATACTTTATATTGTCACGCTTTGCATCATTTTGTTTTTTATTGTTCTGTCTACTATCAGTAAATTATTTAGCGATATTCATGAAGTTTCATGGTGATGGCCGAACACTGGGCAACGAAAGGCTGAGCATTGGATTTTGGGGACCGACCACTGGGACAATTGGCATTTTTTTTTGTAAACTTCTATTATTTTATGCTTGGTACAATGTTAAATATCTTCTTTTCAGTTGGTTACTTTACTTAATCCCTGTTTAATGGAATAACAGCGAAAAAAATATGTATTTATCATTCATTGACTCAAAATTCCTTTTGAAAGTACATCTGTCGCTTAATGGCTGAGCACTGGCGAAACGACCCTAGTCGTTTTTTTCTCATTTCGCGAGAATCGCTCATCGTTTACTGTCGTCTAAATCTCACGACCGTCGAAAAACATTTGTTGACATGTGAAATAAACTACTATAACTGTCAATTCATGGTAGAAAAATATCATTTGTGTAAAAATAAAACACAATTCGTACTGTTTGTCCCATAATCGATAGTATGATCAAGACCGCTTTCGCACAGCCACAGATAATGTTCAATGGATGAAAATATACAATTGAACAAGCTAATGAGTGATTTCATCAACATTATATGTAGTTGAATTATTTTATAGTGTATATAAAACAATAATAAATGGTTTACGTTTTAAGTTAATCCCATAAGTTAGTTTAAACCTTTTGTCGAGATATTTTTTTGGAATACTATCCTACGCCCAACTTGATTAAAACGATCAAAGCTCACTATATTCATAGAAATTATTTAGACAGTCGCACAGCTCGTAGATGTCAGCGTTTTATATTTTCGCCCATTATTACTGTCTGTAGTAGTTGGCCCATGGGATCAGTGGAATATTTAACTTTCTAAGATATTACGGAAACATAATTTTTCATTTTCTAACGTCTAGAACAGTGATGGCTGACCTATGACCCGCGGGTCAGACACAGACCCATGCAGGCTTTTTAAATGACCCAAGCGTTGATTTTTATAAAATTATTTTTTATATCATAAAAGAGAGAACAGACAATCAAAACAGATGGTAGTTTTTAATCATCCTCCCCTCCCCTTTCCAAGTGACCCACGAGCTAGTACTGAAAAAATAATGAACAAAATTTGACCCACTTCTCAAAAAGGTTCACCATTACTGGTCTAGAATGTGTACTCTAATGGTACATATAGTCTATACTATCGAAATATAAGTATGTATTTAAAATACATTCACTTGTAATTAAGGGTAAGTTCATTGTTTAAAAAAAAACGATGAATGGGAGAAGTCTCAAAGTCAACGGTAAAAATAACGATATATGCAGGAAAACGATGAATGCGAGAACGATAGAACGGGGTTCTAAGGTATAATAATTGTAGCTCTAGTTTTAAAATTAAACTGGGTAACCATTATTTCTTTTTTTCCATTGTATATAAAAATATGCACGGTTTCAATTAATTTTATCGCGTCTAGGTTATTCATTTAACATAACAATACGAGTAAATATCGCGTGTTCAATACAAACAAATGAATACCTTGTGAGAGAATAACTAAAAGAAAATTAAAATTAACGACAGGTGAAAAGGTCACAATGAAATTATTTCAAAGGCGACAATACATTCAAGAGTTTGAAAGTCAATTATTTATCAATTATATGATTGAACATTATCAGACAATATAATATAGGTCAAGTAGTGGGCCATATAAAATAAGAAATTATGGCTACGAAATAAGAAATTTATAATGATTTTCCTCTTGTTATTCATTTATTTTAGAGTTGAGTCATCCACAGCAGGACGGGTTAACAGGTTGACAGCGGTCGACTTTACTCAGGTATAACATGTTATGTCGTGTAAATTATCTTAAATATGCATTTGCACTACTTTTCAATTAAGAAAGGTCTTTCACAAACATAAAAAAAGTTATCCACCACTAATTTATAGCAATAATACTAAGCCTCTCACTACCTATTGATCAAATTTAAAGGTCGTAAAACTAAGCTATCGAATTAATGAATGAAGGAAAGGATTGACTAGATCAGCGTTTCTCGAAAATTGTCAAAGTACAGCCCGTTGAAATATTAAAAATATATACACTGCTTTCAAAACATTTTACAACGCAATGTTCATAGTAACAGTGTATGACTCCACTAGATAGTGCGCGAGGAGCACAGATTTTAAGTTATACGACTAGTTTAAAAAAAAAATCCTAAAAAGGTTTCAATAAATTCTTTAAGTACAACATTTTACTTCTAGGATATCTTTTTTTAATAAATATTTCGTTGTCTTTCTCTATGTTCATTTTCCTACGGCATCTGTTAAATTATGATAATATATGCAAGGGGTTGGTAAAACTCGACTCCAACTAATATTTTGCTAGCGTAAACCTTTTTCGCGACATTCAGGTCATGATGGCTACAGAACAAGATGGTTGTCAACATCGCTGTAAAAAATATAGTTTAAATTAATGCTACAAGGAACGCACTATATTTTCCAAATAATTTCTCAAAAAATATATCGAAAAACCCTCATTGTAATTATTCAATAATAAATTATAATAAATAATAAATTATTCAATAATACTGTCATATTGTGATACAAGAATATCATAAAAATACGTATGTAACATTTGTCATTGTTTCGACACAATTAGTAACGATATAAACGAGACATGTCCGACCCGCTGCCCTTGACAGCTTAACATAGTATGCCCCCAATTTCTTGATTCCAACCATTACCACCGAACCAGGCGATAATGCATTAGGATCACAAAACCAGGTGAAATATACCACTAGTTTTATGTTGCATTCTTTTATTTTAAATTAATCATTTAAATATTTGTCGTTGCTTATACAAAATTATATTATATATTATTCAATGTGTGTGGCCCAAGATACTCTTCATTTGAACCAGGGGAACCAAAATGACGTAGATATAATAAAGTGGACAATTTCGCTATCTGGTGAGCAAAATTTTATCTCAATTCACACATGTTGCATTATCTGTAGGAATGTTTATTCACTTTAAAAGAAAGCGAGAAACAGAAATAAATTTTAAAATACAGGTTGTCCGCGACTTATGACCGAGATACTGAACCTGAACTTTAGTCGAAAGACGAATCGACCGTATGTCAAATTCTATACAAAATATTGAAATTAAATATAGTTCGGTTCAGGTCAGTTTTAGCGGTCACTTTCATTTGTGGAAATAAAGCAACTGCAATAAAAAATGGTGCGGATACATTTTAAGACATCAGAGCCGCTTTTCAAATCTTATATTGTAGCTGTCAATTGACGATCACAATATTATTTCAATTTGACCCACCGATCCTCTGTCTTTAATAAATAAAAGACAGTAAAACTTTGTGTAAACAATTTTATTATTTGCCTTGTTAAACAAGTGGTTGGAATACGGTTATGCCTGCAAGGATTGCGTTGAAAATCCTTTCTGATTACAATATTGTTTTACTTCAGGAATAAATAAATTCGAAAATAAATTGCATCATCCACTATTTTTCGTTGAGGCAGTGATGTAATAGAAACATTTTCGAGTGATGGATCAATGGTTTCATTTTATACCCATATGTCGTAAGTCGAATCGTCGTAAGTCGAACCGTCGTAAGTCAAGGACTAACTGTAATGTATAACTAAAAAATGAATTTATCATATTTGTGAGACGGATTGATTCATGGTAAGATTATACAAACCGATTCATTCAAGCATATTCCGCGAGAGTAACTAGGTAATAAAGAGACATCAATAAAAATGGCTGCTAAAAAATGTTTTCATACAAATCAATATTAATTATCAACAAAGAACATTGATGAACATTTGCGGTCACCTGAGGGTAAAAAAAACAACAAAAAATAATATAACTTTGATTTGACAACAACAACTACACTACTGTATCGCACTCATTTTTTTGCAAAAACCAGCCACAAGCTTTTTTTAAAACATGTCTTCTCCCAATGTGGAGCATATGATCTCCTAATTGAGCTTAACAGATGTTTTTCAATGCTAACTGGTGTTCACTCAATCGTTTGACCACACCTTTTCAGAGAGAATAGGTATAAAATGATAAGGTTAGGACAGGGCTAATGGTTGGCTAATTGCTCTCGCTACGCTCCGATTTTAGGATCGGATGGGTGGGACGGAATTTTAGACATCCGTGCATTCGAACAGAAATCTATAGTATACCCAAAAAGATATTATAATTCTAATTCATTAAAACCTTAAAATAACGGTCTGATACCAATAACGGTGCTTTAACAGGTCAGTACAGGAATCGCAGGTTTTTTTAGCGCAGTAAATTAATAATAAGCAAAAAAGTTCACGTGAATTATATTGAATGGCAGTCACACAGCGCCTTGTGTAATTTGCAAGAAAATATACTTTGTCTACAAGGAGCTTGTTCTGTTAAACCTATATAATATAAATTATTTTTTACACAACAATTTAAAATGAAAAAAGGTTCGTATTTCGTCATGCGGCTGGGTAAACGAGAACCAAAATGAATTTTCATAATTCGATATTCCGTGGTTTGTGAATTTTTAGCTCAAAAAGAAACATTGACATTTTATTCAAAAGTAAAAATTACTTACTAAATTTTCTTAAAGCCCTGGGAGATATTGAGAATTTCTCATTCTTGTGGAAGTTTGTTGGCCCTGACAAAGAAAAAAGCACTGAATATCTTCGTCGACCACAGACAACGAAAATATTGTCTGTTCATCGCGTATCTGTTTTTGTAATGACACTTTTTTATCGCGTCGATGAATTGCAAGATTTTCAGACAATGCAGTCATCCGATTGGCATTCTGTATTTGTAAACCACAAGCCTCGTACATACAATATTCAGTAGATGAATACACATCTACTCAAATATGTTTTGCGTGGTTGGTATTGATCTACTATTATAACTTGCCCGTCGGTAGAAGTCGGAACTAAAATAGTCTAACTAGGGCTTTTAGCTGTCAAACGAAATCTCAGGAGGGTCATGAAAGTCCTTTTTATTAGTAATACTGTTGAAATAGATACGATGGGTAATGTCAAGCGATTCGAAACATTTCGTGTGAATGCGCGGGAGATTATTCTAAAAGTGCGACACTTCTGTGAATACGGCAAGTCTCAAGAAAGAATTGAAACAACTCCTACCAATAACGCAGCGAATCGCGTGGCGACCATGACAATGAAGTGGAAAGTAGTACGACAGCATTACATCGGCGACATGAGCGCCCTCTCCAAGCGGACAACTAATTTGATCGATCTATATACATAAATACAACTGTCGGAAATTCTAAGATTCCTACAGTGTTATCATGTAAATTGTTTATCAAACGTTTTGAATTTTTAAATAAGATATTTAATACAGAAATTCCATTGCGCGCGACAGCAAAAGGAGACAGCCCCGCGAAGAATTGTTCAGCGTTACCTCATATTATAATAGATGGTCAAATCTATATGTCATATAATATTAATGATAGCTGGGGTAACTGTGACATAGTTTATCTATACTCAAAAAAATATCATAGTTATCGCCATGCACATAGCTTTGTCATAGTTGCTTCTGACACCCCAATCCATGACGGCCCAAAGCAGTTTCTTCGGTGACGGGCATTGAAATTGATACTATCGAAGTTTAAAGCAAACAAAACGATGTGTTATGTCAGGAAAAATAACAAGTTTCTCCCACCATTTCTCCAGGACTAAAAATCAAAGACTCTACTTCATAATGAGTGTATTTATCAAACGCTAACTTTTAATTCGTTCTATCTTTAATATTGATATTTGTATACCCTATAACATCTTCCAATAGTGTACTCTAAAGTACCGTGGATTAGAAAAAATGAAAGTTAAAGATAAAAATTTTAAACATTTCAATTAATTTTAATCTTTAAAATTAATTTTATGGAATTAATAAATAACGGCATTTTACTTTTGTCTGATGGTAGAATATTTTGATTTAATTAGAGGGTATACGCTACTTCTACGAACATAGAATAGGGCTTACGGTGTATACCCTCCACTGAACTGCACTGCATACAACTATGATCATGATATGCCCCTTAATCGTTCTCTCGTGGAAATTCGGTATATGTACCTACAATAAATATGTCGCTGGGCATGTATCGATATGATGTCTTCCCAAATGTGCACATATTTATATCATAGAACTGTAATTCATTAATCGGCAAAAAATATCAAATATATTTTATATAAATTACTATTAATCTAGTTCGCTATTGACAAACTTGACAATAAATTGCGATGAGGTTATAAACACGGGTGTGAAGTCGTCCAAAAAAAACGCGACTCCAACTCCGGCATTGACCAACAACCCGACTCCGATTACGACTTAGACTGCTACTCCGACTCAGATTACGACTAAAAAAGGCGAATTTTGTCAGATTTTTTTCCTGCCTTTCCTATTTACGTGTGATTGATTGGTCTTTAAATTAAACACCAACCAACCAATCCGGAAAATAGCCGAGTTTTTCATATTATACAGATATATGTATATTGCAGGACAAGAAGATGTTATGGGCATAAAAAAAATGAATCAAGGACATTAATACACTCAGAAATGCAAAAATACACTTTATAGAAAAAATAGTGAGAGTCGCTAGTTTTTTACAACTCCGACTCCACAGCCCTGGTTATAAATAATCTGCCTAATTATATATCTAATTCTTTTTAACAAAAATTTTATTACTATCGCCACTAAAATGATAATATTTAAAATTTTGTTTAAAGACGTAAGCGAAGTAATTAAAAATCACGCTTATCTCTCTTTTCATAAATATCCATCCATAAGAATCACAGAAATGATACGTATATAGGTACTTAATTTTAAATATCTTCTACTAAAATCTTTTCAAATCAAACCCAAACTATGCAAAGACTTCTGCATATTAGAAATGTGTATTCAAAACTTAGTTTATTCGCTATCGTAGCAAAAATTAACTAATTATGCAAGATTTTGTAATGGCGTATCTACCTATTATTGATATTTCAATTCAATTTTATATTATATTTCCACCTATCGTCGTTGTTCTGAAAGAAAACACTAAATCGAACAAACTACATATTGAGTTAGTTATTCAGAAATGTTCCTTATTTCGTACTCTACCGCAGTGCTCCGCAACCGGTGTGCCGCGGCCCACCAGTGCGCCCTGAGACGATCCCAAGTGTGTGCCACACATGATCAAATTAAAAGCCTTACATATGCAATTTTTTTCAAAAAATATCAATCCCAATTGTTTCACACAGAAATACGTTTGCTGTCCCGAGGCAAAGTTTCGGTAAGTTTATTTCAACTTTTCCATAAGACTAGTTTTTAGTCTATCAAAACATACCAGAACTCAATCAATTCATCATTGGATGAACTTGAATTATTGAGAATCTGAATGAATCACACAAAAAAATGAACGAGCGAAATGAATGTTATTGATATGCTCTGACAAATGAAACGGGTTCAAATAGAAACTAAAATAGTGATAAAGCTAAAAGGGTTTTTGGTTTTTGTTAAAAATGGTATTGGCTACTATTTAAAAACAAATTAATAAATTGTAAGTTTTTTTATGAAATTTACATATTTAGGCATTTGGTGTGCCGCAAAATGTTAATGAGTACTTAGTTGTGCCGTGGGTGAGAAAGTGTTGCGGAGCACTGCTCTACCGTATGAAAGAATACACTTATTTTTATAAATTAAACTTTTACTTAAAAACAGTTTTGTACAAACAAATTAATTCAAACATTTCAACAACTTCAAAGTACAATTACTCAAAACTAGTATTTTTCAGTTAGTGTCTTCTTCCAGAACAACGACGCAATGTTCAAAGTTGAAATGTCCCGTAGTGTCAATCGGCAAGGAGGGGGAAAAATCTTTCGAGAATTCGTTTTTTTGTTTTAATTCCATTCTCTTATGTCGACATATTTTTCAGTTTCATGTTTACTGAGCTATTCGCTATCAATAAAAATACAATACCTAACATAATTATAGTATTTATATAAATTAAATTTGTCTTGATTTATCTGTAATGCAAAAATAATGCGACAGCGTGTGTGCGTATATCGAGGAATTTCAAAAGGTGGCACTGCCAACTGATGAATAATACTACCATAGATGTACCAATTTAACTTGGCCGCTAGTGAGGGTGCCACCGTCAAGTTATGAATGTTGCCATTCTCAACCAAAACTAAAATTTCAATAAATTCCAAAACTGATATTTTAGCGATGGTTATTAAAAGTAGACAAGGCATTTATTTTACATATAATGGCAATTGGAGAAATTTATTCTATACTAACAATTCTAGTTCCAAATTCGGCGGCGGCCAAGTAATGTTGGTAATACTATAGTACATATTTATATTATAATAACATTAATAAATTTTCAAATTTAAAATAATTGAGTGCATACCAATACAAAAAAATACAATTTCATATATTTTTCATGATTAGGTGTTTATTTAAATAAGTTAAAATGTATATGTTGTATTTTGGAAATGTACCACTAAATGATATTAATTATACCTATACCATAATGCTTAAATTAATAATTCTATAAATGCGCAATTGATATAACGTAATTTTTATGCATATAATATAATGCTTATAAGATAAACTAAAGCGATAAAGAATAAGATATCATCTTGCTATTGCAACGGGGATACATTTAGATATGGGTAGGCACTTTCATTGAAATAAGAAAGTCTGTAAGTAGCCTTAGGCTCGGGGCAATGGCCATTGAATTCGGAAGCCATCTTGCCAAAGAGGATTGTAATACTGTGATGTATTTATCGTCACTGAAGCGTGTCCGCGATCTTTAAAGAATTATTTTTATAATACTATGATTCTTAGAGGTAAATTTATTACATCTTAAGAAATACTATAGTTGTGAACTAAAGTCATGTAAATTGATTCGAAGAAATATAATAATTAGGATCACAAATTACTATCAGTTCAGAATGGAATTGAAATGTATATGTACGACATCGCACCAAATTCACTCGAATGTAGGGAGAATCATACATTTTCCGAGTGAATTTACCTGTACATAAATTTTTTTAAGAAGCAGGAAAAATATTCTTAAATACATATTTCGTATAATTTTACCTACGTCATTATTATGATAAAAATATAATAACTTTTAATATCAATTCAAATCAGCGCAAAAAAGTGAATTTATTTTTAAAAAAAACTTGTAACAAAATATTAAACATTATTAACAATAAAACTTTGTAATGACATTAAAAGTTGAGCAATTTAAACCAGAATAACATGACATTCACTCGATGTTGGGAGCGATCATTTTATTCCGACACCAAGAACTTAACTATGCACTTTACTTATCTCTGTAAAATAAACTACATGTTTAAAAATTAAAAGTTTATTTAATAAGTAAGTTCCCTTTACGAAACATCTAGTTACGTATACATGTATTATAATTTGTTGCTACATTTCATTCGGAAATATGTATCGATATTAGATATCTGATATCAACAAGATTTTAACGTGTATCGATACAATTCTCCAATAATGAAAATCGTGTCAGGAAAATAGGCACGTGACTGCTTGCACGAACGTCAACGACCACCGTGTAAAATATGGATGGATTATATTTTATAATAATAATTGATGGATGTTAGAAAAATTACTCACAAATTTTGCTCTTACTTGTTAAGAATCGCAACCGAATTATTCGCAACATCAAAAAAAAACGACAACAACAAAACACATGACTTATCGGTGGGGCGATTGAAAAACAACTAAATTACCGGTTGTGAATTGAGAATTTGCTTTATTTTCTGGTGTCTCGCAATGTAACTAGCGGTCGACGCGCAAATTAATGTTACACCTATCAATGCATGTATTTGAAAAAAAAATGTATGAAACAGCGGTTTCGCCAATGAATAAAAAAATATTATTATCTATTACACGGTTAGAAATGATGACACATAGCCCGACAACTCTTTTATATAGCCACGATAGTTTCTTTTACTTCAAACGATAAGAGAGTAGAAGAATAGTTATCATTTTACTTAATTATATTTGAGTATTTCAGTTACTTACTAGAAATAAAGACGAAGGGAGGAGTAGCAACTGGATTAAATCGCAAGAGTAGAGAGTAACATTTGACGTTTAAATTCGTTATCTTAGTTATATATTGTAAAGTCACGCAAAATAATGACACCGACTACATTTTAAGTAAGTTTACGTGTAAAATCTGGTGAATATTTGGTTTCTCTCGCCTTCCTAGAATATGTCCTCTACTAGCCTCGTGTACACGGGTCATAATAATTAATTTAAACGAGACTAATATTTACATCTAACTAGGAAAGATACGTTTGTTGTGACGGTATTAGGTATTCCAAATATTCGTTGAAAATATTTATATTAGCATAATATGATGTTAGAATTTCATCACACATATTCATTGATCTGTAATATTTCTGGAGACATATTAATTATTTCTTTTAAGGTGTTAACTGTCAATTCTTGGTGGAAAGACATTATATTTTAAAAAATAAAACACAATTCATTTGTACTACTTCCGAATATTTATAATGATCAGGACCGGTTTCGCTCATCACGAGCATTATCAACTGATGAACTGATTCAGTTGATAAAGCTCGTGATGAGCGAGACCGGTCCCGATCATTATAAATATGTGGAAGTAGTACAAATGAATTGTGTTTTATTTTTTAAATATTAATTATTGTTAATACGACATACGTCAGTTTCCAGCACGTATCTTGGGTGAATATTTTGGTGTTTAAATAAACAAAATAGATCATACTATCAAGATATAATGCGACGCCGAATGAAATTTTATGTTAACCCTACATTAAAACTATACCTATATTAAAACTATGAACTAATACTGTAATTAATACTTTACCAATTTATCAAAAGAGATCCAAATATACCTGAATATTCGATTGGAATCCCTAGAAGGGATAAAAAACTGATGTTTGAGCTGCGTTCTACCCAATATACCGGCTACTGCAACCTATGATGTTAAAACACGGGTCAAGTTGTCAAATTATAGTTACTAGCTTCGCTATCTTCTCAGCTAGTCTAGTGTCCACGTAGCATAATAATTAATAGCAGTTGGCCTTGGCTGATCAGTTAGTTGACATAATAATATTATTATTACCTCATAGAAACCCAACTGCGAAAACATTAAATATTATATCGTAGTATATATAGGCAGTACGACCAAATTGTTGTTTTTGAGTTACTGATCACATTCCATATTCTTATCAGTTCCTTAAAAATAGTTTTTATCAAGAACTTACTTCAGTATTTGAATTAAAGGTATTTTTCAAATTGTTGTCAATCAACCAATAACCTTGTTTATTCCCAGACTATAAACCAGGACGGAGCAGATCATGTAACTGGAGTACGGAGCAATGGAACAAGAATTGTACCCGGTATTGGGGCATAGAAAAATTTGATTGCTCCATATCAATAAAATGTAATTTCAATAAAACTTTTTCGTGTGGCATGGAGGGTATTTAGAATCATTGGTGTCGGAGCGTAGCGCCAGCAAAACTTTTTCCAAACCAAGTCCCCAATTGAAAATAATAGCTCTTTTTAGGCTGCACTTTCGGAGTAATGATAGAATTTTACTGAAGGTACGATTATTCATAAAACATATTATATTTATACGGAGAGATCACTACTTAGGGAAATGGAAAGAACTATAAATACTTCGCTCTTTTTTATAAAAGTTTTATAGTTTTGTAGTTACCTTTACATAGATACTTGAAATACCGATGTGCATTGTCTGACCATATCGAAATGGGCAACGTACGTGGCCCAGGGACGTAATTTCAGTTTTTTTCAGGGAGGGGGGCTGCAAAGTTGCCAAATTGTTAATTTGTTGTCTATATGTGCAAGGCAGTGCAGCAAGGGAAAAATTTAAGCATTCCCTGCCCTCTCAAATGACGTCCCGGAAGTGGTCCATCGCTATTTGTGGCTCAATTACTTAAAAGTATGAAGAAATTTAATTTTGCACATTTTTTTAAAATCCTGTTGATAGAAATTTGAGTCATGCTTTATTGAATGCAATTGCTTCCTTTTTGCATTTAGATTGTGTATACTTATTCCATTCAGTCACTTGGGTTTGAAAAAGACTATTCGTTTTCTAAGGTTTAGAAATTAGGAAAATTTATCAAAATTTCAGTCAAGTGTAAATGTGTTTTGGCATATCTGTCATTTCAAAATAATTTTTCATGTTCGGCCCGACGTTGTCTGAAATGGGTTTCATCATTCTAAACACAGATCTCAAAATTATTGATATAAAATCGGAAACTTCAGAGTGATGAAAAGCCAAATTGTCTGCAACTTGTCAAAACGAACAGTTTGTCAAATTTTCTATTGAATCTTGTTATTGATTCTAATATTGCCATCAGGCCGAGTGTACCTACATGTTTTCATAATTTGTTTATCCAATGCGTCTTATCCAAAATATTTTATTGACCTACCTAATTCCTCAATAACTGAGTAATTATTATTACTTGGTGTGGCAAATTTCGCTTCCCATTCGTCAAAATTTCCATCGGCTAAATATAAAAATACTTTGCTAGCTCTGTTATAAGACAACGAGTTACAGGTGTACAATGTTACTAATCAAGTGCAATCTGAAATGGGATCCACGCAGAAGGTCTCTGTTTATAACAATTGATCAAAAACAATAATAATTGTTGTAGGTGTTTATATATGTACATGACACTCCCGGATGGTGTAGCATAGTATTTAAATATCATTCCGAGGGGAGGTGGGTGTAACATATTTAAAATTTCAAATGTTTACAAAAACCAACAATACGAGTATGTATCTAGGAAGTCTTCAACAAAAAAAAATCGATCAACAAGTAGTATACAAATAATACAATGCATTCACACTGTCAAAGTCAATGAATATAAAAAAGATAGTCTAATGTTTAACCTCGCTTACCTGGTGAAGATATCATTTGATAATAATATATTATTTATGGTAACTTTATAATATTGCACTCTATAGTAACCCTTAAACTTAGTAGGTATTATATATAATATAACTGTTTCCAACTTTTATGTCAACACTTTATGATGGGTATTTTGAAACAAAATGTATATATTACTTAATGGATATGAACCTTTCATTATATTTTTAGTACAATATAAAAATGCATGTGCATACGGAATACTTACGCAAGCGTAAACGTGAGCATGTGCATGTGTGACAGATGGTTCAGTGCTGCCAATTACATTCGCAAATAAAAGAAAATATCCTCTGAAAATTGGGCCATAGATTAATATACCTACTATTTTGTACATCATAGTGCCATAAAATAATACTTGAATTGCCTCCTTAAACAACTTTATATCGCTCGTAACCCAAAATATATAAGCATAAATATCGGTTAGGTGTTCTTGATGGAAAGGCATTATATTTAAAACAACACAATTTACTTTGTACTTCTTCACCGTTCGGTTAATAATGCTCGCGATGAGCGAAACCAGTCCCAATCATTATAAAAATGAGGATGATGTGCAAAACGAATTTTTTTATATAAAAAAATGTATAAATATGGTTAAGAAAAGCTGTAAAAATCAATGCAACCATAAAGAATTTACTGTGGGTGTAGTAGCAACGCTGAAATTTTATTTGTCTATGGCGGCTCGGTGATTGAAGTTTCGTAATTGTGTATTTCAATTTTTGCTTCGAGCGTCGGATATCTTATTCTCTTCATTAAATGATTGGTTAATTTTGCATATGTTATTTCAAACATTAATTCGTAAGTAAAACCAGCGGCTATGGCTACATTCCTCAAGAGAAATATCTTGGAAAATCTTAAAGGTTGGGTGTTAACTATTCTATGAAATAATTTAAGACATCGGCTGAGGGTGCTTGATGGAATTTCAATATCAAATTTGAATTATTGAGATTTTGTACACTTCCATTTGTTTTGTCACTAACGACCCGGGTTTCGCCGTTCGGCATCTTCAGGCATTCGAGCGCACGAATGGACTCGAATTGTCAATTACCCGGTGAAAATTTAAAATTACTTTAATGTAAGGTTATATATTATATTATGATCAATACGATTTTGAAGCGAGATTCAACATTATCGACGGTCTGATGAACTAACTAGTTTTCCCAACATAATTTTGGCGCCCCTGCAGACGTTTTGTACTGTTCATTCCTTTCATGAATATGTTGATATTTATATACCCACTTTCAATAACACAATGCTATTAAGTATTTAAAATAGTAAATATCTATACTACAACTTAACTCATCATTGTGCAGTTTTCAGTGAAAAATATCATTTTTAGGCCTTTAGGTCTAATAGATATTTAACTTTAACAATAATAGTTAAGTATTCAATAACATTGTTATAGGCCTTATAGAGTAATTATCAGTTATACAAGTTGTCGCCTAAAAATGCTATTTTTACAACAAAAAATGCTAAGAGTAGAGCAATCTTTAATGGAGCAAAATGTTTAGAATATATTCGTGAATGACAAAAGGAAGCCTTGTAATAATGGTTTAACGATGACATGTCGCCAACTTTCATGTTGATTTTCATGATGCTGTTTAACCTTGGAGTATAAACTGAATGAGGTATAATGAAGAAAACTGTTTACAGTACATATTTCCCAGTTTTTATGTCAACAATATGACCGGCTTCGCTCAGCAGTCTTATGTTGTTAAAATAAAACTTGTGGAATATGTCCTTATTACATGGTTTTTTTTTATCATTATAACCAGTACTTTTTAATGGCGTAACAAGCCAAAGTGCATTCCGGTACCTATTTTTATGGGTTCTTTTTATGTTTCAACAGTAATTTTGCGTAAAGTTTGCCCACATCCATAATTGCAATCAATTTGCACTATTAATGTTTGAAACAATTCCACGTAACCATATATAATATTGAATCGATACTAGTAAGTCCAGGGGTTGTTGTCGAGTGGATTTATATTCTTACTTCGCTAATACTATCTCGAAATAAAAAATCACTAATTTAAATGATATTAAATTTATTTGAGTATGTGACTGTGACAGAAATACCTGCCTTAAAATTTCATTTTTAAGGTTTTAATATTATTTGCTGTAATACTTCGCTTAAGAGAATGTGTGTTCTGGCAACTTTTTTACAAAAAAAAAACACTGGTTATATCTTATATAAATTTTGTCACTATTCATTATCTAAGATTTGATTTTTTCAGCTTCCTTCATATATGGAAAACAGGTATATAAACCGGCACCACTATTGCAACAAGCTGTTAGATTGCTGCACCAATCGACTGAACTAACATGTAGTGATTCTGCCGAAAGCGATGCTCCACTTGAAAACATGAAGAATCCATTTGAGCGACCCAAAGCCGTCTGCATTCTTTGTAAATATAAAATCACTCCAGACTACAAAAATTACAAACTTTTGTCACAATTTCAAAGTCCGTATACAGGAAGAGTTTATAGCAAAAATATTACTGGTCTCTGTTCTGCTAAACAAAAGAAGGTAGAAATGGAGATATGTAAAGCAGAAAATGCAGGATATATGGCTGCGTATCTCAAAGAGCCGTGCTTCCTTAAAGACCCTCGACTGTTTGATCCTGAAAAGCCCTTAAGGCCACATAAATATTGACATATTGATTTTGTAAAAGTGTAAGAAACAAATAGTTACTTAATATAATCAATCCAAAAATATATTTGTTTCTTATTTTATGTTCCCATCACCGTTATTTTGTTAGGAAAAAACAACACTGCATTAAAAACACAACTTAAATAAAAAATATTTGTACTATTTGGAAATAAGTCTCACTATTGAATAAATTATTTTAAAACATGCTGATCAAAATGATATTCATTGCGGTCTATCAACTAAATACTATGTTTCCTAAGACAAATTTTCGATATTGGGCTGTGAGAATTTTTTCATTGACAAAGGTGATCTGCAGAATTTTTACAAGTATCTTCATGTAGAGCAATTTTCTATCCAGTGTAAGAACACTGCGTCTGCGAAGTTTTTTCGCAAACAATTACGTTTGTAAGTAAATGTTTCCTTAATTGAAACTAAAAATATTTCAATAAAAAAACCGCTTGAACAATGAATTTACTGTGGGTAGCAAACACAAATCTTAAGCTTAAAGTATATACACTTGCTGTCTGCACGCAGTGACTATTGCTGATGTTATATCTTAAAATATACGGAATGTAGAGGGACTGGAGTATCTATAATTATCATATTAAAAATACATATGGATGTTGTAAAGAGTGAGAGAATATATCGGTATCCTTAGGAGAATGGATATATTGGCCCTATTGTTAAATAGTATGTGCATCACTGCTTTAAAATTAACCTCTCATAAGTCTACAAATAACAATATGAATACTTGTCATCTTTCAAGTGAAAATAATCAAATTGTAGTTTTCAGACTATTCATTGAAATTAACTAACAATCCTGGATTTTTGTTGAACTGTTCCAAATCATATGTACAGTATTTATATGACACAACTTTATAATTACGTTTTTTTTAAATTAAACAATTAATTTGTACTACTTCCAATTGTTTATAATGATCAGAACCGGTTTCGCTCATCACGAGCATTATCAACTGATAAAAATACGAGCATAACAGGCCTATTTATATAAAATTGAGTGTAAAAATGAAGGTATATAAAACTGAAGGTTCATGAACTAACACAAGAAATTACTGATTAGCAAACAAATTATACATAAATCAAATAAAATAGTCTACAATTAAAATGTTAAAATCAATAAATACTAATCTGAAACGTTGTAAAAATGAGCGACTCTTTTCTATAAAGTGCATTTTTGCATATCTGCGTGTATTAATGTACTTGTTTCATATTTAATTATGCCTATAACATCTTGTTGTGCAATATATATGTGTATATCATATGTATAATATGAATAATTCGGTTATTTGCGGATTGGTTGGTTAGTGTTTAATTTGAAGACCAATTACACATAAATATTAAAGGTAGGAAAAAACCTGACAAGATATTGCAATTCCATCAAGCACCATCAGTCGATGTCTTGAATTATAAAATTAGACTTTCTTAAATCGGTGTCGGAGTCTCGTGTTTTTTTGGACAACTCCACACCCTGCTTCAAATACATCCGACGTAGTCGCATCGAAGAGCGAAAGAGATGTTTTGGGCTTATTCTTCCATGGGTATTGTCATCAAAACCCTTTTACAGTATTGTTTTTTTAAATATTAAGAAAAAATATTAATTTATTACTTATTTTAGTTAGAAACAAAAAATTGTAAGCCAGCAGCATCAAAAGAATTTGTTTAAAATATATTCTACAAATGTATTGTAAATATTAAATCAGGGGCAATGTGAAGTTTGCCACAAATTGTTTTATGGTGATATAATTATTTGATATATTTATCAAAATTTTAATTTGCCTAGATAGTTTTTCTTTATATTTCTCGACAACAAAATACAGTAAATACATACGTTTTAAGGTATATAGAGTGCTTCTACTTAGCGCAGGTTACTGGCAACAAGTTACATTATCATAATACTTGGTTTATTAGTCTATGCTACTACCTTGTCAAATTTGTATTTTAGTCATATCAGTAAATTGTCTATGATTATAGTCTTTACCCAAATTTGTACTGTCAAGTTGGACTTCGTTGTTTTGGAGGGAATA
Source organism: Himalopsyche phryganea (assembly GCA_022494535.1). Taxonomy (NCBI): domain Eukaryota; kingdom Metazoa; phylum Arthropoda; class Insecta; order Trichoptera; family Rhyacophilidae; genus Himalopsyche; species Himalopsyche phryganea. The sequence goes on from JAGVSL010000062.1 coordinate 1,592,230, forward strand.
TCAACAACTTTGACATTTTGAGAATGAAAAGATCTAAAAATGCAATATCGCCTTCAATTAGCTCTCCCAAGGCGAAAACTAAAAGGCGTTGTAAAGAGGCATCTCCAACACTTGACGAAACCGTGAATACACCAGAAACCAAATTTAATTCAAACACTAATAGGACTAGCGGGGGAATAAGTAAATCTTTATTAACACCATGTCGTAGAATGGGATTAAATAGAAATCGAAACAAAGCTGTGAGCACTCCTGTCCAAGAAAACGAGTCTCCTTTGAGTAGTAAAAAGTCGAACTCCGCATTAACACGATCTATTGACAAATCATCTGATTCTAATGAAATTAAACAGTTAGCTGTACCCTTCGAGAAAACCACACTGTCAAAGATAAAATCTTGCGATGATGTAAATTTAAATAATGCGGTTATCTCAGTAAAACCTCAAGCATATAAAATTGAATGCAGTGAGATAAAAGATGAAGGTTCAACTGAGCCAGCAGATTTAAAACAAAGTTGCATGGAAATCGTCAACAAGAAAATAGGAACCAAAAACAAATCAAAGGCATTGCCGACTGAATCCAAAGAATTAGACAGAGAGCCTTCTGGTAAAAGTAATCTATTCACAGACTGCACAGTTTCCCTTGTGAAAAATAAACAATTACATAAAAATGCAATACAACTGAAATCAGCAAACGATAGTCGTGAATCGTCACAAACATCATCCTCCTCTTATGTTAGCGAAGACGAAGACGATGACTTCGAAAATAAGACTATTATTGAACGAAAATGTTACAAAAATCCATCAAAGACTAGCAGCAAGCTAAAAATGAATAAGTCAAAAAAGGTTGACATCACCGATAGTGACATAGAAGACATCAAACGGAGAATCAAACAAAAGCAGGATAAACTTGAGACGCTCAGTAAAACAGAAGATTCTCAAGGCCACAGTATTGAAGATTTAGAAAATTTGATTATTTCTTGGAGAGATGGCTGTAGAAAAGCTTTAGAAGAATTATTACTTATAAGTAGAGAAAGGGGTAATTGCAAAGAAAATATGGGTATGGAAGAACTGTTAAAAATGTTAAATATTCCATTTGGACTTGTTAAATATAATTCAGAACAAATGACATTTGAATAGTTGACCATACTGATTTTCAAGCACAGTAATGGTCTCTGATAATTTAAGAGTGAATTCAAATTTTGTTTACCAATTGTATAAAAAATTAAAATTAGCTGTCTGTTTAATTTTCTTTTTGTTGTAAACTGGTGTTAATGGAAAAAATACAGCCCAGAAAACAGCATTCTAGATTTACAGAATTATTAATTACGACCACTAATTATCATAATTTTAAATATTTATGACAGCATTATATTATGTTCTTTATTCAGTTAGAAACGGCTATTTAATATCACTATTATATAATAGAGGGAATGTGTCGTGCGCTGAGCGTTACCAAAAATGTTTTCCCAATTTCTCGTTACTCAGTATAATGCTAACTGTGCTGTGTATGCCAATGGATGACATATGATAAATGTTTAATAATAATAAAATTTAACCATTACTTATTGCAAGATTTACAAAAAAGCTTTCTAATTTATTGCCAATAGCTATCGATACAATGCCTATCAACCACCGGGGTTAATCATAGAAAGAAAATAATTGCTGTAGAACCTTTAAAATATGTATTATATCTAATCCAGTTTCATTTGCTGCTGATACAAGTAAAAAGAAAAGGTAATCCAGCAAATTATCAGCCTACAGGGCGAAGTTTATAACTCAACAAAATTCAACTTACAAAGGAGATGATAAAACAAACAAAATTTCATATAACAGTTTTAAATTTAACTTAATTTTATTTGGTTTTCTATTTGCGAGTAATTAAGTAAACTATCGAATTATGTCAGTAAACTATCGAAAGTATTTCACAATTTCAAATGTCAATTTCATTTGCAGATGATAGTTACGTTTTTGGAATGATAAATATTTTTTATGTTTCAGAATATGTGATAGAAAAGAAACTTGATTGTGATATTCAAATTTCATTTTCAGGAGTTTGGAGGTGCAAGCTTTGCACTCTGGGTATATATACATGAGAAAAAATACATTTCAAGAAAAAGTGTAAATTGTATTTGATTCATTGTTAATTTTGCTCCAACTGTTATTCTATTAAGTCAATATTTAATTACTAAAATATTATGAAAATGCCACTGTTTAGTTTATTACAATAAATATATTATTTATTTTACTGTTATAATTATTTTTTATGTAGTTAATAATCCTATACATACATAATCCCTCGGTTTATGTCTGAGAAAAAAATCGATGAACGCGGGAAAGCATCGAGTAATTATTTTCAATCTTTCAGCTAGAGTTCTAACGTTCTTCATACGGGGCATTGTAGTTGCAAGTCAGAATAAATTTAGATACAAAAAACTAAGCAAAAGTGAACACTGACCGACTCAACAGTCTACAGAGGCGAGCCATCAGCAGAAACACTATGAACTAGCATTATAACAAGACACTGTTTGCAGTCTCGGTCCTACAATAGTGGTTAAATGGCATCACGTGTGATGTAGCGCCTTATGAGTGGGTTAACAAATGTTTAACATAAACTATCAATCAGGGTAATATTTGTGATGGAACAGCAATAGCGGTTGAATGGAGTCGTACTTACTTCTGAGTGGGATGTCAATGTTCGATAAAAATGATCAATTGGGGTAATTTTTGTGACAGGACTAGAATATTTAACCGATAAAAATAGATTGTAAGATTACAATATTCTTATGGATGTTAAAGCCAGTAATATGAAAAATGAGGGATACGGGAAAACGATAAATCAGGGTATCACTGAAGTGGTAACTTTCACCTGAAGATTGTCATTGGAAATAGGTTCTCTATCATCATCGAGCACATCACCTTCCACATTCTCAAAACAGATTTCCTTGGCTAGGTTCAATATATTTTCAGCATTATTAGTTATAATCCATTGAGTTAATAGATGATGCAGCTGTAAAGATGTAAATTTATAATCTGAATGTAACACATTCTTATAGCCCGTTTAAATTGTTTTGAAATAAAATAATTATTATAGAACATAAATAACAAGTTTATTTCCGGTAGTTTTGAATTTTAGAAGGGTCAAAAATGTCAGCTGCCTTGCGTCTATATTCACATATATTTATAAAGGCATTATATTTACAAATAAAAATAAAAGACAATTTGTTTGTGCTAATTGTGATTTTTTTTTATAAACTAAACAAATAATTGCTGAGCTTTCGTATAGGTACTGTAGTTTTTTTCTAAGTCTCATTGTCAAATTTCATGTTTCAAGATTCTGTTAATCCTTTTACATCCGGTCCAAATATTTTCATCTCTGACAGGAATTGTTAGTCTTATGCAAGATTTTACTGTAACTTGAATGGTTAGCATAATAAGTTTGAATTGAGTCAGCCCATAAGGCAATAGTTTTCATAACTTAAATAATTTATTTCACTTGTGCTATGAATATCGTTGGATATATGGAAACAATAACATAATATATATTGTTTGAAAAGTATAAATGAATTACTATATTAATCATGCCGAGGAAAATAAATCTGGGCTTCGGGTAATAAGTGAGATATTTTGGGCTCGGGTCGGGCCTGAAGATGATGGGCTCGAACCGGGTAATTTTATGAAATCTCGGCCCATGCCGACCTGCAGAAGCACTTCAATAAACAGAATTAAAACACAAACCCTTTCTTTCTTTGAGTGGCATTGCAGCGCATGCTGGGTACTCACTAGTGATACAATAAAGCAGTGGGTCTTAACCTTTTCAACGTCAAGGTGCACTTTTGATCATAACAAAAAATTGTAGAGCGCCAAAATCAAGCGGTCAGAAAACAATGATGGTCTGGCGGGGTATTCTAGGGTCCGGCAAGTGGCACCTGTGAGACCAACGGAAGACGCGTGCAATTGACTCGGCAAAATAGAAATCATATTAGATCTTTCGTCGGTTTTCATAATTTCGCGAACGACTTTCGGTTTTCACTATTCTGCGGATTTTTGTTTTTATCATTTTTTGCGGTGCACTTGCAACAAGCCTGCAGTGCATCAGTTAAGAGCCACTACAATTAAGTGACAATAGATTTTTTGTTTTTGTATATGGTCATTTCCCTGATAAGTCATGTTCAATGCAGCTGTACATAAAATAGTGTTGTTGACAAAATAGACTTATTTGTACTCTTCTCTAGCAACTGGTTGGATTGTAAGCATGGAAACAATGTCTGTTAATTTTTATCTTTCTGTATAATTGAACGTGTACCACTCCTTACAAAGCAAATGCTTCATGTCAATAATTATACATTGTTGACATTCACTAATCTTAATGTGTTAGAAAACTCTGATCAAAACCACATATTAATTGAATATGCTACATGCTCAGCTAAAATTGTCCCTCGTGCTTCCATTTTTCACTAGTGGGTACGGTTGTGATATATTTACTGTGATTGGATTTATGAAGGAAAATAAAAAGTGTCAAATGTTATTGTGTAGGCATCTTTATTTTGATTCAAATGATTTGATTTCTTGATCCAGTTAATATTCTTTTGTCTACAATGAGATAGCATTCAATAATGTGGTTAAAACAATGTCAGGCGCGCATTGTCAATCACATTATCGATGATGTAAACACTTCTCGAACATAATGAATACCTTATTCGAAATGGATTTCTTTCAACCCTTAGATTAACATTATTTTTTTAACATCTCAAATGATTTATCAGGACGATAGGAGAATTTTAAATAAGCTAAGTGTGATACTAATTCGAAACGCTCCTATAGAAATATTTTATTTTCTGTATCATAAATATAAAAATGATACCAAAAATAATGGCACTTAAAGTAGAAAACAATACGGGCTGTAATAATTTCAATGAATCTGATGGGATTTTGTTATTTGCAATATTATGATAATAAATACAACAGTACCATCGTGACATGATAATCTTTAGAGCATTATAATTATTTACAGCAGCAAGTGATAATCGGAACAATCGCACATTGGTAGATTTAAACTAAAATGGAAATACTTAATTAGCATGGCAGTGGTAGAATTTTTTACTTACAATCCTTCAGTTATTCCAAATTGAAACCATTATTCATCCTTTGTTCATATTTCTACATGATTTCATATTTTCATTACTAAAAATGTTTTGAAGGTGTTTAAATAGTCTTAAAGACCTGTCGCTTACTACTGCAAGTTGAGTATATTGTATATACTGTGCATACCTTCTGAATAACTGGGTTACTAAGGAAAAGAGCTGTCTGATAAAAGTTAGAACATCACTTAAAATCAAAATTAACCATTTACCAGCAGTAAAATTTGTTTCACATGGCTTTTGCGCATGTTTACACGCACATTGCGGCGACAGGATTAAATAGACTTATTTTATTAATAAATCATTGTTTAAATATAACTGACCAAAATTGCCATCAATAACACTGACATTTGTCAGTTGATCATCCGTTTCAACACACTTGCTGGGAAGTGCGGCGGAGACTAATATTTGGAAAATTTTTAACAGTTTATATTGTAGTTCTGATAGTTATTCAGGATTGTGGAAACATTCAAAAGGAAGCAGTGATGGAATGATTATATGTTATAAATCTGCAACACACAATCTAATATGACAACAAATTTCTTGTTTTATAAAACTATGCGAAATATATTCATGCCTGTTCCCATATTATAGAGATATTAAGGATTATGGGAGAACATTAGACAAACATAAGCACATTTTGGCATACCATTACCATATAAGGAATATTAAATTATTTTTATAAAAGTCATGTTCAGTATTCCCATATTCACAATATTTTAACTACAAACATTTACAAATTATTCAGCGATGGCCTATTTCACAGACTTAATGCTCTAGCATGTTTTCTTACATCTGTTCAAATGCAATTTAGAATTTTAGATCATAAAAAAGCAATCGATGTACAGACACCTAAGGTGATCAAGGGTCACAATACCGTGTTGATTAGTTTGGTTTTAATAATACTTTCGAAATCAGGGGACAGAACAGAAAAATGCAACTTCTTCACAGAAACTTTTATTTTACATTTGTATTTCAATAATAATTAATACAACACAACGATTGGCAGCAAATTTTTTTATCGATAAGATACATTTTGAGATTATTTTGAATCGATCGACTGTTCTGTGATTGCTAAACATATTTCATCACCGTCACTAGACCGTAGCGGCGTGGCAGTGGAGAATTTAAAAAAATCAATATACAAATAGTGTAAGTTATTGATATTTTATTTATTTACATTGGGCCAGCATCTATAAAAAAAAGCTTTTAGTAGTATGTCCATTATTGAGATATAACAAATGTGCAGCAAATCATTACTATGGCATATATGCTTTCGATAGCAAATAACTCAATACAGTTCACCAAACGAATAACTTAGCCTAGACTTAACAGACTTAACACAAGTAATGTGCAAAAATGGATCTCGTCAGAATTGATATGGCAATTCAATATGTGATCGTATACAGCTGAGAATCATTTAAGTAGGTTTGTTAAAAAAATCAAAAGAAGATTACCCAGACTAAAATTGAAACAAATATGCAGAAAAATTAATGGTAAAATTCATTTTGAGTTGAACCAAAAACTCTCAAGAGTACTTCAGCCAAAAGATTTCATCTAAAAAGAAGAAAGGTGATATTGCACAAGTACACGATTTTTACGTATTTAAATAAATATTAATAGTCGATCTTAATTCAATACTGTCATTTAAACTCAGTTTTTAAAAATCCTCCACTGCAATGCTGCAGAATGTCATCAAATGGATCACCTTAAAAACACAAACACAACTATGCAGTAACATACTCTGCCTTATAAAAAAAATATACATGAACAGAACGTAGCTCAAACTAATAAACTACGTCTATTTGTTTTTGTATTCATCTGCACTGTGCTATCAGCCACGGAGTGACATGCGAGATTTATCTTTAGAAACAACTCAAAAGCTGTCAGCATAACAGACCGCCATCATTATATAAACCAGACTTAAATTATTACTATTTTAAACGGCACAATATTTTTTATACATTTTCACTGCATTATTGAAAACTTTCCCTATCTAAAATCACTGATTTACCACCAGCAGTGCTTTTTCCGGTTACTCAGTATCTTTTGCGTATACATTATACAAAGTAAGAGAGAATTTGGTGCATCGTTTCAATGGGATACTAAGTAACTTGGCAGCGTCGACTAGCGTCTCGGTATGATTGTGACTCGATTATGGAAAGACAGTCGAAGTCACTGCACATAGATCGATTCCCGGGTGATATTATCTATCTGTCAAAACTCAAAACAATCGTTACCGATGCCCTTTATAAATATACAATAGTTATATTGTGAAGGGTGTAGAATATTATTATATCATTAAGGAGGTAGGTATGCTGTCGATGGATGAATTCTCATCGGTTGAATATGTTCACGGAGCACTGCTAAAGGCATATCCACAGGATAATTTATCCTTTTATTACACAAACTTCTTCCTTTTTTCTTTCACAGACACACTTCTTGTTCAATATTATCAGTTATAAAAAAGATGTATAAAAAAATTCTAAATTAAAGCATTTTTCAATTAAGTATTATTAACTAGATATCAATAATTTATTGTTATTATTAATTTAGCTGGATTTCGTTTAAATGTGAAATGGCTAACAAGCGGTAGAGTATGACAACGAGTTATTGTACCACATTATGAAGACGTCGCTGTGCATATTAGTCCGGCGCGAATGATTTCCCTCATCGAATGATCAACACCAGAATGTAACTAGGAACTAATTAATTTTTAACAATAGTAGATTAACACTTAATTCAAAATAAAAGAATCATACTGGTGACTTAAGGTTATGTCATCTGGATACTTTCCCAACATTAACTAATATATAAAGAATTTCAAAAAGTTATTCAACCATACTAGTAGAATTAAGATTTGTCGATGCTACTACCATCTTACATAAGATCTAAAAAGGGTATTCATAAAACAGGAGTTCGAAAACAAAAGTAGTTCGGTTTAAATGATTTTATTCACACAATCGAGATATCTAGCAGCAGAATGCATAATGAATCTCCATCAAAACGCTCACCGCGGCTTTATCCTCGGTCGGTCACGTAATCATCATTAGACGCATGCCCACGTTTGGATGAAAATGCGACAGGAACATATACTTTCACATTATTAAATGGATAAAAACAATCGGAATAAAATTCACAGCGATGTCAAATAGGTAAACGAATCGCAAACATTACAGAACCCTCGCATACGTTAACACGATACGGCTGACGAATTCTCACGGGTCAAACGCGAGTGAAATTCGCCATACTGACGCACGCAATAAAATATACAAAACAAGTTTATCAGAATTGTGACCGGGGAGCCGTCAGCCGACTGCTAAAACTTATCCTGGAACAGGAAGAGATTATTCGTGGCCGCCACCGCGATGATGTTCTCCGTGGGATGCCACGCTGTGTGCAGAATCTTTTTGTTGAAGTCCAAACAGTCGACGCTGATCTCGTCCTTCTTTCTCTTGTTGCCTGTGCACACTTTGCGCGGCCGGAGCACAGTGCGCGGTTTGGCGACCTCCCTCGAAGCCTCCAGTGCCACCTCCTTCTTTGTTGTGCGATCGAACACTCGAAAGAAATTATTGTAGGACCCTGTCATGACGGCCGTATCCGAACCGTTCCAGCAGCATTCAAATTTGTCAAAAATGCAGTCGTTCTCATACAGAGAGCACAGTTTCGCCCGAAGATACTCGTGCACCTGTAACATATACACCAAAATTATTATGAGATCATGATATATTAAAGGAAACTTAAAAGAAAATTTAAAAGAAACCATTGAACTCTTCTGTGGGGCATTGGATTTTAAGCTGATCGTTATAAATCTAAAGGTTTCCTTTAAGAAAATTGAGAACAATAAAAATTCAGAAAAATAGTCGTCACTTATTTAAGTATAACATTTTACGAATGAGATATGAAGTGCAGTGCTAAAATAATATGCAAGGGTTTTATTTTTCATGGACCGATTGAATGAATAATAAATAATACTCACAGGATAAGTCTCGACAGGTTTCGTCTCCATATGGAGATCCCAGACTTTGACAGACAAATAATCTCTGGTAATGATATATCTACCAGAATTACTCAATTTGACATCACTAATGCTGGAAATGATTTCCGAAAAGAAACTTCGACTGGCAGGGTCTTCGGGCTCTTCAAATAATTTTGCGTGACGATCGCACAGTGCAGCAGCTCTCATGTCACATAATCTAATTGTACCTGGAATGTAATGAAGAGCTATTTATATTATCAGAAGAAAACATTCAACCAGTATGTACCTATTTAAAGGCACAAAAAGGATATCACTAGTTTGAGGTCCTTATGTTAATTACTATAGCACCACCAGTTTTTTTTTCGTGAAAAATAATAATCTACAAATAAGGTCATTTAGTCCTTTAGAGTAGTACAGCACACAGCTGGAACCAAGTGTGTGTGTTTTATATTTTGGCAGGCTTGCATTTTGAGTAAATTATCATTATGCCTTTATATATAGATACTACACATATCTATTAAAAGCTAAGCTTGACTTTTCAAAGAGGTCACCGAATATCCGGATGGGCGGTTACTCTGTACATGCATCTAAGCAAGTCAAATACCTAGGTGTTATCTTCTATGGCAAGCTATCATCACGCTAAGACAATTGTAGAGAAAGCTAACATGGCGTATCTCCACATGTCTAGACCGGCTGGCAAAACTGGGAGTTTAAAGCTCGCACCTTGAAAATGGCATATGGTGACGGGGATAGCAGGATACACATCTAGCGTGTGGCATTCTAGAGCCAAATTGTCAGGAGAGTCCCTACTGAGTGGACAACGCGTTGCATTGATTTCACATGCTAAGACTTCCAGGACAACTCCAACGGATGCCCTAACAGCTCTGGCTGGGGTGCTACCGTCGGACAGCACATACAGGCACACGGTGCAATAACTGTTCTTCTGAAGAGCATCAACATGGATATTGAAGGCATCCCTCTGACGCCGCCCCTGTCGCAAGGTATATACTTATCGTTCATTCGCATATATGCTGGTATACAGAACAGCTTGGCAGACTAGGTGGTCTGCATCCACCAAAGGGCGCCAAACATATCTATCCTTCCCGGACGTGACCTGGAGGGTCGATGTAAAGTGTCTTCATCTAGGCACTGGGCTTGCCAGTTTATAACCGGCCATGGCAAGTTCAACAGTAAACTACTTGGGCTGGGCAAGTTAGTTGAAAGGCTGAATTGCACTTGTGGACACAACCATCATGACGTTAATCACGTTCTGCGGGACTGCTCCGAGATGTACGAGTAGAGCTGTGGACCGTCCTTATACGGGTTCAATAGGCCACGCTGACTTGATTTCAACCGAAGCCAATTTTGAGATATTCGATAAATTTGCAACATCATGTGGGGATTGGGATATTCTTGATTCAACACGGAGTACATTAAAATCTAGCGTTAAGGTGGATGCTCAAAATACAGATACACAGGATACTTAACACATCTCTGGCGGCGCGAATTGAGCGTAAGTCAATGAGCGACGCGGGTGTATCTGCTTGCGTACTTATTCGCGATATATGCTGTCGCGATATATGCTGTCGCGATAAATGCTGTCGTGAATTATTCGCGAACCATTAAAACATATGCTAAATCTTTTAATTATTAAAAATTAGTTTCTCACGCGCACTTAATAGTTTTAAAATATAAACTAGAAGTATATACACTAATAATACGTTGTAAAAATTAATATTTTACTAAAGAGTGGTACCCTCACTCCCCTTTATGAAGCGGAACTTTACAAAAGTCACAAATGTATCTTGTTTCTCTACATTTTTTATATGCACTACAAACATGACACTTTCGGGTTGGATATTTTACGGCTTGGCTTGTGATGATTTTTTCTAATTTATGTAGTCGAAAAACTTTCGAAAGGCAAAGAGGCACGTAGGTAAACTAAAAGCGTTCGAAAAACTTATAGGTATATAAAAAAAAATGGAATAAATCGGGATCATATGTTTTGACATGTGGTTTCGATCTTGACCTGAACACTTGTATGAGTGGGGACAGTCCCGATTTATACGATTTTTGGTAATTGTAATTACAGTCTTCAGCAAACGGTGATTGGCAGACTGATGACTGTGATTCTCGTTTCCCGCCAGAGATGTGTTAATATCCCTTAAACTAATTCGCTGAGAAAGTCAAATTTTGCTTTTTTTTTTAAACACAAAAGTGCATGGTTAAAAGACCGGACCAAGAACATGATGAGTAAATTCGTGTCTTTTCTTGATTCGGGAAAACGATGAAGGCGGAATAATAAATCAGGGACACATTGTACACGGAATTTTCCTTACAATGTCTAACTTGAAATGCATACCATCATAAATTCATAACCATTTTGATGTTAACTATACACACAAATTTCACATTCACAATACCTATATAACGACTAATGATGTTGTCTTTTAATGAAAAGTGTTGACAGTATGTTTAAAGCCACCATTTAACCTCGACTGAAATATGACATACCATTCATAGGCATTTATTTTGTAATGAAAGTGTACTTTTTTCGCTCACAATGCGATGATAATTTACTTATTCACATTAGATGGCATACAAAACAATATAATGTTAAGTTTCGTTTTTACCTTTACTACTAGAATAAACAAAAAGGTTGCATTCAGTGGGATGAAACTCCGCCGCAGTGATGACCTCCGTCAGCTCTTCCATGTTGGCAGGTTTTATGTCCACAATGTTAAAGCTCTGGTCCGTTATATCCAGGTGCCAGAGGTTCACTCGGAGATCATCCGCGCTCAGGTAAGTCTCTTGGTCACTGTTAACGCTGATACTGTTTATGTGGTAGGTGTGGGCGTTAGCAAATATGCGTCTGGAAAATGTGTAATTTTTATTTATTTATTTTTATTCCCTAAATTTGTGGGAGTTAGGAATTCTCAACTTACACATTCATCTAATAATCATAAATGTCCAAAGCAAAGATTAAAATATAATTATAGTTCTGACAATGGTGTGAAGTTGAAATAGAATTTTAATACAAATATTTGGTGCAAATAAGGTTACCTATAATACAAAACTGCACACAAGTGTATTCATATACTATATGATCTCAATAACTTTTCTTTTACCATTTTACCTCAGGTACACAATTTTGGATATTTACGACTTTCATATTTTTTCAAAAAATACAGACATAAGAATTGGATTGATATGGAGTGAGACATACCTAGGTGCTGCTTCAACCATAAGGTCCATCGGACGAACGGTCGGGACTTTAAGCCTGGTTATGTGGGAGGGGTCTCTTGTCGCTCCGCTTTCTTCTCGTGTATTGTAACCGGTAACCCGCTTGTCTCTTTCCGATACCTGATCACAAGTAAATCATTTCACTTTCAAAACAAACTAAAAATTATCAAGTCTACAATAATGGCAATGCGTTTACAGTGGTTTGTTTTGATAATGGTTGCGAAATTCCTCAGTTTGCCTCTCTTACCAATGAATAGGTTAACATATTCATAAATCAATATGACAACTGCAATGCTTTATCTGCCAAGTAACTGAGGAATGATATCGATTTTAGGGGATCATAAAAAAAAATCGGCATAAAAGAGACCAACTCAAATAAATTGTCGTTATACGAAAAAGTCTATATTACAATTTCTTTCCTATTTGACTTTTAATGAATACATTGACACAAAATAAAAAAAAATAAGACTGAACAAAACAAAATACTTATGTGAAAAAAGACATGAGTTTTAATGCATAATTATTAATACAGTTTGTAAGCATTTATGTCAAGAGATAATAAGAATAAAAACCTGTAGTGAAGCCCGTATCAAACTACACAAGTCAAAGTTTAGTAACAATAGAGTCAGTCGTCCAAGTATGCACGCAAACCAGTTACCAGTCATATTAAGTTACCAAAAGCTTATATGACTAGGAAATGTTCTAAGGATGTTATGTAATTTTAAAAATGCAAGCTCACCCCACGTTGACAGGATAGAAGGGAATTCATTTCATCATAGAATTATTTATATATACAATGTTTTTGAATAAATAAAAAATGAAATAATACCTTCCATAATTTGATAGTCTTATCATTAGTCGAGAGGAGGAAGTGACTCTGATTTTTCCTCTTTAGCCATCTAATCTTATTAATTTTTTCTTCTATTTCAAGCGATTTGAGGTAATCAAATTCAGGTTCGTGGGATTGAAATGTTGAGTATACATTGTATTCTCCACGCCTAGGCACGCACACTTTAGAGCCAGGGTCTCTCTGAAAAGAAAATACAAAAATTAAAATAAAACATTAGGTATATAAATTTTACAATTTTGTTCCAATTTTAAATATAATCTAAATAGTCATATTAAAAAAATTCAAATCTCTAAAATAGTATATCAAAATTTGCGATGAAAAAACATATTTTTTTAAATTGATAATTTTGGATTAAAAGACAGAAAGCAATGCGAGAGATCATATAAGATGGTTCACTTGACAAACATTACTAAATGAAATTGTTTCATTTTGTAATTGATTTCGAGTGCTGTTTCACATTGCTCGACTCCCTGAAACAGAACACTCACTTGAAATATAACAACACGTCCGCCTTTGTCCCCAGTGGCAAGGAGTTCTCCGTCGTGATTGAACTCTACGCAGCTAATGAGATCCGCCTCGCTGACATCCTCTTCCAGAGTTCCCTTAACTTGGCTGAAGCACCACGACGTATCACCCCCATTGCCTGCAAACCACATCAGATCGGTCAAACGTTTGTAATAGTTATACCGATGCCTCCTCTGATTTTATGAACTACTGCGCAGAGTTGGAAAACAGCAGCAAACTATCAATGATTATTCTTCAATAAAGAAATTGCTGATTGAAATTGAGATTTATGAATAAATTTGATAGGTATAAAAGAAAGATCTTGTAATTCTCATTAATCATGTAAGGAAATAAGAATAATACAGATTTAAATGGAATTTAATACAAAGGAAAGATATTAAAAAATGAAAACTGAATTATTTTACATAAGATAATGTGACTTCTATGAATATAATTTCTATTATTTCATTGAAAGGAATAAATTTAAAAAAAGCATACAACTCTTTCACAATGTAGCGCTAATGACAAATATTTTTGAAAGGTTATAAGAATTAAGATATAATTGAAGCAAAAAAAAATATTATTTACAAACATATAGCCCTACATACCAATCTTGTAAAATTAATTTCAAGTGTAAACAAGGTGTCAATTTTAGTGAAAGGAATAAATTTATATGTTGTTAAAATTACAGGCATACAGGTGGGTGACAAGCCCACCATCAAAAGAGCTCATTTCTTCTCCTGGAATATTTAAATGTAATCTAAAACCAGTAATTGATTAAGGTAGTGATTTCATTTAATTTATATTATGTATTTGATATAATGTATGCTAATTTCCATGCCACACAAAAATAATTTAAGTGTTGCAATTATGTGACCAAATAAGATAACTACACGAATAATTATTAAAAGAAAATACATACTACAACCAAAGCAGTAGCTCTGTTCAGATGTATATTGTATGTAATTAATGTAGAAATAAACATTAGTATAACTAGTACATTTTTAGGTAGGTAAGTATCAACATATCACAATGATTTTGAATTGTATATTTCAAGAGTTTTTTGAATCAAATTAGAAAAAAATACTCTAGACATTTTGTTATAAATACAAAAAATTCACACTGTTATTGAACAAATATTTTATTATTTGATGGTGTTATTATAACAAATTAGTGTGCAGTAATATTGGTGTGATAATCATGCACTCAAATAGAGAGGATATTTAAAGCAATACTCATTAGATGCATTGATATGAACAGCTCGTGTGGTATACTGCATCAATTTTGCCCATGGATCGAAAAAAAAAGAAATTAATTCGCAGTTCAGGATTTCATTTGTCTTAAATACAGAATAAGGAGACTGGATATTTGAAGACTAAAGATAACCGATTTTCACAATCAAAAAGGATGTAGGTGCACTTTTCGAATAGCCAAATGACTATCATTTGTTATTTTAGGAAGACTTCAGCAGCATCATCATTGTGAGCCCCAATCATAAAATGAAAACTTCTCATAAAAAAAAATTTATGCCGAAGATAAGTTTGAATGTGTTCGGTACTTCCTAATTCAAAACTTCAAAGTGTTAATTTATAAAATGGCTTCACATGGATAAAATTGAGATATTAAATTATATTTAGTAATGTTAACATACAAAAAGATAGTTTGATATTCTGATAGAAACGGAGGCACTTCATGGAAATCATGAGTGAAATTCCTCTTAAGCCACATAAACCCTACAACTTCTACAATACATTTCCCTAGAGGATTCAATCTTTGAGTTGACATGCCGAATATCAATTGTAGGTTGCATAGGAACCTTTGATATGCCAGGCTTAAATAAGTTGCGTACAAGCACTGTAAAATTGATAAACTTTCCTTTCTACTGTTATGTAGCTCTTTGGTTACTGATCATAGGTAGAAAACTACTATTCCATGCGAATGCAGAATACAATAAAATGATCAAAAATCACTACTCATTTAATTGTCAGTCATAGCGACATCAGAATTTATTAATGCAGATATTGAATCACATTTCTTTCACGCGCCTATCGAAAAAGGTTCTGGAGTGAAATGTGCTAGCACAATCCAGTATTTTTATTATACATGCAGTAAGTGGCATACCGTCAGCTTAACTAGCAAACTGCTTATCTACATTTCAGCAAAATGTTTAGGAGAGTTTAAAAAATGATTTAATATTGTTCAGATAACATATGTAAAATTCATAGACAACATTGGTTATAACTGAATTTATTCAATTTTTATGCTCTCCTGAAAATTTTGTTAAAATGTAGATAAGCAGTTTGCTAGTTAGGCATATGCCGTGTAACCAACACATTTGTAATCAGAATACATTTTGGACACATTGGGTCAAGGCAAGGTTATTCACCTTTTTACTCTGGTATAATAGAGGCAGGAACAATACAGCAACCAGTACAGATAAAATTGAGAGTATATACGGTTCATTTGAATTGGGAAAGTGGAAATTGATATTTAGTGGTAGTCTTGTATCTTCCATATTGTTATTGGCCAGAAGCATGCTACTTAATGAAGATCTATTAGAGTAAGGTCATAATGAAGATTAGGGTCATACAATTTGCGCATTAGGATGGACTCGGATAGCATAAAATGATTTATTGACATCAAAACTGAATCCCACGTGCTTTGCATTAGATGTAAATATCATGCCAAATTGTTTCACTCTCAAATAGACAATTTTAGTATAAGCATGTAATAGCTGGGATGACAAGCAGTTTGGTTGCCAATATTTTTAAAATTGGCTAGATTGCAATAACTAGAGCATATTACAACACAGTTTTTCAATTAGATACTAATATATAATAAACTACATGCGAATATAAATTATCTGGGACATTTTAATATTAAATCTACCTATGTAATCAATATTACAGCCCTTTTCAATCTAAAATCGCACATAGCCAAAGCTTAACTTTCAAATTCAATTAGTAAGAATTTATGGTAGAAAACATTCAAACATTTTCAAAGCTCGGAATACAAAAAGTTCTAATCTGAAATGCCAATAACCAGGAGCTATATGGGCGGCGTTTCGGTTAGTTCTATAAATCAAATTGGCTCTCATACATATTACGTAAGTGTTGAAATTAGCAAAAGGTGTATTTGCTGACTACAACAAAGAATTTGTTTTAGGTTTGGTGCTCATGATCTCTTAACTTTATATAGAAAGATGTTAAAATTAACTAATAATTCAAATGGTACACTGTAATTAAGAGTCTAAGGGTCGATTATCATAATAAAGCAACAAAGGAAGGCTACTGGCAAAGAATATTTTGAGTAAAATAACTTACAGAACCATAACATATAATATAGGTTATGCGAATAGGGAAAATGGTAGCATTAAACATAAGTTACAACCAGTAGAAATTTTATCAATTTGATGCTAGAGCAAGAGGTCCCAAACTTTTTTTGTTCCATTACCCTTTTCACCTATGTATAGAACATAATTCATCCCATTCCAAGATAGCCTAACTTAAAAGGTGCTTTCCAGATATGCATATATATAATATTGAAAATCTTTAATAAGCAACAGCAATTCCCCTCCTGGGGAAAATCCCCACTGGTCGGGGCCCCCCGTTTATAGGTTAATAAAATTACTAAAATATGTTTGAATTAAAAATAAATCTCATCAGTACAATGTATTATTTTTTTGGCACGTGGAATATGTGAGATCATAGATAAATTTCATCTGAATAAAAAAAATTTGAGATTTTTTAAAACCAGTGTGAATTTGGAAATCTAATAGCACAACAAGCCATTACATTTAATGGAGAAATTATCCATAAACCTAATGCCTAACTTTTTTGTATGCAATTAAATATAAATTAAAGACTAACTTAATAATGAATACTTTAACAAAGCTAAAATGAAAATTATATTTTAGGCTCATTTTATATTTTGAACACTGTTGAAATAAATACTTATTAAATATTTTTGCCAAAGATAAATTGATAAAACGCCTATTTCATAGAGAGAAGAAGCGAGCATACTTTTGAACAGTGAAATATATACACACTATTAATTTAGATAAGGTCAGAGATAGTTGTATTTATTTTACAAATCAAACAAGGCATACATGTAATAATTGAAACGGGAGATATGATGAAAAGAAGCCTTGGCATACAAAGCAACACACTAAATTCACAAACTTTAAAGTGCCAATTAAAAAAATTATGGGTAATACTTGAACAGTATAAAACAGATTTATGAGGATTAAAAATATGTGTATGTTATAAACAGGGCTCAAACCTTTCCTAGATATCTTTGTTATAATAATTTATAACTGAAAAAAACAGCTATACCATAATTGATTATATCCAGTTACAGGTAGAAAAATAGCAAGAAATACTAAATAGAGTGCATTTTGATTTTATACCAACTATAATTATGTGTGTAGACATATCTGTTGACTGATTTACAAAACAAACAGTTTAAATACAAAATAAATATTCTAACAGCTGCATGTGGTATTCCAGTGCAGATTGCAACTATTCCCTAGACGTATTTGCCTAAAGTTATCTGGTAATCTTAGCCTTTGGTGCATATACCACGGAAGATCCTTTCTTCTAATCATTTTGAACTGATTGATAACTTTTAACTACTGATATATTCGACAATTATTTTTAACACTTCACTTAATAAAATCATTTTAATGGTAGTCAGGGAGACATTCAGTGCAAACACTGGTAATGTTGACTGAAATAATTATAATAAAAATATTATGCCAATGCTAGCATGTAAATTGAAGAGCAAGATGTTTACTGTCATCTATACTAAATAATACTGGATGAGTTTTGAAACTTGAAAGGAGAAACAATGGGTATATCTTGACAATGTTACTATACATTTCTATACGACAAGTCATATGATACTCCATTTTAAAAACAAAAGAACATGTGGCTTCAATTGTTTTAAGTAACCCGAGTGCAGTGAAACATTAAAAAAAATATTCTCTACACAATATTTTTTATAGACCATTTCCAGTTTAACTAAAAATGTCAGTGCAACACAATAAGCACGTTTATGTTTAAGTTTCGTGTGCATAAGTGCATGAGAAACTATATTATTAGGTAGTGTCAAAAGTAGAGATATTGCAACATAAAAGCCCTCTGAAATGGGAATATAATTACTGTGTACTTCAATATTCATAATTTGTCTGTTCACAGATAGAAGAAGGCAGCCAAGGAACATGTTAAATGGTAATTCTTACACTACTGTGCTAATTTACAAACGACATGTCTAAAGCCGCATAAAGTCAACGTAGGTTAGTATTGACAAGCCAGTTTTTAAACACATTTGACATAAAGTTCACAATGCAGCTAAAATATCGATAGTGATAAATATACACCAGTCAGAAAGCCTTTGTTTTTTTTTTGTGTAAATTTATAAAATTTGAGTGGAGTAAATCGGTTATTTTTCGAAAAAGATTGGGGCAGGGCAGAGCAATTGAATTTTTACAGTTCTAACCAAAAAAGTGCGCAATAACCACAAGAGAGAAACTTGACAACAAAATCACGCATAAAAAGACGAAATTCAACACCAATATGAATTTTGTGCATTTACCGTCTGCGTTTGAGCGATAAAACATCCTTGAAATTTGCAATTCCAAAACCCGAGGTCGCCCTTGACAAACGGGCGCTAAAAGTCACCACTTACCGGCCATGACAAAGCCCAGCACAAAAACTTAACAAGTTCAACGTTTTTTGATCACAATTAACTAGTTTCTATGTTAAAAAACAGTACCGCCACACGGATGATTTCCGATTCGAAACATTTCACCCGAATATTTGAGAAAAGCAATGGCGTTCACTAGTGGTACATAACATTACAGTCAAGTCTGACGTCAAAGTAGCTACCCGCGATACGTCGGTAAAACAGGTGGTTTGCGTTTATGTTTTTGACTATTTTATCGCTAGTATTGCTCTCTATCGGGCGTAGCAAATATTTCGGCGAATGATAAAATTAAGCGTGCTCAGTCGGTATGGTACATTTATTTAAAAATAATAATATTAGCTTATTTACGTATCAATTCAATGTAAATAAGGTTTCATATGTTTATGTTTATTATTTATGTTTATCATATGTTTATTATTATCTATCAATTGATTTTGTCCTTAATTACGAACTGAACTGATTTGTAAGCTGGAGATATTTGTTTAAAAAAAAAGGATTCCGTTACAAAATAGAAACTGAATCAGTGAAAAAAATGGTTACTATATTTTTATGTATACTACAAGGATTTTAAATACAATATTTTTTTCCATAAATTACTGATAGCGGCGTGTACAATATAGCAACTGGCATTCTGTGTCAACAATAAAATATAATTGAATACAGCTCTCTTTACTAGCAAGCCTATGAAATTGTAGGATATATTTTCAAATAAATTGTATTTGTATTTATTCGTCGAGATATTTTAACATCTACCTAAGAGTAACCGGTAATATAATAAAATAACGGCATTTTCATAAATTGAGATTTTCAACAAAAAAATATCATTAATATCATAATAGCATAAAAGGAATCTTTTCAATTTTTAGGTACTTGGGCTTGAAGCCGAATTATTATCAATTTATAGTTATCAACCAATTTATATAATACTTGTAGAACGTAATCTACTGGTAATTACACACTTTGAGATTTATAAATCATTTTTAGAAGTATTATTCGTGAGTCCGTGGTGCAGTGGTCAACGTCGTTGGCTACGGTGACGGATGTCTCGGTACAGACGATTTCATAAATTGATTTTTCAATCCATATAAGGATTTCTGTTCGTCGGCATGGATGTTTATGATGTTTAAAATTCCCTCCCACCCATCCGATCCTTAAAACGGGTCGTAGCGAGAGCGATTTGCTAACTAGTCCTGTCCTAGCCCTATCCTTCTATCCCTACTATCTTAAAAAAGAGAGGTTGAGCAACTGAGTAACATTCAGTTCTCGTAGGAAAAAACTTCTGTTAAGATATCTCCATACGGAGGTCACATGCTCCACATTGGGAGCGGAGATGGTAAGAAAAGTTTTATTTTTTCTGTAAAACTATATCTCTTCAAGGTGCCATATCGCTATTCCTTATTTTATATTATTCTTATGTAAACACACGAAAATTTAATTAGTTACGAATAATAAAAATTTGTTGTACATAATATCTCTATACATGGAAATATTAATACTCACTTTGTTTATTTTTGTTGGTAACTGCAGAATTGAGTATCAATCCTAGCCTGGAGAGACTAGCCTGTCTCATCACATGAGGAAATCCTCTCCTCGGCGGCGACGGAACCGGCGCTAAGGCGCTCATCGTATCCTTCCACACGTTGTACTCTCCTGAAGAATTACATAATTATATTATGCATTACAAAACATCTGAGTGTAATTGGATCAGTATTAATCAAAATAGTAAAAATCCAGTCAAATAATAGAACGTTCTAAGCGACTAATCGAATAAATTGATGATTACATAAAAAAAACAAACAAATTTTACTCTATTAATGAATTATTTTCAGTATTAAATCGTAAATTTAATGAGCAATGCATAATCATTGTTAAGGTGTTAATTGTCAATTCTTGGTGGAAAGGCATTATATTTTAAAAATAAAACACAATTTGTTTGTACTACTTCCACATGTTTGTAATGTATTTTCGGTTTCACTCATCACGAGCATTATCAACTAATAAAAACACAATCATAACACGGTTATTTATGTATAATTGAATTTTATCAATTACAAGGTACATAAAACAGTTGGTTCATGAACTAAGACAAGAATTTACAGGTAATGTATTTTTATCAGTTGATAATGCTCGTGATGAACGAAACCGGTCCTGATCATGTAGATAATAATAGAATATTAGATAGTAATGATAAACATGTGGAAGTAGTACAATCAAATTGTGTTTTATTTAAAAAAAAGAACAATACATAAATGGAAAACAAGTGTTCTGCATACCTTTCATTCTGAATGGGTAATATCGCATCATGAGTGACTTATCGTGTAATATGAGCTCGGAAAATTTAGCACAACTATTATTTTTGATCATTTATCACTTTATTATTATCGGTGGTAGTTCTATGCACTGAGACCGGTCCTGTATTTTCGACTCGGGAAAAGACAACTTATTGTTCGTAATATGAATGCGATTCACTTTTTTATTTAAAATTATTATTTCATTGTTATATTTTCTTAAATACATCACTTATAATATGTTCAAAAGGCAAGTTAATATATTTTATAAGTTACGCGGCCTTATTATTTCACATTGACTGAAAATTACAGAGGGCACTGATATAAAAATAATATTAAGGAACATTACAAAAATTACATTGTTTATTTAAAATGAACTGTATGAGTGATACACTCGATAAAAATTAAGGTGTAAACCAATCATTATAAATGATTCTAAAAGAAATGATAAACTGATTTCGAAAATAAAATATATATTATATTATACTTATTATAGTCCCGCAGTCAATGTCAGCCGCCAACTCGAATACAAGAATATGCCTCTTCCATTTCACATAAGTAGATTCACCAAGTGCATTGAAAATTGAAAGTCTCGTTATGAAATTAATGACATTACATATATTTTCAAATTCAACTAAATTTTACATTACCTATATAGTATGGCTTATACTTTTATTCTATTTATACTTCTATTTAGTTTTTTTGTCCATGGGAAGCAGGGCTCTTGAATTTTTTACCTTAACAGGTAGGGGGGATGAACTTTGTTTGCCGTATAACTTTGCACTTTTTACTAGACTGTTACGCAATACATCATAATAAGAGCACGCGCTGAGGAGAACTGCAACCAGATTAAACCTGTCATCGTAGGATGTACTCAATGGAGTTACATACTGTATGACATGGGATTCTTGTGAAGAAGTATAGGCTTTTTTTGAAAGACAGAGAATCTTGGTGACACTGTGGGGTGGCAAGAAACTTTAGAAGTATTGCGGAAATGACCAAAAAAGAAAATTTAAGCCTCCGCTTGACAAAACAATTATAGTGTTCCTTATTGTTGTATACTAGGTATCAGTAAGTAATAATTCCACGTACTTTAACAAATAATAATGACTGTTAAAATTTTAAAGGTCACCGATTTAAAAGTGAGTACTTAAAATAGACCGTGACATAAATAATACGCAACTATGCAATGTATGTACTTCATTACACATATGTAAATATAAGATACTGTAGTATTCATTTACAGAAATAACATGATACATCGCCACATTAGTCTTTAACCACAAAATGTGCCTATCACTTTTTCCAATGTTCGAAATATTTATAAATATCATTATCATATATTTTATATAAATGATTGTATGATGTTTGATAAATAAAACATATTTATTCAAAAATATCAATAATAATAATATGAAATATCAGCGTTGCAGGATTCAAGAAAGATTCAAGGTTTAGGTACCATATTGCAAGTTAAGATAAATTATTTGTTTACGCGGATGGATACTTCTATCATTTAGCGATTCACAAATAGAAAAGTAAGTATGTTTACAGTTATAAGTAATACTGTTGTGGTGCAATTTATTTCAGTAAACTAAAGGGTTTTTACCCCCATACAATTGGTGCGACCTCGACGGTCTGGCTTCCGAAGAGAAATAAAATGCCCTGATCATTAATTTAAGTATATTTATTGGAAATCTATAATGAGTATAAATAACGATCGATTCAAACTTGTGTAAGAAACGAAGATGTGTTTTAAAATATTGGCCGTCTGAAAGTATTTTTTAAGATGAATCCAAATTGTAATTACGTCACTTTATCTGCGACGTCTCTCGCAACCTTTGTTTATTGTTTGAAATACCAATAATAGTTGACTGAATTATTTAACATTATATAGCTCATTTCTCTCTTCCAAAACGTGGTGGGTAAAAATATTAAAGAATTACCCAAACCCATACTAGCTACAAACTCAAAAGAATCTAAAAATAAGTTATAGTGAGGACCTAAGTTCTGTTTTACATCGAGGCTGTAGACAAAAGGGTATTATAGACATTTCAAAATTTAACAGACATCAAAATGAAAAATAAATATTTTTATACACAAGAAAGATCTTTCCGTGTTGGCTTTTTGCTAAATAAATGTCTACAAATTTTTACACATATTTTTCAATATGCTTAAAGATAAATATGACGTTTGAATGAAGTATACAATTATTTTTTCACATTGATTATATTGGCAATAAACGAGATTAAATTTCATCAAAATTATTATAATATGTACTTTTTTTTTTAATATATGGCTATTCTAAACTATTATCATTAAGTCGATGGCATCTCCAGAACAATTAATATTAAGAATAGAAAAATTTCTCATAGGTATTTTTAAAAGACAATTTTAAATTACTGTAGAAATTGAAAACACTTTTCAGACACAATTATTATCACATGGCTTAACAAATTATTCGCGAATGAAATGTGTGTTGCTTCCGCCGTCGATATATTGACTGAAAACATGTCGCTAGCAATGGGCTTCCGACGAGTATACTGGATACGTAGAATCATTAAAAGAATGTCTTTGATCGGTGCTAATACAAAAAGCAAATAATGAAAAATGTTTTCCATTGCAGTTCATAATATACGGATACAATTTGGGAGGGGGAGAGGGGGGTAGATCATTGGGACCGTGTAAGTACATAGGTATATTATTATTTATAAATATTTCAAAAAACAATTGCAATGGTCGCAGAAGAATAAAACGTGACTGTAAACCTGCTTTTACAACTTGGCCAATAAGGAGATAGTCTAAATATCATAAACCAAGCGTGGGGAAAAAATGGCATTTCGAATACAGGTGAACGATTTTTTTGTGTTAATTTGTAACAGTAAATTGGAATGTTCATTCATTTTATTTCAAAGACTTGCAATTAGCTATCTCGCACAAAAAATAAGTTTTAAAAAATGTGTTGTCCACCTGTGGTCTAAATTATGCGATAATCTGATTCAGGATGCTGATCAGTGATCAACCTCGGATAATGTGCATAATTATATGAACGGGAAGAATTGGTCAGGACGACACGACATTCAGTTGGATCTGTCAGGTTCATCAGACATGTTGACTTGTTTGTAAGTTGCAACACATTAAAAAGCACTCAAAACTTCAAGACGTCCTACCGAGAGCGAGTATTTGTCAAATCATGGAAACTCTTTCACTATTTATGGCGTGTCTTCTTTTACTTTCTGCATACAATAGTGCATGCAAATAAGTCTTGAGAAATTTTCCTCAAACATTCTAGGCAAGAATTTTCAGCGCGAATATTAGGCTTACACCACGTAAGAAAGGCATGAAACCATAGCGGGTGATGATGGGTACAATATTTAGCACCCTAGTGAATGCAATATCGACAAAAGGTACTATTTAAAATGCAAAAAAAAAAAAGGATGTTACATTTAAATACCTTATTTAAGAATAAATATAATTACGCTTTCTTATAATATAAATATAAGTATTTTTTCAACTTACATTTACATTTAAAAAAAATATTTAATATGATTTTGACATCTTTTTATGAAAAATAATAGTCGTGTCAGGTTATTATAAAGATATTAATCATGACGTCCGTATACTAGAAGGCGAGATGTAGTAAGTGCTGTTGTCTTTAGCTAATTACATCGGTTGATTATAGTAATACATAATAATATAAATATATAAAAGTAAAGTAACCATGTGTATCGTGTAAATATTTTTTTTTATAACTCCTTATAATTGTATCGAAGTTTATGTCTTCCAATTATTACTATGACGTTCATTATTAAGATCAATGTTACCTCATGACATAGCCCATTGTTATTGAATATTGTAAATAATTTTATTATAGGTGTACCAATTTAACTAGGCCGCTAGTGAGGTGCCACCGTCACATTATGAATGTTATCATACTCAACCAGAACTGAAATTTCAATAAATTCCAAAACTGATATTTAGCGACGGTTATTAAAAGTATACAAGATATTGAGTTTGCATAAAATGGCAATTGTAGAAATTTATTTTAGACTGACAATTCTAGTACTAAATTCGGCGGCGGCCGAGTAATGTTGGTAATACTATGCAATGTATATATATATATATCTGTTTGTCTTGATTTATCTGTATGTCTGTAACGCAGAACACAATACAGCACCCACCATTCTCTCTCTCTCTCTCACTCTCTATCTCTCCTGTTTACGGCACCGAACGCATCAAGCGAATTGAACGAACTTGATAGGTGGCACTGCCAAATGATACTATTGAAATACTAGTATTAATATAATGAAACAAAGCTGCGCTGAATCTTTAAAATTTGCGTCCCATTGTGATTTCGCTTGAAAAGCACGATGCATATGAAGCGAAATAACACAGAGAAAGGGAGAGAGGGTGTGTGTGTTTTGTTTTGTACTTCGTGTTATAGACAGACATATATATATTGATATTCATATTCGGTCTATTAAAAAAACTTTGGAAATATTTATTTTAAAATTATATAGATTTGGGGTTACGCAGTTACGAGGTAATATTTATAAAAATAAACCACAATTTTTTGAAGTAATCATTTCACAATTTTATGGTCAGTATTTTCAACTAATTAGAAGGTATATAAAAAAATTATCTTTATGAAAAGAATTGATATGTTATCAAATGAATTAGCCGATAGTTATCATAACATAAAATTATGGTATGAAAACTAAAAAATGTTTTGTTCTACAATCCAAATTTTTAAATAGCAGAGCAGTATGATTATGTATTACAGATTTTACAGATAACTATACAATAGAAACGGACTGAAACTACACAACGAAATGTGTTAATTACACTTTAAAATCATATTGAAACTATTCCACAGTTCTACAATCTCCAATAATAATATTGAATCAAATTTAAGAAACGAAATGGTATTCTTGATTTAATGGTTTTAGCAACTAGGTCAGTTTTTTACATATCAGATATCTAAAGATGCTGAAAAGCGAAACAAGGATCAAAATTTGAAAAATTCGAACTAGATCACAAGGTATATTATTGTCATAGCTCGAATCGATCGGGGCGCACCGGAGCGCCCGTCCGTGAAAAAAATGTACTTCAAATAATTATCACCGAGGAAATTATGAGTAGCATTTAAAAAAAAATCAAATCGATATTTTTTTTTTAATCGGCCTATGAATTTTTCCAATTTAAGTTGTGATTATTACATTAAAATGTTTATTTCATAATGTCATTAGAATTCCATGCGAGATAACTTCGTCCTTGTATATCAATGGATTGACAATAAATTAAACTAAAGAAAATACTGTATACAACGTTTTTATTATTGATTTAGACGACCAGTATGTATGACAAAAATACTAAAAGCTTTAATGTGTGTACAGTAGCTCACTATTATGATAGCGAGTTAATTTTCCATTTACAGGTAATGACAGGCTATGGCCACAATAATCCAGTTTGAATCTGTTCTCAATGTTAATAGAACATCAACGTTTTTGCAATTCAGTAATCATTTACCAACCGAAAAATCTAATAACATCTCATTACTTGGTCAAACACTTTTTTTGCAAATAATACATTCGAAATACTTATTATGCGTGCCTGTTGGATGGAACGTCAATCATACTAATTTAAATTTTAAAAGGTATTTCTAATAAATAGTCAAAGTTTAATAAAGAAAAATCGTATGCGATGGTCCATTTCACAATAATTCTTAATTTCTATCGCTGAACCTGTATTTTTCGAAGAGAAAAATTGGAAAGACCCGGCGGGGTTGGGTTAAGAAATAACTTTTTAGTTGTAGTTTAACAAAGATCAATGTATGAGAGTGTTCGTTTGGGGATTTGATTTCAATACAAATTAAAAAAATAATAGTATTACCAGCATTACTTGGCCGCCGCCGAATTTGGAAGTAGAATTGTCAGTCTAGAATAAATTTTTACAATTGCCATTATATAATAAAAAATAAATATCTTGTCTACTTTTAAAAACCGTCGCTAAAACATTAGTTTTGGAATTTATTGAAATTTCAGTTCTGGTTGAGTATGGCAACATTCTCAATGCGACGGTGGCACCCTCAATAGCGGCCAAGTTAAATTGGTACATCTATAGTAACAAATGAATATATTTACGATTAATGCCATGGGGCGAAGGGAGATAGCTTAAGTGTTTACTCCTGATTTTGTGACCAGCTTATTCATAACTGGTCATTTTCTTTTCGCCCAAAATGTAAATCTGGTAAAATGATTCAAGGTGCTAACCAAATCCATTTGGGAATGTCCAGATTTGGAACGCGAACAATAAACGTTCGAAACAATACGAATATCTAAACAAATTACACGTTACTCAAAGAGTTCCCTGCGTCCTATTGAGAGCGAATGGAACTCAACTTATAAAAGCTCTTTTATTATCTTACTTTACTTTCTGCACATTAAATTGCATGCAACTGACGTTTGAATGTTTCCTCGTACATTCTTTGCAAAAAAGTGAAATATTTGTTATGCTGCGGAATGTACTATGTAAGAAGGATATGTAACCGTGGCGGGTGGTATTGGACACAACATTGAGTACTCTAAAGCAGTGCTCCGCAACCTTTTCTCATCCACGGCGCACCTAAGCACTCTTTCGTGGCACACTACACGCCAAAATATGTAAATTTCATAAAAAAAACTACATACCAAATTTTTTTAGCCATCTCCGCTCCCGATGTGGACCTTATGGACTCTTAATGAAGGTATCTCAACTGACGTTTTATACGAGAACTGCTTAACCTCCCTTTTTTTAATGTCAGCCATTTACGCGATTCATCGGATGGTTATTTTGAGTTCATGAATTTCTTGCATGTTTTGGTTAAGTAAAAAATAAATAGCCTCATATTGAAGTTCAAATAATCTTTTCAAAATTTTGTATCGGAACAGCCAACGGTATTTCTGTGCGAAACAATTGGAATTGATATTCTAAAAATTGGTGAATTAAAGCTTCTTGAATTGATAATGTGTATTATTTTCATATATATTCAGTCACTTTTTGGAATAATTTCACTGGGAAATTATTAGCCATCAATGCTTCCCAATGTATGCAGCAATGTGTAATTTCTACCGTAGGATTTTTTTGTTTTACACAAGAGACAAACCCCATTTTATTCCCACCATTGCAGTTTCACTACCCGTACAAAAACTAATACAATTATTCTATTAAATATACAAATAATACAATATTTGTTACAATGAGAATAGTGTCAACGGAGATCTTAGCAACTGAATGGCTTATTTTTTTTTATAAAATAAATATACTCGATTTTTCTCATTTTGGACGCACTGTGCAGCACACCTGGCACACCTGGAATCGTCTCGCGGAGCACCAGTGTGCCGCGCCACACCGGTTGCGTAGCACTGCTCTAGAGAGTATAAATAAATACCATTATTCCAACCCTAATTCATCTAGGTACTCCACTCACTTATCCCATTATGGCGAAGTAAAGTTAAATCATTTGATATATGCTTACTAAATTATCAAAACAAAAAAAACACGAATAAATATCTTCTCACGACACAAAACGATGATATCATGATGGTGCCTGAGAATTTAATAAATAATAAGCAACATAAAAAGTATCCCACATGCAAATTATGAATCCACGAACTTTTCAAAAGTGGCAATCTGCTAATTTTTATACAGGTATTGTAAAATCCAGAAATCATCTGACGGATGTTTATTAAAGGAAAAATGACGTGCACACAATTACAACCTCCGCTGTTTGATGTTGGTAACTTTGATCGATTGGTTTTAATCTCAACTGAGCCATTTTCTGGTACAGTGGTACTCTGATTCATCATTTTTAGGGCCCTTATTATAATAGAGTCTTACCAAGTAAATGTCAGCTCAATCAATATTGTGTTTTGGGTTCAACAAATAAACAATATCTACATCCTGGATTTAGTGTTCTTCTAATCGTAAACGATCTCTACAATATTGACCGGTTGCATAACCACGTCATCTCGGTTAATGATATTGTGAATATAACACATTTATTAACTTTCAAACAATTGTAACAATATATGTACACGTTTGTATCATATCTTAATTGGGATCTTTTACGATACATATGCGACTCCATGATGATATCAAACAAATAAAATTGGCGGATCTACTCCTGATCGACTCCTTTTGGTAATATGAGGTAGTCATCTAAAAATACGCAGCCCTTTGTTCGTTTTACAAATTGTGTGAAAAAATAAGGTTTTTATAACAGAGGGTTAAATGCCTAGAAGGGGTATGCCTACACGATTATTCAAAAGATGAAAGACAACAATATAAAGAATAATATACACATACGTGTAATAAAATATAACATATTTAGTAAATCAAACGCTACAAAGTTAACATTGTGGATTTGTTATTTTGAACATAATCATATCAACTTATTATTTGGTTAATATGCAACTATTTTTGAGAAAATCGCAACTTTCTACAATGGTCTTTTGACATATTTTTATGTATATATGAAGATACATACGCCAATTATTTTTATTTTAAAAATATGTGACCTTACAGTTTATTGGAAATTATTTTAACATACGCCGTTGAACAAGGTAAAAATCATCACATTTATCTTATAAGCTCAACCGATATCAAGTCAAGGAGAAAATCATCACCATCGATTACAGTACGTCTTGTAACCACAATAATTTATGTTTCTAATTGATAAGCAATCTGAGGAGTTGAGAATTACCGGCTTCACAGAATTGAGACGCTTGCGATGGGCGGATCAAGTCACAAGAATCAAAAGAACTACTATTTAATTTATAATATTTCAGAATAAATCAACAACACGAAATCCAGAGGATTGAATTAAGACGGCTTGACAGTTCTGGAAAATACTGGACCCATTCTGAAAGAATTACCGGCCAAACATTCTTTCGTTTTATAATTTGTTATCCCTGAATTTTATTATCACTCTGCTTGTTAGAGCATTTTTAAAACGATATAATATTATGGAAAGAATAGAAACCAGATCATCGTTAGTTTTTTCACGATATGATATATAATCGGTTATGTTATACATAATTGTTATATTTAAAAAAATTAAACACAATTCATTTGTACTACTTCCACATATATGTAATGATCAGGACCGGTTTCGTTCATCACGAGCATTATCAACTGATCTGGATAATGCTCTGATCTGAGTTGATAATGCTCGTGATGAGCGAAACCGGTCCTGATCATTATAAATATGTGGAAATAGTACAAAAGAATTGTGCTTTATTTTTTTAAATATAAAGTCTTTCCACCAAGAATTGACAGTTAACTGCTTAAAAGTTATAATTGTTATAATTATAAAATGAATTGAGTTTTTTTCTCTAGAATCCAAGTAGATACGGTACGGTCTTAGTCAACTAAATTAAATTGATTATTAAACGTCTCCGTTCTATTCAATAACTTTCGATCGAAGTTTCTTCGTAAAGTAAGCAATCTCATTAATTGAAAACATTCTGTGTAGTGGCTATAATTTGCTAACCATTATCTTTTCAGATCGTAAATATTAAAAACCAAATAAATAATTAAATTCATTTTGAATTAAGTTTCAAAGTAAACGATATAACTTTTAATTTCTAACGTCTTCCCAGGTCTCAAAGAGCTCATACACAACAAGAGGGCACCGCATCTAAAATATTGTAAATATATATTATTATTTCCATTGAAAGAGAGCTTATTGCAATTCTTTGAAATAAACTGAGTAATCATTCCATTTTACGGTTGCTAAGTTTTTTTGCGATCAAATTAGGATAGAAGTCGACAAAAAAGTGGTTCTCTTTGATTTCGCAAAAAAATTCATTTTTTTCCATACTCTTGTCATATACCGTGCATATAAGAAAAAATAAGATGAGTGCCAGTAACCAATTTTTATCAATATGTTTTAGAAGATTACTAGAACACCCATGAACTGTAACTTAAAAGCGATAAAACAGCGTTTTTCATTATACTTAGATAAATATAAATTTACTGTAACCCCAGGCAGGGAAACACTTCATGCATATCAAGTGATCGACTTCTCATACGAGGTCGCCGAAAAAAATGACGAGACAGCGATTTTATTCGAGGAAAGAAGAGGCTGGGAAGGGGTGAATTAGCACGCTAAGGTGGGGTAACTACTCCATAAATGGACAGACCCGAACTGACATTATTATTATCAAACTAAACCGATTGATAGGCTTGACACGTTTTTTGGCGCACTGTGCAGACCGTCCTATGCCGTATATGTTTTGAATTATAAAACATTACACGAAAGATAAATCTATTTACTGATAATTACCACCAAATCTTCCCTTTAATGTCTAGTACAGGAGTCAACTTAATATTCTACCGATTACTGTAATCGAGCTCACTTTCATAGTGATTTTTCGTGACATCGATGATTTTTTTCCAATTATGTGACATTTAATTCCTTACCATCGATCATGTCCGATCCAGACACAGTGTATTTATTATGATTCAAAAAATTAAAACCCTTTGGCAATTTTAACAATGATTCGTAGGGGAAACACCGGACAACTGGCTATCTACTTGTAATTTCTCGGCACCATTCTTATTTTCTTAGACTATCCGAAGAGGGAGTTTGAGTAATTGACTAATGATCAGTTCTTTTTGCAACAATTTTTGATATACTCCATTATAAGACCATATTCTCCACAATTCAGCGGGTACGGTAAAAATATATTTGCTATACCGGATATAAAGGAGGTCACCGATACCGATTATTCGTTATCTAAGTTCCCGAAGCTATGATGTTGCAAAAGAAAATGCAAAAATATATAAAAACAATCGCAGTGGCGCAGTCATCAGCGGTGCCTATAAATTCCTTACGCCCATGCTCATCAGGCTTTATATTCACGTCTCGCCAGCTCGCCCGTCCCCTTCTCCATTGATCCATAATTTAGTCTTCAGAGGTATTTTTGCGGTTCTAATACTTCCAATTACCTCCTGTACTTTCAAGTAATAATACACTGACGTTGTATAGATGTTTACTGTCATCTAAAAAGAGTATATTACATATTCAAGGAAATAGTCGTAAAAACATAAATATTTTTCCGTTTTACTAAATACGGTACTGACTAAGGTATCGTATCATGGATAGTGAGAGGCATAACCCGCATAACAAACCATGAGGAGATAGAATGTAGGTCAATGCCAACCACCTGAGTGGCCATTGCTATCGAAACATTGAAACATACATGCTAAATTTATTATCTATATGTAGCGTATTATTTTACGAGTTGCTCTGATAAATTAACTTGGAAGTGTTCTTTGCATTGAACTGCATGTCGGTGTGCGGAGCAAAGTGTTCAATTGATTATGGAAATTATCATCAGGCAGTAGAGACAGATTAGCTAGATAGATAAATGAGTCTTATAGATCCGTTAACTCGAGTATACAAAACAAAGAAATACCATAATCTGTTATAAAATTAATTAAAATCCTTGCTTTCCTATTTGCAAATTTATGATTTCCGATTCTCTGCCATCCATTCAATCTTAAAAACGCTTACCGAGAGATTTGGTTACTACTTGTTCTTCTAAACTCTATTCTTATATAGTTTACCTTCACAGAAAAGGGGTGACTGAGCTACTGAATAACAAGAGTTTCATGTAAAAATATAAAACATATGAGATGCATTAGGGCCATACGCTTCACATTGGAAGCGAATATGATTGAATAAAAACTCCGAGATTAAAATCTTATCGAAAAACCTTTAAAATCTAAAATATAATGCAGAGTAAAATTTCCAAAATATTTGAGATATTTCACTTCGTCATCAAAGTGAAATATCTCAAATATTTCATATTATCAAATCAAAAACCTTCTTAAAAAATAAAGGTTGCGTTTGACAATCACCGGTTACCGTAAACACTTATACCAGCTATCACAGTATAATTAATACAGTTTGTGTCTTATTTTTCAAAAATCAAATGTGACACTGTTGACCACCATCTAGTTATTAGTCTATCAAAGCTGGTCTAATTCTACAGAGGCTCGATTTTTATTGCAAAACTCGTGGGGAAAAAATATTGACCTCCTTTTCGAATACCAGTCAAAACGCTCGGGGCAATAAACGGAGATACGAAGTGTATTAGCTCAATGTTTAATAATTCTATTCAATGCTCTCGAGCAATTTAAAACGAGAGTATATCAGGATTATCTAATGAGAAAGTTACAAATTATCAAGTTGAATTAGGTCTACCTTCAAACTCTTTTATAATTTACAACTGAATACTTTCGTATTTTTCGTCAAATATTGAATCTAAAAATGCAAAATATAAGTATTATTATAATGGTGACTACGGACAAAAAAAGAAATGTTTTTAATACTCATATGCAGATCATTACAGAGAAAATCACGAAAAGCAATATCAATTATTGGTAGTTTTTATTCATGTAGTGTTTTATTTTGTTGCTTTCTACTCTATGAGCATTTGGTTTCCAAGTCTTGATAGAAATGTCACATCGTTATTATTATGAGTCTCGTGCTGTGGATGCTTTTCGAGAGCCTCGACCCTGCTTGCCTCTTCTCGGCGGAACTGAAGGATGCTAGCTCGTAGATTGGAGGTAACCAAGAGATTGGCGACAAGGAATCATGTTTTCATTTGCTCCGCATATGTAGCGGATATGGTTCGAGAAGAATGCTTCCACCACTGATAATGATTTTTTTTCATCGTTAGGTTAAATAACTTGTTTATTTAAAAATTAAATACTTTTTTTTAATTTTGCAATTCGAGTGGTTATAACAAGATTTCGTGTATTTTTTATCAACCACTCAGAATCATTTCGATTCATAAAAGATATGTGTCAAAATATTTATAATACACGGCATGCGTTGCAATGCCAGTCAAAGAAAGAAAGAGTTTGTGTTTTAATTCTGTTTATTGAAGTTTTTTCGGATTACATGTCTGCAAGGACCGAAATTTCATAAAATTACCGGGTCCGAACACGTCATCTTCAGGCTCGGCCCGGCCCGAGCCCGAGTCTCAATATCACACTTGTTACCGGAACCCGACCCGAAGCACAGATTTATTTTTCTCAGCCAGAAAAAAGCCCGATTATTTTTTAATATAGTAATTCATTTATACTTTTCAAACACGTTTACTGTTTCCATCTTTTCAACGATATTCATAGCACATGTGAAATAAATTATTTAAGTTATGAAATCTATTGCCTTACGGCTTATGGCTGACTCATGACCCGAACATAGTACGAAATATTTTTCTTAAATTTGAATGCTTTACCCGTACCAGGCCCAAGCCTGAATCTGAACTGTCTTTACCCGCCCGAGCCCGGCCCACAGGCCGGGCCGGTTAAAGATCCGCGGGCCTAACCCGGGCCGACCTCTATTTCAGATATACATTTTTTTGTTTTTTTCGTCCTGTTCAGAGATGTCGCTACTTGTACGTATTTTGAATATTTTTTTTAGATAATTTTTTTGAATTTAGATTTTAATTTTTTTTTCTTCAGAAACCTTCACGGGTGTGCGCACAACATCTCACCAAATGATGAGATGTTTGATCGAAATCGGATGAATGGCAGATGAATACACAGAGGACAAACAAACAAACAAACATTCATTTATATAGTCTCAATATCACACTTGTTACCCGAGCGCGTCCCGAAGCACAGATTTATTTTTCTCATCCCGAAAAAAGCCCGATTTTTTATCAATATAGTAATTCACTTATACTTTTCAAACAATGTATCTTACGTAGAAATACTGTACGTTTCTAATTTGTTTTTATCCAGAAACCTTCACGGGTGTACTAACAACAGCTCACCAAAGTTTCATCCACTTCGGATGAATGGTAAAGCAATGCATAGAGGACAAACAAACATTCATTTTTATATACATAGATATGTAGATATTGTATTTATTAACGCTTCTACTTCAGAGATAAAAAAATATCAATATGAAGTAAAAAAATAATAGATAAGATAGAACGTACTCAAATAATAATACCAAAGATATTATAATACTTCCATACACATATTATGTATATTGTATAGGGATATGCACCTGCAATAAATGATTCAAAAACCTTCTGAAATGTCACATATAATAGAAAAAAAATACTTTACATTCATGTGTCGTGCTTTTTATCTAATCTCAGTGCTCAGATAAAAATATAGTACATAAAAAATGGTATACCAAAGTTATTATTCATAATAATTGGAGAGCGGATGTCCGGGACCAACCTGTTTATAAAACGGTAGTTTTTTCTTTATCAATATTAATTATTATGTATGTAGTATATTCGCATTGGGAATTTTTAAGACGTAAATTGGTATCAACAAGTTAGTAAATGATTGATTGGTCGTGTGACTATTGAACTATAGACAGGCAGTATATTGATGTCATCTGAAAGTTCATACAAATAAATTACTTACTGATTTCCATAATCGATAATGAAAAATCATTAAATCAAAAAACAGAATCGTGGGGTGCTCGTTGTCTTGCGGTTTGATGAAATCATATAAAAACATATTGCAACGATCCTCACTGTCAATGACAGGGACCCGAGCCGCTATTTTTTTCGTTCCGGTTCAGTAAAAAAATATATATATCGGCTCAGTTCCGGTTTTCTGTCCAGCTCGTGTTTAAATCACTTTTAAAATGTTAACTGTAAATTACTGTTGGAAAGGCATTATATTTTAAAAATAAAACACAATTTGTTTTTGTACTACTTTAACATTTTCAGAATGATCAGGACCGGTTTCGCTCAGCGCGAGCATTATCAACTGATAAAAAGACAATTTTAAATCTGGTTTTTATCAGGCAAAATTTTTCTCGTAAATCGAAAAAAAACCGAAATAAATATCGGTTCAGTTTCTATTTTCATTCCGGCAAAAAAAAAAGTTTTTTCCTGTTTTCGGTTCGGGTTCCTGGTCAATGGCACAAGAATTTTCTCTCACATACACTCACTGGCGTAGCAAGTTGCGGCCCGCCCCGGGTGGCACTTTTTAGGGGGCGGCATTTTTGAAGATGAATAGAAAATTATGAAGGTCATAAACAAATAAGAATTGTTACGCCTTGTGATTCATTGAAAAAATTTATTTCTTATCCGAAAGATCTAAGAATTATTATGAAGCCTTAATGTCGCAAATATTGAAATGCTTTTAATTTATTTCCTCGCAATTGTGCTACTAGCTGTGAAAGAAGTTTTTCGAAAACTAAATGAATAAAAAAACTATTTAATGTCAACAGTGAGCAAGTTGCGATTTAAAAAATACTTTCAACAGCACACCAACTGGCAGATAAAACAGATTTTGATAATGTTGCTGGTGATTTTGCTAAGATCAAAGCGAGAATATCTTCTGAATATCTTGTTCTAAATCAATTCACAATTTTGAATTCGTTGTTATGTAGAATATATACCTATTAATGTATTGTAGATAAATAATTTTATATTTCCATATTAATAATAAATATAAAATTTATTTGAATGACTTAAAAATGAATTTTTTGACATATTTGAGAAACAAACCTGCGAGACTAATATTAAATATAACATTTTTAAATGACAGGATTGTAAAAATATAGTACATATTTTTCAAGAAATTTTATTTATACATAAAAAAATGTTGCCTGCGGCTCAATCTTTTACGTCCTAAGGTAAAAAATGAGTAGGTAATTGTCAATATAAAATCAACATTCTTGGAGAAAAATTAGAAGTCGCATTGCTATATTTTGTGTAATGTAACCCATTAGCCTTAAAATATGTAAGATTAAGATCAATTCCACCGCCATACTACAAAATCTACATTCATAAAAATGTGCAAAAATATTATATAGAACCCACACCGCCAGCGATGCGTTATTTGTTATATTTATATCATTTCATAGACATTCGCAATATTAAAATAGAAGAAATTCAAACCGTTAGTCCATAAAACTCACATGCAGTGTTTTTTTAATTTACAATTATCATAGCCTTCTTTTTACTGACTTTAATTTGAAGTTTACAAACTTGTATGTGAACCTCCCGCCCTTAAAGTAGCACTAAATATTTTTTTAGACAACATTGTTCGTACCAGGTAACAAGTGTAGTCTGAAAGTGTTTGAGTGTCCACTTTTATATTACATTATTTACATAAGTTGCAATATAATTAAGAAATAATCCAGCAACATTAGCGAGTGTCTGTAGCGGCGAATATAAAACTCGCACTTTTTATGTGATTAATACATTCAATTTTTTATAGAGCAAACTATGTAATCTTACCAGGATTGGCAAAATGTTTGTCACAGGCCCTGGATCTACCATTAGAATGCCTTCTACAATGTAGTGCATGATGGCTCAATAAAAGTAAACCGAGAAGAGTCTAGGAAATAAGGGCAAGCAAATTCACCAATCAATTATCTTTAATTATGCAAAAGGCTGTTTCGTTCAAGCTTTATTGGATTTTAAATTCTAAATATTAGAAGCAGTGGCGGCAGGTGACAAGAATATTAGGGAGTGCAACAAAAGATTCAATTTATGCAAGAAATCCATCTTCCGATTCTTGGATTTTGAAAACAATTCAATAACACGAACATTAAAGTCTGATTTGTCGATACTAACTGTTTTTCAACACGCAACATCGCTAGAGCATTTAGTTTGTCTTGACTCATAATATTTATCAAAAATGACTTAATCCTTTTTAATGTTGAAAAACAACGCTCACTTCCCACTGAAGTCATCGGTATTGTACAAATAATCTGTAATAACTTACTTGCTTAGTGTTTTTTTGTACATTTATACATTAAATTTCCGATTAAACACTACTAGCCGTACACTACTGAAATAAGTTTAAGCTTGGGATAGGAGACCTACTGCTTTAATTTCCAGCCATTTCGAAAATTCCCGACGATTTTCTTTAATGTATGAAACGGAATTTGCACTATTTATTATTGAAGCACTTAAATATTAGACGTACCTATGTAATTAGAAAGTAAATAAATTTGTTGGTATGCGTTTCTTTGTAGCAGGCTCAATATACTACAGGCCCTTTCCACGTAAATACTAAACATATGCGACAGGTCTGTGGTAGTTTTTTAATACTTTCGGGAAAGGTCGTCATAATTCGGCATTTGGCAAGAGGTACACTGCTCTTGAATAACTAAAAAATTTGTATGCGATTCGTTTTTTTAAGTTAGAGGAGAAAAAATATCTCGAACACTCTTGCCAAAGATCTCAAATATTATATTAAAAAATTCTTTGCCTGGTATTAACTTTGCCAAGTTTTTAACCCAGACCCATCTGTCTGCTAGGCTACACCTCTTACCACTAGAGCACAGAGGCCAACATTAATATGATATTATATACTCTTAAATTATCCGAATTCGTTGAGCAATTCATTAGGATCCCATTCGAACCTGGTATGTCAATAACATGCTAATACGTAACAAATAGTGCATAGACAATGACACAATTATTAATAAAAATATTAAAAGTGATTGCTCTGATATTCACCTTTTTGTGCAACTATGTCTGACACATGTGTCAGTTCGAGTTAATCCGTATACTCGAATGCCTGAAAATACCGAAAGGTGAAACATGGAAAAGTACAAAATTTGAACGATTCAAATTTTATATTGAAATTCCATCAAACACTCATAGTCGATGTCTAAAAAGTCATAGGTTTTGTTTAGCAAATGTCCTTTTGTCTGTAACATAGACCAGTGTTCCCCAACCAGTGGTCTAGGATGATGCAACACGATGGTCGCTGGATTTCTCAGAATCGACAATCATATATCTTCTCAGGGAGAACGGAAATATTTGTTCTTGAATAGTGAACCCAGATGCAAAACCCTACATAAATATATTTCCAAGAATTTCATATGTATATTTGTTAGTTATAGTTATTTCTGTCTGTCTCAACATAAGATTAAAAAATATTACATTAAAAATCATTTTTATTTTAGTATTAGTGGTTCTCGAAAAAATGTTCCTTTCTTTACCGATCCACAGGTGTAATAAGGTTGAAGAACACTGACATACACAACAAAATTAAGAACAAAACTGCATTTATAACTACAAACCGCCAAAATGTCACAAGTGTCCGAGTGAAAATCCGAGGCTTGAGAAACTATTTTTTTAGACTCAACACCTTTAAAATTCAAAACTACAGGAAAGCAGATATGTTTTGAAATAAAACACTATTTCTTGTACTAACTACACAATTTTATCAAATTATCGTTTCCCAGCCTAAAATTCTCGCGATTAACGAAACCGGTCCTGATAATTTTTTTAAATTGCGAAACAACAAATAATTTTAAAAAATGTATAACCGATCCTTCGAGAATTTACTGTCAACAACATAAAAGCGGTATCAAATGATGGTTTTTATTCATTGTGTTAGTCATTTTTTTTTTCTTTCAAAAATTGTTGAAACAGAAGATCTTCTTGCTTTATCTTGAAAAGCTGTTCAGGCTGCAATTTTTTCATTCCAGATTATAAAATTATAGCCTGTTTACGATATGTTTGTTTTTCGTGACAGTTTAAAAAATAGTTTTAAAAAAATAAAGAACACACAAAAAATGTAGTATATTTTTTGACTTTGATATTTGAGAATCA
This sequence comes from Himalopsyche phryganea, assembly GCA_022494535.1. NCBI lineage: Eukaryota > Metazoa > Arthropoda > Insecta > Trichoptera > Rhyacophilidae > Himalopsyche > Himalopsyche phryganea. The sequence goes on from JAGVSL010000062.1 coordinate 1,632,545, forward strand.
TTGGGATAAAGTTGAGTTTCCGCTAACAATATGTAATAAGGACATGCGCCCTCGCCATCTTATTGAAAACCAAACGTGCGTCAATTCTTGCATTTTTAAGGCTTTACCAAGAAAACTAATTATAAAGGTGACCTTGATTTTTTAGTTATCACCTCTACACAACAATTGACGTGGGTATTTTAAATGAAAATATGTACACTGTGTGTACTAAAATGTGAAAACTAAATAATATTGTTAATGATATTTTTTTTTCTCTATTAGCCAAAGAGAAACTAAATCCGTATAAAATATTATTTCGTACTCCGCTCACTACTATGTGGAGCAAATTTACTCATAATGTAGCTTGTCAACAGAAGTTGTTTTACGAGAATCGGTTGTTATTTATCCGCTCAACATTTATTCTTTGGAGAGGGTGCGGATAGAAGGATGTATCTAGGACAGTGGTTCTTAACCTTTTCGAAGTCACGGTGCATTTTTGTCATAAGAAAAAATGGCGGTGCACTAAAATCAAACGGATAAAAACAGGTTATACAACAAAAATAATTAAAGAAAAGATATACATATCGACTGTGGAAAGGAAAAGGGACGTAACCCACACACAAAAAATATTGTGTATAGCACAAACAAAACGTGCTTTAAATTGTATTCATTGTGATTATCGAAAAAAACATATATGGAAAAGCCGTAGGGATAAGTCATTTTGCCTTTATAGAGTCCAGATATTATTATAAATATAGTGTATTAGTATTTTATGTGAGTAATACACAATATTTTTGGAAGGATTACGTCCCTTTTCCTTTACACAGTCGATATGTATAAAATATATATGGAAACCCTAAAATTAACCCTAATAAAATGTAGATTAGAAACTTGAGGTTGTCGGCTTTTGCAGATTTCACAAATATTAGGTCGAATATTTAATGTAGCTTCTCTCAATTCTTCGTCTAAATTCGTAGGTTTTTCCTGTTTTTAGTTTTCATATTAGTTATTGTTAGATAAAATCAATTCGCCGGCTATCATAATTTCGAGAAGCATTTTTTCGGTTTTCAACATTTCGCGAATTTTTAGTCTTTTATCATAATTTCGCGGTGAACTTGTAACAAGCTCACGGTGCACCAAATGCACCAGCTAAGAACCACTGATCTAGGAGCTAAGACTAGTACCATATCACTCTAATTGCACTCCGCAGATTGAAAGGGAATGTAAACATCTTATACATCCATCCATGTCTTTGACAACAAATCCGTAAATCGAATTTATAAATACAGCTGAGAAATCAACGAGACTTCATTCAATGAATTTATCGAAACCTTTTGCAATATTATAAATTTCAAAACAATATGTTCGATATTATTTTTTATATAAGCTGAGTAAAACCTTGATGCATACCTCAAATCTGGTGATATTATTAAAGATAGTGTCTATGACATATTAACGTACAAAAGTTTTTTTTTACAGTGTCCATTCCATGTCACAAATATCCATTTCTACGAACAGAAATCCATAACTCGATTTGAAAAATCATTTTTTATGAAACTGTCCGTACCGGGACTTGAACCCGAGATAACTCTAGCCAACGACGTTAACCACTGCAGCACGGACCCGACGTTACAGAAAGATATAGGAAATAAAAAATATAAATACAGGGCATGACAGATAACATATCGAGTACTTCTAAAAGCAGCTGGTAAAACATGTATGTGAAAGTGAAAGCAGAAACAGGGAAAAAATCCAAAGAAATCTAATACATTGCCTTCGGGATAATTATTTTTAGTAAATATGCTCAGCGGTGGTGTCATATATGTGCCGCTTTCTATTTATTCCTAATCAAATAAATGGTGAAACATTGTTTTACTCCACTTATAGTTTAATGAAAAACAGTGGATACCAATGATATATATTTTATATTGCGTTCAAAGGCTTCAATATTATTTAGCCTATATGGAATATCATTGCTAAAGAAACACATGCTGCATTGTGTCCATGTATGGCGGCTTGACATTGTGACGTGTTCTGACAAATTACACACCGCTCGCAACATTGCTTCGTATTAAGAAAAGATTTTTTATTGTTACTCAATAATTCAAATTCAAATAAGAGGTGCAACAGTACATATTCAAATAAGAGGTGCAACAGTAATGCTACATAAGGGTTTTGAATCTGAGATGGGGGGGATTCCTTTACTGCCTCCTCCTCGACTAAATCCATACATTCCTAATGTTCATAAAATTGCATCTCGTAGTGTAGCAATGGATGCTGCAATGCGGATATGGCAGAATCGATGGGATAACTCTTCTAAGGGCAGGCATACTTATAAATTTTTTCCGAAAATAAAGTGGCGAATGGAGATAACCAAAGTTTTGACTCCTGATTTCTGGACCAGCCAATTCATAACTGGCCATGGTCACTTCGCTGCCAAGCTCTTCCAGCTTGGCCGGTTGGTAGATAGTCCACTATGCAAATGTGGCAATATGATCCAGGATGCTGATCACATCCTTTGGGAATGTCCAGACATGAACAACGAACGGGAAAAATTGCTCAAGACGATACGACTATCAGTCGGATCTGTCGGCCCCGTCGGTCATGCCGACTTGGTTGCATCTCTGACAAATTACAAGGCATTTAAAGAGTTTACGGCGTCTTATGGAAAGCGATTGGAACGCAATTCCTTAACACATTAAACCCCTTGTTTTACCTTTTCTTTTTTTTTTTAACACTTATTTTAAACATAACCTACTGCACACTAGAGTGCATGCAACCAAGTCTTGAGGAATTTCTCCTCGGACATTCCTGGCAAACATTTGAAACACGCATAACGTTGTTACGCTGCGGAATACACTCTGTAAGAGTGTGAAGCCGTAGTGGGTGGTGGTGGGTACAACGTTGAGTACCCTAGGGCATTTAAAAAAAAAAAAAAAAAAAAAAAAATTCAAATTCTTATAACAAACAAATCTCAATACAATATTTATATTATCTGATATTGACTCTCCATTCTAAGTTCAGATGCTTCTAATAATATAATCTCGGCAATGGAGATTGAATTAAGATTTTTTCGCTGCTAATACCAACCAAGGCGCAAGATATTTTTAAATCACATTAGACAAACTCTATGAGAATTTTAACTATCACTCGAGATCAACTCGAGGAGAAAGGACATCACGAGTATCCGTGCTGAAGATCTGAAATATTAAATTGAAAGAATCAAAATTTAAATTGACATTGCCGGGACTTGAACGCAGACCCATCTGATCGCTATTGGAAAGTTCTTGCTACTAGACTAGATCGGTGTTTCATTTGCGAGCACCAACAGTTCGAGAGTAAGAAATATTGATATTTAAAAAAATGAGTGATATAAAATAAATAAAATACGACATTCATTATGTTTACTAGTATCGCGTACGTATGAGGCTCGTAAACGTATTGCCGTTAGATGGATAAGTGTTGGTAGCAATGATCAACGTCTTATATTATTATATTATATTTGCTTTGGATGAAAACCATAAAAATTGTGAAAAGTAATTATATAAATGGGTAAATTCTATTCCTGAAGGATTTTTTGCAGCGTATTAGTTCTATTAATAAACAACTACAAAAAAGTATCTTAACAATAATAATAGAGACCGTGTTCATCATTGTAAATTTAAAAAACACCGCGAACGGCCTCATTTGTATCGTCTCTTAGTGATTTCTTAGATAATTTGACAGACAAAACTTCAAAATTACAACTGAAGCATAAGATAATAGAGCGCATCTTGAACCTGATAAAAGATTCGAAGAATTTGAAGAACCGTTTCTATTATATCTTCCCCTTTTTAGATGATGACCGATAAAAATTTCATTAATAAACTACAAAATAGATTAATGTCATTTACAGTATTAAATTTAATTAATTGGGCTAATGTAAGATATACATAATTAGAAATCAGTCATGATCAAATACTGAAGAACCATTTTAATACAGTTAAAAATATATGGCCGGAGTTAAACGTTGACCATGAATGTGAATATATATAAAGAATGCTTTTTCAATTTTGTCGATTTTCCTTACAGAAAGATGATTCAGTGTAATGCACTTTATAAAAAATAAATAACGAAATCAACTGAAAAATGAAAACGTAGAAGCTGCATGCTTTGGAAAAAAGAAACATTGAGAAATTTACATTTTCATTACTTTTAAATAAATAGATACCAACATTTTTCAATGTCTTTTATTGAATAAACTTATAAGTTGGTCCTCTTTTTTAGTAAATGCAACGGCTTCATATTTTTAATCACAATAGAAAAATTTAGCGCGGCGAAACATTTCCATGGTAGACCGCTGATTTTTATAAAGCGACCACAGTAAAATTTTACGTGACTAATAACATGCATGTGACATTTTTATACCTCAGGTGACTATATCTACTACTTTCACACAAATTATAAAATATAATTGATAGCTATTTCAATATCATACCTTATTACTAACGGTAACGTCTTTGGTTTTTCAATACAATTCTTTCAATGTGATAGCTTCGGGTCAAGATGTTAAATGAATAACCAAACAATATACACTGAATTAATATCAAAAATAGGTGTATTTAAATTATAATAATTAGAGTTGATTAAGTCAGTTTCTCATAGTGGGTTTAGTGATGATAATCAGCTAAACATACTCGTGATGAATGAATCCGGTCTTGATCATTTGATAAAATTATTGAATTAGTAAAAAGTGTTTCAAGTAATTTTTACAAATACAATGCATTTCCACTAAGAATTGACTGCTAGCACCATAAAAGTGAGTATTGGTGTTGCACTGATACTGGTCTGGTCTTTAAGAAGGTATTTTTATAAGTTACACAGTAATAACTGTATGTTTTTTCGTTGATTTGAATTGAATTATGTAAGTACAAAAAATATATTTATGTTACTTCTGATTTGTATCAAAATATTTGTGTTAATTTTTTTACAGTTCTGTTGAAGCAAAACGATCATTATAATAAAATAATTGGTCTGCTTCAATAGACCGGTTTTGGGAAACCTCCCGCCTTTGATTTTTTCATTCATTTAAAAAATAGTATACGTGTATTTTTAAATATATCTAATTGAAGTTTCTTGATTGCGGCCTTCCGTCGTGTAAAGTTGTCCTAGACCATGTTACTTTATATCAGTGATAAAATTCGACTACAAAGAGAACCAAGTGTAGGAATTTAAGATTTGCATAATTATGGAAAGGATCAAACTTCAAACATATTGAAATTTTCCCATTCAACTTCAAAACCCGATTTGTGTGATTCGAGAAACACAATCTAAGAAATATTCTTTGAGTACCTAAATACCTGAGAATATACACTTATCTTATCATATTGTGATGTATGACAAGGTATTGTCAATACAAGAGAATATAAACGCCATAGAAGTATACTCTCAAAAATATTCCGGTACTTTGTCTTCGTTTTGATACTTCAAGCCGAAATCGAGTATATTTGGCTGCACGGGCGACTGGTAAGCCGTGATTGACGCTCTGTTTCGGGCCATCCCTGATTTACATTGATCGACTTTATTCACGATATCAAAATGCTTTCCTCGATACATTAAATTTCATAATAGCAATATAATTATGACACTTGTATATACATATTTTGATTACTTCGATTACAATACATCAAAACATTATTTTTACAATTCAATTAAATTTTAAAAGCAAAGATGAAGATTTAGTGTTATTCTCATTCGACAAGACTTATTCACGAACCGCGTAATTATGTTAGAAGAATCATCGCGGAAATAATATTAACAATGTCCGAGTACATAGGCACGCTAAGTGTCTGATGGGTCGGCGAAGTTACCATGCACGCCTTTGAGTCGGTTAAGTAGAAGGCATTGAAGCGTCGATGCCGACGACGCCTGACATTCTGGCGCCGGCGTCGTTTTTCCAACTAAGTCACTTTCCGTTGCTATTTGCAAAGAACTACCACTGCAATCTTTTCCGACTTCAGTAGGCGTGTGTAATATCATTCAATTGTAGTTTTTTGTATTCACTCACTATTAGCAGTAATCAAATAATTATTTATTATATGAATGAGTACCTAACTCATGACTGATAGTTGCTATCTTCCGAAATCAGTTTATCTCAGGTCCTTCGAAAAACACAAAGAAAAGTATTGTTAGTCATATTTTGAATAAATTTATATGGATTAATATTGAATTCAAAAGAAAATGTTTACTTTTAACAGCAACCGGTAATGTTGAATGCAAAATAAGTCATTTATTAAAAAAAAATACAACTCGCTGGCACTAAGCCATAACATAGATTTAATAATGGTGTAGTTATTAAAAGATTCATTTTTATTACGAAACATGCGAAGATATCTTTTTACTGTGTAACTCATTACAGTCACCGCATGTAAATAATCTAAAAACCGCTAGACAATAATATCAGCAAAAACATAATCTGTAATTTAATTGTACGGCAATAATTATTTACGTCAATATCATTAATGTTTATAGTATTCCTACGAAACCTACGTGACTTAATAAACTACGTATCGCAATTTAAAAATAGATTATTCCGCATGTTATTATCAGACGTTTTTACAAGAAGATACAATTGTTTTCTTGAAATTAACCGTGTATAAATATTTAAATGCAAAGAATGCAAGTGCACGAAAAAACTAGATTTTATATTCTATGAATACTTGTTTTGAAAGTTGATCTTGAATTAGTAGACAAATATTCCAATAAAAATTTCAACAGAAATAACTCCACATTATAACACATCTATATTTTGTAAATATTTATTGATTCGGCATTGCAACGCCACATGTCTATCAATTCATACTACCGCATTTTTAAATGTTGAATAATTATCGTAATCCCCTGAATTGCTGTTTGGTTATTTCAATATGGAAACAAATATTTTAACCTTGCATTTTGAATTATTTTTATTCTCATGGTTGATATGCAACCAATTATTTTTAAACTCTTTTTAATTAGTTGGATTATAGTCATGTTTGGCAAATGAACATTTAAGCGGTGAATTTATTAATATTATTATGTTTATGATACAACGGTATATTTGTGAAAAAATATAAATATATTAATATTAATTTATACAATGTGAGTCGACCTTGCTGCGGATTTACTCCAAAAAATGTTATGAAGAAAAATTCTTGAATACCCTTAATTATCTCTTATGAACACATACTTTATCTAATTCGAAAATAACAATGACCACAAAGTTTATTTTACAAAAAATCGGTGGTTAAAAACGTAAGATTACTTGATTTAAATGTAACTCATTTAAATTTGAATCGTTAAACAAACTTTTAATTCCATTAGTTTTATTATTTCTCAATTTTAATCAACTAATTTAATTTATAAAGCAACCCCAAATACTCAAAATTTAGCCTACTAATACAACTGACGTGTTAAAAATATTCTTATTTCAAATGGTGAAACTACATCTAAGGGAATCCTTACGAAATTTTCAATGAGCCATTTCCAGCTGCCAACAGTGATTTTGATTTTTTATTCTCAAATTTTTATCGAACATACCCAATCGGAAGAATTTTTAATATCAGAGCTCGTCAATCTTGACCTTCCTCATCATTATGGTCTACTAGTCTCTATTAAATTGATTGAAAAAGTTTTTCGCCAGTAATTTGAACAATAACAGGGCGAGGGTTTATTCTTCTCATAATTCAATATTTTAAAATTACTCTACTGCGACCTAGTTGTCGCATGACTATGCTTTTTACGAATACCTCTCACTTTTTAAATTCACTTGATTGGAAAATGAATTAATTAAAAGTGTAAAATAATATTGTATTCAATATTAATTAAATAAAATTATCACACTTATAAATAGAAATATCTAATTATCAACAGAAAAACTTCAGCTCTAACATTCCTCGCTAAGGGTTACATACAATAATCGTGTAGTTTTTTTGTGGATTTTCGTGGAGTTTTATTGTTTGCTTTATAAACACGTAACAACTTAAAAATGCAGATATATACAGGAAGTGATAATTTGGAAGAAATTAAAGAAAGCAAACGAGTAAATATTTTTCGTTTTCCCTTGAATCTCTGAAATCAGAATTCTGAGGGATAGAAGAGTTTATATGTGGGTATATCACAAATTCTCTATAAATAATAGTATAAAAATAACAATTTCATATTGAATTGCAGTGCACAGGAAGATATATATAATACCAATTACATTCAAAATAACTATGCTTCGCTTATGTCGGTCGGGAAATTCCGTACGTGATCATCATTAATTATTATTTAAATTGTTTTTGTTGCATCCATGGCAATAAAAAAATGAGATCCTGTTTGGCAGATTGAACTTACTCAGAATTTTAGGATTATATTATAATAATTGCGATTGCAATATAATAATATAGGAAGAGGTTATATCAATTCTATGAGTACAAAATAAAATATTAGATTTGAGGTCGTCTTGAAAAACTTATCTATTATTTTTCATCTATTATTAGTACGTTCAGTAGTGAATACTATAAGGCGATTATAGTTACCTTCAAATGAGCTTCAACAATCTTCAGTTTGAATAAACATTGAATACATGGTTTTTGTTCACTCTTTTCACAAATAAATATCACTCACTAGTATTATAAAAATACTTATATATAATATATTCACTTTTTATATAAATGTTAACTTTTTCAATTGTAGACATCCTAAAAGTATCAAAATACGAAGTTGGCTTTACTTGTGCGCTAAATATCTCTCGCTTTTGAAAAAATATACCTTAGATATTATTTGATATTTATTTATCATCGACACGACGAACTAAAAAGATAATCAAACAATGGTATTTACTTTCATTCGTTATCTTTATAAAAATAAACAATTTTTTATCGTAATTACAATTTTAAATTAAGTAAACAATAATTTGAGAATGAATTTTGGTAATTTATTAAACATTTGACAACAAATATCATTGTGTAAACTCATGGTGATTTCATTTATTATGCTCGAATGTAGTATTATAGTAGCTTGTAATGGAAAAACGCGCCAAAATCACGAAATGTAATTGTATGTATTTATTTTTTAACGATATATGCTAACACGTAAGTACCACAAATTACAAAAGAAGCAAAAATTATGAGAATTTTGAAAACGAATAACAACTTTATCTTAACTGAAAAATGCGTTATTCTATTCAATATTTACTGTGTGGACGGAAGCATAAACGACACCTATCACTTCCCGCCGCACCAATCAACTGAAAAAAGTAATGAGCTTATGTCCAGACAACGTTTGCCTTCTAATATAGTGTGACTCGCCGTCGTGAGTTTGGGGGACAGCCTGAATACTATTCAATTAAAATAATATTGAGCATTATAATATATTTATTCTTTTGTCTTTAATCAACCGGAAAAACTGTTAAATTATTAACTGCTGTATTATATTTAAGTAAAAAAATATAACCGTATTTTGTGAATATAATTCAATTAATGCTCTTCAATTGTTTTCAACATGTTTTTATTAATCATTCTCAACTACATAATGGTTAGTCACTAAAATTTAATATGACCCCACTGTAGACAAAAATTTAAGTGCACACCACACAATTCATGATTTTTTTCCTACGGAATATTTCATGGCAAAGTGATATTACGCCGTAGTGGGTAGTTAAAAATTGAAGACCTTTTTCCAAAAACTGACTGTCAGTCTAGACAGGGCATGCCCAACGTTCCCCTTCGTTTTTCTTGATTTCGTATGCGTTATCAGATATCTGACATGCATATGCTTATATTCTTACTTATATTCTCAACAAACATATTTTTAAAAAACTTGATTGATTGTAGTAGGAGAATCTATACGGTTTTGGAATTATTAATCGATATTCGATATATAATGCGGTCTTTGCAACGATTGAAGCTTTTATCCAACCCCCTAACATCTGAATCATTCTCATTGTCACACTTTTTGAATTGGAATCAATAAATGTATTCATACGTAGCTACTGGTGTTTTTGTGCAATCAACGGCGGTCCCATATTATTGTGGTCACAGCAATTTTCATCCAGTGACTGGTCTATTAGTCGCAGTCCCCTATTTATGGACACATTATTGAAGTTATTGGAGTGTACTGCATGCTAGACAGGTGCGCCGTCAGTCGTAATAGTAGTCAATCTGGTGAATGACTTTCTTCCAAATGTTTTTTGAAGATTAAAAAAATATCTTCGACCCTCGTTTGTCCATTTAATGGTAGGATTTTGAGGAATTCTTCCTCAAAATCTTATTCTCAAAATTTTTTTTCGAAAACCATCTTCAATATGATAAGACAATTGGGCAGCATTCAATATAATTGCAAGGGGTCACTTTTAATATGCAGAGATCGGCAAGCCCTGGTTGCCGATCTGTGCTATACGATATTATAATTTATATATTCTTCTGTAATGCACTGACGATTAGTTGCATTGATAGGTAGTGCATAAGCCCGCAATCCAGACTGACTTAGAGCAAACGTTAATTTTTGTCTTCTGTGATTTACTCTTTACTACTTTACATGCCCGATTTTCTAAATCATGAAAATCAAGTTGAATTTTAGAGGAGGCCTTCAAACGGTTGTTATGCTACCGCTGACTATATAAGATTATTAATAAATAATTTTATTAAATACTAAAAAGTTTCAGAGTTCAAATCCAACGTGAGCGCACCAGAGAGGTGCGCCGCTTCGTGAAATCAGTGGAGAGGAAAGCGGATTCCAAATGTCCATTACTAAAAAATATAAATAATAATAAATCAATCAATCAAACATACTGAACATTTTTTTTATTAGGAAAGTCACTTGCAGAATAACAATAATACAGATTCAATAACTTTAATTCTTATATAATATTAAAAATTCATAAACAGAGTATCATGATCATGTTTGTAAGATACGGTGAAGAAGCAAGCAGAATCTTCAATTGAACCTATTGATAATATGAACTATTAAATTTTCTATTGATCCTTTTTTGCTCGGGTTCCGAATATGGTTGATCCAACTCTCACGTTGGTGGCTCCTAATTCAATCTGAAAATAAAAAAAAACGTGAATACATAAAACCATCTGACTTATTTTACTCAGAGAAAAAATACTGTGAAATTTCAAATTTACACAACATCAAAAATGTATTGTGTACATATTTGAATAGCATAGTAGTTAAGATCATATATCTGACTAGTAAGATACTGCTAATAAAACAATTTAACAGTTGCCGGGCTTGCAGTCGAGTGGTCAACGTTGTTAACTTCCGTTGCGGTGTTCACAGGTTTACCCCAGTACGGATAGTTTCATCAATCGATTTATGGATTTGTGTTCGAAGGCATGGATGGCTGTGATGTCTATATTCCTTACTATCTATCCAATACTAAAAACAGGGTGAAGTGAGAGCAATTAGCTAACCACTATTCTTGTCCTAGATGTGTGCTGGAAAAAAAGAGCACAGGATGGTCTCTAATGCCAAATACGTTTGTAAGTAACAGTTTGTAAATTGTTTGTACGTCGGTATATATACCCCAATTATCAGTGAACGTAAGGATAGAAATATTAGGGAAAAGAAGGCACTTTCTCTCTTTATACCTTGTTTACAAAATTGGGTTGAGTTGGAAAGGATAAAAGCATCACAGACATTCATCTGAGCGTAACCAATCGGACATGGTGATCGGCAATTAAAAGGGAAAAAATCACCATATCACTGAAAACATGTTTAAGGAAAATTCTAATTTTATATTAAAAATAAATGTAGAGAATTGACTAAATAATAAATATTGCTCTATACATACCGCATGTGCAAAATCAGTCGACATTCCCATTGATAATTCAACATCTGCAATGTTCAAATTTAAATCGCGGCATACATTTTCACGACATTTCACAAGTGCTAAAAAATCTGGATTTGGTCCTTCGCTACAATCATAGCCATATTGTCCGATAGTCATCAATCCTTTGAATAATAGGTTTTCACATTTTTCAATAATATGTGAAGTGAGTGTTGAAACATCTGACGGCTCCAGTCCGCTCTTGGCTTAAATAAACGAACAAACAAGAAATCATTAAATTCTACATTTTAGTGCAAATGGAATTTGAGATAATCTGTCAAATAATCAACATATCACCCAATTCTCTTTTTGCAATAGGGATATTATGTTCCAGCGAACCGCTGTGCAAAAAAATCGTGTTAAAAAGATATAGGAAACGTGAAAACATTACAGGATTCTTACTTTTAACAACTTAATTACAATGTCCAAGAAAAGTCATTTTGTTTTCATAACATACATAATAAGTTACCTTGGTTTTTAATTTCAACTAAATAATTATAAAAAATATATTCATTCAGTGGTCAGCTTTCTGGCAATAACAAGATATAAGAATTATTTTTGTAGAATTTTTAAGCTGTTTTTCAAAAAAATCAATTAAAAAAATAATTTTTCCATTTTCTTCATTTGCACCAGTTAAAAAAAAATTCAACATGCGTAGTTATCACTATAAACACGGTCATAATTTCATAATGTATTATTAAATGTTTGTCATTCAAACTGATCCATGTGGTTTCCATCCGGGGAGGCGCCAAAAGTTTGTAATTAAAAAATAAATTTCATACTAATATATCTACAAATAAATAAAACTTCACATCGTAATATAACAGAAAAAAATCAGTGAATGAATGTTTATTTTATTCATTGGCAAAATATACATATATATGGAGGCAGTATTTTTAAAAATGAACAGAAAATCCGCAGGTAATAAACAAATAAAAATAATCTTAGGATGATCATGAAGCCTAAATGTCGAGACAGAAAGAAGAAATTGTTGTGAACATGCTTATGCTGAATTAACATCTTGTGGTTGAAATTAATAAAAAAAACTATTTAACATCGACAGTGAGCAACAAGCCTGCGGGGCTCTACAATATATTAAATATAATTTAAGACATCGACTGAGGGTGCTTGATGGAATTTCAATATCAAATTTAAATTATTATTGAGATTTTGTATCAGTGTGGATCCTAGACTTATAATATTTTATCTCGTAAATAATATTTGTCGTATTTGTATCTTCTATATAAACGTTAGACACCGTTTACTGTCTGTCAGTTCGAGTCCATTCGTGCGCTCGAATGCCTGAAGATGCCGAAAGGCGAAACCCGGGTCGTTAGTGACAAAATACATAGAAATGTACAAAATCTCAATAATTCAAATTTTATTAAATATAACATTTGTAAATGACAAATTGTAGAAATATAGTACATATTTTTAAAAAAATTATGCTTATATATAAAAATTTTGTGCCTGCGCAATTTTATCTAGCGTGATATAAATCAAAATAATAGTAAATAATCTTCAAGATACCCTTAATCCACCACAATTGTAAATATTAAATTATTTTTAAAGGATAAATGGTGGGGGGGAACAAATCTCCTAGCTACGCCACTGCATGTACATATATGTTTTAGTAAAATTTTGTTGTTTTTTAATTATAATTCAGTTTTTTTGTTTAATAAATATTTTATTATTTATAAAGTGACTTAATATATTATTATATTAACTAAAAAAAAAGATAGGGAGGCGTGGACAAAACAAATTTTTTAGGGAAGGCGTTGTAGGATTAAGGTTGGAAACCGCTGCCTTAAGGTTATAGATTGAGTTCTATTATTAAACCAGTGTTTGATTGAAGTTTGAAGTACTTCTCACATTTAAATTTCATCAATAGAGTACTAAACAATCAATATACTTTTTTAGCATGAAGATATATCAATGGAGGATTCATCAGATAAATAGAGATCAGTTTTAGTGTATCTCCTACTCATATGCATTCAAAAGAAAAAATTAAGAAAATACTAACCATCTTCTCCACTGGTGTTCACCTGCACCATAACTTTTAGTTTCCCGTCAGAAGAATATTTTGACCACTGCTTATTTACATTGTCTGCCAGTTTTATTGAGTGAACCGTCTCGATCATGAACAATCCAGGTGATGCCAGGACTTTGTTGACTTTATTTGTTTGAAGATGTCCGATGAAATGCCATTTTATGTCCTTGCAATGTTTTAGGATATCTTCACTATTTGATTTCTCTATTAGCTCATTTGCATAATTTTCTCCAAAATGTCTCTGGCCAGCATTGTATGCCTCAATTATGGCAGGCGTAGGTTTCGTTTTAGATACACATACCAGTCGTGGTATGATCTGGGGTAAAATCTTCAGAAGAAAAACACAACGATTTATATAGAAATTAAGGAATAACCCTAAATTTGCATTTATTTTTTTAAAAAATCTCACTTTTATTGATGACTACTTTGGAGCATATGAAATGTCATGAATTATAACATGTTTTTATTCATTGAAAACTACTTGTACGATAGTCACTCTATGCCATATTTCCATGGAGTAGCATTGGATGCATTGAAAACTTCACAAATATTCAGAGACTGCTGATACAAATTTATATATATCATATATGTATATATATCTCGCATATGCCCAGTTGATGAACTGAGCCGTCTGTACATATATGCTCAGTAGGTGAGTCATCAGCGGAAACATTAAGAGCTGGCATTATAACACTAAGACGAAGCTTGAAGACTCGGTCTTTTTTACGATAGTGGTTGAATGGGATACAATTTGTAGTGAGACAGCAATAGTGACTGAAAGGAGTTGTGTGTACTTCCGAGTGGGATGACAAATGTTGGTCAAATGGGACAGCAATAACGAACAAATGAAGTCGTAAAAACTTCTGAGCGGGATGACATGTGTTCAACAAAAACTATTAATCAGGGTAGGATTTGTGCAGGGCCAAAATATTTAACCTGTAAGTCGAGGAAAACGATAGATCGGGAAACAATGAGTGCGACATTATGTAATATTGTTCTAATGGGTGCTTGGCAGGAACTTTAAAAAATGAAGGTTAATGTAAGATACACCGTTCATAGAATTTTGTTCTTCTCTAAAACATTTCATTTTGTGTAGTTTTTAGTGAAAAATAGCATTTCTAGGCCACATCCGGTATATCTTACTTTTACCAAAATTAACGACGAATGCGGGAACGACAGACCGGGGTTTCAATGTAATAAAAATATTCCCTGCGAATGACATCTTTTACAGGGTTTTTTTTTTAAATATTTTCTATTGAGAAACCCTAGAAGCAGAGTTGTCAGGGTATACCAATAGTAATTATAGGTAAGTATAAAAATGCGGTATACTGGCATCTGGTTAATATTGTCTGTCCTTACTGTATTTCTCCTTTTGATCGCTTCTTCCATTTGACACAATACTAATTTTAGGCCACCCATTATGTCGAATTCACTGACAGTGTCGGCTGTCATATTATCAGGTAACCTTACTAAAAAATCTGTTTACAACAGATACGAATGTTATGTAATGCGAAAATCTCAAATGATTTCACAGGATTTCGTGTAAAAAATAACAGTAATTCACGATCTCATCTTTAATGTCACCGCAACAATAATACTCAAGATGTTAATGTCATAATAATAGACTAACATAATAGTGGCAACCACATTATATAATATTAGTCTATGGTATAATAGTCCATAAATATTACCTTATTTCGTAAACCTTAGATATAAAATCGAGAATAGTTACCTACTCAAATTTATATAAAGGGAATAAATATAGAACTCTAGTAATACCGATCAATCACGTATTTATTAGAAACAAAAAATGTAATAGTATATTACTTTATGATGTTACCCTTGGTCTTACAATTCAACCAAGTAGCTATAGAGTCTAGTACAGTAATCTTTAAGCTATGTTTGCGACCCAAAATTGGCATATTTAGTAGGTCATAAAATATTTTTATCAAAATAATGTTCCTGACATATTAACATTCTGCATATATTTGATTTAATAATGAACATATTGAGAGTTCCAAATGTTGGGTATATCGCACCGATGTATAATACTATATTCTTTGTTGCAAGATTCAGCAATGGTGTTTGGCAAGCTCCCGTCATTCACAATTTTTAGCAATACTGTATAATAGTATATTACTTTATGACTGTATTTTGTATTATTAAAATGAGTAAATTTTTGTTCGTATGTATTATAATGAGAGGTTTCCGTGTGAGAATAAAATTGCGTAACCACTCTTGTAAACAAGTTTTTCCTAGGCTTTTCCACAATCTTCGCTCAGCCACAAAACTTCTAGTCTGTATGTTAACATCATGTTAGATGCGTGACAGTCCCCTCCAAGGCATTCGTCATGTCCATTTTCATGCATGGTTGTAGTTAGATAAAACTGGGTGTTTCAGGTTTCTGCAGTGGTATCATAACCAATACTTTTAAGAATAGAGAGTGATCAACATCACACTTCCGAGGCCTGGGTTACAAGGTATCGACAGGTTGGCTCAAGCCAGTTTTGTGTTGGGGATTTGCTTCCCTTTGCCAGATCGGTGTTAAAGCACAACACGGCTCGCCCACGACTTCTGGTGTTAGCTACAGCCAAAGCCGTCTTATAAGTAATCTTTATTGATCACTTATTTATTGTCAATTCAGTATGTATTACTTGCATAACATAAACATTCCAATTTCACCATCACCAAGCAACATTTTTCATACAAAGGAATAAACCAGCAGACATGAGCTTGATAATAGTTTTATAATCATTTATGTTTTCTGAAAACTAAGATTAAGCGTCTTGAAAAGTTTTTGCGAACCGGCTGAATTTTCGACTCTTCATACTATCATTGTATCATAATAAATTTTATTTTCTCATCAAGAAATATACCAAAGCTGTAAGTGAATACATATTACATTATTCAAAATAAATTAAAACACACTGTTTAATAAATATTTTATTATTATGAAATAAATGCAATAACCTCTTCATCAAATGTAGGATTGTCTCACCTAATTTACAAGCCTTTGGGCTTAAATAAAATACAACAGCATCATTTTGCTTCATTAAATACATTAAGTATGTTTGATAAAAATATGGTACACTAGTATAAATTCAACAATACAAACAATCTCTATACTCTTCATATACCCGAACAGCTTTCTTATAAAATAGCTTTCATGACTACTGCACAATGTAATTGATGGGTTGTCAGATGATCCAGTAAGGAAAAATCACTATGGTTTATTTGGTTTCAAATATGATATAAAAATACATGCATTCAACTTTATTAAAATAATGTTTTTTCTTTAAATGATGGAATTATTGAGGATATATTTGGATAGGTTAAAATTTTCATAAAAAAAGCCATAAACAGATAGATACTAATGTAAATAAGGCAAATATTTTGCAGTGTTATCTAAACTCATTATGGTTCTAAAATTACTAAGGTCGTTATGGAAAAAGTAAAAAAACAACTATATTATAATCGAAGCTGTGAATTTTTTTTAAAATCATCCATACAGCCTATTATATGTTTAATAACTCTCATCAATATGCTGCTAAAAAAAGGGGGGGAGGGGTCAGCTGTTTGTCAAATTCACGCCTGGCCAAAATAACAAATATCTACACCTTATAAAAACAATATTATTTACAGCAATTGATTTTTTTTATCATTCACAAAGTCATAAAGAATATAATTGAAGATCGATAGCATTCATTTTCATACATTTACATTAAAGCAACCGTGACCATTTCCTACTATTTTGCCTGAATAGTTAAAAGCGTTTTGATAGTGAGCCATGTGGTTTTAAAGACATAAATACATAATATGTCAATGGTCTAATGTTATAATCCCGTAAGTGACTTTTTACAAATTTTACAGCAGGCTTAAAGAAACTGAATATTTACGTTAATATGTATATGTAAGGATTAAATGGATAATATGTTAGGGTACTTGTAAATCATTAAAAAGTTTAAATGCTTTGTACTATTTTAAATAAATGAGATACGGGTTATAAAGTCTTTTCCGTCAAAAATGTCACATACGGGCTTATAACATTAGGCCACCGATATATATATAAAGCTATGCTATATCTTCTAAGCTTCAAATAATCTACCAACGGTGGTGAAGTTGCTGAAGTTTTAAATAATGCTTAAAATGCATCAGTGGACATTTTCATTATATAAGCAAACCACACAACAAGCACACTATTTGTGACAACCAAAATCCCCTAGGAAAGAATTACAGTTAGCCTCTGAGTAAACTCAATCTCCTCGGTTAAGATGAGAGGAAAAACTGACAAGAAAAGAAAGTCTTGATTTAAGTACACTGAAAAAGATAGTTCGTCGCAATTCATCATTCTTATCATAATTCTCTAGGAAAGAATGAGAATGGAAGAAGTGATTGTCTATGGCTCTCTATTATCAAAGTATTCGATACAGCTTTACATTATCCTTTTTAGTCAGCATAATTTTCAATTGAAAATACACTTATTTAAAATTATTAGTGTTGTGTAGTACAAATAGCCTCAGTTAAATATCACTACTAGCAATAATTACAGAGAAATTAAATTGAAATATTTACATATTTTTATACAAAAAAATTGTTGAAGACTTAGAACCTGGCATTTTTGCTAATGATTGACAGCATTAGCATTTTTTTTTACTTTTGTTTTTACTCATATTGAAGTAACCTGACTATTCCTATACATGAAAATATATAAAATTGTTCAAACTCTGTATTATCTCTGTCAAATTTTCAATATGGATTTAAAGAAATGACGGTGGTCAAAAATAAAGGGTATACGCTTCTGCAGATGGGTGTCTACTAAAGAGAAAAATATCAGGATTGCAGAAATAGAACATGCAATCAACTAATTTTATCCAAAAAGTGGGTTGGACCATGCCTGCATGACTATCTAATACACTATATCATATTATGTTAGTTTTTGGTCTGCTTACAAACTATTTTTCAAAATAAAAATATGCATATTATAATAGCAGTGAAGAGAACTTAAATTGTTATAATATTAAAACACAAATTTTTTACCATTAGCATTTTGTCAGTTATAAAAATGTAAGACAAAATTATCGATATCAATGTTTTTTTTTTGCTTACATAATTATTATGGTAAAAAGCATCACACTCAATGATATCACATTACAAGTTTCTCTTTAAGATACACAGAAAAAATTGCACTTTCATTTTGGTAACATTTCAGTCTATTTTATTTGTAAGGCACATCAAATAAGATTTTTGATAACTCTAGGGGCATTTTATAATTAAAATTAAACTGTTTACCATAATTTTTAGTATGTGGGGTTATTATTGATCCTATTTATCTAAGAATAATACAATTTAAATTCAATATATCGGTAAATACAGCATCATAATTTTCAGATTGAACTATTTGCCTAATGGCTGGATTAATTGCATATGCAAGTTTCAAGTGTTTTATGGGCCTACAAAGGAACTGGCTGTAGTCAAGTTGAAACAGGTATAAAAATATGTTATGAGGAAATAGGTGCAGTTTAAGTACATATTTATTCCCTTAAAATTGACATTTCATTTTCTTAGAGATAGAAGAATATTTTCAAACATGTATACAATTATGGTTAAAAAAATAAAAAGTTAATTTAAAGCACCATAGAATCTGTAGATTGAAAAATCACTAAACCTTAATTTTAAATAGATATATTTTTTTTAATTAATAACTTAAACAAATTCGTGGGTCCGGGGCATGTAGTCAGATAAGTCAGAAATTATTGTTTTGATAGTCAAAACAATGTTCGAAAAATCCTTATAATAAAAAATCCTTTCAACGGCTGCCATTTTTTTATTATTATTCATAAAAAATAACACGCTCCGACCCACGAATTATGAAGAATATTTTTTTGTAATGACAGAGTCAATTGACATTTTTTAAATTATAATTTAAGACATCGGCTGAGGGTGCTCAGCAATTCTTAACTCAACAATTCAAATTTGATTTGACTTTTTAATTTATCAAACATTATTTGACTAATTTATCAATTGACATACATAAGTTTTAATAAACATGTAGCTTAATAATAAAGCTTAAAAGGAAATAAAGTAATGTTGGTCATAAAAAAAAGAAGTTTGACAAGCACTAGACATTTATGTGTTAATTCAGAAGAAAACTATATTTATTTGAAAAAAAATAATATAAATTAGAGCACAGGTTCCCAATCTACGGGTCGCGACCCCTTGGAGGAAGAGTTTTTGAGTGGTCATCGGCTAGAAGTGTAAACAATGAAATATATTGATTGCAATGCATTTTTCCTTATTTATCGTATAATTGTGTGCTGATATTAAAATTCAATATGAATAATATTATTAGTATTGGCAAGTATGTGTTTTTATTCTATTAGAAATACTATTTTTAATTTATAGGGGGTCGCGATTCGGATAAGGTAGAGAATACGTGCATTAGTGTAAAAAAAAATAAAGTATATAAAACAAGATATTGTTATAAAATAATTGGATAAATGTGACATTTCGTGCAATGGGCTGCTGCAACATTACTAAATAGAAAACCGAATACCTTTACATATTTCACATTTCACTTCTCTATAACCTATTTTCCTGTATTCAGAATTAATTACATTTTGAAATCCATTGAATAATTCTTGAATTTTTTCATAAGAGATACAGCCATCGACAAAAAACTTTTTCAATATGTCGGGGATATGGTTTTGATCAAGCGCTCGTCGCTGCAATTCATCGAGAACATAACGTACCAGCTTTTCAAACAGCTCCGTATCTCGTATACCCAAGGCGCGCAGTCTCTCCCATACGGTTATAGTAATAGTGCTCAACACTTCCTCAACAATCTTGACAAAATACTCATAAGCCTTTTCAGTAAACCCACTCAGACGTCTAGCTAATGCATCAAGCATTTCTTCATTGGAACCGGAAAATTCTGGGAATGAATCGATCAACTTTGCAGTGCTGATGGCAAAACTCACCGCTTCTTTCATAAAGAGCGGGTTAATATAGTTGGGGTTAGCATCCATACCTAAATTGACTGGCACATTTTGTGCTGTGAATTTTGTTTCACCGATATTCTTAAGGAAGGCTACCTTGTCAGCGGCGGGGGATGCCGCAAACGTTTCAGGGTTTATTGCGTGTTCAGCATTGAGAAGTGCCGTACCACTTTTATCAATTGATATTTTCACCTTATGCTCATTGAGGTTTTTATTAATGCGAAGTGCCCCCTGAAAGAACTGATCCTTATTCGTTATGCGATTGATTCCCTGGATGACTTCCGAGTTCCCTTGGACGACTCCCTGCGTGCGACGAGTCTCAGCAACCATCTTATCGAACATTTTTCTGCAGCCAAAATTTTTTATTAAATTCATTTATCAAATAGTGGTGAGTGAATATTGTTTTTAAAATTGTATCGAATTGACTCTCCTATCAAATAACTTTATTAATGGGGATTATATAATTATGCGTTATAAGATGGCATTATAATTAGTTTACGCAATTGTAATGTGGATAGTTTGCACTTAAAGAGATTATTTAAACATATTATTATAAAAGTCAAGTAAACATCCTTCTATTTAATCGTGTCTATAACATAAACATGGGTGAAAATTATTTTGAGAGCACCAAAATGGGATAAGGCTAAGTTGCTAAGAATAAACCAATTAGATTAACCATCATATCAAAAGATCCTTTTCGACTGTAAAATTCAATTATTTCAAAGTTTTTTATATTCATAAAAGAGAACATATTATCAAATAAGGAAAAGAGACAATTTTTATGACCTTTACGTGCACAATCACATGAATTGAATTTAAAATGAAACACGCACAAATGAGATAAACATAACAAAAGAAGTGTTTCACCTGTGACGGCCACTACGAAGCGAAGCTCGGTAGTCCACTATGGTTCCATTTTGCGATTCTGTTATGATGGTAGAAGCCATTCGATTATTCATCAAAGAATTAGTGAGGAATAATATAGATGATGCCATTTGAAACAATTCTAATCGACTCGGTTTTTCCCCTGTCTCTTGATACTGAAAAATTATATTGGATTAGTAGAAGAATTTCATACACATCTGTCTAATAAGACATACACGAATTGGACACATTTCCAGCTATGAATTCAAACATTAACTGCAGTGGTTATCTTACCATAAGATAATGCAATATTAAATACAGCTTCCTCTGATTATTACTTCTTATTCTACGAAAACTAAACTACATTATATCTATGTGCGAAGGGAAAAGGGTCCGTAGTAAAAATGGGAGCAAAATCTTATTTTTAGGAGCCGAAACAATATTTGCGTGTTCGAGAACTTTCTAAAATATGTGATGTTTCAACGTGAAATGAAAGTCAACTGGTGCCTTCTTTATGCATATATGCATGGTAGTAATTATGGCATACTCAACTCATTTTTCAATTTTAAAAACAACTCATTTCCTTTTTCAAACACATATTATATATTGTCGCCATACAACTGAGATTATGTATTTTTCACAAAAAGGATAAATAACTATTTAACGTCTAATAATCGTAAACGTTGTCTGGAAAATACATCCAACATAACATACCCAAAAACATGAATTCAATATGATGAGTTTTTAGATTGATTAGATAATAATGTTCAAACGGTTCTCTTGAACATTTTACTATTTTACACTTGGTTACTTTCTCCTGTATGACGATGATATTAACCTATGTACAGTTGTATATTCTAGAAATGAAATATTTTTAGATATAAAAATATCTCGAAAATTATGTAAATTTAAAGTTTTTGTAACATAACCTCATATTCCAAAAATAATCTAGTTTCTTTACATGACACTTCAGTACATGGCTCTCCTATGTAATCCCGTGTAATTAATTAGACATATAAAAACTTTTCCTGACCACCTTATATATATAATATTGTAAACATTTACATAGAGCTATTTAAAAACAGAAATATTTTCTGCATGGTTGTGTCAAAAAAATGATTTAACACTACAGAAAAAATTATTTCATAACAAAAAGAGTTGTCTTATTTTTGTGGTTGGGGCAAAGGGTTTAACATGAATGAATTGAGAATTGTCACAAACGACCCGGGTTTCGCCTTTCAGCATCTGCGAGTCGTCAGTGACGAAATACTTGGAAATGTACAAAATATTAATGAAATTCCATCAAGCACCCTCAGTCGATATCTTAAATTATACGAATGAATTTTATGAGATGGAGATATTCTTTCTTTAAATTATATTCAAAGCTTACCCTTGTAATCAAGGTTAGAAGACTATTAATGAATCCGGCACTTCCCGAGATCAAGGCCGCTAAAACAGCTGCATCATGAGTTAATATCAATCCCTACAAAATAATTACAAAATTTAATGCCATCGTTGTGATTGCAGAGATTATAAATATTAACAATTAACATTGAGGCTTCAAATAAGGGCCAACAAATCTGATTTAGGAAAATGGTGTTTAACTTTTTTTAAGTACCAATTTTATTTTTGAATTCATTGCTAACAGAACAGTCAATAGAATAATGAAAAAATACTAATTATTAGTATGACATTAATATGTGCATCTCTTTTATGCTGACATATTCTATGCTAATCTCTTTAGCCTTACAAAAATAGTTTAGGGAGTACAATTTTATTATAATTTGATGTTACTGTAAATAATGTTTCAACAAAACGTAAATATTCGGTTTTAACTTAAATTTTAGGTGCCATTTTTTTGCTGAAATTATTTTTTTCGTTTTGCCACTGAGCAATGATAACAGGCCATTTCATCACAAAATAAATTTTTGGCCAAGGATGTAGCCCCCCATTTTTGTAGTGAGATTGTCACCAGCACTTCCAGGGAATGAAATGAAATCAAAATGTTTGCACCAATTATATTCAAAATAAATTCAAAATACTATATTATACTGTAATATAATAGCAGTAAAATACATATCTTCACAACATCAACAACAATCTCAAGAATGTATGATAATAGTAAATAAATGGCTACGTTTTCCTCGCTTTCTGAAAACACTTGGGGTTTCTTGACATACAAACTTTTGCAGTATAAAAACGATATAAAGAGTTGTCTAAATAAATCTGCAATGCTTTGTTTATTGATAGCCAATGAAACAATATATTTTGTCATATTAAGTGAGAATGTAAGCAAATTTAATAGTAAATTCATACATAGCATTTCCAATTTTCTATGAAATATCAATTCAATTGATGTTTCCAATGGTATGGTTTTAGAACAAAAAATTGAAAATCTGTCTTCATCAATATGGCGTCTTTACACTGGTTGTGTATTTTACTTTCGTTTTTAGCCACTATATAAATAGGTTTTTTTTTTGTATTCACGTTTTCGATTATTCTTTGATGTAAACTTTTGAATGGATAATTATTTTCATGCTCATTATGCTTTGTCATAAATTGTATTCTCTTTGTAATTTTAGAGCCAAAAGCAAAAGTGACAAAATTTAATTGAAATGATGGAAATCACTAGCTATGTAATTTTAACCCTCCAGCAATCTAATTTTTGGGTACATTTTTGTATGAAACTTTAAATTAAAATGTACAGTAATTAGAATATCATAAATCATGCATACAACTTAACTGGTAAGGGGTGAGCATAATAAACTTGTAATTGTAGTGCAAATAAAAAATGTAACATTGTTTTCAATGGAAATTTGACCCAAACACTCCACAATGGCTTCCTAACAATACTTGCCCTTCCAATAACAACCCCATTACGAGCAGCATTAGAAAGAAGTGTTGAACCAGCTCCGGCCACAATGCCTGTTGCACCCGCACCAATATTTATCCAACATCCTCTTGCCTCCGGATCAGAGAGACTGATAGTCTGCAATGTAAAACGCATGTATAAATTAGTATCGACAAATTTATCTTAAATGACACACACTCACTCACACCAGATAATTTTATAAAATGTCGGCCTGTGCAGATACTGATGTTTCAGCACTAGAGAATTCAAATTCCAACTGGTAGAGTTAAAATCATAACATAAAATAACATCAAATATATTAATAAGGAAATATGTAGTGTATTAGAAATAACCTGGCCGTGTTGATTTCTATCAAGTAGAGTGGCTCCAGAGGAAACCGCCCCATACGCTCCGGTGAAGAGTGAAGCAACGCCAGTGGTGAGGGCTACGCCTGCCGCCACAGGTGCAAAGAATGAGAAGCCCAACACGCCCACTGCGCCGATTGATACTGCAGTTCCTGCCACATCACCGATGGCCCGAGCTCTAGCCAGAAATGAGCACGCTGGTGACATTACGCTTTCTAAATCCACCTCTATGTTGTCTTTCTGAAAATTGAAATTCATAATGATAACCCGCTAAGGTTAAGGGAGGATTTCTTAACAGTCACATATCGATGGCCTGATGTTATAAAACCATATCTGATATTTTGACAAAAATGACCATGTAAACCGTATCTCGTTTATTTAAAATAATACAAAGTAGTATCAGTTGATAATGCTCGTGATGAGCGAAATCGGTCCTGTTCATTATAAATATGTGGAAGTAGTACAAATGAATTGTGTTTTATTTTTTAAAATACAAAGTATTTAAACTTTTAATGATTTACATGTACCCTAACATACTATCCATTTAATACTTAAAAGAAAAAAAAGTCTAATATACATATTAACGTATATATTCAGTTTCTTTTAGTCTCCTGCAAAATTTGTCACTTACGGGATTATAACATTAGGACATCGATATGCCAAATGGATGATTTTCATCACTTATTTAAATAGTTACTGTTCTATAGAATTTAAAAACGGACACATGCAACATTTACCTAGACCAGTGGTTCTTATTCATATAAGAAATGTTGTCATTTTTACTAATATAGAAAGGTTTATTTTAAGATTGATATTGTAAAGTGAAATTGGTACAGAAACTCACACTTATAAATGTTCCGGTATATCGTCCATCGCGAGGACCAATAATAATACCTTGCGACAGCTTGTTTTCTTTTAGGTACTGGTTCCATGTTGGATATTCCCGGCCAATATTATCCAAGAATATACAACATCCACCTATAAAAGCACAAATATGATATAATGAGATTAGATTTCGCAAATTCGATTCCCAGATAACTGATATTAAAAGTAAGTTAAACACAATATTTGACGGTTACTAAAACTAATTTTCTAAAACAAAACACATTATTTTAATGGAATCAAAAAAATAAGTAGTAAAAATACATGGAAGTGTAAAAAATCTTAATAATCCAAAGTAGTATAATCATTATGATCCAAAAAATTGATGCCCGTGAATACTTTTATATTATTGCCAACAATGTTTCTGGAACTTCTTTAGATAGAGTAGACAGACTTTTTGGTTCATCAATAATCTTCATGATCGTTAAAACCTCTATTTTGAAAAGGAAAGAAAACTATATTTGACAAAACAGAAAATTACTAAGGCACTAGATATTTTGGAATTTCAAATCACTCGAGGAGAATTGAAGATTTACTTAGAACTTCATTATAATAGGGTAAAAATAACTAAGTATTCAGTTCTACAAGAATTTTATTAGTCTGTAGATAGCTATTTCGGCTTCATGCCATCGTCAGAAGTCACTAAGTGCATTTCAATAGTGGATTTTCTTTGAGTTTGAAATATTACGGCTACCCAAATAAATTGTTTTACTACACATAATTAAATGATTAACAAATGTTAAAAATCTATTTTAACGACACCCCATTTTATGAATTTTTAAAATGTGTTTTACTCAATATACTGTTTTATGCACATAGTGGATTTTAGTTGTATGCCGACGATATACTGTTTTAGAAGAGATAGACAATACTATATCATCTCACTTATTCCAATATAATAAACTTCTAAATCAATTAATTTAAAATTAAAATACATAAACTACTAATTGTGTTTTCGAGTTGTTCTATTAAAAGAAACATACATGGCATTATTAAATTAAATTTCAATGCATTTATTTGTCAAATAAACGCATTGAAATTTTATTGATTATGCTTAATTATATTAGATTCTTGTAAAGTAAAGATGATGAACTAATGTTCGTTTGGTCATCAAGGAGATTATCACCTTGATTATATCTAACTGCTTCTAATTCAGGCCCAATATGCGTGCCTGCATTTTTGTAATAAAGTCCCTAAGCTTAATGTTTGCTAACAAAAGGAAATTAATAGATATAATAAAGGTAACAAGTTCCTTTAATGATCAAATAGCTATTAACAAACTGATTAATTCTTGTAGAACTGAATACTTTATTATTTTGACCCTATGAGAATTAACCACTCATCCAAGATAGACTTGAGGCGAAAAGACATCACAAACACTCATCCTGTAATATCATATCGGGCTAGGAATTGAACCAGGACCTTTTGATCACTAGCAAAGTGAGCAGGATACAACCAATGAACATTTTTCTTAAATTATCATCACATAATTCAATCCGAAATGAAGTTTTTCATCCAATTCTTAATCAAGATGTAACAAGAAATGCCATAGAATGAGTTTTGTGGAAGTATTTCAACATAATTGGAATAACAAAATTTCAGTACTTCAGTACAAAAATGTGAAATTTCAGGATTGTAACTCCTATATATTTCAAGTAATCAGAAGGTTTACCTAATTTTTGGGCACTGATACACTTCCTAACTTTGAACACTGGGGTGACATTAATGTTTTCCAGCTGCATTCCATCACAAAATTCAAGAGTTTTTATTTCATCACTTTTGGGAATCAAACAGACAAATAAAACAGATATGTAAATATTTGTTCCATTAGCGGAATATTTACCTGTAAATACAGATTTTTATTTTAAAGGATATATTATTTATATACAATTAACTAGTAAATTGTCTACTAATCTAAAATAATTATCACATAAATCAATAAAATAAGATTATTAACCATAGATTTCTACTCAAATATTTCTGTAAAAACAATACCAAAATATTACACCATGGCATGAAATATGAACATTTAAAAATGTGAAATAAACTATCAAAACATATTCCACACATGGGTATTTAGTTGTCAAAGTGGATACATAATTTTCATTCAAAATATTGACGGTTAAATATTGTGACATTAAATTAAAAATAAAAATAAAATCATAACAATATGTATGAATACTTATAACAACATTCAAGATGAATGGTAAGTTAGAGGGTCTCTTACCAAAAGACACTATTTTCTCATAAATTGGTAAAATGTTTTTGTATTGTTCTTTAGTATATCCAGGATCATTAGACATGTCACTCATGTCACCTTCTATTTGCGGGGGTCCGAAAGTGGCATATGCAATTTTAAATTTGAGGTAAGAATAATCGGTGGCAGTGAATCTGGAAAGAAATAACCAAAAAGAAAACTATTTAATAATGAAGTTGGACAGTAAAGGAATAAATTCAATTCAAGTATAGTAAAAAAAAAGTATTTTTTACATTTTGATCTCAATTGTATTCTTAAATCAGAGATTCCCGTTAGTTATGACAGTGAATATCCTTACACATTTTGTGACAAATAATATATTATATGCATATGAATACATATGTTTCAATTTTTAAATGTTTCAATTGGTTAAATAAATGAAAATCTTACAGGTCCCAGTCTCTGTCACCAAAGCTTTCTAGATAAAATTGTTGGATCTCCCTAGCTGATTGTCTGAAAGTTTACAGTTATTATATCATAATTGCGAGTATAATGTGTTAGTCATCATAATATATATTGATCAACCTCAGACACATATTAACCATAACAACGTCAATTTGACAAATGCCGAATGACATCTCATTCAATATCATTGATATTCTTTCAGTTGCATGAACAAATTATCCAATATGCATTATTTGAATACTTGACATTCTCAAAATTCACATAACTTTTAGATTTTTAAAACAAACATTATCTAATACCAATGTACTTAAATATATAAAATTTTCAATAGTACAAAGTAGTACTTACTTTTGAGCCATTTTTAAGTCTTATTTAAGAATCAGCAAAATTTTGAGAAGATTATCTGAAATAATATTTCAAATGAAAAACTGCCATCGACATAAAAAAATGCTAATTGTTAAAGCTATTAATAAAATTGACTAAAAACTAAAAAAAAATGTAAACAACGTCACATAATATAAAATTGATAACTTAGTTATTCCACTGGCTCTGTTACTAAATCGCCTCTCTTGCGAAGACTGTCAAGCTTCTTATGTAGGACAGACAGGTAGAAATTTAAATATTGGAATTAAAGAATATAAATAAGATGTCTCAAAAGAAATAATTTTTCAGAGTTTGTGAATCATTTAATTGAAAATGATCATAATTTTAATAAAATTAATAATAACACAGAAATACTGCATCGAGTAAATAAAAAAGGTATTAACACGTTGACTGCGAGCGACGCGCCACGCGCGTCGTCGGTAATTAGCAACTACGTGGTAATCGATAGGGCACTAATATCTAGGTGATTAGTGTAGCAGTGAATGAGTTAAAATAAATAGTTTAGAATTTTTAGAAATTAATAAAACCATTAACATTATCAATTGTCGCTCGCAAGTCTGTCTTAAAGTAGAAGGAGAACTTCATACAAATGAAGAAGATGATATCGAAGGTGTTTTGGCCAACTGATTTAACTCAAAATTAAAATTGTTCAGGAGAGTTCAGAGAGTAAAACTGTTTTTATCGAAAACATTATATGGTGAGTTGCGTTATGAATCTTTGCCTGTAAATTCTCATGTTTGCAGATACTGGATTAAACGTTGGGATTTTCGATGTAATAGTGGCTTACATCAAGCGGCGGGTCAGAATTTTTAAACCTAAAACCAATGTAAAATGATGTTTCTTTCCATAAAGTCAATTTATTTTCCTAACTTACATCATTTGGTCGAGAGATGCCCTGCCGTCTTTAAAATGAGATCTAATCATTAATTCATTTTTGTATTTTTTGAGGGTTACATCAATTGGCCAAAACACCATCGATATAATTCGTTTATCACAATTCACAGCATACAGCTCATCGCGTCTTTTGACGAATAAATAACAGGAGCAATTTGACAACAGATCTTATGACTATGAGTAATCTATATTGCTATGGTAATCGACTAGAAAGTGTTTATTTTCGTAATAAGGAGGATGATTTAAATTCTTTTTTTTCTATGTCCGCTCCCAGTGTGGAGCATATGGTCTCCTAATGGATTGACAATTCGAGTCTATTCAAGCACTCGAATACCTGAAGATGCCGAAAGGCGAAACCCGGGTCGTTAGTGACAAAATACATGGAAGTGTACAAAATCTCAATAATTCAAATTTGATAATGAAATTCCATCAAGCACACTCAGCCGATGTCTTAAATAATATTATTGTCGTATATTTTCAACTTGAAATTAAAAAATAGACGCTAGGCATCTTAAACATATTATCTATATTCTATAGCGAACTTCGGCAGAGCGAATGATAAAATTTGATTTTGTGTTGAAAAGAAAAATAGATCAGCAAAATTAGAAGAGATACAATAGGATTGAAGACAAAAATAAGAAAATTTACTACACTAATTATTTATATGAATAATATTATATATTTACCATTAGAGAGCAACGTGTAAATATAAGGCTGCACTTCACAATTCGACTTTTCGACAATGAATGACGCGTAGAATATGCGTAGAACTATCGCAAAACATACCCAGATGACGTTTAGACAGATCGGGAGTCACCTATAATATTTGACGTTTCTGTAATACTGGGTTGCAAGTGTACGAAAATTGTTTTGATCAAATCGGTGATAAAAATGTGCAATCCGAAAAAATAGATTAATTAATTGAATAAGAAATTAAAAAATATTTCTAGAATAGAGAATAATATATGTCGTATTATATGACACTTCAACTAGTCCAGTGCATAGAATATAAAATTTGAATTATTGAGATTTTGTACACTTCCATGTATTTTGTCACAAACGACCCGGGTTTCGCCTTTAGGCATCTTCAGACATTCGAGCGCACAAATGCCTGAAGATGCCGAAAGGCGAAACCCGGTTCGTTTGTGACAAAATACATGGAAGTGTACAAAATCTCAATAATTCAAATTTGATATTGAAATTCTATCAAGCACCCTCAGTCGATGTCTTAAAGCATAGAATATATCTCAAATCAGTGATTCCCAAAGTGGTCTACCGACCCCCAGGGGTCAGTGTGACCGTTGAGGGGGT
This sequence comes from Himalopsyche phryganea, assembly GCA_022494535.1. Taxonomy (NCBI): domain Eukaryota; kingdom Metazoa; phylum Arthropoda; class Insecta; order Trichoptera; family Rhyacophilidae; genus Himalopsyche; species Himalopsyche phryganea. The sequence goes on from JAGVSL010000062.1 coordinate 1,663,618, forward strand.
CTATGGCAAATTAAAATTAATTTGGAGGTGCGTGGACAATGCCGGGGGGTCCGCGAGAGTATTAATATAAAAGATATCTGTGAGACATTTTCATTATTATGAAAGTTGAAATAAATAGAAATAAATAAATCGCTATTTGTTGGGTGTTGGACCTTTTGAAAGCATATCCACAAACTTGCAATTTGGTGAATAATCCACAAATGAGGAGCGGAAACCTATATCTGAACAAGATACCTACTGTCAAAACCAATCAAATTTAATTAAATAAATGCTTAAATTATTCCCAAGAAATCTATAAGATACGTGATTGATTATTAGAAGATCATCTCATATAGTTTCTTAGATACAACGTTTTGAGAAATCACTCTCCAATATGGATTTTTGAAGTTCACTAAAATGGCACAAAACTGATGTGAAATAAGGTTAGACACAATTTCCAGTATTAAGTGGTTCCAGCGTAGAACCCTTTGTAATATCATAAGTGAATCATTGATATACACATTAAAATAGGTAAGTACTTTGTGAGCAGTTTATAAAAATAATATGGACTAGGCAAAAACACCCATCGGTAGGCAGAGTAATCCCATTTGACGGTGCTAATTTTATATATATATATATATGGATATCCTGCATTATGGGTCACTGTACAAAGGATGTTGTTGCTTGCCTGTTTTCTTATTTAGTAGAACGGGTTTAGTGCAGTTATGAACCTCAGCATACTTTAAATATCAAAATGTTTAATTTCTATTTTATTTTTATATCACCATTTATAATTCAAGACATCAAATTTAAACTTATATTTTGTATTATTCAGTTACGTAGTTATTTTACTTAGGATATTCATGATCAGGTTTTTTCTTTAAGATTGGGTCCATGGGCATAATAAGCTTGGGAACCAATGTCTTAGATTTTATAATAATTATAGGTAGGTAGCAGGCGCGTGCGGTGGTTTTATCTCTTTCTCGCTCAATCACATGAAAAGTGAAGGTGCAAGCGAGATGCAATGGCATGCGGCGCATGCTCTTGTATCCTTCTTGCTCATACCCAAATTAAGTTGTGCGATAGAGATAATGGTAAGTCCACCGCACGCCGATGGTATGTATGTAAAAATAATTTACAATATTTTTTATCAAGTAAATTTTAGCTGTCTGAATAATTATACACACTGTAGCTGATTCAATTATATCTAACGTCAAAATATAAAGTTTTCGCGCCAATACAGTGTGTCCAAACTGGTCGAAACTTCACGCCAGTTGGCTAGAAGTTTGTTGCTCTGTAGTAGTTGTTAACTATTAGTACTTTATTCAATATAAACCGCAATTAATTATTAGAAATGGATGTGGCTGATGCTCATATTGGACAATTACGCGTGAAAGATGAAGTGGGTGTTCGTTGCCAAAAACTTTTCCAGGACTTCTTAGAAGAGTGAGTACTATGAAGTTTCAAGCACATGCCGAAACAGATTCGCTTTTATTATGTTTGTGGTTTTTAAAACACAGCGGTGAGGCAAGGATGCAATTTATTTTGAATTTACAAATAATTCAATGTATTTCGGATTCTTCTCGTGATATATTTCACCAAATCATAACATTAAGGTTATCCGTATTTCCGTTATCTAAAGATTCTTACTTTACAACATAATTCTAAAGAAAAATTTCTGTCAAATGACAGTCTTTGGTATGTCGGTTTTGTTTTTCAGACAATTTCAGTAAAACTCAGTAGTGAGTAAGCCTAAATGTACTAACTCTGGTAATAATTCGTATTGGTGGACGTGGCCTAAAATTTTTTCACCAAAAAGCACGTGAAATGAAATGTTTTAGGGTAGAATAGTGATTTATCGATGAATGTTGACCTGACAACAAAGTTTGTGACATATGCAGCTACTATGCGACATGTCATTGATAAACCACTATTTCAACATTTCCGTTGATGACACCACCTAGTGAGCATCTATTCACAGACTGTTCAATCGTCTCGCTGAGTTGGTCAGTGTTCATTTTTGTCTCGTATTTCACATCTTTAATTATTCTAACTTGCAACTAAAATGCTCCCCAAGAAAGTCGAAAGGCTTTCCCGCATTTATTGTTTTTTCAGGTATCTTGAAAATGAAGGATCCGAAATCCACTGTAGTTAACGCCACAAATCTCATCAGGTGTATTTAGCAGTGTTGAGGTGCAGAGGGGAAAGAGCCTTGTATCCTCTACATCTATAGTTTTGACGGTTGTTTGTTTGTTTCTGGGGACATAATGGCCTGCAGCTTGTATCTAATGGCATTATATATATATATACATAGATACATACATATACATCAGGCGCTTGCCGTGATCACTTACTCTCTTTCTCGCCCAATCACATGTAAAGTAAAAGGTGTGAGCGAGATACACAAGATTGTGTGATACATCCACCGCATGCCAATGATACACATGACATACCCATAGATAAAAATATATACACGCGTATGATAATAAAATAAAAATATTAATACAATTCACATGATATTGACAGGTTCTTAAAATTGATAGTCCGTGCAATGAAAATATGGCTACATACTTTTTAAATGACTTTCAATTCTTTATGTATCCAGGTTCAAGGAAGATGATATTGTGAAGTATCTAGCCCCCGCTGAATTGTTGCGAAGACCTGAATTGAGTACACTGGAAGTCAGCTTTGACGATGTTGAAAAGTACAATCAGCATCTAGCCACAACAATCATTGAAGAATACTACAGAATATTTCCGTTTCTTTGTCAAGCAGTCGGCAATTATGTCATGAGCGGAGGGGAATCAAACAAAGCCATCCAGAAGAAGGAATTTTATGTTTCTTTTGTTGATGTACCTACACGGCACAAAGTGAGAGAATTGACAACAGCCAGAATCGGTACCTTGATCAGAATTTCCGGTCAGGTTGTCAGAACTCATCCGGTGCATCCGGAATTAGTTTCCGGAACCTTTGTCTGCCTAGATTGTCAGACAATTGTCAAAGATGTCGAACAGCAATTCAAGGTGAGTGACTACTTGAACCCATTCCTATTATTATTGCTCATTTTTTGTTAGTTATCTCACTAAAAATATACTTTAAACTTCCAACTAGTTTAGACGCAACATTTATGGCCATGCAGGCTTTTTTGTGCACAGCAACTTACTACTTTGAATTTGACAAGAAACTTGACTATGCCATCTCTGTTTATAAATACCTGAGGAATCTGAAACCTTTTTCATAAATGAAGTTGTGGAAAGTTTCACTGTCATGTCATTTGATCATGGATTAACAGGAAGCTATATCGATTCAATAATGCTCATCTATTTCTTGAGTATTTTATAAGTTAGGTGGTCAAATTATAAACAGGCCTAACTATTTTTCTAGTTCACCAATCCAACAATATGTAGAAACCCTGTATGCTCAAATCGTCGACGATTCATGTTAGACACAGACAAGAGTGTATTTGTGGACTTTCAAAAGGCGCGTATCCAAGAAACTCAAGCAGAACTACCCAGAGGCTGTATCCCAAGATCAGTTGAAGTTATCCTCCGAGCAGAAACTGTTGAGACTGTTCAGGTATTTAAATCATTAAAATTATATTTTCTTTGATAGCAGTTAGGCAGCATATCTTGAATGTAGCCGAGTTGAACGGATGAAAAAATATTTCTATGCAAATTCAATCGAAATACTTGAAATAAATAAACATTATAAATCATAGTTTTCATTTAATTCAATGAAGTTTTTATTATAAATGTATTTTTAAATAACGGTCTTTGCAATATCCAATTGATCATTATTAGGTGACAACTGCTCTAGACTATAGATAATGAATGTTACAAATGCAGTTTGTAAAAAATTTGATTTTAATTAAAGGCTGGAGATCGCTATGATTTTACGGGAACAATGATAGTGGTTCCGGAAGTGGGAGCTTTGGCACTACCGGGAACTAAAGCAGAGATTACTAATCGCAAAGGAGGCGGCGATGGTCAAGCCGAAGGGGTCAGAGGATTGAAAGCACTCGGAGTTCGGCAACTTCATTACAAGTGAGACCATATATTATGCATTGCACATTATCGAAACCATACCCACAACATAAAAACACTGACTTTATCACCAACTGTGATGTTTTATTAAAGTTTAGTTAAGTGCAGGCCAAGGCCAAGTCCGACCTGATCATTTTTTTTGTGTGGCACATTAAATTGTTGGTTATTAGAAAATCACTTATTTTTATGTTGAAATTTCTATTTAATGATAATAAATAATGTATATCTAAAAATAATATATTACTGGCCCCGCCTTTAATTTTAAATATTGAATGTGACCCTTCAGCCAAAAAGTTTGCCTAGGCCTGGTTTAGTGTAATATTAAATGCAGAAAACTATAAAATCCTTTTTTTTTCCTCGATACAATGTCATTGTTTTAATATATATTTATGACAATCAACTTGGTTTTTTAGAACAGCCTTTTTAGCCTGCAGCGTTCAATCAACATCGGGTAGGTTTGGAACATCTGAATTGCCTGCGGATGATTTGACATCGGAAGATATGAAAAAGCAAATGACCGATCAAGAATGGGATAAGGTAATTATGTTCACATACAATAATGTGAGATAATTTATCTCATAAAATTCAATAGGTTCAATGTCATGCATATTCTCAGAAGAACAACAGATTTTTTTAAATAAACCAATAAGTAATTTAGAAAAAAAAATATTTATAATATGTAGGTAGGTTTTTCGAATCCGTTTAATTTTATTGAGGAAGCATATAAATGCTGTAAGTAAAAATGTATAAACACAAGGTCGCCTGTGAAGATTCTATAAATGGATTAAAATATGTAATTTAACTTCCTTAATATTACGGGGCCGATCTATTGGCCCGATTGATAGGATTTTAATTAGGCCAGGATCAAAAGGGTTAAACTAATGATGCGGTCTTCAAAACCATTGGTCGGCATGCATTAAAACTTTACAGCGCGGCTTATACACGCAGAAAATTGTTTACAAGTGGTGAGTCTTGGATTAAAATATGTCAGGCCTGCAACCTAATAGTCATCGTCATTGGCTTCAGTTGCTTTTTTCATGGGCTTGAATCCCAGAACGGACACTTTCATAAAATCGATTTATGGATTCATGCTCCAAGAAATTGTTGTCTCTGATGTCTAAATTCCCCCCCTCCCAACCGATTCTAAAAACAGGGCATAGAGAAAGTGATTAGGTAACCACTAGGTCTAGCCCTATTCTCTATTGAGATTTTACTGTATATGGCTTACTAGGATATTTAAGTCATCCTTCTGATATCAATCCCATTATTATTATTCATATTTCCATTTTCTTTCTTATTCCATTAATAAGGTTCATAGGTTTATTAAACTGAATGTACGACCAATCAATTTCACAATAATTATGCTTCTTTATCGGTTAAAACTTTAAAAAAAAATGGGACAGCTCTAATTCATTCCATCATTCCAGGTTTATGAGATGTCGAGAGATAGAAATCTATACCAGAATTTAATAACAAGCCTGTTCCCGAGCATTCATGGAAATAATGAAGTAAAGAGAGGCATCTTGCTGATGATGTTCGGCGGTGTTGCTAAAACTACCATGGAAGGTATAATATTAAATATGGCTGACAATATTTTTTATATTTATGTTTTTAAGCAGTGGAGATTGTAAATATAAATGTCAGTTCGAGTTCATCCGTGCACTTGAATTCCTGAATGCCAAAAGGTGAAAAAAGTGATGTCAGTGACAGGACTAATGGAAGTGTTCAAAACTTGTACGATTTAAATTTGATATTGAAATCCCACCAAGCACCGTCAGTCGATGTCTTGGAGTATAAAATAAAAGAAGTTTATGAAACTGTTATGATACATGTGTGCAAAGTCTTTAAAATGAAACAATTGATTTTTACAGGCACGACATTGAGAGGTGATTTAAATTGTTGCATAGTAGGCGACCCTAGTACAGCAAAATCACAATTTTTGAAACAAGTGAGTGAGATTACTCCCCGAGCAGTATACACTAGTGGAAAGGCTTCCTCAGCTGCCGGCTTAACCGCCGCTGTCGTCAGGGTAATCCATCACATTCATTCATGTAGAAAATTCATTCAATATAAAATGCTTTCAAATTATATAATCGCCACTGGGCATTGTTTTCAGGACGAAGAGTCTTTTGATTTTGTAATAGAAGCAGGCGCATTGATGTTGGCGGATAACGGAGTTTGTTGTATTGATGAATTTGATAAGATGGACCCACAGGATCAGGTCGCTATTCATGAAGCAATGGAACAGCAAACTATATCAATCGCCAAGGTAACCAAAATCTATCCTCGCATACACCTATAATTTCTTGATAATGAATGTATTGAAGGTCAGCCTTGAGTAATAGTTTTGTAATAGCTTCGTAGCATCTACTGCACGAGTCTTCATTTCTTATATTTTTTATATCTAGTACATAAGTCTCACAAAGACATGTAGGTTGTCATGTCTTTAGTTCCCTCTTTTTAGTGAATATGTAAAATATTTTTCTTTTTATTAGGCCGGGGTGAGAGCAACATTAAATGCCCGTACGTCAATCCTGGCAGCTGCAAATCCGATCGGAGGGAGATACGACCGCGCAAAGTCACTTCAGCAGAATGTAGCCTTGAGTGCACCTATTATGTCACGATTTGATTTATTCTTCATTCTCATAGATGAGAGTACTGAGGTATGTTAGTTGCGTTTTCGGAAGAATTTTCACTTTTTGTTTTCTATTGTTTTCAGGTAAATGTTGTCGAAGTATACATTTTAATACAATACAGGTCGTATAACAGTTTTTTTCACTTACAGATGATTGACTACGCGATTGCCAGAAAAATTGTCGATTTACATTGTAATAAAGAAGACACTTATGACTGTTTCTACACCAGAGAAGATTTACTCCGATATATCGCATTTGCAAGATCTTTCAAGCCAATAATAACAGAGGTAAATATGTATTCAATTCCAAGTGACTCTGCAACGTTGCAAACTGTCTCACATCATTGCACGCGGCATTTCTAAGTGATGTAAGTAATACAAGCAGTGGAACAATAGAATTACCATCCATCGAAAATGTATTGGATTCCATTATCTTCGATAAACATAAAATTTATTGATTTATTGATTAACTCTTATGTTCGTAGCACCTTAATATTCACAAAATATCTAACAATGTTTATAAATACATGTACAGCTACTAAATCTATGATTTTTATCGATTATAAAAGGAAGCAGCAAAATTACTGGTGGAACAATATGGTCTTCTCCGGCAGCGTGACAGCACAGGAGGCAGCACTAAATCGACATGGAGAATTACTGTGCGCCAGCTCGAATCGATGATTAGATTATCAGAGGCCATGGCAAAATTACACTGCAGCTCAGAGGTTGGGGCCATCCATGTCCAGGAGGCTTACAGGTGATTTCATGATTTTAACAAGTTACAATTATATCTGTCAATTCAAATAATATTACATATTTTGATATTTATATCATAAAAGTGACTGGAGTAGTATTAAATGATCTATAAGCACAGCAATGTCTGTTCTGTTTAAAAATCTTGTCACTGAAATTCAATGTCAATTGACTATTAACTATTATGTTTATTCCAGTTTGTACCACGCAATTGAGAATAATAACATTTCGGTCACAAAACTACAACATAAAAGTAAAAAAGCATATTATTTTCGAAATAATAGTACATGGTACAGTTGCATAAATAATATGTCACCCATTCCTCATTATGAGTATCTTATACAAATCTTTTATTAATGTTGATGAATACTAACATTAATTAACAATTCTTGTCTAACTTTACATGATTAAAATGTATCCTTGTAAAAACAAAAACTATCTTTTTAAACCAATTATACTCAGCAAAATTTCAAATATATCATTCTTACAGTTTTATGAGATTGAGGAAAAAAAAAATAATTGTATGTAGGTTTTGTATTTCATAAAATTTCTTGAATCTTCATCAAGTTTTTTGATAAAATACTAACTTTTATTTGTTTTTTTCTTACTATTTGAGATTGTTGAACAAATCCATCATTCGTGTTGAGCAGCCTGATATACATTTAGATGAAGACGAGCCACAGTTTGAACCGACAATGGATGTAGACCCCGAACAACCAGCGACAAATGGACAAGGAGGTATTAATTTCACAATTTGTTTTGTACTACTTCCACATTTTTATAATAATCAGGACCGGTTTTGCTCATCAATTATTCATTGGTTGTTAATGCTCGCGATGAGTTAAACCAGTACTGATCATTATAAAAATGTGAACGTAGTACAAAACAAATTGTGTTTTATTTTTTAAATATAATGCCTTTTCACCAAGAATTGACAGTTTAAACCTTAAAAGTGAAATACAATTATTACTGCAGGTGGCCCTGTTTATTATTATTTTCCTGCATAAAGGCACTCTAACTTCAGATTTGGTCAGATGAAGGCTTTTGGATGGTAAAATAAATAAATAACAACAAAGTCCTTTCAAGTACTGACTGAATTATATCTTTTTAACTTTAATCTGAACACCATCTTGAACTTATTATTTTAAATAAGTAGGTAAATATTAACCCCTAGCACCCGGCATTTTCACACAAAATTGAATTTCAAAAATCATATCATTGTATTTATGAGAGGCAATTCTTTCAAACAAAAAGTAATGGGATGAGTATAGTTTTTTTGAATAAAAATGTATTTATTGATAATATTTTAGATCAAAATGCGACCAACGGTCACAACGGATCACTGAATGGAGAATCGGGTAAAAAGAAGTTGACATTGTCATTTGAAGATTACAAAGCTCTGAGCAACATGCTTATTATATATATGAGGAATGAGGAACTAGCCATGGAGACTACAGGTAAATATTTTTGACAATCGTAATAAGTATTTTTCACTACGTCTAAGGTTCTTTCTACCCACAAGCATTCATTTTTTATTAAATCATTAATTTGCTTTCAGATGACAGTGAAAGTAGTGGAGGTATGAGAAAAAATGATGTAATCAATTGGTACCTGGAGCAGATCGCTGATCAAATTGAATCCGAAGAAGAATTATTGGAGCGCAAGGCCTTAGTTGAAAAAGTTATCGACAGGCTTATATACCATGTAAGTCTGATTGAAATTAGCTTGTATTCTTTTGGGTCTCGACTATGTGTTCTCACAATAGTATCAAATAAAATGTTGAAATAGTCTCAGTCATATTTGAATCATTCCAATTGGGTAGTCTTCCGTTTCTTTTAACCCTTTGCTCTCCATGATTAATGCATGTTGTAATTATACTTGCTCCTTAATTTTTTTTATTACTATGACCACACCAAAAATGATTTCCAATGTCGCAGCGCTGCAAAATTCATCTTACAAATTAGAAAAAAAACAAGCTTTAATGATTTTTAATTTATTGAATTAAAATATTCAGACATGTAATGTCAATGTCGATAAACGATTTTTTTAGCCATGTTCCCTTTGAACATGTGCTCCTAACGGAGTTTATCTCTAATAGAACTGCTTGTTCCTCAGTTACTCAATGTCTCTTTTTTTAATGGAGTATGGATTGAAAGATAAGGCTAGGACAGGATTAGTGATTAGCCAATCGCTCTCGCTACTGGTGGGAGGGAATTTTAGACATCACAGAAATCGGAAGGAGTTATGAAGGCTTAAGATATGAAAGGGTGCAAATTGATTGAACAATACAGTGAATGGTTCAAATGTGATACTTTTGTTCCTTGAAGCAAGCGTAAGCAGATTGCATTAATTATGGTCTAAACACTTGTTTTTAATGCTTTCCAGGATCAAGTCATCATTCCTCTGTCGGCTGTTGGCCTCAAAGGAAAATCAAAACCGAGTCAAGAGGAGGACTCTGAAGACAACCCGTTGCTTGTGGTTCATCCCAACTATGTTGTTGATTCATAAAATCAAAATAATGGATTTTAAATTATACGCAAAAACTCACCGATATTTGTATTATTTGATGTTAATGCAATGTTTAAATAAGCTAAAATTTACACCTGAATACAACAACCCCAATTTTCTTTTGAAATAAGCCAAATGAAAAAAAATATTTATTTCCTTTAAGTCTATAAGAAATGAAAATTTTGAGGAATACTTTGGTGTTGGCAAACATTTCCAAATACAACTACAAACAGATCACCAGCTCATTATATTCCTCTATAATTTGACTCGCCCTATGTTCTGTCAATTATTGAAATAAGTTCTCCAGTAAATGCATTGGATTTTCTGTAGCAACTTCAAGTAAAACTTCCTAATTTAAAGTAACCTATCAAGAACTTCCTTACTGGAAACATTAACAATACTTAAGACATATCCTATAAAATAATTTATTTCAGTGGCTATTTTTTTTAAATATATAAACATATTTTAAAAATATTAAGACAGATCAAGTATAGCAAAAAGGCTCCCAGTCGTGATGATTTACAGTGATAATACTATACGTAAATATTATTTGATTTTCTTTAGAATGTAACCATCATACTACTTTTCATCTCCAGTACCCTCTGACAAGACAAGATCTGATAGAAATAGCGAAAAATTGCTTTTTTAATTTTTCAATATCTCCTTTGTGTGAATTTCTATTAAGTTTTTAAGTAAAAATTAAGTTTATCAAAGTTTAGTTAAGATTAATTAAGTTTTAGAATAATGATAGTTGTCATATATACATTATGTTAAGTTTTGCAATAGTGGAAGCCGTTTCTGAATGGGGTACAATAAAAAAAAATAGTTTCAAAAAACCCTCAAATACATTGTTTTGTAACCAAGTTCTTGGTATTTACTTTTTGACTATCTAAGCAGCATGGCAATCAAACTTTAAAAAAAAATATAAGCTCCGGTGGTCAGAACCAGGGACAAGAAAAAGAGATTTCTTATATCTTTAAATTGTATTTATAGTTTTTTTTTTTTTTAAATAAAACAATTCATTAGTACTACTTCCACATATTTATAATGATCAGGACCGGAAACCAATCCTGATCATTATAAATATGTGGAAGTAGTACAAATGAATTGTGTTTTATTTTTTAAAATATAATGTCTTTCCACCAAGAATTGACAGTCAACACCTTAAAAATGTATTTTTAGTATTTGAACTAATAATAACTTCCTGTAATTTTTTTTATTTTGAACAAAACTACACTTGCAACAAATTCTGTTTAGTCCTTGCTTTCCTGATCTTTGATAAACCCAAATAATATTTTTTCTATTTCTTATGTTAAAACTACAATGTCATAGTGAGGGGTCAATGAAGATTTTGTCACTCGTATATAAGCAATACAAGTGATATGTATATCAACATCTATTCAAATGGAAACTAGTATTTTAAATGTTTCATGTCTATTTTCAGTAAAGAAAATTGGAAATTTCATTGGGCACCCTCAAGAATTTGAAAAGTATATTGGTGAATCCTGTGTGACAATTTTTTTTTACCTTAAGAGCATTTACTGTACATTATACAAAATATGTAATAAATTTTAAGTCACTATCTTAATAAACACATTTTTTAAGGACATCTTATTTCTAATAATTCATTACTTCCTAACATTTTCACAATCACACTTATTTCTCGACAGCGCTAAAGCTCTCAGCATGGCATTGATCCCTTCAATCATCTTCCTCAGTGACTACATATTCCAGGGATTAGGGAACTTTTTCTGGTATTATACTCCAAAATATATTTGTTTACAATGATATTGTTATCCCCTCGAGTTGAAAACAGAAAAAAAACAATAATTATCCAGAAATATGGAATATTCAATTTCTACTGCCTACTGAACAAACTGCATACTGAACTACTGGGCAAAACTCACTAGCACAATATGTGAGAATTAACCGAACGATGTTAATTTGATGTTTTGCACACAGCAAAGTTAGTTATGTAGCCATTAAAACATACAAATATTTTATTAATGGATTATTTTATTTCATTCAAAATCATATTATAATTCAGTTAATCTATAACTTTCCTTGGTTTAAGCATAAGTCTTAGAGGATTGTCACTGATTGTTGGTGGAGTAGATGCTATGCATGCTACCTTACTGAGTCCAGCAAATTTATCCCGTTGTTTTTTTCTTCTAGTAATGGAAGCAGAGCTTTCTGAAGAACTGGGGGTCACAACTGACTGCTTAGAGTTTGGAGTTTGGTAGAAAAGTTTCTGTAATTTCTTCTTTGACGAGTTGTTAGTGTGTTGAGTTCTTATATTGACTGAATTGTTTTGATGAGAAGGAGTTTTATTGCTTATTGTTGGTATCTGATTCTGATTATTTATACTCAGTGTAGTGTTCTTAGAAGACGTACTTATGGAATCATTTGCAGTGTTCATTTTTTTAAGCATGTTAACTTTAGTGGTTGTTTCACAAAATAAGCATTTCATCATCTGAAAATAAAAAAGATGTCCAATAAAATTTTGATTGGCGCTTATTGTTAGTGCTGCTTACATAACGGTTGCTTACATATTTATCTCACAGGAAAGAAAAATAGATATTATTATACAATACTTACAAGAGTTTTAGAATATAGCTTTTCTTCTGCACTTTTCATTTTATCAATTGATTGACGACCATTTTTATTTTGCGCAATAGAGCGGTATTTTCTTCTAATACTTTTTGCGAGCTTTTTTTTTGGAAGCATCTGAAAAATAGATAGATAAGACGTATTGCAAATTTTATATTTCTCCATCATGTCTGCTCCCGACATAGAGCAATAGAAGGAGAGGACGAGTTGAAATTTAATAGCACGCTAAGCTTTTTTGAGGATTGGCTGGTAACAGTAGATGAGATAATAATAAACTTTCATGCTTTTAAATACGAATTCTTAAATTGACCTAAAAAAAGAATATATAAAGATGTCCAGTTGCAAACACTTAATCACAAAATAAATAAGTGCTGTAGCTCTGGAAACCTAGATCATTACAATTAAGCTACACTGATCGGCAAATTGAAATAAAAACTAGTTACAAAAATTGATAATTTATAGATACATCAAGAGAAAAATATATTTAAAAACAAGATCTAATTCTTTCATGGGTATACTTTACAATAGTTGTATCAGGATCTATATGGTGCCGAAACAGTTACTAAAAGAAACTTTCATTTAATTCAGTAGATTTCTATTTGTTTTCATACCATAAAAGGGTATTTTATTTCGGCTGAAGCAAATGCCTATATCTATCAATTGGATATCTATGATAATTTCATTGTACAGAGTGAGGATCCAAATTATTTATAGAGTTTACCTGCACAAATGGTGCATTGGAAACATAACCATCTATTGTTTGAAAAGTATGGCACCATCATAAAATTTTTTTTGGTAACTTGAATGTGAGAAACCCTTAAAATTGTGTGAGCTATATAATTGAAGCTAAATCTGAAATAATACTTTCTTAAATTTACGAGTGATCAATAGTTTGTTATTTGTTCGTAAATAAATAAAGTTAGTATATCATTCAGTAGCTGCTTTCCAGGTTGGTTTTAGACGGTGTCAGAAAATTCAATATAAAAAATGAGTTTCTACAATATTGCATTTTTTTAAAAAAACGGGCTGAGAAAAATAAATCTGGGTTTCAGGTAACAAGTGTGATCTTAAGTCTCAGACCTGGGCCGGGCCTGAAGGCTCCGGGCTTGGTTCGGGTAATTTTATAAAATTTCTAATTTTATAATATTTATGTTTTAACAACATAACATATTCATATTTTAGCCTAACAAAATATTTCTTGGGGAAATAATGCTTTTGTTAACATATTAAAAAATGCAATCAAATTCAAAGACAAATAAAAAAAAATTCAAACCTTGGATACATAATTGTTTCCGTACCATGGTGTGCTACAATTGCTGCAGCAAGAATTCGCACCAAATGATTTTGTGGGAAGTTTAAATTGGAATTCCGACTTAGCAAGGCAACCGGTTCTAAAAATATGTGAATTTGTTATTATTAATGAAAATTATTCATACTCTATTGTTACTTAAATATAATTTCCTATAGTATGAAATTAAATGAATATTTTCGAAAATGAAATAACCTAAAATAATGATAATCATACAGTAAGTTACATCGGATTAAATTGGAAATATGGTCATGTTTAGTAAGCGTAGAAGATGCATCCCATAAAAAATTTACGGCTAACTCTTCTGTAGACATGATAAAGAATAATGTTTCCAACACGACGTCAGGACAAATTTAAGTACAACATCAACACATGTTATTATGCGAACTGTCTAAAAGTATAGTTCTCTATGGAGCTGTCATTAGTGAAAAGTATGTTGGTATACTAGTCCATAGACTACTATATTTTTACTAGTCTATGTTCATGACATCTTTATAAACATTGAAATTTTTATCACAGACAAGTACCTAAACGAATATTTTTAGATTTGAATTGTTGAAATTTTGTACATTTCGAATACAAAATGCTGAAAAGCGAAACCCGGGTCGTTAGTGAAGAAATACATGAACATGTACATAATGTCAACAATTCAAATAAAATATTGAAATTCCATCAAGCATCCTCAGTCTCAAATCGTGATTAATCTTAAATTAAATAATATTTTTAGATATCGATTGAATTGGCATTTATTTGGTAGAACTCTATTATAATAGGATAAAATAAGAAAGTATTAAGCTCTACAAAATTTTTATCGGGTAGTTGATAGCTATTTCGGCTTTACGCCATCGTCAGAACTATACTTGAACTCATTTTTGCTTAGCTATATATACTGTTTAGAAGAAATAGCCAATATCATGTCATCTCACGTATTCAAACATCATAAAGTTTATTTTAAAATTAAATCATTCAAGGTAGGTACTAATTGTGTTTCTAGAAAAGGAGCTTATATGGTGTCATTAATTAGTCGTTAAAATAAGTGTATTGAAATTTTACTGATTATGCGTAATTATATGGGATTCCTGTAATGAGTTTCAGTAAGGGTAATGGGTTAATATCTGTTTGGTCATTAAGGAGATTATTGTCATGATTGTATCTATTAATTTTGAGTTGTACCAAAAGATTAAGTCTAAGGCTTTTTTACACTAATGTAAGCATATCGGAGCTGATTTAGCGGTTATGTTGTGAGCTTCTTCCAAGAGGTGTTTAGCAAATTGAGAATCTGTTTTATTTTTAAATGCTTTTACATGTTCCTTAAATCTAAATCTAGAGCTAAATACTTTGTTATTTTATCCTGTTAATATTTTTAGATTTGAATTTCTTGTTTATGGTGGAATTGGTAGAAAGAAGTCATAGATAATAAAGTAAAAGCACAAATAATAAATTGGGTAGAGCAAAAGCCCCTTTACTTCATAAACTACTGCTATACTTTATGTACTTAATTAACTTAACTGTAGAGGCTGCTATAACTTGTTTAATTCGTATTTTTTGAAAACATGTTTTCCGCCTATTTTCAAGTGGTAAATATGTTTTATAACATACTACTCTTTTTCTGCCTGAAAAATTACTCAATGCTGCTGAAAACAATGCATACCTTTAAGACTTAGAAGATTTAATTGCGGATCGGAAATTGTCAAAATATTAAACATTGGAATAAAGAAACGGAAACACTTCATATCTTTATGATAAATCCACTATTTCTTCTTATTTATTATTTAAAGCTATCACCTTTTCCTTCTACCTTTCTGTGCTCCCAACTGGTTGTTTATAACCCCAGTTTTGCTTACTATATCAACCGTGTTTTGGCCAATTGATGTATCCCTCAATATTTAAATTATTCAGGAGAGTAAAAACTGTTTTTATCGAAAATATTATATTGTGAGTTGCGTTATGAATCTTTGAAGTGCACTCCTGTAAATTATCATGTTTGCAGATACGGGATTATATGTAGGGAGTGTCGATATAATAATGGCTTACATCAAGTGGCCAGGTCAGAATTTTAAAGTTGAAACATAAGATATCGATGTTTACTGATTATAAGATCATTTTCATGAAACTATTTTAATTTTTAAATATTGTCAATAAAATTCTGATAAACTTTATTCCCTTAAATGATGTAAATTAAAAAAAATAAATTGATCACTTTATTTTACATACTCTAATTGGGACTATTGTCCAAAAAACCAAAAAAAAATGTTTTTTGAAAAAAATATATTTGTTTTGTCAAATTCAACATTACATTATTTTTTAATATAGAGAAGAGTTGGTTTTACACTAAGAAAATTTTGAAGTCAAAATTTATATTCTTTGACAAGGAATCACTATTTGACACGATTTTTTGAAAAAAAAAACCTGAATTTACCTAATTTCGAAGAAGTAAAATTGCATTATATTTAGTTAGGCTGTATGAATATATAAGAGAATATGATGGTTCGTGAATTAACAATTCTTTTGCTTATGTGGTAATTTATTGCCAAGTGATTTGAATTAAATGATACATATTGCATAGATGGACCAATGTTTAAATAAGATTCTAAGAAGCATAGAAGTTTTAAGAAGTGTAAGTTGTTAAGAGTCAAATTAACATTGTTACATGCAATATGAGTAAACAATAATATTCTGAAGCCTAGCGAAATGCATGAACATATTATATTTAAAAGATATAGAAAAAAATATAATTATAATATAATAAATTCATTTCTTATTTAAAAAATACAACTTAATTTAAAATATCATAATAGAGAAAATGCTTTAATTATTACAAAGTCTAGGTTCTAAAACTCGGGTCCATTGAATTTCAATAATATTTTCTCGATCTTCTGTTTCAAGTGTGTTTTCTTCTATTTCAAACTTTCCAGATGGCAGACGACATTCATCGAGTCCCTCTGGAATTTTGTAAACAAAATAAAATATTCTTATTTAATATATTCTCAACTAAAATCCAGTAACATAGCACACATACCTAAAACTGCTATCTCCAAAACGGTAGTATCATCGCTGATGGTTACCACACGTCCTATTATAGATTTCGACATAACTGGTGAATAATCGTCATCCATTCGCAACATCTGAAATGAAATTTGAATTGTCGAGATTTTGTACATTCCCATGTATTTTGTCACTAACGACCCGGGTTTCGCATTTCAGCATCTTCAGGCATTTGAGTACACAAATGAAATCGAACTGACGAGTTCAGAAATGATTGAAAGATGTTGTTGAATGAAATTATAAAATTTGCGTCTTATTTAAAAAAATATATGCCTGAGTTTTTAAATCTTACTTAACTCTTGGGCCCTGCGCAATACGCTTAGTGCTTTTGGCTCCACTGTTAAAGAGTTGACTGATCTAAATTATAAATGAATAATCATTTTAATATCAGAAATATTAACCTTATTTATTCATGAGTTGCCAAAAAATGTTAAAAGTACCTTGAATTCAATGATATCATTTTCTTTGGGAAGTTCATTATCCCTCAACAGTGGTCGATGTTCAACAGCTTTAAGAGAGTCTAATTTTTCAGTACTCGGTACTGTAGTAATATTCATATCCTTTGAAGATGCCTCAAAAGAAATATCACAATTGTCCTGCACTGGCATATTTGTTTTTGGAGACAGTGCTCTTATTATTCTCGGTGAATTATCAAATCTTTGTGAATCAAATTGATTTCGCAGAATAGTCACCGGAGGCTTTTCAGAGGGTGCAGGAAATCTAGAATGGGAAAAGGCTCAAATTGTTAACTCTTAAAATAGGGTTGTTTCGCCAGTGCTCGGTCAGTTAAGCGACAGGTGTACTTTCAAAAGGGATTTTGAGTCAATGAATGATAAATACATATTTTTTTCGTTGTTATTCCATTAAACAGAGATTAAGTAATGTAACCAACTAAAAATAAAAAAGTTAATATGGTACCAAGCATAAAGTAATAGAAGTTTACAAAAAAAATGTCAATTGTCCCAGTGGTCGGCCCCCAAAATCCGACCATCACTATAAAACTTCATGAATATCGCGAAATAATTTACTGATGGTAGACAGAACAATAAAAACCAAAATGATGCAAAGCATGAAAATATAGAGTATGTTTTGTTAGCGATCCCCATACAATATGAATTTGTCGAAACTTTCGAAGTAAAAATGTGCTTTTTTTAATTGCGTATTGTATCACATAGGTCAGTATAGTGCAGATATACATTGGCAAGTGGCTAGACTACCTACACGAATTTAAAAAAATCTGTTTTTTTAAATATATCCACTATTATTTAAGTTTTAAGCTCAAAAGGCCGACTACTGGCGACGGCTGACTTTAGGAACAAGCACCCTAGTTGTACGGATAGCTAAAATTTTCATCACCTATTCATAAGACATATACATATTAATATTTTCAAAATTGATAACTTTCCTATTCCACTTGTTGAATAATATGACATATATTGTGTTTTGCTTCTTTGTAATCTTCAAAAATATTTATAGTGTAGGTGCCATAATAATAATTCAGTAGTGTCGTATAATAACATTTGAGGGGGAGAAATTCCCATTGGAAACAATTAAAAAATATTATCGTATAATAAAATATCAAAGTATTTAGTTCTACAAAATTTTATTAGGTAGTTGATAGCTATTTCGGCTTAGCGGCATTGTCAGATCTAGTTTTATATTTTATCATATAATAATGAGGGTCTAACAAGTAATTCAATCAATAAACAAGAAAATGTTATAACTAAGAAATTACTGCTATTAAGATTCTTATACAAGGAATGAAACGTTATTCATTTTCAAACCTCAATTATTTACTTGAGGGAGCGTTTCTATATTTTGGTTAATATCATACTATCTTTGTGGGTTATCTAGTAAGAAATTAGTAATTTAAAGGCAGTTTTCCCCAAGTTTTCTTAAATCGCTTTCTTCAACTGTTTTCGTCTAAGAATATTATGTTTAGTATTTATATAGGGCATGCATATTGATTATATTGTAACATACCTTTTATGAGAATTAATCTTCCCATTCACAGACACAAATGAATCGTTTCTTTGTGAAATATTATTTTCTCCATCAGACAAGCTCGAGAGATCTACTTGATTATTTTTTTTACCTTTCCTGATACGTATTCTTTTTCTCTTTTTTATTCGCCCATCGCTAACACCATTAATGTTTGTTTGAAAATGATCCTTCAGAAGACCGAGTGCTTTGGTTTTCATATTTTCAATTGTATTTTCTTCATCATATTTGCTAACATTTATCTCATTAATATTTTGACCGTCGTCGAGAACTCCATTATCAATCTTCTTTGATTTTTTGTTTGCGAGTTCGGGTGTAGTAGGTGAAGCGAGACCTTTATTGATTGCGCCGGAAACATTTTCTTTATTACCAATCTTGCCGCCAATGATTTTCGAGGAGTCATCGTTGACAGAAGGCTCTTCGACAATTTCTTTATTTTTTTTTCGTTTCTTCTTTTTTGCTTCTTTTTCTGTTTCATTTTCGATTACTTCATTAATACTTTTAGGTTTCTCTGCAAAAAAGTTGAAGTTCGTTGTCAATGGTGTCACTCTGAAATAAGCAGGGATCAACTATTATTATACATTTGATAAAGACCTACAGAAGGATAATGGTTCAAATCCTACATCTTTATTTCTATACACATTGTTGTCAGGACATGTAAAATTATGTTTTTAGCGATGTGATAAAATCTTGGTTTCTTAAGCTGACAGTAAGCATCGGGTCACCTATTTGATGCAATATTTAGATAACATATTTTATCACCAGGTATGTTTGACTACACGCTATTACAACTATAATAACACATCTCTGGCGGGGCCGATCGAGCGTAAGTTAATGAGAGAAGCGGGCGTATCTGCTTGCGTAGTTATTCGCGATATATGCTGTCGCGAATTATTCGCGAACCATTAAAACATGTCTTTCCGATAAAAAAATAAGAAATGTAAACACTCACCTTCAATATTATGTTATTAAATATGAACTAAAAGTATATACACCGTGAAAAACACTCCCCTTTATGAAGCGGAACTTTACAAAAGTTACAATGTATCTTGTTTCCCCGCATTTTTTATTTGCACTACAAATATGACACTTTCGGGTTGGATATTTTACGGCTTGGCTTGTGACGATTTTTTCTAATTTATTTAGCTTGGTTGGATGATTGCAGGTCTGTTGAAATTTGAGCCATAGCAGATGTCGAAGGCTGACTTCAACATATGTTAGTGTAAACCATACATATCACAATATAATAAGCAGGAATATGATCTCAGTCTCCTGCTACAGCAGTAATTTTTTTGTTAATTGTAATTACAGTCTCCCGCAAACAGCGATTGGCGGACTGAGGTCTGTGATTCTCATTTCCCGCCAGACATGTGTTAAAGTGCTTTACCGTCTTTATCGAAGATGGAACATGATGTTTATGCTGCAATATAATGAATTTTTTAGAACTTCTGTTTGATGCTAGAAATCGTTTTTACTATGACCCGATTTTGAGGATAGGATAAGGTATGAAAACATTACCACTTTTCGGATAAAAATCCATAAATCGGTTGAAAAATCAATGTTTGAATGTTTCTATTCCCAAAAGCATGGGCCATTCGGCTACAGCACCTGCTTTACACAAACGCATCTGTTTAAAATTATTCCAACGCATAGCCAAACTTTCAAACATACACGCAAAAGAAAAACTGAAGGAAAAATTGTTTTCATTTTCGAATAATCAGATGGCACATTTCTGCCAATTCTTTCGGTGCATTGTTGCAGGTTTTCAACAAACTTTGTCTTAAACACTGCGTGGCGCATTCCTGCTTTACTGTGCTGTGTATCTCAATACACGGGTCATTTGTAGTTGATTGTTTACTGCGAACCCTTTCCTACGTTGCGTTGTGTAGCTTGCGCAACATTATGTACCTGGCTTTAGGGTTGTATTTTTTGTTTATTCAAAGTAAATCCTTTAATAATAGCTAAAAATAAAGATATTAGAACAATTGAACACGATGATTTAGTAAAATTAAAAGCTGTTCATAGGAAGCGTCTTAAGCTCTGCATGTGTCGATACTTACGAAATTATTTCATCGGTTTTTACAATTGCTATATTTTCCGAGCTGGGAAGAAGGTAGCTGTCATTCATTAAGCAAAACAGGCCGTCTAACCCAAATAAATCTCTCAAATAATCTTCGAGGTCACAAATGGATTTCTGTTTATCATTTACATAAACATAACTAAATGATCGCTCATCGTTGAAATACTTGAATAACCGTACAAGTATTCGAAAACCCATGTTTTTGCCGACCGTCAATTGAATTCATAGACTTTAGTATATTACTTTATGACATAGAGGCCATAGAGTAATATACTATTAACATAGCTGTGTATCTACTATACTTTTATAATATAGGTACATACTTGATATAGATTTTGGTGCTTTTCCGAAAGCTCTTAGTGCAGCTACTACGTGGAATCCTAAATAAATAATTAGGTATGTAGCCATATAAACAAAACAACTTTTATTAGGCGGAATTGTACTTAGTAGTCAATTGATGGGGGGGGGCACGTGGGCATATCAATGCCAGTTGGTTTATGGCAGTATTAATGTCGGACAGAGCCGCCCGTTGCCTAGTGAGATGGGATCCGATATCTAAACGGCTCATACGAGCCACCTTCCAAACTACCGATAGCTTCGTGACTATCTTTCAGCGCTATGGAACTGAGGACGCCGATGCGCAAACAATGGACGTCTTCTACGACTCCTTCCACGCAGCGATCGATGCGATAATAATGGCGGATTATAATGCGCGTATAGGAGGTGATCCAGCGATCGGCCCCTCAGTGATAGGACGACATGGTCTGGTTAACGCAAACGACAATGGTGAGAGGTTGATAGAATTTGGCACTATGAATGAGCTCACCATTGGCGGCAACATCTTCCCACATAAAGACATTGGGTGGACGGTAAGGTGGTGGCACTCCACAAAAAGGGCGACCTCGTAAGCTGTAACAACTACCGAGGCATAACTCTTTTCAGCATTCCTGGGAAGGTTATGGTACACATTCTCTTGGCGAGAATAAGAGGTCCCGTAATGCAGGTCCTCAGGAAAAATCAAGCGGGGTTCCTCCATGGGAGGTCATGTGCGGACCAAATACACAATCTTCAATGCCTCCTCCAGCAGAGCAACGAATTTAACAGCGCTCTTGCTTGTTATTTACACGCAGCTGTACACGATCAAAACCAAATGGCATAAGTTCAACGCTTGCACTCTACCTGTACTGCTTTACGGTAGCGAATCATGGCACATGACGAAGTCTAAAAAAACCGTATACTGCGCTTCGAGAATAGATGCTTGCGTCGGATATTGGGAGTGAAGTGATTTGACTTCGTAAGGAATTCGGTGATTGGGGAACGGTCTGGGCAACGCCTTGTCACATCGGCGGTTATGGAAAGACGTTGGAGCTAGATGGCTCACGTGCTGTGGATGCCTCCGAAAAGCCTCAATCCTTCTTGCCTCTTTTTCCAACCTGTGGGATTCCGGCGTCCTGGAAGACCATCGGGTACTATCCATAGGATGTACTCGGCGGAGCTGAGGGACTCTGGCATGTCATGGAGGAAGCAAAGCGATTGGCGGGTGACAGGGATTTATGGAGACGCCACGTGGTAGCCATATGCTCCACATAGGAAGCGAACATGGAAGAAGAAGAAGTACTTGGTAGGCGAAATAACCCCAGTTGGTGGTAATACTTAATTTATAATAGTAAGGAAAATATTTGGTCACTTTTGGCATCCCTTGCAGCAGCTGTCAGTTGGGAGTATTGTTACAGAATTCAAAAAGATGAGGTTAAATTATAGATTATTTAGCTCATGCAATCGTCCTTTTTACATTACGACTCCTATCTTTTATGTAAATGCTAGTAAGTATGGTATATTATAAGGTAAATATGCTTTCTAACATGCTGTTATTTTTCCACCCGAAAATTTAGTGCCGCAATAAACAATGCAATTCTCTAGGAAATTTAATTGCTAATAAGGAAATACGGCATTGTTATTAGCGGCATTTAGTAAGATTTCAGTTAGAAAAAGAGTTGCATGTTATAAACCATATTTATGTGTTTTAATAATGTTTTATTTATATTAACCCTGAAGTATTGTGTTCAAAGAGCTCAAAAAACAAAATGTTCCGAATATCTATTTATTATTTTGGTTTCGATTAAAAGTATTTGTGTTTTGTTATACGATTGTCGAAAATGTTGCTAATAGTGCCTCTTAGTTGAAAAATAAGATCAGTGCAAGAGAATTATGACATTGTGATGCACTTTAATCATGAATAATTGAAATATATTCTGAAATATTTGTTAACATTTTTTTTTCACCTTGTTAAGCCGTTTATGAAAATGCGGTGGACTCGCGACTTTACAAAATGTTCGGAACCCATAGTTTGATGGAAATATATCTAACATATAGATCAACGGGAGAACTTTTTTGTAGAACCACACATAGGACATCTGTACTCTGCTGTTATAGCTGATACAATACAAAGATTTCAAAAGCTTACGGATCCTGCTAGAAGCATCATATTTAGCACTGGTACAGATGAACATGGCACAAAAGTGCAACAAGCAGCCACAAAGCATAACAAACCTGTTGATGAATATTGTAACAGCATTTCACAAGAATACGAGAAACTCTTCCAAGAGAGTGGAATTGATTATACGAACTTTATAAGAACAACAGATGAAAAACATAAAAATGCTGTGCAACATTTTTGGGTAAATTACAAACAAATTATATATAGATATTTTGGCAATTATATTGAAAATACACTAGATATTCCACAATTCTTTATTTTTTATCTCGAGGAATTCTGCTTCATAGACGCTGTTTGCATTATACCTGTTCATCTATTGTTACCAGTCCTGTAGCCAATTAGTTGATGGACTTGTGAACCAGTGAATGGTTTGATTCCCCGATAGACTCATGGATTTGTGCCCAAAGGCATAAATGTCTGTGATGTTTTCATTCTGTCACAGCCACCCTAATTTATAACATTCGAACCTAAAACTATTAATCCTTTTCTAACCTCATCCTTCTATCCTTACCCTGTTCGAAGAGAGATATTGGGTGACTGGCCTACAAACTACTCCATTAGGTGTCGGACATGGCTTAACTCCTTCTACTGTGAATAAATTCTTCAGGAACAAACCATTTTTAAACTATTTAATTCTAAGTAATATAAAAAATAATTAAACAAGCTCGTATTTGCCGAATATGCCCGGCTAATATGGTCACGAGTGTCATTCATTATTTCAGTAGAAGGGGTTAAAAACAGCTAAAAGCTTCACATTTAAACGTATAAATATGTCACTTTTAAGGTGTTGATTGTCAATTCTTGGTGGAAAGGCATTTTATGAAACATAATTGGTTTTGTACTACTTCCAAATGTTTAAGACATCGACTGAGGGTGCTTGATGGAATTTCAATATCAAATTTGGATTATTGAGATTTTGTACACTTCCATGTATTTTGTCACTAACGACCCGGGTTTCGCCTTTCGGCATCTTCAGGCATTCGAGCACGCGAATGGACTCGAACTGAGACCCAGTTCGAGTCCATTCGTGTGCTCGAATGCCTGAAGATGCCGAAAGGCGAAACCCGGGTCGTTAGTGACAAAATACATGGAAGTGTACAAAATCTCATTAATCTAAATTTCCAAATGTTTATAAATAATCAGTTATAAACATTTGGAAATAGTACAAAACAAATTGTGTTTTATTTTTAAAAATATAGAAATACGTGATTAATGTTTAAACCAAATCATTTTTATTAAAGCTTTTAAGTAATTGAAGTAACATTTGTATTTCAGAATGAACTTAAGAATCGAGATTTTATCTATCAATCACAGTACTCTGGTTGGTACTGTGTTAACGATGAGTCATTTTTAACAGATACACATTTGAGGCATGAAACAAGAAATGGGAAAACTGTATGTATTTTAAATATAATATTATTTATGGCTATTTCGGCACCACACCATCTTTACAACTACACCCAATCCTTTTTTTTACGCGATACATTGGTTCCAGAAATTAACGTAAAATCGAGTGAAAAAGTATCAAGAATGTATAGAAAATTAAAATTTGTGTAAAAAGAGTCTTTTATTTCCTTAAAATTAAATGAAAAAAAGGTAAGATTTTTTTGCTGAAAATATTTATAGACAAATACAAGAGTGGTTTGATCACACATTTAGTTCGCTCTGCCTGGGATAATTCTTATGTCATCTGGTTAGGATACGTCGCCAGCAACACGTGTTTTGAGGAAGTGAAAATAAACTAATAAAATTTTATGAAGGGTGATAAAATTGTTAATAATTTTTGGATTTTTAACATAGACATTCAAAAATTTGCAAAATATCGCGAATTTTCAGGTACTCTGTATTACATGAGATATTTTAAACATAGTAATCGTATAAACTTTAGATTAACTTTCATAGCATAGTCACTCGCTGCTTTCGCTGTCAGTGACGAAATGCATTCGTTTGCGATTTTTTTGAACGTATTTGTTGAATTTCTTTCAAATTTGAATTTGGTTCTGACTTGTTTGATGAAACGTTTTTAAAAGATTTTTTAATAGAATGGTGTCATTAAAAAAATGGCTTTTGGTGAAATCACACAAATAAAAATCGCGTAAGAAGAGGACTGGGTGTATTGCTGAAATGTGTACTACATATGCTTTTTTATTATATTTCTTATATTAAATTGAATGTATCTGTTATTATTGCTATTGTTATAGACAAAAAAACACAACACACTTCATTTAATAACTAAAATAAACCCTTTCTTCTTTCTTAAGATGGATATAGATTTACAGGCGTTTGTGGCACTCTTTCTGACATATATCATTTATACAACATTCATTTGGTACATATTTAATAAATGCACTTAGCACTGGAGCCACATGGATTATTCCTGCATAGCGGCCATTGCATTAATGTAAATTAGCATGAAACTATCTTTCTTAGTAGAAAATGAGGTTAATTTGGAACATTTAGTTTGCAGGAAATCAGTGTACACCTTCTAAGTTAGCAAAAAGGATTCTGATTCCAAATAAAATTTTGCAGTACAGTTTTTGATAAATTTGGACCCTCTAATCAAATAATTTCATTGCAAGAGTGTGATAGATTTTATAATTGAGAATAGTTGTATTGAAATAGCTAGTAGTTATCATTATCTTCAGGTTTTTCCATCAAAATCTTTCTTAGATTAACTTCTGTTTCCTGCATCACTTGAGCTCTATTGTTTGGTTTTATGCTCATCGCTATTGTGATTTTATTTAAAGGTAAAAGTTTCTATCGAATCAGGACACCCAGTGGAATGGACAGAGGAAAAAAATTACATGTTTAAAATGAGTTCACTCAAAACAGATTTACAATACTGGTACATGCATAGTAAGAAAATCATTATTTAGTAAATGGTGTCACATATAAAACAATATCATAATTATGTTTAATTTGATTTTATTAATGCTCTATCTGGTCTGGATCAAATTTAAATTGGCCAAGGACAACAAAATACCTGTGATTTATGTATATAAAATAAGATGTTTCTTTATTAAAATGGTATTATAGTCTACTACGCTATGTTCATTAAAAAATTTACACTGTCAGAAATTGATTTTATTTAAAAAAATCATCTTGGTTGCCAAACTCTTAGTGAGTGACAAAAAAGGGTTTAGTATGTAGTGCAATACCTTTATATGTACCTGTTTTAACAATAAATACTTTTTTATAAATATTTTAAGTGTAATGTGTATCAATGCTTTAAAATATGAATGATTTAATTTAAGACATCGACTGAGGGTGCTTGATGGAATTTCAATATCAAATTTGGATTATTGAGATTTTGTACACTTCCATGTATTTTGTGTACAAAATCTCAATAATCCAAATTTGATATGAATGATTGTTTTTACTTGTAGGTAACCCTATTCGGCCTAAAAAGTACATGAAAATCCTTTTAGATAATATCGACAACTTCAATTTTCTACCTGACATTTCAGTTAGCAGACCATCCAACAGAGTGGATTGGGCCATAAGGGTAATATTCAAAACCTATTTATCTCTTCAAGCCCGTATGACATTCACAGCACGTGGATCAAAACCACTCCCAGGGCATGCTCTGTTTTGTCACCCATTTATAATTGCAAAAGTCCACCGATTTCATTCAAATAACTTGATTTCTATAAAGATTATATTGACGTTTTTGTGAATACTTTTCATCTTATTTTTTATAATCCAAAAAAAACTGTTGAATATTAAAATTATGGTTATTTTTAAAATGTGTAAATGGGAAAGATAGTAGTTTTCAAATTTGACACATTCTAATCCAATAAAGAATTATGTTTATGAAAGTTAGATGTTTAAGTATTCTTTAAAATGCTGAAATAAAAATATATTCCATACTTTTTGTAATGTGTTCAGAGCTTTTCAACTTTACCATATAGTGCCACATAATTTTAAATAAAACAAAATTGACTACCACTGGTATCATAAAATCATTTGCCTAGAATCTCACCAGAAATATTTTTTAAAACAAAAAAATCAATTTATCTCTTAATTTGTGTGTTCACGTGAAGCTTATTTTGTTATTCATGCAAACTGAAAAATAATACTGCTAATATTCTTACAGGTCCCCGATGATCCAGAACAAAGTATATATGTTTGGTTAGATGCCTTGATTAACTATTTGACTGTGGTCGGTTATCCTGATACCACAAAAGGAAATTTCGCATGGCCTGCCGATGTGCATGTGGTTGGAAAGGATATATTAAAGTAATACATTTTCCTTTTTATATTCTCACTTACTACGGCAAAATGTTGAATAATTTATAGATGTTCCAAAATAAATTATAAGTGCGATGAAATAGAAAATCCTAAAGATTGTACAAAATCAAGTGTCCACAGCATTTGAAAGCGCTGGCATTGGATGTGGAGTCTTATTTCCGACAAGATGTGGCATCCCTACACTACCACACTATTGCCAACCTTCATGGGATTAGATGGATTGGATGAAGAGGTTCAGTAGAATTCATGATCATCAGAGTTTTAATGGGAATAACGATTACTGTACAAATTGAAGAAAACCACTTAATGAAAAAGCGCATACGTTCCGAATGATATGATTCTTGATGTTTGCGATTCCATTGCTTCCTGTTGCCAACAGTTTCTGGATCGGAACAGTCTTTGGTTTGAAAAAAAGCGTGGAAAAAAAATATGTGGATTCTTTTAAATTTTGAAAATGAACTATAAATAAACATTGGCTTTATCCGACACCTGAAGTTTAAATTAGTTAAGAAATAATTCATTTCAACGGAGAGTAATATTAGATGTTTCACAAATATTCATCATGTTATATTTGCTTCAATTAACAGATTTCACGCTGTATACTGGCCAGCATTTTTGATAGCTGCAGGTCTAGAGCCCCCGAGAAGTATTCTTTGCCACGGCCATTGGATCGTGGATGGGCGCAAGATGTCCAAGTCATTACATAACGTTATCAGTCCTTATGACACTTTGGGTGGCTTAGACGCTTTGCGATATTCCATGCTCAAAGAAGGATCGCTTCAGACTGATTTGAGTAAATACATATTTTTATTTTTGCAGTAGTCCATTTTTATAAAAAATAACTGCTTATGACTTTTTTGACCCTCTTTTAGAAAGAGTAAAGTTTGTAATATGTGATTTGACCGAGGAAGAATCCAATCTTATATTAAACTCAGCATATAGCATTAATCTTCGGTTTCAAACCAGTACTGATAATGCTGTTAATGCTGTTACCCACCACCAGAGATATTTACCGACTTTCCAGTCTAGATTCTTCGTGTTAAATCCAGTGTGAAAATCATTTTCAATGCATTAACTGTCAATTCTTGATGGAAAGGCATATTTATAACACTTTTTTATAAATGTGTTTATATGTATTACCAGTAGCATAAATTGTTTTTATTGTAGTATTTAAGAGATATTCAATATTATGACTGTTTTCTACTGACAGATCATTTAAATAATTTAATTTTTGATTCTTAAATCAAAGAATGAAACCATATTATGTTGTTTTATTGGTTGCATTCTGTTTCTTAGATTCTATGCTTCCCACCGAGCATGTAATTGTTACGCTATTATTCTAGCAAAAAAATATGCTTTATTTATTACTTCTTTTTTCTCAGATTACAGTGAAGTCAAAATGACGAGAATATTGAATGCACATCTCGCTGACACAATGGGAAATCTATTGAATAGATGCACGGGCATATCATTAAATCCTAAACAAGAATTCCCAGAATTGCATTCTGAAGTTTTTAGAGAAATCAGAAACAGTGATACAGGCAGCAAGTTAATCAAATCTGTTGATGTTTTACCAGGTGAGGGGATAACTTTACATCAGATAAAATTCATTTTATTTAAAATAGGTTACATATCAACACAAATTGTATGCAGAAATGAGTTGAGATACAAGTTAGCAAAGACTACTAGGGTTATGGTGGTTTGACGTTGTCAGGAACTCAGAGGTAAGAAAGCGGACTACCCAGCCCCCTATTACGTCTAAAATAAAAATGACGATGTACGTGGCTTGGACACGTTTCGTAGTATGTACCCTGCAGAAGCTATGGGATTCTGGAATATCTTGGAAGGAAGCAAAGAGGTTGGCAGGGGACAGAAAATTTTACGAGGCATCATGTGGTGGCCATATGCTCCGAAAAGGAAGGAAATTTCTTTGAAATTTGTAAATTGCTTATGAACAAAAATTATTTTCTCATTGCGCTCGACTTCGATTAGCCCACCACCCGGGCAATCACGTCCTCATTACACACCGCAAAAGAAATGTTAAAATTTTGAATGGTCTTAAATTATATTACCTAAAACATATACAGTATTGTAATTTATTTGCAGATATGTGCCATGGTCATTATTCTGATTACAAATTTTATTCAGTGGTTGAGAAGGTTATGTTAACTCTACATGCGGCAAATGTTTTCTTTGAAAATCAAAAACCATGGGTTATGAAAAAAAAACCAGAGCAACAAAAACAACTCGATGCTGTGTTACATATCACTATGGAGACTTTAAGGATCTGCGGCATAATTCTTCTACCCATTATTCCAGAAATGTCAACAAAAATATTGAATAAATTATCAATACCGGATGATTCAAGAAGCTGGGATGACATTAGAGCGATAAGTTGGCAAAGCAATGTGGCAAGAATTAAAAGAGATATTTCAAATGATAAATTGGTGTTATTTCAAAAAATTACATTGGACAAAGAAAAGCTGGCAGATTCATCTTAAATATTATTGATTTGGAATAATAAAGTGGGAGTGTCTTAGAAATGCTAATTTTATTTACATATGACAATAAAAATTATATATATTAATGACAAATAGATATATCAATGACTCATTTTTTTTGCAATGTCCGCTACCAATGTTGAGTATATGGACTCCTAATGTAGGGAATTGTACACATCACAAACATCCATACCTATGCACAAAAATTCATAAATCAATTTGTGAAACTGTCCGTACTGGGATTTGAGCCCGATACATTGGTTACCAAGGTCAACAACGTTGACCACTGCACCATGGACCCGACTATAACACATACGTAAATAGATCTGCATAAAACACCACTAACTCGAGAGAAGTTTCAATGTAAAAGTCATTTAAAGGTAGCGATTTAATGTAATGACCTGATTTGGATGGTTGTACATATTTTTTTTTGAAGTAATGTAGAAAATGTTTGGTTTGAAATATAAATATTTTTTGAGAATATAACTTTAAATAATACTTTTGCTGAAGACAACGAACAGTAACTTGTAGTAGCTAACTACATCCATAAAGTATCATAGATAATTCCATTGGACTCTAATGGAATATCTACGAGAAGTATTATATATATACTAATACACCCTGAAGAGGCAGGGGTAGAAAGGAAAAGCAGACACACTCCACTTTCCTCTAACACACGGCCGCTCCACAATAGACTATGGCTACAGGTCGGACGCACTTTCTGACACAATAATAAAACCCCATGCTCAACGGATGTATTTACTTTATTGCAGTTTGGTGCTTCTAATGACTTTTTACAGATTCACAAAATTCACAGATTATTACACTCCATACAGTTGATAACTTCACACCGACTTCACCCCCCCAGTTCTTGACAAAACAACTCGTGCTTAAAACTTTCAACTTCAAACGTTTCTCCTCCCAAGATCACCGTATAAGGTCTACCTTCCACCTCCCCCGCTCCACAACTACGAATGACTGACTAAACTATTATTCTCTGATAAATTGTCTACTGCGTCCCCCGGAGTCTACCGATTTCTTACGAACTAGACTGATCGCTAGTGCGGACGCACTGGTCGCCTGAGACCCTCCGGCAAAGCAGAGTCCTGGAAAAGGGCACACCTTTACTGAATGAATCAACCTGGCAATCAAAATTTGCATAACGCTCGCCATGGTCTGCTAATTAGGACAATGTTGACTCCTGGCGGTCGAAAATACTAAGAAAAAAATAGGCAGGTATGAAAACCTTCATTACTCGGCAAATCCACTCGGTCCCAAGCGATAAATTATTATTGCTTTGCAACAGCAAAGTGATAAAATTAAAAATGGCTTCTTCATACTTAAATTTTAAGTGGATGACGGCTTTGAAACTTTTGATACTGGATGAATTTAATGCATGACTTTAATCACTGATTTGTCAAAACATCACGTAAGATGTTTGTAATGTTAGGGACAGTTATAGGCGGTTCTTCACTTTAAAAGGCCCAGGTCCGCTCAATATGATTGGGACGGTGTCGGTATATATCTGCTTAATCAATTACCTTAAATCTTTTTCTTGAAAATACTTGTGTTTACAGTAAATATGTAGGTACATAATTTCTTGAATTTCATAATAAAAATGATTACCTATATGTTTTCTGAATTATGGGAATACTGAAATTATTGAAAAATCTTTCAATTTCACAGTGAAAATAATGGGTTACCTACAGCATAAATATACATTAATCTACTTTTAAATTACATTTAATTCGGTTTAATTCTTGATATTTTGAGCGAAAGAGTGTAAATCGCGTTTGACAGCTGAACAGAAAAAAGATTGAGAAATAGGTAATATTGTTAATGGTTCTGATTGTTCACACATGTCTATGATTTGATCCAATGTCAAATGAAAATTTCTGTCACCGCATGTTGTGTATTGTGTACTATGCTACATTTGAAATTTGAATATAATTATATTTTGAATTAGCTGCTTCATATTACGTAGCCATGTTGGTTCCGAAATTTAGCCTCGACCAAAATTCTGAGAGTATTACAATTCAAATACATTCGCCTTACACGAATATCGAAGAGACCGAAATTTATGTTAACGACCATGAATTCGTTTTCTCGTCTAGTCCTTACCATTTACGGCTTCATCTTCCAGGAAAAATTGTCGAAAATATAAAATCTACGGCAAAGTATGAATGTGAGACGGGCGTGTTCATTTTCACATTCGAAAAAGAGACAAAAGGTGAATTCTTTGAAGGCCTAAATATGATTACTAGTTTGATGGCACCAAAAGACATGCCCGATCTGAACCCTAGCCTTATTGAAGTGATCGGATCTTCGGATGACAATGAACTTCTAGAATCGGATGATGTTGATAATATGCTAAACGGTGCTTCTCTGATCAACAATAATTTTTCATACGGATTTGCAAATAAATTAGCTGGTTCGTTTAGGGATCTGGGTGGAGAATTCCCAAATATATTTGAACTGAAAACTCCCGAAGATATGTCGGTGGAAGATCGCAGAGTCATGCGAGAACAACACGAAAACTCAAAATTTTCCTCTGACCATTACCTCGCTGATTTTTTCGATGAAGAACTCATCTCGCCGTATTTATCCTTTAAAATACCATGGGAATGTAGTGATGTCAAAGAATCACAATTTACCACTGCTGAAGTGGAAATTCTTAAAGAATTACCCAATAAAGAATATCTCTTGAATAAAGACGAGTTTGATAGTGTTTTATGCAATTTGGTTGACATTTTATTTGCATATTGCTATGAAAAGCGAACAACCTGTAACGAAAACACCGTCGAATCAAGTTGGACTATCAATCGATTGTCGGCCACGTTAAGTTGGTTTGAGACTTACACAAACTTGGAAGAGACACTTATAACATGCTACAGGAGGGCTCTGATTTACCCAATGTTCCGAAACTTCAAACTGTGCTGCAGAGTTAAAGAAGACGTCACCGAAATATTTAAGATTGGACGCATGCAGTTGGTCAAATGTTTGATTGAAATTTTCCAATTGTTTAACTCAAGCCAGGACGCCAGATACATTCTGAACCAGCTATATATGAGGGATTTTTTGATTTTCTCGCAGAAGTGCAGCGACAGTACTTACAAGAGATTTCACCAAAAACTTGAAAATATAAACATACAAAAGACGAGCTTAAATTTAGAACTGTTGGAATATGAAGACGCGGCCAATATGGTGCAAGTGGAAGAATCGCAGATTCTTGAAAACACAATGGCTTTAAATATGGCTTCTTTAAAATTATCTGATGAAGATCAGAAGTCTAGCGGAAAAGCAAAAAATGTATCGCACTCTTTAAACAGCTCTGGATCCTGCGATTCGAGCAGTGATTCCAGTGACTCATCGTCTAATTCTTCCAGTGAACTCGACTCCGATGATGACAGCAGTTCTTCATGATATCGGGGGAATGTGTTTGGCTATCAGCCAAACGGCCTCAGCTTGTGAACCCCTAAACTCTAAAGATGTTTTGTGATGCATTTAGTATTCAGCAAAAATAATTTAACATTGACAAGAATACTTTTGATTAATTTCTACAGAAAGAATTCAATCTTTTTGATATAAATTGTCTTGAAATGTGGTAATTTTAATGTGTTTAATTAAGAGGTCTAACAATATAAAATTTAATTAGGGACAATCACCTATTACCAATGCTTGCAAAAGCATTGTTTGAACAATCGTAATCCATTCTGTGTAAATTGAATGATTTTGTTATAAATAAATGAACACAACTATAATCGATGAATACTGTGCCTTATATAACCTTATGTACATCGATAAGTTATTTGTTCTGTTTTAAGTAACTATATCTTGTGTTGTAGTTAGTTGTAACTATGGTCGGTGAATATCTACTTATTCTGATAAAATGTACAATATAATGAATAAATGATGTCACCTAAATATTTTTTTACTGCCTTTCTATTACTATATGTGTACAAGAGTTAACATCTTTTTTTTAAATGCTCACCCTCCGAGTTGAGTACATGAACAAGAATGGCCAGAATTTCAGCTGCGGTCTACTGGTTGCCTTTTTACCATTATATTTAATCATACCTGATGTAAGTCTAAATTTATGAACACTACGGTAGTTATAAAGTGAAATCTATCAGTGAAATGTCTTAATTTTCTTTTTGATTCTAAGAGGAGTAAGCTTTTTCAGGTGAAAATTATGTTGTTTTTATGATGAAGGTAGATCTGGTTAAAAAAATGCATTTAATTGTAGGTTATTTATCGTACAAAAACTGGCAACATAATCCAGAAGTCACGAACCATTAATTGTCACAAAAGCACTATAATATTTATTTAAACGTTATGAAACACTAGATGTTTCTGTTCATCCAATCTACTACCTGGGGACGTGTATTGACATGGTCATTCTCTCATTTTCTCGTCTTTTTATCTCTTGTGTACAAAAAATTATTCATTATAAAATCAAAGTTTATAAACACATAAATTATCCACCTTTTAATTTGCTGTAAAAAAACAAAGTTGTTCAAATTCATTGACCAATTGAAGAGTTCACAGAGCATGCAAACGGAGATAGTTTTTTCAACGCCAACATTATTTTAAGGTAAAAGTATTTCGTTCTACAAGAATTTAGTTGATAAAGTATTTTGTCAGAAAATGTCATGGCTTGAAGTCGAAATAGTAATCAACCAAATTGCTTAATTCTTGTAGAATGAAATACAATGTAGTTCTTCCAAGTAAATACAAATTCAATTAATCAACCATCATCGTTTTAAGAATATGTCCACAGGCTTATCGCAATTCATTGAATGATGTCAGCCTAATATTCCATGAAAGTTAATTATTTTATTTACAGAAATCCCGATATTTTGAACCAGAAATGGAACATACAAAGATGGAGGTGACTTTTAGAATAAGTGTCGTTTCATATCTCAACATATTTTTTAAGCACACGCGTATGTTTTCAAATATTTCGAGTTTAAATTCTATAGATATATCCAAGATTGCCTGTATGTATTGAGTCATTGAAAATGGGTTCAAAAAAACACAAAGCTTCTTTTGTAAAAAATTGTAATTTAATTTATATACATACTTATATAATAAACATAAATTTAAGTAGGCCACATTTATTTATAATCGATGAATTAACTTAAACCAAATAATATAAATGGTTGAATGTGCTAAATAATATTAACTAGGTGATTTTTATATTAGTTATAAAACAAATAAATCTTTGGTAATATTTACACGGATCTTTCTCACAATCAATATTTTCATATCATCATATAAATTTACAAATTGCATTTTCAATCATGACTAAATAGTTCCGCAAGCTGCCAGTCCTAAAAGTCGTAGCATATTTTTTGTTATTCAATTTATAAGCGCGACAATATTATAAGCTCATTGTAAAATATGAACACAACATCAGAAAGGTTTGACAGACAAACCAAAAAAGAAGAATTTTATCACATTATTCATGCATCAATCGAAATGCTTGGTCAATGGAGTGTGCGTCTTATATAGATTAGAAAACCATCTCTAACATAATATATCTCATATTCTTAATTCACATTTTCACTGTTGATCCTCCGATGGAATGACTATGCAAAATTATATTGAAAACAAAAGTATATCCCATTTTTAAGCTTTAAGAAGACTGGTCTATAGAAAATATTGAGAATTGTATATATAAAAAAAGCTTTGAATTAAACATGATCGGTTGACAATGTTGGCTGTCAAGTGCGATTGGCTCTGGTAAAAATACGGAATTAGTACTATAAGAAGGTTATTCTTATTATTATACTTTTCTTGAAGTTTTTTAATTTTCTGTTTTATATTCCTTAATAATTGTTATTCAAAATAAGCACACCTAGAGATAATTATTTTTACAAGTGTTGTATTATAAAATTTAATGAAATCACTTGTTGGATTTCAATAAAATCAGCATAATTATCATTAAATAATATACAAAGTTTGTATAAATGGACAATGTTTTGTATTAATTGTACCGGTGATATATAATCAATTTTACTGTATGATGAATGGTAGGTAAGCCATTTTTATTTCAATGGTCAAAATTTCAGTTCCATTGATCAACAAATCCTGAATATCTATTGATAGAAAATAGCTGCATTACAGACATTTGTTTCTAAGAATTCAGCACATCAGCAAAGATTGTTGTTGGAATGGTAATTTAGAAATTATTTTTATCAAATAAAAAAAAAAACTATCTTACAAAGTAAGATCTAATACGACATATAATTTGGACAGTATGCACCCGCATATCATTTGATCACTGGATTAATAATTTTGTTGGCAAATGATGAATGAATGTTCGCAATTAAAAAACTAATAATCATGCTTTCACTTAAAATTTCTATTCAAAAATATTATGATTATCGTACGTAAATATCTTTCATTACTGAATATGTATGTTGGCTGGAATAAATACAATGTTATCATAAAAGTAAGAAGATGCTGAAAGGTAAGATTGCGGTTATCATTTTATTTTGATTGATATATCACTTGTCGTATTAGTATATTTGTCACTCTTATTAAAATTAAAGTAATTTTTTGTTTTAAGGCAAAACAGTAGAGAGATCACACAGGATAATGTGTCAACAAATTATGCATACACAACAGTAAAATATTTTACACAAAACATTCATTTTGGTTTAAAGATTAGTAAAAAAGTTATCAAAATAAAATTTGATTATATTATGTACCTGTATGAAATGCAATTTTATAATATTTAGGTACTTGGTACATTCTTATATTCTTTACCGGTGTTGTCTAATTGAGTCACATTTTAGTCAGTCATCAGGTATCAGCCATTTGATTAGTTTGTGAATGAATTCACTTAATTTTTTATTTCAATCAATATTATCATCTCGATCCATAATATATATGAAACAACCGTAGGAGCGTTTATTTATTTTTTATATTTGTCACGGTGGTAGGTGAAATTAAGACAATTTATCTAGCAATAGGATTACGCATAGGGAAAAAATCAGTTAACTTTTTAAATTGTTAAAACCGAGTCAGGTAAAGTGCGATTGTATCACTAATATATACATAGGTAAATGTAATTGAAATGGATGAAAAAAACCAGACTGGATATTGTAATTTTAATTGTTTTTAGATGGTATATAATATTTATATTATGATTATATTCAGTTTATAAAGTTCATAAATATCTGCATTAAATATTGTCAAAGTATAACTAAAATAGTTACGTATCTAATGCATTATTTAAATGCAAATGTAATTTGTGATCAGCGTTTTTTATACATTTATATGTTCAGACTTGCACGAAGTGACAAATATCATAAATATCACACAAAAAATGAGATTCTCTTAGTAAAAAAAAACTATGCACTGGGAAAACATGTCTAGCACTTGCTTTGTAGTAATATTTTATCACACTGATATGATTACATCGTTTCCTAAGTATAAAGTATTTTAGTTCCTTTAATAAGAATTGTTTATTTATGGCGATATTGACACGTAATGCCTAATTAAAAATCTCTACTTCCTCACGAAACCCTAATAGTCTTTCTTCAAACTGCCTTTTATAGTATTTATATAACATTCTAGATTCTCTCATTATATATATATATACACATAAGATTGTCAGAACTAAACAAAATTTAGTATGCTGGTACACAGGAGGAATAATTTCAATCAATTTGGAGAAAAAAAAACCATTTGAAAATTAAAATCAGTGATGGATTTTGTGTTGACTAAGAAAATATTTATTTTTTTATTTGGCCACAGTAAAGTTTTGTCATATTATTCCTCCAAAGCATAAGTTAGGAAAGTAGTGCCCATGTTTTCTAACTTTTAAAAATTAGCAGGTGGTCATATGGTTTTAAACACAAGAAATACAAAAAAAATATTGACAGCTTTCCTTAACTAATGCAAGTATAATAGAAATAGTATGTAGATTTAACATGTATTCAAAACTAATGTTTTTATGTATATTTAACACATTATTATGTACAATTATTCACACATCTAATAGTATAAATTATTGAGTATCATAATGCCTTGGACATAATGTTATTAAAACGTCTTGTAATAATTTGCAGCCATGGAAATTACTCATATCACTCACAATTCTTAAGTTTAAATTAAAGGCCACAGTATTTAATTGATGCAAAATATCAAGTTAGTTTAACCCCCCCTCCAAATAAAATGATGCTAAAACAAATTTAGGTATACTAAGTCTACAGATATAGAACTATGAATCAGCAAAGAATGTTAAAAAATATTATGCTTACGGAGTTAAGAAAACATGAATTGCAGTGCAACAATGCCTGTTTGTTATTTACTGATAACGGGATCTTGCCCAGATAGCTGGCACTTGCACACAGTGAACATCACTGCATGAGTGAATAAAATATTTAATTGGCCATTATTGTGCAACTTATCTAACCATATTATATTATATTCCATTGTGAAGCCGTTGTCCATAAATACTTTGATCTGTAGTAATCTTATGATATCAAATGACTAGCTAACGAATTGACCGTAAAGATGTAAGTGTTATAAATAATCCACGCATACTTCGTTGATTTAAGGTATTACACAAACAGTGATAATGAAACTAAAAGAAACAATACTGTAAATTGGATACTTGTTCACATAAATGATAAAAATACAACGAAACTTATAATGCTTTCTTTGAGGTGTTCGTTGGGGCTTTTGCACCTTGTCCAATTTTAGAAGTTTCAAACTTTTGCTGCAAGTTAGCTACATTAGACACTTTAGAAGACGGCGTGACAGATTTCAGGGCGGCACTACCTCCTTGAGTTTTAGGATTATCACTTTTGATACTAGACACCTGCGGTTTACTGGCAGTTTTCTGTCTATCAGAATTAATCTTGCCTAGAATACTGGAAAATGTTTTGTCATTGTTACTCGGTTTTGCACTTATACTACCGTTTATTTTATTGCCGTTTTCAGTAATATTACTCTGAATCACTTTTGGTAATGTAGGCCTCGGTGGAACTATTTTTTTCTTGTCATTCAAAGAAGACGGAGGAGCCGGCGCACTTCTCAAAGTCAATTTAGAATCAGATTGATTATTAACCCCCGACCCGGTCTTTGAGTTCTGTTTTACTGGAGGTTTAGATGGTGCGAAACCTGATTGTTTTGATAGTTGTCCAAAAGATGGTTTATTTGTTACGGGTAGCTGTTGTAAGGTAGGTTTCAACACGACACCTTGACTGACTGTAGACGGTTTGGTAGGAATGTTACTAAAACCATTTTGTCCATTACCACTGACAACATCTGGCGATTTCAAAGAATTGGTTGTGGGAGCACAACTTGACACTAAATCTGGACTGTTCACATTCAATGATAGTTCGACGGGTTTGCTTGATTTCAACATGTCTTTTGTAGGTAGAGATGTATCTTTAGACGAGTTATTCTGCCCTACTGATGAAGCTTGAAGACTTCTCTGCACTTGAGTGATATTTTTCAAATACGGTGGAGTAGGCTGTCGACTAATTCCTGGCGCGGTGCCTTTGGTCAGCAGATTGTCTGGGGTGACTTGTCTTGTCAACGTAGGGACTTTGCTATTTGAAGGGGGTGAAATTATTTTATCGATAGTTTTCCGGTCTGCTACTTCAGGAGCGGAATTTAAACTTTTGTCTTTAACATAACTAGATGCAAACGGTCCCAAAGATCTATGCAATGAAGAACTGAACGGTTTATATGCTTCGGGTGCGGGTTTGGGTTTTGTCGTCGCATCAATCTCTGAGGTTTTCACCAGTAGCATGTTATTTCTGGGGCCTATTTTGTCAGGAGTTGCTGCATTGATACTGACGATTCCAGATTTCGGTGGAATTTTACCAACAGGCACATTAACAGCTGAAGGATTCAAGTAACCGCTGCTCGTCGTGGATGCCGCACTGGATGATGGGTAATGCGTAGTGGTGTTAGCATAGGTCCCAGACATGTCTTCAAAATCGGCCTCATCATCGGAAAGGACGCCTCCATTTTTCTCAGCTCTCAATTCCTTTTCCTTTTTCTTACGAGCGAGAGTGGAAGTGGAGTATATGGAATCCAAATTTCTATTTTGAATTTCAGATACAATTTCTCCGAGGAGACCGGTGGCATCCGAAGAGGTTGCACCGGAAGAAATCGTAGATTTCGCTGTATGTTTTGGTAACATTGCAGCAGACGGGGGACTCTCTTCTATGATAGCATAGATATTGTCAGGAGATGTTTCCTCATTTATATTAGCTAGAGGAGCATGAGTTTCTGCTACGCAGTCGTCGTATTCGGGGCCAGTGTCTCTATCACTGGATTTAATAGCTTTAACGGGAACATTTCGGTATCCGCCCAAATTTTTCTTCACTATTGAAATCTTATCTGTTTTGCCATCAGGTCTGGGAGGGGGAGGCGAAGTCGGCCTGTTACCGACAGGAATGGAAGTAGGCCTTTTCGCCCCTCCGGTTTGACGCATGGATCCGAAGGAAGGGATATTTGGTTTGGTAACGGCAGCAGGAGACCTCATACTTTGTGTGCGCGCAATAAATGAAGCCTCGGTATCATCTTCCGTATCCGACACCACTGACATCGAATTACCAGCCACATCCACGTCGGACAAAAGTATGGGATTAGATATTTGCAGATTTCTTAAAGTGCCTTTATCTAAATTCTTGGCAGCTTTCACTTGATGGTTGGGATTTTTAGGCAGAGAGTTACTTCTCTCCACAGGATTCCTATTTTTTTCTTTGTCTGATGATTTTTCTTGTTTCAAAAATGAAGCGATTCTATTTAAGGCGCTACTTTCTTTGGGCTTTTTGATGACAGGCTCATCTGGCAAGTTAAATACAACATTCGCTGTAGAGTTGGGACTGCTCAACGGTCTTTTGTTAGCGAGAGGAGAAGAAATATGGTTAGGTCCGACAGGCGCCGCCCTCAATGGAACCACTGTCCCGATGCCGGATCCTGAACTGTTCTTGAGAGGAGAGATAAGTTCTTTGGCAGTGCAAGTGGAAGTTTCCAAAATAGGGTGGGATATAACAGGCCGTGAATTGTGAAGTCCCGGATTCAATGGAGGCAAAGCCGGCGCCATCGAGGTGCTGTTTATATTTTCGACCCCAGTGATCACAGATTTAGGTCTATTTGCTGCACTGGTATTAGTCCTGTTGAGAGTAGTAGCGCGGTTACCGCTCCCCGCACTCGTATTGCTACGGTGGACACCTGGGATTTTGATGGCGACGGTCGGAACAGAAGGGGCGGGCGGCGCAGGTCTCTGAGGAAGCCGTTGCGAGCCATCAGGAGACTGAGGCGGAGCGTTGCCTCTGTTGATTTGTGCAGTGTGATTTGGGCTTCGATTGTTAATTGCTTGAGCGAAATTCTTCACAGAATTGGGGGATGCGAATGTTGAAACTGACGGGTTTTGTTCATTTTCAATACCGAAGTTAGAGTTCGGCACGCCGAATGCATCCTCTTGTTTGGCCAGCGGGGCCAGGGTGAATCCTTTGAAGTGGCCAAAAAAGTTACTGTGCGGCAACGGCCGATCCGCTTGAGATCGAGCCAAAAGGCTCGAGTTCATATCGTCGGGAGAGATGCGGGGGGAGGTCGGTGAAAGAGTCGTTGGTGCGGAGTTCGACGGCCCGCAGAGACTGAGGCATCCTGTCCCGCGGGAGATCCGACGTTGTATGCCGCTTTTTGTTGGAGATTTGGATCTGAAGGTTAGATAAAAATATATATTAGCATTATGGGCGGGGGAAATAGTTGCTTTGAGATAATTTCATCATTTTGTACATTTGTTGTAAAGAAATTTTATACAATGGAATCACATCAGAAAATTGAGTGTAGAAACCTTTTTCTCTGGACTTCACTGGCATATCGATAATTTTGATAAAATCTGTACTGTACAACAATTTTATTTGTTTATTTGAATAATAAGTTATTGTGATACTGTACTTAATATTTATAATTGGAATTTGGATTATTGAGATTTTGTACACTTCCATGTATTTTGTCACTAACGACCCGGGTTTCGCCTTTCGGCATCTTCAGGCATTCGAGCACACGGATAGACTCGAACTAAAATTGAAATTCTATCAAGCACCCTCAGTCAATGTCTAAAACATTTGGAAGTAGTACAAAACCAATTATGTTTCATAAAATGCCTTTCCACCAAGAATTGACAATCAACACCTTAAAAGTGACATATTTATAAGTTTAAATGTGAAGCTTTTAGCTGTTTTTAACCCCTTCTACTGAAATAATGAATGACACTCGTGACCATACTAGCCGGGCATATTCGGCATGTCTTAAATTATATTTATAATTGGGTTTTTACAGTAATAAAATATATGGAGTTTTTTGAGTATTAAAATAATGCAGAATGTGTAAATCTGGTGGCTAATATTATTTTGTATGGTACATACATAATACAAATTTTCAAGTGAGTATTATATCATCATTTCGAGTCTACTAGCATATCAATGGGATTAGAATAAATGGTTAATTTAATTATAAGTTGAGAAGTCCCAAATGATTTTTTTTTGTTTTAATATTGATTGGTTAGCTTAATAGAATAGCTAAAAATATTAAATATGTCATATTAAATTGTGTTAGTAGATGTTAAAAAACAAATAAAAATTCACTCACCTTGGAAGAAGAAAAATTTTGTTAATGTAAAAGAGCAAAGATCATCACCAAGGCATGCTATAGATACTTCTAGATAAAATTCTCGTGCAGAGTAAAATATACAGCCAAACAAAATACATAGTGTAGTGTGACTATAAATAATGAGCAATGGACATGAAAATAATTTTATTTATTTATTATTACATCGTCATACATACTTCTATATTTATTTTTGAGGTTTCTCGAATAAAATACGCAAAGAATAAATTAACAAACCCTATTTATTCCGTTAAATAATAAGATAAAATGCAAAAAACATTCTCAACACATTTGCATCTTTTGACAAGATTCAAAATCTACTACAATCACTGCTCACTATGAGATCAACGGACATCAATATTAAATTTCTATTACCATAGCCGTATACAAGTGTACATGCCCTTATGTTACATTATCTGTAATCTGTGATGTTATCATGGTAATGTAAACTATTTTTATTAGTCGTATTGTTGTCGGTTATCATAGCAACCAGAAATAAACAATTGTGTAAATGTCAAAATAATAATATCATAAATTTCGAAAGAATTTTTGTAATTATATTGAAAATAAGAAATAACATGCCTGACATTACATATACCACAAAATAACCCCTTGCGAATTTTAATATATTATTTGATTATAGATGATGGGGGTGTAATTGTTCCGGTGATTTTGC
The DNA here is from genome assembly GCA_022494535.1 of Himalopsyche phryganea. Lineage (NCBI taxonomy): Eukaryota > Metazoa > Arthropoda > Insecta > Trichoptera > Rhyacophilidae > Himalopsyche > Himalopsyche phryganea. The sequence goes on from JAGVSL010000062.1 coordinate 1,707,154, forward strand.
CAAGAATTTGACAGCCGCTAGTGATGCAAATGAGTTAACATGTTCACTTGTTAAGGTTTATGTCATTTAGTAAATTAATCCAATGTCGAAAGTGTATAAGTGTTATATAGATGAGTACGAATTATGAAACCCAAAATGTTTTAGTTACGGTTTTACTTTTCATGATCAATGTCTGAATTATTATTGTCAATCAGCTTTTGAGGAATATTTATACTAACTATACTCAAGGCGGCATCTACTGACATTTTAAATGCAAAAAAAACAAAAGACTCTTTCAAAATTAAAATGCATAAACAATTCCCTGCCTGTGAGGTGTCTGATATACTGACCTGTAGAAAAAATAATACAAATATAAACAATATGAGCGGTAATAACAAATAATAGTTTAAAAGTAAAATGCTATTCAGTATTCTAATTGCATATATTTATTACTTGCATAGGAATGAAAATAAACTTATGAATTTTCAACGGCTGCTAAGCAAATCATAACAACGATATAAAATTAAATTAAAAATTGATAACTTAGTTATTCCACTTGGTTTATCACTAACGTGACACGTTTCGCCTCTTTAGAAGCATCTTCAGTCTGAATAATAACTAAGTTATCAATTTTTAATTTAATTTTATATTGAAAATGAACTTCCACTTCCAGTTACTGCCGAAATCCATAGAAAATATATAACAACGATGTTAAAAATGTTAAATTAGGAAGAATTTTAACAAAAAAACAAATTAATCTAATCAGCAATCAAATTTAAAAGCGTGATGATAACTCTAGACATTAAAAATTATGATAACTGTTAAATCTATTGAGCTTCAATGAATTACAAATGACAGAATATTTAATACTGAATAATCGCTAGCAAGTATTAAAACACTTACAACAAGATTACATAATTACATATATTTGTAATGAAGAATGATTTATTAGAGAATACAGAAAATAGAGAAAAAGATGCATAGGATATCTCATTTTTAAATAGCAAAATTTCAGAATGCACAATACAACCACTATTTACCGAGACGAGTTATCTATAAATACACACCCAAAGCAACAGAACAGAGATCAAGCCACAGAGAATACGTTAGTACTAAAATGGAAAGTCTAAAAAGTGTAGTTTGTTAGTCACAAACAGGACCCCACAAAAACAAAGAAAGGTAAATCATATTAATTGTTATTTTCATTTTAGCAGTGTCATTTTCATATTTTCATTATTTACCGCAGGGCGATATTATTAAGGCCACGTGAAATGAATTAGCGAAGATCGTAAGTCAGCTGTTTTAAATTTGTCCAGTAAGTTCATGAATTTGAAAAAATCAACATTAAAACAGAAACTCCTCAATTGATGGTGTAATATTACTCAATAGGCAAAAAGCATTTTTTAATAAAAATTAAGCAGTTATTATTATCTAAGATACTTCTAAGGAACATTTCTTGATTATCTTGAAATAAAAATCCGTTTTATGTATCGAACTAAACGAAAAGTGTTCATTTCAAACATTTAGCAATTTATAACAAATAGATATGCTTTTATTATTGATTTATTCTAAAATAATTGAATTATATCTCACAAGTTAGCATGAAAGCATTGTCAATTCAAAAAAAAAATAATCATATTTTTCTATGCGTGTGCATTCGAGGTGATAATTTATTAGGAACACGTTCATTGGTATTCAAAAAGGCAACATCTGTGCCGTCTCTATTATGAGACTTTCCACTGTTGCTCGAGTTTTCAGCATGACAGTCAGGTTCGGGGACATTATTTGAATCGTTCCCGCTAGGAGAGCGCAAGTTGAACGGGTTATTGCCAGAGGAAAACTTCTCACGGACAGCCTTGACTGACACCCACCCTCCGTTAGAGTTATCGTCTTCCTGGATTTCAGAACTCGGACAAAATGTGGACGCCGTGGACATAGAACAATCGGAATGATCCTCATCGACCAGCTTGACGTCCACTTTCAAACCTTTGACGTTTCTTTCGAAGACTTTACTCTTACGAGGAGCTTGGTGCACGTTTATTATGGGTATCGGTTTTATTTTAGAAGTCGCGGGATCTACGTATTCCTGTCTCACTTCGACTTTTGACGCCCGTTTATCTTCCCTGTTGAATATTCCGCTGCTGCGTAAACTTAGCACTCGCGATTTGTAAGAAGCAAAATTATTGGTGACGTGTTCGTTTGTCGTCGAAACCAGTCCAGTTTTTTTGATTTCGATATTCGGTTTCTTTTTGGCTGCAGCTATGTCGCTGTCGGGGTCAGTGAGACTGACTTCACTCATGTCGCTAGGATATTTGCGCTCAGATCTAGAACAGCAAGATGGCAAACTACAAGCATTTTTTCCACAACCGTTCAAACAAGAGATCAACGACATGCAAGAGAATGAAGGTGCAGCCTCCGATTGTGGTTTTGGTACGTACGATGGCGAGCCTTTCGGTTTCTTCCAGAACATGATGGAGTTCTGCCGCGAGTAGTAGACCAGGAAGACGATCAGCAAGATGGATGGCACGATTCCCAAAAAGAAAATTAGCAGGACCTTCATGACTAGTTTTTGAGCTGAAACAGATTGATATATCATTAGAAAAACAACCTACATATTTCAAAAATCAACAACTAAACTATTTCAAGAAACGAAGTACAGTTTTGTTATATTTTTGTTTTTACGGAATGTTAGTGAATGTTTCCTAGCCATAGAGCTGTCAATACTCCCATTCACTTAATTATACATAATTTAGTTAAAAGACTAACACATGGAATATGGGAGTAATTGAAAGTGGTCATTTCAGGGAATACAGAAAATTATCTTGTAAGCACCCTGTTTTAAAATTTCTTTTAGCTACTTCTTTATAAGTCATGTTACCAGGAGATTTTGTTACGAATTATTAAAATACATCAAGAGTAAAAAGCAAACCATTAGGATCAGATGCAGGTCCTGAATCTAAACTGCCTCCGGGTCCAGGCATATCACAGAGTGGAGGAGCAAATCCGTGATCGCAATGACAATGTCCTGAAAGTTTTAATAAAATTAATATCTACTCAATTCTTGGCACTAGTGATTTCACAGATCTATCACCGAGCCAATATCACAACTATTTCAACAAATAAGTGACTTATTTTTTTCGATGAGTATTAATTTTAAGCTCGTTTTAGTTTAGCAATGACTTAATATTGTTTATTGTAAGTCGTCGACGGAGTCAGATTATAAGAATATAATGAAAACAGATGTATGTATAGTGGTTATTTGTAAGTCACCATCAATTTATTGGATTTGGGAACTAGTATTCATTTTAAATTCAGTTGGTGATCAACTTATTCTAAAATGATAATATGTTCAGTGTAACTCAATAACATAAAGGTATAATTGGTCATTCAGGGAATCTGAAAAGAGGACTTAAATTATATAGCATAATTTTTAGTGAGAAATTATTTCATCCAAAACAACTGAAAATATTTCTGGGGTTTTTATGCTATATGGTTAAAATAACACATAGAATCTCATAAAAATAATACAAAAAACCAACCCATGGAGTTACAAACTCCGTGTCCTGAACAATCTGATGGACAGACGGCTCCTAATGAAGGATTTGCTTGAGCACCAAGGCGAAGGGAAGCTACGGCTACACATTTCTGATTCACACACATCTGCAATTAAAAAGTTTACATGTACAGTTGATCTAGGTTATAATAAGCAGAACAGAATGACATGTCTCCTAATTAAAAGTATTATCAATAGACATGCTTAAAATTGCTTGTTAACCTCTATGAAATTATTAGAATTGTTGTGAATTACTTGCTTTACCGTTCTAAAACTGCTTTGTAAGTAGCAAGAAGAGTAAGAAAAAAATTGATTCGCAGAGAATCCGATTAAAACTGAACCAAAAGTTATTTGATTAAATTACGCAATGACACAAATGAATGAATGAATCAGTTAGAACGAACCGAGGGCAATCGATAGAAGTATTTGATTTGTACCCAAGTGAATCATTTCACTTGACTGACTACTAAGAAACTTGAAAAAATAAATTCAAATATAACAATAATTAAATGTAAATACCTTTTCATCTCCACATTTGGCTCCATCAGGAACCAGTCCAGGATCTATTTGATTCAGTCCAAGATCTACAATTGCCGTTCTGCAAGCAATGATGGCTCCGTTGTTATTGATGAATGAATGAGATAAAATGGCGACGCTCTCCATTCCAAACTCCAGTCGTTCGTTTAGATGAGTGCAATGAAGCATACCACAGAAAACATTCTCTCCTTCACACTTGCTAAAGTTTTGCTTCAAGCGATTGTAGCCGCAGTTGCCATGCCTGGGTGCGAAATAATTAAATATACATTAAATAGAGTAGGAAAATGTTCACGTTCTATTTTATTCAAAACATTTTTATTTTTAAGCAGATCACGCTCAAGAAATCATGACAGCTAGGCAGCTGATATAACGACCTAAAACATTTTGTCACAGCTCTGTTAATTACGTTTTTTAAAGGACCAACATGAAAAACAACAATAAAATCATGTAGTATATTGTTACATTTTCTTTGTATTGAAAGCCACTAATTGCTTAGGGGGTAATTATGGCATAGATATGGTGGTGGGGAAGAGTTAATACTTAAAAAAATATGAAGCAGGATTGCAAGACACGATTATATGGCAGGTAAACGAGGATATGTATATTTAATCACCTAGATCCTTTTTTGTTCATTTCATAGCACTGATCATCACTACTTTTTCCGGTTGGCCCCCATAGTAAACGGCACTGGTCAGATTTAGTTCTACACGAACCGTGGTAGCAGAAAGCCTGGTGAAAAAGAAATCATATTTAGATTGATAAAGGTACATTCAATAAAAAAATTAGCATCAAATTTAGTAGTCACCTTTCCATCGTCGCATGTTTCTGTGTCCATTTTAAAGACATCCTCAGGACAGAATTCAGACTGTCCGGTGCAGAATTCGGGCAGATCACATTCATGGTCTGCGCTCCGACATTTTGTGCCAGCATTATAAGGTCGGCAAGACTACAATTGAAAAGAAATATTGTTTAGTAAAACATTGAGCATAAAATATTATCCATATGAATTAGTTTCATTTTCAAACATCAATCAATCAGTTTTAATCCATAACTTAATATATAAACTGTAAAGTGGTATTTTGAAAACTTTGTAGAAGCATACTTAGCAATTAATGAATATGTTCAAATGTATTGATTAATTGAGTGCGATATAATCCATTTAATTATCAGATCTATACCTGAAGATCACAGCATTCTCCAGTGGCGCAAGTGGCGTTGGGATGAAGCATGCACGTTTTTGGATTGCAACAGGTGTTCCCGGTGCACGAGCCCGTCATACCGCAGTCGCATTGTTCTCCAAACTCCACAAAACCATTACCGCAGACAGGAGAATCGAATAGTCTCTCCGGCTTATTTCTATAAAGTTAAAGAATTATATGTTGTTATCAAATGAAAAAAGTTATTATTAAAAACTAAATTAAGGCAATGATCACAGAAGCTTTGGTGTTAGTAAATTAAATTGTTTAATAATATATTTAGCAGCTTCTTTTAGCCATATTTAAAAATAGCTTTCTTAAGCAAATTTTTACGGCTTATGTTGGTTTTAATGATAAAAGACAAATAAATCCATTTGTTCAGTTTAGTATTTACCTCAAGCAATAGTCCATGCCGTGTTCAAAAGCGAGGGCGAGATATTCGAGGCTGCAAGATGACCAGTGAGTGGGACTTTGGGAATTACTCGAAGGGCTCATGATACATCTGTCCTCAGGACAAGAACAATCTTCTGTGTCATGTTCCATACCTGAAAGACAATTTTCTTTTAAGTTTTTCAACGGACTCATCAATTTAGAAATATTTGTAGTACGTTGCGTAATAATTTTTAATCTAACCAAAGTTGTGCCCCATTTCGTGAGCGACAGTTGTAGCGACGAGTCCAACAATATTGGAATGGTCCATAGCCACACCACCGGAAAATTCGAAAGTACATATTGGTCCTTTTAAAGCCTTTCCTACAACGCCACCGTCAAACTGTTCTCGCCTGAAATGATAAAATAAACAGTCATCATTTATTTACATGGATTATTATTACATATGGTTCGAAACTGAAACAAGAAATCATCCATATCATGTAGGAAAATGTAGTATATAAATTGAGTAAAGCCTTACGTGAGCAACTGTGCATTGTCATTGGGATAATCCTTTGCCAATTTTTCCCTTCTGTAGTGAAGAAAGTTGGTGAGGGTCGTATCTCCGTTACGGGAGAGAACTATTTCATCGTGCTCACTCCAAATGACCACACCTACGAGGGCTATGAATATATTCAAAGGTGCGTACAACTAGGGAAGAAATGTACAACAAAATAAAATTAAGGTGAAATTAATATGCCACATGAGTAATTAGATGACTATATTTGTACGTCAAAAAGCTTTGATAAAATATATATTGTTCGAAAATGAAAGAATCCAAATAAAATCTATGGTTAGGATTTATTTTTAAAATAAGAAATAAACAAACATACGAGAGATTGAAACCATTTTAGCTTAGGTCTTGGTTTTAATGTTATCATTTTGAAGTATCTCAAAAAGTATTTTATAATGAGAGGCCAGTTACTGGGGCACATGAACCACTATTATTTACTAATATTTTTTTTGACAATAGACAAACTTTGTTATTGATACTGCATTACATGCGGTCATATGCTTCTTAATATAGTGATTTCATACTAGTATGAACATGTAATATGTCACTAATCAAAGAAAAAAATGAGAGGCATCTTAACTTAAAAGCAGAAAATATTATAACAGGTTCAATACCAACATGTGAAACAAAACAGAATATGAAATATCAATGTCGACTCACAGAGTTTATAATGTTAGCAATATCTTTGCAGTGCCTGCGAACCTCTGACTCATTTTTGCCTAGTTCTCTAAATTCTTTATTGTCCACCACAAATACGAGTTCTACATATCTAGACATCTTGTTGGAATTATAGGGCCCACGTATTTCAGGTTCATATGTTGGAGATCTCTTGTACTGGAAAATATAGATTACGATTATATTTACATATCACAAATATAATTGTCTACATGATAGTGGCTTAAATTTTCAGTGAAATATATTTTCCCGTCTCTTTCTTGGAAGAGTAATTATAGTAAAGCAGAGATAATTTGTGATATCAATTAAATACTGATTTTGTTCTGCGCGAGCATTGCAATATTCTATGGTCAACCTTCATAAGTTGTTTTTAGTATGCTGCATTTCTAAAGTTTTTCTTTGTAACTCCAATTTGATGTACATATCTGATTAAAAGCTGCTACCTTTCCACAAACATATTTTCCACAATTAGCATTTTAAAAATTGGGTTTAAAAGAGTTAAAACGCATGGGTAAAACTAGGGATTGCAACCGGTATTACCAAAACCAGGATACCAGTATTTCGGATGTTTTTTTAAGACCGAAATACCGGTTTACAAAATCCAAAACAGCGATGTTTTGTTTTAGAAAATTGAACAAAATCGAAATTTAAACCAAATGAATCAACCACATTTTTCAATACTGGTATTCAATATGAAATAATGGTTTTGATATGTTTGTCCAGTATTGCAATTTCTAGGTTAAACTACTGAGATGAATAGTATTCATCCAGGGTCGTAGTTTAAACTAGCAAACAATATAATAATCAAACAGTTATACAAAACTGTCATAAAATCGAATAAACAAAAAGAAAAAATAATACCCTCAGTATTCTGTTGAATTCGTTGTGGTTTTTGCTGAGCGTGAAGCCTTCATCGTCATGCTTGTGATCATGGTGGGAGTCGTGATGAGATGAAATATTGTGCGTAAGATGTGAACTATCTCCCGTATATCCGCACGTGTGGTTAGTCACCAAATCATCGTGGCTGTACAAAAAGTGCGGTGATTCCAGATCATTTTCTATATGGAAAAAAGAATGACTTAGAAAAATAAAATTAGCACAGTAAAAGTCAAACCTATCAACATGAAAAAAAAACATTTACAATTAATTGGAAAACAAAATTTATGTTCGAATATAATTCATTCTGTTTATGTTTTACCGAGAATCTATATGCTGAAGAAGTAAACATATATAGAAAGAAAATCCATAAGATTTCATAGCAATCATTAAAGTTGTGTCGGAATATATTAAATGTATTTAAATTAGTAAAAAAATACGAATTCTCACCGTCTCCGGCTTGTAAATAATGCATGGTTTTTCCATCGTAAACTACTCCCCTTAGTCCTTTACAAGTGGAAAGCGCCGCCCATGAGTCTTTCATTCCGCGGACTACTCCCACATACTGACACAACTCGACATCCTGAAAAATACAAAGTTCTGGATGTAGATAATACTAATTATGTATTATATCATTGACTTCCACTCCCGAGCAGGACAAATTATGCAATTAGCAAATACCAGCCATTTCGCAGATTTTTCTTTATAAGACACAAGTATACAAAAAGAGGAGAAAAAATATGAAATTTTTACGTTACAATGAGAGATTTATTTGTGGAGAAATGTTGAGCTGTTGGACAGTAATATGAAGTTGTAGGAACAATAGGCACTTTAAAGTCATTGTCATAAATCATATCATCGTATTCATTATCACTGTCACTTGTGAATCACGACAAGATAGATTAAAGTCTTCATTGATTTTCATCATCAATATCAACCATATCCACCTTCATTCTTCTTTGCCTCACATTTTAAATGTGACAGCGAATTTAGATGCTTCTTCTTCGATCATATTCGCTCTCTATGTGGAGCATATGGCCACCACGCGGCATCTCCATGATTCCCTGTCACCCGCCAATCGCTTTGCTTCCTCCCATGAAATGCCAGAGTCCCTCAGCTCCGCCGAGCACATCATGTGAATAATGTCCGATGGTCTAACGTCGAAATCCCATCAGTCGGGAGAAGAGCCAAGCAGGATTGAGGCTCTCCGAAGGCATCCGCAGCACATGAGCCAGTTTGCGTCATGTGCCGAGGTAACTTATAAGATGCTACCAAGATATAACAAAGATGACTAATAAATTTCATTTTAAGCAAAATAGATGAATTTTATGAGCTACGACAAGACTCGGAGAAATGTATACCTGACACATAGAGATGCAGGCTAGAATTCAATATTTTATCACTAACCCATCATAGTTTACTGCACGATAGGTAAAAGAGTCTTAATCGACTATTATACAGTCGATGATGGTATTTAATGAATTAATATGGCAATCAAGTTTAGTTTGTATGGGAAACTCTTGCTGATGTGTTGCCATTTCAATAGCTAAGAAACAGGAGTAATGTATAATAAGTAGTATTGTCATTGAAAAGAGAATGTATGAATAAAAATGGTGATGTAATATTGAAGGTTGTTACTTTTATTTGCTCTTGTTTTGTTTCTGTGCAATGAGCGGTATATTTTTGAGGTAGTGGTAGTATATGTAAGGCATTTAAAGCCCAAGTTTCTGATATCTGATGTGTTTCACCCCCAGAAGGATTGCGAGGTGTTTTCGGGCGGTTGGCCAACTACTAAATTGTAAGCTGGAAAAATATTGACTATGATGCACGATTCACGAAATTCATTTTTACAAACACGAAGATAAGTTGCTCTCTAAATGCAGTTGAATACGGGCAAAACTGGGATCAGAAAGGATACAAGTTTGGAAATGTAATTTGCTTCAAGAAATCACCCTAGAAATAAAAATAGTCAAGAAACTGAGTCTGCTTTGCAGCCTCCACATAGTTTCAGTAGGTAAATATAGATATGAAAAAAAAAAACAGTGTTAATGTAAACATAATAATAAAACATTTCTTTCTTCTCTGGAATAATCAAAGAGCATTCAACTGTTTGTCAGTTTAAAAAGTATTGCTTGGATACTTAGAATTAATTATAAATTTATTATACATATGAGGATAGTGAAAGAGTTTTATAGAAAAGTTAATTTTCTTATGATGGTGTTCATACCTTTCCTTTAGGCCTATTGACGACATGTTTGCCTTTATGCTGGTAACTGACAAAGAAGTTTGCAGGCACCAATTCCCTGTTAAGACGCAGCTCGAGGACATACTCTTTGCCAGCCGCTACATAGCCTATTGTCAAATCACGGGCATGAAAACCATCCTGGAATTGAAATATTCAACATGATTATGAAATTAGGAAATTGATTAAGAAGTATAATCACACTACATCATTGAACTTTAAGCCCTCCTCCACCATATTAAATCACTATAGAATCAATAGTATATATATAAACACATCAAAATATATTTTACATAGGTCTGCGCTTGATACTTATTGAGGCCACTTTCTACAGTCATACAGCATAAATGAAAAGTCATAGCATCGAATTTGACAATATGTATTGGGTAATTAATTAAACTGATTTTAGAAACATAATATTGCACCACTTATAAAATAGTCATAAGTTAACATAGTGTCGTTAGTTAAAACGGCATGTTTTTTTTTAAAATAAAACATAATTTGTTTTGTACTACTTCCACATTTTTATAATGATCAGGACCGGTTTAGATCATAACGAGCATTATCAACTGACATATATCTTAACTAGGCTATTTATTTGAAATTGAGTATTAATAATTACAAGTTGTAACAAAAAAATGTTATTAAGTTATTATTGTGGTTCACAACTTTATTGTAAAATTTTCCCACTTACTATTTTCTGGTAATGAATATTTATCATTATCAAGATATATATTTTGTGAGTGAATAATGCTGGTGATGAGCGAAACTGGTCCTGATCTTTATTTAAATGTGGAAGTAGTACAAAACAAATTGTGCTTTATTTTAAAACTAAAGTACCTTTCCAGCTTGACAGTTAACTCATAGTAAAACACCATGACTTTGAGTTAGAACAAAAATCACAAAAAATTAACCCCTAGATATAATTGTGACGCTATTACACCATGGAGACAATTTAAATAGGGTATTTTTTTTTCAAATTTTAATTATTGAGATTTTGTACACTTCCATGTATTTTGTCACTAACGACCCGGGTGTCGCCTTTCGGCATCTTCAGGCATTCGAGCGCACGAATGGACTCGAATTGTATTTTTTGTTAAGACATACTCAAAACACCAAAATCCTCAATTTTGATACGTGTAAATAGTTGCATAATAATATATCTATTTATGTGGTAATTTTAAAACTGGTAAATCGTGTTTTAATTCTGATTAAAAATTATAATACATGGCATTACAGCTGACGTCAATGCGCAATGCATTTGTATAGTATATGTATAACAAAAGTAATTATAGTAAAAACATTTTTCAAAAATTTAGAAAATAGAAAAGAGAACAAGAAATATTATTAATATACAAATTTACACAATAAAAAAATATGTAAAAAACAATGCTGAAAATGTCCAACCAAGGCAATGCATTGATCAGCCGGACGGCCCTTGCAACTGGTGACTCATATCAAATTACATTTTCCCGAAATTAATATAATAGTTGCGTAACTAACAGCCATATACCATCAATGCGGGATCGAGAGTCGTAGAATAAGAAATATTTATTTATCTTCAAAATATTTACGGCGGCTAGAGGCAAAATGTTTGGATGGATATCTCTAAATTATGGCATGATCTAAATCAGTCGTTCCTATGGATCCCTAGGGGTCCTTATGACCCCTCAGGAGGTCTGTGGCAAATGAAAAATAATTTGGGGGTTCGTGGACAACGTCGGGGGGTCCGCGAAAGGTTTAATATAATAATATAAAAATATTTGTGACACATTTTCATTATTATGATTGTTGAAATAAATAGCAATAAATAAATTGGTAGCGGTTTGTTGGGTGTTAGACCCTTATGCAAACAGACCTACAAACCCAGATGAATCCATACTAATACAGAAGAAATTAATTGTATTATCCACAAATAAGTAGCAGATAGCAATGTTTGAACAAGGATACCACAAGTTCTGGTTACAAAAACAGATACCAATTTTATATCCTGTATTATGGGTCACTGTACAGAGGCTGTTGATTGCTTTCCCATCAGACTATCTAGTAGAATGTAGTTTATTGCAGTTATGAACCTCATCATACTTTAAATATCAAAATGTTTTATTTATAATTTAAGACATCGACTGAGGGTGCTTGATGGAATTTCAATATCAAATTTGGATTATTGAGATAAAATACATGGAAGTGTACAAAATCTCAATAATCCAAATTTGTTTTATTTATATTTTATTTTTTAATAAATAATTACCATTAAATAATTACCATTCAAGATATCAAAATTAATTTCAAATTTTTTCTATCATGCAGTAATTTAGAGGTATTTTACTTGGAGGTTCATGGTCAGATTTTTGCCTAAAGAAGGTGTCAATGGGCATAATAAGTTTTGGAACCACTGATCTAAATAATCTCTAAACAACTCCCGTTAAGAGTCCACGTGCTCGACATCTAAGAGGGGTGAAAATTTTATTAAAAAATGCATATTAGTTTTAATATTGCATTATAAATAAAATCACTTTTTTAATAAATATAAATTTTTTCCCTGATTTTTTTAAATTATTTATTTTCGATGAGTCATGAGATTTAGGCGGCGGTAAACGATTAAAGAATTTCGCTAATTAAGAAAAAATGTACTATTCCCTCTTAACATAGGGAAATAAGTCACAAGAAGTCGGAAATAGCGATACTTTTTAAACGATTGTAGGGGTCTCATTGTCTGTGTTCGTGAATGCCCCAAGTCTAAAAGCGAACGGGAATGGCTTCCTCTTTCTTGACTTTCATGCTAGCCGGATACAGGTGGGATTTAAAAGTGCTGCATCCTATGTTGAGCAGCTACAGAACAATTGGTTAGTTGCGGTCGTTGCGGATAACCGATGAAATCCGCGCAATCATCTAAAAATACGATATGAAAGCTTTGTTGCTAATATTTTATTTTATTTTTAAGCATATCCGCTCCCAAAGTGGATGCATATGAACTCCTAATGGAGCTTATCTCAGAAGAGAGTAATGATAAGATAGGGTGAGGCAGAGCTCCCGTTACGACCCGTTTTTATGTTCGGATGGGTGGGCGGAAATTTTAGAAATCACAGACCTTCGAACATTAATCAATAGATCAATTGAAAATCTATTAATGAAACAGTCCGTACTCGGATTCGCGCCCGTGACACCGTAGACCAAACTAACGACGTTGACCACTGGGTTTAAGGCCCGGCCGATAATTGCAGTAATGAAATGTTTACAATGAAGAACACTTAAAATTCAGATTTCATATTAGCATTTAAATTACGAATATGGAGCTGGCGTAAAAAGCTTAAAATTTGAAAAACTGTTCTCATTATGTATTCATACTATTGTCCAGTGACGGCCAACTTGTTTGATATTGCGATCGATTTATGTATGTACTTACTTAAAAAGAAGTGACGAGCTTTCGCTTAAAATTAATTGAATAAGATAACAATTTTAATGTAGTAATATGTAAATGTAGAAAAAAACGCACAATGAAAACCTTATATTGTGAATACTTTCTATTCTTTATATCTTCAACGAATCATTCGTTGTGAACTTTCAGTTTTTTTTTCATATACCTTATATTTTTGATACAGTGTATTTCTCTTCGAATTTAACTATTATATTTATATAATAACGGTATAATTTTTATTCACTACCTTCTAAGGAGTGGAAGGTATTTCATTTAACTTTTCGAATGTTCTTTGACGATAGTAAAAGCAAATTCCTTATCAATAATACAGCACAATATGTTTTTTATGCGTAATTTATTTTGACAGCGGCGATATTTTAAAATTACACATTACGACAAAAAATTGCTGCGGGACCTACCCTACAGCCTTGATCTATTGGCCGGATCTGAATCAATATATCTTCTGTTAAGGCGGTAAGAATACAGATCAAGTCATTTTTTCACTTAAATTACTATTCTATAATATGAATGAAAGATGCAGAATTTGTATAAAAACTGATCGGAACATTTTTCTTTATGTAGTAAACGACGGCATTCCTTTTTTTATTTGAAGTCTTCGGTTAAAGTTAGTGACGAAATACATGGAAATGTACACAATTTCAACAAACAATGAATCGGTACTGTTTATTTTTGTTTTTGATTGAATATCCCTCAATATCTTTTGAGTTACGTGTTTACAAAGTAGCGCTATTTCAGTAATTACATGCATCTATTCAGAGCATATTAAATGCTCATGGTTTGTTTCAAAGCGGGTCCACATATTAGAAAAAAACAAAACAAATGAAGAACCACTTCTTTGCCTTTACATTTTCTGCAAAACAACGATCCCGTATATAATGGTCATTTTTGTTTTGAGTTGCAAAGCTCAATTTCCACCATCAGCTCTTCTAACTTTTTCCAATAATGATGAAAAACCTACGTGGTATCTGGTACGACAGTGATGTATGAAAAATGTACATCTTTTTTTGATATATTATAGTTAACTGACAGTCATGAATCATGAATCATTTTTTTTTAATCATTTTTTTAAAAGTAATCATCAATCAATTTAGTTGAGAGTAGATAGTCATGATTTGACTGATGCAATTTAATTATGTATAAAACAAACCTCTTCTTTTGTGGTAGAAATTTGTCTTTTTTCTCTACCGTGATATATTTTGGGCTTGATGATTGTGTGTCTACTGAAGTCTGTTGAAGGAAAACCAGCATCAGCTTTTGTGTCTGTGAAAAATAAGAAAAAAGTCAAAAATTAATATCATCTAATTATGATGAAACAAAAAGTCAGTGACCATGAAACATGAAATATTTTTGTTAAGAATCATATTATTGTGACAAATACATAAACATAGATGACTTCTGTCGCGATAATAAAGCTATTTCGTGTTGAATATATATGCAGACATAAAAGTAATCCTACGATTTCATATTAGGTGGTACGATGTTCTCTCTGGACACTAAAATATACATTATGAATAAATTATTTTATTTTTAAAATATTTTTATTTTGAACCAATTCTAATATAACAATAATTGATTTATACAGAAGTTTTTTCTACTATGCGTACTCTATAGTATATTATTCGATGTGTCTATATTATAAAATAAGAAGGTAAGCAGGCAGTATTATTAAATTCGTGATATATTTTGTAAATATATTCAGATTAAACTTTGAAGTGAAATCCCATTGTATTAGGATAGCAATTATAGAAAAAAAAATGATAATTCTGGAGATCTGAAATGGTGTGTATACTTAAAATTCAATAAAAAATTATTACACTCAAAAATATATTGTAATATTTTACCTTTTAATGTTATTAAATAAATTACTGTAAATATGCAATTTATTATTATTTTCTCTAGACAGATCTTTATGACGGAGCCAATAATATAAATCAAGAATGCATTCTTTGGACAAGTATGCGAGCAACATGAAAAGAATTGGATGAATATTTTATGTAAGCTGACGATTATTTAAAAAAAAGTATAACTTTATAGTAATTCATTCTCGCATTCAGATCCGTTTTTGAAATGGAATTGCAGTCAAAATACTATGCTCATGTATATATTGCCGTAATTCTTAAAAGGTCATCCTCGCAATAGGTATACATGATACAAATGACAATGCCTCCCACATGGACGACCACGTTTTTGCACTCTATTTGTGGCGTGATGATGACAATATTATTATGCTGACCGAAACTACACCGGTGGAAGCAGCAGCTGGCGGAGATATCAACGCGTGGGGTTTATTGTCCTTAATTATTCCAATCATTACCTATAGTATCATCATTACGGTGTATACGTGAATAGAATAACGTAAACATTCCTTTTCTGCGTGTACAATATTATTTCTGTATTTAGCGTACATAATTGAAGATATATTCAGTATCAATGGGCCATCACTAGTATTAAAATATTCAAGTATGACAATCTGATATACATTAGATTTTTATCAAGCGTATGAGTACAAAGTGCAAAGTTATAAAGCGTATGCTCTACCTAAGTATACATTGTATACATCAGAGGTCGGCAACCCGGGGCTCTTGGGTGCTCGTGAAGCATAATAAAGGTGACCGCGGTGAATAAAAAGTATTTTTTTCGCTCACAACACCACCACCTTCATCTAAATTAATATTTAGTTCCCTTTGTCATAAGCGAGTCATTTTGAGTGCCCGTTCAGTAAAAAGGTTGCCGACCTCTGGTATACATTAAGGGTTTGTACGAAAGCAAGTCGAGTGAGGATCAAAGCGTTACGGATCATATAAAGATAATCAATATGTACTGCTTTCAAATTCGTTACACTCATATGGATAGCCGCAAACCAGTATCGTTGTTTGATCAATAAATATATTTAAAGGGGTCAAGCGAGTACTCTCAAATAAATTTATTAGAAAAAGGAGGGTCGATGTATACTCATCTACACAGTGCCCACAAAATGAACACCTGGTTAACAATGAAATTAATTTTAAAGTTTCAGTAGATTTATCTAAAAATACTATTGGAATGCTTTGGTAGAGCAATATGTTGAGATTGTAGAATAAGGGATAATTATTGATAGATTCGATGAGTACTTTAGGGAAACTAATTTTCGAAGTACAACTTTGCGATTCAAATTGGTGTATAACTAGGCGTGACACGTATTTTGAACGGAGAATTGCTAGCATTAAAAAAGTCAGAAGTTTTTTTAGGGAATGCGACACGTGTATGTCACGCGGTGGAACGGTGTTCCGGCACCCTTTTTCACAGATTTTTAATGTTTCGAAAGAAATTCGGCGAAATAATGTTAATATAATTACAATCCATCAATTAGTAAAATCAGATTTGGCATGTCGAAAATAAAAAAAGGTTTAATTTTTGGATCCGCTTCGTGGTATAGGAAAAGCTGTTTTAAATTTTGACATTTGAATATAATTTTATTCAGAAAAAAGCTTGACAAGAAGTGAGTTCCGGCACCATT
Organism: Himalopsyche phryganea; assembly: GCA_022494535.1. Taxonomy (NCBI): domain Eukaryota; kingdom Metazoa; phylum Arthropoda; class Insecta; order Trichoptera; family Rhyacophilidae; genus Himalopsyche; species Himalopsyche phryganea. Next base: position 1,724,090 of record JAGVSL010000062.1, read on the forward strand.
TTTAAAAAAAGAAATAAAAGCCTTGGAAGGTTGTATATTAAAATAACCAATTTCTAATTTTATATTGCGGGATAAATATTTTAAGTGCAATATTCCAACATTTATTATTATTAGTCAGTCTTCGCATAATAAATCAACGGAAGTTAAACTATCTTAATTAGCTTTTTCCAATTGAAATTTAATCATTAATTTAAGTAAATACCAATCATTGGTATTAAATTGCATCTGTTAGATGCAACTTATAACTCGTGTTGATAGTTATCCTGTGTATTTAAATAAATGTTGCTATAGGGCCATAGCGCACTAAACTAACTAATAAAATGTGGTGAGAAGATAAATTTCTTGTTTCTACGAGTTTAGTTGCATCTTGCATTTAATTAAAATGAATGCAAGATATTTATGTAAATAATAACATCACATGGCTCGCTAGGTAACGATGGGAAAATACCATAAAGGAAAATGTGAAGTAACAATGCATATAGATACATCGCAGAAGAATGACTCGATTTATACATGTTTTAATGTAAATAATCAGACAAACCGATAAATATTCTTTTTAATACACTTGCGTTTCAAATGTTTCTAAGGTGGATATTATCTTGTTATCCAAAATTCAGCGTAATTCGTTTAATCCATACTTCAATATTAGCATTTTTGATGACAGTTATCATAAAAAAAACTTTTTACAGACATTTTGAGTGTTCACTCTGTCAATCATAGATATTTTATTACACCTTCATATTAATCATTTGTCAATGATACATGCCATACAGATACGACAAAGTTATATGCCGTAAACATACACCGAGTTTGTGACTATCAGATAATTACTGTTTTGTGATCCGCGAGTTTTGGAACGCGGTGTACGCTTCGTGTAATTTTTGGGGAAGAAATATTATTTTGTAGTGAGAGATTGGAGAGTCGCCAATGTGTGAGGAGCGAATGAGTGTCGCATTGCACCATCGCCATATATTATTATAATATATATTTTTTTAATAAAGTAAAAAGAATCGAAACGATGATTTATCGTGTTCTGGAGTAAACTCGGTCGAAGTTATCGATACAAATCGAGCGATTTAGAACGATTTCTGATAAAATATGACACAATAATAGACAGCAAAAATGTTGTGTTGCAAAAAACCCGGGAATTTTTAAATGGCGGGGAAAAAGCCCGGAAAATTGGGAATAAATTGTTTGAGTCCAGGTGCACATATAAATATGTGTTTAACGCCGAATTTAACTTCATACATAAAAACAGGAACGTTTTCGTAAATATTTTGTGTTGGCTTCAAGTATACATTGATTTCATAGGTGATCCAATATTGAATAATGTTCCTTACTTACATCTATATCATCGAACTAATAACTCACCGAAACCTCAAATTTGGGGATATGATATTGGCATCCATCAAAAATGCCACGCTTTTAAAATAAGTGCTACCGAATACTAAAAATGATGTACAGTTATCATTAATATTATAATTGTTTTTTTCTCAATTTTTCCATGTGAGTTTATTCTCGGGTTTAAGCCCAGTTTTTTTGCGGCCTCGCATCACTAGTTGCAATATAATAAGATACATGCCAGTACTAAGATATATTACATCAAAGATTACATACAAATTGTGAATCTAAATATTATGTTATTTTTTACTTTATTATAATAGAGTTCTACCAAGTTAATTCCAATCAAATCAATAAACTGCATTACAATCTAATTTAAGATATTGACTTAGCGTGCTTGATGGAAATTCAGTATTAAATTTGAATCGTTAAAATTTGCAATATAATCATTACTCTTTGAAGAAGCAAAAAAAAATCTTATTCTTAACTTAACTTCAAACCTAAGTTTTCGTACGTAATGTATAATCTAAGAATTTGGTGTTATAATCAGAGCTAGTGCGTGATAATTTCATGGTATGTGATCGTTTTTAAAGGATGGCATAATGATAAGTAAATTTGTAGATGCAATTTATTATTGTTAAAAAAAGTATAACAAGCATATAACCTAAAAAGGTAAATTATTGTGGTTTGAAAAGCAATACACGAAATAAATAATAAAATAATTGGTTTTAATACAGTCTAGTTCTGAAATGAATGGTGGCGCCCACAATATTCCCCTAAAAGCTAACTGGATCACTACCGAGCTGGCACGATATGTTGCGCAGGCAGACATATAGAGAAGCAGATTTTAAAATGTATAGTCTTTAATTCACAAAATAAAATTTGCTTATAAAATAGTTCTGATGAAGCTTAGAACTGGAAATCACTGCATTTTTTTTTCATTACTAATGAATTTTGTTTTCAAACATAAAATGATTTTAGACATTTTTCAAATCTTCCGCAGTTACTACTACTAACAATCTACCGGCTTCAATATTTGTGGTTGCTTGTTTTTACTGCCGTAAAAATATGATAAAAGTAAATTCCGATATGTATTTATTGCGTTTATGTAAAAAAAATCGTTTGTATTTCAACAATTATTTTTATTTTGGATCGTAGACTTTGTGGTTGTTTTCTGTTTCTCGAGCACTAATTTGAATTTATACAGATGCAATCACATGAACGATGACGTCATTCAATTGTTTCGCCGGAAGTGCATTTGTCATAGAGAAATCAACATAACGACGCAACGCAATGCAACTTGCCCCACTCCGTCCTTTCGCGCCATAAACAATGTCACATGACGCCAGTATGCTGCGACGTCACTTCGCCGGAAGTGTACAAATTTAAATCGAAAAGCCCGCGCTTATAAAAAAATGCATTGTGCATACAAGGGAAGGATCTTTAACGAGCACCGGCACATCAATTTGACATGGTTCGTAATAGCTACATTTTGAAGCCAAATTTATAAAGAATTCTTTCAACATTTTCATGAAGTAAAATAAGGCTTACAAGTCTTGAGGTGCGTTATAAGTCTTATAACCATACTGACACATATGCACACACTAATTTGAAAACAACAGTATGTATAGACAAATTTCACTATAATTAACGGACCAACGCAGCAATTGCTTTGTAGCCACGAAATTAGTTAATAAAAAAAATATGACTAGCCTTACATTCAAGTAGCGGAGATTGACAATTTCCCTTGGCATGCTTAAATATTTAAAATACACATACAAAAAATAATTATACTATGTTGTTATGCATTGACGGATGAAGTGATATTCGTATTAAAAGAGATGAATGCATGTGCTTATAAAACCTTGTTTCAAATAAACATTGAAATAGTTTTTATAGAAAGGTTTCATATATTTTTGTAGGAATGATGAAATGTCGAAAATGTAACATAAATTTGAAGCCGATTTTGAAAAACATTTAATGAGTTCACAATTCTTGGTAGAATGACATCACATTATAAAGTCTATTTAGAATTCATCATTAATAATACTTCTTCGCAAAGTGAAACCGGTCTTGAGCATAGTATATTTTTTGAATGTCGCTATGCTTACGAAAAAATCCATTAATCGATTGGAAAGTCAATTTATGAAACTATCCGTACTGAAATTCCACTGAGTGAACACCGCACGCGAAGCCGACGACGTTGACTACTCGGCTACAGGTTCATAAATCTTATACTATTGGTTGAGTTTTCTAAAACAATTTTGTCATAGAGATGCAAAGCCAATCATAAAAGAATTCAAAATTAGTAAATACTTTGCGAGTTTGATTCACGTGTATGTGTAAAACTTCAAGTGTGAGAGACAGGCGATATAGTGCAAGTGAAAAGAATATAAAAACATGAAAAGCGCTCATTATTTATGTAGTCCGTAGAACGATGAGTTTTTCTGTTGTGACATTATCTGTATGAATATAATATACTTTACAATCTTGGCCTCTCCCGGAATTTAGAGTATGGTTTTATATTATCTAATACAATTTTCTGAATACAAATTGATGCTTGAAAGAGAGCTACAAGAAAACAAATAAATTTAACTTATTCGATTATTCGCAAATCATTCGTTGATAATTTTGTATTGTTATTTTAGTGCTTGACTGAATACAACTCTCTTTGTTTCTGTTGAATCTAAATTAAGGGTGTAAATGGGTAGTAAATAACGCCGGTTAGATTTATTTAAGGAAAGGATAAACGTAGCAAGCTCAAAATGGTATAATTATCGATATGGACTTTTATGCACATTTCGTGGTCTTAAAGTTTACCGTTCGAAGGTTTTTAAACAACAGAATAGCAAGCGTACAACCATAACAGCTCTTTCTTTGTATAAAAGATAGTGGTAGTATTTCAATACCGAATTGAACAAAGGATGAAGGATATGATAAAATAAGGTAAACCATAAATATTAGTCAGATAAGGCACTCCCAATGGTGAGTAAGCGTTTATTTTTTTAGATTTCCAACCTGATATAATTTTTATTTATTCAATAGAACAATACACTGATAAAAAAGTCGTGGCCAGGGAAACTTTTAGTGCATCATTTTATTTGACATTTTTACAAAATATACGGATAAATAAATGTATAGTTAGTAAGGTATTGCTCTAACAATGGACTTGCAAATTGTTTCCCTATAACATCGGCTTCTGAGCTAGGGGGTGCTTACTAATTCAAAGCGGGGCGCAAAAGGTTGAACCTTTTAATTCAGTATTGCTTCGTATATACTTGCATAAAATTTCCGACGTACTGAAATAATTTTTAACATTTGTAGCGTCTGCTACTGCATATAGCGGCTAATTTAATGTTGTACTCACTAGATTTTAATGTGGAGAATACAAATTATGCACTTTGAACACTTTGAAAGTTTTTTACGAAGAAATTGAAACATTAATCCAATATTATGCCAAAAAATCGGTAGTGCTGGATAAAGTTGGTAAGACACTAAGCTGTCTTCCTATTTTTACATAGATAGCGTTTTTGAAGTACTAAAATGCATAATTTACAACCAATAGTTTGTTGTGAGGAAATCTAAAGATAAATCATAAAAATCGTCATCTGGAGACAGCGGTCAATCGTCACTTATGTTAGTTGGTATTAGTATGACCACAAGACTGGGGTCACTAGAAAGACAAATAATAAATACCAAACAACTACTCATCGATTATTTCTTACACTTGTAAATTTTACAAAATTCCAAGAACCTTAAATATTGTAAGAATGACATGTGTAAGGTCTATTGGCCGCAGTGAATGAAAATATAACAATTTTTTTAAACTTAAATCAATCATACATTTATTGCAATTATAAATGTATTTAATTTTATAGAAATTAAATGAAAGACAATTCACAAATATTACCCAAAGCTAATGTGAACAATGATCTTGAATTTCCTTGGAGTTTCAGAATCATGTAGTTTTTAATTTAATGAACTAAATATAGGTTTCTTAACATATTATTCAAATTATTATGTTTGAAAACACTGTTCGCATAGACATGTATTTAGTGACACACCCTGGTTTTTGTTAAGTATAAGTGTCATTAGTGTCCTGAACTGAAATCGGCCAGCGGCAACAGCAATATTTCGCAGAAAAGGCTCTTTCTTGTTGCCAGGCGTTCAAATAGCCCCCGGTTACGTCCGCTGGACGAGTCCATTTTTACGGATAAGGGTAGCTCCAACTTTGCAGGGAGTTTTTTTGAATTTTTGTAGACAGTCGATTACGGTCTGCCGAGCGGGACGAGCTGCGCTCTCGTGGCGGAGGTGACGTGACGACGTGAATTGTTTGTTTTTTTTATTTGCATTGGACTTAATTTAAAATCGTTGTGTCATTTGTATTATAACTTAAAGTAAATTCAGTTGCTAAGTAAATGTAAATGTAGAATCAATTTTATGTGTTACGATTTATATATTTGTGTAATGTTCAACCACTGCATCTTGAATGGAAAATAAATAAGTTTTGAACCGGATTTGAAATGGTGTTTCTGAGATCAGCCCTTCCAGGACTCCGGATAACCAGCCGCTCGCCTCTCTTCGATCCGGGGTCTTCTCATTAGGTACATGTGGCTACACGAGACGCAGTTTGGCGACCGCTATAATTAAAGACGTCTAAGTCTGTCGATGCTCTGAAAAAGTCAGTTTAATCTTATCACATAATCACTCCTCACTGGGCATCGATGATTTCATGAATAATTAATTAATTATTCGATTTTATAAATTCCAGCGCAAATTTAATGTTCTAGAGAACGAGAAAAATATCAGTTATAAAGAAGCTACATTTGCTGGCGCGGACAGATGTTTTCGAGTGTAACCATACTGGCGGTATTAATCGCGTATTGGTAAGGGCCATGTGCAACACTCTCAGCGAATATAGCATTAGGTTAGTCTTAGGGTGACCCAATGACCTGAGTGCTAATGCGTTTGGAAACATCCACCCTTGCAATGATCTGGCGGCACGTTCAAATCTACAAATAGCACAACATTTACATTCTCGAGATTTCTATGCCGAGTCGGAACCTTCGACTCATTATCTTCTTCCATGTATACATTGTATACCATCCATGTGTTACTTTATCACAATTTAAATAAAGCACATAAATATTAGTCAATCATCATAACTCAATAGTGAGATTGACGTGTTAGTTTATACTGCCTCGATGAGCAACAAATTATGCTATCTGTCAATTTAGGGTATTTTGATCTTCTAATTAATTACTTTATCGGCGTCCGTGGCGCAGTCAGGGAATGATAATATCGCGTTCGGTCACGTGAAAAAACTGTATGTGAACTAAATATTAATGAATATTGTGCCGTTTGTTCGTTAGAAAGAACTCTCTGTCAAACCTTTTAGCAGTTTTATCTATGCGTTATATGAAAAACTTCATGTGACAAGGCCGAATCGAAGAGGGGCGAATGTTTGGTTATCACCGTCTGGGAGGTCTGGGATCTCAAGCAAACACCATTTCAAATCCAGTTCATCTCTTATTTAATTAACGAAGATGCAGTGGTTTATTACACAAAATATCAATAACACATGAATTTACCTTTAAGTTATAATGCAATTGACACAACAAACGATTTTTAATTTAAATTAAGTCCAATTTCAAAACAAACAAAAACAATTTATAATTACTTGCGATGCAGACTCGTCCGCTGGACGCTGTCTAATTTTTAGCTATAGCCCTAAGGCCCCTAAGTCAACCGATTGCTTTTAACGACAATAACTCGGTTAGATTACCAAGAATCATTGCCATTAAAGCTGTGCGCTGTCAGTTATGGCCCCTAATAGAACTTAAACTTAACAAACAAAACCACGGTGTGGTCACATGCTTATTTACGGATATTGTATAATTTGTTATTCCAATGCAAAATTTATGGACGGTAAAAAAAGAAGTGGGAAGTAAAGGAACGTAGCTTTCCTGCAATACGCTTGTATAAAGTTGGTGGAAGATCAATATGCTGGAAAACAATTTATAATTCGATCACCGACCAAGTCAACTATTATTCTAGTTCTATGAGGTTTGCCTTATGATTAATTCCAGTTTAATTGTGATACATGTGATATCATGACACACAACTACATAACTATATGCGGCATACTTAATTAGAACACAAAAACATAAGCCTTTTTTAAACAAAAATTGCTTAAACATTTGAATACGGATTAAAAAATAAATGAGTAATGAAAGATTAGTCAATTTACAATTCCATGTAATTTCATCAAACTTCGCATAGATACCAAAATTGAAAACAACATTTTGACATCAGCGTGCACAAGTGCAATCTGCAAGGTACGATATCACCTTTAGTGGTAATCATGTCTTACTTTATTTATTTGCTCGTTGGCACACGTAACACCCCATGCTTTCATTATATCGGCGGTGATTACGTCAATTGGTTAAAACACAGTGGATATGCGATTTCCCTTTATTGAAGGTAGCACACAATATGTCATGCTGTGTGTGACATATTATTATGGCTACGTTTCTATTGATGCCCGAGTCTACATAATTTAGCAACGTTGTTTCTTCGCGACCATTGCGATAAAACTTGCACTCCCTGTGAGTTTGCATTTTTTTGCGTCTCTGACTGTAGTTGCTTCATATAACTCGGCAGTCGGCTCACGCGCCCCGTTAGACTAATACGCGCCCTTACAATGAAACTTAATTCCCTCGTAATAATTTAAGAAATAATATACTATGTGTAACTGTGGCACTCAAAATATATTAAAATACCAAACAATGTTTAATATTACGCTACCTTATTGTTGTACTTAAGGTCATTCGGTTTTTGTATTTCCAGATTTGAGAAAACCTATTAAGAGCATTTCTAATGATAAATTACCTAATAATACTCTTTAGTATTCTTTCTTTTTTTAGCTATATTTAAACAAATAAACGCCGTTCGATCCCGCTTTGCAGTGCACCTTATCGCTATTTTTCAGAAACTTTTCTACTCACTACATATTTCTTAATGGTATTTTAAATGTTCAACAGATACAAAGAATTTTACCTAATACGTGCACTCGACCTTTATTTCTTTACGGTTTAAGGAATTAATTAAAATAAACGAAAGAAATATTCGATTTATATTACGGGGACAAATTTTGAAAGGATATGAAAACTTAATTATGAATAAAAAAAGTTATTAATTGTTGATGAATATTTGTATAGAGATAAAATTTCCCTCAAACCAACCGTTACTATCGTACTTATCTAAGTTGTGAATCATCGTACTTAAAATTCTGGTTCTTTCTCCTCTTGATACACCTGATTTTGTTGACTGTTACATTTGGTAAACCACCATGTAAACTAGTAATCATTATATTATATGTGAATGTATTAATCTAACCATCTTTATAATATACAGTTGCCTATAGGTGGCTGAAAACCCTGTTTACCAACATTTCAACTTTCATGTTTTCTCACATTCAGTCATACGTTAAGTTTGAACAATATCTACTAAACCAAATCTTTAAAACGCTTGGCAGTAGCGTGCTTAGAGAAGAAAACAAACAAACGCTATTTGCAAAAAATGACGATAAATTATTGATTCATTTTGACAACAAAATGAAACTATCAGCGTATCGGTAGTCTGCGCAGAAATGTAAAGACATGAATATTAAGTGTGTGCCAGTTATCGATTTAAAAAAAGCATATAGTTTTAAACTGATTTCTTTGTTTACAGAGACTAGAAAACGATTAGATTTGAGTATACGGAAATTTCAATGTCAGTATGCAATATGATACAGGGCTGTGCAGTCCTTTAACGCTTAGCACCTGGATAGACAATATATTGCTTTTAAGGAAACCGATCGCCTGCACGGATAGCCGTTGGCGATCGTTAACTCTGAAGCTTTATTTTTAATATTTATGGACAATATTTCCGGGATTTTATTTTACAATAATGTACTTATAGGATTAAACATGCTATAGAATTTTACAATATGTAAATTACAGCAGATGCCTGCTTTTGATGATGTTTTTAATAATATCTGCACTCTTTACATACTCCGTATATTTGAGGGAGCCATTTGATATGGAGAGTCTGTATCAGTGTATTGTTAGCGTCAACGCCCTTTTCAGTGTTGTGACCGTCGTTTCACAGAAGTGAAGGATAGAACTATTCAAATAAAAAATATTTTTACCATCATGAATCAATTCAATAAAAAATCTTAAGTATATAGTGATATTATAGTAACAATGCTTTAAATAATACTACCGCTTTATATTATAATACTAGTGAGTACCCGGCATGCTTTGCAATGCCACTCAAAGAAAGAAAGGGTTTGTGTTTTAATTCTGTTTATTGAACTGCTTTTGGGTTAGAGGTCTGCACAGGCCGAAATTTCATAGACTTACCCGGTTCGAGCCCATCATCCTCAGGTCTGGCCCGACCCGAACCCGAGTTTCAATATCACACTTGTTATAACACAATATTTTCGTTTTTCGTCTGGTGCGTACACGAATAAATCAGAAGGTTTTTCCTATATGTCGCTGTATGTACGTATTTGATTCTTTTTTTCAATTTATTTCTTCAGAACCCTTCACGGGTGTGTGCACAACAACTCACCGAAGTTTCATCGAAATCGTATGAATGGTAAAGGAACGCGTAAAGGACAAACAAACATTTATTTTATATAATATTTCCCGGCATGATCACAATAAGTCCTTCCTGAAAGTTTCGTCATGATCGGTTGAGTAGTTTAGGAGCCTATAAGATCCGGACAAACCAACAAACAGACATTTATTTTTATATATATATAGATGGTGACAACAGAAATGAAAGTGATATTTTATAAACCATTATAGGCATGACGCAGGTCGTGATTATTGGTAAGTTTTAAGTAATATTATTTATTGGTAGGTAATCGAAAAGTTGATTCAGATATTGCACCAAATTATGATGATCCCACAGATTTTATAAAATTATTTTTTACCCATGAGCTGATAAGCTCAATAGTTAAAAATACTGATTATTATGCAAAGAACTGAATTCAATTGATTCAATTGACTGAAATACCAATTGATTAAAAGCTTATATGAATTCTATATGAATCAAAATCGATCAATTATACAAAAAAATATGAGAGGTGAGGATACTGACTATCAACATTACGTAGTAAAACGTTGATATGGTAGGGAAAACTTTGCTTCCAGAGATTAGAAGTCTCCGTGGTCAATTTTTAAATTTTGTACAAAAAAAAAATAAGAAATCAATGACTCATTTTGATTTTATTGACAAACTAATAATTCATCAATGTTTATTAAATACGTGTTAAATATACATATTTTTCCCATGTCCGCTCCCAACGTGGAGCATATGGTCTCCTAATGGAGGTATCTCAACAGAATTTTCTATTCTCAACGGAAGGACTGCATGTTACTCAGTTGCTCAACCTCTCTTTCTTCGAAGAAAATGGGATAGAAGGATATGGCTAAGACAGGAGTAGTGGTTAGCTAATCGCTACACCTCGTCAGGATCGGATAGGTGGGAGGGAGTTTACGACGTCATAAACACTCCATAAATCGAATGAAAGATTATGAAAACCGTCCGCATCGGGAATTGAATCCGAGACATTCGTAACCGTAGTTAAATATATATTTGTATGTGTTAATACTGTAAACATATTTAACATAAAAGTTTTAAAAGATTCAGAAGCTTCAAAAACACCGTGTATCCGCAGTGTATTCTGATCAGCAAATGTCCACCTTCTGGGAAGGTTTATCCTTTGTTTAATTTGTTTAAATCTTTGTTCAAGATACTAAGCAATAAAAAAAGGAATATTGACCAATCATAAACAATTGTTGGTAATAAACTTTTAACAAGGGTAGGTACCATGTAGCTATTGGCAGTGCACAACGAAAAACAATTAGCAGGCAGATAACAGTTTTCGTCCTTGAACACACAATGCCAGCGGGTATTCATAAAGTTGTTGTTTAAAATTTTTCTCTTAAAGTAAGACGGTAATAAAATGTCAAATATTCCAAAATTACGCATTAAATAATAAAAATAAAGTCAAATTCACAATTCAGTACAGCTTAGTGATTGTTTTGGCTTCAGTTAGTTGAATTTAATTATTTTTCAAAAAATGAATCCCAAATAAGCTACATGATATTATGGTTACCATTGGGACTAAGCAGGTTGTCTTAAAAATATTAACTTCATTTGTTCAAAAATGCATTCTATTTTCTGAAAAAATGAGTAAAATTTGGACCCCAGAGTAGACTATTAGTATTGAGTAAATCTCATAAGAGGGCAAAGTGTTTAAAATCTGCCGACTCCGACTCTAACTGCGTGAAGGTCTCGGTCTCGTAACGCCGTGGCGTGACGCGAGTTTGCACGTATGTGCTTACTGTGTTGCTACCCCTAGCGAATTATTGTAGCAAACCAATCAAGCTGTCAAATCGAGAGCGATTCAAACACGAATGTACACAATATACTTAGAATACATTTTACTCAAACTTTATCTGTCTCCTGAAACGCATTGTCCTAAATATCACTCATTTCCCGACGCTAACTCCAAAGTCCAGGTATAATAGAAAGTACGGAACACGTGGATCAGGTCAAGCCTTTAAAACGATAGAAGACACCTTCATCTTATAGATGTATCTATCATATGAAGTGGACGCCTTACGAGCCACTGTCTTGATCCGATGTCATTCCTCCCGTCGCAGTCGGGTTTTATTTTACTCGACGCGACAGTTCATTTTATTTTTAGACCGACCGAGGAGCGGATAGTGCATGGGCGAGAGAGCAAGTCGATGCGTACAGTGTGATGCACTCGCGATGTGCGTATCTATCTATCCATGCTTGTACACTCAGATAAATACAAGGATGCCGACTGGGGAATGCTTACGTAAATATAAATGAATGTCCAAATGACGGTCAGTCGTATACAAAGTCAATATATATTATCTAATCAAAGGATACTATAGACATACACCTTTATCACTGTGTTTATCTTGAGATTCTAGAGATAACTATTATTTGTGTCTTTCAATAATCTTCTGATGGAACAAGTAAATGATTCATAAGATGGGAAAATGACCTCCCACCAATAACGTCTTCCCTGTTTTTATCACATCCTACCCTACCGAATAATGTAGATAAACGGGATGTAGGCAGAGAGCGACTTGCTAACAACTAGTCATTAAACTTACAGTGTAGAACAAATATTTCGCTAGCAAGTAATGCCTCAGATATATATAAAAAAAAACACTAGAGATAAGCTCAGAAGAATTTCAACAATGTCAATGAAATCAACTGGAGGATAAGAGACATCACAACCGTACACAAAATCTCAAATTGAAAAAATCAAGATTTGATATTGACATTGCCAGGAACATTTTTACTGTTCAGCGACTCATCCTACTTCATTCCACTTTCTGAAAATATAGATTGAGCAAGTGATTAACAACCAGTCCTCGATAAATACATTACTGCTGAAATAATTCACTTCGTCACATGGTTAGAAATATACAAATTATTCGCCAGCATAGTTAAACCTGTTAGGCTTTGAAAAGCATTATATTTTGCGTTTACTTGCGATGCGATGCACCCGAGGCGCGAATACAGTAGCGGCAAACCATAATACAATAAACATTACATTATTATACGCAATTCTATTATAACTGTATTGTCTGTACATTGAGATCTAATCGCCGGAGTGTTGAACTAACTTATAAAAATTGCAGTACTCTTTTAAATCACTAATATGATGAGGGCCGGTTTCACTAGGCAAGTTAAACTTATCTGATGAAATATAGCTGGCTATAATAGCAGTATATTCTATCGCTTGAATTTATAACATTTACGTACAAACGTTAGCACATATTTTTTCGGGCATGGATTTGTTTGTTTGTATTGTTGCGCCGCGTGCCACTGCCAATTGGCGTATTCAATGCATTTATATAGAGGAAAATAGCGGCAGAATAAACAAAACCATTGAATATAAATACAGCGGGCAGAGGGAACACATGGTGCGCCAGACTGACGGACGGATTTATTTTGAACTGAACCTTACTATGTATTACATTTGTTTGCACACGATGCAATTACCATACAAAGAAACAACTGATACAAATATACTCAATGAAAGTGAAATGAGTATAACTCAGATATTGTATAGCGTGGATACATTTTATTATAATTCAAGTTAATAATACCTGATTGAGACGGGACTGCGAAGAGTTTAATTTCCATCCGAAGTATGTATATGAATTTATTATGAAAAAATGTTACAATAAACAAGGAAGAATTTAAAGTAGGTATATTAGATCCGTGTTCCCTAACCAGTGGTCCGCGACCCAGTGCCGGCCGCGAACAATATGCCAAATTTCAAGAAATTCGCCATGAAAAAATATTAAATATATGATTTTTCGTCTGCACGTTTACTTGCATTTTTAGTTATCGGTAAATAATAATAATTGGTAGGATGACGCGACACGTTGGTCGCTGGTTATGTCAGAATCAAAAGTCATAAATCTTCTCAGGTACACTTAGAGAGATCGGAAATATTTGCTCTTAGATAGTGAACCCAGATGCAAAACCCTACTTAAATATATTTGTAAGAATTTCATATGTATATTTGTTAGTGATGTTCATTTGTCAAGATTAAAAAAATATTATGTAAAAAACCAATTTTTATTTCAGTATTAGGGGTCTGCGAATTTTTTTCCTTTTTTACCGGTCCGCAGGTGTAAAAAGGTTGGGGAGCACTGTACTAGATGACATCAATTTCTTACCATCAGCCTAAATCTTCATCAGATTCAGTGTCTGATTTTTATGAATCATTGTTTTCTCAATCTTCCTAGAAAATGCCTTCTTTTTTGTTTTTTAAGCGATAATAATGTGTCGTCAGACAACGCAATCCGAATTCAGAGATTCCAAAAAAAAATGAAAACATGCGTCTTATATAGAAATACGGTACTTGAGTTATTAAAAGAGAAGAAAAAGTCGGGTGCGTAGTTAGCGTCTTTGGCTTGGGTTATGGTGTTCACCGGTTCGAGTCCCAAAGACAGTTTCAATAAATATTTTTTTCGATAGATTTATTGAATTCTGTTCGAAGGTATGGATGTTTGTGATGTCTAAAGTTCCCTACCAAAATCATCAAAGCCATCCAGACAAAAATATATATCTTCAAGCGGTAAATGTGTTTCGATGCGAAAACGTTCTGTGTTAAAACTTGTTATCACACCATAAGTATACCTAACACATACCATATATATACTTTCCATGTTTTGGAGCATGGAGAATAAGCAGAAACACGATACCATGCTTTCTGGGTGATCGATTTATAGAGTTTAACGGGCAGTAGCATACTCTCTTCGAAAAAGAGAGATTGAACAACTGAGTAACAAGCAATGCTCGTAGAAAAACTTCTGTTGAAATACCGCCATCAGGAGACTATATGCTCCATATTTGGAGCGGACATGGTTATAAAAATTAAATTCAAGAGACAGGTTTAGGTCAATATTTACGATTAGGAATTTCAAAATATTCAGGTCGTTATTGGAAAGTTACGAAGAAACTATATGTTCAATAAGGTGTAGCTTAAATTAAATTTCTGTGAGTAGTAAGTATTATTACTAAAAATTAGAAGACCTAAGAAGTACATTTAGTTTATCTGTTTCGCGGAGTCGATTGTTATTCAGAATCCATAAAAGTGTCAAGTGTGCAAATGCAAATGGTGGCCGCAAGAAGTTAACGGTTATTGAGAATATATTGCCGGTCGATTCAACCGTTATCGGCCGCGAACATTGATTGTTGTTACCATGAACGTCTAATAGAGCCATGAATACGAAAAAAAAAAACTTTTTTATACCGGGATCAAGGAATTTAAAAAATTTCATCCCGGGAGGATTACTATAAAATTACTATGCATGTGGAAAAATAAATAAAAAAACAGTAGGAAAAAACTAAAGTTACCAAAATAGACTACCTTACTTTGATATCACGAAGAGATTGAAATTCACCATCGATTGAGAGTTGTGTTTCTTGGTCAAAAGTGTTATAATGAAGCTTGCTTGCTTTTCGCAATGTTATATTAAAACTTGCAATCAAATAAAAACCTCTAACATCCTTTTCACATTTTTAGGCCATGTTTATAAAACATTCAGCCTGCGAAGATTTTTTTTGTAAATACGATATCAAATCTAAGAACAAGAAACTCCTTAAATATTCGAGATATATTTTTTAATGTTTTCGATCGATTCGGCGGTAAGTTAGTGGAAATTCATTTTTAACAGCTTAATGGCCGCGGACTCGTATTTGAGTCCTCGAAGAACTTTTGTTGCTGTCCGTCGACTCATATGCGAGTCCTACGTCATACATTCCATTCTAAAAAATTAAAATGTCTTGTGTCTCCCTCCCCACGCCTAGTAGAAAGAAATAAACCCACCCCCATTCTTCATTTTTAAGTTGAGAATTATAATCATTGTTTACCTAAGAAATAGATAACATTGCGATATAGTTAGTTTGAAGACGCTTCTTAATGAAGCGAATCACGTGTCACATTTGGTAACATGGCTGGTGGAATAACTAAGTTATACATTTTAATGTTATATCGCTTGAGACATTTTTCCATTGCTAGCGGCGTCATATTTTGAATTTCAACATGGTTTAAATACGATTTTACTAATCATTAGAATTGATTGAATTGAACAATCTCGAGTATTTCACCGAAAGAAAAGAAGTAGTATTTTAGAATTGCAATCATATAGCGTTAACGTAAAAAAAAAACAATTTGGCATATCAAAACATAATAGATATTTCGGCAATTCTCTTAATAATTATTTATATCAATTGGAAACGTAATTCTATGAATACAAATGATGCATTTAGGAAGAAGCTCGAATAATAATTATCGTAAAGAAAGTGTGCCACGTAATTTATGCAAGTTTATCGTTGTGCGGGTTAAACACAATCCGGCCAAAAACAGATAGGAAACTCATATTGCATATGACTTCGATGTTAGCGTTTTCAATTCCATTTGCATCATTGATGAAGCTGATAATTCTTGATATTTAACTAAAATATTAAATAAGAATAAGGCTGAAAGGTCAAACTTGTTTTTTACATAACGCACAAAACAAATTTTCATGCAAAATAATAAAAAATGAGAAGGGATAGTAGATTTCACGTTAACTGTGCCAATGTCGCATATTGATGTGCTTAATTGTAGTATTGATATACGTTTTTATTTTTGGAAATTTAAGTTACATACCTTTTATCTTAAAATTTGGGGAAATTGGGGATTTTTAACTCAGTTGATTTCAGTATGTATTGAATTGAATGGCCAACACTATAGATTTCAGCCGTTTTTCTACTCGTTCTCAAATACTAAGGAAATAATTCAATAAAAATGGACATTTGAAAACAACACAACTACAATCCATGGTAAATATATTTTCGAATCGATTTATGCATTTGTGTTAAGAGGTATGGATGCTGCAATATTTCTTGCAATGCAACTCCCATCCACCCGATCCTATAAATATGGCGTATTGACAGCGGTTAGCTAACTAGTAGTACTTTCCTTGTCTTATGTCCTCTTGAGGCGTAAAAAATAAAAAATAATATTACCATAAAGTTCTTTTTTACGAAAATGCTACTTTACAGGTACGGAAAATCATTCAATAAATTAGTTTTTATAAGTGTTAATAGACAATTAAAACAAAAAGTCAAGACTTAACAAACGTTTCTCAAACGTAATAAAAGATCATATTGTAGAATATGTCTCTCTCTACAGTGCCATTATATGCTACATTTATCGCTGATTGATATTTATTTATTCTCTTTCCACCGAGGCTCATAATGCAATATAATCGATATTTGTGAATTGCGATACTGTTGTGTATTGTAGGGGCGCAATTCGATTGACTTGATCAGGGTAGCAGTCGAGAGAGAGAAGATTGTCCTGATTGTGGTCAACCTTCGATAAGACGTAGATAAACAGGAAATAAACTGCAGTGGTCGTTTTGAATTGTGATTATAATTGTGTAACGTCATTATTAATCACTGCACAATAATTATTATCTGAAAAACTTTCTAATGAGCCCTGGACAAAGGAAGTATATAATAATAATAAATAAAATTCATGAAATATTATCTGTAGCGGATAAGTCGTTCTGATTAATGAGAGCACGAAATCGTGCAAAACGTAAAAGGACATGTGCGCTGTATTAATTTTGCACAATGAAGAATCTACGGACCAAATAGTGTGCCAATCTAGGAAATGATGTTTTGTTATGAATTATTATGACAAAACCAGAAGAACAAAAGAACCGTTGTTGGAAATAAGCCGCTAATTTGTGGACAATAGAGTTTTGCAAAACTCTTTGTCTTAATTTAATGACGTTGACATTTAAAATGTCTTGTTAAAATAATTACATAACTATACATATTGCATTGTGATTAAAATTGAAAATTTAAAAAAATTAAGATGGAATACGGTAAATAATGATGCCACCGTTATCAGTGAAATTAATCACGTAGAAATAATGTATGAAATTAAAGAAAACATATATATTTTTTACAAGAACGCATTAAAGTACAACAAAAGACGGCAAACTTCATACTACAAATGTCCAGTAAAATTTAAAAAAAAAACCGGAAAAACTAGTTCTTGCATGTGACCCAGACTTTTTAAGAATATTAAAATTTCATTTTCAAAGGATATCTACATATTGAGGCGAGAAATTAAAAAGCTGTCGCGATGCTGCTTGGATTATTATAAAGTGAATAAATATGTTCTAATTAAATATGATATACACTAATCGTTTGGTCTCAAAATAACAAATTTTAAAATTTTGGTAGGACAAAAAATATTAGACTCAAATTAGAGGTAAAAACTATCAACGTATTCAGTTCTAATATTATTTAATAAGGTTGATAGCTATCTCGGCATCACGTCTTCGCTTTACTCTGACGTTTCTTACTGACTTATAGAAATCCATAATATGTAATGTCTTCAGCGTGTGGAAAGATAGCACTTTACTAACACATTATGTTAAATGGAATAACCATACATATCTAATAATATCAATTTTGGCGTGTAATAGTTTTTGTCAAACGGACCTAACCTACATTACACGTGGCCTATTTAGAAATACATCGTTGACTATACGTTTAGTAACGAATATTATCAGAGTTCTTTGTATTTTTGCGCATGAATTTTGATCAAAACGATTGATAGTTGGCAGCCGAAGATGTTTAAAATCCGGGGCCATGGATACGCCGTTCGTCGAACTCTCCTAATGAAAAGACGATGCAACAAAAGTTGTCGGCCTGCACATGGCGGATGTTAGACACATCGCATCAACATCTCACTCCAAATAATAATTGTTAATTTAATGCATGCACAATACCGGGATGTGATAGTCATCTCGAAAGGCGCCAGTCGAATCCACACTTAGTTCGAGTAGTTGGATGAGTAACGCAATATGCAAGTAACACGGAGAATTAGCAAAGAGAATGATATTTAAAATGCATTGTAATAAACAACTACTAAGATGTTACATGATTTTATTGTGAGTGACGCCTGTATTAGTCGGAATGTGTTTATCAATTTTCAGTTTAATAAAGCGTTCATTTTCCGTGATATAACTAATCCATCACTACATAATTAGGGATTGTGATTGCTGCGTCACCGAAACCAAAATGGAGGTATCTAAAATTAGGCGAATCCGAAATTGTAACATAATGAATCAATCACATTTTTTTAATGATTTATTGTTTCATGATGAATTAATATATTTTAAAAATGAAAAATTCCTTTCATTATTGACTTTTTAATGAAATGTTTCAATTAAAAAAAAACAATAAATTTGAGTTATTTATGAAAATTCGCCTTTTCATTCGCAGGCACTCATATTGCAATCCCTATACGTAATGCTGTACAGTGCAGCTGTTTTATTAAATAATTTCAATTACGTTGATATATTTATTGCTGTATGTTAAGATGATGTGTTTTATGTAATCCTTCTTATGGAAGAGTTTTTTAATTTTTTCCTGTATTACGAGTTTTCATCATATTTTTTTCCCTTCTCAAATTCCTTGATATTAAAATACGAAAGTTAGCGCGATGGATTAGCTAACTACTTGTCCTGCCAAAATCCTTTAATCCTTACTCTCTCAGAAAAAGAGGTGGAATAACAAGCAGTTTTCGTAGAACAAGAAGAATGCCTACATTAGGGGTCCATACGTAAAAAATTCGAAGCGAACATGGTGAAAAATATGTTGAATGTATTTAGATTGCATTGTATGCCGCGGCGATTTCGCGCACGCTGTAATGTCACATACAAATGTATGAAAAATAAGTTACACTTGCGGTAGGTAAACTAGCGACATTTTCAGGAAGCCTGAAAACAACGGTTTGCTTTTAAAAACACAATGAGAACTTGTAGGTTATAATATTTATGTAATCTCAAATGTAATGCGGATTGTTACGAAATTTTGTCAGCTGTGATAGGTTGTAAAGAATTCCAGAACATACAGAGAATCCACAACAGCCAATAATTATTCATATATAGATAGAATTATATCATTTTATTAACTCTAAAAAAACATTTTAATGGATTGGTTGAGAATATAAAGTTTAATTGAAAAGTGTCGAGATGTAATCTATAAACCCTTCACTTCCTTCACTCACTCTGTTTAAATTGCAGTGTATGATTTTTGCATTACGATAAGATAAACATTACCAAGTTAATTAGAGCAAATATATTGACATTTAAAAACACCTAGGCAACAGTTGGTAGTTATGACCCAGTTCGAGGTGGAGGTACATTTTCATCGTAGAAGGTTAGTTCTTATTATTCTGTAGCGAAAATGCATTCGGATGTTTGTGATTGGACAATAATTGAAGAAAAATATAAGCAATTAATTGATATGGCCGAATAGCCAATGGCGTGTTTAATGGCGTAGAAATGTTAATGGAACGCAATTATTCGAATCGAATTGTTATTGTATTTCACGGTATACAGCTGATCTATATATAAACCAATAGGCTAGAACCTAGCCTAAAAATCCTGTACATATTTCATATTGACAATAATAAATACCGATAAAGAAGTTGTTACAATTAAAAGCCTAATACCGGTAAACATACGAAATTTTACGAAAATATTTACTGTTAATGTAGTCAAACTATATCAATTGTTAATAAAACGATGTTTTGTTTATTGAATGCTAAAGTATACTAAAGATTCATCAAGACTGAGGCATATGGCAAATGAAAAATGACAAAAATACATGTATACAAAAAAACAATATTTCGATTGCAATTTTTATCCAAAGAGTCATCAGAAGGCATTGCAATCTGATTCAGCAGTCGTCACGATCCAGGTTGCCTCAATAGTATTTTTATTTAGCACGATCGAAAAGTTTGTCGGATTGACAATGTATTTTTTCACTTCCTCCGTGCATGGAATTAATAAATACAGAATGTAAGGCCGCCATTGATAGACAGACCAATCATCTATTGTCACTTGCTATCCGTCGATTGATTGCCGAATGCTAAAATGTACTGAATACAAATTCGATGCTCAGTGTTAGAATTCAAGAAATCATCAAGTGACAACTGCAATAAATCAAATAAAAGTTTCCAAAGAGATGTACGCGACAGTTGTCGCAACGTGTTGTCGTTGTTGTATTGGTTCCTCGAATATCCGTTTTGACGTTGATGCAGTATAATGTATTTTCACAATAGCGCACATACATAAATTATAACGAATATTTTTAAATATTATTTTTAGACGTTCAACGAAAGACAATTTTTAAAATCTATTAATGCTCGACGTTATGCGGGGAAATATCTACCTCACAAATATATATAGATATATACATAGAGGTAGATATTATGACTGTTGGTACGTACTAGTCGGACAAATAAATTAAAAATGATAGTAAATTTGAGTTATTGAGATTTTAATGAAATTCCATCAAGCACCCTCAGTCGATGTCTTAAATTATAAAAATGATAGCATCAGTCTTCACCCGTCAATTGTCAAGAAAAAAGTCGAAAGTAAAAAAAACTCGCTAACTGCTCTTCTATCTTCGCACAAGATGATAACATGAAAAATGGCGTATCTATTTCGTCGAGATATTATATTTTGTCCGATTGCAATCTAGTTTTCTGTTGATCACTGGATTTACTCAATTTATTACGCAACTGTTACGGCAATTAAGAAAACACAAGACTTAAAGAAGTATCTGTACAGGTAGGTGTATTCACAGATATTGGTTTGTGATACGTAGCTATCCGTGTATATATAATATTAGGTAATCCCGGAATTAATGTCGTTTTTTCAATAGACCACTTTGGTTCAGTATTTTTGGGTTTGTTGACAGCAAAGACGTGTGTTATAATTTTTTTCTTCTTTGTGATCCTTTGCCTTTATTTTAAGCAAAAAAATCTCTTCTACCACATCTACAAACAATGGCAGAGACGTGTCCTTCGGAAATACATTTAAGAAGCTGTATGCTGTTTTTGTTTCATTGAAAAAAAACTGCACCAAGCGCAATGGAATCCAATTGTGACATTTACGGTGATATACTGGACAAAAGAAAGTGCCAACGTTGTTTCAAAAAAAATTCGAACGGGCAATCTCGTCTTGGACGGCTCAGTGGACGGCTAGTGGATGAAGCAGCTCTAAAGGCGGAAATCGAAGCAAATCCGGTGATGACCATTGATGAATTATCGAAGAAGTCGGCCACGTTACGATCGAACACCCATCGCTATCTTGAGAAACTGAGAAAAGTTAAAAAAGAAGGCATCCGGGTTCCTTACGTTCCAACCGATCGCAAAAAAGCACAGCGCTTCAGCATATGCAAAACACTGTAAGAAAAGCAACAGTCTACCCCGTTTCTCCATGACCTTATCACCGGAGACGAAAAATGGATCCTTTATCATGATATTAAAAAAAGAAACAATGGTTTAATCGGGGACAAACCCAAATTCCAACACCAAGACAAGGACTACATCCTCAGAAAGCATTATTGTGTGTGTGGTGGGATTCGAAAGGTGTAATTTATTATGAAGTTTTCAAACAAGGTCAAACTGTTACCTCAGCCCTCTATTGTGAACAGATGGACAAGTTAAATGCGACGTTACAAAAAAGTAGACCTGCCCTTGTGAATAGGAGTGTGATTCTTCAACATGATAACGCCCGGCCGCACGTTTCTGATATTACTCGGAAAAAATGAAGGACCTTGGCTGGGATGTTTTATTGCATCCACCCTATTCTCCGGACTTGGCACCGAGCGACTATCACTTATTTCCCTCTTTAGAAACCCAATTAAGGAACAAAAAATTCGACGGTATCGAAGAACTGAAATCGGGTCTCTCGGAGTTCTTCGAATCTAAACCAAAAGCCTTTTATGAGAGAGGAATTTTAGATCTAGTAAATAGATGGCAAAGAGTCGTAAATAACACTGGAAATTACTTTTTATAAATAAAAATAAAAAATAGTTACAAAAAATCAAGTGTTTTCCATCCAGAAATGCTAATTTATACTTACATTCTAAATGAAAAAAAAAAAATGAACGTTATAACTAGAGTCAGGTGCATTGCATCGGTTAACAGTTATTATTTATACGATCATTGTATAATAAATTGTTTAACTGTTATTGAAAGATTATATAGTAGTTATTATTGTATTGTACACATTGAAGGAGTATCTGAAAGTATTTGTTCTATATCCTAGTAAGTACTTTTTACACATCCTTTCAAAAACTATTATCACAGTTAGTTCCAAATATTCACGTCAACTTTTATTATCAATGTCACACGATGCAACAACAGCTATTTTTTAAAAATTGTTTACTTCATCACAATGTAAATAATATGTGTATACATTGTACTAAATCAAAGTTCACTCAAGATTGTTAAGACCAAAGTTTTTCTCGGCGCCGTAAAGCTGACAGTATTTCTTTTATATCTCTGACAATAGAATTTTAAATCATATTTTCGAAGACGACTTCTCGGAAACGGCACAACGACGAAAGGTTCAGCCGTCACAAGGGAAGTTCAGGAACACAATCCATCCGTCAAATCAAAGTTCTAACGGGAAATCGGAATAATGTTTAAATAAGTATTAAAAGAAAATACATTTCAGACTTCTCGATGAATAATATTCAATCAGAATGAGTATGCGGATGATTAATGTTACTCGTAGTTACGTACTTCGTTCAGACTCCAATGGAGAAATGATTGCTTCATTCTCCATACGCGATCGTAAACGGTATAATAATATATTATCAAGTACCTGCGGACGCACAGTAAGAAGCTGGGTGGTGGAATTGAGGTCGTGATTTATAGTATTTAAGGCGGAGTCGGAGTAGTCAGATATCAGCTGACACCAAACCGCTCTGATAAATTTATTTTCTTTGAGTAACATAAAAATGTGGACTCGGAGTCATGACTTATAATAGGTATTTTAGGCGGAGTCATTCAAAATTATCCGATTCCCACTTTTTTATGTACACCTAAACAACGTGGAGTCGGGGTCGTCAGAAATCGGTCGACTTCAAATCAATCTTTTTTTCCACCTACACCATGTGTACTACAAGTCGTAGTCGACAGAAATATACCGACTCGCGACTATTCATCAATATAATTGTAGCGACAGCAGGAATATTAAAAATTGCCATACGTCTCAATGGTTATGAAGCGATTCAACAATGGAAAGAGCACATTTTGATACAAAGTAATTTATCCACTAACTCATCCGTGATATTATTTATATTTTCTCAAATTATTTTATTTCAATGCAAAGCAAAAGGCGGTGAAAGTAAAATATTGGTTATACATATTTTCTAACATTCACCATTCGGCGGAAACAAGAGTTGATCTCGGATATTACGTAGAAATTCTTCGTTATCGACGGGAATCCGAAATTCCTTTAACTTCCGCTCCGAAAACGTATTAAATGCTTTTATTTAAAATTTGGGATTATATTTTTAAATTCGTTAAAAAGAAAAGGGAATGTATTCAGACCTGGTAAATTCAAAGAAGGGTCTGACGATTGAAAAACAAAATTCTTTAATTGAAATTTAATTTATCGGGGAAAATAGTTACATGATGTCTAAATTTTTCATATAAATAAATTCTGTAAACGAGTGAAAGTTATTTCAACAGAATTTTTGGTTTATTTTAACTAAGGGTGTGAAGGAATACCGGTATTAGCAAAGCCGGGATCTCGGTATTTTGATTTATCGACAAGCATTAAATCTGAAAGGGATTTTTCTGCAGCCGAACGTACTTGCACGAAGATCAGATCAAGATTGACAGAGTCCATTATGGATGAACTAGTCTTTTTAAGCTCATATTTGAATTCAGTGAAACAATTGATTAACAATATTTATGGAAATCGGCCTTTTGCGCTTATACAGTTATACACTGATTGGTATTGATTTATTCGTCCTGTATTCCGATCCCAATTGGCTGCAAATATTTTTTTGCTCTTAATTTTTTATGGATTCGGCGGTAACTTTGTGAAAGTTCATTTTTAATATAAAATTAAAATTGATAACTTAGTTATTCCACTTGGTTTATCAAAAATAAAATGAATAGCTTAGAGTTTTTAGAAATTAATAAAGCCATTAACAGTAATGGAGGATTAGTAAACAACATTTTAAACAGAACAGACGGCTCACCATTATTTAATTTGTTTCCCTTGGGTTTTTCGTCTCCAAGTACCAGTAATTGATTTGTAAATAGTGTAACAATGTTTATATCTTACCTCAGTTATCAATTACAATTTTATATTTTTTTGCTCGTTTTTATCTATCTTTGTTATACAAGTAAGTATGTGATATGAAATATCAGTAATGATATACTCGCCCGTTAATGCGATTCCTAGTTTCATCGATGTTGGTTTTGAGAACACGTTACAATATGCACGTTAGATATCTAGCACACAAAACTATCCAAATAGCTTCACAGCGTTGTTTAAAAATGGCTATTCTCTTTTTGAATTTACAAATTGTTTTTTATTGATTTTCAATAGGTTCAATGTTCGGGTGTTTGCGGTTTCGATTGCTTCTTCCATACTTCGAGGCCGAGTAATGAATGCGTGGAGGAATTTTGTCAATTATATTTACAACTCTACAGGCACGGTATGCCGCCTCTCAGTTTATTTTTCAGAGCTGTTTAAACAAATAAATAAATCACAATCTTTTGCAGATGGCCCCACGCGTATTTGGAATTATTATAGTAAAAATCAGTCACATATGGTGTGAATATCGCGAATCGAAGATAGTTAACAGCGCAGATCGAACGTGGGTAATCAATTAATAGACTTGCGGACATTTTCTTCATAAAACAATTTCGATATTAAACTCGTTCGCACATGAATAAAGTGTGATTAGTCAGTATCTGCGTTGCAGTGGTTTAAGATGGCTGACAGTTTGTTGTGAAAAGAACTTCATTATTAATAAATAAAATTAATTCGTTAAAAGTAAATCTTATCATCTTTTCAGGCTGAGAAAAATAGCTCTGGGCTTCGGGTCGGGTTCGGATAACAAGTGTGATTTATTGAGTTCGGGCTCTAGATTTACCGTATTAAATATTTTCCAGCAGAAATCTACTATCTGCACATAAGTTTCCCAAACAAAGGCGGCATTTTAAGCAAATAGATAAGAGATAGATAACACAATAACATGTATTTAAGACATGTAAACGTTGATGTTCCGAAAAAACGTTTTGCTAATTTTCTCGACGGCCTGGATATGTGGTGTGTGTAATGTAGCAGGCAGTGTGTATACAGTTATATTGTTAAAATAAAAAGTTACATTATATTTTTTTGTTTATACTCTAGATTTATCCATATTTATTTTAGTATTTCCTGGATTTTTTGACTATCCACAAATGCTGGTTGCATAAATGTTTGATATCTATCTTCATCAGATTCTTAGATACTCTGTGTCTCATATTCTAAATTAATGTATTCACCCAAATTCTCTTTGAAGACTTCTGAATTTCGGGATGATAGTAGAGTAATAACGTGGCATGATTGAAAGGGCTATAGTGCTACAACTATAATAACACAAACTCCAGCGTGCCAACTAAACATTTTAGTACTCTCCATATACGTGCTGGCATCTTCGGAAACTGTCAACATAGAGAATGTGTACTGTAGTCAACTCAACCTACTATATTATGCAGATTAACGCAGATGTAAAGTTAATTTGCATGGGAGGCGGGTAAACCATTAGCGTTTGTTCGAGACCTCTCGAAGGTAAGATGTTAATGAATTTTCCATTTACTCGTTTAACTGTAGACTCGCAGAGACGACACTTGACTACAACAAACCAGCGTAGCAACTATATTAAACATGTCAAATTAATACTCAGCGTTAGTGTGTAAACATGTATAGATACGATAATTGTCCAATGCTACTTACTAGCTTTGGGTCACATTGCAGTAGATTATAATCAATCGTATATTAGGATTTAGGAATATTGATAATTGAAACAAGTTTGAGACAGAATTTGGGCATAAGTCAAATTAAGACCTTTGGTGTATATTTTAATAAACAGTTTAGTATCTTATCACGTAATGCTTTCAGCGTTTGTAGTGAAGATTTTATCATTGAAATGAAATTTTTCCGTGAGATTTTATTGGGCATTAAAATAATTAACTATAAACACAATCGTGATCAAAATTTGTATAATATATCAAAGAAACCATATTACCCGATGTTTTCATTTAATGACCGTCCAATATCACAATGAATATCTTTCCAAGTGACGGTTGCATTGGAATTGAGAGATCTTAAATTTAATAAGAACAAGAAAATAGCATCGTAAGTATATTTATAATTAAAAATATACATATTTATAATCAATAAATACGAGTAAAGGAGGTGTCGAAATAGGCCAAAATTATATTAAATACAACTTTAATTTACCAAAATCTTTGTACAACATCAAATTCAGTATTACAACACGACTGCCAGGTCCCGGTCCCGTAGCCGAGGCAGTCCATGTACTTTTGGGAAAAATTCATAGTGATTTTTCAATCGATTTCTGAACCTGTTTCCAAAGACACGGATGTCTGTCATGTTTTAGGCCTAGAAGGAGCGATTAACCAGCAAATCTTTTCGTATTAATAAAATAATAATCATATCCATTATTCATAGTCTAATATTAATAATAATAATCATCACTTCATATTAATTAAGTTATAATCAGAATTTTCAGAGGGAGGAAAAAACATTTTTTCTAACAATGAAGACTCGGAGTCGCGTTTTTTAAAATGACACCACGGTTTTGATACTTACATATTGACTTGCCCTATGTAATGGATACCGAAAAAGAATGAATGCTTTGTCTCTGCACCGTACTAAAATTTTCGGTTGGTATCAAAATACGATATTTTTAAAAATAATGTGAAACGAATCGATAAGATTGTCAATATTATTTTAAAGGCGGAAGAATGAAAGTCGACGAATATTTAGATAACAAAAACGTCTACTGGCTAAGAATGAACTCAAAAATAGAAAATAAATTCATAAAACATCGCAGAGTTCAACGCAAAGTTTGGCAGTGAATCGTGAAAAATATAAAGAAAAGCATTCAAAGAACCGTTCAGAATTTGGCAGTGTAAATTCTTACGAGATGCAGAAAAACAAAACAATTCCCGCAACTAAGTAACTACCTGGAAAAGTGATTGTATCAGTTTCGAAATAGTTACATTACAATTTCATTACTTACTATAATAATAAACGGATGATAAAAATCGAAGCTTTTAAAATGTCATATGATAAAACAGAATATTATTTATTTGAGTACATACATTTTTACAAAAATAAAAATTGTAAACAATAATTATCTAAATATTGTAATCGGCTGTTGCCGGCTTTATTAATTTTCCTACGAAAGGTATATGTACATAGTTTTACAATGTGTCGTTAATGTTCTACACAATAAAACTGATATGAATGTATTTTCTGTGCTAATAATGTGAAAACGTAAGTAAAAAAAAAATATGTCATGTCAGGTTCTTTGTTAATATTAACAAAACAATGAAACAAACTTAACAAAACTTGTCAACACAGCTGCATTAAGTGCATTTGAATGGCAAATGAGAAAAAAATCTTCATAAATGATCACATCCGTGTACACTTCCGGCTGAAATTATGCATAAGAGCCTAATTCATAAATAATATAAGAATGCCAAAACATATATTATGTGGGAGCCATGTATATGCTCTGTAGAGATCACATATTTTTGCAATACATCATACATATCAAGCTGTCGTTAAAACTACAGTAACACTGATTTTTGGTCGTTTATTACAATATAATTTGTCTTGATTTTCCTATCTCTAGGTACACACGCGCTCTCTGTTGCGCATTCAATTCAGGTACAGGTGGCACTGCCATTTGGTATCTTACATATATATAATAACCCAGACCACTGTGTAGACGTTTTATTAGTATCACATATCACATGTAGGTATGAAATTTTTTCATGACCTAAGCGTTCAGGGTGATAATAAAATAAAATGTTATGCAATGCGCACACACTTCTGACGTATTAGCTACTTTAGACATTCGGTATTTCAATTTCGATAGTGTCATCTAGGACGGGTACCGTTATACTAGTTTATAATACTAGCATAGGATAATAACATTGAAGAGAACGTATATAATATGGTATAAAAAAAACTTAATTTACTTTATTTAATCGTAATTTATCTGTAGCGTCGTTGGCTACGGTTAAGGATGTCTCGGGTTCAATTCCGGTGCGGACGGTTTTCATAAATTGATTTTTAAATCGATTTATGAATTTCTGTTCGTAGTCTGAGTGTTTGTGATGTCTAAAATTCCCTCCCACACCCATCCGATCCTCACGGGGCGTAACGAGAGCTATTAGCTAACCACTAGTCCTGTCCTAGCCCTATCCTTATATCCTTACTGTCTTCGAAAAAAAGAGCGGTTGAGCAACTGTGTAACAAGCAGTGCTCGTAGAAAAATTCTGTTAAGATACCTCCATTAGGAGACCATATGCTCTACGTTGGGAGCGGACGTGGAAAAAATGCGTAATTTGGTGGTTATTCTGGAAAAAAGAATAAATAATATGAAATAGTTACATACCATTTATTTAGCGTGTAATGATTTGGTATGGGCGCCACTAGGACGCCAGCGACTCACTGGTGCGTCACATGCCTATTCACTCCATACGCCAGCGACTCACCGCTGCGTCGCGATATTTTTTCGTTGAAAATAAAATATTTTCGATGTGTTAAAATTACTGTGCTATGGACATCTCTTATTAAACACAATAATGTTTACAAATTTTGAAAAATCTTGGTTCATCGGTACTATTTATAAATAAATTCAACAAATTTCGCTAGGGCTGCCTTACATATTTTATCTTTATGCGCGTTTCGTATTACGTAACGAATTTCGAGATGTTTGTGTCACAATACCTAGTAAAAAGAATACTATCTGCTTATAACTTGTAGGGGAATTTCAAAAACGGCTCAGGGTCGTCAAATGCAATCTATTTATTATTATTTTATTTACATAGTAAATTCCTTTTTTCTTGTTATTCATGCCACATGTGTTTCACAAAATCGTATGGTGTATTATATGTTCATATGTATAAATATAAATTTGGACAACCCTGGAAAAACAATCAATTATAATAACAACGTTTCAATCAGTGCATATATTATTGGCTAAAAATAAAATAATAAAAAGTTTAATTTAGAATAAATATTTATTACGTTTGTGACAACCCTAGCAAGAATTGGACTTAACCCATAAATGAGACAGCAGCACAGCGTATGCTAATTACACATATGCCCGGACAAACTAGAATATCTTTAGACTATAAATTATGTAAGTCAAAACACTTTTTATGCAATTACTATTGTTCCTAAAATCGCTGGCGTTGGGCACTAAATGAATATATCGCGCTGGCAGTTAAGTGATATGACATATATACATATGATTCTCAAACGTTCAGAATAAAATTATCATTGGCGATAGGAATCTTTTAGGATTTTACCTATTTCTAACAAAGTTGTTATAAAAAAATTGACAACCCCTGTCCAAAAAAATATACGTATTGGGAAGTTCAACGTTGCATAACCTAAAGTATGAGGAAATATTTTAAGAATTTTATCTCGTTTCAATGTTTAGTTTTTTACCCTTTTAGCCTTTTGTGCAAAAAAATTGACATCCCCTGTCCAAAATATATACATATATATTGAAAAGTTCAACGCTACATAAAGTAAAGTATGAGGAAATATTTTGAGAATTTAATCTCATTTTAAAAGAAATATTTGATATAAAAAGGTTGGGAGCCCCTGGCCAGAAAATTCTCATATTTTGAGATTTTAAATGTTCCATTAACTAAAGTATGCGCAAATATTTCGAGAATTTTATCTCGTTCTAATGTTTAGTTTTTTACCTTTTTAGCTTTTTGTGCAAACAAATTGACAACCCCTGTCCAATATATATATATATATTGAGAAGTTTAACGTTACATAAATAAAAGTATGAGGAAAAATATACGTATTGGGAAGTTCAACGTTGCATAACCTAAAGTATGAGGAAATATTTTAAGAATTTTATCTCGTTTTAATGTTTAGTTTTTTACCCTTTTAGCCTTTTGTGCAAAAAAATTGACATCCCCTGTCCAAAATATATACATATATATTGAAAAGTTCAACGCTACATAAAGTAAAGTATGAGGAAATATTTTGAGAATTTAATCTCATTTTAAAAGAAATATTTGATATAAAAAGATTGGGAACCACTGTCTAGAAAATTTTCATATTTTGAGATTTTAAATGTTCCATGAACTAAAGTATGCGCAAATATTTTGAGAATTTTATCTCGTTCTAATGTTTGGTTTTTACCTTGATTTTTGTGCATACAAATATTGACGACCCCTGTCTAAAAATACTATTTTGCAAATTAAAAAGTTTCGAAATATTGTTAGGAATCTATATTTAAATTTTTATTAAAATCGATAAATAGGTTTAAAAGTTATATTCAATTTACGAAATCTATTGTTTTATCCATTTTTTGCTAAAATCGCTGGCGTAGGGGGCTAAATGAATAATATCGCGCTGGCAGTTAAGGGGTTAAATGAGATTCTAATCGAACTAAGGAGAGGTGATCTTTGTAACAAGTAATTAAATCTCCCAATATTTATATTATTCAACGGGCGAAATACAGTGTTTTTATATTTCACTATGATCTGTGCAGTAGGTCCGATTTAATGAAGGGATAAATTACTGAGGCCAATTGAGATGGATATATCTAGTGGTCGCACTATCACAAAAAAGTAAATTCAATAATACAAGATACAATCGGATAAATGTTTTCATTTTTACATCCATTGTTAATTTTTTATATATTACCTATTATTTTTAAAAGACTACTAAATACATAACTATGAACAGAATTACATTTGCCACAACTGGCTAAATATTTACAGCGTCGGTTGAATAGATATTATGTATTTAGTTTTCTTTTATATACCAGGTGTTTTGTTTGACAAACCTCTCGAGGATGGACAGGTGTTGCGTCTCCTTTGCATACGACTACCAAAATTAAAGTCAGTCAGAAATGATACACGGGAGGAAGAGTAAAGCACAAGAATAAAGGTTTTGATTCTAGACATTAATAATTTCATAAGTAGATAAAATTTTGAAAATATAAACAAGCGTATGGATTTTTTTGTAATGATTTTCAATTAGTATTTTTTACTGCTGCAGCGTCGCATAATATATATATATAT
Source organism: Himalopsyche phryganea (assembly GCA_022494535.1). Classification (NCBI taxonomy): domain Eukaryota; kingdom Metazoa; phylum Arthropoda; class Insecta; order Trichoptera; family Rhyacophilidae; genus Himalopsyche; species Himalopsyche phryganea. The sequence continues at coordinate 1,756,245 of JAGVSL010000062.1, forward strand.
ATGTACTCAGAAAATATAAAATGTTATCACTGGAAATAATGAAGTGTGCAATGGATAATCCAGCCAAATAATACGCGATAAAAATATACACTTGAATTTCCTCATAGCAAAAGAATACTTTTTTTTGTTCCATTTTTATCACTGAAATAAAATAATAAAAAAACACGTAAGTAATAGTTTCTTTTATATTTAAAAAATACAAAAAAAATGAATTTTAATTTACTTTTTATTTAATACTTACAAATAGATAATAGTTAAACGGATATATTCAGCGTTAAGTTTCATAAGTTTTATAGCGGCAGACATTTGAGAATTACAATCATTCTGGTCTAAAAATTTACCGCGGGGCTTGGAGATAACGGAAAAAATTAAAAAAAGATTATTACATTATTTTCAATTTTTAATAAAAACCGAATTTTGTCATATTTTTCATTTATATAAATTAAAACTATATTACTAAACGAGTATGCAGGAAAATACGTAAAAAATGTGTAAATTCCGGATTAAGCAAAATTTCCCAAAGACACATAGCTACATTGAAAACCACGAGAAAAACTCTCTTTGTCACAATATTTGTCCTTATGACGAATGTAGGTACTTATATGAGGAAATTGAATGTTCTCTACAGTTAATCATGCATGTATTCCTATAAAATTTTTAAACCCAACTCTATTGACTTATTACTACAGACCTGTAGCCTAGTGTTTAACGTCGTTGGTTTCGGTGTACATGGTTTCGAATCTAAAAGACTAAAAACGGGGCGTAGTTAGTACGATAAACTAACCTAGTCTTGCCCTAGCCGTTTCCCTCCAACCCTTACTCCTTCTAAAAAAGCGAGGTTGGGAGCGGGAATAATATCAATAAAAAAACAGTATCGAAATTTTAAAATCAACTTTATTGACTCATAATATTTAAAAAAAATCCGTCTAAATATACTGAAGCTAAATAACAGTTTTTTAAACGAAATTCGTGTTCAAAATTAAAATAATTTTCAAAGACAGTATAAATTTTAGTCTCTATGGTGGGGTGAGCATCCAAGTTCTAAAATATGGGGGCAGTATCTACCAAGAGAACGAGAGTAGACGTTACGATCCTTTGTAGTCTGGAATATAATGACCTTATCTACCATTTTATTGAAATAATATGAAGTTTTTCGATAATTTAAGATGAAATATCTCTGAATATATTCACTGTTGATGTAAACGTCTCAACATTCAATATGTCTATAATCTTTTACACGAATATTATTCAAAATCTAGTAAATAATAAATTAATAACATTAATGGTGTTGCCTGTCAATTCTGGGTGGAAATATTATGATTTATATGAGTAAAACTAAAAATGTGGAATCGTTCAAACACTTATTTAAACAATTCAAATTTGATATTGAAATTCCGTCAAGCAAACTTTAGTCGATATGTATCTTAAATAATACTTAAAATTGAAAACCACGTAATTTTATTAAGTTAGAACTAGTGCTGACGAATGGCGTGAAGCCGAAGTAGCTGTCAACAAACTGATACAATTCTTGTAAAACTGAATACTTTGTTATTATTACCCAATTATAAGTTGATTTAAGTATTGGTAAATGGAATATATCTCTTATTTTTCTATGGAACTCACATGCAAAAAGAGAAAAGGTTGTAGTTGCAACTGTCAAAGGATAGGAATCCTGGAGCATCAGTATTATAAAATACTACCATAAGTGAATAATATTTTTTATAAGCGGTTGCGGAAGTTCAGGAATTGTTGTTGTTGCAGAAGAATACATATACTAAGAATTTTCAACGGATATTCAAGACGTTATCTTTTAAAAATTATAATTTACTTCCCGTTGCACCCCCATATTAAGCCCGACAGGTAAATAATGTACTGAGGATGCAGACTGATAGCCATACAAAGCTAAGTCGATTGGCCGTTACCTACGCATTCAATTTGAAAATGTATGCAAATCGCGCATTCAAATGAATTGGCATGCACGTGCTTACTTATTGTACACAATATAATTTCCGGCACAGTCATCAAGGCGACCCTGCAACCGACTCCGGCATCCTGATACTTTTACTTATTCAAAACGCCATGTTAGACTATTGATATAGCAAACTATAAAACCACCAGTTCACCTTTTAAATCTACCTATAATTAATAACGTACAGATATTCCAGCTAATAAACAAGTTTGAGGAAAATCCTCGCTATAAAATAGACAATTTACGAATTAATTATTAACTCTAAAAAATGATTCTCAACCGTCCCTTTTTGCGTATTTTAATTTACGTCCCTGATTCTGACTATATTTTCAAGATTTTATATAATACATAAGATTTTATATATTTTCAAGAACACTGTTGCACTCGAAACTAACTTCAATATGTTTTTCTTTCATTCAACCGTGCCCGCTCTCAATGTGGAGCATAAGGACTCTTAATGGAGAATGCATTACCAAACAAGTTGGTAAACACTGATATATTCTGTTCTTTAATGGGAAGCGCCAGCAGCTGTTATGGTCGAGGGTGAGTCATTTTCAATACGTCAAAATAACCGAGAGGTCGTTGATTTGCACGAGAAGGTATCAGAGTGCGCGGATGTAAACATACTGACATTTCGACTCTCTCATGTAACATCATTAAAATTATTACGCCAATATTATTATTGTAACATATATTATATTATATATATCGTTAAATTTAATGGTTTTCTCAAAAATAATAAAATTTTGATTATAATCCATTTTAATATTTACATTATTATTATACTAAATGTTGTTATCCATTACATTCGATGTCATGCATAATATTTGGATGAAGAATTGGTGCAATTGTCAGATTATACTTAGAAGTTTAAAATTAATGTTAATATCTAGTTGAATTATGCTATTATCAGCCGAAATCAATCTATGCTGCGCAAAGGCTTACCCAAGCTCGCTGAGCACTTGCGAACTTATTTCCACAATACGGCAGACTAATATTATATAAATAGCTGTTGTAATATATTTTTCATACGTTGAAAATGCTCGCGATGAGCGAAGCCGGTTCTGATCATTACATACAATTGTTGAACGAGTTAAAAAGTTTCAATTGTATAAAAAAAATAACACGATCACTTTTAGTATTTCCTTTATATTGCTCGCAATTGCTTTATAATATAAGTAAATATAGCATTTAACAGAGCAGAGGAGTGTATCATCATCAGTAAACATAATAATACAGAGTTCATTCCACCGAAACATAATCGCAGCGAATTAAATTCCCATCACAGTCGCACAGAACAAATAATAACACAAAGTGTATAAAAAATTCAATCTCCTATTCTTCAGTATCGTTTCAACGTTATTTCCTGCAACTGAATGGCTAAGAAGTTATTTTTTTTTGTAATCTTTAATAAATGGTACATTTACGATCATACCAATAGAAAAAATTTAAATATGCTGTGATGTATTTCGTTTAAAAATTTACAAAGAATAATAAAACATTGTAGGTTAATTGTGTAAAAGGTAAAAAAAACTACTGCATGAACAATAATACGAATTTTACACAAAGATTCTTATTATATTGCAATCGGCTAGATTTGTATAGTTTCAAGTATAAAGCAATTACTTCAATTAACTATGTATTCAAAATGGTAAATTTTTCATTAATTTCTCAGAAATGCAAATATTTTTAAATTGAGTAATATTCACTAGATATTTAAAATCATATAGGTAGGTCGTATGAAACAAGTAAAAAAACAGTTTTAAAAATTGAATTAGACGGCGAGTGTCGTAGGTTATGATGAAAAATTAACAGAAAAGGGGGAGAGTCAATTTAGAAAATGTATAATCGCCCTTTTCGTCACGTGAATTTTGTGATTAATTCTTATGTTGTGTCATTATGATCGCCTGAGAATGGATTGAAATTAAATAAAAATACAATTAATTTGATTCAGTCATTTTTATTATCTTCATGCATTTTTTTAACACATGTATTTTGTTTGATTGATGAGAAGAATGACTTTTTTGAATTATTAACACGGTTTTTCCATATCAATAAAAAAAAGTAACCTTACGATTTAGCAATACGCAATTATACCGCATCTACATATGAGCGGTAGGTTCGAAAGAACGATTATTTTACATATTTTTTATAATAGGCGATATTAAAGTTATTGCATCCATAAACGTTATAAATATTTTATTGCTAGAATTTACTGGTCGTAATACGCCTGCAATCAAAACACACTCACAAGTGCAATGAATCATAAGATTTGTCTTCATAAACAGTTGAATAATTTTTGACAACAGAAAAGTAGGAGTGGCAAAATAAGTCTCATCTTTTATTTAGAGCAGGGATACTCAACTTTATTTTGAAGAACGCCACATAACATACTGGTGTACTTTACACGCATCGTAAATTATTGCAGAAGAAATTATTGAAACAGAAGAAATTAAAAGATTAGTGTAGTCAATAAGCATTTCCATATCTTCCAGATTCAGCCACTTCTAAATCTTCAAATTGATAAGAGTCTACTTGCACAAAATCTGGATACATATTAACTTCTCTCGTCTCTTCAAAACTCCTGAACTGTCTACGTATTGAATAAAACTCGTTATATTTTTGTGTTACTTTTATCATGTTTTTCTTCTGCCTAAAAACGAATCATTAATCGCGCAAGTGCCAGCTCTGACGTGCGTGTCCTAGGTTTTCTAACACTGTGTGGTAAAATAGAAATAATCAAAATTATCACCGTAAAACATTACTATTTGACTGACAATATAAAAATTGATTGTAAAAAATGTAATGAAATAAAGTAAGCGTTGATATTTGTCTCTATAAACATATAAACACATACGTATTATATATGCGTGAAACAGTTGACAATTTTAGTGCCTCGAGTGCCCTTCGTGTAAAGGCCCATTATTTTTTGCAGCCAGAAATTTACGAGATGAATAAAATTATTTTTTTATCATAAATTCGTGGATAGCGAGGTATACGGAAAAGAATAAAAAATTGTAACCTCCGTATAGTCGACTTTATTAAATTATTAAAAATAAAAATTTGTTTAACTGTGGTTGGCCTTGGAGCTCAAAATTCCCCACCGGTTAGGACCCACTGAGCTGGATGGGACATAAGAAGCTTTCAACTATATCTTATAATTCTTGTGAAACTTATTACTTTGATGTTTATCTTAATACAATTGAGTTCTATGAAGTAAATTCTAACCTCTATTCTGTATATTTAAATCAAAAACCATAGTTAAGCACTGATTTTTTCTTCAAGGTGTCAATATTTACTATCCAGCAGGACTGTAACGTCTAAGATGTCTAAGAAAATAATAAAAAAAACCACACCCATCCATTGTGCACGTACAATAGTAGTTTCAGAAAGGGATAGGCAATAGTTTCATTTGTAAAATTAATCGCGGAGAAGTTGGCGGCACTACGAAAATGCATAGACGCGTACACGCATGCCAATTGCAAGGCGAAGAAAGTACAGGAATAGAACCAGCATTCACCGTTTGGTTACTCGTGCACTGTAATATTTCCGACAACTTATAATCATGACAGTAACATACAGGGTTTTAGAGTTAGGAGGCATGATTTACGTTATTTTGGTGGGAGTCGTCGAAATCGGCCAAATCTTTTATTTAATTAATAATGAAATTTTTGTTTGTGTTTGAGGATGAATGGAGTTGCGTTTAATAAATAAACCACCATTTTATAAATTATAAATCTAGAATGCATGTTGACGCAAATTTGTATCAAATAAAATTTTCATTGAAAATTGCTATTATTTTAGGGGAGCTAAAAGAAAAACATTATTCCATAAACTTGACTTCAAAGCAAAAGTAATAATTTACAAATATACGATAATAAAACTCCGAAATTCCTCTGGCTGCCGGGATTTTTGGGATCTCTACGCAAGATATGCCGCATTTTAAAATTACACCTGAGTTGAAGTGTAAGATAAAATCAGGTTTTATTCAGAACCCTGGCAACGAACATGAATGCAGCAGTACACTGTGTGGATTGCAAGTATTGCAGTCAGGAAACAGTCATCCCAGAAATACTCCATTACTAATTCTTATTTCGTATTCATCAATGCATATTGTGAAAATGTAGTGTGTATATAAAAAAAGACATCTTCGATATTTGTAAAATTGCATTGATAATACTTTATTTGAACTTTTAGTCCAGTGTATTCTGGTTAGAGATCGAAGCTGTTTCGATTAGTTATGGGTCTTTTTCGTATTTGAATGAGAACGGTTTGTCAATGATGAGCTGAACTATGCCTTTCAGTATTCTCATATTATTTAAATGAGAAATAGTTATGTAATCGAATGATGTACCCTCTATGATTGCATTCATTTAGTTACATCGCAGCACTTGATCTGTCGTAATTTCATTGGTGGGAATCGTATTTTGGATGTTATTTTACGGTTGACAGTTACGGCTTACAATGGCCCCTTCCTTTAAGACGAGATGACAGTGGCCTCTCTCATTTGTGTCAAAAAAATGTCAGTTTCACGGTGTCTGGACAGCGTAATGACATCACGCGCGACTTGGAAGCCGACTATTAGGTTAATTCGCAAGATGAGAATTAATAAAGGCATGTGTATTATATGTATCTGTATACATATAGTAAGCTGTCGGCTATAGTCTGGTGACCAAGGGAACACATATACACACAAATTTAAAACTTTATAATTTAAGACAGTAAACAGTGTCTAACGCTTATATAGAAGATACAAATGCGACAAATATCATTTACGAGGCAATACATTATACGTCTGAGAGCCACACCGATACCTGAGTTAAAATTTCGGAAATCGCCCTAATCCTTATTTTGTAAACACCATATTACCAGGAGTGGCGAATTGCCGCTTTTCAACTTCTTTTAGAAATACCAGTGATTTTACAATTATAATAGTATTGTGGGTTTTGACGGGATGTAATTCGACGAATGGGTAAATATATACAATCATTCCACATTTAGTGAAATCTGTTAGGTGTTTCAACGTATCGGATATAATAGCGGAGAATTAGGAAGGTTCAGCTGCTCATTCAAGATTGGTAAGGAGTATAACTGGCCTCTATTAATTTCTAAAATTTCCTGATAAAATAATTTATGATCCCCCATGTTTTTATGCAACAGTTTAACCCCATCATCCGCATTAAACGTATGGTTCTCCATTAGCAAGTGATTTGCGAATGTCGAAGTTTCTTTTTTTAATCTAAAGGCAGCTAAATGTTCTGATACCCTTATATCTAATGTACGTGTGGTTTTACCCACATAGAAATGTTCCTAATTCTCCGCTATTATATCCGATACGTTGAAACACCTAACAGATTTCACTAAATGTGGAATGATTGTATATATTTACCCATTCGTCGAATTACATCCCGTCAAAACCCACAATACTATTATAATTGTAAAATCACTGGTATTTCTAAAAGAAGTTGAAAAGCGGCAATTCGCCTTCGGCAATCGCCACTCTGGTAATATGGTGTTAACAAAATAAGGATTAGGGCGATTTCCGAAATTTTAACTCAGGTATCGGTGTGGCTCTCAGACGTATAATGTATTGCCTCGTAAATGATATTTGTCGCATTTGTATCTTCTATATAAGCGTTAGACACTGTTTACTGTCTCTCAGTTCGAGTCCATTCGTGTGCTCGAATGCCTGAAGATGCCGAAAGGCGAAACCCGGGTCGTTAGTGACAAAATACATGGAAGTTTACAAAATCTCAATAATCCAAATTTAATTTAAAACTTGATAAAAATCGGTATTTTAATCTTGGATATTTTGATAGAATAGTTTTTACTGTAGTACTATGAATTATTACTAGATGGTAGTGCCACCTGTCAGCAGAAACTCAATACGGTTGATGCAAACGTTACAGATAGAGATAGGGACCGATGTAGATAAATCAAGACAAATATATATTGCGATATGACAGCATGAATCTCAATCCCCTTGACGCGTTGAATGACTCCGTCAGCAACCGACGTGCCAAGGTACTCAACGTCGTGCCCGTCACCAGAAGCCATGAAAGTCCGTCATAATGAGAGTACATATACCGTAGAAAAGCAACGTTAGCGGTTTTCAATTGATTAAACGATATGTCTCAAGAAAAAATAAATCAGGCACTAAGCTGTGCTTGAAAAAAATGATAGCATAATGGAAATATCTACTCGCTCTCCGTAAGACTTAGTAATTAAATGCAACACTTTGGTAGGCACGAAGTCGGCATGTTCTATGTAATTTACAAGAGTTTTTTTATTAATTAACTAACAACTCAAATCTCCTTTTAAATGACAGTTGCTCAATTAACAAACTTAATATACGATACCGAGTAAACCAATTGTAAAAAAAACTATATCGATCGACAGTTGAGATATTGCGATTGCTCAAAAGCTATAGTGGCAGAGTTTTATTGAACTTTACAAAGAGAATGCATGGTCATCACAGCTATGTCTAGTCGTGCTAACTGCGATCTGTATTTAGCTGAATTGGTGTGTTAATTTTTATAAATAATGTGATTAAAAAGACTACTAGCTCAATAATTGGTTAACAACTTGTAGACAAAATTACCCAACTTGCTTTTGTTTTGAACGGTAATACAAGATTTAAAACATAATTTCATTTTTTCAAAGAATGTGTGTGACCTCTCGGAATCTTGCGTATACCGATACCTAATAGAGCATTTCAATACAAGATATTTTTATAAACTTATATGTATATAACTTGACGTAACTCAGTCACTTAACTTCACTTTCAGACAGGGTAAGGAAAGTTGGATAGAATTATTAATTGTAGTAAATTTGATAGGACGTGGATGGGAAGAAATGAAAAGTCAATATGTGAAAATGTATATTGTTGGATTCGAGCCCTTGATCGAGTAATACGAAAGTTCGATAGCGTTCATCACTCGGCTATATAGCCGGCAGTTGCGTATTTCTTTCATCGACGACTAATTTTCAAAATGAACGAAGAGCAAAATTGGATACTATCGTTAAATCTAAAAGTAATATAATTATGTATTACATAACGTCAATGCATTATTTTCGAAACTATGGGACGTGAACATTACAATGTTAGCCTTAATATTTAGTTAAGCGGCCACGTTATTATTTAGCCTGTGAAGATATTTTTATGGGCTATTTTTAATAATAATACGCCCGAGCACTTACAGCTGAGAGTAATCTTTGTAACGGTAACGAAAGAATAATTCAAAGCAATCTACATAGTTGCCTGTGGGTGCGATTATTTCTTTCGACGGTATAGGTATTAAATAACATCATTCCTGAGACCAACATTTAATAAACCGATCATAGCATACGCTGAAAGATACCTGTGATAAAAAAGTTGAATCCAAATTGGTAATATTATCATTCTGCCATACGAGTAGGTTTCAACAGCCATGCGAATGGTCGGCCCACACTCTGATAAAATTGTTAATTTATATATTCTTCGTAAAGAAGGTGTCATCATTTTTCATAGACGCGTGACAACTGTGGAGGTTGGAGTGAGTCCACCACCTCCATCTGCAGATGAAACAACATAATGAGATGAGTGAGAGTTTTATTACGAAGATATTGCATTAGATATTCATATAACATTCAATCATGCCTGACCCGGTTTATTTCGTGGCATAATACAACAAGCAATGGCCCCTACTTTTGTACACGCGCCTAGTAAAGTGATTCTGAACAATTTAGCGCACAAATGACACGAAATACTCGTTTTTGATATATTTTAAATGAATTGCATAAAATTTACTTACTAAAATTTTCATTCTAACGATACATACCAAATTGATAACACTGAGTTAACACATGATATTGAGGCAAGTAGGAGAACTTGATTACACTATTAATGCAATGTAATGTCCCTGCTATTTAAACTGCAATTTGAAGGACTCTTAATTTAATTTATGTTTCACTGAATGTTCTAAGTATATTAATTAGTAATCGTTTGTCATATGCAGCAGGTTAAAAATATTTATTTAGAATGAAGTGATTCTTAAAAGCGTTACCCAAAAGAGTCAAATATTGTAAGAATTTTTCAACAGCCATTTATGTAATTGTACAGGTCCGGTTAATATTACCAGGGTTTACCAAATAGTAGTAAAGTTAATATAAAAAAATATATCTTCATTGTCATTGTTGATGTTGCACATGCATACATTTTTTACAGAGAATTAATCAACCCTCAACGCACATGCCTTATTCACGGAGCGTTTAGTGTGTAACCGATAGTTTTAAATTGTAGACAAGACTCCATGTTTTCAACGGTTATTTGGCTTTTCAGTATACTCTATATGTGATTTCTGTTTGACAATGATTTTTGACACATGATACAGAAAATATGTTGGATTTATTTTCGCAATCAATATTGTTGAAGAGCCGCGGTTTGGCGACCCAATTTCTACGAAATTATAAGACATGCGGTATTTTCTAACCGCAAGGAAAAATGTTTGCAATTTAAATTATATTATATTACTTAAAATAACAAAACAAGATACCTTACTTGCGCTAAATAAGGCCAAATAGGTATAATAACATACGTTAATGGTTTAGTATACCAGCGCCGAATAGATTTGAGTTATGTTTGCACTCGCTGTTCGTTTTCATATAAAAATAGTGTTCTCATGAGCCACATTCCGTCGCGTCTGATTCGCGCGTCCTTAGTAACTGCATAATGTAGATTCATTTAAAATACTAGTAAAACAAACAAATTGGTTTGATCTTTCATAAATAAAATACTGATATCGTGAATTAATGACACTCATTAATATGATTAAGGATTTTGGAAGATAACTGGCGTCTTGCCAACAGACTCAGTAAAAATTTATTGCTTCAGTCGAGACTCTTGAGTAGTATGCATTAATTAATCCCTATAATAAATATAACGAAGAAATGAACGTATTATTGGTCATAATATCAAATTACTACGGCATTTTTCGCGCCAGTGATACACACTGTAAAAAGATTAACGCCAGCTGATTTTGTGAATGACTAAGGCGCGTTATCGCACGTGGATTAAGCTGAAATCGAATTAGTGTTAGTATGTCGTGCATGGGAGAGGGGGAATAAACCAGTTATCCCAATGCTGGCGTTATGACAAGATAGTCAAACGAAGAACGGCATATATCTTAGATGACGGTGATGATGCTTAAAAGCTTCCGCACAATTGCCATTAGCATATCTACATACTTACTGCAGGGCGAAATCCAAACAAATTTGTTAATCTACAATCATTCAAAGAATATTCAATATGTAGGATATATGAAAGTTATTTTAGAAGCGTCATTTGGGAAATAAAACCTATATAATATAGATCGATTGCACTTTAAAACACTACGTCTGTTTTAAATGTGAATTAATAATATGTCGACTTCTACTGGAGCATTTGAATAAATGTTCTTAAAACTTCCAGATATCATTAACCAGCCAGTTTCTGTAGTCTAGCGTTTACACATTGGAGATCTTTTTATGAGTGATTTCGATGTCACTAAAATATCTGGTGTATTTGTTTTAATACAAAATATTTAATTAGGAATTTAATAAAGGTTGCTTCAAGGGAACGGCTAGTGGATAGCTAACTGTTCTATCTACACCCTATGTCCGGGGTTGAATACAAATGTCCGACGAAAGATTCGAGCCCATGATAGTAAAACGGTATTGGTGCGGAAGCCGTATATCGTTACCGCTCGAATACTTCGATAGGCCATACGACAAAGAATTAGGGAGAGGATTATAATATTATATTCGTGACGTGATACGAAAGAAATGATTGATGGTCAAGATAAATAAAGTGAATTATGAGCAATTAATTTTGTCCTAGGCAATTTCGATACAATTGTAATTAAAAGGACGCTAAAAACTCCCGCAGTAGAATTTTAAAAGATAACTAAACAAAATGTATGTAATATAGACCCAGCAGAATGTCGCGTGTGTTATTTGTTTTTAAAGAAACTGCATTTCCGTGGATAGCTTTGGATTGTTAGGTTAGCTGACGGTTTCTCAAACTCTTGAACGAGATAAATACGAGCAGAGCAACGATTTAGATTTTTTAGACTCATAAATATATGAAGTGGAGATTGGTTTCTTAATAAAGGTATTCCTTGTAATTTAAAATTTATCTAATTGTACACAAAATAAATAGCACACAATGCACAAGTATTCCTTAAAACCTGAAACATGAGTATTTGAACAACGATATTTCATTCCATCGGACGTTTGGTACCTTCGGTACCATTCGGATTCTTAATCAACTATTTTTATCAAATTTGGATTATTGAGATTTTGTACACTTCCATGTATTTTGTCACTAACGACCCGGGTTTCGCCTTTCGGCATCTTCAGGTATTCGAGCACACGAATGGACTCGAACTGACAGACAGTAAACAGTGTCTAACGTTTATATAGAAGATACAAATACGACAAATATTATTTACGAGGTAAGATATTATACGTCTGAGAGCCACACTGATACCTGAGTTAACATTTCGAGAATCGCCTTAATCCTTATTTTGTAAACAACACATGAACAGAGTGGCGAATTGCCGCTTTCCAACTACTTTTGGAATTACCAGTGATTTTACAATTATAATAGCATTGTGGGTTTCGACGGGATGCAATTCGACGAGATGGTAAATATATACAATCATTCCACATTTAGTGACATCTGTTAGGTGTTTCAACGTATAGGATACAATAACGGAGAATTAGGAAGGTTCAGCTGCTAATTCAGAATTGGCAAGGAATTTAACTGGGCTCTATTGATTTCCAAAATTTCTTGATAAAATAATTTATGATCCCCCATGTTTTGATGCAACAGTTTATCCCCATCATCCGCATTAAACGTATGGTTCTCCATTAGCAAGTGATTTGCGAATGTACGAAATCTCAATAATCCAAATTTGATATTGAAATTCCATCAAGCACCCTCAGCCGATGTCTTAAACTATTTTTATGATTTATGCTTGTAAATAATTGTTCACGTGGATGTAAATATGCCAAAGAATTATTCTAGATTTATTTTTACATTAAATTTTATTGAAGGCGTACCGCGGTTTGTCAACACCTGGGATAATTTCAAATTTATTATAAAAAAAGTATGCAAGAAAATTAATGCAATTTATATAAAGGAGATTTTTTAGGCGCCAGACTTGTCCAATTTTCTTAATTCAATTATATAGAATATGAATATGAAGAATTTTTAACAATCCTTATAAGTTAAACAAGAAAATTCTTCGCCATTAAAAGTGGCTGTTAAATATAAATTATTTACTTCAATTAAGAGTTTATTGAACTTGTCTTCACATAGTATAACTGCACGCCCGATAATGCTTCTTCAGAATAAAATTAGTGAGAGTGGTTAGTCGTATAATGTAAACCTTTTGTGTTTTGTCTCACAATTAAGTCAGTGGGTGTTTATCTCAAGTCTGACACTTACGATCAAACGCATTAAAATAATAACAAGAAAAATCGAGAGTGGATTCGTAACTTAATGCTTTTAGCATGTAACAGGAAATCTTATATATAATGTTGGGCTGATAATAACGACGTCGCTAAAGGACAATGGCGTAAGTGACAGGTTGGCAAAGAAGTTTTTACAAGATGAATTTTTTTCGCGGACATCGTACCTTTTAATTTTCCAATGAAAACAAAAACATCTTGAAAATATATCATATATTTTCACACTAATGAATGTACATACAAATACAAAAGCATTTGATTTCACACGTGCGTGATAAGTTTTAAATGTAAAATAAGAACAAAATCGAACGAATTTCAGCTTTTTAGAGTTTTAAATGAAATTTGCGTGCAGGATCTAGAAATTTACAAAGATTTCATTAGTACGACGTAATCACTTTTGTTGTGTTAAGTGTCAATTATTGGCTTAAAGGATAATAGCTGAAATTAAAAAAAAAAAATATCGTTCTGTGAACCTACATACCGCGTAAATCAAGGAATGTGTAATTCTATTATGTACTGGAAACAAATTCAGTAAAACAAATGAATTTATCTTCCTTACTTATTTCTAATTCTGCTACTCATCGAGACATTGTGATACAGGATATTATCAATATATCTTTAAAATCCCGGTTCTGTACCGTCGGATTTTGCCTGAAACATATGTTTTCAGAACGCCGATGAATATGCTTCGAACACTCGTCTCGTTTCGTCTTATAGCGGAGCTAAACATATCCTCTACTTCAGACTATTTATAATATAAGAATTTTACGAGGTATCCAGTTTCAAAAGCGACAGTCTTTGCACAAAATAAAAATGATGAAAGTCGCTTCCCATGGATAAAATTAACCAACAGCTTTCGTGTTGGATTGATTGAAAAGTGAACAAGCAGTTTTGAAAAAAAATTAATATAAATATTACGTTACACCCAATGCTAAAATAATTACTGACACCTTAAACTATTGTAATGGTATTATTTATTTTATACTCTGGTTTTATCAGGAAAGCAATTTTTTTTTATTATTTTTAATGACCGGTTTTACGGACGAATACCTCAGACAAACCGTGCAAAACAAATAAAGATATATGAGTGGGTACGAGTGCATTTTTCTACACATTTTCTGAACGATGTAAGGCAAATATAGTTTTTGTTTAGCATAACACAGTAGCGAAAATAAACCTGAATGCATTTTAGTTTTCATAAGATTTTTTCGTATGTATTTCATATTGCGTACATTAAATGGTATATTGTGTTGGTGTTTGGTTAAGGGTATTTTGTAAATTACCTAGTATTTTTTTAACCATAAATTATTACGAAACAGAAGATCGCAGAAATGTTATATGTATAAATATAATTTCTTGAAAGATATATCATTTACAAATGTTATAATAATATTGTAGTCTCGCAGGTTTGTTTTTCAAATATGTTAAAAAATGTACAATATTAGTCATTTAAATAAATTTTATATTTGTTATTAATAGGGGCATACAAAATTATTTATCTACAATACATTAATAGGTATACATTGTACATGAAAACGAATTAAAAAATGTAAATCAATTTAAAACAAGATATTCGGGAGATTTTACTGATATAACATTAAACAACAATTCGCAAAAAAAAACATTAAAAAAAATTAGACCAAATTTATTATATTATGCTCTTAGCAAAATTGTGATTTTTTGGAGATTGAATATATACTGAAAACTATTGAGATATTCTATTTGGTCAGTCGTGAATATTTCATATCAAAATATTTTTTTAATACAAAAATGTGGCAGGGCGGCGCCCTGGCTTGAAAAGAAGTACCATGTCAGCGACCTGGTCCCACTTCAGCACTGGTTGAAGAATAATTTTAATAATAAGGATTTTTATTTATTTGGTTAAGAATGTTTAATAGAAGCATAAAGTTACGTAAGCCGAAATGATATACTTGTGAAAATTTAGAAATATTGATATGAAATTCCAAATTCCTGTTTCATCGAATTATCAGTAATATAAGAGTGTTATATATGCATATATAATTATACTGGCATGTGAATATAGATTTTGAAAAATACCTTCCGTTGAAAAGTTAACATAATTTAAAACATCGGATTTTTCATTAAAACCTACTGACCTACAATTTTACCTATTTCGTTTAGCGAAAAATCACAAATATACCTGTACTGAATTGGGGAAAAAGGCTAAAAGTTTCATGTGGGTGTTTTCTTTGATAACATAAAAAAAGTAAAAAAAAACGTGAGCTTCTTTACGTTAGGCTACTGAGGGTAAATGCATATTTTGTGCAAATAAGATTGCTTTTTGGAGCATAAGAATCCGGTCCTAAATTAAAATATAACACACCAAAAAACACAAGCCATGTGAAAAAAGGTGAATTTCTACAGCGCCGCAAGTGCATTGACTCAATGTTTTAAGCCTTTTAGGGTGTCTTATAATACGTATGTGTATAAATTTAGCATAGGGAGAGGCGTAATACCGGAACTCTTTTTCGAACCCGGGATTTTACAAATTAAATAAAAATTGGATTCGAAACAATATTAGATGGCTACCACATTGCTGTTTTAAAAGAAAATATATATTGTATTAAAATATTATATTTATTATCTATTCATATTTTTTTCACTTTTACATAAATATTGGAGAATCAAATAGCAACTTTATTTAGTATTATTTCTGAAAAATCGATATAGTCGCATTCCATGGTAAATTAAATATTTGGTAGATAGTCTTCGTCATTATTTTCATCAGAAAGTTATTCGCTCATGATAAAACTACACTTCGCGCATCCCACAACTTTCGCAAAAATGACTTTTTGATATATTCAGCTTTATAGTGAAAAAACAGCCATCATATTTTTTACTGTCATAGATGCAATATCTTGTATCCTAAAGCATATGTGAAAATTGTGGTTAAAAAAAATACGGAATTTGATGCAATAATAAAGTGATCAGTTTTTATCGTCTCCTGCAAAATTTGTGTCATGTGGTATACGAGGTATTGTTTTATCATGAGCGTATTGATATTAGGTCGTACATAAATTTATTTTTCTTTAACAATACATTTAAGATAGACATTATTTCATGAATATTTAAACTTTATTGCACTCTGTATTAATATAATTAATGAAAGCTTAAACCATTGTAATTATATTATTTATTTAAAGCATTATCGACAAAAAATCTTTATATTTCACTTGCGATTATGGAAATTTTTCAATACGAATTAAATCCCGAAAATAGATGGATCTAAGATTTTAATTTCCGGGATCCCGGCATCGCAATCCCTATGTGTTGCGCTCTCGACAGTGAAAACAATAATTACACTCCACACTAGATATGCTATATGCTACATATATTATATAGGTATGTATGTCAGAATGATTTTGAAGAGCAAGTACTGGCTCTGCTGATTGCAAGTAGTTAATTTTTTTAATTAGTGTGGACGCACATAGCGTGACTCGCGTAAATATTATAATAAAATTGCTGGAAAGTCTGTTAGATTATAATTTTGGACCAACCAAATGACCGGATGCATATGCTGAGATAAAGAATGTAATCATAGCACAAAGCTTTCTTTCTGTGACATTTTAATTGGCAAAAATGTAGTTATACATATTTAAATGTTACGTTTTACGACGATTTTTTTAAAAACCATATTCGTTCCCAATGTTAAACATATGGACTGCCAATATAGTACCACAAATGAATTTGTTTTTAAGAGAACTAGCTGTAAGACAGTCTCTTAACCTGTCACTTCGGGGAGGGTAAGGAAAGGACGATTTAATTTTGAATGGTTTAATTTCACAAATTTCGCAGCAGAAATGCGATCCGTTTAGTTCCCCCTTCGTCGAGTAAAGTAATATTGTTTAATTAGTGGCAGTTATGGTGACCAATAATTTTTTGCACTATAAACAATGTAAGTGAGTACTTTAAAGACACTCATGTTACTTATCTACGGTTATTTAAACCTCATATGCAGGATCATTAAATTTTCAGAAATACATCGTATATTGATTCAAAAATCATGTACGAAAACGACTCAATTAGAATTTATATCACTAGTTATGCTAACATAGCTCGAACGGACACTGTTATTGGTCTTTGGTTTACTGCCTAACTCTGAAAATAACGTCGGTTTAAAGTTAATGTCCATTAGTAGTCTATTAACGTAGTTGAAATAATAGCAATAATATTGGACTTTTTCAATAAAAGGTTATCGAAAAGCATTCATGTTACGTACTAATCGATAGTAGGTCCTGAAGCTAAGTGGTCAAGACTGTTATTTTTTTATTCACACGAGTTCTGACTCCCGGAATGGAAACTTTCATACAACGATTTTTAAATACATTTAGAAAATTTGTATCCAAAGGCATTCTTGTATGTGTTTACAAATCTTCACATCCATTACCTTTCCTATTATGAAAACGAGGCGTAGCTAATTACTGATATTTTCCTAATTCCACTCTCTCTTCCTTATCGTCTACGAAGGAATGGCTTGAAACCAGTTCTAATAGCAGCAAAATATTATATTAAGATGCTCCTTAGAGCAGTGTTTTTTTAACCTTATTGAAACCATCACCCCCTTTACCACGGTATACATATTCGACAAGCCCCTCCTCTACCAAAGTAAAAACGAAATATCAAAATTAAACTACGGTTTATATATTATGCATTTCATGCAATGGATTTCTTTAAATAAGAGCCAATTTACATTTAACTGGTTTTTATGCGGAATAGCTCGGATACACTGACGCAAATAAATGAACGCGCTTGCCTTATAAAGTTTGAAAGAGATAGATGACTGACTGTCGGAGTAAAAAAATCAATTTTGATCCGTATGTCACTAAATAGTTTTACCTTTTAAACTATATGTAGGTCACATTCACTTGGTATAATCATTGACGTTTTATGCTGTGTAATAATCTGTTATAACGGGTTTCTAAAACAATGAGATAATCTGTTTGGTCACCCGTCTACCATTAGGCGCCGATGAGTCATCGTTTTCCGTCTGTTGCCATCACTTCATACCCAAACTAGTGAATTTATTAACGCTGAGGCTTTCCTGTCCGTGCTGACAAATAGTATCTAGGTATATAATAGCGAATTTGTCCAAGCAATTAAAAATTGAGATGAAAACGAGCCGTCAAGGTCAAAGTGATAGTGTTGCTTACACCATTAACACATGCGATGATGATAAAAATGTATGAAACGATGTTTATCTATATTTAGAGTTACCAGAATTTAAGTCAACTAAATTGTTTGTACGTATACAACATAATTATTAAAATATGATGTATGTTTTTAACATACCTACGAGAGGAGGGGGAGATTTTAAGTATTAAATATTACTGTCAACATTAAAAAACAATTATATAAACATATATAACTTTGATGTTAAACATACTATATTATTACAGTATTCCTGATATTTATTTGACACCGCCCCGTACTTATGGGGCGGACAGAGGTCTTCAAAACCCAAGACTCTTTCCATTCATGCAAATTTAATATGTAATATCTCTCCTAAGGGGTTCAAAAATAATTTGTTATATTTGTTTTTTTACCGTTAGAAGTAAACAAAAAGCGGGCGATGCTTAGGAAAAGACGGCAGTTGTCCCTCGGCCTAGGGGTTGGCGGTTAGTAGCAGACACAGCCGCGCCGCGTGGGTCAAAGAGATTTACGACCCTATCAGAAAACCACTTGCTGTGTTTTTAAATTGCAATTGTGTATTTTAAATCTGTTTGTGTTGATGCTCCACCCCCCCCCCTCGATCAGTAGCGGCAAATTACTCTCTCATATAATTATTGAATGTAAAATTAATGATAAGCTATAGATACATACAATTTTAAACTGATAACAAAGGAGGATCGTTTCTAAAATGGACTGAGAACATTATTTTTAAGTAGACCTAAATATATTATGTAGGTAGAAGACTCCCGCGATCAACATGGCTAAAAATATCATGTATCCGTGTTTGAATTTAATTTATTTTTTTTGAGCAATGTATTTTTATCATTTTTGATATTTTCTTATCATCAATTTACCTATATATTAATACTTTTCAACAGTTTACAAATACTCTCAATTTTTTAACCAAACTTCTATTTTACATGTAAACCGTAATTTGCACGGGTTTAAGTAACCTATTTACCGTGCAGATCGAGGGATTGGCATATACATTGATCTTTCACTTTTACACGGTCAAATAGTAACGTCTATGTTATTGTTTAGAATATTTCTAAATAATATTGATGATTTTCAAACTTAAACTAAAATGTTAATATCATTTATTTTTTGTATCATTATTTGCATAGTTAACATAATAAAAAAGTTAAACATATACAAGGCCTCGATGGTACTCAAATTGTATTGTATATTTAGAATTGTGACTATATTTATGTTGATCGAATGTCTCGAATGTAACGCCACCTGTTCATTAATTCTTTTTTTTAAATTAATTAAAATTCTAAAATAAGATACAAGTTGTTGTTTCTGCTTCTCTAGCCATTGTCACTTGATGTTCATATCCAATATTCTTCGAATATCTTCATTGGATTCAAGTATAAGTTGATCCTTTCTTTTCCATGTGATCAGCATTTTCTTAATTATGTTTATTTATTTTGCTATAGAATTGTGAGTAATTTATTTTTTCAACAAATTGTGAGGGGTACATAAAAGTGATAAATCGTAATAATAACCAGAAAGCATATGTGGACTGCCACTTTACCCGAACGCACCAGATAAGTCATAGATAGAATGCGACATGTAGGTATAGAAATACGGTACAAACATTTTTGTGTTACATATATTTTGTTATTGCTAGAACTAAAATACAACGCGACTGCTTTTTACAAACAAATATATCGTGGTAAGCGTGGTATTTATAAGAATGATTAATTTAAGAAAGCGCATTATTGATTTAAGCAAAACTGGACAACTACCTACTAAAAATATTTAATTCGGCCAGACTTCCATTTCCTCTGTGAGTCATTGGGCGATTCAGAATTTCCACTCTACCCAGGTGAGTAACTGCTAACTTTAAATTCGTGAGGAGGGCTTGCCGACGTGTTATGTTTACATTTTACGTTAATTAAGCAACTACTGATCTTTTTTACTAAATTAAACTGAAAAATATCCCGGAAATTATTAACAAATTACTATGATACCAAGCGGACAAAAACTCATTTTGAGTTCCAAGGTTTATAGCATTTATGCGTGTCAAAATTCTGTTCATTACGTTTTGTTTCGGCCATTTTTTTATATAAATTCGTCGAAATAGCATATAAAATGAAACCAACTGGCATGACTGAGCGATTCATAGAACCCGCAGCAATATAAAAATGCGTTAGTAAGTATTTCATGATAGTGTACGAATGGCGAATAAATTCTTATTAGTTAAGAAACGAACAATTAACTCATATACATTTATTGAACAAAAGATATTAGTAGTTCGAGGAAAAAACAAATTTAACATCATTGTAAATAACGATATATTATGACAGTGGTTCTTAACCGGTCTACCGTGAGCTTGTTGCAAGTGCACCGCAGAAATACTGTAAAACACTAAAAAATTCGCGAAATGTTAAAAACTGAAAAAATGCTTCGCGAAATTATGATTGCCGACGAATCGATCGCACGTGTCGCCTCGCGTCGAATGGTTTTCGAATAATAGGAAAAAGAACAGTAGGTATATTTCCTTCACTAAACGAAAACATTGCAGAGGGAATTATTTCCGCTATAACAGAACATCTAACTTTATTGGAAGAAAAGATTGTAACTTACTTACTTTCCTTCCTCAAATATAGAATACTATTACTGGATACGAAATCCATTTACCACGATTGATACATCATCGAGTTGTGAATTTTCATACCATGAAGAAGAAGAATCGGTCACCTTGTCTACGAAACGTAATCTAAAAATTTAAATTAAAGTTTATGTTTGCATGTTTTTCTTTGTTTTTTACCCGTTTGATTTTAGTGCACCGCCAATTTTTTTTATGACTAAAAGTGCACCGTGACTTCGGAAAGGTTAAGAGCCACTGTATTATGACAATGCATATGCATTGAACTTTTTATCTATCTTTGTAAACAGAAAACGTTTGTATATTGTATCATTGGAACATCGGCTGTTTATAAATAATCATTTTATAAGGCCAAGCGATAAAAAAACAGTAGGTATATTTTGCTCCATTTCTTTGAGTTTTATACTAATTCTCGTGTATTTGAAATGTAAAGAATGGTTGAATTATACAAAAAAGACCTTTATGCACGACAGGCACTCTTGACCGATATTTCGTTTCTATTAAGTGTGAAATAGTTTGTACATGCCTGACGAATTGAAGTATCGGAAATTGGAGCCGTCTCACCTGTCACGGTCGCAAATACAAAATACATGGAGCAGAGTATTCGATAACATTCAATTCATTACCAATGTCAGACTTGCCACAGGGAAGGGATTTACCGTTGTCACTATCTATAATAAATTAAATTCATCATGAACAGCACCAATATTGGCTACGTATTCTGAATTGGTGCGAATTGTCGACTTCGCACCAATTTTTTTTTCTGTTATAAATGTCAAATTATGTGTAGCTTTCACAAACTTAATTGTAGTGTTAAAAGTGCTGATAGTGTCAGTCATCCACGTTCATTGTTAAGTTGCACAACGTAATAAGTATGAAGCATTACACATTTTAAATACTGACAGATATTTCATGACTGCAGTGCGTTTAGGCATTTTTTTAAGTTTTAACTTGCTAAGCTAAAGAAAAACCAAAAACATTAGTATCATTACCGAGATACCTATGTGATGTTTAAATCGTGTTTTTTAACATCGAATAAGATTAATTTCAAAGCTGAAAATTAACAGTTATTCGTTTAATTCGCTGAGCGAGAAAATAGTCATGTAGAGAGAAACACCTAATTGCACGAATATGTATGTAAATATATTATTGAGGACATATTATATACTTTATAAATCATATTTGTTTCGAGTTTGTTTATTAACTACCTACTATTCTTGGTCTACCAGTAATGGTACCGTTTCTCACTATTTTACTAAGAGTCAGTTTAACCTCAGATAGCTTTGAAATTTTAGAGATATTTTATTACTTGTTTAATTAGTTCTACTTGTTTCACCATAAATGAGGAAAACTTAATGAAGTTACGTGCTATTGAATAATTCATAACTTACCCGAGTAATTTAATAAGATAGGTACCTAAATAGGTAGGGAAGTTATCATTGAGGTATAGTGAAAATAGTACAAATTTCGCCGCAATAATAAACAAGCGTAGACAGTAATGGTCATGGGGCGAGGCTGACATAGCGTGCTACGCTGAATATTATTACATTTTGAAAACAACCACGACAGGCTCTACGACGGCTACGGCAGGGTGCAGCAACATTGGCAACAGGCGGGCAAGTCGTATCTCTACAGGTTACGGGGAACAACATAATATACACATCTTTATTGTATACCGCCCAACGAATTTTTATCAACACTCAGATAAAATGAAAGAGAACTGGGGACATAATTAAGGTTTCAAACATTGCTCTATAAATTAGATCGACTACGAAACGCACTATAATATATCCCTGCAAGATTTGTTGTGAATGAATGTTTTCTTAGAATAGTGAATTAGACAAAATGAAAACAGTGATGATATTTATTAAGCTAATTTTCAAGTCTCTGCACGTAAAATGATTATATTCCAACATATTTGAAGAATGAATATATACTTGGATAGGGTCTTATAGAAATGGCTCTAAATAAAATGATTGCCGTCCGTAAATTTAATCCAAGTCAAGCAGCATCTTTCCAACGAAAATATGAATGTAGGATACATAGATTATGTGTATTAATGTTTAACGTAAATGTACATATTTTTCAAAATATATAAATTTGTAAATTATCACAAGAAGATTTAGTTTAACGTTATATAAACATCGCTAGGACTTAAATCCAGACGGTGCTTTCAACCTTAAAATATGCGATGCCATTCTGGATTGTTGTGTAGTTCATTGTTCTCAGACTTCTACCACCATCTGAGAGAAATTTTTTCGCCTATGTTCGATCGTAATATTTCGTGTGTCGTGTATATAAATTGTTTGTCATTCTAGTAATCTCCGCACACATATTAAAGGTAATGGATACAGGTTTCACTCTCATTATGCTAAAAGCATAACTATGTCACGAACAGGCACTATATCATTTACCCCAAATACATAATTCAAACTCACCAACATTGCACAGTTTTGTATTAAATCGATCATTGCTGACATTTGTATCATATTATAAAACTAAAAGTTGTAGTTGATTACCTGAAACTCGAGCGTAAGAGTTTATCAGATGAGCAAAACACTTGTTTTTTTAAGATTCTATTTTCATTTAATTATGTATTATAAAAAAATCTGGCATTCCAGCTGAAAGCCAAGGCGCCAGATATTTTGAAAATTTTACATATCAACGCAAATAAGAATTTTTGTAGTCACTCGAGATCAACTCGAGGAGAAGTGACATAAATTCCAAGATCTCAAATTTAAATTGAAAAAATCCAAATTTGATATTGATCTTGCCGGGATTTGAACCTAGATCCACTTGATCGCTAGGACCTTTTCACTCGTAAAGCTCTTATCACTAGATTATAGAGGCCGAGGCTTGTCATCAATAGCAACAACTAGTATTTACAAATAAAATTTCAATTCTAAATTAAATAATTTGGTGATTTATGATTAATCTACCAGGAAAAATCTCGGTACAGAAACGTCCTATCCTTCCTAAGAATCCAAAATTCGGAGATTGTACCCAGAGTGTTAAATTTGTATTATAACAGTAACCCTTGATGATGCGATGAGAATCATTTCGATTTATATAATATATTCACTTAAATGTAATGTATACATGCTTTTTTATGTTACAATTTTACTAGATGGCTAACAAATAGAGTAAAACAAATATGTATTTTTATAAATCATTGGTGGCAAACCTATGTTTTATATTATTATGCAAATGTTTTTCAATAATGAGTAGTAAGCACATATTATAAATCAACTTCATAATATCATCGTACGCAAACTGCACATGATTAATAAATATAAAATACAATGTCAACAACGAAGAGACAAAACGCAGTGACGACAGAGCCGACAAATGACCGTCATTGATTTAATATATTACAGAAATTATTAAATATATTTTAAAACCGTAAAGTTCGGATGATCACAGTATATTAAAGAAAGATGAACTGCAAAAATCAGACACAAATGGCGGAAAACGTGAAATCCAAGTGCATCATTTGTAGTACGTTACCACAATGTGACAAGATCAGTCTACCTTCGACCACTCTTAGAATACCTGCCCAAATAAAGGTAAAAGGCTTTGGGTGAAACGGGCAAGAAAAAATCTTACAAATCGATTTCTAGTAATCCGTATCCCTTCACGAAATTTTATTGTTCGTAGCATTGAAACGTGCTGGCGAAATATACCTGTTGAAGCCTTGTGTGATTTAAGTTTTGCTTAACGATACGATGCATGCAGACAGAAATAAGTCATACTTACAACTGTTCTAATTTTTTTATATTCGTTCAAATTTATTTGGAAAATAGTCTCGGAGGGCCGATGTATTCAAACGAAAACTACATAATTCAATATTGACTATACGTAAATTGTTGATACCATTAAATATTAAACTTGAATCTATTTTTGAATTAATAGGCTCGCTATTTTTGATTAGTACGGATATTCCGTCAATCCAGCTACCATTAAGCCACCCTGATTTCGTTCCTCAGACACCATGGACGAAATTCAGCGTCTGTCTATCATCGCGTTTTCTGCTTTATGACGTTAATTTGATTAGGTTTACTTTGTTAAATCGCATATCGAAGATCGGATAGACAAATTTTGTTACTAAACGAAACCCTGTTTCAACATCCCCAACGAACAAAGCAGTAATTCATTTTGCGGTATAGCGAAATAATGTTGTAAAATATGTACTAGATATTTATTGAGACTTATATTCATTTTTATGATTTTTAAGAAATTCATTTTCAATTTATTTAATAAAATCGAAGCATAAATGTTTCAAAAGAATAACAAATCATGCACGAGTCATCATGAACACCTGCATGTTAAAATTTGCCAAATGGGAAAAATTCTGATTGAGAAGTGTTTTCAAATATCCACAAATACTATATTTAATAATACTTTTCGTTTTTGTGGTTTACCGTGGAAAAAGAGAATCGGGTGTACATAATATGTGCATTATGCCATCGGTATCTTATCTGTTTTCTTCATAAGCAACAGATTAAATGGATCCCTAATGCGTAGACTAAACTGTAGACCGAGTTGTGTTGTAAATAAATATGATAAGGATTTTAGTCAAAGACACGAAAATATATCCGATGGTGAAATAAAACATAAATTCCACGACCTTAATCGTTTGAAGTTCAATGCTCTCGTGCGATCTTCCCTAATAACAAGAATAACCTCTTCGGGATGAGACGAGATACGGCTACTTTTTCTCTGAGACGTTTCTTAATAGTTTATCCTTGCTTTAAGTGTTTCAGCATGCAAGATCGCTAGCTGCTTTTTTATATTAAACAGTGAAATTATATCTTTATATCTATTAATCTCTAAGTGCCGTCTTTTATTGAAGACCAGCGTCGTGGATATTGAACCATTAACAGAGTTTGCATGGCCAAAAAATCCTTTATACTCACGCCCTTGTTGCATCCTATTTTCCTTTGCATTATTCGTATGAAATAAGCTAACGAATATTCATATGATAATTGTGAAAGATGCTGAAGATATTTGAAATAATCATTCATCGAGTAGAGGCAGATGGAGTAAGCCAATCTAATGTTCAATTTGAGATGTAGCAACATAAGGCATAATAGAGACAGAAATGTGATTGAGTCGATCAGTATTGAACAACGAATTGATAAAATATCACACATTGATTATGCACATTCCAAGCGAATGATGTTGTACGTAAGGTGTTAAGCAGATACAGCTGTGACATTCGTTGTTTATTTTTATGACCTTACGAATTCAGAAATAAAAGCCACATCCGTTGGCAAATTCGCGGATACAAGATTACATATTTGCAGCTAAAGCAATCAGTTTTTTTTTAATATTGCACCTCGTGTTGGGTAAAATAGTTATTTAGTATAATTAAATTATTAAAGACCTCAATGGTTATTATTCAATGCCAATTAAAGAACTACCAGGCTCTTCTCGCCGGAGTAATATCACGGGTGCAATGCATTAGTTATAACATACAAGACCAATATACAATTTTGAAGGTAAGTCACAAATACCCAACATCAATAGAAGTGTATTTTTTAACGCTGTACAAAACATTGGTACACGTATTATCTGCATAATTTTGAACGATCTTCCAGATTCTAATTAAATTCTTGGTAAAAACATCAAGCAACCTAGCCCATTTATGTACCTATTTATAAGTTAGGGAAAGCATGAAGAAAGAAAACAAGTATACATGACAGAAACCACCAGTTTCCGGTTATTAAAAAAATAAATGATTGCGGTAGCCAAATAATAATATACATAATGCCTATATTTATTAACAGCGAGCAAAAATTGCGCAATTGTTTTGGTCGTTTATGGGAAGCTATCACTAGGTTATCGTAGAAATCAACAAAAAATATCGCCAGTGGGCCATACTTACTGTAAATTGTCTATGTATACAATATACATGTTTTTGAAATTTTAGAAGTATATGTATGCAATCTAGTATTTTTATCAAGGTATTTATTATTCTAATACCTGCAATTAACCGATGTTGCTTCGTGTAAATAATGAAAAAAAGGTATTACTAAGAACGAATTCTATTGTTTGCGCAGTTGACACACCTGACTCTGCGATAATACCGGAGTACATGTGAAGTATGTACCTGAGATTGATTTAATACCAGTGTCGAGCCGCAATAAAATAAATGAGAAAAATATATTTAATTATCTTCGCCCCAAAAGCAAAAAGACATTTTGGAGTTATGAATCGAGTTTTGTTGGTATTTTTTTCTTTCTACGTGATGGGCAGAAGGACATTTGTGAAAAAAAACCTATGAAATCACAATAAACAAAAAGAAAAAGGGTAACCTGTCTATTTGTTAACTAATCTTCAATTCATGTGTGACATAATATATATTTAATTTGATTTTAAGTAATAAACCTTAGTCGGTGAAAAATTATTTTAAAATTATAAAAAAATGCATCGCAATCTGTGAGTAACAGGACACCTGCGATCCAATTTTCATTTCGAAATATTAAAAAATAACCTCCTCACGATTTTTTCACTCTAAAAACACTAGCAGTGTGTTTTTCTTAATACTCAATTTTTGCACAAGTGGTCTTTTGCTTTTGTGGCGACCATATTAATATTTTTTACCTGTGTGATTACTTTAATGTTTTTTTAAATTCAGTTCATGACTTTTATGATATTTAGTTATTTATTTTCCATTAAAAAAAGAAAGAATTAAAGAGATTACTGCCTTCATACTAATTATAGTACATATGGAAAATGGTTTACAATTTATTATGTTGTACTCGACGCTACTGAATACCGATTAGAGAAAAAAATACTGATTATAAGAAGTAGACAGAAGAGAAGCGAACAATGGATGAGTCAACAAACCTGCGTCTTTGCGTGTATAAAGACAAATTAAACTTACAAATGAGGCGCTGCCTATAACAAAATTGCCAACTCCATAAAGGGAAGAAAATTATTGTTACTGTTAACGGTAAAGGAAATGCTTCAAACCCCTTTGTTCGTAATACTCGCGTAGGCATACACATACCAAACAAAACAGTGGTAAATCGATAGATTTTTAGCAATTATTTTGAAATGTAATTCAATAGACTGATAGGTTTGATTACTTACTACTGACACAAAAAGTGTATTTTTCATTCATGATCAGTATGCCAATGATCATAAACGCTGTATTAAAAGTATTAGATAGTTAGTTGACAACTTTAAGAATTGTATTTTTTTATTTATATGTGACTTTAATGCCAATACACTAATAAGAATGTTAGTTTACTCTATTTGTATATGTATGTAAGTATATAAAAAGAAAAACTTTACATAAGAGTGTCAGGTACATTTAATATTATGCATTGTTGTCGTTTTCGTGAATCATTCACAGGGTAGTATTTAATTAAAAAATAAAGATTGATTTACTATATTACTTAAAGCTCGATAAATACAATGGACATACGATTCTTTAGGCATCTCGCAACCCTCGCCAGTTAAAAATCGCAAAAATGAACGTTTATTTTTCGATTTCATTTTGATCTTAGATTATGCAACAAAAAGTAAAAACGAATTTACTATTTATGATATAATAAGATTACATAAAACAGTTTTGTATTCTAAAAGTCGAGAGGTCATTTAACTACAATGCCAACGACTGCTCCGAAGAATGAGGAATGAGAGTGTGGGAAACAAACGAAAGGATGACGAAGAGATGCGGTAGACAGTACAATGAATTCACTTTTAACGTGATGTGATGTTAAGTATCTACGTTATGTCTAATCTAGCTCTTGGTATTATGTAGGAATATCATATATTATGCTTAAATTTAATAACATTTTGAAGATTTAATTAGATTCGCGGAAAGTTAAGGGCATAAAAAATTTAACTATAAAAGTATTGAACTCATAGCGATTGAGAATGATTCAGTTATATTGAAAACAACAGGTATGGAACAATTGAATCATCACGTTTATCAGAAGAAAACCTAGATAAATTGATGAACGTGAATACTTTTGAAGATGAATATACTAAAAAAATATAGCTTTAATATAAATTAATACGATTTTTCCGAATACATTATGTGGGAGTCGAGAGTTTTATAACGGAGATGAATAAGACGTTTTAAGCGAGGTTTGTAAGGAAAAGGGCGAAACTACAAAAAAATAAAATTATTAGTGTATACCAGGGGGAACGAACCTTTTCCTGTCAGAAGGCCGCAATCATTTATCTTAAAATCAAATACGACCGCATTTATGAAACATACATAACAAGGTATGTACATTATTGTGTAAATGAAGTCTATTTATTTAAGTATTTGTTTATTTCAGTCAAAAGGCCGCACTTGAGACCCCTTAACTCCGCAGGTTCCTCACCCGTGGTGTAGACAGATAATCAATGATAGCATTCGCTTCTGTTTCAATTGGTAGGTATATTCGTATATGTTTCAATTTAGAGAGAAAATTTTTAAATGAAATAAATATTTTTTATATTGGTTTTTAGACACTTTATATTTATGAGTCCATAAAACGTGAATACTGAATTTATATTATTCTACTAAGATATTTTTTTTTATAATTATTCGTTTGATAAATCATGTCTTAATAAGGTTTGTATAAACATTTTCCCGTAATACCGAAAAATGGGTAGTTAGTGGGTTTAAGAGAATAATATGAGTAAATAATATTACAAGCAAAGTAAAAAAAATTCGTTGAATAAAACTAAATAGTATCCAAGAACATTATATTATGTAATTTAAGACATCGACTGAGGGTGCTTGATGGAATTTCAATATCAAATTTGGATTATAGAGATTTTGTACACTTCCATGCATTTTGTCACCAACGACCCGGGTTTCGTATTTCGGCATCTTCAGGCATTCGAGCGCACGAATGCCTGAATATGCCGAAATACGAAACCCGGGTCGTTGGTGACAAAATGCATGGAAATGTACAAAAATCCAATAATCCAAAAAAAAATTATATTATGTGATATATTCCATTATATCGGATGTTATACTGAATACTTGATTAGTAACAATTTCAACATGAGTCATGTGTAGTAAAAAAAAATGGTTTTTCTAAGTAAAACGCAATCACGAGCTGATTGGTCATTTAAATTTGACATGAATGTGATGAATTTTCCAATAATTAAACTGTCCGATTTGACACACGCAGGGGAGGTAAAACTCGAAATTATTTTGTAATATTAAAAACTGTTGGTATAATTTTCAATAATAACATTATTATAGCGAAATAAGTTTTTAATGACAATGCAAATGAATTATGGGTTATGATCAAGTTGTCTTTAGGTATTCATATAATATACACATTAACAAAATATTGTTGTTTACTTAGAATACTAGTGTGAAAACACTCAAAACTAACCATACTAAACACAACATGCGGAGGTCAACGGCAAACATTGTGTCTGCTGCTCGGGGACTGTCACAGGACAGAAGATATCTATTATTGGCATTATTTAAAAAGTCTAGTATAAAGGACGTCAAATAATAATAAAACATTATAAGTATGCTTGAAACTTGTAGGTATGCAATTTTAATATACTATATGTATAAGTACTATAGCAGATTGAAAATATCAACGATAACAATAAAAGTCAACTTACAAAGGAGTTCAGCTGATGCACCTTGGTGATTTAATCCATTCAAAATGACAACAACTATAATATAGCACCATACACTCACTGAACTGTAACACCACTTTGCCATTTTCAGCTGAGAGACACAATGTTAAAAACACTTGCAAATATTTTGATAATGGTTTTCAAGACTTGACAGTTTCGTATGTTATTAATCGTTCATTGTTGACACATTTACGCGACTCCTGCCTCCTCAACGGTGCCAGATCAAACATTAAACTGTTACAACTAGCGACTCTGGCGAGTAATTACCAGTAGTTACAACTGATATGGTGTTGCTAGTGTAATAAAAAAGCGTACCATTGTTTTTATCATAATAGTTTGTTGGTATTTTCATTTTATTAGTCCTATTTACATCCATTTGTATATATAATTTGATACGTCTTAACCCGATAAACTGCAATTAAGTAAAGACGTTGATGTAAAGAGGAAAGCAATACCAGTGATGAATAATATTTTATAGATTAAGTCATGTAATATTCAATAAGCCCAATAGAGGTATATATTACGAAAATTTTGGAATTAAAAAAAGAGTTATACATACTTTATAGTTTTTCTCACTGGTGAAAATAAAGTAGACTGAATACAATTTCACTGTATAATGTGCTTCAGGAAACACTGTCGCTTCTTTGTCGGTAATGTAGAAATTATGTAAGTATTGGCGCAGTGACATCTATTAATCTTTTATTGAAACTAATTTATCCAGTACCGTCAACCATTTGTTTTTGGTACACATATTTTTCATATTTTTCAATAAAATTATAATCCAATAGCGATTGGACTCTAAAAGAAATTACTCCTCCTCCATAAACAGATTTTGGTTTTCGATATAACGTTTCTTTTGCAAATAATAAAATATAATAGGAAACCACTGCCGTTAATATTCTCTTGTAGATATAATAATATGCATTAGGTACACTTGAGATTTATTTACTGAAATTTGGTTTGTAACATTTGATAGAAGATATTAATCAATTTCAATAACCACTTAATTGTTCAAGGGCGGTCGTCAACTTGAGTCTTGACTATTTTGTGGAACTGCTATCATTAATAGAATGGACTGATATAAAATTTTACAATAATAATGCAAAATATAATTAATAACTTTTTATTATGCCTAGAATCTAATACATGATCAGTAGTATCACAGAGATACATAAATAGTAAAATAACTAGGACACATTTTATTTACAATAAAATTCAAACAGTAATTATAAATACATCTTTTAAAAATAGCGTGTTACAAATAAGAATCCGATAAAAAGTAATGATTATTTCAAAGACCACAGTTATTAAATCACTGACGTATGTTTGGCATTTCATTTGGTAAATAATAATTATAGTCAATACTGTATTTTAGTCTTATAGTAGTATTGATTAATAATCAATGGAATATTTAATAAAAATGATGATAGTATTATGTTTTCTTGATATTGTGATAAATGAGTGATCTGAAAACCTATAAAACACTTTTTACCAAATTATGGTATATAATACCCCTAAAAAAATATAAATAATCAAAACTGGCATATATTTATATCTTAACTGATTTCCATATTCATATAAATAGGTATTTGGTTTCAGTTATAATCGTATATACGTTATACTATGACAAAGGGCGAGTAAGAAAATACTCAAGCAAGAGAAATTGAAATATTGTCACCTTCTCGCTATTAATACTAACAGCTGTATAATATATATAGTTTGTGTCAAGTTTTATTCCAATTTAATTAAAAATATTTTTTGAAATGTGAAAATTATCATACATCACTTTCTTAACCCATTCAACGTTTACATTTAGAATACCTACTTAATTAAAACAATATAAGACATTAATCCTTATCAAAATTATAATATTTATGTTCCCTAATAATCAATTAAAAACATATCTAGTGAATTAATAAGTTTGAGATATTTTGGAACGATAATAGCGCTACAGAACAAAACAGTTATGACTTCCGTGACAGGTCTGATTTCCTATTGTTAAGGACATCCTGAATCTCTTGTAAGCTCTTGCCCTTTGTTTCGGGAAGCAGGAAGAAGACAAAGAAGAATCCTGATAGACAGAATATACCGAATATCCAAAAAGCGTAATGGATACCGATCGCCTCCTGAACAGCGTTGAAGTATTTTGTTAGGATGAATCCAATAATCCAGCAGAACGTTGTTGCTATTGTTGAAGCGAGTGATTTCACACTGGGTTCAAATAATTCTCCCATTACAGCCCATGGTAGAGGACCGAATCCTTGAAATAGAAAAATCACGTTAGTCAACGTATATTCTACAGTTAATGTATATATTTGATAGTCAATGCATACATGAACTACAGAGACAGTTTGTTCAATTATTCACGAACGTAAAATATAATAATAATCCTAATAGTTTAATCGAACCCAACCTAACCTAACCCACGTCGTAGCATATGCATTTAACATCAAACATAATAATATTATATACTACGTTGGTTTTGATCAGACGAATTGTGCAACTTGTGGTAGCGTACCTATCATACTCGCTTGACACAAATCTTTTTCGTAAAATTTTATTAGCACTTGTTTCGTGAATTTATACACTGTTCAGTTCAAGTGTTGTGAGCTTTTACTAAAGCGTAGGTAGAGTTAATGCATACATTAATTATGAATTCATTCATTGAGAAGATTTAACATGCGCACGGTGCATTATTTATTTATATAAGTAGTAATACTAATAACACGCTGTATACAATATATATTATTATATTCTAGGTGTAGATTTATTTATTAAGCGACTTTATTAAGATTAACAAATTATTTATTAGAAATGTATCGAAATAGACATTATTTTCGATTGGTAATTCTCTTTTTGAATTTTTTACTGTATGTACTTATTGTAAGAAAGCGACTCTGAATAAATATGACTGTCGTAGTTCATTATACTGAAACCATTATGTTACGTAGTAACAACTAAGTTGCGTTTCTTTAAATAAATGTCAAGTTTAAGTTAGTTGTTTAAAGTTATACTATAATCTATCTCTCGTGTTAATATGCAAACAGCATCTTTTTTACACGAGGTCTTTGGAACGTGTCTCACGTGCAAAATAAAATCGGACATACCAGAAAATTTTGCGTTAAATAATTTAACACAATATGCTTGAAACGCCCGAAACCACATCAGGAAACCATTAAATGACTGGGTTTTTGGGTATAGAAAATAAAAATGACATACCGCTATGTTAACCGACACTTAAATTACAACCATAGAGAACCATATAATTACTACTTACGCTCGAATAAAATTATTGTAATTTGAAGAATATCTTACCAACACAGTAGACGCACATAAAGAGAACAAGCGATGTGACAGGAAGCCATGAGATGGAGCTTACTACTGAGCTTTTGTTCGCATCGAGCATGAAGAAAAGACCAAGGAAAAACTGCAAAAAATTACGTAGCAATGAAAACATGAACAGTTAGATTTAGACCAGGATCTTATAGTATTATTATAGTACATCTAGTGGAGCACGAAGTTGTTTAATGAGAACAGTTAGCAATTTCGGGCAGGGTAATTTTAAGGAAAGGATGTGGCTCGAAAAGGACTAGTGGTTAGTGCTTTCTCTGTGTCCCGATTTGCGGTTGGGTGGGATAAAAACACCACAGACGTCCAATAGACCAGACGTTGTGAATATGAAAGTTTTTTTTAATTGCAAAATGATAAAAAGTAGCTTTGCTTGTCTACAACGCAATGGACACGGGAGTTCATGTGGTCTTACGATTTTTATAATCGAAAATTCTACAGCCTGGTTTGTATTGTTCATATTCAGTTAACAACGTTATAGGGTTCCAAAAATTGCTGTTGAAATAAATGAAATATTTTGAACGCATTGAATGTGTTAAGACTTACCAGTGCAACCGTCATTCCTAGTGAAGAAACAATAAGCAGCAATCGCCTGCCTAGTCTATCGACAACAAGTGGGGTTACAGAACTGGCTAAAACTTGCACAACTCCAATGATGATGGTTGATTTATCAGCTGTCAGACCAGTATCCGCCTTATCGAAGATCGTCTGCATGTAGAAGAGGACCACGTTGATTCCGGAAAGTTGTTGTAAAGCTACAAGACCACATGAAAGGTATAGAGCTTTGAAGTTTCCTCTATTCGTCCAAAGATCACTTAGAGACGCAGACTGACTATTTTGACTGGCAGCTAATTGCAGATCTTGGAGTTCTTGCTGGACGCCGTTTGTTGATTTTCCACGGAGCTGTCTTAGAGAGCTGATTGCATCATCAGTACGTCCTAAAAGAAAACGTATTTCCATAATAATCAACGTTCGGTTGATTTTGATTGCAAAATTTACATAAAGTTACATGATGTCTCATTGATTTTTGTCAATTTTAACTTAATAGGTTTTTTTCTTTTATCGATTTTCTATGATTTGTTTATTGTTATTATTTCTCTATTGTATGAGAATTATCCTGTTCATGGCGATTTTACGTATGTTGTCATGCCACATAAATTTACTTTCAAATAAATAATGTATATTACTAAAAAAATATCAATACTTTTTATTTATTTTACATTAATTAAAACTTTATCAAGAAAATTAAATTTTTTTATCATTTAACATTTTACTTTAAATTTAATTTATCATCTAGGTCAGGGTTTCCCAAAATTTTCTTGCGATGGAACACTTTGTTAATCCTACAATTTTTAAAGAAAGCCGTGTTTATTTTGTTGGGTATATAATATCAATATGAAGTCCAACATGTTGGAATTTGTTGCAACTGGAGCAGCATATAAAACCATTCCAAGTTTTCACGGAAAACCTATTCCCGTTCTGCGGAATATAGTTTAAAAAATCCTGATCTAGGTACATATGTTTAAAAAACCTATTGAATATTTATAAATGAAGAACAAAATCTACTCTCGAGTATGCTTAGTGAAGAAGAATCATTAATGGTAAAGTTATTAGTAATTATAATAATGAAACTATGAATTAGAAAAAAACATAGTACAGTTACCTTTCGATATGAGAAAGCTCGGACTGTCGGGCATGAAGAAGAAGGCAATCATGAAAATAACTCCAGGGACGATGGATATGATACTCAGCGTGAAGTAAGAGACATAAGGACCCACCGCATAAGTTATAAGGAAACCAATTACGATGAACATCTGCAGGAAAGATCCTAAAGCTCCTCGCACGTCGCTCTGCAACGGAAATAAGACATAATGATGTTTTGCTTAAATGACATAATTCTCATTTAATTATTAAGTTATTTGCGTTTAGGTTAGAATCATTGTTATCTTATATAGAATACCCCAGACCGCTCTGTAGACGCTTTATTATTATCACATATCACATGTAGTTATGAAATTTTCTCATGGCGTAAGCATTCGGGGTGTAAGCAATGTACTCACAGTTCCGACGTACTAGCTACTTTACACATACAGTATTTCAATTTAAATACCGTTATCTATGACAGCTATGTTTCTACTAGTTGTATAATGTAACAGGAAACTTCATGTTAACTTTGGAAATATAATTTTGCTGTTTCTTTCAATTCCGTATTGGTGGTTAGTTGCAGCTTGCAATTTGGAGATGTACTGTTATCTGCACCATATAAATTAGTTTTTTATTTGATTTCTGTAGTATAGTATGGTATTATAATTATTTTGTGGAAAAGGATAGTGTGTCTGCTGTAAGCTTTACGTTCTATCATAAAACAATTTTTATATATCAGCATAACTTTGTGTAATTAAAATTGAAATTAATATAGAATTTAAATGTTCACCTCAGCTATTTCTCCTACATACATAGGAACACAGGTGAATAATTGTCCTACAGCGAGACCCCAGATCACTCTAGCTGTATACAACTGGCCGACAGACGTAGCTGTAGCCACCAGAATCCATCCAACGATGAGAGGAATTCCGCCAGCCAGAATAGAATATCTTCTGCCAAATTTGTCCGCGGCCACACCGCTGTATAAAGGCCCTGGAGGAATTTGTGCGCAATAAGTATAGGTATGGTTGGATTGGTACACTATCTTGGATTTATCGAAATAGAAACCTTTGTAGGAAAATAATTATTTGTAATTTTTAATGATCGGTTACAGTGGAACCCCAATCTACCGCTCTCGCATAGATCGTTTCCTCGCATGGTTCGTTCATTTTTTATTGTCCAGGCAAACACCCATAAGAACAATGTTAAATAATTCCGCATTAACCGTTCCCCAATTTATCGATTTCCTTGATCTATCGTCTAAATATTAAGGTCCCGTCACAAATATTATTCCAATTGAAAGTTTTTGTTGAATATTCCTACATTTCACTGAAAAACACGTTCTCCCCATCCAACCGGTTCGTAAAAAAAAACA
This sequence comes from Himalopsyche phryganea, assembly GCA_022494535.1. Classification (NCBI taxonomy): domain Eukaryota; kingdom Metazoa; phylum Arthropoda; class Insecta; order Trichoptera; family Rhyacophilidae; genus Himalopsyche; species Himalopsyche phryganea. The sequence goes on from JAGVSL010000062.1 coordinate 1,793,493, forward strand.
GACTGTAAGCATGTAGGCTTCATAGAATTGTTAGTCGTCATAATGTTTCCTCTTATGACCGCATCTGTCTTGCACAGGTCAATTGGCGTTCAGTCTTGCCTCGCATCTCGTATCGCGAATTTTTCTAACTCACAACTAAAATTCCCCCCGTGAAGAAAACTACTATTACATACATTCGCAAAACAATCGAAAAGTGTGACAAGTCAGCAAATAAATGAAAGTCCGCTAAGGAGTCTACTTTTAGTGAGCTTGATGAGATTCTTCACACATGATACCAGCAGGTGCAAGCTGAAAATATACCTATTGATGAATCTATATAGTTAGAGAAAAAGCTTTGTAAACAGTTAAAAAAGAGATCACAAATTTCTTTGCATCGGCCGGATGGATCAATGGGTTGAAATATCGGCATGGTCTTGTTTGTAAAAATTTTACTTTTTTCAAGCTTTCCCATCATTCATCGTTTATATCTAGGGTCCCTTGAAAAACGTAGACTCGGGGTTTCGCTGACATTGAAATTAGTTTTTACAAAAAGGTCCTTCTCACCGACGGCTGCGCCAAGAGTAATGAGAGATCCAACCCATGATGCCTCATCAGGGGTGATTGGTCTGTCGATAGGAGATCCAATGCCACTAGTCAGTTTCGGAAGAGTTGGCGAGGTCCAGCCCATGCACATACCAAGCGCCAATATGCCCAAGTTCGCTAAAAATAAATTTCGATTTTATAAGTTTACCCAACAATAAATAGTTGCATTTCATTTTCCAATGTAACTGGAAGTATCATTAGAGGGAATTCACTATTTTTTGAGCTGAGGCTTTGTCAGCGCTAGGTCAACCAATGTATCAATCTAGCTATAGAAACTGTTTGCTAATTAGTAATTAACATTTCAAAATGACGTACGCATATTCAAAACCTTACTGAATAGCATTCAAATTTAGCTTAAATTACGTGAAATTATACGCACTAAATGTTTTTCAGATCCGATGATAATTAAAATTACATAAAATGGTTCAGTATATAAAGTGACGATTTGTTTGTGATAAGGTTTACGCTATTTACGTAAAATAAAATGATTTTTCATTGAGGTTATTATGATGATCTAAAGAAAATAAAAAGATAATGTATGATATATTTTAAGTCCATGAAACACGAGGTCAACATATTTATGTTTCATTTCTATGTTTATTTACATAGCAATATTTTATAATGATAATAATATTACTGATATAAATTGCGTTGTAATATGTTTTTACTCAATTATTACTAGAAACAAGCTGTCGATTTTTGCTGTATTTTTTTATTCATGTTTAGGAATATACAAGTTTTACATGTTCATGTATTTTTCACCTTTTCATTTTCAATGCTTCATATTTTTTAATGTAAGCACTGTAATTTAAATATGATTCATTTAATATTCTTAGGTTCATCAAACACAATTTGATGAAGTACATAATTTTTTTTCCATGTCCGCTCCCAACGTGGAGCATATGGTCTCCTAATGGAGGTATCTCAACAGAATTTTTCTATGAAAACTGTTTGTTACTCAGTTGCTCAACCTCTCCTTTTTCGAAGAGAGTAGGGATATAAGGATAGGACTAGGACAGGACTAGTGGTTAGCTAATCGTTCTCTCTACGCCCAGCGAGGATCGGATGGGTGGGTGAGGAGGGAGTTTTAGACATCACAAACACTCAGACTACGAACAGAAATCCATAGATAGATTGAAAGATCAATCTATGAAAACCGTCCTCACCGGGAATTGAACCCCAGACATCCGTAACCGTAGCCAACGACGCTACCAACTGCGCCAAGGACGCCGACACAAGTGTCACAAGTATTTTAACAATGAAAAACCGTAAAGCAAAATTATATGTCTTTTTGAATTATAAGTCCTTATTTTCTAAATGTTATGTACACATCAATAGCATCATGTATGATATAATGTATACTGATGGAACAGAAAGTAAGCAAAATATACAATATTGAGTATTTAAAATATGTTGTAGTTATAGCATATAGTTGTTTTCCAATGTGGAGCCTCTTAACTACTCCCTCTCTCTGTTCTGTCCTCTACTCTGTTTTACGAGAAACGGTTGTTATTAACTCACTCAACCTCACTTCTATATGGAATAGTAGTATGCTACACGACGTTTTTAATGATCAGATGTGTTGGGTAAATGTAAAAATGCCTTTGAATAAAAATCCATAAATCGATTGAAAATCAATTTATGAAATTGTGCCCGTCGATACCGTGATCGAATAGACCGAACAGACAAAACCGTTGACCGTTCGGCTACATGCTAGATGACCGGAATAAATATAGATTACAAAATGTAACATAAGAAAATTAAAGTGAGGAAAATCAATACAAAGAGATGTAATGACATTAATTCGCATTTGAAATGAGACAGCAAGTTTATACAATCATAAAACGCCGATTTTTTTATTTTATATATTTCGAGGATATATATATATATATATATTTATACCGTAGGATATAATTATATAATATGACACGACCCGAATCGAAGAGTTGGTCATCAACATCCAGAATGTATAGAATCTCGAACAAACACCCTTTCGAATCCAGTTATCTCTTGTTTATTTTAAGAAGATGCAGTGGTTTAGTTACACAAAAATATTACTAACACTTAAAATTGAGTCAACATTTACATTTACTTAACACATGAATTTACCTTTAAGTTATAATGCAAGTGACATGCCAAACGATTTTAAATTAAGTCAAATTTCAAAACAAACACAAACAATCCATAATGTCAACGGTGCCGGCCACGTGGCCGGCGGCTCTCCTTGGCTCGAAGGCTGAAAATCGACTCTCCGCAAAAATCAAAAATCGGACTCCCGCACTTTCGGAGCCACCCCTTTCCGTCAAAAATGGATTCATCCAGCGAACGTGTCCGCCAGCGATTGGCCGATCGCCTTTCACGACAAGAATCGGGTCGACTTCCACGAATCATTGCCATTAACGCTGTGCGTTCTCAGTTACGGACCCTAATAAAACTTAAGCTTAACAAAAAAAAAACAGGGTGTGTCAAATATTGTAAACGATTAACTGGTCTCTCGTTTATCTCAATTAATTGAATTTGTATGTTTTTTTTAATAATAGCGGCAATAACTTGAAATTATGTTATTAATTATACCAGTTCCAGCTATATATATTTTTTAAACGTGTTATTGTACTTTGTCATGCAAAAATAAATGAAAGCTACGATCAGGATATTAAAAGAAGCGTTTACACAGTTTCTACACATAATCATATTTACCAAAGAAACTTGTAATACGCAGCAATTTGCCTATTACGTAGCAATATAAATAATTGATTAATAACGGGAAGTTGTGATGTTCAGACGTCGTCGCGTTTAATATAGGCAAGTGAATAAGCTTTGTAGATAAATTTTATTAGTTCTTTTCGTTCATATTTGGACAGAATTTGATGATGTAAGTATTTCAGCAAAAAAGTTAAAACTGGCTTCAGAATACGTAAGGCGTACTATTAATGTAGACGACACAAAAAAAACATGAAGATATAATTATAGTAAGAAGTCTTTTCGATTTTTCACCATCAGCTATTTAAAAGTAGTTAAAAAGAACACCACTTAAAAACGGAATATGAAATAACCCTTAGAACTAGATACGACAATCGTTGCAAGTCGTAATTGTTTGCCGTGCAACCAAAGAAAAAATAAATTATTATATAAGCGAATAGACTTAAAGAGTAAGAAGCAATACTTAAACTTTTTCGTTTAACACTATAGATTGCTTTCAAAAAAATTCAGGTAACCAACTGAATGACGAATATAATACTACAATAAATCAAAAGGTGGAAAGACATTACGCATATTTTAAAAAATAAAATACAATTTGTTTTGTACTACTAGTGTAATGTAGTGTAATAATTTTAGAAATCCACAACAGATTTGATAATCGTAGAAAATATACATCGAATTATAGAAAAATATTTTGATATTATACGATACAGCTGTTACCGACATAACATTACATGAAAAAACGCAGTTTCTAGTATAGCTATTGCCTTTCAAAATCATATCATATTGATAATAATTCCACATGTTGACTTTATTATATGATGAATGATTAATTCAATAGTAATATTAATAATACTGTCATTTGTTTATTACTAATCTATTGTATTACATGTATCCATGTCCATGATTGAATTATCTATGTAAAGTGTAATATATATATGTACAGCCCCTCTTATAGCATTGTTGATAATATCGTATCGCAAGCTATTTTGTTATATTTATTTTTGAAAATTAAAAACCTTACGCTCGTTTGCCATGAATATTCTCGAAAATTAACTTTTTGTCTCTTGCAGAATTTTCAGTGTCCCATCATCTATTCGGTTTTATATCATTTGGTTCAAAAAATTCTTTTTGTCTGTGAGAAAAATAACGATAGATTTAATATAAAATTATCAATATGAGTAAGGTGTGAACTAACTCTTTTGTAGACGTTTCAAAGTCCTCAGAATATTTCAATGAAACTGAGAAAGTGCATGGATTTATTTAACCGTCTAAATTGTTATTGCCTGTTTTATATTATAGTGTAGACATTTTTTTGAATACTGTTGTTTTTATGTATTTCTATAATAAACACTGCGTTTACAGTAAAATATTAAAACACTCATATGATTGTTTTGTTCTTGGTAGTTCTGTGACAATCAAAAATAATTCGCTTCCGCTTTGTAATTATCATAAATACCATAAATAGAACATAATAATTGAACCATTGTTGTTGTGCTGAGAACCTACTAATATTTTTAAATACAAACTATTTTCTTATAAAAATAATAGAAAAGTCGTGTTGAAACATTCCTAACAAGAAAGACTAAAAAAAGTCCACGTCAAAATGAAAATCGTTAATAAAATACATATACTAAATTTGGATTATTGAGATTTTGTACACTTCCATGTATTTTGTCACTAACGACCCGGGTTTCGCCTTTCGGCATCTTCAGGCATTCGAGCACACGAATGTCGAAAGGCGAAACCCGGGTCGTTAGTGACAAAATACATGGAAGTGTACAAAATCTCAATAATCCAAATTTAATATTGAAATTCCATCAAGCACCCTCAGTCGATGTCTTAAATTAAATACATATACGTTACATTTATGGAATCATCAATAATTTCGGGGTAATAATCAAAATGTAATACTTCAGTTAGAATGAGTGTTTTATGGACTATGTAATACTTTACAAAAGGACATATTACAAACGCAATTTATAAGTATTATAAATGAAATAATCGGATGGAAAGTACACGGCGTCATAAGAAGTTTGTCTCAAGAGGATTATGTGTCATTTCTTACTTCGTCTAGCATGCACGTCATAAATTTGTGATTAAGTGTGTTTTTTCAGTATCGTTATTTTTCAATTCCGATAAAAATCTTTTAAAATAAAGCGTTTTTAATTGTCAAATAAAATGAATCCATCATATATTCGTAGTTTTCATGTTAAACGATTTTTACTGATATAACTTTGTCAATAAATCAAACATATATGACAATTATTGTAAATAATATAAATTTGATGGTTTATTAATGTCGCAATTAACTATATCGATGACCATAAATGCAATTGTAAATCATACATGGTGGGAGCCAAAAACAATAAATTTTAGCCACATGATTCAATTATTATTGAAATTTCAAAGGAAAGTAATGTTGGCAATAAATAATCGCAATGGCACTACTCATTGTCGACACGGTTTGCATTTTAATTTTAATCGTACTTGATATTATTGATCTTGGATCAGAATGGTTTTAAACGTATCCTGCATATAAATTATCATCACAAATAAATTTATTTGGTCTATATAATAATAATAATAAATCATATTGTTAATATATTCACATTGAATGAGGCGGCGAGCATTGCATTTTACCAAATCTAAGGTACATTTGCATACTATTTGTGATACGAATGCATTTACTCCAAAATTAAATTTCCATACAGATTTAAGGTGATTGATTGGATAAAACTTTTTATGTTTTGAAGGTTATAATATGTACATACCTTTATAATACTGGATTTAGATTGAATTCGCTGTTCAGTGTTCGGGGAGAATATGAATACAGACAAAGTTATAAACTTGGTATATAACCAGACGCTATGCATTTTAATTTTAATTAGTGAGATATGTAAGAATGCCAGAAAACCAGGGCACATATTTTTCAATCGCTTTGTTGTGCGAATTTAGAATCCTGGAGTTTTTAGTATCTTTCTGTATTCAGAATAGTATTTTAATCTATCAAAAGCAAAATGGTGTGGTTTTTTTGTTAAAAAGACCATATAAAATTTATGATTCTTAGTAAATATTTAATTTTAAACTAAATTCAAAATAAGGCTACTGTTATTAAAAAATAGAAGGTCATACATCTTAACGTTTATTACAGAAAAGAAGAAATAGCGGCTATTCATAAGAAAGAAATGTCACACATATTATCATTGACAGAACAATATGGAATATAGTCATAACAAATAGCGTGAAAAAAATACTAAACAGTCCTTCGGTTAATTGGTTTTCAGATCATATTAAAGAAAAACAACATTTCTGCCTGTACATTTTTAAAAGAGTTGAAATTGAAATATCGCTGCCCCGTCTTTTGTGGTTGGAATCGTAACACCGATACATCGCCTCTCCGTATCCGAAGGGTTAGATTTGTTCAAGCAACAATTACAACGACTAAGACTAAGCTTAGACTTGTCCTTAAAAAATATTTCATTGCTTAGCTAATATTTATCAGTCGTTTATTTGTTATTAATTAGTAGTTTGTGTGTACATTGTGTATAGTTTTTTTTTTATAAATATCATTATTTTGCCGTACAATACCTCTGCATTTTATAATCAAATAACTTACTTGCACTATTGGTATAGTAAATACTTTGATTGTTGAATATTTGAAGTAGATATATAATAATAAATGTTGTTGTATAGACAAGGTCAATTAATGCGATATCTATTATAGTTTATAATAGTCCCTTCGTCATTTCCATTGCAAAGTTATATATTTGCAAAATCTCAACTTTTCAAGGGAGCGTAAAAACAGTTAAAACAAAAATAACTGTATCGAATTGAAACAAATATAAAAAAATACGTAATTAATATTAAGTATATTAACTTAACCAAACTTTTTGTCAGTTGTGAAGCATGCGCTTAAGGACGATTTTTGCACCATTAATTATACAAAAAGTCAAAAATGCACATTGAGATATACAATTTTGAGATATATGAGATTTAAGCGAAATAATAAAGCAAAAGGCTGTTGCAATATTATATGATGAATTAATACAAGTTGTCCTGCAAATAATCCAGTTATTATTGTGGATATTGAAAAATACTGTTTTTTGTTAAACGCATATTCACTAAATATTGAAATAAATGTTACATATTTATACCAATTGTTGATTTCAACTGCATCATTATTTTGCTCACAAAAATCTGTTCGCGGTTTTATAAGATATGCGTAAGTATTGATTTCACAAAATACATATTTTCGATTTCTTTTGTGTGTTTATTTAGTAGATATTCAAATTAAACCAAAAACATTTTATTGAACGCAGTCTGGCCAATATCCAAATATAATCTTGTCTGGTAAAGTTTATTATTGTTTGCATTATCAGGATTATTATGGCGATGGAAATATAAATTTGCCCCTAAAATAGATTTTAATAATGCCACGGTCAAGAGATTTATTCTAATAAATGCTATTTTAATATTGTATTCAATATCAACTGTTTTGTATTGTGCTCTATCCGACATAGCACATTGATAATACCAAGAGGTGAAAAAGCTATCGCTAAAATAAATGCTTATAATTGGTTGAAATAATAACAAGACACGTGTTTTATGTAATTTTCTGATTTTAGCTTCGCAAAAACACAGTATTTGGAGTTTTATTCTAAATGGTGAATGATAATGAAACATTTCATGTATTCAATAATTTCAATTACGCTTATTGAAATCCACATTACTTAGATAGTGTAATACTAAAAATTGTTATTGAAACAATTGTTTAAAGATAATATTATAGAGTATAGAATTACCAGTGTGCTCAGTTATATTGAAGTCTATTACTAAAAAAGAAGGTATTGTTTTAGTACACTACCTGTACCAATATTTAATTCCGTATTGTAGGAATTTATGTAAAAAAATCGAATTGACTTACCCCACTCACAGTCACAAAAAACATTTTTTAAATAAAACAACACTTCAAATCACTTTAATAATTCACAATAATAGTTAATTATTCACGGCAGCTACGAATATGGATATAACAGTTGATTTTTATTTTGTAGCCGAGAGCAATAACAGTACAAATATTTCATCAAAAATTTTAAAATATGTTTTTTCACATCATTTCACGACTTTATTACTGTTTAAACTGGATAAGTATTTATTTTTAGGCCTCAAAATCTGTCAAAAGATATAAACCAGCATTGTTCAGTATTTATATTTATATTAATTTTAATTTTAAATACCTGAGGCGGCTGCCGTATATTGGCGCCATTTTTGTCCAGCTTCAGATGCCATCCTTCTGTCCCCTTGTAGTGTCAACGGTATAAAGCAGGTCTCTGCTTCGTGTTGTTCTGACTTGGTGTCCATTGGCCGGAGATGGGCCAATTTAAATCTGCAAACGATAGCGGGTAGCGCGGCAGATTTTCAAACTTTGACCTGGAAAACGGGACTGAAATGAATTTGCAAGAAATATTTCTATGAACTCGTCTAAGCATTTTAATTATAAATTTATTTCCAATGATATAGAATGAGTACATTTAATCAGATACGTATATGTGTTATAATCCATACCCGTTAATTATAAACAGATACACTTTGAATATAAAAAAAACTATAACAAATGAGCATAGTTTCAATTACCTCACGATGATATGAGTTGATTTGACTGTTTCGTAATATGCAACACCGAGGATAGTTGCATACATTCATAAACCATTTGACTTGTAGGAAAAATCAAAATCATATTTAACAAATTGAACGAAAAACACATGTCACGACACATGGAATGACGATATAGCGTTCTAGTATCTGTCGTTAATTTCAGCGTTAGGCAAATTATCACTGCAAAATGAAAACGTAAAAATGGGCTTAAAACGAAAACTGATACGTAAATGACGGGTAAACGTGACTGAAAAAAATTAATATAATTTTACATACGGATTAATCCCTGCATAATTTAAGTAACCATCATAATTGATTACTAACCAGTAAAAAGGAAATTATTCAAAGCCTGAGCGTTATAAAAAAAACAAAACGTGAACATTATCGTTTTGTGTTAAAAAATTCTTCAAAAAGTTCCGTGTTATTTTGAAAATAAACATACATATGTAGTGTAGTTTTATCATAAATCCAATATATAAAAAAATCAATATTTTTTGTTAGTTGAGTTAAATTAAGTGATTGAACCATTAAATTGTTTCAATATCAATATTCAATCCTGTTTTATTACTATTTAACCAAATAGATAGAGTTTTAGTCGCTAGTTAGTAGACGTAATTTATCTCAATCCATACAGAATACAAATTTTTAGAATAGTTTACTCACTCAACCCGTCCTTTGTCCTATACTTTTACTCATATTTACGACCCCGACTCAAGTAAACAAATCTATAAAACCGTATTTGAAAAATGGCGTAGCAGACGCAGCCTTGCCGTAGCACTTAGCAGGCACGCTCGAATGCATTGAGGAGAATGCTACGATTAATGCAGCCATCTTTGGAAAGGTCATTTTTTTTACAAAAAGAGAAAAAACATTGTGACACATTAGACTATTCATGTAGAAACTATTGCTTACAAAATAAAATGCTGATAAATTATTACGTTTCTTTTGAAAAGTTTATAAATTTAATGTAATACACGAATTAATATGAATGCCAAAACAGTAATAGTTACAGTAGTAATATAGGGTAGTTTTCTATGTACACTTGCATACATATTTTATGATTTTTTTGGTTTCCGCTATTCAAAAATAAATTAAATAAAAACTCATCTCTTTTTATCAATTCGCAAAAATATTTTACATAGTTTTAGTTAATATTGTATGGACCAGAGATATTTTGGAGTAAACATTTTTCCCATTACCTTTAATCATATTGCGGTGTAGACAAGTGTGGAAAAATCGTTTTTAAATTTATAATATACATAAAATATATAAAATGTGTAATATTTTTGTGGATTGAGTGTAAGCATAAAAGTAGGATTTAGTTATGTATTAATTTGAGCTTGATTACATAATATGTAAATTGATCAGCGTAGTTTTACGAAGGTTTAAATCCGCTTTTTACACATATGTTCGAAGATGAATCGTTCAGGAAATGCAAGTAAATTTGTCGACATAATCGATTTCTAAGACAATGATCGCCAAGCTAGAATCCCAGAAAACCGAACATGTGACCGGACTTGGTTAGTATGTACTATAAAAGCGGAAATGACACATAGTGTAAATATTGCGATATAAATATGATATTTGATATTATTTATTGATAAAAATTGTAATTGATTATCTGCCCGTCAGATATCAAAATTTACACTAATTTTGTAATGTGCTCTGTAAAAAAGTTTTATTTTAGATTGGACGATTCCCATAAGCAGTTCTTGGTGAATTTTAATGTCAAAAAGAGTTTCTTATTTGATATAATTAAAAAATATGGAAATAAAAATGACAGCGTTAATATTTTATTTAATTAAGTGTAAAATTTTTGATGGATTCAGCAGTAAATTTGTCGAAATTTATTTTTAATGTAAAATCAAAATTGAGAACTATTTGATGCCACTGGTTGTGTTACTAAGTGTTACACAATTAGTGAAATAAAAAAAATTATCAATGAATTTTTAAAATTAACTCTTTTTTTTTAAATGATTATGCCGCATTAAGGAGTGGATACCAACAACACTTTGATGCTGGAAGCTACGTAGGGTCTAGTAGTTAGTATGGGTATGTGTAAAATATTAATTATTTTAATATAAATATTTCCTTGAACCCTGGATGTCTACGTTTTGTTTTTAGTTATTTCTTCATACTGAAAGATTCATGTTTGAAATAGCTTCTGGTAAAATCACTTTTAAGGTGTTAACTGTCAATTCTTGGTGGAAAGACATTTAAAAAATAAAACAAAATTCATTTGTACTACTTCCACATATTTATATCACACACATATCAAATATGTGGAAGTAGTATAAATGAATTGTGTTTTATTTTTTAAAATATTCTGGTAAAATATTGATTATTTGTATATTCCCGTATAGTTCATTTAAGTTAATTGGTTTTATTGCAATCATTTAAATATAAAAATAATACAGATTAACGTTTAACATATTATTATGGTTAGATAGTCAAGAAAAAAGACAATCACTAATATTTTTTATTATCAATGTAAACCTTTCTATAGAATACAGTCAAAATGCTAAACGTAATAAAAATGTGTTTGACATAACATCTTTGACATGACTTGAAATGAATAAAATATTTTTTTGTTGATATTTGTAATTTTGTCTGTATTGGAGGCATTTTAGTAGTTATATTCACAACTTAATTAAAGCAAACGATTGAAGATAATTATTACAATCAAATGAATTCAACAACTCCAAAGAATACAATTGCATAATATATCAGGAATTGTTAATGTTAAGATTAAACACGATTTATTATTGTATTTTTTTATAAACTTAGAATTTTATGAGATCCATGAGTATACATTGAATTTTAAAGAAAACTACGAATTACATATTTGATATACAGATTAATTACAGTGGCATTTATATCGGACAATAAATACCTAATATATGCTATACAGTAGTGTTGCTTGTACAAACCTTTGTTTAAGATGACACACCGGAACTGTTTTTTAATTGATTTAAATGAAGTATTTCAATAATAATCTTAAGATGACATAAGTGATAGGTGAAAATAGTTGTTCGTCATATAAAGTGGGAATTTAAGTGCGACTTATGGCAAATGAAAAATTATATAACCGTTTGTCCGGAGATTTAAAATAAATACTAAGATGCGGCTGTAGTTTTTAATTAAAAAATATGAAGTATTAATTAACGTTCCTTCATTGATTGCTCGGGTTTTTAATTGTAGATACATTCTTCAAGCAAATAAACGTAAACATAATATGTTAATTTCTTCAAGTATGTAACAAATTTGATTAAACTTATTTTTATATTTCAAGTTTTAAGTGGAATGTTTTATATGTTCACATTTGAAAAGGGTTGGCTAGAAGCTATATAAGTAGATAAGTGTGATATTTCCTTTAAGGGGTCTTATATTAGGTTTTATTTTATTCGACATACTATAAATTAACTTTAAGTGGAGAAAAATGATTATAATATAACAATGCTTTCATTAAATTTGTGATTTTATTTTCCATATAATCAAGCCATATTCATCTATTTTGAAATATTTATATATAATATATCGTTGATTCTGTAATATGTATTGTGTATCATCTTAAGAAAAGTATATATCCAACGTTTGGTATTCGATAATATTATATAAAATTAAGTACATTTTATCACTACGCATTCTTGAGTAATGAGAGATGTTGTAGAAAGAACAATGAAATTTTAATTTTATCGAAAGTAGCACTAACCTTTTTAGTATATCTTTAGTGTTGCTTGTTTTGATTCTCCTAACCCTGAAATTTTAAAGGAAAATAATACATTATTACCACAAATGAAAAAAATCAAATGTATTCATTAGGAACATCAACTGTTTTTATTAGATAAAGCTCAGAAAATTAAACTCACTTTAAAAATGATCAAAGTAGCACACGTTAGCTTCGTATAAGCCTTTCAAATATTTCGATTTAAGTTAAGGTATAATACTTTATTTATTATTTGTTTTATTTATCTTCTTGATCACGTTAACACAAGAACCCGATTTTCTTAACAAAACAATTTATTTGAAAACGAAACAGTGTAGCTTATAAGCTAAATGTATGACTGTTTCGATGTGAACTATTAATTTTTTTCTCTGTGCAGTTGGACAATTTATTTTGGCGGTATCACAAATTTTCACTTTAAAATGTAGTTTTGTTTGTAATTTATTATTGTGAAAAAATGTTTGATAAATCTTTTACGTCAATTATTGTAATTCAATAATTTGTGAAAGAAGATGTGTATATTTTTCTGCTATAATAGTACTGACATGCGTAATAAATCAAACAAAACTGATTTATCGACTAGTGAACCTTTCAAATATATTAGTCGATACTTAGATTACATATCGGACTTTATCGGAAATTGTTTAATTTGATCTTGAGCATTGATTTCGTCTTACAAATTTCAGATATGTTTTTCATTAATATTAGTGTATTTAAATAACAAAGTTTTATCTTTGTCAGTATTAGTATAAAAAAGTTATTTTCACTGATAAAGTAACATTTAATTTCGGAGGTTGAATCGGCTTTAATTTTGTTGAACCTTAATTATTATTGAATACAAAATGACACTGTTTTTAATTCAATAAGGATAATGAGCCATCTTAGGATTGTACCAATGCCAAAGCTACATATACTAAAAAATAGATTTTTGATCTTTCACATGAAGTTACTTAGAAAAGATAAATAATCTATAAACTTGCTTACGCTATCATATTTAGTTTTATTGAAAAAGTCGTGAAGAGAATTATTATTTTTAAATTAGTGCAAACGTTCTCAATATCGTTTCTAAATACTTCATACATCACAACATGTACCACAAGACAGTTTATAAATGCCGCTTATATCACATAGAACAAATACATTTACCCATTGCATCTTGCATCTTATAAAATTATCGAATATTCCTTCTTAAGCTCGATAAAACAAAATTTACACATCCCAATGTTTTATGATGATAGACAATATTTTCTAATTATTATAATAAAAACCTTACCGCGTACATTTTACACTAATGCATGAAAAAAAATATAAATGTGTATGAAAACAACGAATATTTAGAAGTTTAGAATATAAGACTTATATTGTATTTTGGTATTGGATATTTTATAATATTTATGTTTACGCTCCACTGCAATGTTTTTGGTGTTACGATCTTCAGGTTCGGTTTTATGATTTTATACTGTAACACGAGTGCTTATTCAAATGCCATGTAACCATTTAATATTAAATAAAAAACACAGATACAAAAGTAATTATGGTATTTAAAAGTTCTTATAGAAAACTCGAAAAAAATATTACTGTAAGCTTGTTTATGAAGTTAGAAACTTTATATTATTGGCTGACGACAAGTTTGTAATATATTGTATATCTATAAATCTTATTGTGTTAAAATAATATAGTTTTATACAAATAATCAAATATAATTTAAATAAATAGGAACGAACAGAAATTCATTCATTTGTATAGAATTAATTTATTGTTGGAAGGAAAATAAATAACATACCAGTAGATTTGATTGAATTGTCAGCAGTATTAAAACTGCTTATCCCATCAATCCTAAACTGCAACTGGCTTGATTTATTAGTATAATAAAACTCATTGTAAATCAGTGAATCTAATAAAACTAAAATACAAATATATTCCTTGTTCTATTATCTAGTTTTATAGTATGATTCTTATCTCAATTACTTGATGATACTTGAATGCAATATAATATTGTTCACATAATTTATTCTTACGAACAATGATTTTTTATAGTACGTCATCCTCAATGTTTTATCGCGTAAGCTTTTGAGATTCTTTTTTGTTTTAAACTTGTATTTAGATAAGATTATGTGATTATAATATTGTACGGCTAACCAAAGTGTCTATTATATCCATATTCACTTTTGTCACAAAGTAACAGAATAAGAAAAGTCGAATGTGAAATGGAGGATGCATTATGTGATTTTACTGTAGTGTAAGATTTAAGAAAAGAGTTTTTGTCCAAACAATATTTATGTACAATACAATATGTAAATTATATTTTAAGCGTCATAGCAAAAACTGCTCACCGGATTAAAAATGGCATAATATTGTAGTGCTTTAATAAATATACTGACATTACGGAAAAATCATTTCGTTGAAGTAAACACAGGACAAAATTTCTCGGTAGAGCATTAATTTTATTCTAAAATGGCACTTTTTAATGTGAGGCATTCATCCTCCACATTAAATGTATTAAATCTAATTTCAAGTTCATTAATAGTCATACGTACAATCTTATAAATAAATATTGTGATTATTTATTATCATTTAATTAAATGCGTAAACTTTCGTCATATTCACAAAGTTTCGTTTTCTTTAACTAATTTTTTTGTTAGCAAAAAGGGTGTTCAAATTTCATGCGAGAGGTCGTCTAAAATTTAGGATAAATAAAACATTTCGATCTGAACAGCAGAAGATTATTCGCCCTGCTATTAGGGATTGCAATATTGGAAGAATATATCATTATTAGTATTACAAAAATGTTCAAAAAATGAACAAAAATAAAATAAAAATTATGGCCAATAGGACCGCAATACCAGGCGAATACACAAAGAAATTGAAGAAAATAATGAAGATATTTAAAAATGAAATTACAACTCTAATTGGTGTAACCTTTGCAACGACCAACGAGTGAATATAAATTGTAATGAATATAAATTGTTCCGCTTCTTCGAAAATCAGTGGCAAAACTGTTTCAACTTTTTTTTCATTTTCAATTCCAAAATAAGTTATTTCGCAATTTAAAAATCGGTACTTTCCGTGCCAGTGACGTATTACGTAGTGACCATATGAAATCGATGGATCAACAAAAACTAAAACGATCATTGGAAGATATTAAATCTTAATATAACTAAATATTACATTGAGTTTTAGAATACTTAGAAGACACGGAATTGTAGATTGAAATTTTTTTATTCCCTAATTAGCTCAGAATGAATTGAAAGAACCTGCTCTTGAGGATATACCTATCATAAAAGGAAATATCGTACTATTAAATATATACGCTTATTTCTCTTAGCTTTAATGCCTTTACCATGTTTTCAATAATAATTATTATTTCTACATTCATACAAAAATATACTTTTCTTCAATAAAATAGCATAGAAGAAATCCGAGGATCGGTCAATATTTTTACAGCTGTTGAAGTAACATGCCTATTAATTTATTGAAGTGTACAACCATAATTTTATGTAAGCACTCAGTTCATATCCCTAATTATTTATTTATGTCATATATATCAGCGGCCGGGAAACTGTTTGGTTTACCGACCACTATCTTCATAATTTTAATCCAGTGGACCACTAACGGAACTTTTGTCTTAAATATTAAATGTTGGAAAAAGGTGATCAAAGAAGAGATAGAATACACATTAGTTTATTAAATATAATCATTAATTATAATTAATTTATAAAAGCTTTATTAACTAAACAAAAATTGTTACTGTTTGTTGTCTGTTGAACTAAAAAAAAATGGTTTAAATGCAATATATAGACTTTTAGCCTTTAGCATTAAACATTTTTAATGTGATGGATGTTCCGCTTCTTTTCACTCATTATGGGTTTAATATATTTGAATCTAAAATAAAAAATTGAAGAAATTTAAAAAGGTCAAACTCAATTTATTATAATTATATTCAATAAATACTCAGGCTCGAACTTTAAACGTGTTACGAGACTCAGATGATTTTTTCTTTAATGGTTTGCTGTGGATTAGAAAATTCAAATAATGTCAGATTTCCCCGCGGACCATCGAAATTTTATCGCCGACCACCACTTTGACTACCGCTGATATATATAATATAACGCATTACAAATCATATTCTAGAAAATTTGTAGCTTTGGTGGAATAATCATATAAGGACCGATTTTATTTTGAATTATATATTACAAAATCTAAAATTCTAAATAAAGAAAAGTTATTTATGGAAAATATTATTTGGTCATTTAGCCATTTTTTCCAAAAATCGATAAACATGTTAGATAGGTTATAATGCACTCGAATCGAGTTCATTCTTAATGGAAAGCCATCATTATTTACTCAGATGATTTTTTACCATGTCTGCTACGAATGTGGAGCGTATGGACTCTTAATGGTGGTATCTCAATAAAAGTTTTTCTACGAGAACTGCTTGTTATTCAGTTACTCAACCTCTCTTTTCAGAAGGGATTAGGGATCGAAGGATAAGGCTAGTGGTTAGTTATTACTCTCGCCACGCGCCTATTTGAGGATCGGATGGGTGGGAGGGAATTTTAGACGACACAAACATCCAAGCCTACGAACAGAAATTCATAAAATGATTGCAAAATCTATTTATGAATTTATTCGTACCGGGAATTGAACCCGAGACATCCGTAGCCGAAGGAAACAACGTTGAGCACTACACCACGGACCCGACAGGTGAAAATACTCAACAGACACCTGCTCTGATAACATTAATTTTAAAATTCTGATTAGTGCTATATTATAGTGTTTAATAGTTATAATAGTTTACATAAAATGATTTGGCATTACAGATAATAATTAGCAATGCGCCAAACATTTTGAAATTAAAAATCACGTGAGATAAGCTCAATGAGAATTAGAAAGACACTGCAATAGTCGCGAGGTAGAGTGGATCAACGTGACGAGAATTGGCATCACAAACAGCCATGTCCAAGATCTCAAATTAAAATTGAAAAAATATCCATTATAGACCTTGCCGGGATTTGAGCCCAGAACCATCTGATTGCTAGCTCAAAACTCTTACCACTAGACCACACAGTTTGCTTTGAATACATTTGTTTACTCGAATTGAACTTGAATTCGTGTGCTCGAATGCCTGAAGATGCCGATAGGCGAAACCCAGATAGTTTACTGACAAAATACATGGAAACGTACAAAATCGTAACAATTCAAATTTGCTATTGAAATTTCATCAAGCACCCTCAGTTGATGTATTAAATTATGTACATTTGTATTATAATATACATAATTTGTAATAGATAATATTAATTTTACTAATATTGTATTTTAGGAATTCATTATATTTATGTTTTATGTATTAATTATTTCATGAGTTAATTATTTTTTAGACAGCACATTTTCATTTGCGAACTATTGTGCAGTTATTCTTTTGCAATTTTCTTCGATATTTTACTATTTGTTTACATTTAAGTATTTATAATTTTTTAGTCGGTTTAACGTATTTAAAGTTAGCGTAACAGCAATTTTATTTTATTTCATTATCAGTCTATCTACTAATCTAGTATAATTATATAACATCGTATCATATCTGATTTCGTATACGGTGAAGATAATTTATTTTCATAATTATTCTTCTAAGATAAACAATAATTTATTTAAATGTTCTGAGTACACTAAATAATGATTTACCAATATTATGGCATATTTTAAAGTTTTTGGAAAATAATAGATAAAAATGCAATTTTGACTGACATTACATTACGAATAACCCCTGATAATTGTTACTGAACACCCAAAATCAGTATTAGTAAGGGGGTTTTCTTTATTGTTTACCCCATATTCAGAGCAATCAACTGACATAATCTTTATTAATACAGTATTTAGTTAGAATAAATGTACCCAATCTAAAAATAAAAAAAGTCAGCAAACTGAGACCCCACCCCAAATTGCACGCTACAGATAGTTTCAGTAGGTGAATAGTAATATAGGTGGGAAAAAATATGGAAATTATTGAATTTTTTTTAGAAGAATTGTTGCCCAATAATGTCGTAACCGCTGAGAACCAAGTATAGCTGTATAACCATTATTATCAATTAGTGACTCGATTGATTTCTAGATATTGTTATGCCACTTTGGATTGAAATAAATTGGCGCCATATTAACAATAAAATAATTTATCTGTGATTTGTCACTTCAGTTTGTAATTACGATTAAATACTGAAAAAATACTGCAAGGTAAATAGTCAATAACCAATGCAATTATTGCAACCTATCAATACTTAAGTATGGCCTTTTGTAAAGTAGATAAGTAATAAATAATCAAATCAAATCACCTATGCATAATACTATACTTGTCCATAATTTCAAATTGAATGCCACATTTTCTTTTTGATGTATGTACAACTAGGGATTGCCAATACCAGAATTACTGAAATCGGGATCAGCCGTTTTTTAATACCGAAATAGCGGTATTTCGATATTATAATATTATACTGGTAAAATTACAATGTCTGTTCGTTCAAAAAGCGTTTAGTCAGACAGAGCCTTTTCTGCAGAATTATATTATTTGTTGGAAGATCCAATCAAGATTGACCGATTCCAGTGTTTATGAAGAAGCCTTTTTGATGACGTATTTTAATTCAAAGAAATAATTAATTTTAATACAATTATGGAATTTAGCCTTTGCCTACGATATAAGTATTTTTTAAAATACCGGTATTCATATTTGCAATACCGATATTGATTTATTCGTCAGGTATTGTAATCCCAAATATGTAATAGACTCATGTTTTTTTCATTTAATTAAATCAACGTAAACATTATTAAAATGGCCATAAAAATACTAATGTTATTCGTAAAGAAGAATATAAAATAATTGATAATGAATGATGTTAAATACATTTTTATAATATACTATTGGTCATCGTGGTTGAATGGTAACGCTTTAAAACGTGGGTGTCCAAAAATTTGACTCTTTTGGACCACATTGAATGAAGAGTAATTGTTTTGGAACACACAAAATATTTAATATAGTTTCTTATTTGCTTACATTTTCTATTATTAAATTAAAAGCGGGCAGCTAAAACCAAATGCAATCTTAAATATCTGTCTCGATAGAAGTGGTTGCATTTATTAGTGAATTCTTAAATTTTACTTCTTACTGTGTGCTTCTTTCTAGAAAGTAACTGCTCCCAAATAATGTGGGTAGCATGATATTTTTCTCTGAAAAGATGGGCCTTATACAAAGTACGTTCAATATTAATACACATCTGATATTATTAATACTCATTCGTATAAAATAATACACATGAAAAAAAACTCACGAAAAACTACCCTATCATTATTTTTTCGTAGCACATTTTAAAACACTTATGTCCTCTAAGTTAAAATTGTTGACTTAAATATAGTTAGATTCATAAAAAACCGAAAGTAGTCGAACTAGGTGGTACAAAAGAAAATGTTTTCACTAATGCTGGTCGAAGAACGACTGCATTCAAATGTTACAAGGTGAGAGAGTAGACATTGCATCTGAAAATTGTTGAAATGTAGTTCAAGATGACAAGTTCCTTTGGTATATCGTAAAAAAGTAACATATTAAAACTATTAGAATTTTTATCAAATGCATACAAATGTCATATATCTAATTGAAATATTAAACAGCATAATATATCAGGATTTTGATTGTATAAGTCTTACTTTTTTCAGTAGGGAAATATAATTATAATTATATTATAATGATGGGTATTTTATGATTTTTTGCGTAAATTGAAATTCTTTATGTATATTATTATGAAAATAAATGTAGTTGCATTCGTAAAAATTGTAACGATTTTTGAGATAAAGAACGCTTAATAGTTATTATTATACTTTAACTAAATGGGTTAATTTATTTTGATTTAGTTGACGAAAAATTTAAATATCTTTTATAGAATAACAACTTAAAGAACTGCGCGTCTTCAGATAACAACTATACATTTATTAAACTTTTTAAGAAGCTGCTCAGTACAACATAATGAATAGTACTTATTTTTAAATAATCAATCAAAATAAAAGTTATTAAGTCTTCACCTTAAAGACCTCTTAATAACTTTAAATTATCCATCATTCGAAACAATACGCAATGATAAATATTAAAGATTTGACTTTTTAGATACTATTCCCGTGGTCATATTTAACATTGTTTTTATGCGAAAAAAGTTGATTATAACATCAAAACAGTATAGGATTTTAAAAATTATAATTTACCGTGTTAAAAGAATAAAGCAAGAATCCTGAAGAAGAATTTATCAATCTCGAATTGATAATTTGTAGTAACTGTTTTAAAATAAGTTATCTTTATAAGTTTCATATATACAGTGAGAAAATGTAAAAATGAGGAGCAGGTTATCGATATTTATGTATTTTAAAAGAATCTCGCGTTGAAAGTAATAAAAACGTTTTTTTTTACGTAATAATCGAATTAGCACGTACAACAAATATATTTTAAATAGCAATTTGATTTCATTAAACAAAAGAAAACACAAACGCAAAATGAATGTGTGCGTCGAGCGACACTATTTTTAAATGTGTATTATGTTCTACTGTAAAAATAATTTAAATTCAAAGAAATGCGGATGATGTAGCACATGGTATTTTTGAGGTCTTATAAGATGAAAAATCCTTTCATGTTATCCCTTTTATAACATATCTTAAAATATTATGCAATGCGTGAAATAAATATCCATTCGAGTTAATCCATTTCCACTGAAATAAGTAAAACCTGTGCGAATCGTTTTTCACAGTAAAGATGTATGGAAATTATTTTTAAAAATAGTTTTTTTTTTCATTATATTTATTTTTTAATTTCAAATTTCACGTTCAATGCTGCAAGAATACTAATACCTTTTTTTTTAAGTGCGTAAATATTTCATTCGTTGCGAACATGAAGTGATTCAAAAAGTACACCTTGTATGCATTGGACATACTATAAACATTCAGTGTACCTATTGCTGATTAATTTAATGTGATATTAATTATGCCCTCAGTAGATTTTCAGAAACGAAAATATATTGTACGTTTTAATTTCATTTATCTTGGATATGAATTGAAATAAAGCAGTTTTGACGGGATTATATGACAGTTAAGATTCTCAATTCTTGGCCATAAATACAATCATCATCATAAAGTTTGCTACCTGCGAAACGAAATTGATTAGTTACTTACCAATATATAAAAAAAATATTTAAATATGTCATAAGCCGTGTCAAAAATTAGGTATGCATGAAGTACACGACCCACATAATTAGTCACATTTGATTATTTCAGAATGTTATTTTAATTTTTGAATGGAAATACAATGACAAAAATAATTAAAAAGGTGTTACATTGGAAACGTATGCTAATGAAACAGTACAAATTTAACGTTGATTATAGAATGTTTAGTGCAGTTGTTGATTTAAAAATATAAAAGCATATATGAAATTAAAAATCTTTAAAAGTCACCAGGCATTAAATAATGATTTATCAATTAAAATGCAAATTCGTATGTATTCAAATAATTACGAAAACACCTATATTCAGAAGTCTGATTTTATTTTGATGCATAGTTGCTCAATGGAAGATAAATTGAAGCTAATCATTAAGCTAATGAATCAATAAATATAGTAAGTATCGAGATAAATGGGAAAAAAATCGCGACTATATTGAATGTTTCATCACCAGCTATTTTTTTTAAAGAATCATACTTAAAGCTGCATCCTGAAAGCATGTCAACGTGTTGCAGTTCAATATACCTAGTCTAAAATTGTGATATATTATTTTGGATTTTCGAAACATTCTGGCTGTTCACTGAACTGCTTCACGGTTAAGCCGTACCCGGTAAACCAGCGGGAGTCTACGATACAAAATTTACCTATTATACATCAACTGTTAAATTTACATTGAGATTACTAGTGAGATAGTTGTTGTGGAAGATGTGGTTTTCTTTTAATAGATTTCTGAAGAGCGATAATACAAATACAAAAAAAAAACTATTTAATTACCATTATCGATGGATGAATTTTTGATATTTAATATACGATTTATAGAATACCTTAAAAGTGTAGGAGTTTTATGTAGTATTTTTACAAGATAGGGTGAGTATTAGAATGTTAAACCGTTATCTAATGTAAAATATTTTCCGATCAATGGAATTTCAGGCGTTAAAAATATCCAGGAAATTGAAAGATAACGACACAAGTGGAAAACAGTATTGACGTAAAACTGATATGGAGTTTTTCTTCTTGTTTTGCATGATACATTTGTTTGCTATTGATACACCCAAGACCCTTTTGTATACAGAGTGTCAATAGTGGTGTTGTGTACGCAATTAGTCGTCGGGTAAAATATTATGCAGAATCGCACCCACCCGTCCGACTCTGCCGTATTTCAGTCAACAGTATAGACGTGTCTATTTATTCTACACTCTACAGTCACTGGTCTCGAAGGCTGCAGACAGGCATGCAATCAGTTATTGGACGGAAGAAAAATGTAGACATTTTGTAATACTTACTCCAACGCGGAAAGCGGGTGCGGTGCAACAGCCTGTAATCAGACGAGACCTCAAAGATGTGAAAGTTTTTAAATTTATAAGATAATATTTATTCTTTAACTTTGTAATTAATTTTTTTATAGTTAAACCGAATTGGTGTACTAACTTAGTTTTGAGGCTGTCTAAAGTAGAATCGGAATGCAAGATCGAAAAATAAACCGCATTTTATAATATAAATATATGCACGTATTTTGAAAAATTGTATACGTAGGGATTGTATTTTAATGGTGTTTCTATCGAGCGCCATTTAAGGTTGAAGTTATTCTTAATCTTTCTGTTTTTTCAATTTTTTTATTCGACGCCTAATGTGAAATGTTTCTTGGCTTTTTTCTCGTTTCCAAACAGCTCTTATTTCGATAATCTATTGGCAATTATTGCTGTTATATCACATATTAAAATAATTTTCATCACTATATACAATTTACACTATATTTATATTACTGTTTTCTCAATTAATTCATTATGGTATTCAGATATTCTTTGTATTAAGCGAAAGAAAAATATATCAATAATATGCAACGTTATAGTAGTGGTGAAAAACAAATTTTTGAACTCAATAACGAATTACTACGCCAAGTCCCACCAGCATTGAAAAAAAAGAATCAAAGAATATAATAAATATGCTATAATCAAATTTCTCATCATAGAAAGTATAGAGTTTCGTTGTTTGGCATATTAATTGCTTTCAACAATGCGAAGTGTGGAAGAGCCTGGGAATAAATTTATCTTGACCGATTGTGATTAATTATGCAAAGTCTTATATTACATCACAGTCATGGGTTGTTATCGTCAATACTTTTTCGCAAACATATCCGTTGGTTTATATGAATAGGTTGGAAAAATAGAAGGTTTATAAGTTGAATATTTATTTCGTATACAATTAAAAACATGTGCTAAATAACGATCTTTCCTTACTATAAATGTATTCAGTGTTTTAATAATTGCTTTAAAATAAACTGATATTTTTATACCGATTTAATTACTATTTTTCCATCTCTGGTTAAATAATAGGAGTGTCTAAATAATCATTTATCTAAGAATCTCTGTATAGGTTAGCAAGAAACATACGGAAATTCTACTGAATGAATATTCTTGGCGGAGGTCAGTAATGCTTATTTTAGACCATGTAGCTGTCTAGTATTGTTTTTGTTGTGAGTTTCAACATAAGTTTTCACATGTACAGAATCACAATATGGCAAGTATAATTATAATCAAATCACATCATACCCTATCATACGAAATATACTGGTTTACAAAATGTGACTAGAAAGTCACAGGCGGTGAAACTACTTATTGTGAATTGCAATCTAAAGTCTCCAAAAAACGAGAATGAGAAATGAAAAGAATTCGACGACAAAAAATAAATTATATGCTTGAAACTAAAAATAAATATTCTTATTTAATTAGGTACATAACTGCCTAAAAATAGATATTGTCAATGCACCAAATATTTTCATTTTTTTAAATCGCACCAGACAAACTTGATGAGAGTTGTTAAGTCACTCAAGATCAACTCGTGGAGAAAAGTCATCACGCACACCCATGTCCAAGATTTCAAATGTTAGATTGAAAAAAAATGATATCGACCATGCTGTGACTTGAGCCCGCAACAGTCTGATCGCTAGGGTAAAGCTCTTACCACAAGACCACATACATAAGACACTAGACAAATAAATATAAATAAAGGTACCAACATAAAGGAAAAATTAGCTTTATGAGTTGGACTCTCCTTGATGGTTGACTAAGAGCAGAAAGATAAATACATATTCAATAATTGCGACTCACGAAGTATCGATTATGTTTGAAAAACAGTAAGGAGTTTCTTTGTGATGTTTTTTTTAAGTTTTCATGAAGAAGATTTTAACACCGGCATGCAATATAATACATAAATGCCATATTTATTTGTGAAACCCGTTCCCCTTTTTTGAAAATTATCATATATATATATTTGTTTCGACAACGAGTCGTGTAAAAGTGTGGCCATCCTAGCATGGGGCAATTTAAAATGAAAATCCCCATTATTTTACTTTAATGTCAATTATGAAATCTGTTTCTTGGTGGTAAGATATTATATTTATAAAAATCAAGCTCAATTTTATTTTATTGAATGCATTTTTATTATTTTAAACGGAAGATATTGTCGATTTAAAAAATGTGAAGGTTGTGGTATTACATGTATTTTATTAGAAACAGGACCGGTTTCTTACAACTATAAATAGTCAGTTGAAAACATGTATATTTGACACATGTCACAAAGTAAAATTTGTGCAATATGCAAAATAGATCATTTTTAAAATCTTTAATTTCTTATTCATTCAACAACAAATCAACAGAAAACCACATTTTTTTTGTAAAATATATTTGAATAAATCTCACCTTTATGAAGCAGGTAAACATAGCAAAGGAATCTTGAATAAAATGAAAATATATGATGTGTTTTCGAATCACATATCAATCGATTACAGAAAATGGTCACTTTATATTTTACCACATTCGTAAGAAAATAATGCATTTCACCATCAGGTAGTCGAAACATTAAGCACAATAGTATAAATAGCACATATTATCAAATTATTCACTGTTTTTCTTATACAATAGAGCAGTTTTTTGTAGGCAGAATAGTTTATTTATTTTTAAGACATAGTTGCAAATCTTCCGTCGAACGAAATTCGACAAAAACTGATCAAAAAATTTTCCGGTAAGGTTGAAAGCTTTTTCGTAAATGAAATAATATTCATAAGTATAGACGTGCAAATATCTAATAAATTGTCGCTTCTTGTTTGTTATGCCAATTCGTTACATCTGTTTTGAAGGTTATATTAGATAATAGCATGTAAATTCAGGTATCAATCACAAATGTCAAATATATATTGGATTGATTACACAGCTTTTTTTAAAATATTCAAACGAAAAAACTTGCCTTACTTTTACCTTACAAAATAAATATCATATAGCAACTCCAATATTGTTTTATCCAAATTTTAATCAATCCGTAGAAAATGATTGTTAATTGAATTGTAAGTTATCCATTTGTGTGTCAACAAATATTTTATTTTCCAACAGTTTCTATCTAACCCTTTTTGACGATTAGTATAATTTGTACGCATTTCTTTGCATGGATGCCACTGTTCGCTTAATGAGAAGCATTCACTAAGAAATTCTTTGTGAAAGATAAAATTTTTCACAGAAGAAGTCAGGTTTTAATGAAATATATTGTATTCTAACAAATATAGTAACATTTTAAATCACACAAGGAAGATTGATTTACGTAAATAAAAATCGCGTAAATCAAAACATTCATTTTACGTATGTTTGTATGGAAGGCAAATTGGCAGTTTGGTTCCAAGATATTACAATATTTATTTATAAAGAGTTATATTCTAAATATACATAAAACATAATCAGTATAATGGTAGATTAATTTGAGGTATACAATGGGAAAAACTGACTTCTTCGGTCATGGTGATTTCTTCTTACACTAATAAATATTATTAAATACACTTGCGAAATATTTTATTCTTTGCCAATAATGAGTAAATAAGTCAAAACATTACCACGTTAGCCAATATATTGACACAACTTTCACACCGTTTCCAGTCGACACCAGTGGTTCTCATGTGCGGCCACCAGAGGATACTTCTGTGGCCACCAACGGTTCTATAGTAATAAATATTGATATTAAAAAAATTGTAATATAAAATAAATACAACATTTGTTTATTCGTGTTGCGTACCTGTACGGCTCGAAAACGTATTTGTAGCGATTGAATATTTTTAAAGAAATTATATTTAAACAAAAACATTTTCTACCTGCGATGCAATTTTCTGCGTCGTAGTGGTTTATGGTTAAATAAAATACGAGTTGGTAATTTTAAAACTACCCACAACATTATAAACATTAAATTATCATGTTTGGAGGAAATGTCGGGACCGCCCCGAGTGGAAAAACCCCGAGCTACGCTACTGACAACATCTTTAAATGTCTTTTATTGAATAAACTTAAATGTTGATCCCTTTAAATGCATCGGCCTAATATTTAAAATCACGTTTGAAAATTTTGGTGCGGCCACGAGACATTTCCATAATAACACTTATGTTTATACTGCGGCCACGAAGAAATTTTCCGTGAGAACCACTGGTCTAAACCGATAACCGTGTAAACTAAATGAGAGAATTAATATGATAAAATTTCTATGTTCAACTTCTAACGATAAGTTCAATAATTATTAATGGGCTTAATTTTTGATAAATCAGTTAATCTGGTGAAGTTGTATGTATTAATGTAAATAACACATAAATAAAAATATATTAAATAATAGATATAAATAATGATGATGCACATACAATTGTTTTTCTATCTAATGTAAAAGGTTGACATACCATAATCTCTTTTTGTATTGATTAGAAAAATGTACATGTCATATAGAATTCAAACGATTTTATATTTTATATGATTTACCGTAAAACTTTACATAAATAATAACATGGTCATGATAAGACTAACATAAAATGATTATATAACATAATTTGAGATGCTCCATTCAAAATTGAAAAAATATCCTCGCCCTGAAAATTAATTAAAAATCAAAGAATGAATTAAAAAAAAACACTATTTGATTTATTGACGACATCATTCATGTGTGATTATTATTAAGATTTGCGATGGATGTACTCAATAATAATTATTCTTGTAAATAATAGATAAATTCAGCATAATTTGGCAAACTTATTTGCGAATGTGCGGCATTAAATAAACCAAATGCCAATCTAATATCTTCTTCAAAAATAATTTATTTGAATTTCAATGTATGCTAAAACGCAAAATAAGCATGCCATATTTACATAAATACTATCTTAAATAAATACTATATAAAGCTTAGATTACATAATTCTGTTGACATAATAATCTTAAAATTAATTTAGGACATCGACTGAGGGTGCTTGATGGAATTTCAATATTAAATTTGAGTTATTGAGATTTTTTAAACACTGTACACTTCCATGTAATATATAGAGTTGTACAAAATCTCAATAACTCAAATTTAAAATTAATTATTTGCTTGAATATCAGAAAGGCTTATGCTACCTAAAAAATAAGTTGTAAAGACTGAGGACTCAATGCACTCTGAAAAAAGAAGTTATACTTTCTATAAAGAAAGATGGAGTTATGCTTAAATATCATCTCGCGCTAATCAGATTAAAATAAATATACATAACTGATTCAGAAATGAAATTTCTGTTGTATTAGTGTTCAAAATTATTTTATTAATTTTCAAAATTAAACTTATTTTATAATATGCCATTTAAACGAATGAATACTGAATGATTAACCTATTTGTGATGGTCATATAGGACGATCTGACGTCATGATCCGGATCCCGGCTCATATCTCTAACTCTTGCTCGTGGAACCATGATTCTTATTCTTTGCTGATCTCTCAGGTGGTAAGTGTTCAGGTCCTGGCATGGTCAATTTCAAATTTGATTTTTTAGAGATTTAGAGCATGGGTGTTTGTGATGTCTTTTCACCTCGTGCTTATCATATGTGACTTTCTCCTTAGGTTTGTATCAAGCGATGTGAGCTTCGAAATATCTGGCACATTGGTATGTTTCTGTAATGTCAAATATCAAAAAATATAAAAACTATTTCCTCTATTACCTACCAATAGATACTTCATAATAACTCGACTGAAAATAATTAAGAAAATCTAACTTTATTGAGTTACTTTTCATATCCATTATAATAAATATTATAATACTATTAAGCTAGTTATCCGCCACCAGAATAAGTAAAAACTTGAACTGTGGAATGGAAGCAAAACAACGAAAGTTAGATGTGTTTTTATATCGTAAAGAGAAGTTAAATTCATAATTCTGTGAATATTCACAGCGTAATGGTTAGAACCATGAAAGCTATTTAAAATGCAAATTGTCACCATTAGACTGAAAACGTTAGAGATATTATTGCTGCAAATAAATGTTATTTTTTAGCGACATCTACTTTATTTCTACACCGTTTACCAACAATGGCATGGAGCAACTCGACTAAATTGTGTATTTTATTGTTATGATTTCCATTATACACACAGTGCCATACTAGTTATCTATCAGCAGTCTTGAGAGGCGTCTAAGTGTGTGATAAAAAATATTTTCAAGTATCAATAACATTAACAATTTCCACTTATATTTAGAGGTGAATGTGGGTTGTTGCCCCGACGGCAGCCATTCTAAACGCGGACCTATGTTTTAAATATTTATTTATCGACAAATACGTATGTATATACGAGAGATTTAAGTATCACGATAACTTTATATAAACTTGTCCCGTCAACAAGACGTCCGACCACCCTAGATAAGGGCTCGACTGAATACTTTGTTTAAAAAAATCTTACCCGTTACCCGTCCATTACATTTTTGTGTCGTATTAGGCTTTTGGTAATTTTAATTTCAAAAGTAACTTCCACGTATGTTGACTTTGGATATCACTTAATTTCCCTTAGATCACCGATTTCCAAACTTATTATGCCCATGGACCCCTTCTTAAAGCAAAACCCTCATCATTACCCCCCTACATAACTGCATAATAGAAAAATTATAATTTTGATGTCTTAAATGGTGAATGCTGATGTAAAAAATAAAATATAAATAAAACATTTTGATATTTTAAGTAGTGTTTATTGAAATTATAAAATTTGCTTTAAAATACAAAAATAATTTTTTTTTCAATGAGATGGGTGAACTTGATGGGATGATATGAGATTATTTATGTTAGGTCGACCTGGTTGTAAGGTGGCGTGGCGGGATGATTGTAATTACTTATTTTTTTATTTACTTTATTTATATTTTACTCTGGACGTAAAAATTGCTACCAAAATATTTATTTCTATTTATTTTAACTTTCATAATAATGAAAATGTGTTACAAATATTTTTTTTATATAAAACCTTTCGCGGACCCCCTGACGCTGTCCACGCACCCTCTAATTATTTTTTATTTACAATAGACCCCCTCAGCGGTCACATGGACCACTGAGGGTCCGTAGAAACCACTTTGAAAATCACTGTCTTAGATAAACTGACACCCGCCACTATTTTGGTGTGGGAAACGCAAACTATCATATTTCGTCGGCATAATGGCAGAAGGCGATTAGTCGAAAATCAACTGTTTTGAGTTTTGAATGATATACGATAGATTTTAGGACGCTCTATCATCTGAAAAAAAACAAGCTCACCATATTCCATGTTTTTTTACGTATTTTAAAGAAATCAGTATCAATTTCATTCACAGTGACAAAAAACTATAATTAATATTACTACAAAATATTTTTTTTTTTTTCCATGTCCGCTCCCAATGTGGAGCATATGGTCTCCTAATGGAGGCATCTTGACAGAATTTTTTCTACGAGAACTGCTTGTCACTCAGTTGCTCAACCTCTCTTTTCTTTTTCGAAGAGAGTATGGATAGAAGGATAGGGCTATGACAGGACTAGTGGTTAGCTAATCGCTCTCGTTACGCCCCGTGAGGATGGGATTGGTGGGAGGGAGGTCTCAGACTACGAACAGAAATCCATAAATCGATTGAAAGATCAATCTATGAAAACCGTCCGCACCGGGAATTGAACCCGAGACATCCGTAAGCATAGCCAGCGACGAAACCAACTGCGCCACGGACGCCGACAAAATATAATTATTAATAATTTTATCAAAATCGTAAATGATTAACGAATCTCAAAAAGTGGTTAGTAAAATATATAATGGTATAGGTACTTTACTAGAAATTTCATGATACTCTTAAAAGTCGAGTATCTAAAAACAAGGTTTTTTGACTTATCGTCTTCTGCCACTCGAATGACGAATTATAATTATTATGTATCAGTGGAAAAAATACACGTTTCTATGTAAAACGATATTATCTTGTAGTCTTCTTCGTAGTGAAAATGAAATATGTAAATTTAAAATTCTTTGACTGAAAACGGTTGTTGTTTTTGGATCAACCTGGATATGTGGCAGGCATTTTGATGAATGAATCTTGATAAATAATAATATTCTTCAAGCAAGCATCTTCAATAGAAACGTATCTTAACTACTATATGTAAGACTGAATTAATATTAAAAATATGAATGATCTAAAACAGCTTATTGTTTATTGGAGAATCCGTACTTTTTTATAATCATATTGAATTTCCTTTTGCATGATAATAAATTATGTCTATAGAAAAATATCGTTTTTCTCGGCGGCTAGTTATTCATTTTATTTTATTAATTGAGCCCTTCAGCCAAAGCTTTGGCCTAGATCTGCACTGCGTATATTAATTTGTTGTAATTTAATAATTTGAAACATTATGCTTTAGAATTAAATTAATATTAGGATTTCTTTAGTAAAACTCCTCAATTATCTCAATAGCCAGATAGCCAGACCAAATAAAAGGAAAAGATTTTAGATTGAATACTAAAAATAAATCACCTGAACCGTCTGCCATTCAACTTGATTCAAGCAAGCCCTTTGCCAAATTCTAACATGACACAAGATGTAATAATTTACAACGGTTTGCATGGCCGTGTTTTGATGTGGCTTTGGACATTAAGAATGATTTTCACGACATCAAAATCATACGTAGGTACTCGTTATCATATTATATTGGTATAGCGTAGTGTTTCCCAACAAATGTTTCATGTTAATCTTAAAAAATGGCTGATATAAAGGATTAAATTGTTTTTTAAATCCATAATAATTACAATTCCTCTTGATTTATCTATCTATCTGTAACTCATTTATATTTTTAACAGAAAACCATATTTATTAAAATATTTTTTCGTAAGTATACTTATACGATTTTACATTAAGTAAGTGTAAAATTATGAGAAGAAGACTGTACCGGAAATTTGCAAATTCATACTGTGTTATCTATGGCCAAGTCAAATTTAAATATTGGTTATTAAAGTCTAAATTTGATATTATTGACCAAAATAATTTGTACTGCAGAACTAAGCAACATCCAAGAATTTTAAGAGGTGGCATTGCTACTGGTTATATTTACTTTTTCCTAATTTAGTGGTTGTGTGCGTTTTTTCCGTGTTAGCCAGGTTGAAGGAATTAACGTATTTCAACAGATTAGACCGCAGGTAATGTGGTATATAGATACCAATCGCATGGTTTTTTCATGTTTTCTTGAACTGTGCCATTAAGTTCCTTGAATAGTTTTCTATGCACAGCCACGGGTTGATGTCATTGGTAAATGATTTTATGTTGAGAAGCATAAAAGATACTGGTATTTATTGTTTGTCATTGGTTTTCAATATTACTCACAGCACCTTAAACATACCTTTTATGTAGTGGAATCATACCATTTTAATTTTGTAATATAACTGATATAAGAAATATCTTTCATAGATGTCATCAGTAATAGTTTAGAATTATTGGTTGTTTTCTGTGCTAACATATCTATCATATGAATGAAGATGTCAAATAATTTTCTTTGAAACTTAATGTATTTATATATATAGGAATATCAAATGTTTTATTTACTTAATGTGCTAGAGAAACCGTTGTTCATATTAAATTCATTGGCACTATGACCCAATATTCTTCATCTTGGTTGTTTGCCGCAAGCTCCGTCCACTACCTTACCCCAGGAATTTTCATAACTCAATCATATCATCTTTACTTCATGGTATCTTTGGTGTATTCTGTTCTTGAGATATAGTTTGCCTCTATAATTTGCCCATTATGTAATGATGTACCAAACTGACAGGTATATCTTATTACTCAATCAATGAATAATGCAACAGATAAAGAAATATTGAATTAAATTGTAAAACAATGTCAGCATGGATTTCAAATAAACCTAAATTATATAATGAATCTTGTCGGTAATTGTCTGCTTAACATAAATAAACTGCTAAGTTGTAAGGCCCTTTTTCTATTTTATATTAATAAACTGTCCTTTGAATACATATTTACTTAAAATAATGCAGTGTCTTAAATTTTATTCTTTTATAAAACTATCATGCAACAAAAGGGTGAAATGCTACAAAATCGAATTAAAAATATTTCTTGAAAACATTTGAAAATCACTTAACCCTTGAGGGCACTAGAGAGAATCGATATGTGACACGTTATTGACATTTTATTTCTACAAATATGTTACGATATATCATCGCTGTTCTGGAAGAAAACACTAAATCGAAAAAATGACATAGAGTTTAGATATACCAAAATGTTCATTATTTAAAACTCTACCATATGACAGAACACACTTATTTTTACTTAAAAACAGTGTTGTACAAACAAACAAAATGAAAAACGTATGACATTTCAAGCATTTGGCAAAATTCAAAGTCCAATTACTCAAAACTGGTGTTTTCCAGTTAGCGTCTTCTTCCAAAACAACAACTATATAAAAGTTTTCTTTTGATGTGTTGTGCTTTTAGCACAAATCTTGGCGCTTTGGGTGTAGGAGGATAAAAATAACTTTGCAATCTACCTTGTTGGAACAGTATTGCAGAGGAATAAAATACATTTGGTATTTTTAAAATATTTTTTTATTGCGAACATCTGATACAATATTATATTTGTTTTGGAATATTTTATAAAACATTAAATTTATTCAATGTAGACCACGATAACTTTCACAATAATTCATTCCTTGTTTATAATAATTATATAAACAGCCAATCTTATTAACCAAAATGTGGCAAGAAAAGCTGAAGCAGTCAGTTCCTTATGGTTTTTAATACAATGCACTTTATAAGATTAACAATCGAGGATTAAATATAAGACATCCTATCTATTTCAATATATTTACCATAGCCAAACATGACTTTTCATTAATCAGTGCTGAACAATGAGTAACATCAAATTAATATGTTGAAGAGATATAGGTCAATGTTATATTTTTATATCAAAATATGTATGCTTATTGGTAATCGACGGTAGGTTGCAATCGTAAAAAAATGTTTGTTTAGTATTATAAAATGTACAATTTTTAATGTTGTATAAATATTGAATTGTAAATGAAGCCGTTTTTTGTAAACTTTTTCAATTAAAGAATTGTTGAAATGTATATAAACCAACTGATGACACTAACGAATGAAAATGTGATGCTACAATTTTACAAAATTCTTTTTTCTTCGTGGGTGAATTATATGTTCGCTTTAATGTTCTAACAAAAAAACTCTTATCAACTATATGATACTTTAACTATTTTAATATGTACAGGGTTTTCGATTTATTTTGAATTCATAGATGTAAGAAAGTTTTATGGGCTTCGTACGTATTCATCCATAAAAATGTTATTTGTGATTTAAATTCCATTATCATTAATAAACAAACACCACTGTTTGGACAGATTTTGAGTGATAAAAAAAAACATCAGAATAACTTGCTGGACTTTGATTTGAAACATAATAACTTCATTTACTTGCATTCAAATTATAATAAAATAAAACTTCAAAATGATAAATTATAGAGCTACAGGATGACTTAAAATAATATTTGTCAATAATAAATGACTTACTAAGCAAAATCGTATACTTATAAATTATTCTAAGCTAATCATTTATTTTAACTTTAATTTAGACAAAACAATTGTCAACAATTTCTAAAATTATTCCCGGTGTTCTCCACAATCTTCACTAAAAAAAAATATAAAATCTGTGTTTCATTTCAAACGAAGATTAGAAAATTACTAACTGTAATATAAATATATCTAGA
Organism: Himalopsyche phryganea; assembly: GCA_022494535.1. NCBI lineage: Eukaryota > Metazoa > Arthropoda > Insecta > Trichoptera > Rhyacophilidae > Himalopsyche > Himalopsyche phryganea. The sequence goes on from JAGVSL010000062.1 coordinate 1,828,425, forward strand.
ATGTGAAAATTAAAAACTGTGAGGAAATGCAAAAATAATTATTGATAATATGATCACACATAATGAAGTTTTATTATTGTGGAGTATTTTAGATATCAGCATTCATCAACAGCACTACTAATTACATAAACTGTTGAAAAGTTATAACTAAAGAGTTTGGATTAGTAAAAAGATTTAAGTTTTATTGATTATTATAGAGATATTCGAAATGAATGAATGATGTATTTACAAAAAACAATACAATTATATTGAGCAATATTAAAACTACAATAAACAAATATAATTAAAAATTATCTACTAAAATAGCTTGTTAATATTACATTTAATTTCTATAAGGTGGTCAGCTAGTACTAAAATAACAGTGTCTTTTATTTAAACTGATTCTTGTCTGTGGTTTTGTCAGACTTTTAGACAGAAATTTATCTTTAAAAACTACCAAAATATAAATATAACAGTAAACTGATAATAAATAGTTGAGATAGTAAGCAAAAGAATCAAAAAATTGTACGGAATACTGAAATTTCGTTGATAACAATAATAACGTTAATTTAAAGATGGGAAGAAATGTACGTTTTTGAATTTGTGTAATTAACAGTTATAAGCACACCCTAGGTATAAAGTATATCATCATTATCACCATCTAGGGTGATTTTGATAGCTATAATGAAAACATGAACGTTCTGTATTTATTTTGAAGTTAAAACCAATAAAAAATAACTAAAACAACTATGAAATAATACATTTATTACAATAATTGATTAGGATCCATAAAACACACTACAGTTTGATTGTGTGTGATATGCACATAATTGATGAAATAAAATTAAATACAAAACTAAATAACAACTGAAATTGAGTATTTTGTTAAAACATTCTGATATTTTTTTGTCTATTTCAGATAAATACTCGAGTAACTACAATGTTGTGTTGATTCTTTACCGGTCTAGATAACACTTCTTAGCAAGTCATGCAGGAAAACAACTTATCTATGCCTGACTACTTAGCAGAAATTATAGTTTTACACAGTTCATGCACTTTTTATTGTAAAAGTACAGTGTAAAGAGGTACCAAATTTTTATTTATATAAATATATCGAATAGTAACACACAGTGGATTTACACATAAAATAGTTTAAATAGCTTTTAATATTACACTTATAATTAGTTGCCACGTCTTGTGTTTTTTTTTGACACAAGATTAAATTAGATAACCTTACTTAAAAATGTTGCAATTCAGTCATTCTTTTAGTGGCTAGGTTTTTTTTGCAATAACAGCCAGCAACAAAACCGAAATATAGTAATAGAAAAATTAAGCTTTGTTAGTGTTTTTGTAAAAAATATGTTTACTGTTATTTCTTTATCGAATTCAATTTACAATTAGAAATAAATTTTGAAATATTGTAATTAGTATCAGATTGGCGTCTTTAAAAAGCTTTCTAATGAAAAAAATCGACAGATTTCAACTAATTTATTAATTTTTCACACTAAAGACCCTTACAGTTCCACTGTATATAGTGTTTCAAAGGCGATAGGATTTTGAAACCAAACATATTGAAGATTAAATTAAATACACTCACTAACATCATTTAGTCCAATAGATTTATATAAAAATATATTTATAAATTTTTATAAGAATTAAAAAAAAAAGTAAATTGTTTCATTTTTAAATTATTCACAATTCTATAGCCTAAAAATAAGATATTCACATGTCATGGTATCTACAAAAAACATAACATAATTCCTAGGCCAAAATTATTTGCCTGAATGTTAACTGGGTTACATCTAAATTAATAAGTTAAAAAACAGTGATACAAGCAAAATTTGTCAAAATATCTAATGCATTTATATTGTGGCACAATTCAATAAATTAGATTATTCGTAATCGTTATTGGTAGTTTTAATATAAAGGAACCAATATTTTCCAAAGTAAAAGCCTCTGACATAAATACAAAGAGCACTTCAATTTTTCATGTACAGCAGTCTCATATTGTTATAAAAAAATGGGTAAACATTTATGACAAAAAAAAATACAAAACATTAATCGTGAAATCAAAACAAGAGAACATGAAAAAGACTACAAATTGATATGTCTATTAATCCAGAAAAAATATTTATCTACAGCTTTAAAAGTGAATATTTATTTTCCAGCCAGTTCTTGTTGGATTTGAGCACTCGATTTACCCTTGGTTTCAGGTATGACAAACCAAACGAAGACGGTGGCGAGCGCCATGAAGCCTGCAAACACCCAGAACGTGTAATGGCTTCCTATATTTTTTACCATGGTGGGGAAAATTTTCGTGACGAGGAATACCAGAGCCCAGTTGAACATGACGGCGATGCCGCTGGCCACTCCCTTGCATTCCGTTGAGAAAAGTTCTCCCATCATCATCCAAGGAATAGGGCCGAAACCGAGTGAGAAAGTGATAATGAAGATGACCATACTAGCCAAAGGAATCCAGCCGATATTAGATACGTCGTGTTTATCAAACTGAAGCTTGAAGAAAACTCCCAATGCGGTCAGACACAGCCCCATAATGACGCTACTTTGCAAAAGCAAAATCCTTCTTCCGGCCTTCTCAATGAGAAGAGAAGAGATGACAGTGAAGACAGTTTGCACGATTCCAACAACAATTGTAGCGATAGTGGGATGGATGTCTGACCCGGATGATTTAAAAATAGGCATTGTGTAGAAAATGACAGCATTGATACCGCTGACTTGTTGGAAAAACATCAGCCCGAGGCTGCAAATCAGTGCCTTTCTGTTGGCTTTGTTGACAACCAAATCGGATAGAGATGCTTTATTCTGTGACGCAATATCTACATCTCTTTGCATGCTTGCGATTTCGCCTGATATATCATATTTATCACCCCGGAAAAAGCGTAGGGAGCTTTCGGCGGCTCGGAGGCGATTTTTTTTCAATAAATATTGTGGTGTTTCTGGCACGAAGAAGAAAGCGACTCCAAAAATAATCGGGATAATGCCAGAAATGATAGAGAGTGTTATCCAGTCGGTGAGTCCACCGACAACATAGGTGAAGAGTATTCCAATCGTGAGAAACAGTTGAAAGAAGGAACCGAGAGCTCCCCTGATAGATGTCTCAGCAATTTCTCCGATGTACATTGGGGCAGTGACGCAGATTCCACCTGAAAAATAAAAAGATATTGTGAGTATTCAATTCAAGATTTCCTACTACACGAAATTACCTACCCATAATTCAGATTAAAATTGAAGGAAGAAATTAGCTTCCATTTAATATTAATATTTGAACATTTAGGAGATATATGATATATAATTAGGGCTACCAGGCGTCCCGGTTTCGAGCCTCTTGTCCCGGCGTCCTAAGGGGAGCTTTCGGGACAGCCAAACTCGCATTAGTCACAAATACCGAGTCGATAAGTCGAAAGTTACGAAGTTGAAAAAATGTAAAAATAAAACAAAACTTGTGTAATAGCTTAGTTATCAACGGTCGCTTAAAAACGTCGGAACAATCTTTTTACTTCCTACAAACGACTAAAATACGGAATAAACAACTGGGATACTAATTTATGTAAGGACGACTTAAAATTTTTCTTATAAGTGTACTCTTCATCATTCTCATAATACTGCTATTTTTGTTTACATCTCTAAATTTGTTATTATTTATTTGATCACGAAATCAGCGACTAAATCATTTGCAAAATTTAAATTATCTGTCTAAAATAAAAAAGTGAAAAAATAGTTCAGCAAGCAAATCATTAAATACGATTTCGGATACTATATGGGGGAGGAGAGCAATGTAAATAAAATTTCCCGGTTTGGATGTCAATAAATCTGGCAACCCTATACATAATGTAAATTGATTTGATTCGTTTGCCGTCTTCAAGAAGACTGGCACCCAGATAGAGAGACATAAGTAGAAAGGCAACTCATTTTTTAAATATTGTTACTGATCTCACGTGAATCTAATTATGAATACATTTTTAATTGATTGTCCTACTACCATCCGCCATGTGTTTGCAGCCACCAATTTCACATCGTAAATCCAATAATGATCAATAAATGAAATGGATTTGTTCTTCGTGCTCCTGGCCCAATGCAGAGCTACCCGGGACTGATGTTTTAACCATGGACTAAACAAAGGAGTAGAAATAAAAGAATAAATACACTATTAAGTACACCTAACTAACCAGTGCCTACTCCAGCAAAGAATCGTCCAGCGTACAGCAATGGTGTTCCATTCGCAAAAACAATAAGCAGCCAACTGAGCAAGAACGGGATACTCAAGCATAGAATTGTCGGTTTTCTGCCGATCATCTCGGCAAGGGCTCCAATGGGGATGGCTAGAGCGAGAGCTCCTATCGCGAGAATGGAGCTAACCCAGGAACCTGAAAGCAAAAAATTAATAGTTATAATATTTCTCCTTAAATGTAAAAATAGCCTCATTGAATGTTGGAAAACACACCTAAGCAATTCAATCAATATGCCTGCACTAAGAAATGTACATAGAGTAATCAAGAATTGTAATTTTTTTTATGAGAAACTCCATTTGAGCAAGCACATCTTCAAATTTGGATTATTGAGATTTTGTACACTTCCATGTATTTTGTCACTAACGACCCGGGTTTCGCCTTTCGGCATCTTCAGGCATTCGAGCACACGGATGGACTCGAACTGAGAGACAGTAAACAGTGTCTAACGTTTATATAGAAGATACAAATGCGACAAATATTATTTACGAGGTAAGATATTATACGTCTGAAAGCCACACTGATACCTGAGTTTAAATTTCGGGAATCTCCCTAATCCTTATTTTGTAAACACCATATTAACAGAGTGGCGAATTGCCGCTTTTCAACTTCTTTTAGAAATACCAGTGATTTGACAATTATAATAGTATTGTGGGTTTTGACGGGATGTAATTCGACGAATGGGTAAATATATACAATCATTCCACATTTAGTTACATCTGTTAGGTGTTTCAACGTATCGGATATAATAGCGGAGAATTAGGAAGGTTCAGCTGCTCATTCAAGATTGGCAAGGAATTTAACTGGGCTCTATTAATTTCCAAAATTTCTTGATAAAATAATTTATGATCCCCCATGTTTTTATGCAACAGCGAAATGAAAGGCGAAACCCGGGTCGTTAGTGACAAAATACATGGAAGTGTACAAAATCTCAATAATCCAAATTTGATATTGAAATTCCATCAAGCACCCTCAGTCGATGTCTTAAATTATAAGCACATCTTCCCATGATCTGCGATGATAGTTGTTACTAAATACACATATATATTTTCTAAAAATATTTACGTTCAATATGTTGTTGGGCCAAACATTTCTTTACATTTTTTAAAAATTCATTTATGAAATAAAAATAATGTGCTATTTTTTAAAATAGTTATAACAGTTTTCACTACAAATGTAATGCATGTGGACTCCTAATAGAGTATTTCAATAGTACTCAACTTCGTTTTTCATATGAGGTACGGAAAAAGATAGTAAGATTGAGGACTTACCTTCTTCATCAGAGATGACGATGCTTGTAGAGTTGACATTTTGTATCTGGGGAAGAACTGGTGAAGTCCATGCCAAGATAGTTCCAGCGACTACAGCACCCAAACCAGCTGTAATAGAAATAAATAAACAATATTAATATGATTAATTTTTACTCAGATGTTTGAGATATTTATTTAATTTATTTATTATCCTTATCATGGGCCACAATCACACTTGTTCACACATTCAATCCCAAAATAAAATTGTTATCGTTCAGATGTTATTTGAAACTATTTTTGATAACACTTCCGGTAAAATAAACTTTAAATGTTCCACAATAAAATTGAAATCAAGATTCCGCTCTGTAAAAAAAAGTTTGTATTATAATGATATATGACAATGTTAAATGAAATTAGGCTGAACAATGGGTCATTGTTATTGATAATATTGAAAAGGGCAATAAAATAATAACTCTTAATATTATCGTAATCAAATGGGTGTGTGACACATGACATTCAGACAAGTATTTATATGGATAAACACAAAAGACTAAATGTATTCCAATGATGAATAATTAAAGCATAACAAAATGATTTAAATTGCAAATGTGAGCGCCAAATCAATAAATAAATAAATCCATACGCATTATGTATTCGTTGTAATACTCAATTGATAAATTTCGAAATCACAACCTGCTACCTTGACTGGATTGGAGGGGTACCGTTGTATCGTGAATTTATACTATACATCTGCGATGGATTAAGTTTTAGCTCTACTCTAATAGTAGTAAAGAAAGAAAGATATTTTTATTGAGTTGTGTCGAGGTTGTAAATATTTTATTTATTGTCATTATCCCCTTTCTACTATTGTCCGAAACTCTATAAAAGTATCATGTTTCTTCGCGTCCGTCCCTTACATTAAGCGATTAGGCTCGATTTCCTTCGTGGAATCATGCCTTATCTTCTTTTCACTATCGAATGTTATATACAATACATTGTTAAACTCGTTACTTCATTATTGCGATAAATGCGTTTTATTTTTAACCAGCGAGTACCCGGCGTGCGTTACAATGCCACTCAAAGAAAGATAGTGTTTGTGATTTAATTCTGTTTATTGAAGTGATTTTAGATACAAAATATTTTTGATTTCCGATATATCGCTGTTTTCACGTATCTGATTCTTTTTTTTTAGATTTTTTTTTCAGAAACCTTCAAGGGTGTGCGCACAATAAACCACCAAAGTCTCATCGGAATCGGATGAATGGTATAGGAATGCATAAGGGACAAACAAACATTCTTTTTATATAAATGGATTAGGGTTGGTTCGAACGCACTTAGCCGAGTCAAGCAACCCACTTAGTCTAATTCCGTCACAATAATACCAATCTGTATATTGTGTATTGAAGTATACTACTTCTTACTTCTAAAAATGTCATTTCAACATTCATCTTCATTTAAACAATATTAAATTCCGTGTGTTACAAGGAGTATGTTTATTATTCTGTCGTTCAATAATTTTAATGCCACATCATTGTTTTTGACAGGTCGCGACCGACCAAGCTCCACAGGTCGTCGTTCTGACCATTCCTTATTTGTATATATTAATAATCTTCAAATATTGGAAACATTAAATTGCGTAACATTACAATTGACACTTTAAATGATAAGCATATAAATAATTGAGTAAGCATGATAAACAATACAAAAATAACGAAGAACTTAAAAAAAATGACTGAATAAACAAAATAAAAATTTACAAGAATATATTATTAATGTGAAAAAAAAACAATAAGCTAAGCACATTCACTTGTCTAAAGCAGCGGTCGCCAGCTCACAATTTTGGATCTAGCGGATCACTAAAAATATTTCTCCTTAAAAAAAAGTATCTATCCTACAGTGTTCGAAATCCCCGTGTGGTGACATACATACATATTTTAATTGATTTATGGATTTTAATCCAAAATGTCGATGATGTTTTTATTCCTGCCCGACTCCGTCTGAACTCTGAACTATACGATCGTCAAAACGTAGTGATTTTCAAACTATTAGTTCTTTTCCTACCTGAAGTGAAAAGTTTGCACAACTGAGTTCTCGTCTGCTTCGTTCATCAAAAAATAACACCGAATAAATTGAAAATAGAATATAATTGGTTATCCGATATTTAACGCTTTTAAAATATATTATAATATGTACATATTTCAGTACCTTTTCCGTGTCTTATGTATGTTGCCAACGGTACATACTATGTACCCTTGGCATCATTGCTTTGATATCTGTACATTTGTTCACAAGATTTGCGATTTTAAAATAGAATTCGATGTAATACTATGAAAAATTCCAAATGTTATGCTAAGGTAAAAAAAAAATGAAAACCGTGGCGTATCAAATGGGAAAAAAAGGAACCCAGGCGTGTTATGCGGTCACTATATAAATCAGACACACCCACATTAAATTTAATAATAAATCGTCTTATTGTCGTATATATACGTCGTGCGACAGACGGGAACAGACAATATCGTAATTCAACGACCCACGTGTTTACTAAAAGGGGCACGTCCGGCGAAATCAGACGCAATCAGAGTCAATTGGTCGCATGACTTGGAGCCCAGCTTCGCTGACGTTCTGTCTCAACCCTTCATCGCCAATAATTTTAACGTTTGAACGGCTTGTTTACATGACCGAATGCCATTTTATTAGTATTCACAAATACATAATACAGTGGGTTCCACTTTATTTTTTATCGTTTTTATAGAACCCATCAAAAAACAAGAAAAATGCCAACGATCTTCGCGAGAAAGAAAGATCCGGATTCCAAAAATAAAAATAAAATATATCTAAGGAAAGATTTTAGTCGCATAAAGATTTTTTTGGTATACCATTTTTTATCAGTATAATTATCTTTGCTCACGAATCATCCTAAATAATTGTTAATGCAGAAAATCTATTTTAATTTTACGAAGTAAAACATTGATTCTTCATAATCCATCATCTCAAAAAAACTGTGAAACATTAATTGTGATTTCAATCTTGGTAAATATAAACAATTTGTCGGCGTACGTGACACAGTTGTTAGCGTCGTTGGCTACGGTTGTCTCTGGTTCGATTCCCGGTGCGGACAGTTTCATAAATTGATCTTTCAATCGATTTATGGATTTCTGTTTGTAATCATGCATGTTTGTGATGTCTAAAAATCCTTCCTCCCTCCCATTCTATCCTCAAAAACGGGGCGTAGCAAGAGCGATTAGCTAACCATTAGTCCTGTCCTAGACCTTTCCTTCCATTCTTACTCTCTTCGAAAAAAGAGAGGTCTAGCAACTGAGTAACAAGCAGTTCCCATAGAAAACTTCTGTTGAGATACCTATATTAGGATCCCATATGCTCCACGTTGAGAACGGACATGGTAAATAAATAAAATGTATTTGTTTGCATTGACATTATCATAAATCAATGCAAGCAGATTTCAACGAATTAATCAAAGTCCCACTAGATTAACATTTATATAATTAAGAGGTGTTATATTTCAGTTTCTTATTGCAATCGAGTTGGCAAAGTGCGAGAAATCATATTTGTTCATTTAACTTAGGACATAAGGTGTTGCTCCTCGCCTACAATCGGTTAAATCAACATTCTTCAGCCAATTTACCAACAGCGACAATGATCGACTTATTATTATAGATAGTGATTGTTATTATTTACCATTCAGAAGAACGATATACGAGAACCACGCATAATGCAGTTAGTATGGACTCCAAAAATAAAAATCTTAGAAGACCTAAAGTTATTATTTAAATTTTTATACACCAGGTGGCAGTGCTACCTGTAAACATTCTCTCAACATACACATACGCTCTATCTGTTGTGCTGTGCGTAAGAGATAGACAGATAAACCAAGCTACTATTAAATATTGTAATTATAGTAAGACCTCGATATAACAGACTTATACGGGCGAGGTGGTGTCAGTTAAAGCCAAAAATCCGTTTTTTCTACATAACTGCTTATTAGGTTCAGGATGTTTGTGACATATTCAGTTTCTAGTGTAGGACTCGTAGCCTTTTTTGCTACATTTCCCACTTTCACCTATGTTCGGAATATAATTCCCCCCAAATAATATAATTCTAAAGATAATCTTATCCTAACTCAAAAGGTGTTTTCCAAATATGCACTACAGTAATTTCCTTCTAGGGGGAATTCACCAATGGTTGGGGCCCCCTTTTCTAGGGAAAACATTGTAGATTAAGAAAAAGAAGTGTATACTTTAAAATAAAAAAATACGAAACACAATGTTTGAAAGCGTTTTAATGTACCTATCACTCCTATCAGAGTGTGCGATGTTTTTCTATTACATATCTTATCATGTTTGAAACTCGTAAAATATAACACCAAGTGGAGACAAGAAAGTGATTGTTGCAGGACACAAATCATTCCCCCGTAATATTTAATATTATACAAAACTTCATAATCGCTTGCAGAAATCGAGGTGAATGACAATATAATAAATATTGTTTTTGTAACATGCACCTACGAAAATTTGGATTTTACTTTATCTTTCTTTTCATAATTGACGAAATATAACGCAATTTATTAGTTTCATAGCGGGACGACGTGCATTCATATAGGCCAGTGCCATGGTGTAAGAAGTACATGGTGAGCTGGATCGTTTTTTGTATTATATGTGACGTCACTTTGACGAACCAAATTTTTATTGTCACCAAAACACCGTTGTAAGCATAGTACATTGTAATTGGATTGTCGTCAACAAATACAAAAATGGCGACTGTTACCTTTTATCCAGCTCACCTTGTATTTCTTACACCATTGCTCCTTACACCAGTGCTCCGTCACCGGTGTGCCGTGGCGTAGTGCGTCAAAAATGGGAAAAAATCGAGTATTTTTTCATATGGGTTATAAATAATTGCATTTCGTGTTAGATAGTATTCACTTGGTACAGTTGAACTTTTCTTTCGATAATTTGCACTTTGGATTAGGTAGTATTAACTAAGTACACTCTAACTTTGATTTTAATAGTTTCCACTTAGTCTCAGATTCTTTTAACAAAGTGAGTTAAGTTGTAGTAGGTTATGTTAGGGTTGGTCTGGTTTGGTTTGCGTAATGTATTCTAATGCGTGGAGCAAAGACAATAAGGCAAGTGGTAAAGAATAAGTGGCATTTCATTACAGTTTCGTGCAACTATCGGTTTCGAAGTGTAAGTATTTATATTGAGTGAAAACTATTTTATCTATGTGAAAATATTTTTTCGTAAGCGTAATATATTTTTTCAATGTCAAAATATATTTTATTATGTGGGATCACTTTATTTTTAGTGAAAGAATTTGTTTTTTGCGGAGTGTATTTGTTATAAGTGAAAACTATTTTTATGGAAGTGAATATGATTTAAAAAAAAGTGCATTTAATTGTAAGCCTTTTTATATTAGAAAAAATTAAAGCCATTCGGTTGATATCTGCTTAAATTTTTCTCGTTGAAAGAAATATTGCATTGTTTTGATATTTAATGGAATAACTCAGATAGTGCAACTGCAATGGAGGGGAATAAAAAGGAGTTTCGTGGGTAAAACAAAAAAATCTTACCGTAGAAATTACACATTGCTGCATTTATTGGGAAGCGTCGATGGCGAAAAAATTACCAATGGAATAATGACAAAAAATGAAATTTTATCTGATCGTGATTCTGAAATTTCATAACCCAAAGATCGCCCAGCCGTGATTGTCAATAAATAAATGTAAGCCATAAACAGAAACATTACATAACTGGTGATATTTATTGCCTAATCGATATTAAGCTGAATTAGAACAAAACTGGTCTTAAGCCGCCGTAAGTAGGTAAGTGATGTCAGAATAATTTCGAAATAATTTTAACATGCCATTTAAAAACGAGAGCGATTTTTTATAGTCATTCGCTGGTCCAATTCATTCAAGTACAAATAAAAAGAAAAGAGAAAGTAAGTATGAATTATTGAATTAAATTTGTAAGAGTGAAAGAATTAGCGTGATGGGCAACAAAAAAGAAAATATTAGTAACAAATCATTATGCTTTGTTAATAATTATTTTCTGTAATGTATATATACACTAAAAACAAAAAATACATATCTATGACTGTCTGTCACAAGAAGTCCTTCAAAATAGTGAAAAGTAACGACGTGACATTTGTCGATGTCATTCTTTCTGCCATTTCTAAGTAAACTGTGCTATTACTTTTAACATTATTATTAATTGATGGGCTGTATTTTGTGGGTGTTACATGATGTACGATCCACGATGATATTTTCATGTTTAAACATTGGTTATCACCAAAATAATACCATAATACTGCAGACGCAAATATATTTATTTCCGGTGTCTGCATTTGTAAGTTTAATACAAACAGGGCGAAGTCGGGCATTACACCTATCTATTCTATTTATATAACACAATAGCTATATTTATAGAAGCGTGGTATATAAGCTGCCGTATTTCAAAAAAAGAGTTAAATGTTTGTGATTTGGTAGAAAGTGAGCGCGGTATGTACTAAATGAGTTTGTTATACACAATGTTTTAAATATGGGGCTATAGAGCTTTGTTCCCCGTTTTTATATTCAATTTTGTTATGGATAAACAGTCAAAATTCTTGTTGAACATTACTATTTAAAGTCTTTAATAAACCTTCTATCGGTCGCGTAATTTTTCAACCGTGTGAATCCTTTTACAACCACAACTTTGTTGGTGGTACATCATAATACAACATTCATAATTTTTTTGTTTTGTTGTCATATTCAATATTAAAGCAAGCTATTTACCTATCAAATAATAACGATGACCATAGTTGGAGAAGCCCTGTTTTAACTGATCTTTCGAGACACAATACATTTTTTCTCCACTTCTGAGGTTCAGACCGGTATAGGATATGTGTGGCTATATGTTAGCAAGCTACCAAATGTTCAGAAATGAATTTTAAACTTGACGCGTTAAAAAATGTTTTCGAATTGATAGATATAATGCAATAAGCATAGTTTTTTTCAATTATTATGATCTTAAATGAGGTCACTACAAGCTAATGTTTAAATATTAATCTTTCGCATAAACTATGATATCGAAACTCCCTACGTATAATCCCGTATCTGCAAGCATGACATTGTACATGAGAGATTCAAATCTCAAAGATTCAAAACGCAGTTGCAAAGTAACGACTGCAATAGCTGCATCTATCTTCTTTAAAATTGGGACAGTGTTATTATTTTAAATCTAGTTTCCTATTTTATAAAAATTTTGCCGAAAAGTTTATAGTTTTTGAAATACTACAAATACGACATTGGACTTTGGATTTTAGGTAAAGACTTTCATATAAGTGGCTAGTTACCTGATTATACTTTACGGAAAAATGGTAAAGTAGCTACTCTTCGAAGTAGTTTTTTTATATCTCCCCATAAAACTGAGTGCGTAGACAACGAAAATGCAAAAGACGTATAATCACGTATGTGGCATTTACGTGCTTATACGTAAGGAGTGTCGATATGTTTGCTTGTTCTTTACGTAAACTTAAACGATTCTACTGATATGAAATAAATTTTTGGCAACATGTCATTTGGACATTAAATTCTTGTCTTTAATTTTTCCTTTTTGATATATTAAACAGTTACAAATCAATGCGACGAATAAACCTTAAATGTCTCTATATGATTCTAAAGCCATGCTTAAAGTTTCAAGGCTATCGATCCGATCCACAGCGGGCAATAATTTATTAGAAACTTCTCCATAACTTCACTTCTTAAGTTTTTATTGCACACAATTGACACATTAATTTATTTTATCAAAATTTATTTTTTGAGTGAGCTAACCCGATTAATTAAACAACGTTAGTCACACCCCGAGAAGTACCAACAATTTAGGTAAGTTTGATAATCGTGCTAAGATTGGCCCACCACATGGAAAAGGTGCTATTATAATACCATGCTGGTACTAACGAAATATGAATATTTTTTAGTTAAGCAAACGTATTGAGTAGTCCTTGGTGGTGAAAATATGAATGAATGTGCAACATATTTTGTTTAATTGTTGAATTTATAAGCTGTCAGCTTGGAATGATAAAACACAATTTAAAAACTTTTAAAATTTGGATTATTGAGATTTTGTACACTTCCATGTATTTTGTCCCTAACGACCCGGGTTTCGCCTTTCAGCATCTTCAGGCATTCGAGCACACGAATGGACTCGAACTGAGAGACAGCAAACAGTGTCCAACGCTTATATAGAAGATACAAAATTGGCAAGGAATTTAGAATGAGCCGCTGAACCTTCCTAATTCTCCGCTATTATATCCTATACGTTGAAACACCTAACAGATGTCACTAAATGTGGAATGATTGTATATATTTGCCCATTCGTCGAACTGCATCCCGTCAAACCCCACAATGCTATTATAATTGTAAAATCACTGGTATTTCTAAAAGAAGTTGAAAAGCGGCAATTCGCCACTCTGTTAATATGGTGTTTACAAAATAAGGATTAGGACGATTCCCGAAATTTTAACTCAGGTATCAGTGTGGCTCTCAGACGTATAATGTCTTACCTCGTGAATAGTATTTGTCGCATTTGTATCTTCTATATAAGCGTTGGCCACTGTTTGCTGTCTCTCAGTTCGAGTCCATTCGTGTGCTCGAATGCCTGAAGATGCCGAAAGGCGAAACCCGGGTCGTTAGTGACAAAATACATGGAAGTGTACAAAATCTCAATAATCCAAATTTGATATTGAAATTCCATCAAGCACCCTCAGTCGATGTCTTAAATTAAAAACTTTTCTTTAAATAAATTGGATTAGCCATATTTTCCAATTTGTATTACTAATCTGTAAACCAAATGCTGTATATTTTTTCCCATCTAAATTATTTGTATCGTGGGTCAAAGTTACCCGAATCGAATGAAAATTTTGCTAACCTTTTATCTATATTTACATATCAATTATAACAACACATCTATTTATGTTTATTAAATTTCATCTTAAGACATCAGTTCATTTCTATGTAGAAAAATACCACACATAAATGCATTGGCGAACCATAAACATGCTAAAACCCTCAGAACTGGGCCAAAGTTACCCAGATTGAATGTAATAAATAAAGTATATAACGCGTTGTTGGATATTATGGAAATATTATTGTCAACGATGATAAATTAACTAAAAATCCAATTAGAGGTGATATGAAAAATGTTAATGCTATAGAAAATTGAATCTCTGTAATAAAAGGTAATTTTTTATTAATTAGTGCTGCTTCCTTGTCAATTACTTCATTATGCCGCATATAGGTAAGTTTTTGATAGATTGCTAGATTTCCCGATGAAAGTTATACTTCAGAAACAAATTAATTACTTTTTATTTCTCAATTAACCATTTTTTTAAAGGATAAGTATCGTTGCAGTCTTGGTGTATGCTTGCAGGATTTAATCGAAAACTTGTTGTTACTTATTGAGTGAGAACTGTTGAACTTAAAAGAGTGGAATCTTTTGAAGACCGGTACTGGAATTTTTATATTGTTTATTATAATGGCAAATAAATTGCCAAGAAACCTGTTGGGGAGAAGACTTATTTTTATTTTATTTTTAGCGGTTTTACAATGATCATTCATGATCATTCGGTTACAGGATTGACAAAAGTTCCGTAGGCGAGTGGTCAATGTCGTTGGATTCGGTTGCGTTCTTCAACAGTCCGAATCCCAGTACGCATAGTTTCATAAATTGATTTTTAGATCGATTTATGGATTTGTGTTCGAAGATATGGGTGATGTTTAAATTCCCTTACATGCATCCGATAGCTAGACCGGGGATAGCTAGAGCGATTAGCTTACCACTAGTCCTGTTCGAGTATCCGAAAAAAATAAAGGTTGAGCGACTGAGTAAGAAGCAGTTCCCGCAAAACAATTTCTGTTGAGGTAATCTATATAAAGTATCTTTGCACCCATTCGGAGCGGGAATAAAAAAATGTATATACTTATTGTTTTTTAAAAAAATTCGCAATCCAAATAAACAGTTCTTATCACCGGATTCCAGGAAAAATCAATATTTATCTAATAACATATCTGTAGAATCAGGGTCGACTAGGGAGTATAGTATTTTGAATGAATTCGAATTGCAGACATACATACAACCAGATCCGTTTTCTACTGATTATTTTAATCATACAATTACAATATTAAAATACCGAAGACTTATTTTTGTCCAACTTAACAAAAATGTACTTTGGTAAATGGACATTTTGATATCCATCTGGATTCTGAACGTTTTTTTAATGCGTCCTTGTAAGGATACAGCTAACTTAACGCGGCCTTACAAAATAACAATTTTCCCCACCCATGATCTATGACAGTGCCCCGTATATGCAAAATTACATTTTTGAGAAAAATTATGTTGCAAAATTTCGTTTCTTTCACTTTGGATTTGGGATAATTTAGTGTATAGTAAATGATGGTTTTTAAGTATCTTTGAATTGAGATTGGTTTTTGAAAATAAAACATTATTTTTAAAGTTCAATTTTATAATATGAGAACAGATTTAGTCCATGATTTTTTTCTATTTAGACGATGACGTTTAATCTGTAGACATTTTTATCGATAAGCTGGGGAATACACACTCGTTGTAGTAGGTATTCAGAAAATACGATATTTTCTTTACTATACGTGTAATCTTATCTAAATACGGCATAAATCCTACGGTTTACCACAATAATACAAATTCTTTGAATTTGAGTGAGTAAATAATTACCTGTCTACTCAAGTCTGAATGGATTTATATTGCATTGCCTACTCATTTTTTTACTACTACAAATGCAAATTATTATCTGTAAACATTGAGTGTCGCAAAGGTCCAATAATCCAATACAAAGTTTAAGATTTGTTTTATCCTTCTTGTTTAAAAATAAATTCTCGGCAACGTGACGGAATCATTATTTGCTTAAAATATTGAAAAATGATGAAATTTTATTTTCGTATAAAATAATTAGCATATTATTTTCTGCGCGTAATAAAATATGAATTTTTCTACCTGGTAGTGATGTAAACAGTTATTTTAGTAATCAACGTTGAACCCACCATCTCCAACATCCTATATTGCCGATACAAAAGAAGTCTGGATCTAAATATAAACTATTGTTTATTTGTATGAAAAACATGAGTTCTTTACAACTGTAGTTTTAGACATCTTTAATCAATGAAATACTAAATGATTTTACTATAGATGTCACTGTTTTCAATGCTATTAAACGAATTTCGTGCTTTTGCTCGGACACTATTTGAGTTCAAGATATGAACATCTTTCTGATATAAAAATAGAGAAAAAAACACGAATCCAATCGTATTCATAACTCTAAAATGTCAATTTCAGACCTGCGACACTCACTAAGAGTGCAACTAGTGTCCCCACTAGCGTTGTTATTTTAATCGGAACATTTTCATAAATGTGTGTATTTATTATATTTTACCAGAATACTCATACACGTATAGACGTATACATACTATTCAATACTGAGAATAATCTTTGCCATTCTTGTTAGGAAGACGTTATAATTCCTGTATAGAAATCTAGTTTAAGGTGTTTTATTACCGTGCTAAGGAGGTGTGTCAACCTATTACCCAATCGTTTAAAATCTGTGCTATCTTGACGCAAGCAGTTCTTCTTCCTCGCATTAATGTCACATGCCGCATTATTATGTTAATGGGTAAGTGACTCGCAAATACATGTTGACCTTACAAACAAGTCGAAGACTTTGCACGTCAGTACGCAAATTGGACTCTGCACCAATGTCTCTTTCTCAACTTTTTAGTTTTTAGGGTCCACAAGAAACTAATAATGAAAGCCTTGGCGATTAGTTACCCTTTTTATATTCAGGTTTTTCTTATTCAAATGTGACCAAAACAAAAACATATGCAAACACAATGTGGTCGGAATAAAAAGTTATTTTTAATTATTTTTATTAAGGACAATATATGGCAATACGTCAATGCGCTATGCATTTGACAAATAAAAAAAGAAAGACAAGAAAAACAAAATTAATTAAACGGAACTGAGATAATAAAACAAAGAAAAAGAAATATTATTTACATTATCAAAGATTCATATAAGAGAAAAAAAAAACAAAATAACGTTAAATATTTTTCGACTATAAAATATTGACTAAAATAATAATATGCTTTTTCAATATATCCTGTAGTTAATTTGTGGTCAATTCATTTATAACATAAAATTGAATTCAATGACCTTGTAACGTTACAATGTTACTCGTTTGGAAAGAATCAAATTGAATTAGTTTATATAGTATTTAATGTAAATAATATTTGCTTCTCCCCATATTTCCGTTGAAATTCTTCCATCCAATTATTGCCTGGTAAATTCATGTACAATATTAGTTATGTGATTAAAATCAATGATTTTTCTAAAGATGCTTCTCAAGGTATCGAAACAAAGATAAAAAAATACAGTTTTTAAAATCAGTAGTAAAAAGTGCCATTTTTATATACTATTACACAAGCAAGGCTTTAAATCGAATGATGACACAAACAAATAATAAATAATTTATCGGAAAATTTTCTCAATACGTGTACAAATATGGTGTGATCAAAGCGGCAAAGAATTTTAATTATCTATCTAAATAGGGTAAAATTCCATTATTATGATGAGTGATGAACTGTATCGGAGAAAAATGTTTCACAATTCTTCAATTAAATAATCACTGCTTATTGAGAACACCTGTGCTAATCACACAGGTAAGAGTCGTTTTATATTTCATCAGATTTAAGTTTTTTTATCAGCTAACATATTGTAATGTTAATGACTTTTAAATGAGAAGAATGACTTTTGTCACTGCTATTTTCAAAGCAAATTTATACCGAATTTTTATTAATTTAAATTTATTGGTATAATGTGAAAATCATCAATTAATCACTGACTAGAGACAGACGTATTTTTCGCAACTTGCATAAAAAATACAACTGAATTTCTGTAAGGCCATAAAGCAACTTCATTGTTGGACATTGGTGTATAACATTAATAAAAGAAAAAAAAATCATTTGCATCTCCTGAATAATGGCCGGTCATATAGCCACTAAATTTCATGCATTGGATTTACAATCGATTCATAGATTTGTATCCAAAGGGAATGATGTCGTTTGAAATGTATTCATTCCTCCCTCTCCCTATAAAAGTCTGTCAACGGGAAGACTATGATTAGAAAAAACTAATTCTAAACATTAGTAATGCTCTACTGGGAGTCTATATGCTTCACATTGGGAGCAGCATGGATGACATAAAATCTATGGTGTTAGTCTATCTATACTAAATCGCAAATTTTATAATATCATTATGGAAGCATAATATTGTTATAGAAATATACGATATTCTATATGAGAAGAATGTCTTCACAATATATGTAAGTATGAGCGATATATTACGTTGGTCTGGATCGTTTGACATTACGTTTTTTTACCATTTTTATTTCACTTTTTTTTAAGTCTGTTGGATTTTAGACTGAACCTTAACTGTATTAAAAAAGTAAGTCTTTAATGTGGAAACATCTGTTTGATTTTTTTTTATAATGTGATAAAAATAGTACTCGAAATTTGTTATGC
The DNA here is from genome assembly GCA_022494535.1 of Himalopsyche phryganea. Lineage (NCBI taxonomy): Eukaryota > Metazoa > Arthropoda > Insecta > Trichoptera > Rhyacophilidae > Himalopsyche > Himalopsyche phryganea. The sequence goes on from JAGVSL010000062.1 coordinate 1,847,507, forward strand.
ATTCAAAACGTTGAAAAGATGGACATGTTTACATTATAACACGTCTGCCTTCTTAAAATATGCATTTCTCCAGAGCATTACATGTTTGTATGCATCGTCATAATTTTATCAGATAACAAATGTATAAATATTTGATTATTAAACTCCTTTTAGGTTTTTTGTAGCATACATATTTTAGATTGAAGTTTCGTTTACGATTATTGATGCAAATAAGTCGAAAGTAGCGGCGAGGAAGAGTGCACGTCATTCTTGAATGAATTTTTTGTTACGTCTGCGATAGTACTATGTGTACACATGCCAACACGTATCTGTCATGGTACCATGAATATAATCAAGCTGGTTTGGATATTATATTATATAAACCAGCTTTTCGCATAGCCCGGATTCTTTTACACTGCCCTGAAATAACACAGAATATCACTCAGATAGGGACATATAAGAAAACGGGTGAATCAAGTTGTACACTGGTTTCACTACTTTTAAATCGTTACAAAAAATTTTACAAGTATTTATTTCCACGGTGGCCCGTGCTATGAAAAATGATAATTTGTAATGGATTGTGTTAATGTAAGACCCAACCAGTCGTAGAAATTATAAATTATAGTTTAAAAATGACCGCAGAACCCATGGAGTACATTTTGAAGCTATAAAGTATTTCGGGATTTTAGGTTTTCCGTCCCGGGATATCGAGCAAAGGAAAGCGGGTGAGAATCCGGTATCCGGGGATAACAATCACTGTGAATAGTGTGAATACACTGTACTGTTATTTATTATTGTCTACCGAAATAAAAAAAAATCTTGAAACTTAAAATTTATACCGTAAATGTACTTGAGGAAATTAATATTCCATCGTGTTCAGTAAATGGACAATACGAAAGGAGGTTATTCGCGACCGTCGATCTTTGTCGGGTGAAATAACTGTCTCATGAAAAAAGATATTTAACGATCCTTTGTAACAGCAGACTTTACATGTAGTATATTTCATTTGGCTGGTTTAAATTACGATGCTTTACAGAAAAGAATTTTAAACAACAATGTAAATTAGGAGCTGTGCTTAAAAAACGAAAGGTTGTGCAGTCGTAAAAATCTACCGAATGCGGCTCCAACCCTTACTTTACAATATAAGTACATCAGAAAATATCGAAAAGTATGAAGTGTTTGATTATTCAACAAATCTTATTTAAAATCGGTCGCAAACTGTAGTAGGTATTTAATGGTTTAATATAGCATTACTCAGATAGTAATTGAATTAGTTTTTCAGTTGTATATAATTGAAAACACAAAAATATCTATGTACAAAATAAAATGAAGCTATAATAGTCAACTTCTTATCTAATCTTATAATAATGATATGTTCCAATATGTGTCTAAGACTTCAAAAGTCCTTTTAGTTTAATGAAGAATTAAATCATTTCTATAATTGTATTATATTAGAAGTAAAACAAGAGTTTCTTTTAATTTGTGGAATCAGGATATAATACATCAGCCTTGTATGTTTCTAAAATGTTAAACATGTCTGAGAATTGTCGCAATTTTTGTCAATTAAGAAGCTATAATAGTCAACTTCTTATCTAATCTTATAATAATGATATGTTCCAATATGTGTCTAAGACTTCAAAAGTCCTTTTAGTTTAATGAAGAATTAAATCATTTCTATAATTGTATTATATTAGAAGTAAAACAAGAGTTTCTTTTAATTTGTGGAATCAGGATATAATACATCAGCCTTGTATGTTTCTAAAATGTTAAACATGTCTGAGAATTGTCGCAATTTTTGTCAATTAAGAGTGTTATTAATTAATTCACCTGTTTTGAGTTGTCGTGAAATCACCTAGGAAATTACGCTAATTATTAAAAATTATAATTTGTTTTAGAATAACTAACGAACGCTGCGAAGATAATTGTCATGTTTTCGGTACATAATAGTTTCATAATATTGATAAAGAATGGTAAACGATTAATCAATATATTTTTGACAGGCCGTAGCCTTCACAACCAGTCCGGTTGCAGAATCGCGATATAAAAAAACTCATTTAAATACAAAAATAGTTAAATATTTTTATTGCTGAAATGGAAAAATAGAAAGTAAATTTTCAATGTATTCGCATATTTTCATTATCTATCGGCATATAAAAGGCCGAGTTGGTAATAGTGCTTTGCCAAGGTCGTCGACTAATGACGTCGGCGAAGGTGGGTCTCTTTGCGAGCTTGTGATTGGGTGGCACTTTTTGATTGGATTTTTTTTTATTTCTTTTAAGTTGCCAGCAATAATTTTTGCTATTCATACTATCTGTTCTGTTCGTATTTATAGTCGAAACATGAAATTTGTAATTCAAATGTTAGGGTGCAAGAGACACTGATTAAGTAGCGAATGACACTCGTTATGTTGTTACTGAACTCGCAATGCTATGATTACTGCAGTGATTAAACTACTGAATCAAATCATTTTATAAAAATCGATTAGGGATTATAGCTAATAATTCGCACGTGCCATTATCTATATTGGACGAAGATTGAATGAAACATGTACGTACAAACAAAATATTCAAAATCACTTCGTTAACGACATAGTACAAAGCGTCTAAAAGCAAAAACCTAAATATACACTTTGCAATGTCAGAAACATACGAATGAAATTATTAGTTTTAACGATAGTTTAATTTTTCCATCGTATTTTATTTCTAATATGACTATTTGCAATAAATATAAGTGAAATAAAATTGACATATCGGATTTAATTTAATTTAAGACATCGACTAGCTTGATTATTGAATTTTGTACTTCATGTATTTTGTCACTAACGACCCGGGTTTCGCCTTTCGGCATCTTCAGGCATTCGAGCACACGAATGGACTCGAACTGAGAGACAAAATACATGGAAGTGTACATTTATTGAATGTATCGTATTCTACATGTCATTCCGAGTTTAAATTTTTTTCGTTTCTTTTTGTCGAGGGTTTGCAAGTTAACGATCATTACATATTGTGTGAAATTACTCATAGTATAAAATATGTACGTATTCTTTTGCAAGATTTTGAAAAACATGCGGAGTTATCGGTTTCGGTTTTAAATGCCTCATGTCATGTACTTCTTGACGTTTTTTCATTAGGGACAATAACTTTTGTCTCCCCGTTTTTGTAGACTAGCTGTAATAGCTGCGCTCAGCGACCACAGTATTAAATCTTAAAGGATAAAGGCAAGGTTGATATCAAGGTGTTTGTGTAGCCTTTTCTCCTGCAGTTGGTCTAGAATTATGTGTATAATTAGGTGTTCGTTTGAACATTTTTTATTTGTCCTTCAATGATCATACTATTTGATGTTTGCGACTGTTCTTTTTTCCGGTTCTCTAACGAATATCACTTTGAAGTTTATATTGAACCTTTTATTAACAAGTTTTTGTTGTTTCTTTATCGCGTAGAACTCGATGATAGCTAAAATAACTTTTAGATAAAAAAATTGCCAGGAAAAACATCGCATTATAAATTATTTGAACTGTGGCCGCTAATTACTTTTTCTTCCGCTGTATTTAATATATTTTAATGGATATATTTTTGTAAGTATAGGTTAATCATTCTGTAAAACATTAAAGGCCCGCTTAAACATTGTTAAAACTCTTAAATAAATATATGATAAAAATGCAATACAAGATAATTCAGTATTTATAAATTCAACAATAATATAAATTTGATAAGAACGTATGCATAGGCCGAAATAGAATTTGGGCCTATTATTTAAAACGTATCTTGTTGCAACCAAGGGAAACACCTTGAATTTTCCCGGACATAACAGTCAATCGTGAGACAAAGCGAGCATATTTTGAAAGGTGGCGAAAACTGGCAATGAAAGACTGAAGGACGAATGGTAACATGAATAATGCGCAACTTTATTTAATTTATATAAATGCTCCATCCGTAGCATTCCCCTAATTGGAGTACACGAAAATAATAGTTTTTCACTAGTTATAATATAATACCTTTATCCTGTTATTTTCTAAAGGCAAGGTATATTAGATGTATTTTAAAAAATCTTAATAGTGATGTTTTTCGCTGGAGCTCTTGAATGGTAATAAATTTTTCTAAAGCCAGAATAAGGCTTAGAAACTAGTCGTCTGGGTGAATGTCGTGTATTCAATAAAAAAAATTGTAAATACATTAAAATAAGAATAGATAAAATACCGGAATATTTTGTAAGCTATAATTATGTAACAGCTCAGATTTTTTTAGCTGTCAGGTTTAATCCAGTTTTTGCCAGTTCAAATCGCATTATTTTATAATAGTATTAATTATTAAATTGATTTTAGCAACGTGCGATACATATTTAAATGAGAATGCTCGTTTTAATTCAGAAAATAAAAGTATTCTTTAGTTAAACGTTAAAATATGTCTGCAGAATAAAATTATCACATATTTTCTTCTTATTCCTACATATCCGCTATAGAATCTCGGCGTTGATTTTCCCAAAAGCAAAATGGCACTTGTGACATGTGGATTAATGGTACTTGTGACATGTGTACTAAGTAACTTGTGTATTAATTTCTAAACTAATCGTCAATTCATGTATGGCAATATATATTTGTTTTAACTTAAATATTATGACTTGAACCCTATATCAGGGGTGGCAAAGCGTCGATCGCGGTCGACCAGTCGACAGCGTAGCCATTCCTAGTCGCCCGCCTGTCTGAAGAAGAATTAATTCATTCCGTTTCGTAAGATATAGTACAATTTTTTCCGTGGTAAGATTGAATGTGATGAATGTCGCTTTCAAAACAGTTAATTCTATTCGTGGAAGCAGTTTGCAAAGACGCAAATTCTGAGCATTACTAGAAGAATGTGGATCTGATCTTGGGGAATTACTATTGCACACTGATATAAGGTGGCTGAGCTTAGTTTTTTCAAAGATTCTTGGGTCTTTTACCTGAAATAAATGAGTTTAGGGCAACAGCTAATACATCATATCCTCAATTGGAAGATAATAAGTAAGTGCTTGATCTTGCTTTTCTCTCTGATATTACAGAAAAACTAAATGAGTTAAATTTGCCACTTCAAGGAAAGAACAAAATATTGACTGATATGGTTAGCGTCGTGAATACATTCAATGTTATTAAAATAACTTAACATTGTTATTATCTATGTTTATTTTCAATTTATACTTATTTTTGGCTTTAAATGACTACTTTTAGTTTTAATAGTCAGCCTCCAATAATTTCAAAAGCAGGTCGCCCGTACTGGTTGAAAGTTTGGCCACCCATGCCATATCTATATACCAATATAAGTATATTTATTTTGATTTTTATGTAAAAACCTTAGTAGATGAAAGAAAACGTTCGAAATTTTTATAACATGTGTACATATTAAAACTTTTAAAAATTCTAAATTGAAAGATTATAAAATATGCATGTGATCCAATTTTTATTTCAAAGTATGTACTAAGAATCCGCACAATTTATTTTACTCTCATCCTTTTTGTGGTCCAGTGGCTTAATCGACATTAATAATACTATTATTATGTTGAACTAATATATTATCGAATATCCGAATAAAAAAAGACCAGAATAAATTCGAATATTCGATTAGAATCCCTACCGGTCTGTCATGGCTCCGCTTGCTAGAAATCTTCATGCAAAGGTTACTACATCCCGAGGTGTCGCATCATATGTTTTTTCCAGCATCTCGACATCACTTCGATGTTCCTGATTTTATCTAGCTGATTCAATATACTATGCGTCTTTACATAGACATTAAAAAGCTTTAAAGGTAAACATCTATTAGCAGGGACAAGGTCTAAAAAAATGATATTTTTCTCCAAAAACCACACAAAATGATATTTTTCAGAGTATAATAATCTTTTATGTACCTAAATATATGGAAAATATTTGTGAATCACGAAAGGAAACGTTGGAATATAGGTTTAACGATGATATGTCGCAAACTTTCATGTCTCTTAAGTTCCAGCCTAGCAAAACAAAACTCTACATATCGTAGGCAGAACAAATGCGAAAGTATGCAAAATTTAATGTTTTAGTGTAGAAAAAACCAAACTGGACCAACTCGAACATAACCCACTACAACTAAACTCACCATTGTGTGTAGTTTTCGGGGGAAAATATCATTTTTAGGTCTAGTCTCTGCTAATAGATTTTTGGGAGTGATGTTTGTGATTATTATTAGAACTTCTCTGGATCGTGAGTTATATTATGCGTAAGTGAGAGTGAATAACGTATATATTATAGTTATACCAACCGTGATTCAATGAAGACAACCAATAAATTGCAATGAACATCACTCGAACGTATTATTATTAATACATAAAAAATGACCACTTCATCGAGATTTATTTGTTATTATGTAGAATCTCATAGGTAATGCCACAATAACGTGCCCGCATATGGCAATTTCACTATTTATTTTCCCAGCATCGATTGCCATCGTATTATAGAGAACAATTCCGTGCGGGCAATAATCTTCGACTATGCCCAAGGGCGACAAATTGGATGGATCGTCAAAAAGGTGATAAATATGTATATACACATTTATTAATCTTGATGGTAAAACATAAACAACTATGTTTTATAAAATCTGTGTACGAAATGGTACCCACTCAGGATACCAGGTAGACAATAGAAATTGATTTTAAAAATAAATCACAAATTATTTTGTGATACTTCCACATTTTTATGATTATCGGGACCGGTTTCGCTCATCGCGAGCATTATCATAATCAGTTGAAAATGCTACCGACAGCGAAACCAGTAATGATCATTACATAAAGTTGTGTTATCAGTACAAAAAAAATATCAAATTTGAATTGTTGAGATTTTGTACATTTCCATGTATTTCGTCACTAACAACCGTGTTTTCACCGTTCGGCATCTTCAGGCATTCGAGTAAACGAATGAACTCGAACTGACAGTAAAAACAGACACTATTCACTGTCTGTTTACGTTTATGCAAAATATTATACAAAAATGTGTTTTTTTTTTAAATAAAATACCTTTCCATAAAGAAGTAAATGTGTACCGTTTCAAAGCGATTATAATATGATGTAAGAATTTTCCTTTCTCAAGGACGGTACTTTAACTAGAGACGCCACTGATAGCTACCCACTCGACCGACAGCGGATCTACAATTTGTTACCTATTATTTATCCTCCTGGCTTAAATTGCCCTGTAACGAGATGGGTGTTGTTGAGTTAAAATTTTTTGATACTTCATTGTTTTATTACAGATATATTCTAAGGGAAAAATTTAGACATTAAATTGTATAAATTATAAATGAACCAAGGTGATTTAAGTTTGTGTCTAAATATCTAGTTTATTTCGAGGGCAGTAATTATTTCTTCACTTCTATTATTTATTTCTCTTGAATGAATTTTGGTGATTTGTGTTACGTAATTAGTAGATTCAAGAAACAAGCTGCACGCGATATTACTAGGAATTTTAAGCGTTTGCAGCGTTTATATTTGTAGGTATTACATATATATGTAAAGCTATATATGTAAGTATACATGTAAAGCTATACAGCTACAAAGTCACCTTGATTCGTGATCTAATTTTGAGACAGAACGCATTCTTAGCATGCATTTGGATCACTAGCGATACTTGAACTGATTGTGACGGACGGTTGAATGAAAATCTTACTTTAATATGCAATATACATATAGGAAGAAAGTATTCAAATGGGCGTTCCTTCAATAAATAACCGTCCAGATGTTGATCAATTGATTGATGCCAAAGATTGATTCATGGCAAATTATGCAACAGGCAATCTATGTGTATAGCTGGCAATGTTCGTGCCAATTATCGAACTTTAAATAATACATATACAAAGTATTAATGTACTAGATGAAGGGAGATATAATAAATATATATATCAGGGACGGCTAACAGGGCGGTAACGGCCGTATCATCGTAAGTATTATCCTAATGCGGCTTGTAAACAACCAAATTTCTATGGCAACTTGCTGCCGACCATGTGTGGTCGTGTACAGAAAATCAAAACAAGGTAATTTTTTCTAATCGTATCCGCTCCTATTCGGAGCATATGGCCATCACGCGGTCCCTCCAAGCTTCTCTGTCCCCCGCCAGTCTCCTCGCTTCCTCCCAGGTCATCCCAGTGTCCCGCAGTTCCGCCAAATACATCCTATGGATGGTCATCAGCGGCCTTCCAGGGCGACGGAATCCATCTGGTTGGTAGAAGAGACAGGAGAGATTCAGGCTCTCCTGGGGCATCCGCAGCACGTGTCCAAGCTAGGTCCATCGTCGCTTTTTTATTTTGGACGTAATAAGAGGATGGTCCGTCCGCTCTCTTACCACCGAGTTCAAAATGTAACAAGTGGTAATATGTGGTTGTTTTAAAATGAAAATGGTTATTATTACTTTAGATCCAATCCATAACAACAACGAAAATCTTGTGAAAACCTCTGAAAGTTATTAGAAAAATATTAGAAAAAAACTTATGTTATAATATGAGAGGTTTTAACTCGACAGGAGGTGGAGCTTCAACACACTTTGACTGCCCCAGGTTTGTCAGACCCCACTGGAGAAGCTCCGACTTAAATCCGGCCGGCTGAGGATTGTCAGGTTCCTTCGTCTTCTATTAAAATCCACCCGTCAGTTAAATTTCTCTTTATTTGCAGTTAGTTTATAATAATATATTTCTCAAAGGCAGTAAGTAACAGATACTTAAACACAGTTTAAAATACACAATTTGAAATTAAAAACGCGGCAAGTGGTTTTACGATAGGGTCGGAATTTCGACCCCCAGCCGTTGTCTGGCCTTGCCGAAAACGTTCAGCCCCTCATACCTGCGGAGTGCGCGTGACCATTTCTCTGAACCTCGGACGCCTTTTGTTTACGGCCAACGGTAAACCAACAAATATAAGAAATCTATGGACGTGACAAAATTATTTTGAATGGTAAACATACTACATATTTGCAAAAGGATGTGAATTATTTACAATTATTAATAACAATGAATGTAATGCACAATAATGAATTTACTTATTGCCTTGTCAGAGACATTACGTCGATTTTGGAATTTTTTAATAACCAGGTTCACCCAATACGTTTGGGGCGGTGTCGAATATTACAAACATATTTGTTAAGATAGTTCTGGAATTTCATTAAAATCTACAAAGATACAGTATAAGATTAAACCTGCCCAAAATCTTATTTCTTAATTACACCTTGGAAATGAGGTATCGATGTTGCGTTTGAGACACACTTATTTTCAAATGTCATTAAAAGTGTTTTTAGTTTGTAACTTTTAGATTTCGTCGCTAGGTATATATACCTCATGACCATTTAAACAATATTTATCCGTAGAACATAATAAATACTCGTAGATACTCAATACAAAGTGGATTCGTAAACATTGTACTATGGGGCTGACTTCGCTGGGTCTACAAAACCAATAATAGCAGCAATTAATATTGTTTGAAAAGGTGTATTTAGTTGACACAAGCGCTAAGTAACTTAGTAGGAGGTCGATTACGTTTGTTTGAAGTAATTATCCGACTTAAGTCTACGTATCAGCAGCCAGATTAATGTTTGCATTAAGCGAAGAAGCGATGTGCATTAAACCCTTTGCACTCCTTTAAAAAAAACACCTTGTACCTCCTTAATTAATTTAACGATAATAATAGTATTTGAACGTTATTGAATTAAATGGGCGATATACATCCAATAATTAATTAATAACATATTTTAAAATTATTTCATGATTTATAAGTTGTAAGGTATCAAATAAAAAAATATAGAATTTAAAAGTGTGATATTTAAAAAAAAAATGTACTATTTAAAACATTTCAAACTGTGATATTTTTCAAAACATTCCCCTGGGTAAAGTTCAGGTTTCCTCTAACAAGAGTCTCTTTTATTCCTCATGGAACCTTCCTGTAGGAACATACACGATATATGAGTACACGTAGGCAATACGATGTCGAGTCCATCACGAAATAGGAGTTCTAAGGGTTAATGCAAGAGTAAACAGTTTATCTGCACTAGGTCGCAAAATGCGAAGTTTTGCTCAACAAGTGAAGCAATTAAGGTCTATTGAACAAGCTGCGTCTCAGCCCGTTTTATTTACAAAAGTCAACAATGACTCCAATATGCAGGCTTCCGTATAAATTAGTACTTATTTGAATAAACTAACTTGCCACTAGGGATTTCAACTATTCATCATTATCAATTATTCAGATATCGAATAGTAAAACTGAAACAATTCGAATAGTTTCTGAAGTATGAAAATAATCAATTTGAATAATTAATAACATAGCATTATATAACATAATATATAATAATTGATAGTACATTAAAATTTGTAAGAAAACGAGCTCATTTTTAATAACAATCACACTTATTCAAATTTTAAATCACTGATATACATATAATATTTTCTAAAGATGAGATACCTACATCTTATAATAATTTACGACTAAATCTTTTCTCTTATCTGTGAAATCCCATATGGAGACAATATAAATACACATTCCAATACCATTCCATTGTATTACAATATTTAAATTGTTCAGTTGCGTCGGATTACTACAACTGAATTTTTTTTTAATTAGCTTCTTAAATTATTATTAGACACTGAAAGCGTCCGAGTTGGGTGAAGACAAAAAAAAGCTAGGTACTACCTGAGGTATTCTTTATGGTTATTGATATCTGGAGAAATTGTGATGTGATCTTTCGTCTATTTTGAAAAATAGTTCAACACTAAAAATAGTTCATTAAAATTATTACGAACGGTATTCGAATAGTTTCCCAAAAATTCGAATATCGGATAGTTAAAAAAGGGCCGAATATATTCGAATATTTAAGTTGGAATCCCTACTTGAAACTACGCCGTAAAAGTTCCAGGTTCTACCGTCTTAGAGTAGGACAATCCACTATTATTGTAACGGGTGTTATAATCCTCATAATCTTGAATTTGTGTTTTTTAAATGTACAGTTTTTATCACTAGCAGTTCATCCTGTATTCAGTTATAGTTCATTATAGACAGCATTCTTCAATTGAGTGTTGGGCGGATACACATATTTAAAGTTGAAAGTCTAAAATACTGCTTTGTAAAACAAGTGTAAAAAAATATTTAAATTACACGTGTTCAAATTACATGTATAGGGCAGTATTTGTGATGATTTGTATTCCACATTTTTTATTATAAACAGGGTAATAAATATATGACTAGGGGGTGATTGGAGAGAAACTAAAATCATTTGCTCTATAATTACTTGCATAGAGTAATACTAGAGCAAATGATTTTAAAAATACATAGGTATTTACTTTGTAATATTATGCTATTTAAAAAAAAACCAGTTTACGCAGTACTTCTGTCATGTATTGATTGAAAAAGATACGATGAATATAAAAGAAAATGTAATTAAACTGAAAATTTGGATTATTGAGATTCTGTACACTTCCATGTATTTTGTCACTAACGACCCGGGTTTCGCCTTTCGGCATCTTCAGGCATTCGAGTGCACGAATGGACTCTAACTGACATACAGTAACTTTCTTAAATTTGATATTAAAATTCCATAAGCACTCTCAGTCGATGTCTTAAATTATGTAATTAAAATGAATTGAAAAACTAAATGAAAATAAGCTACGGATAGCGACGCACTGTGCGTTATCGAAGTCGTGTTGTGAGTGTGGTCACAATAAGAATAAGTGTATCAATTCCAACGATTGTCTGCTTTGCTTACAAACATTTTCCGACAACTTTAAGCTGGAAGGCTATTTGTTATCATAGGCAGGAATGAATTTTCGAGTCAGTTATAATTTCTTATCGTATGTAGACGTTTATAGCTTGAGACAACAATTAAATTTGTATTTAAAATGCACAGAAACATAAAACTGTTGTTATTACTCACTTGCGTAGTTTATTGTTTTTTTTTAATCAGCCCATGATCATTCATCGAATTCACGATTTTAAAATAGCGATAAACGACTGGCATTGTATTACACATGCAGTAACTACGAGGTGTGATTGATACTGATAGTAGTGCACTGATTTGAAGATAAGAATAAGATAGTGTTTGAAATTAATTATCAGTAAAATAATAATTGCTAGTTTAATTATCCACTTTAGGTTGTTAACTGTGAATTCTCGGTGGTAATGTATTGAAAAGGTATAATACAATTTGTTTCGTACAACTTCTAAATTTTGTATATAGAAAAAGACCGGTTTCACGCATCGCGAGCTTTATCAAGTAATCCTGATCTATATATAAAAAAAACAAACTTGAAACTTCATAGTTTAAAACAAATTTTGTGTGTTTTTGTAAATTAATGAATACAACTAGTCGAGTCTTGTTAGGAATCAACTTTAGTCAGCTAAAAACAAAAATATTTGAAAAAATGTGTAGCTATTCATATTATATTTACGTAAATGTAATATATGTTGAAGAGTATATACAAATGAACGGCTATTAAGAGTGACAACTGTTGTTAAGTGACGGCAATAATAATAAAATTAGTCAACAGATTTACAAGTGAAGACAAATCAGATACGTATTATCAATTACGTACTACATCTGTAATTCGCAGGAGTATCAATTTGTTATTATAAAATGTGAATATAGTTTGATTCTTTAGTTTATTTCCGATATTTTTTTTAGTTACACGCTCTTCCGTTAATACTTAACAATATAGTGCAACATGGCAGTTAAATTCGAATTTAGAAGGAAATCGAGTCTTTAATCTAATGTAACGTTTATTCAGTTTAAGCTGGTGACGGAACATGTACTGCAAATGTAACGAGAGAAGAGTTAAGATACCCGGTGATGCAAAAATTATACATGAGTTGGGAACGCTAACCGAAATACATACTACAATATGTTATAATGTGATGGTTTAAATATTGGACAGCATTCTTCCATTCAGTAATTGAACGATGATGTATAAGCGGTTTAAATGGTGGCATTTTAAAATTATATATACTTACTAATTTAATAGTAGACAAATAAGAACTGCTGTTTATTGAGCATATACAATAGGTATTCTTAAGAGGTTTATTTTTCGATTCAGAGACTGCACCTGATGGAATCTTTGGTAAGATTATTCTTAGATAGAATTCATGTGAGAAAGGGGTATGGAGACCCAGTGTGTATTCGTATAAGAGATAAACTACACAGGAAACAGAGATCCCGTTTCGCATGCTCAACATATTTTCAATAGATATAAGCATGAAAGAACTACGTATTCAATATGAAATGATTGGTGTGGAAGAAAAGTCTTGGAATAGAGACGCAGCTAACAGGCACTAAACGAGTAAGGAAATTTCGAATGTAATAAGAGGACAAAATTGATATTGTAAATTTGATACTGGTGGTGAAGTGACATAGTTTGCAGTGTGTTTCTTTTACTTTATTTATATCAAAACCTGTCTGGTGCGCATGGATAAAGTGACGGTCCACAGTCGCCTTTTTGGTTTTCAGTAGGTACACCTCGCGATTTTAACAGCATGGCTTTTAAAGGTATTCCAAGAAGAAGAAGACGATATGACCATCCAAAAGAAGCCCATTCAATCATTTTCCAGTTCGCACACAGGCGACCGTTATATTCGAGGCGGCTTTATCTTCGGGTTAATACGGTAATTAGAAATGTGTGCTGTGTGTTTTATCAGTATAGTGTTAATTATCTGACATAGTGCATTTTAAAGTTATTTGCAGCTTGATTTACCCATCGGTAGGTGTAAATATAAATATCGTGTTACATGATATGTTCATGACAATTATATCTTCTGCGCTGAAAAGGTTAATTGATATAAAATGGTTAGCACTGATAATGTTTACGTAATAAAATAAAATTAGCTGCCATTAAAACGGTTATTGTAGTTAATACTTTTATAGTACTGTATGATATTTTACTACCATCTTACAATATTATATTACTCATTCATACAAATATTGTCACAGGTGTGACTTTTTAATTGGCATAGAACTCTTAAAAATTCATTTTACCACAATTAAATGTTTTGCGAGAGATTAATTATTGGTAAACGCTGTATTGGAGGAATATTAAATTGTTATATTAAGGGCATTCAGTTTGTTTTTATTTTGTGAGTAGAATTCTCGATGGTTAGGTTTTTTTAAAATATAATTTTATCAAGTTTAATTATAAATGGAATATCGGTATGTTTAAATAATTTAATTATATGACACCGCCCCGTACTTACGGGGCGGACAGGGTCTTCAAAACCCATGTACAGACTCTTCCTATTCATACAAATTTAATATGTAATATCTCTCCTGAGGCATTCAAAAATAATTTGTCATATTTGTTTGTTTACCGTTAGAAGTAAACAAAAAGCGGGCGATGCTTAGTGAAACAATCACTTGTCCCTCGGCCTAGGGGTTGGCGGTTAGTGGCCGACACAGCCCCGCGGCTTGGCTCAAAGTGAAGACCCCATTGTAAAACCACTTACTGAGTTTTAAATTGAAATTGTGTATTTTAAATGCTGTTTATTTATCTGTTATTGCCTTTGAGGAATTTATAAGTGTAAACTAACTGCAATTAAAGAGAAAGTATACTGAATACGACCGGGTTTTAATAGAAGTCGAAGGAATCTGTGAATTATCCTTGTCACCACGCCGGACTTGGGGCAGTCAAAGTGTGTTGACGCTCCACCTTCCCCTTGAGTAGTAAGATTTACTTCTCTCATATATTTGCATCGATTTATCTATTTGTCTTCCTGTCTATCTGTAGCGCCTAATGTATGCACAGCCCAACATACACAATGTTGGAGTATCGTGAGTATTCTGGTAGGTGGCACTGTCATCTAGTATTTATTATACTGGATTTATAGACTCCTAAAGCAGATTATCTGAGAGAGAACTGCGTGTTACTCAGTTGCTTAACCTGTTTTTTATCGAAGATGGTAAGAATAGGGCAATGGCAGGACTAATGGCTAACTAATCGCTTCCGCTACGCCCAAATTTTTGGGATCACATGGATAACACAAATCCATAAATCGATTGAAAACTCAATTTATATCTGTCCAAACTGGTATTAGATCCCGTTGAGACGTTGAACACTCTGCTGAAACCCAGCTTTTATAATACTAGTATTGTTATAATGATGTACATGTAAGATAACTATTAAAACATATGCATATAATTTGTAAAAGTTATATAATTAATAATAATTATTGAATGAATTACCAATAAACGCGATGCATGTTAAGTTTTATAACGGTATGAATATCGAATATTTCACAGCTCGTCTAGTATTCGCTCGAAATTGCTAACGTCCTTTTTAAAATGCACAAATATACACAGCTTTATTTTAGTTACTTCTCAAGTGCATTCACCCACACAGCGTATGCTTTATTAAGCTTCCAGTCGCAAATTGTAGGCAGTGGAGATGGTATGTATTAATGCTGAATACACAAGATTATAAAGCGTCTTCTCAATTTATTAATTCTTTAACATCCCAGCATAAAATAGCAAATATATCCCATCGGACGCAATTATTTAATAAAACTACAAAAAAATCATCAGTAAACGTATTATGTGCAATAAGCACTTGCTATAAATGAAGTTTGACGTAAGATTTTTTACAATAAAATTAATTCCCACAATGTAATTAAATGGTGAAGATTTTATTTATTTTAACTTGGAATCACTTAATACTTATATTGATATTATACAATAATGTCATCAATAAAAACAGCACTCGCGCAGATAACTATTATTAAAACGTAATTAATACACATATGTAATTAACACGTGTCACATTCAAGAATTTAATAAGAAAGATACATATTCAAATATACCTGGACCTGGTTATAAAAAATGTTTTCCATAATATATTAATATGAATTTAAATTTTAATACAACGGGTAGTAAATAATTCAATTATGTCATAAGTGACATCTCGCAATTATATTATTAGTTGACTATGTTGATATACAGTAATTTATTTTATTGATGTTGAAACACTTATGTTGAAAGACAAAACATTGAAAAGCATCTAATGTCCAACTCCTTATAGTAATAAATATGAATATAATAAATTAAAACAATATTTCCTGTCTTGCGATTTTTTCCTGAAGTGTTTAAAGACGAAATAAAATAGAGTATGTGGTATATATTGTATTCATAATTAGTAATCAGTAAATAATTTACTGAGGGCCTCATGAAAAATAAATTCGAAAGGAAAATATAAAAGTAAATTGAATAAGTTGATTAAATCGTAATATTGAAAATCTTAGATCAAATATATTTACAAATTAAAAAAAAATGATTTTTGATTGATATATTTATCTTGCTATAAATCATATCCGCATTTCTCAAATATAATTTGCGTCTTATTTATTATCACTTTTAATCATTTTAAACATTAACAGTGATATATCGATAAGATATGAGCTACAAATAAAAATAGAACGTGTGTAAATTATGCAATTAAAAGAAAAAAAAAACACAAAAAAAACATTGTTGGTTTTTCTAATGCCACTGTAGAACTGTATTGAAGTCTAAAGAATATACTTCGATATAATGCGTGAAATGTGTACGATTTATTTGGAATTATTAATGCAACGTGGAACTCTCAGATTTACTTGAGATAGACGAGTGGATTTACAACAATTTAGCATTGTATCAAATTTATGGTATCTTCGGTATTCATTGGGAAAAAAACAGCATATATACATACAACGTAGATATCATTACTGAAAATATGGATTAATTAAGTAAGTTTGTCAATGAATGTAGCGATGAAACAAAGAAAAGTTGGTCTAGTGTAGTGCTTAAAAAAAAAATCATGACTTTCAAGTTAATTACGAACAAACTGATTTGAAAAATTGTTCCGAAGCTACCACGATTATTACAATAATAATTTTATAACAAATATTTGTTTTTATCTGTCTATCTGTGACGCAGCACTTATACACACTGTCTCTCGGTGCAGGATTGTACACGACAAGAAAGGAAATTATTTATGGAGGCGATATCATATTGATGGAACGTAAACGCAGCAGAAGAAAACCTTCCACTTTCCACGGAGACTCTTAAGAAATTGAAGACAATGTTTTTCTACCCTTTTCATGTGATGCATTCATTTAATGCAGTTCAGTAATATTCAGGGCCTTGAATTAGATTGTTATCACCACGACAGTTGTACAGCATGTCAGTAAAACTTAAAAAATATGTCACCGTTATTATGTGATAAAAATATATGGTATTATATAATATAACGAATCAAATTGGCATTGATAGATATATTGACACAGCTTTACATAATATTAAATTAAGGTAATAATTGGCTTTATCGTGATATTTTAAGACCACTTGACACTATCTTGATGTTTAATGTATTCTATCAAAAACGGGAAATAAGTATTAACTTTTACAGTGATAACATAATTTTTTGGTAATATTATAGATTGATTAATAATGGCATTACTTGTATTGTAAAGGTGGACAAATGATAAAAAAACTTAATCTGATTGTTATCACGTTGGTAAAATAAAATGTAAGCGAAGTATTATTTCAGCTTCTTTATATTATATTATTGATGGATATTTTCCCAGTGTATACGCACTGTTTAAAATTTATGCTATGATAAATAATACGTAATCAGATTGACCTCAACTGACCCAACCAAAGACCACACAATAGTATTATTAATACGAAAATATTTATTTACATTAAGTAGATTAAATATAATTTATTATTTCAAACAAAAAACATAGTTCTGTAGAAATTCATTAAACTCATGAATTCACTGTGTAATAACGATGCAATTTGTAGCCTTTCTCGTAAACTAAAATTACCAGTAAAGAATATTTCAGAACTTATCTATTACGATTAATAAATCTCTAGTAATAATGTAACATATTGATGATCCAGTGATTCTGAAAAGCTTCGTGTGAGTGTGCCGCGGCATACCGGTGCGCCGCGAGACGATGCCAGATGTGCCAATGCTTCGAAAATGAGAAACAAATTAAAGCCATTTGATTGCTAAAATATTCGTTTTGCAATAAGTTTCTTAATCGGACTACCGAAGAGGAAATTTTTTGAGCAACTGACGATTTTTTCCAAAGTTACATTCAATGGATAAATTGTTGTATTAGTGTGTGCACGGTTGGTGCAGCGGCTATGATGGGGAATGAAAAGCGGTTTTTTTCAAGTTACACAATGCTACATAGTGTCATCGGGCAGCACTGATGGTTGAAAATTTGACAGAGGAATTATTACAAATTTAATAATGAAAGAAAGTATTAAAATAGTAATTATTATCAAATCAGGAGCCTTAAATTGTTGAAATACTCTCTAAGGAAATTGGATAGAAATATCAATCCCTATTGTTTTACACAGAAATGTTATGGCTATTTGAGGTAAAGTTATGGCAAGATTATTAGAGCTTCGCTATGACGCTATTTATTTTTTATAAATATAACCAAAACATACTAGAATTCTTGACGGTCTAGCATGCTTACGTGGCTGACATCTTGGAGAATCTGAATGAAAACTCATTACTGACCAAATAATTAGCTGCCATTAAAATTAAAATTCACAAAACAAATTAAATGTAAATTTTTCATATTTTTGATTGTGGTGTGCCGCGACATTCTTAGGTGCGCTTAGGTGTGCCATAGATGAGAAAAGGTTCGGAACACTGTCTTATAGCTCGAATGCCACCGTTTGACGGCGAGTCAATTAACTGTGATTTATAATGTTAACCCGATTAACGCGCTGGACATGTTTACATGTCTAAGACTTTATCTCGTATTTCCGGCCAAACTAGACGAAAACACTTTTGCAAATATGCTTTAAAAATAGTTCAAACTTTTAGGAAGAGAAATTAGGCAACAGCCCATGAAAATGTCAAGTAAATATATTTTTGAAAAGAGCTCTCGGTATTCAGTCATTCGAATTTCAGCTTTGAACTGCCGATACGCAGCATTAATCGTCAGGTGTATATGAAGACTGGTTGCAGCCATTTTGCTTGCAAATTCGTAGATGAAATATTTTTCAGCTTCATTTTCTTCGATTTATTTTAGCGAGAATACGACGAGTTTAGTTTACTTCTTGATGTATTTGGGATAACTAATATATATTTCACATGATTCTCCATTTTTTACTGTTGAAATTGATCTATCTTTACCCATTGTGAGCGTTTCAACAGATCAATTGTCTGAAAATAAATTCGTGCGAAAACGGCTCGCGCAGTAAGGGTTAATTGATATGGAAGGATTTTCATAGTAATCAAAGAGTCGGTAGAAAATATTTTTATAATTGTTTAAATTGGCATAATAATAAGCGGCCAATTAAAAATAGAAAGCAAGATATATTTTAACGACCATAAAAACAAGAAACAACATTTTTGGCAACTAGTACTAATTTTCTTCTGTACATTTGAAATAGCGGGAAGGGGCGGTTTTCTCGAAGACGTCTCTGCATAATGTTGAAATTACTCCTCAGTGTCTACAAATAGTCTTTTGAATATTACAATTTGAACGCCAGCATGTGACCAAGCCCACCACGACCGACTATGCTGTACGCTCTTGGCAATCGATCAATTTAGATTTTTTTCAGTTTCGTTGATGGAAATTTCTTCAAAAATACACGTTACGAAATATCTACGTCACTGTGTGTTATTTAATGTCAAGCTATACAGTACAAACACGTGGGTACATCCGTGTTTTTATTATGACGACCATGGTATATAACATACTATGTGCCGCTGGACGTCCTTTGAATGTGAAAGGTGTGCATTTTGTTAGGTGTAGTATTTTATTTATACGTAAGAAATATAATTTTTTTCAATTTTCATACGACAATTTATTGTGCATAATTTGTTACGAATATTTCCAGTTATCAGAAGAAAACAACAGTTCAAATACTCTCTTCATGTCCGCTCTCAACGTGTAGCACACGGATAAATGTAGTGAAGCATTTCTAAACAGAAGTTGACCAACGATAAATGATTTGTAACCTCTCTACTCGGAGATGTTAACGAAAGAATAATGGGGCTAGGAAAGTTTTAGCAGTAAGTTAATCTTTTTGAGGAGCTATAATTTATGTTACGAGTTTATACGTTTAAAATAAAACAAGTTATTTGATCGTTGTTAATGCGTTATGAATTTTACTATGGAAAACACAAACATAAATCCCAGTGGGTTTTGGAAGAGGTTGTGGAGCTGTTTGGTGGCAAACGGTGCACCCAATACTTCAACAAAGTATTTAGTTCTACAAAATTTTGTAGAACGAAATAAACTTTGTTATTTTACCCTATTATTTCTTTTTCTTGTTCCTTTGCTTCTTCAGGAATAAAGCTACAGCAAAAATATCTTCCACGTTCATCTATCTAGAGCTAGAGATTTTTTGCATGTGATTGCCCTATTGGTCTCTCCTCGTCTTTGGTCGCACTCTTTCTGGTTGCCGGAGACTGGTCGCCAGTGTGTAAGGGGTCTTAGATGAAAATATTAAAAGTATAATAAAAATTTATATTATTTCGTTAAAATTAGAAGAAAATACCGTCGGAATTTGCGATAAAATGAATATGCTATTACACTATTACTTTCAAAATTCTAATAATGTTATCAAGTGAAATATATTGCAAAAACTGGTAGTTTGTTTGATGATGCCATGATAAATTATATAATACATATATCAGCTATCAAAATACCACAACGTCATACCCAATAACAGGGCGATAAAATCATTTGCTATTCTTTGATTGATTGATTGTATCCTACGACTATTATTTTTTAACATTGCCGATACTTGAAAACTATTCTGCGCGTAGATTGTCGGGCCGTGGTGCAGTGGTCAACATCGTTGGTCTAGGTTACGGATCTCACAGGTTCAACGATACGGACAGTTTCATAAATTGATTTTTTAATCGATTTCAGGATTTCTGTCCGTAGGCAGAATGTATGTCAAATTTAAAATTCCTTCCTACCTTTCCGCTCCTAAAAAGTCCTGTTCTAGTCCTATCCTTCTATCCCTACTGTCTTCAAAAACAAAAGAGCGGTTGAGCAACTGAGTAACAAACAGTTCTTCTAGAACCATTTATGTTGAGATACCTTCATCAGAAAGCCATATGCTCCACACGGGAAGCAGACATGGTTGGAAAAAAATATTTATTCTCAAACAATGTAGAAATCTTGTAAAAAAATTTCATTAAAATTTTAAATAATAAATCTTTAACTTTTCAAATGGTGAACAATTATTACCGACAGCAGCTGTTGAAAGATATACTTGTGTACGCTATTGAACTTTGGATTGATTAATGTGACGGCAATATATACTCGGAAGATCCTGAATTATTCACGGAAGTACATATTAGATAACCTCAAATAAGATAGCATTATAATAAATGGTTATTATGCCATAAAATGGGAGTAACGACTAACGACGTATGAAAATTTTGTTTTATTATGGATACTTCGCAAAAATGGAAATGTGGGTGTCAAATTTTCGCATCTAATTTTGTGTAATTTTGAGATAAATTATCTTCTAAGTTAAAAATTGTTATTTTGTTACATTACTTGGCTTGATTACGTTTTTTAATTGCAGCAAGCGGCACGTGTGATTACGCATTTACGGTCCAATAAACATCATGTGAGATGCGAGCAAAGAATCGTATACAAGCGATTCTGTAGTTCTATTAGGCAGTAATAGGGTAAATATGAGACCCTTCCCATGACGTTGTTTCACTATTTATGAATCTAATTGATCTGTTGTCTGAAATATGAGCAACAGTACACGCAATTGACAACAGCATCAAGACAAAGACTTAAAAGAAAAATATCAAGTTAGTGACAAAATTTATCAGCATTTCGTTGATTGCTATGAATATTTTATTAGTTCAAAACAAAAATGTAACATATATAATATTTCGGTCAGTTTTAATATAGTTTATATATATATATAATGTCTTTTCACCAAGAATTGACGGTTAATCTTAAAAGTGGTTTCGTAATGTGTTTCTTTGGGCACAAGAAAGCATGCCAGATAATGTCGGCCTCAGTGGTCTAGTGGTTAGAGCTTCGCCCTAGCGATCGGATGGGTCTTGGTTCAAATCCCAGCAAGGTCAATATCAAATTTAAATTTGTGATCTTGGACATAATGTATAAAAATTCTCATCGAGTTTATCTCGTATGATTTTCCAATTATCAAAATACTTGGCGCATTGGCTCTCAGCTGTAATGTCATATATTTTTTTAAAAATTTAAAAAGTAAAAATAAAAAAATAATAAGACAACAACATAATACATGCCGAGTTATCGTCGCCATAACGATCAAATTTACAGTTTTTTTTAAAATGTTAAATTCGATTAGATTGAAATCTCATAAAGATACAATAGTATTATATCGGAAATCAAAATTAAAAACAATTCTTAGAATAAAAATTATGAGTCATTTAGTAAACATCATAAAATTATGTGGTATCTGTATAAAAGGACTATGTACTACGAAAAAAATCTCTTGATTAATATCAATTACCGTTAATAATGAGTGTGTAGTGTAATACTGATATCGGCAAACTAATGAGTGCTAATTGACAAGTTGCATCTTCTAGATTTCCGTTAACTCACAATACATGTCTAATTTGTTTCTCCAATAACAATTAAAGTAATTTTAAAAGATATCTACACATATTTATAAACTATGAAATGATTCGTTTATTCTTTATTGTATGTTCGGAAATACACGTTTATTTCCGAAGAAGAAAACTATTGGAGATTTTCCTTAGATAATCATTAGATAACCATGATCTCGAATAGTCAATTAAATTATTTTCGTCAAA
This sequence comes from Himalopsyche phryganea, assembly GCA_022494535.1. Classification (NCBI taxonomy): domain Eukaryota; kingdom Metazoa; phylum Arthropoda; class Insecta; order Trichoptera; family Rhyacophilidae; genus Himalopsyche; species Himalopsyche phryganea. The sequence continues at coordinate 1,870,273 of JAGVSL010000062.1, forward strand.
ATTACACAAAATCACATATTTTGAGTGAAAATTACGAGTCAGTTAAATCAAAACTATGGTGATATTGATGGGGAAAAATTTTAATATAATAAAACAGTTTTTTGGAAGGGTTAGTAATTTATTCAAAAATATGATTTTGGAGACTCAGTCTCAAATATCGAAATATTTAAAAGCAATTTTCATTTAACAAAACTTGCAATAATTTCAATAGAATAAAATAGATGTTGCTGACGATTTTGCTAAGAGTAAAGTAAGAAAAATATTTTTATAATTTTTAAATGTTTTTCTTTCGAGTTAACAGCTAGTTAATAAAATCTGTTGAATATCTTGTTCTAAATTTATTTAAAATTTTTAATTCGTTTTTATGTACAATATATACCTATTAGTGTATTGTACAGAGGTAATTTTGTATTTCCCTATTAATAATAAATAGAAAATTTATTTTATTGACTAATAAGTTTTTTGACATAATTGGAAATAAACCTGCCGGATTTTACAATATTAATATTAATTATAACATATCGACTGCGGAAAGGAAAAAGGACGTAACCCACACATAACAAATTTTACAGGATCTACGAAAAACGATTTTTTAATGATTTTCGGCCAAAATTAAAATATTAAATATACACAACCTTGAGTTTCATGAAGACTAATAATCTGGCGTTTTATTTATACAATCTGATATTTGTTTAATAAGTTATTTAAGAAAAACCAATAAAATTGATGGTTACGTCTTTTTTCCCCGACAAAAATTATCAATACCAATGTAGTTAAGCAGCTTACAGCCTTTTCCCTCAGCAATTTAAAATAACTTTTTGAATAAACGTATAGAACTATGGCAGCTAGTACACTGCTGCATATATTTAAAATAGCTTTCTTAGGATTGCACCAATATTAACTAATTGGGAATTTTATTACTATATATAATAAATCACATAGAGTATGTAACATAGCAAAAATGTTAGTTATAATTATAACAATACAAGCCTTATTGCACGCTGCAACAATTTTTTTTAAAACAATGCGTGATAGTACCTATTACTATTCTACTATTTATTTACTGCACGTTAAGTTAAGACATAATTTATCATACATTATGCATGAAAAAATAGGCGACAGAATATATCTGTACCAGTAGTGTTGTTGTAACAAGGTTGTTTTATATCAATACAATTGTAATTTACGTTTACGAAAATCTTACTTAAGCGACTAATAATATTATTGATGTGGTGTAAGTCCTTTTTCCTCACCGTAAATTTCAAAGTCTCTCTTTTTTTCAAACTTAAAATCCAAATTTTGATACTAATTAGGCATTTAAAGCTTACATCCTTTTGATATAACGAGTATTAAGTTGCATACAATGTGATTATCGAAAAAAGATATTTTGAAAAAACTGAGGGTTTCTTCCCACAGTCGATATGTAAATGACCGGATTTTGAAAAATTGTAGGTAATTTTAATAATACCTTTAACCAAACACTATTTTAAATATAACATCATCATTTTCGGAGAAGTGGCGGGGTCGACACAACCCCTAGCTATGCTAAAGCGAAATTTTGTTATTATTCTGCTAGTTGCAGTTTTTTTTGTAATAAAGTTTTATTATTTAAAATGTGACTATATTATTGTATTTATTGCAAAATAAAGGTAAAATAAAAGGAGGCGCGGAAAATTTTTTTTTAGATGACGCGTGCATGCTACACACGAAGGATGGAAATCGCTGATGTAAACTAAAGAATAAAAAAGGAATTTGACACGTATACAAAACTGATATCCTACCCAGGGAGTGAGGTAGCTATAAATATGATGTTATATATAGTACACAGCGTAATCCGAGCTTTTTTCATAGGCATTACTTACTTACAACCTGATCTATATATTATGTATTACTAACGTTATAAATTTCCTCAACGAATTAAAAAATAAATAAATTAAGAATGCACATATATTATAGGTATGCAATAAATAAACGTAATAATTATTGATCATAGAGAAAACAATCATTTCAAATTTTTATACTTCAACATTAATAAATAAAGTCAGGTTTTTAATCAATTTTACTAAGAATACACTTGCAGTGAATTTAAAAAAAATGCACATAATGACATTAATGAAAAAAATTATATGTGGATGTATATTTCTTATTCATTATCTATACAGGAATTTTATTCATTACATTTTTAAAAGTTTATAAATAATTGCACTTTGTGTTAGATAGTATTCACTTGGTACACTTGAACTTTTATTTCGATAGTTCGCACTTTGGATTAGATAGTATTTATTAATTTAGTACACTCAAACATTGATTTTAATAGTCACGGATTCTTTTAACAAAGTGAGTTGTAGTAGGTTATGTTAGGGTTGGTCTGTATTATAATGCGTGGAGCAAAGACAATATAGGCAAGTAGTAAAGAATAAGTGAAATTTCATTACAGCTTCGTGCAGCTATCGATTTCAAACTGTGAGTATTTATATTGATTGAAAACTATTTTGTCTTTGTGAAAATATTTTTTCTTTAGTGCAATATATTTCTTCAATGTTAAAATATATTTTATTATGTGGGATCACCTTATTTTTAGTGAAAGAATTTGTTTTTTGTGCAATGTATTTGTTGTAAGTGAAAACTATTTTTATGAAAGTGAATATGATCTAAACAAAAGTGCATTTAATTGTAAGTCTTTTTATCTTCCTTGATTGTGGCTCTACTGCCAATAGAAAAAAATGTGTATTTTAATTAATAATGGGTATATCCTAGAAATATGTTCAAGACTAATCAATAATTAAAGGGACGTTTGCTCATAAAATAATTGACGATCATTTAATTTCTATGAAACGTAAATTATAAGAAGTTGTTTGGTATTAACAAAAAAATAGTCCTCGTAAAAATCATGATCGAACCGATGACTTGATAATTGTTTTGTTTCTACTCTAAAAACCAGACATTTGTAAACTTTGGAAAGTGAAAGTAATCGTGTTTTGCGATGTTCTTTCGAGCGCCTCGTGGTCTTGTCTTTCAATGTTTTTTTCCAAAACAGATTTTTGCGAAACAAGTATAAAAATTATCTAAGAAAATATTTAAAAAATATTATGTTGATTTTGTATTTAGTGAAATTATTATAATACCCGTACCATTAATAAAACATGTTTAATGACAGGTTACATGAATCAATGGAAAGTGAATTGAGCATGTCTCAAGAATCTAAAATTTTCCACCATTTCCACGTTATTGTTACAGTCCGGTTTCATTTTAGTACACTTTAAAACGACATTGCCGCTTTATTTTCCCATGATTTACGTCATAAATATTGAAAATATGCAGTTTTAAATTTTATTTTAACCCAGTTTTTACACAAGAATATCATCAATGAAACATTTTTTGTTTGTCATCACTCCGCATTTCGGATAGCTTGTTACGTTCGATCGTTTCTGAAAGTCATTTTTTGGGTTTATTTTAAGTACAAGAATTTATTTTGATTATTTTTCCTCTTTAACCACGTTTGGCGAAAGGGATTTATTATTATCATCTAATCGTTTGTAATTTTTTTTTTATATTTGACTACATTTATTTTTGAACATTAATTTTTTGATTAGTAGAGATTGTGGCTATGTAAAAATTTGAAAACTTTTCAGTCGTTAAATTATATAAGATCTCAAAGAAAACATGAGCTTACCGGCTGTAGCAGCCATATACTGCATACGCTTCTGGGATTCTCCCGTAGGCTTCTCGCTCATGGAGAGCATATGCCGTGCTGTTTCACCCATTTCACTTGTTTTTTTCACACACCTGAAATTAAAATAAGACCATTTTTAAACAACAAATAATTCAATTAAATATCTTAAATAATAGGCTAAATTTTATATTCGTTTAAGATTATCGCCGAATTACTTTTCATAGTACACAACGTTTTACTACGCTAATTATGAATTGAATTGAATAATGTATTCTATAAAAATCGAATAAATTGCGTTTTTAAGAAAATATTTGCCGAGGAACATTCACTCAATATAAATAATATTTTTATAATGAGTTTTGACGTGGAATGTATCGAATACTCAACGAGATTGTTTAACTTTAGGAAAATTAGTGTTAATTAAACAGAACACCTTAATAACACTTAACTGAAACCAATTTTAAAGTCAGAATCCATTGATTTTTCACATAAAGGTACACAATTATTTTTAAAGCGTATTTTGCAATTTCTGAATGAATTTTGAGATTTGCCACATATTTCTAGAACAGAGCATAGTTTTTACATTTGAAAATAATTTAAACTGAAATAAAGAATCAAAGGCAATCCAATTTGTATTTTCTATTTTTGGCAAAATATTTATTTATTCAAAAAATCAATTAAATTTTAAGAAGACATCTTTTGAAGATAATCCATTTTTTGTGACAGTAAAAAGAGAAATGATAATACTACGGATATATTTTTTTTTTGATTAAAAACTATTTTCAGAGAATATATGAATATATTTTATATACAAACGAATAAATATCGTTAACTTAAAAAACACACACTTTTTATTCAAAACTAACTCTGCGATGTATTTTCCAACAATACTTTCTGTTGTGTCGACTGACGACTTCACACGGCGCTTTTCAAATGTATACTGTTTGACTAGGGACTAGAATAGTGTGCACGAGCTGCCCCGCTACTCTCTTGTTTATAAATAAGTTTCAACTATTTATTATGCACATAAAAAAATACAAAACTGCCATAATTCATCAATAATTATAAAACTCAATCAATTTCTATAGGCACCATCAGTTGCGTCCCCCCGCCTTTTCTCAAAAAATAATGATTATGTATTTTCAATAGGGTATGAATATAATTTTTTGATATATGTGAAAAACATACCTGCAAAATTTTTCAATATATTATATATTTAATATAATTTGTAAGTGAAAGGATTGTGAATATATACAAAAATATTTTTCTGCCTGCGGCACAATCTTCTGCGTCATCAATATAAGGTTTAAAAAATGCGAGTTGGTAATATAAAAAAAAAACCCATAGCCAACACTATTAAAAATCATTACTTTTTGAGAAAAAGTGGGGGAGGCAAACTCAAGAACCGCCCCGGGTGGCAAAACCCTTAGCTACGCGACTGGTGGAAAGACATTATATTTAAAAAAATAAAACATTATTGGTTTTACACTACCTTTTTAGTGGAAATGTGGATGTAGTACAAAAAATTTGTTTTATTTTTTAAAATATTTAATGAATGTTTGCCGTTTTCATAAAATACTGTTTTCTTTTTCACAAAAGACGTTATTGATTAAGTATTCTCATTTGAGATGTTAACTGTCAATTCTTAGTGGAAAGGCGTTGCACAGATTGCAATACAGTATAGCTTAAAAGAATACTACTATATTGTCTCCAGATTTTCTCACACACAATTACTGCAATATTTTACACTAGTGCTTTTTATTTCTACCAGAAGAATTTAAGATGAAACCTCAAAGGGTTAGTTAAGCCAAAACTATTCGGCTATTACATTCTTGACAGCAGCGCTTGTAAGACACCGTCGATTATATGCACTCCCTATTCAAAAACATTGTGCAAACTATACAATTATTTTATTTGACTGATAGGCAATTCTTCAACAAGCCAAGTAGCATGATAGTTTGACAAAATTTTGATAAATCTAATGAAGAAAATTCAAAAAAAAAATCAGGCATGTTGTGCCTATAATCCAAATAGTTATATTTCAAAGTTTAGAGGATGAGGTTCAGTTGATTTCATATTTCAACTCTTTGCAAACCCCTTGTGGGTTGCAATCCAGTGATTAGGAAACTTTAGTTGAGATGTTTTACTTCCAGAAAGAAAACACAATTATTTATAACGACGATAGCTATTTTCTTTTCAATTATAATGCTTCGTATAACATATTATGTTGATGACGTTGTCACAACTTTTTTATGCCAAAAATATATTTGGCAATATACTCAAATTCTCCATTTGCTAGAATACGTACTGGCACAGGGAAACTCATATTACGTTTCAAGTTAACCCCTTTGTATTCATGGTGTAACAATGAGTTACTTCGGCCTTTAAAACATTAAATTATCTCTGAAAAAAAATAGTTCTACATGTAATTAAAACTTAAAAATACGTTACAGTTTTCGTCTTCTTTGTATAATCAATTATAATTTGTAAACCTCATCCATTTTACCATCGAAAAATACAAAATTATAGTATGGTAACAATTGGTATAGTAACACTCCGCGATGCATGACGTACCGTATACAACCGTTTTGTTTCAAACGGCACCAAGACACGTCTCGAGCTTGTTCTGATATAAACAATTTTGACTTTTGCGTGTATTTCAGGTTTAACAGACAAAATATGACGTAACATGATTGCTTAATACCACATTTTTTAAATTGTCAGTTTGCTTTATAAATGCGTATATGACAAAACCCACACGGTAAAGAAATGTGACTGCATGAGATTTTTTAGCATGAAAACGGGAAGGTTAAGCATATATATTTTATATCGAAAAAAAGTGCAACAATTGATTGTAAACTTCCCATGTGTCTGCTCATTTATTCACATATAACAGATATTGTTAGGATATAATTATAATTACAGAATTTAAAATTACTGGATTATCAATTTATCCCAAGAAAGATTTATTTTTTTATTGATTTCGTAAGTGCTTGTTCATTGACGTATTGAGCGTAATAATTACTTTCCTGAGTGTAAAATTTTTTTCGGCTTAGAACACATACAATTATAATTTAAGACATCGACCGAGGGTGCTTGATGGAATTTCAATATGAAATTTGGATTATTGAGATTTTGTACACTTCCATGTATTTTGTCACTAACGACCCGGGTTTCGCCTTTCGGCATCTTCAGGCATTCGAGCACACGAATGGACTCGAACTGACAGACAGTGAACAGTGTCTAACGTTTATATAGAAGATACAAATACGATAAATATTATTTACGAGATAAAATATTATACGTCTGGGAGCCACACTGATCGCCTTAATCCTTATTTTGTAAACAACACATTCACAGAGTGGCGAATTGCCGCTTTCCAACTAATTTTAGAATTACCATTGATTTTACAATTATAATAGCATTGTGGGTTTCGACGGGATGCAATTCGACGAAAGGGTAAATATATACAATCATTCCACATTTAGTGACATCTGTTAGGTGTTTCAACGTATGATACAATAACGGAGAATTGGGAAGGTTTAGCTGCTCGTTCAGAATTGGCAAGGAATTTAACTGGGCTCTATTGATTTCCGAAATTTCTTGATAAAATAATTTATGATCCCCCATGTTTTGATGCAACAGTTTAACCCCATCATCCGCATTAAACGTATAGTTCTCCATTAGCAAGTGATTTGCGAATGTCGAAGTTTCTTTTTTTAATCTAAAGGCAGCTAAATGTTCTGATACCCTTATATCTAATGTACGTGTGGTTTTACCCGCGACACGCGATACATCCGTGCTTGGTACAAAAGCCCTGACATTCAAGAGACCCTAAGTCTACACCGCGCCAGCTTCATGGAGAGTGTTGTTTACAAAATAAGGATTAAGGCGATCAGTGTGGCTCCCAGACGTATAATATTTTATCTCGTAAATAATATTTATCGTATTTGTATCTTCTATATAAACGTTAGACACTGTTTACTGTCTGTCAGTTCGAGTCCATTAGTGTGCTCGAATGCCTGAAGATGCCGAAAGGCGAAACCCGGGTCGTTAGTGATAAAATACATGGAAGTGTACAAAATCTCAAAAATCAAAACACATATAATTATTGTAGTTTGAACATAATTTTAGAAAGATAATTAAATTGGTGTGAACTAGGTAGTGCTTGAAATGAGATAGGAATAAGGGTATATTTTTAACGGTATTCTAATAGTTTTCAAAACACGATAAGAAAGAGGAGAATAGTTTCTATTCGACGTTACAAAAAGCATCTAAATTGAAGAAGAATATCCACTTGGAAAAACTGGTGTAAATTATGAAATGTTTTGAACCATTGTAACCAATGTGAAATAAATAAAACGTTTGCATAAGTTGAGCATACATGTGTCACTAAAAAATAAATAATTTGGAATAATCTAGATAATTAATACAGACGTGATTTTAAATCGAATCAGGTGTTTAAATAGTGTCAACCAAATATGAGTAATTATTTTTTTAATTTCTATATTTATATTACCCTATTCGTTGACAACTGTTTAATCAATACACTGTTTTTCTGCTATTCCACAAATATGGCAATACAGCAAAAACATTTCCGTGGCAATAAAAAAAAATTAACAAGGAAATTATCCAGTGTAGGATTCAAGATTTAGGCCCAGCAACGCTGACCATAAGAAACCACAGAGCTTTACCTGGTAGTGCTGGTCCACTAGGCCACGTCAAGGTTGCATGCCATGAAAACATATTTCGGTTCCGACTAAATGATATGCTATTTCATGAAGTGAAATAAAAAAAAACGGTTAATATGAAAAAACCTTGTCAAGATCAAAAAGACAAAGTTAAGCTTGATGCTTTCTGTTGACTAGACCGAGTTACAATAAACTACAATAGCTCCAATGATAATAGCTTGGCGGACACACTTTTTTACATCGTATCTGATGTGGTCAATTTTGTTTACGTTGGGATTACTAAATACTGATATAATTCGAAGGTAACTAATTTATTGATACACTGATGTAGGATGACATATCGTATTGTGTTATTCAGGAATGTATAAATGATGTTATGCATTCCAGTGTCAATAATAATTCATTCGCACCCATTTATAAATGGTTTAATTTTCATAAATGCATATTGATTTTATTTATGCACCACTTAAAATTCATTTCATGCCCTTTGTGAATGAAAACTTTCAACAGCTGGAGAAACTGATGATTTACCGTAGCGTTGTCGACTTGTTTGCTGTTAATATTGCCATCGACTTTTTCATATGAAAGAAAAAGGCTAGTTACCTCTCCATAGTTTGTGATAATTTGTTTCTTAACATATTAGAAAATAAAAATCAAACATTATCATGACATCGAGAGTAGTTTTTTTGACAAACGTAATTAACTGCTGCAAGTGAACAAAATAAATAATTATAGAGTTCCATATTTTTGACATGTATGCTTCGGGATCAATATATATAACATTAAACGACGGGGGAAATCATATTGATATTGAAATAAATTTAGAAATCAACCCTGCAATTTTGCACGGGTAACAGCATGCTTCATAGTTTAAAAGTTAAATACATACTGCGAAGAATATTTTCTTAAAAAACAAAAAACTACCGAACGGAAGAAAATAATCATCAAATAACTACTTCTGTAATCCAAATTAAAAGAGTTAGAAACAACTTAGCATTAATCTTCTTTGGAAATTAACAGAGTTGGGTAATTGCAATGTTTCTATCGTAATATGTAAGCAGGATGTAAATTGTTGCCTATATATTAATCACATTAAGAGAATATAGCTAGTTGGAAAGAAAAGAAAATTAATTCTAAGAGTAGGGACGTTATTTTTTTTTTTTAGTGATGTATGATCTAATCCTCTAATTGTCCAGTTAAAAATGATTTCTATAATTCATTAGGACCCAGGAATTAAAAAATATAAAAAATGAGCCATCGGTAATTTAATTAAAGAAGCATAAAATATAAGTTTTTTATTGGCTAAAATAAATTTCAAAGAAGTATATTTTGTTCCCAGTCATCGAGGATTGATCGTAATTTTATATATTCTATTTTTAAAAGAAATAACCAAAAAAATTTTAAAATAAAAGGGTAGCCAATATGTTTCCTGTGTTCGAAATTAACTGTTCAATGTCTAAATATGATATCCTGAAGCATTTTTATATCACAATTATTCTTTAATACTTAAATACCATAATGATCACTTAGTATTTTATCTAGTATGTAAGACGTTAAGTTGCTATTACTTAAAGCTGGTATCAAATAGCACGAATTGCCTCGGCGATCCTTTCACATTTAAATTGGTGACCTTTTATGTCACCATATTCTTGCATACTGTTTGCATTTGCTCAACTTAACCGGTTGAAAATAGAAATCACAAGTTTACCTTCTTAAAAGCATAGATTATGCATGCAACTTTTGTGTCGTGGAAAATGTATTATCTGCCAAACGACTCTACAAAACGGTTTCACCGGAATAACTAAGACTCGTATCTAATTATTAATTATTAACGCAGTTACCTAGAAAAGTTAATGCAAATATTCTTGAATTGTATGAAAATAAGTCATTTTTATAGAAAGCTTTTTTAAGACATCGACTGAGGGTGCTTGATGGAATTTCAATATTAAATTTGGTTTATTGAGATTTTGTACACTTCCATGTATTTTGTCACTAACGACCCGGGTTTCGCCTTTCGGCATCTTCAGGCATTCGAGCACACGAATGGACTCGAACTGAGAGACAGTAAACAGTGTCTAACGCTTATATAGAAGATACAAATGCGACAAATATCATTTACGAGGCAATTTTGTTTGTTTGTTGTAGAAGTTGTTTGTCACCACTATTAGCAGAATTTTACATGAACCATTTAGAAAACCTTATTTTTAGCAATAAAACAGAAGTTAGAAACGTAGTTTATTGGTTCCGTTACGTAGATGACATCCTTTGTCTATTCAATGGAACTGAGAGACAAGTTTCTAACCTTCATAATTTTCTTAACTCACTAGATGATAAAATTCAATTCACTTTAGAAGTAGGGGGCAAGAATATAAATTTCCTTGACCTTAATATTGATATTAAAAACTCCATTCATGAATTTAAAATTTACCGAAAACAGACGTTTTCAGAAGCCGCGATTCATTTTAAGTCAGACCATCCTTTCTCATATAAATTGGCTGCTTTCCATTCTCAGGTTCACAGATTAGTCACTATACCTCTAAATAAATTTAATTTTGAAAACGAACTAAACATTATTAAACAAATTGCCATTAATAATGGCTATGAGGCGTCTCTTATAGATAGTCTTGTATCAAAAACAACGTAAATTAGCAGAAAAGATGCTATATTTCGGGAACTTGTCTAAAGACATAGACCGCCCTAGAATCTGGCATAGAATAAGTTATTTAGGTTGCACAAGCTTTAAAATTAAAAAACAACTCGCTGATAGTGTTAGACCAGCGTTCTATTGCAAAAACTCTCTAGGCAAATTACTTATTAACAATAAAGATAGAGTAAACTTTAAGAACAAATCTGGTATTTATAAATTACAATGCAATGATTGCCAACATTTCTATGTGGGTAAAACCACACGTACATTAGATATAAGGGTATCAGAACATTTAGCTGCCTTTAGATTAAAAAAGAAACTTCGACATTCGCAAATCACTTGCTAATGGAGAACCATACGTTTAATGCGGATGATGGGGTTAAACTGTTGCATAAAAACATGGGGGATCATAAATTATTTTATCAGGAAATTTTAGAAATTAATAGAGGCCAGTTATACTCCTTACCAATCTTGAATGAGCAGCTGAACCTTCCTAATTCTCCGCTATTATATCCGATACGTTGAAACACCTAACAGATTTCACTAAATGTGGAATGATTGTATATAATTTACCCATTCGTCGAATTGCATCCCGTCAAAACCCACAATACTGTTGTAATTGTGAAATCACTGGTATTTCTAAGGGAAGTTGAAAGGCGGCAATTCGCCACTTTGGTAATATGGTGTTTACAAAATAAGGATTAGGACGATTTCCGAAATTTTAACTCAGGTATCGGTGTGGCTCTCAGACGTATAATGTATTGCCTCGTAAATGATATTTGTCGCATTTGTATCTTCTATATAAGCGTTAGACACTGTTTACTGTCTCTCAGTTCGAGTCCATTCGTGTGCTCGAATGCCTGAAGATGCCGAAAGGCGAAACCCGGGTCGTTAGTGACAAAATACATGGAAGTGTACAAAATCTCAATAATCCAAATTTATAGAAAGCGTCGATAAAAACACAATTTACAGACGAAAATTGGGAAAAGTGAATTGCACCGTCAAAAATGAATATGGATGGTTTCCTCAAAATGCCAAACCAAGTTTGCAGTAATTTCAAAAATTTTTGATATCAAGAAAACAAAATGCATTACGGGCCGGATGAAAAACTATTATTACTAAAAGCATGCTCAAATATGTTTATGTGAACAAATCACATGTGAAAGCCTATTCCCATGGTGAAAGAATATAAATATTACTAGTCAACAATTTTAAAATCTGTTATAGTTTATGTACAAATGTAAAGCACCCGGTCAAAAAGACCACGAACTAAATGAAAGTCTCCCAACGGCCCGATAGTATTATGGTTGCTACATATTTGAAACATATTCCAAAGAATAATTATTTAAATTCTCAATGAATTTCAGTGTTGTTCCTCTCTCGCTCTATTTCCTCTATTTTTAAGCACGGTTAAATGGTTTTGGTTAAAAGATCAATTCCTTGCATCACGGCATCGGGCCAAGAACATGATGAGTACAATCCTTACTTTTCTTCACCGCTATTGCGTTATGTAAAGCGGCAGTAAAGCACCAGTGTCCGCGGTGTCCACTATGCTCGTATCGATAGTCGTATTCTGTTTTTGATACGTATCTCTGTAATGACTTTGAGCTCTTTATAAACACATATAATTAATTGTTATTTGATAGATAATAATATATTGATTTTTTCGGAAAGTAGAAATATAAACTAGATAGATGAGTCAGAGGCGCAAAATATGTGCATTTACTAGAAACTAATAATAAAGCAAGAATATTATGTTTCTAATAAATGTATTCCTAGTATAAATGTAGCGCTTTCTGATGATGTCAATATTATTTCAATAACTGATAGATATTATTATTTACATTTAAATATTCTCAGAAAAAAATGAGGCTATCGTTTCACTCTCTTGAAGCTCGAAGATCGTTTTCGATTATAAATCATTTTTCTCTTCTTCTTCGGGGAACAGTTCATGATCCTGAAATTCTCAAGAATATTAACGTGCATGCTCACAAGCAATTTTTATTCTTAAGACTTCGCGTCGGTCATAAGAGTCACCAGTTGCATGGGCCGTTCGGCTGATCAATCCATTGACCAAAGAGGAGGACATTTTCATTTACTCTGGGTTTTGTTTTTTTTTTTTAAATATTTTTAATGAACTTGTGTGTTAATAATATTTCTTGTTCGCTTTCGTATCTTCAAAATTTAAAAAAATGTTTGTATTATTTTTTGAATTTGAATTATTGAGATTTTGTACACTTCCATGTATTTTGTCACTAACGACCAGGGTTTGGCCTTTCGGCATCTTCAGGCATTCGAGCGCACGAATGGACTCGAACTGCAGACAGTAAACAGTGTCTAACGTTTATATAGAAGATACAAATATGACAAATATTATTTACGAGATAAAATATTATACGTCTAGGATCCACACTGATACCTGAGTTAACATTTCGAGAATCGCCTTAATCCTTATTTTGTAAACAACACATTAACAGAGTGGCGAATTACCGCTTTCCAACTACTATTAGAATTACCAGTGATTTTACAATTATAATAGCATTGTGGGTTTCGACGGGATGCAATTCGACGAAAGGGTAAATATATACAATCATTCCACATTTAGTGACATCTGTTAGGTGTTTCAACGTATAGGATACAGCAATGGCGAGTTTGGAAGGTTCAGCTGTTCGTTCAGAATCGGCAAGGAATTTAACTGGGCTCTATTGATTGTATTATTATCATTGTACTGTATAAATGCATGGCACATAGGTGTCAAATGTAATGCCATGTATTTTAATTTACAAATAGATAAATTTAAAAAAAATGTTTGTTTTCCGGGAATAACGCAATTAACGCAAAACACGATATTAATGGACTGCATCTTCATTTTTAGACGTTCCTATATCTTACTATATCAAATGATTCTTTTCCTACCTTTTATTCGTCGTTTTTAATATTAAAAGCTAAATTATAGTTAAATAAGGCTAAATCTGATAAGTTGATATTATACGGTCTACTTTAAGTAAGTATAAAGAAAGATCTGTTGAATCAAAGTTTTAGTGATAGAGTGATGCTGAAATAGCAAGAGTTTATATGAAAGCTATTTATTGGTAACTCTAAATATGTTATTAATTTATGCATAATAAACATATTATCTGAAAATATGATTATATTTAAAAAAAATGTTGGTGAAGGGGTTTGAATATTGCTAATTATGTTAAATATAATGATATTATTATTTATATGATGCAGTTATGGCAACACTCTATTTTCTCTTATTTGGCTATTTGTCTTACTATTATCGAAAAACACTGATAATATGAATTTAGTAAAAATATGTGCAATCGCTCTGTTACGTCAATAATGATAAACAGAGTTGAAAGTTCAATCAGATAAAACAACGGGATTCATAATAAATCAACAGTACATACATATTTTCAAATCATACAAATTGGAAAATCTCGACTGTACGTCTCAATTATTGTATGAACTGACACTTTAATTAAAAACGTACTTTTAATAATTAATTTAAGCATATTATATTCACACATTTTCACGCGTTTTTAGAAATCTCTTTCATTGACGATTTATTCAATGTCACGGCTACGCTAGAAGGCTCTACGTCTCGTCAACGATCTTCGCCTTCCAGTGTCGTAAGTCTATACGGCATTTGAACAAAATCAATAAAGTTCCGTGGTTAAATTTTGTTTATAGAATCATAACAACTTTTTAAGTCTTCATTGTTATAAATATTCCAAGCGTCATGTTGGTATGTCTGCTAGACGGTGTGTAACTTTTACTTCTTGATCTCATTGTATCCACCCACTTGAAAACGACAGGCGACAGTAATACCCCAAAATTGTCAACCACTACGTCACGGCCACACTGCGTTCCTGTAACTCTGCCAAGTACACTGAAAGATGAAAATAATAAAGAACATGTGACATGTCTCAGAATAAGTCCAAACGTCACCGCCATCGTATATGATCAACTGATTGAACTGTATTGTTGAGTACGCTACAATAACAATAACAATTGGCTAATTTGGACTAAAGTGGGCTGTTCTGACTACGCCGGTAGAGTATTGGAACTTATTTCCCTGCCATACTCGTTTCAGGTTAAAAAGATTTCAAATAATGCGTAAAAAATGGTTCTCGAAAAGCAGAAATTTCAAAACCATGCAGGATAAACATTTCACTTCTGTAATACTGACTCCTAATTCTTCATGAAAAGACATTATATTTATAAATATACAGTACAATTTGTAAAAAATAATACTTCTTCCAACTAAAGTTTGCTAAGCGAAAGAATATTTTCAACTGAGTCAGATCCTGGTAATATTATAAAATTGTGTTTAATTTTTGTGTAAAAAACATTTGAGTTTGATTGATAAATTCATTTCCGCATTCGCGGTAGCTTCGAAGTGCGAAATGTATTATCGCATATCGACAGTTAAGGCCCACAGTTTCTATAATATATTATATATATCAGAGACTGTGGGTACTAAAAATAGCTTTATAATCTTTCTAAACCGACATTTATTACTATTATCTCAATGTTGTTTCGCGGTTGAAAATTTTTATCAGTATAATTCACGCAGATTCACCGTGTGTAAAAAAAGTAATTCAAGATGCTTACACACACATTAATTAATGAGAGGTTATCTGACATTTTTCTGTCCATGCTAAAACCACAATCTGTTAATTACTTGACACTTCTGTTTTTTCTGAGTTGATTTAATTAAGGTTTTCTGTAATTTTCCGAACATTTAATCATCTGTTTTCAGAAGGAAATTTGTCTCGTAGTTTTCAGTAATTACACCGCTGACTTGAGGTAAATTTAAATTTGGTTCGATGTTCAAAGTAGTCTATGACATAAACTAGTGATTTTTACTACCATAATAAATGAGTCGCTGAGTCGCTAAACACGCTCCTGGCAATTTTGCAATAAAATAAGTTTTTAATGCACGTATGTGCTCTATCGATAGATCTATCAATTTTTCCAGGTGCAAGTCTAAAATTTCTTCTTATTTTGTCCACTGTTCGAAATTAAAAAAATTTCCAAATTTAAAATGTGATTTTTTTTACACGATCTCGATCCTCGTTTTACACGCTCCGAAAAAACGACATTGCAAAAGAATATTTTACCTTTCTTTATACACCGGAAGATACAAAATAACTTAAATTATACTAAAAACTATCTTACTGCCCATAAAAGTTTTTCGCGATTTACTCAAAACTCTAAAAACCTTCGGGAGCGTGTTTAGCGACTTGGCGAATCAAATACTCTATTACCAAAAAGTTCACTAGATTTACTGCCACTGCTTATTGGCACTCGTGTTGTGAAACAAAAATATTCAGTGGTGCGCGTGATTTTTGTTTTTGTTTAGGGCAGGGGTCGTCAAACTATGTGTGAAAAAATAGCCAACTATAATTAGCCCATCGTTTTAGATTTTTTCAAAGTTATAGCCGATTCCAATAATTCAATTAAACATACTATAATAAATATTGCCTCTGTCGACGTTGTAAATGTACGTATACAATTTTACAGATTATGACATCCACACATATTTCAAGGATTGATCTTGCATTGTGTTGGAAAATTTCGGTATGTTCATCGATTTTTTTTTTTCATTACGGCAAAATCCTCGATATTCGGGACTTAAAAGAAAAAGTTTCTAGTCAAATGTAAAAATTGTTAAAACAAACAAAAAAAAAATATGCGGCACATGTTCGGCACGTGAGGACACAGCTACATCAGTTTCAACGAGCACCGGCTGATGATTCACCGGTTGAAGCCACGCCTTGCTGTGTATATTTGATTTGTTTACTTGCGTAAACACATTGTCATTTTGCAAACCTTAAAATATGGAAAACACGTAAAAAATTGAACGTTAAATCAAAAATCGTTTAAGGTTTTAATGATAAACCCCTCGTTTGCATTAGACCCTTATATTGAGTATTCACTGTATTGAGAATCGACAGACTCAGTTGCTGTGGTTTGTTAACTTCTGGCCAACACGACAGTACTGACAATATCATTGTACATATTATTATCAAAGACTCTTCAACAACTTGATAACGAATTTGGAACTTTTTGATTGATTGATATCCTCCACGAGCCATCATCGTTCAGGTAGCAGCAGGTTAAATTAGGAAATAGTCGAGAAATATAGAAAATATTTTTATATTAAATTAACGTATCAAGACTCGCACAATTATTTGTATTGGCTACCATCAATCAAAATTAGTTTGCTGCATACTTCAGAAAGTAGTAAATTAGACAGTAGACGTGTTTGCTGATGCGTATATTTATGTAATTTTTTATTGTTGATAGCGTTTCTCAAATATTTCGCTTCATGACAACATGCATAACATCTACCAGACATGGACGTGCGAAGATGGGTTATTTTCCTTATATTGTTCAGATGTGGAGCAATCAAATGTTTTGTAAGAGATACGTGGATTGCAATTGTTAATGAAATATACGTTTGGAATCTCTCATTGAAGTCAATGGAATATTTGTCTATGGAAATAGTTTTGTTGAATTCAATTGTAAAGTTTTGTTAATAAAATACATAATATATATACTGTTTATTTACAAAAACAAAATATTTTTTTGAACAGAAAGTTGACAATACTCGCGATGAGCGAAACCTGCCCTGATAGTTTTAAAACACTGTGGAAGTATAAAAGTACAACAAAAAATGTGTTTTTATTTTTATAAGTATAAAGTCTTTCCACCATTGACAGTTAACACCTTAAGCGTGATATTTATTTTTTATAATAGGATAACAAAATATATATATATTGGACGACGTACTATGGTTCCGAATACCACTTTTCAGTTTGAAAATCTATTACGTCATTGTTTGTCAATATACTTTCTTTGAATTTTAATATTTTTCACGCATATTCGCGTGATCGCCCGGGAAGCGGTTAAAGATTGTAGTAGACGATAGAGATTTTCTGCGCCGAAAAACCAAAGGCTGAGCAGAACAAATCAACAAATGCGCAGCATAATGCTCATCGTTTTGCAAAAAATAGTTAATTCTAAAATTCATTTTCTTAAGTAAAAGTTAATTTTCTTCATATTACTTTTAGCATTTGTATACGAATCGCATATGTATAAAATTAGATTTGAATTTCTTGTATTGTGCGTGCCAACCCGAGACAAGTGCACGAGGGTCTAAAGCTGCTGCGCGGCCGCTCAAACTCGCTGCTTAGAATGAAAAACACAGAGAACCACGAGTAAAAAAAAAAGGTTTTTTAAAGCGATACGTTTGAAAATTAATGAATTCGACTGAAAGACAAAGAAATAACCTTTAAATTTTATACACGTACATACGTTTAAATATAAAAGAAAAAATACATTTGTTATTTCTTTTGTATATCATGACTTGTGCGTGAAATCACACTGCGAAGTAAATTTAAATATATAAAATAAAAAAAAGAAATATTCTTTCTTTCCTGGATACATAAAAGTACATTTTTATTGATAATACTCATTTTTATCATGTTTGGGATCTGATTACTGGATTTCACCCTACTTACGTGTATCTGCGAACGTAGCTACGACATTTTAAAGGAAAAAAAGTCATTTATTCGTTCGTTATCTTCATAGGAAATACTCAAATCCTGTTGAGGTATACAATTATAGCTAAATACTATAATAGACTATATATTATAAAGCAGTGTGAATTTATTAGAATTGTGTGATACCGCATCGGGGTTTTTTTTTTTGTAAAACAGTTGACGTTACTTTTTTAACAAGTAAATGCAATGACGTCGGTGCTACCTTTAAGAAAGGATAACGATGCATTTTTTACTATATAGCCCAAAAATTCGATGATACTGTAGAAAAGCTTTTATAAAACAATGCTTAAAACCTTAAAAAAGGGAATAGTGTGTGTTTTTCCACTTAGCGAAAATCGAGCATCTTTGCATCGTTAAGTAAATAGTTATTTTGATAAACTCGTGAAAAAATATTGCATTATTAAGGTTTCGAAAACTTGTGGCTACGCCATGTTTTTTTGTAGATTTCGAATAATCCTTAGTTCCGCATTGAATCGGAAACAATCAACCGGCTGTTCATTCATTCAAGGCTTACTTTTAATCATGGAAGTCCAATAATGGCAGTTTCAGATACGTATTGTTTTGCGTTGAAATAAAAAAACGCTAATACCACAATATTATAATTATATATACACATATAGAAAATTCTCGTATATATTAGTTTTCATTGGTTGGATTTATTTAACAACGTCGTCTCTGCGTTTTTTGAAATATATTTTTTCAATTATGAATGTTATTTTTATGATGGCTGGCTTTTGTGGAGGAGCGAAAATGAAAGAAAACTCATTGCTTCAATGTTAAATAACACATGGGTTATTACTTTGGAAGTTATTCCTGGGCTTCTATACAATTTAGGAGAATGACATTGGAAATGGTTTTAAAAAACATTTTGTTAAATGATTGGATTAATTTTACATAATAATTTCATATTAAACTTTGTAAATATGAAATATGTATATTAAAAAACTCATTGATAATAAGATGTTATAGTATATTAAGCACAACATTTTTTGATTTTTTGTTCTGTAACAAGAAATTTAAATTAATTCAACAGAAACGCGATATTGGAAAAGTTTTGCTGATGATATTGTAAATTCAGTTACAGTTCATCATGGATTTCAAATATTCTCAAAATAATGGTATAGCAGCAACGCTGAAGTGAAGGATGGTAATGATAATAATTCATGACCAAATTTAGTGACTAGTGAAAACAGTGACCTTATTAATGCAATATTGTGCTATTATATCTTTACTAAGATTGCATTGTTCCTGCATGATTTAAATGCTATTTATGAGTGAACACGCAAATGACTCGTTTGTGAGAAAAAATGGACAAAAGTGGCGATTCAAAAAACAAGTCTTGCACCTATAAAAAATTGTTAATTGTTGCACTTGTAAAATAATTTAAAAACATTGGAAAAATACGAAACGCAATGAATATTTCACATATAACACTGACATCTGTGATTTTTCGCAAATTTCTTTTTTTACATATTTTTTACAAATATAAATATATATTATTTATTTAGGTAACACAATGGGGGAAATGAAGTATTTATAAAAATCAATATATTAAATTTTAAAATTTATAAATACAGTTACAAGTTTGAATGTAATATCTTCAGTCCTGTATCAATATTTTCTATTCTGAATATTATATAGTTTAACGTGATTATGTGATAAAAACGTGTTAATCCGTTTTCAGGATCTAGGGAATATAACCTTCAAATACAACCATGCTTTCGAGCACAATCCCATAAATCGATAGAAATTCAATTTTTGCAATTTTTCGTACGGGGTTTTGAATCAGAATAATTACGTACTTAGTGGAAAGTAAATTTAAAGAAAGTAACCACCGATTGTATTGAAAATGTTGAATATTTATTTAGTATGTAACGGATGTAATATTTTTGGGGTTAAAATAATAATTAATGCAAAATCGTACGGCCGACTACATGCTGTATATACTTAAATGAATTATGATAACAAAAATATTGAACACAGATCGTGATCTCGAGGGCGTATATGATTGATTGTCTTATTGATTTTAGATATAACTGACGTAATTCTATATGTTCTTAATTGATGTGAGTAGTAGGGCATCCAATCCCAGACGATTTTTATGATCCCGGGATTTCGGGACTCAATGCATTATTTTATTTATCAATTAAACTGATTTTTTTATGATGCAAAAAAAACTGTTAAATATATTGTTGTCAAAATTATCTGTTCCTGTTTACGGCGGTTACGAAATATAAGAAGGACAGAGCCCCAATGCATACATGCATTAATTATGTAGGTATTATAAAAATAATGTATGTACATAAACAAACCGGGATACACGTTATAGTTAATCAGTAAGTATTGAAAATAAAATATGAATTATTTTTTGAAATTTACAGTGAATCCTGAAATTTTGGGATTGAAAGTCCTAGTCAGTAGATAAGTAATATTTTCCTCCATGTCCGCTCCCAACGTGGAGCATATGGCCCCCTAATGGAGGTATCTCAACAGATTTTTTCTATGAGAACTGTTTGTTACTCAGTTGCTCAACCTCTCTTTATCGAAGAGAGTAGGGGTAATCGCTCTCGCTACGCCCCGTGAGGATTGGACGGGTGGGCGAGGAAGGAATTTTGGACAGCACAAACACTCAGACTACGAACAGAAATCCATAAATCGATTGAAATAACAACTTATGAAAACTGTCCGCACCGGGAATTGATCCCGAGACATTCGTAGCCGTTTTTGAATTAGCAATAGTACTCATATAAAGGGAAAAAATGGTTATTTTGGTATATTTAAAACGATTAATGGATCTATTACTTTCTTTAAATATATATATATATATATCAAAAGTATTCAATCGATCATTTTCTTTATTACCTATCTGTCGAAAGTCAGCGAGTAAATTCCAGATTTCTTCTTGACTCTATAGCAACTGGCTTTATAAGTAAAAATATTAAAGTAAACGATAGCAAACTAGTTAGTTCCTATTCATAGTAGGCAATAGTCATTTCACTGTCAATCTCTTCCAGCTTGACCGATTAGTAGATAGTACAACATGTAAACGCGGCAATAGGATCCAGGATGCTTATTCTTATCAATACTTATAATAATATTATTGTGGCTTTTAAAACAACATTCTATCAATTCGACAACGAACTATATGTTACAAGAGTAACCGGATATAATGGCAAAGACAAGAATGTACGTTAATAACGGTGTGAGGACAGAATGGTACGGATAAAATTTTGTGAGCCAAATTTTATGGACGAAATTTTGAATTACAAGATGCGATAGGGGGTGGAAATGGTGTAACGAAAACATCAAATTTCCGTCCATTTGGATACACATAAACTGAAAAAATATTACAGTGAAATCGCGCAACCGAGTATGTCAAAAACTCTACAGCGTTCACCACTCAGCTACGGAAACAACTGCTGAATATATTTTTTAAACGTGAAAGGTAAATAAGTATGTGTGTTAATCCGTCCTCCATGAAATTCACATCAAAATGTTTCTAGTTAGGTTTAGTTTGAATATTTAAAATTACGGTGCAATGATTTTACACTCGGTACGCGGTGGTTTTACAGAGGTCACCTTGCGATGAAATATCGATCTGCGGAATACAACTGAGTCTGCACATGCACAATATTTCCCCCTGCAAACGTTTCACCCTCGCTAACGGGAAGAATGTAATAACGCCATCTCATTGCGTCATTCGGCCAGTGTAAGCTGTTAATACCTCTTTAATTTTAGAGGAAATTTGTAGGCTACCAGAAATTTAATATTAGAACTAATAAGTTACCATCGTGGTTATAATAAATGAATTTTCTTCAAATCAATTTACCTTACGATTGAAGAATAAATTTTAAATTTATCTATACTATTTATTCTATATAGCAGAAAATACATGTAGAAAGCTGTCTGTCTGTCACAAGACCTCATAAAATGGTGAACAGTAGTGACATGAAATTTGCGCATGTTATTCTGGCTGCTATTTCTAAGTGAACTGTGCTATTTTTAACTTTAAACTTTCAACTTTCACCATTATTATTAATTAATGGACTATATTTTGTGGATGTTACATGAAGTACGTTCCACGCTGATATTTTCAACTGTGAACATAAGCTTAACAGTAGCGCCATAACAACGCAATAAATATTAATTGAGACAGCCGTGTTGAAGGGGTCGAAGGACTGCTTATCAGCATTCAGGATAAGCGAGAGAATCTCAGTACAAACGCCACTTCAATCAGGTTAATCTCCTTTATTCGTTGATAAAAATAGACGAGTTTACATTTACGTTTCAGTTTACAATTAACTAGAATAAAAAAAAAACAGAGCTCGGTTTGAAATCGAAGTGATGGGAAAAGTAACTAAAGATGGTGATCCGGCCGGCTAAGGGTGTCTGTCGGCGACGGCTCACCCTCACCTTAGCAACAAGACGGCTGGGAAACGAGTGACAAAAATGAAATAATTTAATACGAGACAAATTTTAAAACGCAGCCCTTGTTTGTACGCCGGTGGTCATACTATGAAATAGGTGAAATTAATTATTAAAAACACCCAATATTGATTTCCAGTCCCTTTACGTAATAATTATTGCAACCCATTTTTAATCCTTTCCCGTGAATATAAAAGTGCGTCATTTTATAATTTGAAAGGGGTTGATAATATGACTCATGACACATGATCTCTCTTTTATAAATCCAATTACAGAATTATGCAAAGCAGTTTAACTTGTTTTTGAGCTTTTTTTTCTTAAATAAGTAAGTAATTATTAGATTAATCTCCCAGGGTAGTTGTCGCAAACCAATTTTACTGTGCGTACCAAAAATTCCTAAATACTATGTATCGAATTTCTAAAGTACTGAGCAAAAACTATGTTTATAATATTTCATACTGTTTAGTAGAGTATTAATAACTTATTTTTATATCTAAATACATAAAAATACAACAAAGCTATTTATCAGGAATATTTTCACTGTACATTCGATACCAAATGTTGTCTGGATCATATTTCGTCACTTTTAGTAATTTACGCGCTCAACTGGATTTATTAGTCATTCTATTTCTTGAATAACATTCATTTTAAAAAATTTGACTGACTTCTTTTCTTAAACCGACAAACTGTTTCAATATAGAACTGGATTGGATATCGATTAATTTGATTTCTATATCTTCCAGATTTAGCTACTCGAATATCTTCGAATTAACAGTATCCATAGACACAATGTGAGTATATAGAATAAATTTTGATATTTCTGCAAAACTATTAATTCTTTGAATCTTGAATAAAACTCATTATTGAATAACTGCAGAACATTCTTATGTGAATTTAATTGTATCTGGTTTTTCTTTCGCAGAAAATTGAATCTATGGATCGTTCACTTGCCAAAAAAATTCGTGCCTCCACCGGCTCGCGTGCTCTATGTTCGCCAACAATCACCAAGGGCCATAAATGTCAATTAAAATTATTTTACATGTTTGAAAATTTCGTATCTTGTTTGGTTAATATTGTCAAAATAATGATGTCAATTTCAAAGTTACTCGACTATAAAACATCGTCGACTTTCTGGCAAAAAAAAAACAATTGTTAGAGATACTACAACACTTTGGAGAAAAACTGAATTTGAATTACAGAAAAATAAACGATGTATTGTTGGAATATCGTTAAAATAAAAATGGTCGATGATATTATATATCAGTCAGATTGTAACCGATATGGTTTGTATGTATTTGACAAAAATTTCATACACCAGTAGGCTTTCTGTGACAAATAAAATATGTAGAATAAATCATATTATGAAAAGACCATGGAACTTGATTTAAATCACCACGCGGCGTCAAATATTTAATGTAG
This sequence comes from Himalopsyche phryganea, assembly GCA_022494535.1. Classification (NCBI taxonomy): domain Eukaryota; kingdom Metazoa; phylum Arthropoda; class Insecta; order Trichoptera; family Rhyacophilidae; genus Himalopsyche; species Himalopsyche phryganea. Next base: position 1,894,705 of record JAGVSL010000062.1, read on the forward strand.
TACAATGCTTCACTACCGAAATAACTCAAGTATTTGGCATAGTGTTATGAATTCATGCAAACAATATTATGAAATAGTTGATATTTATTCATACCTATCACAAGAAAATGTACTCTTCCATTCAAAACAATATTTATTCTACGCAATTGACAAAAATAATACGGATTTTCTTTTGCCGGAATATTTACATTACGTAAGTATCTCTTATTTAGTTTTTTATGAATTGATACGGGAAATTTCAATGGCTTAAATTAAAGGCTAAGTTACTTTCATAATGAAGACAAAACGGATAAATAACTTCACTTCATTAATAAATAAATATTATACACAACTATACATACAGTATTTTAAATGAAAATAAGCATGTTCCACGAGTTTATTTCGGTATAGCATGTGGGAATAATTCGTTTGATGTTTTAATCGACTTTTTACTGTAGTTTTAAATACTGACCAGCTTCCCGTTTAAAATTTTTAACTTCACATTTCTTTAATATACCTGTTGAACGTTAAAATTATTGAATAAAAAGGAAATTTAAATAAGTACCAGTATTTATTAATATACTAATTAATTCTTTGAACTACAGTATGGCGACCAGCATTGCATTTTAGGCACGCAACACTGGCAACCTTATTCTGTAAATTATTGTATTTAACTATCTTATAATATCTACATATTTATGCCATAATCTACATATTTTTAATTAATAAACATTTCATATGCATTTATTTAATGAACGATTTGAAAATAGTTTTCAGTCCTTAATTCGAATCGATTCGATGACGATTAAAATCGCAATGGTAAAAACATATTTTCCACAATAACCGCATAAATTGTTACAATCAACCTGTTTTTTGTCGATATATTACAAAGTAAAAAGCAGGTTAAATAGGTATGTATTTGTGATTAGTATTAATATCTTCTTTTTTTTTCATGTCCGCTCCCAATGTGGAGCATATGGTCTCCTAATGGTGGTATCTTGATAGAATTTTTCTACAAGAACTGCTTGTTACTCAGTTGCTCAACCTCTCTTTTTCGAAGAGAGTAGGGATAGAAGGATAGGGCTAGGACAGGACTAGTGGTAAGCTAATCGCTCTCGCTACTCCCTGTGAGGATGGGATGGGTGGAAGGGACGACTCAGACTACGAACAGAAATCCATAAATCGATTGAAAGGTCAATCTATGATAACCGTCCGCATCGGGAATTGAACCCGAGACATCCGTAATCGTAGCCAGCTGCCAACGCTACCAACTGCGCCACGAACGCCGACAAGGTAATATCTAGGCCCTAGATATTAGCTTTCAGATAAATGCAGATAAATAAAGACACATATATTATATTGTAATTAAAACTATGTTATCACAAAAATTAATTTTTAATTTATAGAAAACAATAGTCATCAAAATGCACGTAGGTATTATACTAAATTGTTTCTAAGAGTGATATTTATGACAAAGTTGTCATGGTATAGTAGTAGAACGAAACGAATATTTTATTTTATACTTTTCACCACAGTATAAATTTTTGACTAATTATATTACCTATTAAAAAAATAATTTTATTTACCGCACACTATCTTTTTCTAAGGGCGATGTGTCAATATATTATGAATGTATCATTTATAATAATTAAATTATTGTATATTTTTATAAATGTTTTTTTGTTTTACGATACGGTGAAATAAAATAATAATATAACAATAATATTTAATTTTGTCGCAGTTTACCCGCGTTGTGATTGAGGTATACGTTACAAAAATATTTTATATTGCTACTAAACGCAATGCTTTCCACATGTAATGCAATATTCTGGTTTGGTTTGATCGTATATTATTTAAACAATTTGTTACTTTAGTTCAATTACAGCTGATACAATATTATAATCATATTATTAAGTCGATATGGATAAACGAACACGTTTCTTACCCCTAGATAAAGCTCGAAATGTCAGACAACACACGGCCAACCGAAACACACCGCTTGGTTCAACTGTCAACTTACACTAACGGTTAGTATTGAAATGGGAATCATAATTTAATGACCATTTCTAATAATAATTAACACGCGCGTATTTTTATGTGGGTATTTCATAAATATCATGATTGAAACAACGCACAACTGAGCAAATTTGCACCTAATCTATGGTAAAATATCGCCGATTCACGACTTGCGCAAACAAGGTTTGGTGGTTGCTCGCCGAATTTTGAATTTGTATAGTGTACAGCCGTCAAGTTGCAAGTCTGCTTTTTTCTCCCCTACATAAATTATAAAATTTCTTCGCACACGCTGTAAAATAAAACTCTTTTTTCTTTTAGTTATAACTAGTATTTATAATAATAAAAAAAAATGGTACATATAACTGTAGTAAAATTGGGGTTAGCCGCCAACTTTCGGATGCACCTATTCGATATCAACTATGGAAAGGAAAAAGGTGCGTAACCCACACCAAAAAATATTGTGTATAACTCGCACAAAACGTGCTTAATACACTATATTTATATATACATTTATCGACTGTAGAAAGGCAAAAGCACTTATCCCTTCGTCTTTTCAAAATATCATTGTGATTACAATGTATACAATTTAATACACGTTTTGTTTGGGATATACACAATATTTTGTGTGTGTGTGTAACGTCCTTTTCCCTTTCTATAGTCGATATTTCTTGGTTGCTTTTTTTAAACCATAATGTAGAGAACATCCGAATCCCATGATCCGCAATGTATAGAGGGAATCAAGTTGCGGTGGTTGGAGAGTGTGATACAGTATGCTCAAGACATTGCGGTTGATTGGAGACTTGTTGCAGATAATGGATCGAGATTACAAATTTATATAATATTATGGATCATATCGAGCTGTTTCGTGTAATGATAATAACTTAACTATATGAGGAGAGTTTACGAAAGAATAAAGTGTGTAATACACATTGGTTTCGCTCAACTAGCGAGACCTGTCCACTGAGCTCACTAGTTGTGTGAAACTGATCCAGCGATGTTTAATTTACATAATTTGACCAAGATCTGTCGTCCTTATAATGAGATTCGATCATTAACTCATTTTCTTATTTTTTGAGGGTTGCATCAATTGGCCAAAATACCGTCGTATTATAAATGAACCAACTGACGTAAAGTCGTTTAATAATCGATTTCAAGATGTGATTACGCCAGATAGATACAACTAGTTTATGATGCTAATAGTATGGTAGACGATAGAAGTATTATTTTTCACCATGTCTTATATTATAATTTAAAAAAATATGGTGTTGGCTTTGAGTGGGTTTTCGCAAAGCGTATGTAACCCCCTTAAATATTACAGATGTACTGGAAATCTTATGTTTAAATCAAGTACCATACGTAAAACCATAATAACATTAAAATCAATTACGTTCTTCTCACGACAAAAATTGTTATGTATAATACCTACATATGTCGATAAAACCATTTCATTGATTTTTAATGTGCTGCGAAACTCATTTTATTTCCGCATTGTGCCATGTGACAAAACAATTGGCAAACACTGCTTTAAACTCTAAAACTTAACCCTACAATTTACCTCTTTTGATTATTATTTTTTAAATAATTGATATATGTACTGTCAAACCCCAATTTTCTAAGAGACCCTATAAAAACGATTTATACCGAAAATGATGATTTATTCATGGGTGTCTTAGATCAATTCACGATGCCAAACTTTTTACGATAATGGTTGAATGGAACCGTATGTGCTTATGAGCTGGAAGGCAAATGTTCGATAAAAACAGTAATCGGTGTAATATTTGTGACGGGACCACAATATTTAACCGAAAAATCGAGAAAAACGAAACATGCAGGAAAAAAATTAATGCGAGAATCATAGATTGGGGTTCAACTGCATTAAATTCAAAGAAAATACGTATATTTCATTTGTATATTTCAAGGAAAGAATATTTGATTCGCGAATCGTGACAGACCGGTTATGCACAGGCGCTTTGTACAGATTCGTTCCGTGTCACATATATGTCTTTTTAACACGGTATCATAAATACGGCTATTTTTAAATATTTGCAATCTGCAGACAAGATGTAGGTATGTATTATTCTCATTATAACATATCTGTTCCTTATGTGGACCAAATGGCTACCACGCAAGGCGTCGAAAATTCCCTAGCATCTGCGAATCGCTTTACATCCTCCCAGGACATTCCAGCATTCCTTAGTTTCAAAAAAAAAAAATACCCCGACACTCCCATGACGCCAGAATCCCACCACAAGAAATGGCAGAAAGTGTTGATGCCAGTGATGAATTAAGCACTTGGGAGGCCCCAGTCGCAATACAGTTTAAACGCGCTGTATTTGGATAACAATAAACGAAGCAAAATTTATTCGAGATTTTCGTATAACGTTATATCTGTTCTGATCACAAATATCTCACAATTATAATTTAAGACATCGACTGAGGGTACTTGATGGAACTTCAATATCAAATTTGAGGTTTTGTACACTTCCATGTATTTAAATACATGGAAGTGTACAAAATCTCAATAACTCAAATCTCACAATTAATTTCGAAGCCTTCGTACTAAAGAGTGAATTGATAAACAGAAAGACAATTGTCTATATATATATATATATATATAAATTACCATAGTCGCTCCAATGTGGAGTATATGGACTACCAATGAAGGTATCTCAACAGAAGTTGTCCTACGAGAATTGTTTGTTACTCAGTTTTTCAACCTCCACAATTTCCACATATTATATGTGTTTTATACAAAAATATTAAAAAAAGGGGGAAATGCATGTGCAGAATTAATGCAATGCAATTATTACATAAAACATTGCGTATGGACAGAATAGTATGATTTTAATTTAAAGGGTCTCAAGCAAAATATTCAACCATGAATAATAATTATTTATTTGGTTGAATCTATTCAACAAGCATATTCTAACTAACTAACACACAATATGCTATGGATGACTTGGGAGAGAATCAACCAGTGGCGGATTACTCCATAAGGGAATGAGGCGTCATAAGCCCACATATTTTTTAATTCAGCTTTCAATCTTTATTTACGTTTTAGCACTATTCGAATCCAGATCCAGGTACGGACAGTTCAATAAATCAATCGATTTATGGATTTCTGTTCGTAGACATCGATGTTTGTGATGTCTAGAATTCCTTCCCACCCATCCGATCCTAAAAACGTTGTGGGCGAGAGCGATTAGCTAATCACTAGTCCTGTCCTAGCCCCAAGGTTAATGACTCTCTTCAATAACTCCCTATAAGAGTACTACTCAACGAAAATTCTTTTAGAAATGCTATCGTTTCACTTTTTTGAAGCTTGAAGATCATTTTCGATTCTAAAACATTTTTCTTTTCTTCATCGGGGGCGAGTTTATAATCTTCAAATTTTCAAGATTATAAACTCGCCTATTTTTTTTGTTAACTAATATGCTCCCAATTTTTATCTACGAGGCCGAAACCATAACCAAACTATTTTTATTCTTAAAGCTTGTTCTTCGCGTCGTTCAAATGAGTCACCCGTTGCAAGGGCCGTTCGGCCGATCAATATATTGCCTAGAGAGGTGGAAATTTTCAGCAACGAACTTTAGGTATTGTTTTCTAAATATTGTTTTCTTGTATGAATAATGTCTTGTTATTTTTTCTATTTTCTAAATTTTAAAAATGTTTATAGTATTATTATTATTGTACTGTATAAATGCATGTCGCATTGGCGTAAGCTGTAATGCCTTGTATTTAATTTTTTCATTAAAAATTAAAAAATAAAGGGTAATTTCTCTTTGGACCTATATCTTTTTCAGGCAGATATATTTAGACTAATATAGACAAATTACATGCAGAAGAAAGATATTGAGACTTATATTGCCCACCTAGCAAAGGCCTAGCCCAGTGGTCGGCAAACCCGCGAGTAATTGAATTACCCACTACAACATTTTGAGTTACCCGCCAAGAAAATATGATGATACTTCTTTTATCGAACTATTTTCTTTACTGAAAATACCAAAAATTAAAAAAAAGGAATATTCTAAGAAACATCTTGGAATAAATAATCTGGAATTAGAATACATTGCATTCAGATGTTCAGTTCTATGGACAAATAAATTTAAAGATCTTCGCCAGCATCTTGAAAACACAGAACACGATCACATGAATGCAATATCATCAAGACGTGCATCATTACCACAAATTTTTTCATGATTAAAAAAATTGATGATGATAATCAGCATTCGGTTCAACATATTTTTGTAAGCAAACATTTTTTACAAATGAAATGTGTTCAGAATACTTTGCGAAATAGACTAATATACCAGAAAATCTTGATTCTTGTGTTCGAATTAAGTCAATATAAATATGCCAAATATTGAAAAAGTTTCAAAAAAAAAAAATTCAAAACCGTGGAGGCCACTGATAAAAATACGATATTATAATGTATATGTTTATAAAAAGAATTGTATTTAAACATACATATGCAAATATACGCATTATATTTATATTTTATTTTATAAAAATAATATAATACGTTTAAACGACAGTAAAAATTTGTTTTAAACATTAAACATTTTTCTCCATCACTTACCCTCGTCAAACGTAATACAGAAGGACTTCGTATATCTACTTGGTCTATGACTTCTTGGAATGAAACGGCAGCATCTCAAATACGGTCAAAATATTGTGATTTTTCTATATTTTCATAGACATTGGGTGTTGAAATCGTACGTGACTCGTTTTTGTTTTGTTTATTAAATTGTTTATTTGACAATATTACAAAACTCGTAAGGCCCTATGCCTCCATAGTTTTGTAGGCTCCCAAATCATGGGTTGCGACCCCAAGCCTTTATGTGAACAGCGAAGGGTTTTATGTGTACAGTTAACTTGACTTTTTTTACTCGAATGTAATTTTTATTTTTAATCGGTATCTTAATCAGAGCTGGAACTTATGATCGGATATATAACAGAATTTTTAATGTGAATAGATGTGAGATTAGAAGTATCGAATTGTTCAATTCGAAGAAAACACTGAAAAAATTTGACGTAACTTGTTTTTGTTTTCCCATAAATTCGAATTCGAAAAATCGCAGGCTGCAGCGTACCTTTAACTCGTACGTGGCTTTTGGTACATTCTTATTCTTTGATTATGTAGAATAAAACTTCCTAGTAAATACTGATTTACCTTTCTTATCACAAAAAATAGACCATAAATTTAAAAAAAAATCGACTGGATCGCCCTTTAAAACAAATCCTGTGTGCACTCCTGAATGACGTTTATGCTGTTATTATTTTAATCTACAATTGGATAATTTTGTTTGCTTGTTTTATGCAACCTTTGCTTCGTTTTGATTCACTTAAATAATAATATATATAGATTATATAAAATTTATTCTCATAACCAATAGAGTTTAACTTAAAACTCATAATATTTCGAAATTCTTAGTTTAATAACCTTTTCAATCATGACGGAGAAACAAAATCTTTATGAGAAGTTCTTTCCAGCTTTCATACTTGCAGGAATGTTAATATAATCTTAGTCGAATCGCCTTTCACAGAAGTACACTTTTTTTTATTGTGGGTAACCAAAACTCAATGATTGTGATGATAAGCCTTACCTGTTTGATCTTTCCACATGTGTGATGCTTGTGTTGATTGTTTATCAACCATATATTGAATGGTTTTGGAAAAGCTCTGATAATATTGAATTCTTTATTGAATAATAAATGTTATTCACTTAATTCTCAATAGTAGGATTTATCTATTACAAATTTCGATATATTTTTTAAATCTTACAGCAATGTCAAAATAACCACCAGTGAATTGACAAAATATAATATACTTTCTACATAATTCGCTTAAAAAATGCAACATAATATCAATACAGAGCACAATGTATGTTTTCATAATAGGACTTATATTATGATTGTGTTGTTACCAATGGCCCTTGATATTTGCGAACTAATACTATTTTAATTGAAACCAGTCAAATAAGTCAAAAAGACATGTTAATATTGTTTGGGTGAAAATCCCAGTTAGCGGATTAAGAATTGAATGTTTTTAAAAATCAACAATACTAACAATTGAATTGGTTCATTGATAAGCACGATTTTTTCACGTCAGATTGGGTAATAAAGTATATTTATGTATAACATAATAGTATATGGGTTCTGGTTCATTTGACTGTCGTCACTCTTATTTGTGGAAATAAAGCAGCTGCAACCAAAAATCGTACGGAAACATTTCAACACATAAGAGCGCGCTTTTCAAGTCTTATGGTGTAGTTGTCGAACGCCATTCACAATATTAATATAAATTGTCCGGGTGATCCTCTGCTTTTAATAAATCAAAGGTTCTGGTTCATTTTAAAGACGTCAATTATTCACTGTACACAAACGTGGTACGGACATGGAAATAAAAATATTGTGGTCTATTTTAATGGCGTCAATTATTCACTAACACAAACGTGATACGGACTTACCATAGACGATTATGAAATTTTTCAATAGACATGCAAAATGATGTTAGCCCCTTTATGGCATTGCTACTAAAATAAATATTTATTTCATTATTAATTAAAAACAAAAATACTCATATTATAACAGATGATGAAAAGTTTAATAAAAATTTTAAATTGATAACTCAGTTGTACCACTTGGCTTCAGTTCACGTGTACATACATTTATAACGCAATTCTTGCAGTCATTGCCGTAATCTATCTTTTTGTTTTACAATGCAAATATTAAAATTAAATTCTGTTTTTGATTTGGTTCCAATCCATTTTAATGGCTTTATTTTCATTTGTGGAAATAAAGCAGCTGCAACTAAAAATCGTATGGATACATTTTAAAACATAAGAGCGCGCTTTTAAAATCTTATATAGTAGCCGTCAAACGTCAATCACAATATTATTGCGAATTGGACTGCTGATCATCTACTTTTAATAAATAAAACACAGAATTTAATTTTGTGAACACAATATTAATATTAATATTGTAAAAAGAGAAATGGAAGAGGGTTATGACTACAAGAATTAATGCGTTAATCTTGGTCAACTGTTTCATAACAATCAATAAAAACTCAAATAATTCAGTACTGCAAGTATCATGCTACCATTTGCCATATAATGCAAAAAGATGGAATGCGGCTATATCTCTAAGAATTACGTTGAATAGTTTTCGGTCGCCCAGCTTGGTTATTATGTTTAAAAAAATCCAAATTTCATGAAAAAATACTCACTTGTCAAAGGCGTACAATGACGGACATCTGACGATATTTTTGCACTTTACTTCAATATTGATAGGTTGCACATAATTATTGATTGAATATGCATTTACTCGATGGAAATCCATTATAGTTGGATAAAATATTAAAGTATTCATTTAAGGAACATTTTATTTTATCTTATTATTTCCACATATTTACATTACAAAGTTTATAAACATCGAGTTACTAAATAATATGCAGCGCAAACAACATAAAATTATTTTTATATTATGTGATATTTATTATTACCTACCATCATTTACATTAAGTTTTATGATTCTTTATATTTCAAGATCCACGGTAGAGACCCTCACCCTTATAGATTTGAAAAAACCTACTGTAATTTTCAAACGATATCCTATATTAACAAATCAAAACTTTTAAATACAACTTTTTTGGCTTAATAAATGTTTATTTAACACATTTCCTTGAATAATTGAAAAAAATCATTTTATCATCTGTAATAAAATGAATATTTTTCTTTTTAAATAATAATGAAACAAATAATTATTTTAGTTTCAATGACATAAAGGGGCTTACACTATTTTTCTTGTATATTGAAAATTTTCATAATCGTCTATGGTATGTCTGTACAACGTTTGTGTACAGTGTAAAATGGACGCTTTCAAAATGGATGAGAATCATTTTTCAGATCTGTTTATTCTGTATTTACTGTATTTTTTCATTAAATAAATGAACGTAGTAAATTGGCTAATTATAAACAATCATTATTATAACTGTACGCACCTATTATGTAAACATAATTATTATTGACGAAAATAAAACTACTATTGCGGCGATTTTGACGAGGTCTTGATGAGTTTTTTTTCGGTGTTGCTATATTCAAGAAAACCATAGATTCAGTTCCGACAAATACTACCAACTGTATCTAACATAAACATTTGTCATATAGGGAAGAAGCGACTTATTTACAAGGAACTGTATCAATTTTAAAGATAGTATCGGTTCTGCGTTATTTTCGGATACGTAAGTCTTTAATTTATATAAATTTCGATGATTACTTAGTACAAGCAATATTCTAACTGTTTATTGGCATGGAGATCGCTCAAACATTACCGCTTCTGCCCGGGGATCCGCGCTTGATCGATCACATCATTTGCTTGTTGAAGTCTCAGGGGCTATTTGACCAGGTTAGTTATTCGTAACAAATAATATCATAGAACGTCCGCCAGTGCATATTGCGATGTTTTAAACACGTTCTATTTTCTGATGCAACCATCAGTTAACTCGTGGCGATGGACCCATTTAACGAACTGATATGTGTACTTATATTATTATTTATTCCTTTTTCCTGACCAAATTTTGATGTATTCGTTATTTTATCATCTCACTTCTAATAAATCTATTTATTACGCAAAACTAGCGTACGATTTTATTTATCAGCAATTTTACGAAGAGAAGGCTTGTCATATCAAACTATTGTTAATTTTGCGCTGACCGAATTTCGTTTTCATAACATGTATTTACAAATATTTTTTTTAGCGATTGTATTTTTTATAGGACGTTCGTATATTCTACTACAGTTTATAGTTATACATGGCAATGTTACCTTTCATAATGCTTCCATTTCATTTTAGGATGTATAGAAATAGCTTTTTTGAACTACTGCACTATTTTGTCTTCTGTCAGTTTTGTTTTTAAAAATTCCAATTTGATTGTCATGTTTGTCACATTTTTAAAAAGATTTGATGAATGTTCACAATAATAGGCAGGTTAATTCAAATTGTTTCTATTTAGTAGTATTAAAACTATTTAAACTATTTAAACTAGCCTCACAATAAATTAACAATCTCCTATGTTATCATGTACATTTTTATTTGCTAACGTTTTCTGTGTTTTTATATTATAAGACAACATTTCTCGGACAATCTAGTATTAATAAGTTTCACGATAAGTTCTATTTTCATTATTTAATTTTTGTTGTATAAAATTTTAGCGGTGGGCGAATTTTTATTAAAAAAGTGAGCATCTAGCTTAAAGAATGGATGTATTGTTAAATACGAGCAAAACTTCTATGCATAATATTTAAAACGACTGTTAGATATAACAATAATTTACTTAATCTGTAGCAAGTGCTTTATTTATGCTGAATTTCCTTAATTTTGGTTTTACATAAGTAAGTAAATATTTTTAAAAGCTATCTGATTTATTATCTTAGTTTCGCAAGGAGTGCATTTCGGATGTGGATACGAAGCCTGCCTACCAAAATCTGCGACAGCGTGTGGAAGGCTCAGTGGCTGGATTTCTGACACATCAAAAATGGAAACCAGATTTAAATAAAAACCAACTGAGAGAGAAACTCCGGAAACATATACTGGAGTAAGTTTTCTTTAGAATGAAGTATATCGATTTAAAAGCAATTAAACAGTTAGTTTAATGTTGAAAACATGAAAAGAAGCAAATGACCTTGTTGCATGAATCTTTGTAACTTTATGTTGTGTTTCTATTATTTCAGTTCAAAGTTTTTAGACCAGGGTGTTGAAAGGATAGTAGATCAAGTCGTCAATCCAAAGATATCTTCGGTTTTCATACCGCAAGTAGAAGAAGTTGTTTACAAATGTTTTGGCTTAGAAAAGCCTAACCGACCGAATACAAGTCATCTCGATGACGCCTATGAATCTACGTCGAGTCTGCAGCTGTCTACCGGTGATCTATTACCAAATGATTTAGAAGCCGTCAGTCCTGATTCTGAAAAATCTCAAGATAGTCCGGGTGAATCGGAAGTTCCTTTAGACGCAGACGTAGTTTTGAAAAAGGAAGACAATAACGATTTAGAGTGCCAACTGGACAACAATATGTTGAAAGTGGAAACTGTACCGATGAAAACTGAAATCCCTTACGATTCGGACTACTCTGACACTTCCAAAGATGAAGAGTTCGAATCTCCCGCATTTGAACCTATTGAAGGTGGCTTTAAACAAGAAGAAAGCCCAAATAATTCCCACTTGTCGGGAATGAGCGATTTTACTTCCCACGATTCTAGTGATAGTTCGAATGATAAAGATAAAATGGTGATCTCAGCTGTGAAGCTCGAGAATCAGAATACTGATTCGCAATTATCGCAAGTATCCAGCGATTCTAACTTGTTTAATGATGCGCACGCTCACTCTGCGACTATATCTACTTTTGATAACAAATTTAATATTTCTACCGGCGATAATGAAAACAAAGCAATGAAGATTGATTCTTCAGATGTTAGTAATACTCCAAGCTATAAGCTGAGCAATGATGACAATTCTTCTGACGCCAGGCAGAGCTTTGAGAATTCCGATAAAAAGGTGGAGGTTGTAAATCGAGAGAGTGATGTGTTTGAAGATAGCGTTGATGGAATATTTACTAAGAATACCGCGGTCGACCGCGAGCGGCAATGACATTGTTAAAAGCATCAGCGGTAGTGAAGTTGCAGATGCTGTATTACATCACCGATCTAGTATAGAATCGAAAACATCCACTGAAAGTATAAAAGATACCACGAACATCGATATGTCCGTTGATTCCAACGAATCAAAGTCGAGTGATGTTTCTACTGAAAAAGCAAAAACAAGTGGAGCATTCAACTTTGAAACCAAAGAAAGTTTTTCTTTTGAAAACAGATTGACTGCGCAAGATCACAGTATGGATGCAGATGATTCGAGCAGTAACGATTTGAAAATTGATCTGCAAGCCACGGTCTCTGAAGAGGTGGATGACTCGAGCAGTAATGGCCTGAAAATGGATCTCCAAAAGACAGCGCAGTATGACAGTGAAGTTGCTATTGCTGAAGCGAAAGGAGGTGTCGTGCAAGATATTGATATGAAAATGAAATCACCGAAAGATGACATAGGCGATCAATATAAAAGTGGATCAAAAGAAAGTGACAGGAAATCCTCCGTCAGTCACAGTCATAGCAAAGACTATCATAAAGATAGAAGAGATGATTATAAGCATCAGTCGAAAAGTTCAAGACATTCTTCCAGTGGCAGACACGATTCTGAACGAAAACATAGTTCATCATCCGCCCACGACAGAAAAGACAGTTCCCATTCTAAGATCGGTTCGAAAGATTCTCAAACAGCTGAAAGAGACCGGCATAGCAAGTCGAGTAATGGTGAGTCTTCAAAAAGAGATCGTCACTCTTCCGGTCATAGAAGCTCTACCTCACACAGGCATTCATCAAGTAGTTCGAAACATCATTCTACTAGCTCCAGGCACCATTCCGATGATCCTTCCAAATCCAGGCATTCGTCCACCTCTGATAAACATTCTTCAGATAAAACTGATAAAAACTCACAGCGCAATAATGAATCATCTAATAGTAAGAAGACTTCCACTAAAGATACCTCAGGACATGGGTCATCTCACAGAGATAGGAAGCATTCCTCTTCTCAGGATGACAGTAGGCGAAGAACTCTGTCTTCGAATTCAACCGGTGATAAAAAGTCAGATGAAAAGAAAAGTAAAAGAAAATCTTCCAAAGATGATCATTACAGCTCCTCAGGTAGAGGAGGTAAACCGCGACGCTCCACTGACAGAGATTCAAATGACGGAAACAACGGCTCTCTGAGCAGGTCTCATTCTCACTCTGCCAGTTCATCAGGTGTTAATAATAACACGTCTAGTAAAAGTAACAGTAAATCGTCCAATTCTGGAACTGATAACGGATCGAGTGGGAATTCTTCTTCAGGAGGACAAAGTAATTCACTCAGTGAAACTTTAAATATAACAAAGGGAAGCTATATCAAGTCTGAATTTAATATGTTTCAACCGATCGTTAAAAAGCCGACGATGGCAGAATTACACATGTTAAGTAGATCACCAGAGGCTGTTGCTAAAAAACCAGTTATTCACGTCGACAGTCAACTGAATCCTGTGAAAGTAGAGGAGAAATTAGTAGAACCGCCACCCGCAGTGGCAATTGAACTACCGACTATAAGAAAGCCCCGTTTTGCATCGAACATATTTGAAGCTCGTAAGCTAATGAAAGTTCGGAAACAAATTGAAAAAATGGAAAGAAAGAAGCAGCAAGAAGCCGTTAGACTGTTGGAAGAACAACAAAATATTCCAAAGAGTGAAAGTCAAGTATTCTCTGGACTGTCAGGACCGGAATTGGAATTCGCTTGCATAAAAGGTTACGGTAACACTTCAGCCGTCAAAGAAAGCAGAACTCATCAAAGCTTCTCGATTAATCTAAAGGATAGCGCAGAGGATGTCCCTGATCTGTTGTATTTCGATAACAATCCCAAGTCAAAAGCGCAAATTGATTATGAACGCGCCAGCAGATGCCTAAAAAAATATTTGACTGTCTATAATGGTGTCTCTGAAAAAAAACAAACCGTCATTCATTTGATAAAGTGCGACAGCGGTCTCGAACAGGCCTTCAAGAGATTGAGCACAAAGGATCACAAGATTAAAACTGTACATTTACATCAAAACGGTGCTGTCATTACATCTGCACCGTTTAAAAGAGTTAAAAAGTCAAAAGTAAAGTCACAGAGTGAATCTAATTCTGATTTAATAATACCAGATACTTTACAATTCGGAAAAATGATTTCTAAGTTTGTTTATGATAATACTAATACGTACTTGAATGAGGAACCGTTTGTGAGGCTTGAAAAACTGTCAAATAAAGTGATCAATAATATCAAATCTCAACCCAGTGTGCAACAGAAAAAAAATTCTATTTCGGAAGTAACTAAAACTACAGATGAATGCCTTAACAATGATGACATTTCTGACATTAATTCCTTCAACTCTTCCTATGATTACGGCTATGACTATTGTGGAGAATTCGACGACAGTGTTTTACAGGCTTCAAAGCAAGACATTATGGAGATTATTTTAGGCAGCGGGGTGAATTTCGATTCGACCATTGTCGATTTGAAACGGCTCCAACATTTAAATTCGGACGCATCATCTGTATCTGAATTGAAGAGCGACATGGATGTTTGTAATGGAAAAATGTTGACTGTGGAGGTTCACTCGATGGACACCGTCCCTGTCAAACGTAGAAAACGGAATGTATCTGTGCATTTCGAAGATGAAGTCAGTATTCACCAATCAAAGGTCAATCACAATAATAATTTCAATGCCGACTGTGTCACGCCTAAGAAGAGAAAGATAATGGAGAATACTTTGCAAGGTATTTAAACTTCTTTCACTTTGGTCGACATTCTCGCAAGTTTTCCATGTTAATAAGATAATTGTCATATGTTCTTTCTTTTATGCATTCACTTTAATAATTATTAACACCTTTTGGTTTTTATCTTTTTGTTTGAAATTCTCATATTTTTATAACAGATTAAAATATATCATGATTTAATAGCATGTGGGTATGGTACATAACTATTTTGTAAAAACATTAACTAAAAATATAATGAAATATTTCAGATATAAGTCAAAAATAAAAAGTTTTAATAAATTTTTGGTGCAAGAAATAAGTGCAAAATTTTATGAATAAATTAATGATAGTAAATTGGTTTTCAACTTTTTATTATTACTTGGCTTGACTTGAATTTCTGAAACAAAATTTATTCTACAGTTTGTATTATCATAGTAGCAGATTCTGATATTTTCATTCCGGTATGGATTTTTTTTATGGTAATTAAATATATTTATCATGTTATTCAAGTACCCCTTTCCAGCACCC
This sequence comes from Himalopsyche phryganea, assembly GCA_022494535.1. Classification (NCBI taxonomy): domain Eukaryota; kingdom Metazoa; phylum Arthropoda; class Insecta; order Trichoptera; family Rhyacophilidae; genus Himalopsyche; species Himalopsyche phryganea. The sequence goes on from JAGVSL010000062.1 coordinate 1,910,600, forward strand.
AATTCATAGACCCAAACTTTTACATATCATACGACAGAAATCACAACATCAAAAATATTTATGTACACACATAATGTTTGCTTATATTAATGTATTATTGATGTTTTTCCATTATGAGAATGCTAATACAATTTTTATAACGATTTTGAATTCCCAAGCGCACCAATTTGACACTGTTAAGGCTCAATGGACTAGAGGGAAAGGTTATTAAGGTAATCCTCGACTTACGACCAAAAAAAGATCTTTTTTTATTGCATCACAGAATTACCAACGATTGATGCATACAGGAAGAAAGATCAGTTTTAGAAAGTGACGCTCTAAAACTGACCTGAATTGAACAATATTTAGTAAAATAAAAATTTTAATGTTTTGTATGGAATTCGACTTACAACTAAAGTTCAGGAACTTATCTCGGTCGTAAGCCGAGGACAACCTGTACTATAGTAAGGTGGCTTATAAATTATGTAAATTTTAAATAGTCATTCGCTGAATAGCCACTATATTTATTATACCATATTGATGCATGATTCTATTATCGCTCACTTTCATTAGAATCTCCAACTAATCATGTCACGCTTTGCACGGCGGATAGAAAGGAAACAGTCGCACCCACTATTAACACAATGTCTCCTAAAGGAAATAAACCTCTGGCAAAAGGCCTCAGCGCCGGCAATGCTCGAAGAATTGGATTATCAAAACCTAAGAGGACATTAACAGGTGTGATGATTCAACTAATTGTTAACAATTTGCTCAGTACACTCCACACGTTTATCTGATTTTTTTCTAGATGTGTCAACAATGTTTCGCTTTTTATTATGTGCCTACCACGGTCAAATGAATACTTTACTTTTTCACTTTTTTTTTTATATTTATTATCTTGTCTCCAATATCCTCTGGGTGTCGGCATTTATGTTTGCCTGGTAGTTAACTTACAAATTATTTATTGGAATTTCAGGACTATCTAAAAGCAAAATTATGAAATCTCCACTGGAGATACCCTGCAGTCCAGAGAGTGACAAATCTGTCGAGAATCACATCAATCACAACACCAGTGTCAAGGATTTTATCACCAGAACTGTTATCGGGGTTGACGGCTCTAATGAATCTTTGGCGTTAAACCAAAATGCACAACAGATGGTCAAAAGTATTGTCAGAGGCTGTCTGGGAGATAGTAATGTTTTCAAGTCCAAGTTTGTTGAACAGAGTCAGAGAAAAATTGCTGCAGGGTTTAAGAGATCTGAGCATTGAAGGAAAATTTTTTGTTGCATGATAAGGTTAGTTTCTTCACCTATCAGTATGGAGCTGTTTCATTATTTTATGTGAACCAAGTTTGAACATGTATATATTTCTGCCAGAATACCAATGGCAGAGCTTTGATTCGTTGTCAATAATAATTATTATTATGTTTTAGTTTCTGAATGAATGAACAATAGAGGAAAATTTTTTCAAAAACCCACTTCTTCCTCTGTGATTTTTGATATTCATATAAAACCTGTTTGTGTTTAATGTTCTGCAATATCATTTTTCGTGCATGCAAAGCTACTATAAAAATTACAAACGGTGGCATAAAAGCCTGGTGGTGAAAAGTTTCTGTGAACTTCAGAGAGACGGAAGGGAATATGTGGCTTTTGAAACTAACAAGTCTCTAATAGCAAATGAAACAATTCAAAGTTATTGTTTACAAACTAAAATTTAGACAATTTTTGTTTTTATATTATATCCATCAATGATGATTCCCTTAATAGCGTGCTTATGTCTCATTGTTTTGTTTCATTTGTAATTTCTTTAGCGAAAATATTTAATTTGAGGTTATGTATGTATCCATCTTGATAAACAAAATAGATAAAACAGAAAATCAGGATTTTTTTTCACCAATTGTGTTTTGGAAATAAGGTTACTTTGGGCGGATATGAAGATGCACTGTACATAGGTACTGCAATAAATAGGTTTCACACATGAGCTTAGTTGAGTTTATCACAAATCCAATCAAGGGATGGGTTTGAAAGAACAATTGCATGTAGTCGGTCTGGTATAATGTAAAAGGCTGAAATAGATTTGGTTGGTTTTGATTTATCCCACTTGAATCTTACGGTCAGATTCAATATTTGCCTACATCAATTTTTTGTCACTGTTTTAATTTGTCAATATGCTTTTAAGATTAGCGTAATGATAGTGATGTGTCGAGAATTCTCCGCAGTCACAGTTGGTAGTGATGCAAATGGGTTAAAAGATGATCTGAAACAATCCTTTTACAGTAGAAAAAAAAGTCATAAGTTAAATTTTTAAATCACTTGAGGAGATTTTTTTATAAAATAAGCTCAGAGCTCCAAGCTAGGTGCTTCAGTGTTAAAATGAAAGTCGAAGAAGCAATATTTTTTGGGTGCTCTCAAAAAAATCAAAGTAAAAGGCAGTATTGGGTGCGCTTGATATAAAGAAATAAGCTTACACATGGCAAATATTTCCACTAATTCCTGTCATTTCTTTTCTTCACTTCCCTTCATCAATAAACAATTCTGTATCCAAGTGCTCATTATCGCAACATGTCTGAACCTCGCGGTTTACTTGCCTCAACTGAACGTTCTGTGGGCATTCCATGGCAACAGAACCGCGGGATATCCATTTTTTTGCGCTTGACTTAGCGGGTTGCTGTTCCACCCGGATAAGTGTGAAGGAACATATAGAAGCTAGTAAGAATCGACTCCGCGCGGATCAAACCATGCGGTTTGCATCCACACGAAATCTACCTAGCTGAACCGAGCCACAATCTGTAATGTTTTTTAAGTTTTGTGATTCTATTTTAATGGTGTCGGTAACTTAATGTATAAAGTGCAAAGTAAGTTAGGATTAATGCACATTATGCTGATAAGTCACAGTTGAACAAAGTTTTAACAAATTAGAAGAAGAAAAAGTGTTGTATCATATTTCTTTTTGTAACATGTCCTTTTTTAATTGTATTCATTACTGTGAAGAAATCATTTGAACATGTTTTCCAATTCGATAACAAACTAGGTGAGGTGGCTTAGATTTCATTTTTATACCGGACACATCAGTTCTTTTCTAATATGGGTTGTTATGGCTCTTCACAATTTGCTTGATATATCTCAGGAAGTAAAGAAAATAGAGTTAAATTTTATAAGAATTGACAGTATTACATAAATGATGCCTTACAATAAGTTTGTGACAAACAGATAGTGCAAATGTTCCCTGATTTTTTATTTCTTGCGCAATAAATAATTATTAATTACGATGTCATAGTTTATGCAACTTATAATATAAATAATTATGCTTTTATTCTTTTCATCACTATTGATTTTTTTATTTACTTGTTTTGTGAGTACTATTATATAATGCAAATAATATACCATATTTAGTGTCATGTTGTATTTGAATACTTAATATAGTTAATCATTGATTATTTTAATAGATTTAATAAATCTTCATCGTTTTGATATACTGTAACATCCGCTTGGCGAGCTGCACTCCGTAAATATTTTTAAATATTAACATTTATCTGCACTCCTTAATTTCTGCCTGTTCAGTTTCAAAATATATTTTCTTTATATTTAATATCTGAATCATCAATTTACTGAATTTTCAATTTGCTACAATTTTTATTGACTTTAGAAATTAATTTAAATTCAAGAATTTAACGCATAAAACAATACATGTAAAGGGTAAAGCTCGTAAATCCCAAAATATTTAAAATGTCAGAGTTTTTTTCACAAACAACATCAGTAACGTCTCTGCCAAGTAATGTTTATTTCAAAATATGTAAAATAGTATTTTCCACAAAAATGTATAGTATATTATCAGTTATATGCAAATAGAAAAATAGTTTTGTGGATTTTGGGAATGTTGAATGCGTTCTCATAACGGAGCTGTTTTGTTTTTATAATCTCCTACACAGTTGCTTTATCTGGAATTACGAGCTTTGTTCTCTAGGATGAAAATATTTTCTTTTCTGTGCAGTTTAAATTTAAAAAAATAAAATTCTTTTAACTATCACTTTTGGTGAGATTTGTTTTTATTTTACTGGAAAAATTCCAAAGAACTTCAACCTCATTTTATATATTCCATGTTTTGTAAATACAATGAATAATATTAAAAGTGAATTTTATGGTAACAATTATTTCATCAGTCAGAAGTTAAATATTTATTTCTTCTTGACAAAACTGTCGCAGACTCATTTCTTGATTGTTGTAATTTGATTTGACAGTGTTTTGACTGATTTTGTGAAGTGGTTAGATATGTTTATTACTTTATCATAATAAAATTAGCAGTAAAGTTTTGTAAAAAAAAAAACAGTAAAATAGTATTGGATGATTTCCCACTATATTTCTGTAATGAAAATTTATAGATATTTAGGTTAAGTTAAATACATTCGTGATATTTTCACGAGTAAAATGTGCAAGTTAACACTAATAAATACTTAAAATATAATAAATCTTTTATTTTGAATATTGTGGGGATTTTTCACAATGTTGATAATGTTTGTAAAGTTAAGTACTATAGATATAGCTATTGTAGTAAATCTTATTTATTTCAATATTGTACATTTTAAGTTGTCAAAAATATTTACATTAGAACTCATCTACAGACATTATTTTAAAACATTTAAACAAATTTTAAGTGTCGCCCAGATGAAAATTTTTTTCTCCATATTTCAATATTGGAAAGGTTGTTGATTAACTTAATGTATATATTCTTTTATATCGTTGTAATAACTTCAGTATCATTTCATAAAAACTAGAGACAGAATCCACTTGCATAATGCATGTCAAAAATGTAGGTCTGTAAAACTAACAAAATTAACTGCGGGAAGTAGTGAGAAATTTGAGAGTCAAAGGAAGGTGTCGAATGCACTGCAACAAATATTATATATATACAACATACGCAAAAATGCGGTTTACATACAGGAAAATTGGCAAAATTTAGAGTTTTTTTTTATTTAAATTTTGAAAATTTAGGTTATTTAATTAACTGTCAATTCTTGGTGGAAAGACATTATATTTTGAAATATTTCGGTGTCTTAAAAATTATTCCTTTCAAATTGCATCAGTATAAAAATGTCAAGGCTTAAATTGTAAGCTGAAACCATGGTTTTTGACTCAATTTTATCGGAGGATTGATTTTTCCCTAATGCCTTGCTCCCATGCTGAAAACCTGTTGGCAACTAGTTTTATTACAACAAAAGGACTCCATATACTTTTTTTTTAAAATGTTTTGAATGTTTCTTCTCTAAGTGATGTATGGGGTTTGAAGGCTTCATAAATTCGGCGTCAGGTTGTATTGAACTATCGCAAATTATGATTTATTCAAATATCATGACGTAACAGTTTTTTTAAAGTATATTTTTTAGTTTACCGTTTCACTTAGGAATTCCACAGAAATCCCTTCCCATAGGTTGGGAACCTGTGTTATAGTCGTTAGGTTTCAACTGAGCCCTAAAATTTATCATTTTGGCTTGGAAGACAGTCGAGCACAGGTTGGCATTTAATTGGCTTGAAAATAATCTATATGAGATAATTCGAATCTTTTTTTGACACAAATTTAATAATATATTAAATAACATTCAAACTCGTTTTTCACCAACCATATAAAATTCGTAAGACCAGTGATAGTTTGTGAACCAATTTATAAATAAAAAAAAATCCCCGATTCACTGTTTTTTAAGGGACCCTCAAAAAATGATAAATGTGAGAACGATAGATCCTTTGTACTCATCTAGTAACACAAGTATAACAAGATATTATATTTTGTTAATGTTCATAAAATCAGAGTGTATCGTTATGGTAATAAAAAAAAACCCATTTAATTCAAAACTTTATTGGTGTTTCATAATAATGTTTATCTCATAATTTACACACAAAGTATTAAATATAAAATCTACACGTAAGTTACATTATTTTTACTACATACACCTATTGTATGTATTATATTTATTCGGGAAAATGGACTATGCTTTAGATTCCTTTCATTGAAATGTGACATAAATAAATACTAAGATTAAACATAATTAAAACATTGATGTCTAGTGTCACATTTAAGAGGTCTAAATATAGATTCGCAATAGTTTTACTCAATGCTGAGACAATATTTCTCAGTGGGAATTGCTAAAGCAAAAGTCATATCGTCATTTCCATTGAAAAATTGTATACATGCATTTTCGACTTTTTGTATTATTATTACGGCAAAAATTGCCCTCAAGTTCATGCCAAATAACACAGCCGAAAAAAATTATGGCGGAAGTATATGTATTTAATAAGGTGTTTTTTTTATTTTTTTCTAATTTGACAAAGTTATTTTTTATACTCCCCTAAAAAAATGAGATTTTGCTATGGAAACGACGATATGTGCATTAGTGAAAGTAAAAATTTTAATGGTAATCTCAAAGCTAGTATTTTTGACACTGGTTCACCATTGTAATTTCATGGTATTTATGAATATAAAAAAATTATCAAATATTTAAAAAAATATATCTGGCACTACAGCTAACAGCCAGGCGCCTGAATGTTTTGAAATTTTTAAATCACATGAGATGAACTCCAATGAGATTCTTTTTCATATCACTCGAGATCAACTCGAGGAGAAAATACATCTCAAAATTACATGTCAAATTTAAATTGAAAAAATCTAACTCTGAATCTGGCCTTACTGGAACTTGAACCCAAATATTTATTGCAGTTCTTCATATTAAGATGTGCCATTTTCATTAATTAGGTTAGTACCTACAATAGCTACCTAGTAGCTACAATTTTTTTTAAATAATGTGTTTACCTACTTATTACTACACTAAAGAAAAACTATAGCAAACAAATATAACCAAAAAAACTACAATATAAATTTTATAAAGTACATATTATATTTAAAAACGTAAAGTTAATAATGTCTACAGCCTTTTATAACATTTGATTACTTTATTTACCAAAAACCTTAAACCAAAATCACTTTTCTATAAAATCACTTATCACAACACAACATGTGTATTGGAGGTCTGCACAGGCCTCTTCTCGGCCTGACCTGTGAACTGGGCTCGGGCTAGCAAAGATAATTGAGATTCGGGTCCAGAAAGGGAATTTACTTTTCAGAAAAATATTTCAGGCTATGTTCTGGGTCATGACATTAATTAATAAATTTAACATTTTATGAATATCGTTAGAAACATTACCCTCTATTGTTTGAAAAGTACAGCGTCATCATAATCTGAGAGTGAACATGAATCTGAGAAACCCATAAATTGTGTGCGCTAATAGAAACTAAATCTGAAACAATGATTTCTTTATTTATGAATGGCCAATAGTTTTAATATTATTCAGTAGTCGGTTTCCATTGGTTTTAGATAGTTGACAGTTTGTTATACCAGAGTTTCAACAGTATTGTTAATTTAAAAAAATTACCCTTTTTTAGACTCGAAAAAATCTGGACTTCTGGTAATAAGTGCGATATTAAGGCTCGGACTGAAGGCCTGAAGTAGCTGGGCTCAATCTGGGTAATTTTATCAAATTTCAGCCTGTGCAGACATCTAATGTGTGTTTACAATACCTTTACTACTATATTAATGGTTTTAATTTTGTGTTTTTCATCTCTTACGTAAATATTCCATAATTTCTGTCAGCCAAATGTTTATACCGATAAGACTCCTTCATTTTGGATCCGTATGACAAGTGCAACTTAATACTGATCTAAGTTTCACATATTTAAATACATTTTTCGCTATTAATTTAATAATATACTGGCAAGATTTTGACAAAAATGATAAATGTGATATGCAGCTTAGTTTTAACAAATCTACTTTCAAACCAGTAGTGGATAACTAATACCCCTTATTGGTAAAAGGGGGTTTTTTCTTTTGTACACCCCTACCACAAATATGCATTTAAAAAAGAAACTAAATTACATATTTTTTTAGATTTTTCAGAAATATTTGATTCAAACTCCTGGACGCATTTCTGACCGTTGCTTATGTTCATCGAATATTCAATTATAAAAGGCACAGAGAAGTAAAGAAAGCTTCCAAAAAATAAGTATTACTTGCTTAAATATGCTTATTAAGTGGGTGGGTCTGGCAAATGCTATATTGCTTTTTAAAATTTTTAATTTTCTTTCATCTCAATAATATATAAAGAATATTATAGATAATTTAATCAAGTATCTAAATATACATCATTCAGACATAATTAATTTTTAGATTCATAAAAAAATGAAAAATACATTTATAAATAAATGTATGAATTTAAAAAATATTTACTTGATTAAAACAGATTGAAAATCAATAATTTAATACTCAGCGGGCTAAGTAGGTGGATGGGAAATTTATAAGCGCTGTAGGAGAAATTCTGGACCATACCTCGATCCACCCACGACCGCTAGTTCTTCACACTATTATGGAAGTAGAATTGGTTTTTAAATAAAGCTTCAGTGATGGCTTACATTTCCATCTTTCTTAATTGTCATTAGTCAGTTTGATTTGTCAATGGAGAAACTTAAATTTACACACATTTAATATTTATGAATGTTCTCTTTTTGTCAATAAATAATTTCAATGCTAAACAATTGTTCAATATTTGAAATTTCATCGTAATAGTATCTGATTATTTCTGAATAGAAAACTTTTTCGGTTTTCTCAAGAAAATAATTTTTCACTGCACATTCCAAACTATTTTCAAATTTGATCATATTTTAATAACCATACCTACCTTTTTTTATGATTTTCTATTCCTAAGGATTAATACACACGCTAATAATAATGCAGCTATGTAAAATGCTGTTACCAAGTAACCGTCAAGAACATTGATATGATCAACAAAGAAACCTCTGTCCATTATGTTCCTTAATGCCATGATTGGTACTGTGAACGGCAGTGTATACGCAATATATCTTAGTCCAATTTCCATGCCCTCCAGTGGCCACACGATTCCTGGAAACAGTGATGCAATAATATAATATTAGGTATTTGTAAGTATAGGTGCATACATATCCCACCCCCCAGTAAAATCCAATTTATTAAAATGACCATTTTAGGCTTATGAAACTATTTTATGAGGGTGTGAAATATATTTATACATTTAATATATATATTATATAAATACATCATTTTCTTAAAAATACAAACATGTTCATCTAAGATCGGTATTTTCCAATCAATAGTCTGCGGTCCACCAAAATTTTCTACCAGTATACCGAAACATTTACAATCCGACTAATATTTCTCACTGATTTAGATTTTAAAGCAATTGAAGACAGATAGGACAGTCAATTTAAGATAATTGCTAAAGATGTATTACTTTATTCCCAGCAGCTATTTGGCTTAAACTTATAATGACATATTACAGTTCGAGAATTGAATTTAATTCTTACCACATAACAGAATCATCGGGTAGAAAGTGCCAGTTGAAATGTAGAAAGATAATGTGTAAGAACATGCGATGAGTGAAATGAAGAATCCGAAACACATGCCAGTGAGGCCTTGCATGAACAAGAGTACTCCTATTGATGTGAGGTCTCCTTCATATGGAATATCGTAGATCCAAAATGATAGTATGATGACCTCAATTGTCTGGAAAGTGTATTTTTAATACAATGTTAGCATTATGCTCATATATTTATAAGATTATATTGAAAACCAAAGCTTAATGATACTTCACTTTGGCGTCTTCTATAGTGTTTCCGTTAAGAGTCTAAAACTGCCAAATGTTTAAGGTCTGAATGCACTGCATATAAATGTTTAACCTTGGCATTATTTTAAATCTTTTTCATAACTATTATAGGACACAAATCAAAACAAAAAAGTGTTGGCTTAGACAAAACTGAAATACTGTAACATATTGACCGACCTGGACGAATATAACCACTGTTTGTATGATAACGTGGACTGCTAAAATCTCACTGCTGGTAACTCCTGCAACTATGGTTCTATCCCAAACTCCCTCCAGCCGATCCGAAATCATAATGTTTGATGTCACTGTTGTAGCCAAGAAGAAGAGAACACTGCAAAATATACAAAAGGCATAGAAGTACTTGGAGATATAGTGCAAGAACAGCATTTTTGCAAAAAGTTTGTTCTTAGATGATCAACTCGTCATGTCATGACTAAAATGAATTTTGTGTTCCAAGACGTTAATATACATTAATAAATATTTGAGCGAAGATCTGCTAAAACCTTAAAACCTAACTTAGTGAAATATAATCACATCTAGCCCATTTGTTCCTTGAACATTTATAATAATAGTGAAAAATACACTATATTGTCAGTTTATCTCTTTTTGCTTGCCACCAATGTCTCTTGTAATTACATTATTTTACCCATATGTTTAAAAAGTCTAAACACAAAATTTACAACAATAGATAGCACTTATGACTATTCACAAATTGTACATTTCATATAGGAGCTAACAGAGCGATGAAGAATAAGGAGACATACAACTCAAAAAAGTAGGTGCATAATAAAAAAAGTAAACTTTTTTTGACACAATATTGTGACTGTTTATACATACTAGAATATCTTCATTATATGCTTCATTTCTTTTTAATCATATCCTAAGGAGGGTAGTTTGAACCTCATCATCCGCCCAATGACAGTCATAATTATAAATATTTTATATCATAAAAAGTTGATAAATTTACGTGAGCATCATTCCAGGAGCCATAAAGTTTGTAAAGGAGTTGTCCACTTTTCCATAGATTGGGTCTTTGAACTGCATTGGCATCTTAGACATTTTCACTGGATAGTGACAATCTTTCATCAGTGATTCAGTGTAGCCAATATAATCTGAGTATAATTTCTTTTTCATAAAGTGGGAAATCTGATGATCTGGGAATATATTAATATAAAATATGTATTACTTATTGTACATAAGAAACTTGAAAGATGAATCATACAAACCATAGATAAAGATCAGCTTTCATTATAAAAAAATAGGAACTACAGGCTAGCTATGTAATTGCAGGTATCTGCTGAATATGTGTTTTCATTGGTGAAAATGAAAATAATTTGTTACAGTGGAGCTCCGATCTATCGTTCTCGCATCCCTCATTTTTTATAGTATTGGGCCATAAGAACATAAGAACAATGTTAAATAATCCCGAATTCATCGTACCCTGATCTATGGTTTTCCTCGATTTATTGGTTTAATATTATGGTCCCGTCATAAATATTAATCGTTTTGTCGAACATTTGTCATCCTGCTCAGAAGTACACTCGTTTCATCACAAACTTTATCCTGATCTCTTGTTTTTGCCGAATTTTTTTTAACCCTCTCATTTACATGTGCGACCCCGTTTGACCACTATCGTAAGAAAGAACAAGACTGCAAGCTTCATTTTGTTATAATGTCAACTCATATAACCTATCAAGAAAGTTACGACTCTAGCTTAGACTGAAAATAATTCATAACTTTCCCGCATTTATTGCGTATTCTTTAGGATCCCTTGATAAACAAAGAATCACGGTTCGTGGAAGAAGATCTATGTACAATGTATTGTCCTTAAATTGTTTTAAAGATAGTTATGTCTTAAATTGAATTTTCTGGTATGTCCTTCATTGGTAATAATGTACAAATATTTACGACAGACTATCAACTATTACTATTAAAGCAACAGTAGACACTTTATTGCTTTTAACCTTACTTTATAGTCTTCTAGGAAACATTAAAATCTGTCTACAGGATCATAATAAAAAAATATTATATACTTAAGTAGTTTTAAAATGTGTTTAAATAAAAAGTAAAAGAATTTTATACATTTCGGTTACTTCTTGAAATACATCAGTGCTAAAAATTGAACAAGCAGTCAAGTTATATTTTAGCTCATGGGTATATGAAATTTTGAAGCCAAGTTTGTGAATTTTTGGTAACATTTAGACAAATACTTTTTTACAAGTTGTTTTTGTGTAGCTGTACAAATTAAATGATGGCGTACATACCGAGAATGGAATGACTTACCATGGAATATTAAACAAACGTCAAAATCTTAGTAACAACCTCCCACTACAGTTAAAATTGAAAAGAGTCTATGACAAATCATTCAATTTTTCAAATTGTTCGCCTGATAAAAGTAAAAAGTATAAATAGTATTTCTAGGTCGCTCAAGGGGCAGTACTGGCTATGCCAGCATTTGAATAAATACTCACTGCTCATATCCAGCCAGTAAGAAGCAACACTATTTTCTAGAGATTCATCACTGATGTCACGCCCAAGAAATATTCGCTCAGCAGTGCACTCAGAAAAATTGCTGGCCAAATATAGTGTTGCGATTGCATTCCCCTTTTCCACTGCGCGGAATGCTTCTTCCTTAGTGTCGTAAAATTTCTAAAAAAAACAAGAAATGCAGTTAATAATTAATGTTACAAACTTTTATAATGTTACTAACTCAAATATTATAGATTCATTCCTTAGAGATGTCCTGTATCTGAGTGATCAACGCTCTCGGGAGTTCGTCTGCGATACTTACGTTCCCTCTCACCCATCCGATCCTGAGTAGATGGCATAGCAAGAGCAATTAGTTAACGAGTAGTTCTTTCCTAGCCCCATATTTCTATCCTTATCTCCGAATAAGGGAAGCTAGGCGAATGAACAGCAACCGATTTGGAAAAAAAACATTGTCATAATTATTGCTTATCCCTTGTACCTTTCTGAATATTTACCAACTTTTGCAGTTAATTCCCTGACAAGACAAGTTTTAAAATGTAGACTTTCAAAAAATATTGTAGGGCTAAAAAATAGAATGAAGTTGAGATTGTCTTTTCATTATATTTATGTACATACCTTCTTTATTATATTTTCATCCAGCGACTTGATGTATCGACAGCTTAATTTTTCAAATGAGCAAGTGTAATCTTCTTCGTTGTATATGGCAGTGGGTGCTGTATAATTGAGGCAGTCGCTCCAAAGTGGAACTTCATCGTTGACGATACCCAAGTGAAGCTCTCGAGGGTCGTGGCCGACAGACATATAGAATGCCAGCAGTTGGATGAAAGGGAATGTGGCTGAGAATATCAGTCCTCTGAAATATTAAATTATGTTAATGTTTGTGATTTGAAGTCATCTGTATCCTGTAGGATGACTTTCTTTTTTTGTATTAATAAAAATATTATTAATAGAATACCTTACCCAGGATGCCTACAGAACTGTTCGAGATTTTTTAAGAAAAGCGCCTTATATTTATAAGATTTAGGTGTGCTAGTTTTTCTATTATTATTTGTTGCATCTGTAGTGAGGACCTGCAAAAAAAAAACAACTTCATTTGGTACATATTACTGTCATCTGCAATATCAAGGGATTTAAAGGTAAGAGTAATGCTGAAGCTTTAACGACAGTGACACCTAAAAGAAATGAATACAATTTATTTAATAATCTACAGTCTACACACACTTCGTATAAGCAATTGATTAAATCTAGCTGGCTAGAATTTTGAAAATCTCTGTCAGTTCTTTAACAATAATTGCAATGATTATATTCTATTTGGCTATATATCGGTGGTGCGATATTTTTTTTCAATAAATAATTTCTTCTCAACAAAAACTCCATATTTTATGTTATCATCACATAATTTCTATTTTTTGCTTTCATCATCCATTTCTATCTAAAGAATTGTCGAGAGAATAATTGTCAAACTGAACCTTGTTAAATTTAAAAATAGGAAATGACGTATTTTTCCAGATATTTTTTTTTAAATAAAATATTGTGTTATTCTCGGAAGAAATCACTTTGTAAGGGGCCACGTCGTCGTCGGTTTAGATACGTCTTTTCAGCTTAAGACAAATAATAATATAAACATCATCTCACATATAATAATATATACATCTTCAAAAAACCTAGTGCGCGCGTTCTTGTGTCCTGGACGACAAGATATGATTAAAGTAGAATAGAGAAGTCTGTACTTACGTCCGTACTGCCACAATGCATTTTACTAAAGTCATCTTTGGAGTTGTAGTGATTTTCATTTGTGTCGCTTTCTGGTTTGTCAATAACAATTTCGTCTGCTTGAGCATCGGCTGAAACAATGAAGAAAAGGTATATTTTATCAATGCTCAATATTTTTAAATTTTCTAAATGAATTATCTATCAATTACTTTTTTTTAAGAATGCATTGCGTTTCAAAAAAATAAAACACAATTTGTTATGCACTACTTCATAATTTAATTAGAAAATGTGTCGAAACGTCATGTAATGCATTAAAACCATTTTGAGATTTGCCCACCTCAACAAGAATTTCAATTACCACTTGGAGTGAATCGATGAAAGGATAACTGGTAAAGTTAATCATCTGCTCGGACATTTACTCGGCTAATAATACCGTTAAATTTTAACTCCATGCCCATAAAGATATATATATGTTTCTATGTTATCCATGATGGTGCGCACATGCACATATATACCAAGTGCAGTGGACTCGCCGATAAGTGCATCGGGTTCAAGGATGAAAACACCGATTCTAATTTAAACTGTTGCTACAGTAGAGGTAGGCATGGACCGGTTACGCACAGGGGCGCACACAGGATTTGTTTTTAGGGGCGGTCCAGTCAACATTTTTTTAAAATTTAGGGTCTATTTTTTGTGATAAGAAAAATAAATACGCATTTACTAAGAAGTTTTATTCTACATATTTAAAACATAGGGGAAAAAACCATAACTAAGTATGAGTTATAGGTACGCTGCAGCCTGAAATTTCGAACAAAACTTATGGGAAAAAGAAAAACAAGTTTCGCCAAAATTTTTTTCAGTGTTTTCTTCGAATTGAACAAATCGATACCACATCATATCACATCTATTTACATTAAAGTTTCTTTTATATTTCCTATCATAAGTTCCACCTCTATTTAAGATACCGATCTATTTAAGACCTACTAGACCGCCCCCCTATGTGCGCCCCTTGGTATTTATGGGAGCGGAGTATTTTGAAATGATAAGGATAAGTATTACAATACATGTAAAGCTGAAAAGGAAGATGAAAAACTAAATATGTATTACAATTGCGTATAAACAGGCGTGCTCCAGGCTACGACTATCTCACAATAAAATAAACCGCAGATACGACTGCCAGATATATCGACTACAGATGACTGGGCGACATACAAATGAACGACAAATTATTTATTTTTAAGGTGCTAACTGTTAATTCTTGGTGAAAAGACATTATATATCTCGGAACGGTTTGGCTCATTGCGAGCATTATTAACTGATGACACTACATTTTTATACCGAATATTGTCTCATTTAAAGTCGAATCGACCACAAGGATCCGAATTGCTAGTAATGTATGGGTATTATTTAACTTTTATTCTATTTTAATAATATTTTTAATTTTCTTTCCTTGTTTATTATCCCTTGTTTCAAAATCCAGTGTATGTATCAGTATGGATGCCATGATCCTAAATCGTAGAGTCGGACCTTAGAGTTGGAGTGCAAAGTTAAATGGCATGTACTACAGTTTAGCGCTACTAGTGCACATTGAAACATTTCCAAAATTAACTACAAACTTAACTCACGTAAACATAAAATACCTAAGTAAGTAAGTCTGCAGAAATATAATTCTAGTGTACATTAACCTCGTCGTGTTTATAACAAGTCAAGATTAATGAAAAATTTCGCGAAAATCTGATAAATAGCTGATTGATTTACCTTAAGTTTTATTTGTTATAGACATAGATAATAAAAAAAGATTTGTCAACATATTTGTTTTTATGTATTTATTTTGAGTGCTATATCAACAGTATTCTTAATCATTATTTGTTCTTAATAATAATATACCTACATTAAGTTTACATAAGTGGGATTATTCTTAGGAATTATTTTTGTTAGATTTGAGGTTAATGGTCATAAACACATGGACTTACTTTAACTATACAAAAGGCGCATGTGATTATTGAGATAAAAAAAATGTTTCATTGAAATTACTTCCAAATTAACATAAAATTATTTAGGCTTGAGGGGTTTCCTACACGATTTTCATCAAAATCATTCTCGGACATCCAACATCTTGTAGAAAAAATATTTACTCCGTAATTTCATTTAAAAAGTAAAATTAACTAATGATGCTTGACAAAACCGTTTTACGGCCAGTTAATACTTTAGAAGTTATAATTATAATTACTCTAAATTTCACGTCTCTGAAAAAGATTATTTTAATAAATTGAAAATAGAGACTTTTCTAGTCATTTCAAATGCACCAAAAGATATCCTTTTTCACTATTGTCAATTTTTATTTAATTGATATATTTTATCTATGGTATTTGATTATGTTTTTATTTGAGCGTTTTTTTAAGCAAACTCCTAAAAATATAACGGTTACGTGCTTAATAAATGTTTTCCTCGGAGTTTCCTAGAAAAAAAACGTAAATCTTAATATATTCCCATTACGCTTATAATTATAACGACTTACCGGATGGTTGTATCATGTACATGTTTAAATTTATATATAAGTGGTGTTGCGTTTTAATTGCAATACATAAGAGGATCGCTATAAATCACGAAATAGTTTCCATATCTTTTTTATAAATGTTCAATTCAAAATGGAAAGATTTCTCGTCAAAAAGTGTTTTTTTTAGAAATATTTATCCAGCAAATTTATACGCATGGTGAAAATTAACGTATATCTGCAAATAACTGTACTGAAACTGAGTAAATATTCACACTGTAAACTAGATTTAAAAGTAGCTGGGACATAATGCCACGCACGGCTGAATGAGGGGACTGTTTAGAAGGCTCAAACTCTCCCTCAATGGTTGATGATTTTAAGTGGTAAAAATCTAAATTTACGGTGCAGTAATCCAACAATTCTTTCACACATTTCGATTGATTCAACGGTTTATATGTGGTAATTCGTTTTTAGTATAAAATTAAATTTGATAATTTAGTTGTTACACTTAATTAGGTGTGGCGCAAAAAGAAGAATAATAAAATAATCAATTTTAATTTTATTTAGCTTTTTACAATAATAAATATATTTAAAAATTTCTAAATAAGTATAAATGAATATGCATATAATATATAAGGTATTACGTTTATATTTTAGTATTTAGTTCATACATACAGTGAAACATTGACCGATTGCAGCAAAAAAATAATCTTTCCATGATTTTTAGGTGAAAATTCACCGTGCACCACTTGACCGCTTTCTAAGCTAACTTTTTACAAAAACAAAACAAATACGTAACTGCCTATCTCTAGGCGCATAATTTACAAATGATGACATGACCTAGAAATCAAATGCTATGACTCAATTTTGGAAAAAAACGCGAAAATTACTTCGCTGTGGATTGCAATCATTTTTCCAATAAATATTAGCGTTTTCCCAATATTTCAAATAACTCATACCTCGTAATATTTGATGAGACATTGAATGTATTTAAAAATTCTTCCGTAAATTTACTTAAATGTTGAATTGCCGTTTATTAACCAAGTGAAGTATTTATTATTTAACATAGATTAAATTTAATATATTCGACAAACAAGGTAATAGAAAACTCCGTATTAAGGAAGGAAAAGTATACATTAGATAGAGAAATAATCCTATTAATAAATAATCCTTCACTTTCTTAAAATGGAGGTTGAGCAACTGTATGTTGAAAAACATTGGAAATATATGTTGAGAATGTGAGCAATGGCTAGAAAGAAGTAACGAAAGTATTTTGTGGGAATCGTGAATTGCAATGGACTATTTGAAATACCCAGAGTTCGCGTTTGAAAAAAATAGGTATACTTGAAAGGAAATACGATTTGGAATAAGATATTTAGCATTTATTATAAATGCAAAAAATAAACAAAACTTTTTTTGACATTTCATTCCACTGCATTGAATACATTATATATATATAATATTATGATTGTTCAGTGCGATTCTTTTATAATACAGTTGATTTGACAAGATTCGCAAGCTACCTATGTCAAATTATAGCTCGATTGAATTGACTTGGTAGAATCCCATTATAATAGAATAAAATAACAAAGTATTTAGTTCTACAAATTTTTTATCAGGTAGTTGATAGCTATTTCGGCTTTAGGCCATCGTCAGAACTATCGTCAGTATCTACATCGCCATAGCTTTAGTAATAATGAATCGTATTTTTTAATAAACGCGATACGTTATTACTCATACGTATAAATACTCCAATGATGGACCAATTGCGCTACTACTTAGTTTCCTATATGTCATAATAGGGTGCTTGTTCCTAAAGTCAGCCGTCGTCAGTAGGCGGAAGTCTTTTGAGCTTAAAACTTAAATAATAGTGGATATATTTAAAAAAAAAAGATTTTTTAAAATTCGTGTAGGTAGTCTTGCCACTTGCCAATGTATATCTGCACTATACTGACCTATATGGTGCAATAAGCAATTAAAGTAAATTTTTACTTCGCAAGTTTCGACAAATTCAAGTTGTTCATGTCATGCTTTGCATCATTATGTTTTTTATTGTTCTGTCTACTATCAGTAGATTATTTCGCGATATTCATGAAGTTTCATAGTGATGGCCGAACACTGGGAAACGAAAGGCCGACCATTGGATTTTGGGAGCCGACCACTGGGACAATTGGCATTTTTTTGTAAACTTCTTTGGTACAATATCAACAATTTTGTTTTAAGTTGGTCACTTTATTTAATGGAATAACAGCGAAAAAATATACATTTATCATTCATTGACTCAAAATCCCTTTTGAAAGTACACCTATCGCTTAACTGGCTGAGTACTGGCGAAACGACCCAAATTATAATTACTATATATGTACGTACAAAAAAATTGTTATGAATACTCTAATTGCACAATGAGAGAGTTCCACTGACATCAGAACATGAGTAACCGTCAATTGTTTTTAATCGAGTGAAATATTGTCAAATATTGAATAACAGTTAAGTTTGTATAAAAACAAACACGCTGTTTAAATTTATCTGTATCTTTATGAGTAGCAGCTCAATCGACGGATATAATTTAATCTATTATTGTCAATTCAACTGACAATAATAGTTGAACGCTTTGCAGTTTCTCAAAAACTAAATTTAATAAAAAGAATTTTGAAAATGGAACGAATTCGTTGCATAATTAGACTAGAAAGAATTATAAATATAGTCTGAATTATATTTTGGTGTACTTAAAGCCGAGAAAATAATCATTCAACTGTGCATCTTTGATTGGGGTCAGCGATAAGTATTTGATCAGAAGATTGTAAAGTCATATTGTTGCCGCAATAATCGTACCAGTGAATTTAATACGCGTCGTTTTAATTCGATACACTAAAAATAAAACCTGATTTAAAAAGCTAGGGTCGTGAATTAATAGCATTTTTATATCACATTTTTATTGTGTAATAACTGATAAATCAAATCAGCAAACTTGTTTGTAAATTGAGAACATTCCTTTATAATATTCCATTTGCTGAATTACAATACAAATGTGACGGATGTGAAATGCAATATAGGCTTACTTCTGTTCAACACATCCAAAAAAATCATTAAAAGTGGGTATTCCTTTTATAAAATTGAAGATTCATAAAATCATATAATTTGTAAATATTAAATTAAAGGTATAAAATATATTTAAAAATGTTGATGGAATGGTAAATTGGTGTATTAAGACAGACACGGTCGTGTTGGTAATAACCATAAATATAGGTAAGGATTGCATTAAAAATATACAAAAATGATAAAAAAGTCGGTACGATGAAAATATCTCGCAAAGTGCCTTCTACAATAACTATAGTGCTTAATTTAACTGGAAAGAAACTAATGTCATTATTTCGTAAAATCCCTGCCAGTCTTCTCATATCATGGTTTTGTGTGGTATTCACAACTCGATTGAAATATTAATGTGTATTAATGTCATAGGGTAAATGCAAGCATGATATAAGCAAAAAATAACAAACAGTTCTCGTCGAATAAATTATATTCTGACAAGCTACATTACGAGTCCACATGCTCCACGTCGGGAGCGAATATGGTAGAAATTATAGCAGTGTCTAAGTCCTTAAAGAATTTGTTGAAGAACTCAATAAATTGCTGTTTTTTACCCTATTGTGCACTTTTAATGTGTTGCCTGTCAATTCTTGGAAAGGCATTATATTTTTAAAATAAAACACAATTTGTTTGCACCACTTCCACTGATAAAAACACGATCATAACAGGGCTATTTATATAAAATTTAATGTGAAAATTTAACAATTACAAGGGTGTAATATATATACGGTTAGTTCATGAACTAAGACAAGAATTTACAGGAAATCAAACAACGTATATATAAACGAAATTAAATAGTTTACAATTAAAATGTTAAAGACCTCTACAAATTAATAAATACTAAAGTTATATTACAAATTCGTTAACTGAGCAAAATTTTAATGAGTTTAACTAATGCGTAAATAAGCAAAATAGCAGATTGGGAAATTTTTAATGCTCGTGATGAGCAAAACCAGTCCAGATCATTATGCACATGTGGAAGTAGTACAAACATATTGGGTTTTATTTTTAAAATACCCTACGGAATTCCACCACGTTAATGCCAGTCGAATCAATGCGTAAATGGCCATTTCACAGTTAGACGAAATCATCGTAGCGTTACTATTCTGCCACGGCAATTGTATATATTATATAAAAAGAACATTATTTTTTTTTCAATAACGGAACTGCATTTGACGCGTGTAGAAAGTAAAAATTTTCGTAACCATGTAATTTTTTAAATTGATCTAATTTATATGATTGTGATGACCCTGTTACATAAATCAACATATTGTATGTTTTGAAAGGTATTCGTTGAAATTTATTGAACACTACCCAGTCCACTAAGCATAACCTCAAATGCCGGTAAATGATAATACAAGTTATGCTTAAACCAAATATTATATAACATTTATGGCTGATCTATGATATTAATCGAAATACATACATTCAGACATATTTAAAATATTTTTTTTTTGCTGGAAAACGAAGTATCTGTCAGTGCAGATTAAATAATTTTGAAGACTTGTCAGGTATTTATATAGATTTTTTTATCGCAAACATTGAACACAGGATTAAAATAATTAAGATGCACAATGTTTATATTTGCTTAAACTGGCTCAAGGTATGTTTTCGGAAGTTTGTAGAAGGCGAAATAATATCCTTATATGTATAACAGCCATATCGTTTTTAATGGTTTCATCGGATGTATTTTGATATCATAATTTTGATTTGAATGATAATAAAAAGACCATGAATTTGGTTTCTTAAGTTAAAATTTAAAGTAAATATAATATATGACTACCTTTAGAATGCAATCTGCCTACATAGGAAGTAAAAAACAGCAAATTTCATACTCTAATTTCATAAGCAATAAAACATAAAATGCGATTTCAATTACAACTTTTTTTATTTTATGTAATTTTATTGATTGATTTGGTTTACTATTGCATCGAGATAATCATTTTTTAAACATCTGTGATAAATAGAAAAAGCCTGAGTAACGAAATATAAACTATAACTATTTAACCCTTCGCAATTTCTTTTTTACAGAATTATATTGATAACTTAAATAAATCAAACAATATTTGTTTGTAAAATAAAATTCGAAAAAGTGAAATTACAGTTTGTTTGTCATTGCTTAGATTATGCATTTTGTTCATTTGATTATGATAGCAGTATAATTTTAATAAATGTTTAATTATTATGCCAGCTTAAAGCTGTAATAAAATAAGCAATAAATAATAAAATTTGGGTACTTTTATTGCTGGTTACCCATACTGGTAATGCGTTAAGAAATCAGTTATATTTTTTTTCAGTTGGACATGAGATTGTTAATCATTTAATTATATGCTTACTTTACGAGTACATGTTGAATAGTTTTAGCCTATTTTGTATCAAATCGTCGATATAAAATATATTATAAGTTGCATGTCGAATTCAACTGTCAAGGATAACAACATTTCGCTATTCCTTGCAAAATTGTAATACCAGTTGGTGATAGGGCTGTGAAATCGGTGTCATAGATCAACAGTGTTTTAGGCGGGTTAGAATCGTCAAAAATCGACCGATTCCGTCATATTGTTTACAACTTTTCGCCTTAATTAGTCAGTAAACGCTGGTAAAAAATGACTTTATACGTTAAACACGCATTTTCGCGCTAGTTAGTGAAATTACTACAGCTATCAACATAGCCATAGGATACTGGGTAGAAAAATATTTCGGAGTCGAAATGTAAGGAATAATTAAAGTCAGTTGGTTTTTAAACGAATCCATAGCCATGGTAACTCGGTCCGTGGTATTGAAAGCAGGTGTAGTCTGAGTCGATAAATTCTAATAATTATATGTGCTTATATTTTTGAATAGCATCTGCGAACTTACTTCAAACAGTCTTCTCTACTTCTCGTGACGTGATGTGACCAAAACTAGTTTTTGTCTAAGTGTTTGCGCTATTTTGTAAAACTCCCACTAAATGGAAATAAAATCATAAAACTATCATTACAGTATCTCAGCGGTTCCCAAGCGTTTTAAGCGGTAATACCACTTTGAGCATGGCAGATTTGTCAAAGTTATAATGCTCTTATATTTTTGACGGATTCGGCGGTAATGTTGCGAAAATTCCACTTTTTTCGTAAGCCATGCGTGAAAATTCTCTAGCCAAGAATCTCTTCTTCCCACTTTCTTCTTATACTTAACCTTAAATGAGCAATTCTAGCAATTTCTTAATGATAAATTATTATAGAAGAACATATCTCATTTATAGTAGTATGTGGTCCATGTTTAAAAATAAATTCTTTAGAAAAACACAATGAATCTTTAGATGTTTCAATAAAGCTCTCGTGTGGTATAATAACCTCTAAAACTCCATTCTGAGACGTTAAACGTTTCAGTTGGTTGGCTAGTTATATAAAAATCTATTGGCAGCTATGGTCCATGATATATTCAAGCATTTTTTATGGATGAGTAGATCATCCATGAACTATTATTTTATGGATTTATAATATTTAAGATCCATTGGATACTGATAATAGTGAGGCTAGTGATGACGATGATAGATGTAGAAAACAATGATAATAATAAAAAAATGCTTA
This sequence comes from Himalopsyche phryganea, assembly GCA_022494535.1. NCBI lineage: Eukaryota > Metazoa > Arthropoda > Insecta > Trichoptera > Rhyacophilidae > Himalopsyche > Himalopsyche phryganea. The sequence continues at coordinate 1,933,609 of JAGVSL010000062.1, forward strand.
ATAAAATGGCTGTATTTGTTTTCGCGATTTAATATGGTCGGTCTCTGTGGCCTAGTGGTAAGAGCCTTGGCCCAGCAATCAGGTGGGCCCTGGTTCAATTCCCATCAAGGTCAATATCAAACTTAAGATTTTTTCAATTTAAATTTGTGATCTTGGACATAAAGTGACTTATTGAAATTCTAATTGAGTTTATTTCATATTATTTACCAATTTTCTAAATATTTGGCGCATTGGCTGCCAGCTGTAATGCCTCATTTTTTAAAAATTTAATAATAATGAATATTAAAAAATATGATTAAGATTCGTCTGCTGTGCTAATGAGCACGCTTAAGTTCATATTTTAAAAAACAATTCTTAATTTATCTAATAAATCAAAGAGGTCCCTGTTAAATAAAGGTTTACGTGACAGGTGTTTTTATTGGACAGTTGTGGATTCTGCGTTAGGTAACGTGGCTTGCACATATATTTTTTTTATTATTTTTATGATAACGCAATCTAAACGCCGTTACGAGTCTCTGTTATTAACCTAATAGGTACGAGCTTAATCCAGATAAATATTACATATTTTAATTAAAAAATGTGCTGCATACCGGATACTTATTTTTCATATATAGCAATACTGATTTGAAAAATAATCTAAGATCTTAGTCTATTTTTTAACCATGCAACATTAAATTCACTGGTATTTCAAAAATGAGTATTTCCTAGATAACTACTGATTAGTAAATCGCTCTCATTTAACAGTTATTACAGTGGTGTTGATTATATAATAATAATTATGTATGTGCACTACATCGTGATGTAAGAAAATTTTACTCATAAAATGTTTTTTTCTATTTCTAGTAATTAGCAAAAAATAATGACCGTGACATAAAAATTATTTATTTAATGAAAAAATTAAGATTTACCGCTCCGTAGTCGAGTGGTATACCACTCTTAGGCTTTCGCCATATTCGATCAAAATTTTTGTACATTTGTTTTTAAATTGATTTATGGGTTTCTATCCAAATGCATGAATATCTGTGATGTTTTCATATTTTCTCTCCGTGACTTCCGTACAACCTTCCAGTCTCATCATTCTTGAAAATCCTTCTTGTGGAGCTGAAAAGCTAACCACTTGTAGTATCGTAACCACGAGGGATTCTGTTTAGATATAACCTGAGAAATAATTTCCTAACCACATCGTTCTCTCCTTACCCTATCCGAAGAGTTTGAGCGACTGACAACCGGGTCTCGCCAAGCAACATCAGTGACGATATTCTATTAGGAGTACATATGCTCTACAATGAGAGTGGACATAGCTAAAAATGGAAATATACAGTTAAGGAAACCAGAGATGTTTTTATGTTAACCAACTTCTATAGGTAATTGATTTATAATACGCACTTGTATTATTGTTATTTAAAAAAGGCACAATACAACTTCTGTTGTATTGTGTACATGAATGATGATTTATTATGAAAACTTAATGGATCAAGATAATTGCGATACTCTGTCTTGTATAATAATATAATGTTTATAGTTCTCTTTATATAATGCATTAAAATAATATTAAATCACCCAATTGACGTGTTAATTGAATTGAACATAAAAGATATCATTTTCATTGAAAACTTTACTAGCAGGTACGAATATTTACATGATTTAAAGACATCTACATGATTTGAACTTTTATAACTAGGACGAAATAAATAATAAAACTCAATATCTTTAATTGCAGTTACACACAATAAATTAATAACACTGACATAATCAACTCAATAGATTAAACATTTTATTGTTAAATTTATTATTACCATTAGAGTTTCATTGAAATATTTTTACATACTCTTTGTGACATTGCAAGTTGCAAGATTTTATTATGATAAATGTCATGTTTATATAATAGTTTCGCATTAATATAAATGAGAAATTACGTTGCAAAAAGACAATATCTTCAATGAAATTTACCAGTAAATATGCTTTTCGCAAGAAACTAGTTAGAAATTCAACTTTGTATAGCCGTAAAATGTAGTCAAACATCTGAACGTTTTTTGGGCATTTACGAAGTTATCAAAATATGTAAAGTGCAATGTTTGTAGGGAAGAGCGGGGGCTAAATTGTAGTGCGTTCAAATTTTACAGAGATTTTTAAAACAGACAATTTTTAGTTTTGGAGCATTAAAACACTTTCACCTACAAAAGTGTACCTAGTTCCAAATTCCAAGAGGTTACTGATCGTTCGTTAAAAGATTGTTGCTGTGTCTGTACTATGTTATAGGTCTTATAGAGTATATGATATCGCACAAAGAGTGCGTTACCGTTTTGCTAGTAGGGTAAATGTACTGATAGTTGACCATTTACCAGTAGTTCAGGCAAGTGAAACCATCTTTTGTCGGATTGAGGAACTAACACATCAACACATATATCATTGGGGTGTCATAGCGGCCATTTGAAAACAATGCCTTATGCAGTAAGTATTTTATTTTGAATTTCTTAAGAGATTTGTTAAGAATATCAGTGAATGTAAGGTGGTCTTACAAGAAGCTCTGAGGCAACTCTGATGAAAGGTTGTCATGAAAGCGTCTGATTAGACATGGTCAACTACTGAAAAAAAGTGGTCAGTAGTAACTGGAACTTTCAATTTTTTAGATGGTCAACTACTGAAAAATAACATTTTTTGTGACACAACCTTTCCTAATTTTTGTCTTATCATATTAATTAAGACATTTGATCCATTATGAATACATTTGCTTTATCATCATTCTGTCTACTGCTAAACGTCAATCGTTATTTTTGATGATTTTTTCTCTCAAGCGGTCAACTACTGATACGTTTACCTTATTGTTATTTAATTAGTTTTCAGGTTTTTTTGATATCTCCTCATTCTTTTCTTAATTGCTGTCAACAGATCGAATACGTATATTTAATTTAAAAAAAATATTACGAAATCTTCTAAGTATTAATCTAAAATGCAAAGATGATTTGCCTCATAATCAGACGGATAATTATAATATTAAAGTAACAGTAACTGCATACAAAACTTCTCGATTTTTTTTTTCAAAAAGCATTTTAAATGTTTTGTAGGAAACAATATGTTAATAGACAATAGCTAAACAGATGTACAACAACCAAATTTAATGATTACGCTTTTTTTTGTTTTAATATAATTTGTCAGCTGTTTAAGTGAGCGTAAATAGAGCTAGTTACATAGGCAAACATAGTTGCGAAAAATATGACTACAGTACTATATCTAACTCATTTAATGCATTCAGAAAAGGCATTCGATCCAACAACTTATTGAACCAATCAGTCACGCCGACTATAAGACCAACTCATTTTCTTTCTTCTTCTTGTTCGAATAATAGGACAGACTAACAGGCCGGAAATCGCTATACGGAGAAAGAGTACGATATTAACTCATCAAAGTTTCACCTTTAATTGGATAAATTGGTATCTTACATATATTATGGTCAGTTGTTCCTGAGACCAATTTAGATTAGAAGGGAATAATTTAGATACGCGTCAATTTGTTACGCCACTGTATACAGTAGTATAATACTAACGGATGGGAAGCAGTGGCGATAGGAGTAGTGTAAGCAGGTAGGTAATTACAATCAATACCTGCATAGCATATAATTGCAATCATTCACGCAGTCTGGTAACACTTAAATGAGCGAAACACGCGTCTTCGTAAAATAATATTGCATTTACAATTCAATCAATTTTAATTTTATATTGCTGCGTAAATTATGAGAATGTTGTAAACAAACCATTTATCAAGATAATAATCAGCTGAAATGGTTTGTAGTAGGGCTTGCAATCCCTGGCTTGATATTCAGATAATCCCGGGATTTCGGAATTCACTGTAAATGCTAAAAGTAATTTATATATCAAATTAAAATTAATTAACTACATCACGTACCTCGGTTTGTTCACATACATGGATTTTTTATAATACCTACATAATTAATATAAATTTATTGTAGTCCTTTCCCTCTTTCTCATATTTCGTGACAGCCGTTCTTAACCAATTTGAAATGGAGGACAATACAATTTAAAGTCAAATTGAAGGACATGTCGTCTTTTTGGATGCCATTTGGTAAAACATACCATAATAATGCAATAAATAAAATAAAATGCAATATTTTTTAAATATTTTTCTCTGTTTTTATAAATGATTTTCTGATTTTCAATCCACAAAAAAAAACATTTCAATGCCCAAAAAATATATAATCATATATAAATTCCAATAGAAGCAATAATGGACACAAATTAAGTTTTAAAAGTATAATTCAAAACAAGAAATTACTTTAAGACATCGACTGAGGTTGCTTGATGGAATTTCAATATCAAATTTGAATTGTTGAGATTATGTACATTTTCCATGTTTTGTCACTAACGACCCGGGTTTCGCCTTTCGGCATCTTCAGGCATTCGAGTACACGAATGGACTCGTTGACAAAATACATGGAAGTATACAAAATCTCAACAATTAAAATTGAAAATTCAAACATGGAATTACACTTAATGACTAATGAAATCCCGGGATCGTAAAAAGTGTCCGAGATTGGATGCCCTAGTTTTTAGCTTATAATAATTGTATGTCATTGGCCGGTTCAAGAACAGCAGGAGAAAATACCGATGAAAGTGAGAGTAAAATGACTGCGTACGAAAGAAATCGAATCGCACACACGAAAAGTGGCTCACGAAGGTGTAATGTGGACTTTATGTGTGTCACGCGGAAACGTGTTTCTAGTCTTTGAACCGCACCTCTATAAAATCACGATTTATTACGATCATGGATACTTACACTATCAAATAATGGCATAATATTGTATTATCAAATTTGTGTAATATGCCATATACATGTGTCAAAACAATATAATATCTCAATTTTACTGCTGAGCATTATGAATATTATTCAGTTTATTTATAAAAGTAAAATACTTTTTGTGCAATAATGCACACATTTTTTCATGATTGGGACTGGTTTAAAATGCAATGCCTTTCCATTAAGAATTGACAATTAGCATCTTAAAAGTGGTCTCTAAATTATGGCCCGTGAGAACCACCAATACAGCCCGCGGTAGTCCACCCCCGCACCCTGCGCCGTAGATATCTCACTCTAGTCGCAATACGAACATTTTCGCGTAATTCAAAACTACTAGGTATGATGAGTTAACTAGATTTTGGCCCTTGGGACGTAGTGGAGGAGTCAGTGTAGCCCTTAAGTGAAAATGTTTGGAGACGCCTGTTCTATATTATTAATTATTCGCAAATTTTTTGATGGCCTCAAATAAACGTAAACATTGTAGAGAACGTTTTTTTTTCTTAAATTATTCCACAATTTTGTAGTGAGATCCGGACAGGTTTCTACACCTGTTTTTATCATTAATCACTTTTAAAGTGTTAACTACCAATTATTATCATGTTGTAAAACAGTTGAGCTAGAACTGCACAGTGTTGTATTTTATTGATGCAATTTTTTTTTGAAAACCTTTCCGTCTAGTGATTTAACAGCATTTAAAAACTTTGTTGAGGACATCATAAGTACCAGCACACAGGATCTAGAACATTGTAATCCAAGAATCGATATTTTAAATGAAACTTTCCAGACCTGGGTTCGTTGTTGTCGCAAAAAAGATTTTTTGAGGTGCTATTCATACTTTTAATTTTATCGCTACTTTTTGTATTGTTAATAATTATTTTTGAAAAGATTTGTTCACAAAAATATGCGTGCTATCAAAAGGTGAAGACATAAACATAATATTCGATTTGTAAATTTGGAGGTAGCGCAGATATATCGACTGAAAATGGACACCGAAAATACAACAAATTATTGGTGAGTTTTCTGACAATCTTTTAACTTAGTATGAATTTCCTGTATTTAATTGATAATCAAGGCTGCATATCAATCACTCTTTGATGAATTATATTTACTCAACGTGCTTAAGCATCATGTGATCGAGTTATGAAAAAATCGCAAAATGACGTTAAAATATACTTTGCGCTGCTATTCGGACATTCCAGATGTAGATTGTCGGTGACCAAGGTCGCAATAAAAATAATCATCATTGAAAGATTAAAATTGTGAGCATACTTTTAGTTTATCAAAGTTTCAGTATTCGTTTCGAGCTCAATTTTCTAATGACGAATCTCTACGCAACTGTTTATTACATTCGTCTTAATAATCTTAGAGGCTTAGGTATATAAAATACATTTTTAAGGTCTTAACTAACAATTTTTAAAGCATTATATGGCAAAAAATAAAACACAAACAAATGCTCATTCGTAAGAAGGGACATTTAAGTACATACAATTAAATATTTCGTGACATATGACTTTGAATTTGCGTGCTGTGATTTCACAATTGGGAATTTATGTTCAATTATTATTTAAATATTATGTTATCTACACTCAATAAGTACTCGACGTGTCAGGTAATTAAAATCAAATGAAATAGCCTGACAGTTGATATCGACACTCAAATTACTATCAGATCTATGCTTGCTAGTTTTGCCATATTTAACAATTCAATTGGAAACTTCTGAATATAAAGATTGGTCCAAATAATCCTTTACGCTTTGATTATTTTGTTTTCAAGACAAGTGGCAATATAGGTACATTTAAAATTAAACTGATATAACACTAAAATAAAGTGTGCATTTTCTATAAACTTAATTGATATGTCGCATTTTGGTTGTAATCTTAAAAAAGTAATATTATATTTCTTCTGAAGAGCAGCATGTTGTTAAATTTGGACTATTGAACATTTTGTCTTTCAGTTTATGTTGCGATACTGCGTACATTGGTTTTCACAAGATATAATAAATTATTTGAATTACCTACATTCTAAAAATATTTGAAGCAATATCGTTGCTTGACATTAAAAGAGTTTACGAATATGAAGTAACTATGTAACAAAGTTTTTTCAATACTGATAGGGCACATATTCTTTGTTTTCAATAGTATCGTGGATAAATAATTCTATCTGTAATTTAAGATATAATTTAAGTATAATTTAAGACATCGACTGAGGGTGCTTGATGGAATTTCAATATCAAATTTGGATTATTGAGATTTTGTACACTTCCATGTATTTTGTCACTAACGACCCGGGTTTCGCCTTTCGGCATCTTCAGGCATTCGAGCACACGAATGGACTCAAACTGAGTTTACAAAATCTCAATAATCCAAATCCAAATTTAATTCTATCTGTGTTGGTATATGCAATCGGTATAGAAGATTTCTTGGGTTAATAAGAAGGTTGTCAAAAATAAGGAGGTTTTTATCACCAAAACTATAAGTTACTATCAAGCGGAGAAAAGCTGTATACTTTAGCAACTTTTACGACTCAAAAATAAATAGTGGACACTAAAAGTGTCGGTAGAGAGAGATTCTCTTAACTGCGTAATTATCGAAGGTGGTTTGTTTTTATCTATGTAAGAATCACCAACTTTCGATAAAAAGCGGGATTAAGATAAGAAAAATAAATTATGACATTAGATACAATTTCATAAGAGCTTCTTTCGCCAAGATGTGCCATGGACTATTATATTATTTCTATAAACTTACCGGCAGACTCTACGATGACCGGCTCCTCGAGTGTTCCATCAGACTTCGATTGTTTGATGGAGAGTATCAAGAAAGCATCTTCGAGCGTTTTACAGTTGAACCTTCTCATCAAAGCAAATGGTGCTTCTTCGGCAAGAAGTTCTCCACCTCTCATTAATCCTATCTGCCATTAAAATTATGGAAAATTCCAGTAAATTAAAAAAATATATTGAACATAAGAGTGTTTATTTTAGTACACTTGCTGACACATGAATTAGATCATATCTCGTTTTATTATTCACACAAGCAAGGGAAGGATCTTTATTTAGTTTAAATGTTGAAATAGGAAACCTGGAACTTAAGCATATATTGAAGTCAAAAAATCTTTTAATTGGAATAATCTTTAGATAAATTAATAATATTGAAGCCCTTACTTTGTGCGCCTGTTTGGTTTCTTCTATATAATGCGTCGTTATAATTACAGCCACCCTTTCTTTCTCAGCCAAATGTACTAAGTAGTTCCAAATTCTGCCGGGAACAAAAAAAAAGTAAGTTAAATATTATAAACTAAAAAAATAAACTATCGATAAGTAATTATTGCCAAATATGAGTACAAATGTTGCTTGCCTCATCGCAATGTATAAATAGTTTACGTGTAAGTAAATTACAGTTATATTTAAATTGAAATACTATTGAGAATATTATACAAGTTATCGAAACCAGTTAAATATTGAACATTCACATATAAATGCAGATTTAGCCTATGCATAAATTTGATTATGAAGCGACGGTATTTATCTTATATATATAATAGCCCAGACCGTTCTGTAGGCTTTTTATTATTATCACATATCACATGTAGGTATGAAATTTTCTCATCGCCTAAGCGTCCGCGTCGTATATAAAATTAAATGTTATGCAATGCAATGCACACACACACACCTAACAATATACACAGCTCCAACGTGACGCAAATTCCGAGGCAAACAAACAAAAATAACAATCAGTTTGTCAGTATGGAAAGTATTTTTTTTTTTTTTTGATGGAGCGTTAAGTCCTAAGGCGCGTAAGTGTTATAGTTCTTTGAGTCTCCTTCATCTCTAATGTTATTTTTTTTCCACTTTTATCGTTGCAGATAGAAGGGCGTGATCGATGCAGAGCTAAGCAATCCACAATGAAGCCAATTCACGTGAGCACCGATTGCATTTATATAAATATACCTCCCCGCATACCACACCCACACAGATATACATACAAACGCATACACACATACACATATGCACATGCAATACGCAAGGAAGCATCCAGAGGAAAGTCATTTAGGTGGTGTTTATTCAATTTAAACAAAGAAAATTCCTGTTTACATCTATGGGGGGTCGTCGAGAAGAACTGCTCTCGGTCTAAACCGATTCTTAAGTATTGTCTCATCGTCTTTTTGTAAGTAAGAGATCGTTGGGTTTTAATGTTTGCCTACATCACTGTGAAACTTTTGAGACATTTCGCGAACGAACTCTTGAATTGTAGGTACTTTTAAGTCTCTGTGTAGTAGTGAGTTACGCACGTATCACGGGGCGTTACATATTTGCCGCAATGATTTATTTTGAATAATCTGAACAGTCTTCAGATGCTTGTGGTGAGCATAAGCCTATACCGGAGTAGCGTACACCATAATTGGGCGAGTTATTGCTGTATAGAGGAGCAGCTTGCTTTTGAGAGTACGTTTGCTTCTCGCATTTAACATAAAGTTTAATCTTCCTTTTGCAGTATTAGCTTGACGTTTTTTGATCGCGGTGTGTTTGTTGAATTTTAAGGTGAGTCCAACGTATTTGACTGTTATGGACCACTTGATCTCTGTATTGTGCATGCGAATGCAATCAAAATTGAGTTTTCTAATGAAGCCCTTAGAAAACATAACTGCCGCGCTCTTTTCAGCATTAATTTTGATTCTCCAGTTGTCACACCAATCCGTTATGATATTGGCGACTGATGTGTGAAAGCACTTTGCGGGTTACGGGATTTTGCTAAAATAGCCGTATCATCTGCGTACTGAACTATAATGTCATCCGTGTATATGTTATACAATATGGGTCCCAAGACAGAGCCTTGCGGAACTCCCGCCTGGGTTGACCTTAGTGAGGACCGGGTTCCATCCATTTTGACTTTGAAACGTCTCCCTGTCACGAATGAGTTGAGGATCTTGACCAGTGGTAATCCTATGCCAGCCTTCGACATTTTTAATACAAGCCCTTCGGTCCGTACCCTGTCGAAGGCTTTTGCAATATCTAAAAAGAGGCCAGCAGTAACCTCTTTAAGAATAAATCCACTTGTGATTTACTCCACTACTCGAAGAAGTTGATGAGTATGAAAACTAAAGAACAGTGACTTTTGCGATTAAGTCGTGAGCGACAGCAGGGATGGAGAGCGAGGCAAACTCCGGAAGCTGCAAAATCCCGACGTGCCGCTAACGTGGAAGCTCATCGAAGAGCTGAAGAAGCTCGAACATTCAGTATTTCAATTTAAATACCGTCATCTATGACGGGCGTCCCACTAGTTGTAATATAAAGTCTGAACTCTATATAAGTTCACGGAAAATTACTGGAATAATGAATAATAATTGCACAGTAATGTTTTTTATGTAATGTAATGGTATATTCTATTGGAAGTCGATGTTTGATTTCCATCTTTTTATATCACCTACGTAACTTAATATTTTTCCTTTCATGGAACGAATAATGCGGGAAATCGACGTGTATGATGTTTGTTTAAACATTTTACAAAGCAACTATTCAATTGAAAGACAATTGATCCACGTGTTTTCTTAACAACTTAACGTCGATGTGTTAATGTTTATTCGACGACTATTGCGAAAGATTTTATTGATAAAGTGATGCTTAACAAACAAACAAATAATATAATGTTGGAGCGTATAAAAGAAATATTATCTTATATCACACAAAATAATGACCACCGTGAAAAGCGGTATAACTAGTACAGGTGTGCACGCCAGAAATTCGGTGGAGGTTCTGAGGGACCTCCGAAAGTTACAATTTATTTTTTACATACGATATATGTTTGCTGCAAACTTTAATCTATATTTTAGCTAATAAATTAAAATGATTTACTGCAAGATTACTCAAAAGATCCCAACGCGAATGAGCCCCTAAATTTATAGTTATACCACTGGCCGTGAAGCAATTGGTAATATTCCGGACTTTATACTGGGGAAGAATCCACATATGGAAATTGGCAAACATCGACAATTCTAATAATATTTGAAATAATTTATGCAGCTATACTGCTTTTGATATTTTCACGCTGCCTACCTTACCCACTACTTGAAAAGAGAAGTAGATAACTTGGCATGTTCCTTCTTTCCTTACTATCACAAAAAGAATAACGATAGATCGGAACTCTTTAAATCAATGGAGCACAATCTATTCGAAAGAAGAGTCATATTATCCATTGTCTAATTTTTCACAGGCCGCAGAGGGTAAAAGTGTTGGAAAATAATGATATATTATATAGATATACTAGTTTAACTTGGCCGCTAGTGAGGATACCACCGTCATGTTAGGAATGTTGCCATACTTAACCAGAACTGAAATATCAATAAACTTCAAAACAGATATTTTAGCGACAGTTATTAAAAGTAGACAAGACATTTATTTTGCATAAAATGGCAATTGGAGCAATTTATTCTAGACTGAAAATTCTAGTTTCAAATTCGGCGGCGACCAATTAATATTGGTAATACTATACTAGACGAGACTATACTGCATTTTAATATTTTTAATTTAATAGTTACAAAAATTTATCAGCTACTTCAATCACTCTGCAATCTGCATAACGTTCATATTTGCACGATGGAACTTAACTGCAGTGAGTGGTATCAACTTTAGTAATATTTCTGACACTACATGCTGGCAGCAAGCATTTTGATGTCGGGTTCAATGTTTGTGGTTGCCATCCTCAATACAGCACTGAGGTTATCAGTGTTCAAGCGGTTTCTGTCTTGAGTCTTGTTTAGTTATAATAGGGAAAACGCTTTTTCGTAAATGTAGGTGCTTCCGAAATGACTTGCACAAGAAGCAGTTTTCTTACGTAGAGTGGAAAACTGCTCTTCAGGAAGACATTTATAAAAATTCTGCAGATCTAGTTGCAAAGATGAATCGGCCTCATTGATGAGAAAAATAGACTACACTTGCATCGCAGGTAGTGTGACTCATTTTAAAAAGATGCATTTCGGTGGAAAATATTTACTCGAGAATATATAATCGTATTAAATAATAAAAATAGCATTATGTTTTCTATCAGTGACGATTCAGATTACATTCCTTTGCTACTTCATAAAAAATTTGTTCACATATCAAACACAGAGTTTCTTGAAAAATTTGGTAATGAAGTACTTGTCACTTTGCACTTTTTATGTGCATTTTTTCGTGCTTTAAATACACATTGCTGAAATTCTGTTATACGAGTTGATGTTGTTGTTGAGTTGAAATTCTCTTATACATTGAGTGTGGGCATGGTTTAAAAACAAAATACTCAATCAATGTCAATGATTCACAAGAGAATGAAAGAACAATCGTCGACATTACTCAACCTCACGTGAGAAAAATGGTTTTATTTTTACAAGTAGCACAAAAACTTCGTCATACATTATTTAAACTCTTTTATTGCCCTCTATTTCACATTTTCGTGGATATTATTTATATGAATCAAATTGTTTCAATGAGATGTTCAAATTACAGCAATAACAGATAGGTTTTTTTGGTCAGAACGCTGACGTTTATTACAATTATTTTCGTCAGATAACCTCGGAATTATGTCAATAATTAGATCGATGGGTATCTTATTGGTAAATCTATTTTCTTAACAAATTCATCACCTCTGAATAAAAACGTTATTTTATGGTAAAATAGCAATGTATTATAATTAATTCTTCAAGAATCATGCTACCGACAGAACTACAATCATTAAGCATAGTTTTGTTCGTTTTTATTCATACTAACCAGCAATATGTAGAAAATATAAATTAATTCTGACGATGGCGTGATACTGAAATATTGGCAATTCTTGTAGAATTAAATACATTTTTTTTGACAGGAGGATTACAATGAAGTTATAATAAGTAAGTGTCAATTCAATCAATAAAACTGTTTTGTTATATGAATCTCACTCGACATATTTTATAATTAGAGTTTCATTTGTTTTTATTGGTTCGCACCAAAAAAGCTGTAGCGAGGCTGTCTTCAATGCGGTTGCTGACCTCTCGTTATTCAAATAAGCTGTCGTTTGATAATGGCCGAGGCGAATGGTTTTTCCGTCATCAATAATTATGTTTATTAATTACAGTAACCATAAATTTTAAGTTTTGATGACAATTCAATTATAGCTTCTATTATAATTGTATGGCCAACTTCAATGTCATAACCGTAACTTATTCCAAATCCTTTGACAATTAAAGTACCGACTTAATGGTTATATCATGCATGCATTATCAAATGTATAGTATTATATATCGATAAACTCATCTTCAATACGAGACTTCAAAATACAAGTAATAATTTTGTGGATTTTCTTGTTTTGGTCGCTGAATTCAGGAAACGTCTTGTAATCGATGGAATTTTACAGCCGTTGTCAAAATATAAGAAGTGAATTGGATGTTTTTCTGGTGGCACAAGTAGCCAACTCCAACCCCTTGACGTTGCAGTCAACAAAACATTTAAAAATTGTTTATGAAAGAGTTCTGAGTACCTTCCGTTGACACCTTTTGGTTAGAATAAAAAAGAGCCGTCTTCAAAAACTGCAGTGTGGATTGCAGCTTGCAAGAAAATTTCGAAGACAATAATGGAATACCGTTATTTAATGCCGTTGATGGCAAAGACTGTATTTTCTGGGAAACACATCAACAACAACGACTCGGATTCTGATGGTTAGGCTATTTTTTAAAGTACGTAACTAAAACACCTATGTTCAATGTTTTGTATTGTCATTGTATGAATTTGTTATGATGAAGTTTTCACCATATGGTTTAACAGTTTTTTATAAAAAGGCACGTACGTCTTATAATTGATGATGTCTTATAATCGAAGATTTACAGTATGTTTTTAGAGTAGTTTCTTTAAAATTTCCAATAATACGTAAACCGCGAAACCACTATCAATCAAAATACTTCTTGTATAATTTAATATGTAATATAGGCGAACCCCCCTGCGCTGCTATAAGGCCTGGATGTGGATGTATGCTTATAATATTACACAAATTGAAAGCCATTGCCCAGGCCGCACAACCCATATAAGTGACACATTTGGGGAGCACATAGTTTGCTTTATTTAAAAAATAGTCTTTCCATAGCGTCTTCTAGATTTTTTAATTATGTCTTAAAAAGCCTTACATATTATTCACAATAATTACAGTACTATTTTCCGATTATTGTGAACAAAAAAATAGTCGAAGCTTTTCCATAATGACGCTATTCATAAAATTAGTTTTATGTATGAATACAAGCAGGAAATGCGTTTGATTTATTACAAGATGTATAAAATTATAATAACAATTCATTTATAAAATCATCTTGTATAATGATATAACTTATTTCATATGAATATGATGAATATCTTAACATTCATCATAGTAAACAACTGCTAATACATTTTTTATATAATCAAACTATACTTCAAACTAGAAATATTTTCATTTGTGATAATTTAGGGTCAAATAAAATTCAGTTACTGAAGAGATTTAATATTTTCCCTTTGTATGTTCCCTGTCTTATTATTATAATTTATAGTTGTACAATGTACAGATATAACTAATGTTAGTTTTTATTGGAAGCTGTTTTAACTATAAGCAAGCTATATTTTTTCTTATAACTTATTACTACTGAATAAAAATAGCTGGAATAAAAACACGTTATGTGTTTATCTTCAATCTAGTTTGTAATGATTGTTATTCTCGTATTATTACAATATTACCCTTTGTACATTTTACGTAATAAATCATTTTTCGCATGAAAAAAACTTTAAGTTTGTTTTCAATTACACGACATTTTTTAAGAAACGTTATTGAGTTTAAATTAAGGAAGACAACACGCGTTATTTATTTTATCGAATTATACAAAAATATTTATTACGGGTTTATGACATGGTTTATTGCTTTTAAAATTGTATATAAACATAATAAATATGTTGTTCAAAACATCACACTAAAAACTTACTGGGAGAGGTTGATGAATTCTATTTGAAAAATTTTAGCTCAGTGTCCACGCGGAATTCTCTTTTGATACTGGTTTGTATTAAATTTGAGTCCCTAAACACACTCCAGACGATTTTTCAATGAAATGAGTTTTTAATGTACGTATGTGCTCTATCGATAGATCTATCAATTTTTGCAGTTGCAGGTCTAAAATTTCTTCCTATTTCGTCCACTGTTGGAATTTTAAAAAATTCCCAAATTTAAAAATATCGTTTTTTACACGATCTCGATCCTCGTTATACACGGTTGATGCGCTCCGAAAAAAAAGAGAGTGTGAAAGAATATTTCACTTTTCATAAATACACTGGAAGACACAAAATAGCATAAATTATACGTAAAACTATCAGGCTGCCTGTAACAGTTTTTCGTGATTTAAGCAAAACTCTAAAAACCCTCAGGAGCGTGTTTAGTGACTCAACGACTCAAAAAAGAACTGTATTTTACTATCGATCTCAAGGTTTTTATTATATATATTAAGTAAGACACACAAAAAATGATTAACATTATATAATTTAATAAACGATCACCGTTTACTATTAAAGCTACTTTAATATAAAATAAAATTAAAAATTGATAACTTAGTTATTCCACTTGGTTTATCATTTATTGTTAGTGATAAACCAAGTGGAATAACTAAGTTATCAATTTTTAATTTAATTTTATATTAAAAATGAACTTATTAAAGCTACTTTAAATTAAGGAAAATGATTTTATAACAGGATAACAGATAATCTAAACAATAATAAATAAAGAATAAGCATTTTCGATGAGTTCAGTGGTTACGTGCTGGAAACTCATTTTCAATGTAAAATCTTGTCTTTGTTGAGTGAATGGGCGTGACGTGACACATCTACTGGCAAAAAGTTTGGTACAATTTTTTTATCTATATCTTAGGCATTGATTCCAATTCTTTAACAATACATCAACGAAACCCGGAATTTCTTTTACCATACGTAGAGAAAAGTACTAAACAAACAATAACATTCATAATTACATGTCCGTGAAGAGGTCACAAAAGAAATAAATTGAAAATGGGAGAGCCACCTGGCTTATTTAGGAAAGTAATAATTATGAGCTTGATTATTTAAACTCACTTGTCTCTCAACATAGGATCTAACCCAACTGTAGGTTCGTCTAAAATGAGGAGTTCAGGTTCATGTACAAGGGCTGCGGCAAATGAAACTCTTCTTTGTTGCCCACCACTGAGGTCCTTCACGTGTCGATCTTTGTCTGGCAGTTCCAAAAGATCTGACAGTATTTTGAACCTTTCTTCAATCTTTGAGTCTGGTAAGCCGTAAATACGCCCGAAGAAAAACACCGCGCTCTTTACGCTGAATTCGCCAATTAGTGCCACTTCCTGAAAAAATAATACTTGTTTAGCTATGCTCGCTTCAAATTTGAAGCAAAATTGAAGCAAAATTGAAGCAAAATTGAAGCATCTTCGAAGAAATGGTTTTTAATTAGTCCCTCAAGCTCTCTCTTCGGAATGGTAAGAGAAGGAGGATGAAGTTAGGAAAGAGCTGGTATTTGGGAGATCGCTTTCTTTACACTCCGTTTTCAGGATATAGAATATAGAGGATGGGTCTGGAAGTATAAAAACATCACAGACGCCAAGGTATTTGGATACAAGTTCATATATTGATAGTCAATACATACAAATTTTCATTCTGGGACTCGAACCCTTGTTTCCACAACCAAATACGACTAAATCCCAAGAGCGTTGACCACTCAGCTATGGGACTGATTATTTACCAGAAACTTTAGAGGTGTTCAATTGTGATGAAAAACTGAGAGATTTTCACTGGTGCATACCATTCAAGTTATATGTATTTATATTTTTAATTCTCTTGGATATGCAACAACTTTGTATTCTTACTCTGATATCAAATTAATTAAAAACTGAGAGATTTTCACTGGTGCATACCATTCAAGTTATATGTATTTATATTTTTAATTCTTTTGGATATGCAACAACTTTGTATTCTTACTCTGATATCAAATTAATTAAAAACTGAGAGATTTTCACTGGTGCATACCATTCAAGTTATATGTATTTATATTTTTAATTCTTTTGGATATGCAACAACTTTGTATTCTTACTCTGATATCAAATTAATTATATCATAATTAAATCAAATATTTAACAAAATAAAACGATATATAAATATTGATCCCTTCGTAATAAACTATTATACGTCACACTAGATGAGTGTGATTATCATAAACCTCTGAATAGTTGTAATTATTATGTTCGTTTAGAAGTATTCACTTGAGGCATGTATCCAATTCGTCCCGAAAATGTGCAGGATGGATCTCCTCCTAAGACTCGAACAGTGCCCGAATTCAGTTTCCTTACACCAACAACGCATGACAGAAGAGTTGTCTTTCCGCATCCTGAAGATCCAAGAAGTCCGTATCTGAAATTAGTTTATCATATTATAAGTACTATTTATATGAAGTAATTGCACAATTGCATAGTTGTAGAAGAACGTTTAAAAAATTCAACGGTATAAGGATATTTTTTAATAAACCTGGATAGAGTGTAAGTCATTTTTAAAATGTTAAGTATTTTGATGAGAGGTGAATATTAAAAAAAAAATGAGATGAATTCTTTGTTATTTAAAATTCTGAAAAACCTAATAATTCCTACGGCTGAATAAAGTGAACACATTTATATTTACATCAAAGAGCAGGTCATGTTAATTATTTGTATATGGTTTATAATATGATTTTTGTTCAAAGCATTAATAATTCTATGAAAATTTAATTTTGTAACCAAACAAAAATTATATCTTCATATGTGAATTTAATAAGTATACGTCAATCAAAGCAACCAGTGACCGTGACTGATTATACGGGAAAAGAGTATAGAGGTTCATACAACTTTACAATTTAATTTAAATACGTTTTTTAAACAAAAGTATATAAAAAACACCAGACTGAAGAGATTGAAGAATGCTTTATTGGTTTAAAAAAACAACCGATTGACTGCATTTTTTTACAATTGATAGATGTAAGCTATTGAAGTAATCTAACATGAATTTAAAAATAATACGGTAATTTTAAAGCATTCAATCGATGAATTTATATATCGTCTAGCTGACGTCGTAAGTAATGATTTTTTTTTATAATAATGAATCATCTTCTGCGATAATTTTATGTATTCTTTTTTTGAAACCATGTCCCAAAAACATATTTATAAATAATGCGGCTTATTACGTCAAGGAATGATACAATATAAATGGCTGAAAATGATTACAATGAAATATTCTAGGATATAAACAAATCTTCTGATTAACTATCACCAAATGCAAAAACAATAAAACTAAGATGTGATTCTAAGCTTTGCACTTGTCTTTATTATATAATACCCTGAGGCAAAAACTGTCTTTGTCAATATATATAATATATTTTATTGTCAATCTACCACCATTTTGAACCTGATTTTGGTTTCGTTGTCCAATTGTGATAAAATACTTGTTTGTCTTTGGCGAGTATTTTTGTAGGATATATAAATTTATATACCTACCACACTTTGAAGAAGTACACTTTTTTATCAATTCGTATGCAGTAACATAATCTTGCTATGTGAACTTTAACAACATAGTTTCCTTTTTTATGTTTAAGTTTCCAGGTAGTCTAACTCATTTCAATGTTTTTAACATAATATTATATATTATTTCATATTCACATCAATTATTTATGGTTTAATGGGTTTCACTGTGGTATATTTGTGACAGTGTATAATATTTAAAATGGTATGATTTTACAATTTTTATGTAAATTTCTAATATTACCATGTTTTTCCATTTAAAATTGATTTTAAAAAAATATGCATTATTAATATTATTTGATATAAGCTTTTGACTTTATCACCGAACAAATCACATTGAAATAACGAAAATTTCTAGTTTTGTTTATTATTATTTAAACACAATATCATGTCAGTAATACAATTATACATTTTGACTTTTTCTGTGTTTTTTAGTATTCGGAATTCTCCACGTTTGATGTTTATCTGCAAATGTTTTGCTTTCATTTAAACACTGATTTTTAGGTAATGGGAAAATATATTAGGCATGAGAAATTGAAAACAACTTGACAGGTTGAAATGAGGTAAAAATAATTAAATTTATTATTCATACCGATTGGACCGGTCAACTTTCCGTCGTTATGAAATTATTATTAATATCGTATTATTAATATGAAAGTGTATCAAATTTGAATTGTTTTATTTTATTTACATTAATGTTTTATTTCAGATATGTTTGTTTCGTCATAAAATATTCCATTACATAATTATATATGCTACAAGCCAAGGGTGCCCAACCTTTTATGCCTTGGGAAGTACTTTTCGATTTAAAATTTTCTCGGGATCGATTTCTAATATGATTCTTTTAGGAAATGTTTAAAGAAGAGCCCTTTTCCTATAATAAATCTGATGTTAAATACTCTAAGAGACTGTATTATCAAGATGTTTACAAAAAAATGCTGAAAACCGTTGTCAAAGAATCTCTTGACCACGGTCTTACTTTCACCATTCGTTAAACCACTAAATTAGCAGATAAGCACGAATCAAGTCGGGTCGAATAGTCCAATCGCCGGGATTTCATTTTTCATCGTCAGCTGTAAATATATTTATATAAAATCATATATATTTTTTTTTAATTCACGAAAGTTTTCGGGATCGACCAAATTTTGCTTTGGGATCGACCGTTTGGGCATCCTTGTCGTAGAGTTTGATATACAATACGAATTTTCTGACGCTCATGCGCTATGTAGAACTGAATGTTCCATAATTAGATGTCAAAAAAATATCCTCAATAATACAGCACAAAACGAATTCCAACTCCTTGACGTAAGTGATGTAAACAGTTTTTTGTACATAGTATAACACTTTATTTCAACTGATGTCGAGTCAGATTAGCGACGGCGTATCGTCGTTAGATCAAGTACTCTAACGTATAATTTGCTATGTCATACTTAATTATTTATTCCGAATTAAAAATGTTTTTTTATCTGTCTGCTTCAAGATTGAAATAATTAGATTTTTTATTAGGTTCAAATTCTTAAGCCATATTTATTCGTTCATATGGCATAGAAGCTTCTGAAGTTCATTGCTTATTATAACGCCATAAGTTAAAAGGTCATGTCGTCGTTGAAGGGAGCGATGTTCGGTGAATTTGCTGTACTCCATTCAGCTATTGCTGCGTCGTTCGATCTCATAATATCAAAAACTTTACACTGTTATGTTGTAGTAAACATGATAAGGTGATGGATGAATTTATAATAAAAAGCGTAGTTATTGGTGTAAGTCTAAAAAAACAAGAAATACTGACAATGTTCATCAAAAACCAAATTATTAGATCCGTAAAACTGTTGATCAAAGTCAAATCGCAATGAAACTATAATAATTAAAACCAGCTGCTCGGCAACCATATCCTGTAATTAATATAACTGAGCACTTTGATATGTTTACACTTGGGTTTTTACGTAACACGGTTTACTTAACACGCTTTCAGCATTTTTTTATTGAAAGCAATCCTATAATAAAAAGATGTTTTAAGTTCGAGAGGAAATTACAGCAGATCTCGGCCCCTTATCACGAAATACGTAAAGATTTATACACTAACAGCAAACAATCGTAATAAGTTACAGAGTTACACAACCAATCTCGGAAAAGAGTCAAACATATAGAATTGTAAGACATAGCGATGATGAATGAATGATCTATTATTTTATTAAAGTTTTTTTCAATAATTACGTAAATTACGATTGTTTATTCAAAAAAAAAATAAAGGATATTAACAAACTTCCATATTTTTTTGGAACGTATACCCTAATTTTGTATGAACTTCAAACCTCGTATAACACGGATTTGTATTACACGACGTTTTTGTAGAGCCATATGGCCGTGTTGTACGAGGCCCAAGTGTACTCTATTAGAACAAATATGAATCACTCAATCGACGTTCATTTGTCTTTAATATTTGAAAGTTTTCTGAATCTTTAAGGGGGTGTTAGACGGGATTCTTCTTTGCCATAATTGCACCGAATTACTATGTGTCGCAGCTCAAAAGACGATTATTTTTCAAGATTTTTAAAAAATGCAAGAAGAGTTCAAACTCACTCAGAAAACTCAAAAAAAGTATGTTACACATAACGCGAACTACGATTTGAGGTTTTATTATTATATCATATATGAAACATGTAGAAAGTTTAAGCGGGTTTGGCACCGTAAATTAGCAGTCCAATAGTTCTACTGTATTTTTTTCATTGAACAAATATTATTACATATAGTTTGTCTTTCCACCTCGAATTATTTACAGTTACACCCTTAAAAGTGATTAATTTAACAGTTTTAAACAGAAAGATCAGATTTCTGATATTGATAAAATAGTCATATTCCACGCGGACTCATGAGTAAGTTTGTAACAGATTTTGTCGAGAGATATTCTATTATATTATTTTCTTTAATGAGTCGAAAATGTTTGCATGTACAGTTTTTTCATATATATTAATTAAATTGTAGCAATGCATACAATATTGTTTTAGACAATAATTATTATAGACGCAAGTATGTTCAAAGTATAATAATTATTGTAGTACGAATGAGTTAATAAACATAATATGTGAATAAAATAACTACATTGTACAATGTAAGTTCTCTTTTGTGAATATTTTTTACTTAATATGTACGGTTTTTATAAAGAACAATTATATTTTAGTGATAAATAAACGACGAAGACCATGAGTCCAATACTTCCTGAGGTGAAGGATTTTATTATTAGCTTTTATTGTTCATTAATAACATTGTTAATTGCACTTTACTTATTTATCAACCAATATTTGTGGTCACATTATTGAATCGCTGTAAGTATTCCTATTCTCTTACTAACCCAAGGTTTTACAAACTAAAGTATTAACTGAAGTCTAAGAGTTGTACGACGATGCCAACACTGTTCAATTCTGCTGTCTGATTGTTTCACTGATTCTGTCGTCTTAATTATTGAGTTGATTAAAGTACTTGAAGGTGCGCATTCATTAAGCGAAAGTGATTCGAAGTATTGAAATTTGGGAACCAATTTTAATCTGTGCAATTCAAAGAGTACAGTTTTTTTTTATTTGATGATGCTATAATTTTGACAGAAATAAAAATTATTATGTGAAAATGCTGAATGCAATTTATTGTTTTTGTTCCAAGACCCCAAAAGCAATTAGTAATTTAAATGATGACTTATGATAAGAGACCGTAAGAAATATAATCTGATCGTTTTAAATTTTTCCATCTCATACAAATTTCCTTAAAAATCCTCAACCATTAATCCTTAACGAAAAGACTGAAAAGTTAAACTGAAAATGCATCAGAAATCCTTGAAAGTTTTAGCTTAAAATTATCATAAATTAATAAAACAATACAACTAATTATTTAAATAATATAATTTTCCACACGTTTTCGCTTACTAAGATAATAAAAAAAATGTACCCTAGAACATTCCTAAGTCCAATAAAAATAAACACTTTGACCGTGTCAGCGATATTTTATGTGCAACGATCTTTGGAATACTGCACATAAATTTAAAAAATAATATCTCATTCATTTATCTAATATGTATTATATAAAATCAAATGGGGGTTTTTCGTATCTTATGCACTGCCATAGCGTTCATCCGATTCCGATAAAACTTTGTCAAGTTATTGCTTGCACTTGCGCGAAGAACATAGGCATAATACAATTAGGCCCGGTCCGGGTCTCGGGTCTCAGGTCTGACTCTGAACGTTTTGATTTTTAACGTACAGTAGGTCTTATTATTTATAAAAATCAATCTCATAATCCAGATATATCTAAAATTAAAGAATCAAATTCATACAAATAGCGACATCTTGGAAAACCTTCTGATTTATTCGTCTACGCACTGGACAGATAAACAAAAAATACTGTGTGTCCAAAAGCACTTCAATAAACAGAATTAAAATACAAACACTTTCTTTGTTTGAGTGGCATCGCAAGGCATGCCGGGAACTCACTAGTAGTAAATAATATCTAACCATCAAAACCATTAATTGGATAGATTTATTATCAGGAAAAATAAATATACATACTATCGTAACTGTTTTCTATTTAATGTTATCGATTATATACTGATTATGAAGAAATATAATATTTTCATATTCCATTTCTTTTTAATCGTTGAAATTTCAGCTCAGGAGGGTGATGTTTCAAATTAGACATGACATGGCAGAAATGAAAAGTGAGAACTTAACACTGCGTAGTCAAATAACTTCAATTTTTCATTTTATTAGTTCATTTTTTTCTACTTCTATCCACCATCAAAGTATAAGTTGGAATTTTGTGTATGGGTTATGGCATAGTCACTTATAAAAGAAATATCGATTTGTTAAAAAAGTGTACAATATATTTTTAACCGAAAATAAATCCGATATTCCAAAAATTAATCAAAATAGATTTCTTTATCATTTTATCACAATACGTTTGACCCGGTATTTGATATGGTCGATTGTTTAAAAATTGATCGTATAAAAGCGGTGACGTGTTTGAAATTTATTTAACAAGCAGATATTTTTTTTAAAAATAAAAACAATAAAAAAACAAGACAACATGTTGACCACAGCTGCTGTTTTACCGAGATGAGTATCAGTAAAATAAATTTGTTATTAAATTATGTATATAAGTAAAAAATGTATTGTTTCATCGTAAAACCCTATATAAATACAAAACGGTAATATCATAGTTTGATGGACCACTTCCATATTATTAAATCGAGCTATTAAAGTTTAAATAAAAATCTTTAATGCTATTTCCTCATAATAATTTATATTATTGTGCACTTTCGATAATATATAATGTTTAAGTATATTTTTGTAATAGTATTGCTTCTAATGAATAGTCACATACATACAATTATTTTAGGACGATAAATAGTTCTGTATATTGTTAATACCTATGGCATATGAATTATTTTTTTATACCATCAATTTCGGTAAGTTTAAGTTAAGTTAAGTTAAGTCCACTACATGGAAAAAGGTGCTGTGACCAACCATGATAATACTAATGTCAAATGAATATTTTTTAGTTAAGCTAAGGTATTGAGTAGCCACTGGTGGTAAAAATATGAATTAATGTGCAACATAATTTGTTGTATTGTTGAATTTGTAAGCTGTCAGCTTGGGATGATAAAACACAATTTGAAAACTTATCTTGAAACAAATTGGATTAGGCATCTTTTCAATTTGTATTACTAATCTCTAAACCGAATACTGCATATTTTTTCCTATCTCAGTTATGTACAGAACACATGAAAGCATAAAGAAAAGTTGCCAAGACTTTAAAATCACTGGAATTTTAGTAATTACAGAGATTATTTGTATCGTGTGCCAAAGTTACCCGATAAAACGAATTTTTAAATTTCAAAAAAGTCTTACGTAGTACATATTATATTTTTTGTACAGGTAATGGATATTAAATATCGAAATATTAACGATTTATTCGGCCGGTATTGCGTTCCCAATTATTATTTCTTTTTTGCTCATTTTTATTTAAATAGGTATTGATTTTTGTAATAACAGTATTTAAAACATTTGCTCCGGGGTAAATATGAGCTAAATACGCGCAGCGGTGGGGTCGTAAAGAAATGAATACATCATAATATTAAAGAAATAACAATATATTTAAAGAGTTATGAGCAATTAATGTCGACTATATCGAAGGACGAGGAATACGCGTTCCCCGCCACTCTACAAAAATCTCCGCGACGTGATTCCACGTTCCCCGGTGCTAACGAGTTAATATAAAATACTGCCGTTTATGTTTTTCTTGGGTATTGCACAGGTTTATTAGTAACTTCGTAGTAATTGTATTATATAAATGAACTCAGGCAACACATTTGGAAAATACAATTATTCTTATTTGAATACGTAGTTATCTATATCTGTGTGCAGTCACAGTTGCAACGGTTTACAATTAGATAATTAAGTTATCGCGTGAAGCTATTGCATAAACTTTTTAATATGCAGTTTTATTGTCATTGATAATATGACGTCTTCAATGTTTTTGCAACATAATAGCACGCACATTGAAGGCTTATAATGACTTTTATTAAGCCCCTTAGTGCCTCGGGATGAAGTTCGTTTGACCCAGTTGTAAAAAATGTTTTCTTTTTACTTTTTAAATGTAAAATTCATACTACATGTAGAAGTAGTACAATCAAATTGTGTTTTATTTCTTAAAATACTCAAATTAAGCATTCGAGATCATGGGTATTGATGTTATTGATGTGTTTTCTCCTTGAGTTATCTCGAGTGACTTAATTCTCATCTGGTTAATAATAATTAGCTTCAACGCATTTTTTTAAAAATTATAATTATAACATAACAATCACATATATTGCTGAATCAATGACGATTTGATATAATATGTGTGTATAAACTTAATAAAAATATTTTTTCCATAAAGAATGGTACGGAAATAAATGTTTCATTAGCATTTTTCTCATAACTGCCAAAATACTATTCGTTGTGACACCCATCGTCTAACTAATGGTTGTCCTTCTATGGCATCACGAATGTCATGACCCACCGACTGAGGACTGCTAGTTAATACCAATGAAGCTTGTCTAGTGGTCAATAATCAAATTATGATATAATCGCTATGATAGGTATGTTTAAATTAAATTTTATATATTTTATTATTTATTGAAAAGGTATTTTAACATAACAAACGATTAAACTGTTACTGGTTCCAGTTTAAAATTCTTACTGCCTGCTGCTTACATTTAAATTGTGGATTATGTAACAAAAATAGTTTTGAATGTTAAATTATAATGTCTATCCACCAAGGATTTTTTGTTACTTGTATAAGTAAATCTATTATAATACTTAAAATGTATACATGACACATTGATGAACACTGTATATTTTTTGTATTCGAATTATGTAAAATTAATTATAACTTGATTTTGTGACGACCATAAAAAATGTACATTTGAAAATCCTTTAAAAAAATTAAAAACAGGTTTTTTTGTGGTTGGCTAATTTTTATGTAAATAAAATCATTTTGGAGGACCGTCTTTGAGCGTTTTAACACACATAAACATCTACTCATACAGATTGTACAACCAATAGGTTAACAAGATGTGTGATAAAAGAAATTAAGTTCAATATGTTACAAGGAAAACGAAATTATTGTATGAATGCGGAAGAACGATACAAAATCAATCAAATAGGAATTATTGCTGTATTTTCAGACTTATTCTGACATATTTTTTTTCAATTAATAAAATTTTAAAAGAGACATCTTAATCTTCAGGTTAGCGAATGGATCGGTCATAATGTTTATTGCTACCAAATACATTTTAAAAGAGCATTCATATGTTAACTATTGTATAATTTGTAAAACTTTCCTTAATATTATAATATAATGAACAGCTTAAAACTGTTTTATGTACGAGTAGCATTCTCGAATATTGCACTTCAAATTTTGATTTTTTATTTGCATTTTCAAAACCTTCATTCAAGCTAGCGACACATTCCAAAACACAATACTTTTTGGTTCCCTCGATTTTTCAATGAATAAATTGAATATTTGTTAAATTGACTTTAAAAAAATTACCTACTGACTTCCACTTTGGAAAAGTAGGAAATGAAAAATAATTATAGTATTACCAACATTACTTGGCCGCAACCGAATTTGAAACTAGAAGTTTCAGTCTAGAATAAATTTCTCCAATTGCCGTTTTATGCAAAATAAATATCTTGTCTACTTTTAATAACCATCGTTAAAATATAGGTTTTGGAATTTATTGAAATTTCAGTTCCGGTTGAGTATGGCAACATTTCTAACGTGTAGGTGGCACCCTCACTAGCGGCCAAATTAAATTGGTACATCTATAGTACAGTATCTTTTTAGTCAATTTATTGTACTTATTTCCGATTCAGACCGAAAAAACGTAAGATAGACGAATTCAAGATGAGCTTGTGAATTGTGATCACTTATGAGAATAATACTATTTTTTGCAATCATTGAAAAAAATATTGGATATTAAGTAAGTAGTTATTGAAATAAATTAAATGATATAAATACATACATAGATCCTTTTTCCACTGTCATGTTTAAATGGTTCAGGATGATTTTCTTATTTGGGTCTTTTTTGCTGCCATAGTATTTGTAAGCACTCTTTACTGAAACGGCTGGCGCGTCATAGGTCGCCATTTTTAAATTAGTTCCGTTTACAAACAATCGAATATTACTAGCACATCACTATTTGAAATCACCTCTTTTGCACTATTCAAAATACTGTTATTAATTTTAATATGCTTAACACTTTTCCTTGAACTGTATTATTCAATTATAAATATAGCCGTAATTTCACTTGGTAATTCAGTTTTTTCGTAAGTTGCGGAAAACTGCATGCGTCTGCAAGAAAAACAATTGCATTATTTATACAAAAATAGTATTTATTAATACACAAAATAAAAATGTTATTGAACAAATATAAATAGTATCATATTTTATCAAAGTTTTGTCGAAAAAAATATACATACAGATACGCGGATTTCTCCAGATTAGTAAAATAATATTTCCATAAAAACAGATTTTTTATCATTTTTTGAAAAGGTGTTATATAAAATAATAAATAAATATAAAAAAGTATGTAATAATTATAAAAATCATTTTTTTTTAAATTTGAAATGTATATATCACGACATTTTTGCACAGTTAAAAACATTTACCACATATATTTATTTCAAAACTATAGAAAAAAAACTAGTATATTTATTTAATCGGAATTAACTATACCTAATTCTTTTTTACACGGTTTTCTTATAAAACGTTCTAAGAAAACTTTGTGGGTGTCACACTGAAGTTGAACATTGAATAAAAAAAATATACAATTAATTTTATTCAAATTGAAAATCATATAAATATTGTATTATTATGTCATTGAGTTGTAAAAATAGTATTGTGCATGAATAAAAAAAATGTTTTAAAACCTATCTCTCATTTGTTTTAGTTACCTTTATTTATAGACGTTTTTTATGCATCATGGTCTATATTAATACAAATTTTGAAATAAATACACGCTATACACTTTTTCATTATATCGTTCTACGCGTGATTTACAGTCAACAATATAAACTTTTATTGCTTTACGAATAGCAACATTAATATTGATAATTTGATAACTTCATAAACACAAATTCAGTCTAATAAAAGACAAAGTTCATAATTCAGTTTTATTAAAGTGTAATCACACTGATATTATATTCTATAAATCTAATCTAATATGTTTCTTAATAGAAAAATATATAAAGGTTTCAATAAATTATTTATTTTCTCATTATTAACACCAGAGATAAATCGAGTTAGGTTGTCTCATGAATAATGCTTACTGTATATATTATTAAAAGTGAATTGTTACCAATTAGTGTTCATTGCAATCATTGGATCCGTTATGGTCCATAACCAGATAATTATGGGTATTAATGAAGTAATAGAAATATAATAGACCAATTATTATTGAGTGTACTGTTATACTGGATTAATGATACAATAATTGGACAAATGGTTCATAAATTTCTTTAAATATACCATTGTTTCAAATACTGTGAAATGGATTGCATTCTATCACAAATATACATAAATTAAAAACATAACTTTAGTCAGGTTGCACGCAACCATTGCAGTATTACGATATTGGCTTTTATGTTC
The DNA here is from genome assembly GCA_022494535.1 of Himalopsyche phryganea. Taxonomy (NCBI): domain Eukaryota; kingdom Metazoa; phylum Arthropoda; class Insecta; order Trichoptera; family Rhyacophilidae; genus Himalopsyche; species Himalopsyche phryganea. The sequence goes on from JAGVSL010000062.1 coordinate 1,962,130, forward strand.
TATATATAGCAGGACTTCTCAACTCTGTCCAAAAGGCCGCATATGCACCGGAGCAGCTAATCTCATGTGCTCGCTACCAAGTATTAAAATATGTAAGTTACTTAATAAGTAAGTGTATGATTTTACCTTTAATAAGTTTTTTAAATGCTCTCACAGGTGTATAAATGTAACGATTTATAATAATTAGTAATCGCATAAAATTTTATTCTTCACAATATTTATAACTTCCAGCATTCGCCCGCCACTATTTTACTCAATCTCGAACCCCCTACGACTTAGGCAATTAGGCTAAGAGCCCCATGTCTAGTCTTTGCATCATATTGGAGAAGGAAATTTATAATTATGCCTACAAAATATGCTAATAAAGATATTTGACAGATTTTATTATTCAATTTGAAGTTATACTGATATTGGTATGTGGTATATTACACATGTTAAGTTAGGTAGAACTACACGGGCCCGGGCTTGGCCCGTGAGTCTTTACCCGGCCCGGCTCGTAGGCCGGGTTAGGGTGGGTAAAGACAATTCAGATTCGGGCTCGGGCCAAGCCTGGGTAAGAAATATAACTTTCAGAAAAATATTTCGGACTATGTTCGGGTTATGAGTCAACCATAAATAATTTAATTCACTGTGTTGTAAATATGGAAACATTATATTTAATATAATATTGTTTGAAAAGTATAAATGAATTTCTATTTTGAAAAAATCGGGCTTTTTCAGGCCGAGAAAAGATGTCGGGCTCGGACTGGAAAATTTTATAAAATTTCGCCCCGTGCAGATCTGTAATGGTTATACTCCAAAAGTGTTTCATACAATCCTAGTGTATCCTATTGACAGAAAAAGCATTGAGAAAATGTTAAAATAAAGTACTGATAAATATTTTATCAGGTTTACAGCGGTTAACTACGGCATAATGATTCACCGCTTATGTTTTTTTTTGATATTTAATTGTTGCTATTTTTTTCAATAAATTTACTACCTTCCTATTTAGTGCATAAGGAAAAAATATGTTCAATAGAAAACTATTATAAAAAAGATGAATAAAAAATATATAAACATATTTTAAGCTAATTCTATAAGCAATTTAGTTGTCTGACTACCGGTCGTGATTTGTAGGCGGTGATTGTTCAAGGCCACCATGCATGACGCAATGACGATAAAAACACAAATGAATTAACCCCTCTACCTCTGACGTGGAGCTGCACGAGACTGGTCTTGTAGCCGTGTTAAATTATCTTAAAAAATAGAAAAGAAGAAAATTTATTCTAAGTTGCTTAACGATTTATTAAAGAAACTCCAAAAAGTTTTTAATTATGTTGCTATAATATAGCATTTTGTCGGCGTCCGTGGCGGAATTGATAGCGTCGTGGGCTATGGCTACGAATGTCTCGGGTACAATTCCCGGTGCGGACAGTTTTCCTAAATTGATATTTCTATTGATTTATGGATTTCTGTTCGTAGTCTGAGTGTTAATGTTGTCTAAAAAACTCCTCTTCGCACCCACCCATCCAATCCTTACGGGCCGCAGCGACAGCGATTAGCTAATCACTAGTCCTGCCCTAGCCCTATCCTTCTATCCCTACTCTCTTAGATAAAGAGAGGTTGAGCAACTGAGTAACAAATAGTTCTCATAGAAAAATTCTGTTGAGATACCTCCATTAGGAGTCCATATACTCCATATTGTGGGAGCGGACATGGTAAAAAAAATAGCATTTTTAATCAATAATTGGTAAACGTCGTTTCATATAGTTAAAATCGTTCTACAGATGAAATAGAATTGATGTTTTATTTAAATAACTATAAAAAAATAAGTCGACTTTCACCAGTCCAACACATTTTCCGATTTTTGGTAGTACACACTATAGCAGCGGCTTCCAACCTTAATACTACGACGCCTCCGTTAAAAAATATTTTTTTGTCCGCGCCTCCCTACCTTTATTTTAAATTGATATAATAATATAGACACGTTTTAAATATTAAAAACAAGATGCTATAACATATACGTACAGTGGTGTAGCTAGGGGTTTTGCCGCCCCCCCACCATTTTTCCTCCAAAAGTGATTTAATATTTACAATAGTGTTGTAATACCGTTATCTTTAAAATTACTTACTTATTTAATTTTAATTATAAACCATGACGCTACAGAAAATTTTTATGCATCAACATAATTTCTTGAAAGACATGTACTATATTTTTACAAAATGTCATTTACAAATGATGTATGTTGTATGTAATATAATATTTTAGAGTCCCGCAGGCTTGTTCTTGAAATATGTAAAATAAATAAGATATTTAAATGTGTCTTTAAAATAATATTTACCATTTACATAAAAAAATGCAAAAATATTGATTGAAAAACCATTAATATATTGTACATTAAAATTGAAAATTAATTTTGGACAAGGTATTCAGCAGATTTTACTAACACCACATTATCTTTTTGCAAAATAAATATGAAAAAATGGTAACAAAATTATTTTTCCTTGCTTTGCTGTTAGCAAAATCGTTAGCAACATTATCAAAATCTGTTTTATCAGCCAGTTGTATTGAAAGTATTGCAAGATTTTTTAATCGCAAATTGCTCATTGTCGATGTTAAATAGTTTTTTAATTAATTTCAACCACAATTCATAATTCAGCATCAGCATGTTCACAACAATTTCTTCTTTCTGCCTCGACATTTAGGCTTTATGATTATCCTTAGATTATTTTTATTTGTTTATTACCCATGGAATTTCCTGTTAATTTTCAAAAATGCTGCCTTCAAGAGTATATTTTGCTAATGAGTAAAATAAACATTCATTCAATGAATTTTCACTGTTATATTACGATATGAAGTTTTATTTATTTGTAGATATATTGGTATGAAAATTATATTTTAATTACAAAATCTTGGCGCCTCCCCAGTTGGAAACCACTGCATTTTAGGGATATAAATATAGGCTTTAGGCCAAAGCTTTATTAAACTACTCCACATATTCATTTTTCAACATTTCGAAATGCTTTTTCATTTCTTTCTCTCGCTCAAGATTTTCTATTAAATATAGCTATGTGTTATCGAATAATACTTTACAACGTTTTTCTGAAATTGTTGATCTCGGTATAACGTTTGACTCTTCTTTCACATTTCATTCACATATTAATTCCATTGCTATGTGTGCTAGCAAAACTCTTGGGTTTATAGTAAGGCAAAGTAAATCATTCGAAAACCCAACTGTGTGTCACATTTCCTTGGTTCACTGTGAACTTTACAGTATGCTTGAATATGGATCTATTATCTGGAGTCCACATGAAAATTCTTACATGTTGAAATTGAAGCGAATTCATAAGAAATTTCTACGATATTTCTGTTTGTATTTTCTCTTTAATAGTTCCCTAAAAGAGTACTACCCCACCAAATTTCTTTTAGGAATGCAATCTTTTCACTCACTTGAAGCATGAAGATCGATTCTAAAGCATTTCTCTTGTCTTCTTCGGGGAAGAGTTTATAATCCTGAAATTCTCATGACTATTAACTTACATGTTTTCAATTTTTATCTACGTGGCCGAAATCATAACCAAGCAATTTTTATTCTTAAAACTTGTTCTTCCCGTCGGTCATTCGAGTAACCAGTTGCAAGAGCCGTTCGGCTGACCAATGCATTGCCTACAGAGCTGGATATTTTCAGCACTAAACTCTGGGTATTGTTCACCAAATATTTGTTCCTTGTAAATTTTTTCTATTTTTATTATATTTAAAAAAATGTTTTATTTTCATTATTGTTTTTACTAGTATTATTGTCACTGTTATTGTGTTAGTGTAATGCATGGCGCATTGGCGTCAGCTGTAATGCCATGCATTTCATTTTTTTAAATTTACAATAAATAAATAAATATATATTTAGTAACAAACTTTAAAAAACAGTTTCAGTTGTTTTCAATATTAATATTTATTAAATAAAATCTATACTAAGAAATTAATTTAAAATATTACGTAAAACCAGAGATTATATTATGCATTTATTAAGACTGTGCATTTTTTACCTTTTTTCAGTATCAAAACTAGAATAACAGCTAAGAAAAATTTCAATTTTTGCATAACCTGCTTTGGCAACCGGATCGAAAAAAATATTGGTCGTACATTTTATTTGCACATACTAAAACAACATACATTCATTACGGCAATATTTTTAAGAATATATTTCACAGAACAAATATTTATGGATCAAGACTCTACGTCATTGCTGCAATAATTTTGAATGAATTTTTTATACTTAAATATAAATTATTTGTAGTATGCAATATAGATAATTCGATAGCTCAGATTCATATTGCAACAAGTCAAAAAAAAAATAAAAGATTGAGCCTGCCCAAAATATTGTTTCCTTATTATCTCTGAACTGTGCTTTTTGAGTTGTTACACTATGGGACTGAGGTATCGGTATGATTTGTATTTTTGTTTTGATCTATAAAAAATGGACTTTTACAATAGTTATATGTTTTCGTTTATCTGTAATGCAGCACACACACACACACACACATTCTCTCTGTCTGGGCAGTGCAGGCGCATAGACAGAGTGAGAGTGTTTGAGCGTCGAGTTGATTGTTGATTTTTATCGCGCAGATACACACATACACACTCAGACATAGTAATCTTAAGTATTTTTTTTGAGATTAAGAGTGTCCACTTCCTTATTGCCACCCGGTGGCTTATTATGATTGATTTGTAAATAAAATCATCAGCACTCACTATAAAATATGCATCAGCCAATAAGAAATGCAAAATGTATGGCCAAACAGGTGTATCATGTATCATGACGGTCATCGAATAGTGATGGTTGCAAAACTAAGTTTTTTATTGGTTGCGAATGGAACTCTAAATTTTCTTCAAGGATGAATTTTGAAATCACCGTACGCAACTAAGTAGGTACGGTACGTTGTCTAGGAAACGGAATAAATTTGAATCTGAAACAATCATATTATATATTATAATTGATAAAAATTAACAGCTATGAAGTGATAACAATGACGAAGTGTGTATTAAAATAAATATTTCAAAACGCTCTAAGTAGTTCAGATATTAAATTTCAATATTACGAAATTTGAATAATTAATTTTAAATTTTAAATGTAGATATTCTTAAGATATTCTCTTTTGTGAGAGGGAAGAATGGTGAGGCCAGGAAAGAGTCATTCGTTATTATTTTATTATTTTAGATGAAAGTAAGATCTGAAGACGCGTCATTTAGAGACGAAATAGTTGCGCAACAAATTTATTAGTATACACCAAATCCATCGAGAAAAATCCTGTTTACTTTTGGATAAAATTTAAATAGGTTAAGCTTGTAGCTACATTCATTCAAGGTTCTTAATAAAAATATGTGTTTTTAGTATTTTTTCAATATGTCAGAGTATTCATTAATGCGGCTGTGACACATAATCATATAGGTGTAGGTGATAGCGACCTCGGGTCGTTTTTTGTGAAATTACCATGCCAGTTTCAACAATGTTACTAAATAAATATTTTTAATTGTATAGGGGAAATAAATATAGATATTTATTTCAACTCATTGTTTTGAAATACAATATTTTTAGCAATTAAAATCTTACGTCGAAATGAGGAGGATTCCGAGAATACATTTTTTCCATTATGATATTTATATCATGTTTGTCCGTTGCATAAGCCTTTTTTTATCAAACCACAAATGAATTCGCAAATATTTTGTTTAATATTCACTAATTCTGTTAATCAGTGTTCGGATAATTTAGTTTAATAATTACTTTAATCATATATTGTATTTTTTTAAATCATACCCGCTCCCAATTCGGAGTGGATTTACCTCGAATTGAGTATTTTAACACGACACGCTCAACAAGAATTGATCTTAAATCTTTTCCTAAATTATTCTTTTCAGATATGATACAAATTGGAAGACTATGAATGAAAGCACATACGGTTTGCATACGAGTTTATCTTGAAACCTGTAAAATATCTCTATATGTATGTATTGGTATCTATAGGTATGTATTGTAATGATGTAAAAAATGAAGAATATGCAATTGAGGCTTATAAGAGTTTTATTTTTATTTACAGCGTATTCATGGCAATTATAAGCTGTAAAACCAATATAAATAGCAAAAATGCCAACCGCAGAAATAAATAAAATAATACAGCGAAAAAATCAGCAAAATATTAGAGGTCAAATAATTTATGCGCGTGAGTAAGCTCATTTTTCAATAGACAATATTTCAATGTGGTTTCAAGTTTTCAACTAAGCTGGTTATCAAAATGATTTGTAAAGTAATTATTTCTATTCACCGCTTTTATCTCACAACAGGTAGACACGTCAGAAATAACTCAGCGTTGTGCCTTGAATTTTTGTCTCGGCCGGCCGACCAAAATAACCGTGTACCAATGTACACCGTGAAATACCGAATAAATGGCGTGATGCTAGAATTAGTTGATTATAAAAAGGGTGTGAAGCTGTAGCGGGTGGTTAACGTTGATTACCCTAGATTATATTATAAAATCGTTTATATCAAATTCATAAGAAAAATAACAGATCAAACCTAATAATTTTTCGAATGATAAATTGTTGTTTTGTGATTGTTGTATTATTTCCACTGCTCACATAAATTGAAACAATTTTCGTAGACAAATATAATTAAAAAAGGCTTGGATGGGCCTCACGAACCCTTTCAGGCGCAAGTACAAAATGAAGTTCCATGATAAAACAGCTAAAATTCAATACGACTCTAATCAAACCATGTTAGAAAGAAATCTTTGTGAAATATTACCCAACGAGATCTCGTTGTCATCCACTAATTTACCTCAGAAATTGTCCATTTGCTTATCTGATGTAAACGGTTCTATGACTTATGGTCACAAGATACAACAGATGCATACATATACAGTTATGAGGGAAATAATAGAAATTTAATATGTTTTAAATATGAAAAAAATTTAAACAAAATAGAATATATCATCATTGTACTGGCAGAAGTTGGTAAGTGAAAAATTACGTAAGTGCACAGTGAAATTATTATATATTTATAATTGTTGAAATAACTCAGAAGATTTATTTGTTAAATAGCAACTTATATTACCTGTCAGTACAATTGTCCGGATTGTCCCTGTTTATAAATCCATTACTTGATTTGGGTTGCCAATTATATTTTAATATTATAATTACTATACACAATATTAATAATAATTTTATGTAACGTAAAATAACGAGGGTAGAGGTTTCATCCTAAAACTGAAATGTTCACTTCCTTTTTATATAAATAGACCTGTAAATTTGTTACATACCGACTTCCGCCGATACATTCAAATTATGAATATTTTCTGAATTTACCCTGAAATACTGCTGACTATAATATTGCAGGCTGCAATACAATGGTGTATTATAAACCGGCGTACACAAACTCTTACGTATGACATGTCCAAATACATGTATGTACACAGAAATGGAGAATAAAAAACCTTTAATGCTCAGGTAAGGAGGAAACTTTGAATAGAATATTCAAATAGTAAATATTTTAATGATATAAGTCGCTGAGTCGTTAAACACGCTCCCGAAGGTTCTTGGAGTTATGAATAAATCACGAAAAATTGTTATGGGCAGTATGATAGTTTTAGGTATAATTTAAGTTATTTTGTGTCGTCCGGTGGATAATATTCTTTTACAATTTCGTTTTTTTCGAAACGCGTCGACCGTGTAAAACGTGGATCGAGATCGTGTAAAAAAACAACATTTTAAAGCTTAGAAAAGTTTTGAATTTCGAATAGGGAACGAAATACGAGACGATTTATACGCTAAAAGTAAACAATCGCCTATTACAGAATTGTTTAGACCTAAATCCAAAAATATTCCAGAGTCCTCCGATAATGAAAACTCATAACCGATCTCGAAAAAGAACCGAACATACAGAATTGTAAGTGAGAGCATGCTGAATGAATGATCTATTAAATGTTTGTTATTAAAGTTTTTTCAATAAATACGTAAATTTACATTTGTTCGATTTTTTACTAAAAAAATAAAGGATATTAACAATTTTCGATATTTTTTTGGAACGCATACCCTAATTTTGTATGGATTTCAAACCTCGTATAATAGGGATTTGTATTACACGACGTTTTTCTGGAACCATATGGCCGTGGTATACGAGGCCCAAGTGTACAATTTTCGTTCCATAGTTTTTGAATAATATATTTATGCTAGTTAAATAGATATTCGAAATGTATAAACTTTTTTACAAGAATTTTACAAGATTAGTTAGTATTCATAAATTTAACTTACTGTAATTGTACAGTAAGTTAAATATATGAATACTAACTAATCTTTTCATATTTTTTTTCGTTTTAAATATACCTCTATCTTTTTTGTGTATGAGTTTGGCGGTAACTTTGTGGAAGTTCATTTTAAATATAAAATTAAAATAGATAATTGAGTTATTCGTCTTGGTTTATCACTAACCTGATGCGTTTTGTCTTTATAAACATCTTCAGACTAACCATATCGCAAGGTTATTTATTTCAAATGTGGACAATGATTATAACTGTTACATTAAACATAAAGGTTATAGTGGGTTTTATTCCATTCTACTGGACGTGGGGAGGGGGGTAAGACATAAACATTGATAGAATAATTACCATAACACTACTAATTACAATTCAATTACTATTGTTTGGAGGCATCTAGCTTTGAAATAAATAACCTTGCGATATGGTTAGTCTAAATTTGCTTCTAAAAGAGGCGAAATAAGAGGCAAGTGGAATAACTAAGTTATCAATTTTATTTTATACCTATTTATATCTATTTCATTCTTTAATATCACAAGTGGATTCTTTTTGCCGCAGCGAATCCTCTCGGCAATATTTTTTACTGTTTTAAATTGCAAATGAAAAACATGAACAGAAAAATCCATGAGATATTACATACTAAATACCTATTAATATTTTTACGAGCGTAAATAATCACCTAGCGATATTAAAATTTTGTGATACACTGTTTTGTGTTGCCGTTTTGGTGGTCGATGGATGACACGGAATTTCCAAATACATTAATCATCGTGTATGAAATTTCTTAAACACACAAATATGACTCATTCTTACCTAATTACAGGAAAAAATCAAAAACAGTTCATAATATGGCAGTAGTGAGTAAATAATATTATGCGTGCATATGTTTTTGCATTCTAAGTTTTTTTTTTATGAAAATTATACATATTTCGGCATGTATTTCATTATTAATATAATGAAATATTTTTAATGGTATAATTACCATTATCTAAGATTAGATATAAAATATAAGTGCTTATAATAAGTAATATTTTTGAACGTTTAATTATGTTGTATAATATATTCACAGTACTTGTGTTGAATATTACGGAATATTACTGAAATCGTAAAAAAATATTATTTGTTATTATTAATTTCAGCAATCTTAGTCCGGCTATTTTTGATTGTGTTATATTATTTTTATAGTCATGTTGTAAGCTGTTTATAAATATACAACCGAACAAAAAAATCTTTTTTTAAGACTTGTAAGTAATAAGAAAAAAATGTGTATAATAAAACTTCACAATTGAATTGGTATCATCTTCTTTCTTCGCCACACTATTAATATATATGGCTGTAATAAAATTCCAAATTAACAAATAAATTCTATTTTCACTGTCTTTATTATTGACAGGCATAAATATATTTTATTTTATAAGAAACGTGAAGCGACTGTTTTTATCAAATAAAGCAACAGAGAATAATGTAAAAAAGTCAACAATTTTATTTACCGTTCTCATTTCCACCGTCGCAGACATCTTTTCGTTGCTAAAAGCTACTGCAAATAATTATTATTGAACTCTGTTATTCAGCCATTTTCTATGTCAATTACTTTTTAAAAATATTTTTTTACTAGTAATATTATAAGCCAGATGGCAGTGCCACCTGTCAACTTTCAACTATCTCTCTCTCTCTCTCTCTCACACACACACAAACTCATTGTAGATCGGGCATAAACGCCACGGTGTGCTGTGCGATACAGAAAGAAAAAGGTACGGATAAATCAAGACAAATGTGATATATAATTTAATTAATTCGGTAATTACTTATAATCTAAATGATGACTATCTATAAATTATAAAGTCGTGTAACAATTATGCTGAATTTGACATCTTGATATGATATTATTTTCATTATGCATGCAAAGAGAACTTTTCTTTAATGGTGACTAATTATTGAGAAAATGTATTGATGACTGACTGAAAAGAGAATATATTAAATTAATGTCACGAAAAATAGAGCTATCTTTTAATTTATTATCAAAAGTAAATAAATTAAATGTTTTCTCGTGATTGGCTTTCGTTTACAGTTTAATTAAGTTTGATTAAGTTTCTATGCCTAAAACCATTGTCACATTGGCTTAGAATAAATTTATAGACTTAGTTAGCTAGCCTTGATAACGAAAATTAGTCGATGGTCAAATCTAAACCTAGGTAAATGAATAAAATATGTCGAGGTTGACATTCTCCGTACGATAACTTTGCCCGTCAATCATTTATATCTTGTAAAAAATATTTCTTTGGTCTGAAAGGATCCTTGTAGGTAATGGATTTATACTGTTTTTATCTGACGTAGTTACATAATATTTGCAAACTACTCTACTAGAGTGGCTTTAAGTTGTCATGAATTTGAATTAATTATATTTTTTTATGTACACTAATTAACAGAAAAGTATATAATGTACTTGATATACTACCCGGTGTCGCCTGTTATTAAAATTTGCTTATTATTTTAATACACCAGGGCAAATATCGTCTCTTCAAATAACATTGGCTATAAAAAAAACTGGTAAAAGAAATCGATTTATGGCGATATCTCTACACAGGATTTTGTACGAAAGCTGCTTGTTATGAAAATGGGGATAGAAGGATAGTGATTAGCGAATTGCTCTCACTACGCCTTGTTTTTTAAGACCAGATTTGTGAACAAAAATTCGTAAACATTCATGCCCTCAAACAGAAATCCATAAAAATAATGAAAAATCAATTTATGAAACTGTCCGTTCTGTTACTCGAACAAGTGAGATCCGTCGTCGAACTGAGTGTTAACATTAGTTGGATCGATAAAACTAAATTCTATTTGTATCCAGTATATATGAAACTTATCTGGACCCACCGTGCTGGTCCCCGAAGTCCTAGCCTAACCCTTTGAACAGGTCAAGGTTATCAGTGTCATTGGTCAGTCATAACAGTTATAATTTAAAAGCTTGCAATACGGAAACAAAAGAGAAATGTGATGTCATTAAAAATAAATGGACAATAAATATTATTGATGACTTTAAATGCTTTATAACTACGCAGAGCCTTGAATGCTTATAGTTTAAACAAATAAAAAAACGTGATATAAATGCATTTATAAACTTTATCGTTTTCTGTATTATGATTTAGACATTATGACATGCAAACAAAAACTACATATACGTAGTGTTTTTTTGAATATAAAAAGACTTATAATCGAAATAAAACATACACAAATAATATATCGACTTGGGAAGGAAAAATGACGTAACCCACAAACAAAATTAATTTTACAATATTGTGTATAGCCCAAACAAAATGTGTGTTGAAAAGTCTTTTATAACGTTATCACATTAGGCGTATTCGATTAAATGATGTATAAATACATTATAAATAAACTTGACATATATTTTTATTAATACACCTTTGGCATAAATAAAGATCAACTCTTAAAAAAATTAATTGAATATCAATGAAACAAGGAAGCATAGATAGATTAATTTTTTTTTTTTCATATCTCTGTTAGAAAAAAACACTTAACGGTTAAGGCAGTATTTAAATATATGTAATGGCAGTACAGATAACATTTGTATCTTAATATAAACTGCGGTATCGGAACCTTAGTTTATATCTGTTTTAATATTTAGAAGAAAATCTAGAATACTTGATTAAAAATGCTGTTTTCATTGTATATAGATTATTCCTCTATATTTATTCGTTTTAGCATGTGTTGATTTTCGATGAATCCTTGTGGGATGAAACACAATGTTATTTTTTAACCTTGCTCAATTAAAATCTAACAAAGATTATTGTGTGATTTTTAATTTTGACAAAGCTACTGATATGTTGTGTTTGTTTTGAAGATTATTTTCCAGTCTGTAGCTTCAACGTAAAATATATATTCAAATGTCGAATCTTCCATCGCGAGTATTGGGAAAAGGTGTTAGCATACCTCTAAGATATTTCCCCATACTAACCAAACGAATTATTATTTCCCCAAACTTCTATTGCAACACATTTCCCGTTGAGACTGAGGCCGTAGTTCTGTAATATTTATTATTTGATTTTGGTGGGTCTATTTCTCTTTCCAGAACCGGTTCAATTAATTCGTACGATCTTAAAAACGAGTGCGCATGAACTTTAGTGTTTCACTTTTGTTGGTATTGCCGGCATCTGAAGAATCGTGAACTTGTTTTAAATATGATTTGTTTCTTGAATAATATATTCTGTCAAATACTCCATCAGAATTCGGACACAGTGATAAATAAAATATCGTTTTTATGTGGATTAAAATATTATAATAAGATGAAAACATGAATATTTATGGTCTAATATGGCTTGTTAATAATTTTTTTTCCGATGAGATAATATTTATAAGTAACAATAATTGCCACATGTCACAAAACAAATAATAATATATAACTTAGGTTTTATTTAAGATCACTCACTTCTCGATATTGCTTTTATAGCTATCAAACTATGTTAGTAAAATATTTTTAAGATGATATACAACTTTCAAAATGGTATATTGATAATTGGACATATTTCAGGACCTTCACCAGACGAAATTTTGTTTCTACTGAGGTCATATTATATATTCAAAGCTGCTAACTCAGGCATACATTAAGACACAAATATTCTTTTTTGTATTATAGAATCATGGAAATGTGACAAAATGATCTTGACTTTAGAAAATTTCAAGGAAATATTAATTGAATGGTTTCCTAAGATACATTCTGAATCATTCTTGGGTAAATTTGAGTTTTTTTTTAATTAAAACTCTATTCCCTCACACTCATCCGATCTTAAAAACGGGGCGTAGCGAGAGCAATTAGCTAATCACTAGTACTGTCCTAGTCTTACTCTTCTATCCCTACTTTCTTTGAAAAAGAGTGGTTGAGCAACGCAGTTATCGTAGAAAAAACTTCTGTTGAGATACCTCCATTAGAAGTTCATATGTTCCACGTTGGGACAATTAATTTTTAAGCCAAATCCATCTGCAATGTGGTACATATAGAATTCTAATCCACCATCTCAGCACAAGCTATTTATTAGAAATAGGCTGTTATTCTCTTTTTGGAAATAATTGAGAGTTAAATAAATGCTTTCGCTAATGCGTTACGAGTAGGTGGTGGGTGGGGAAGGATAAATATGTCACAGACATCCATGTCGAATTCGAACCCTTGACCGCACAACCGAGTACGACGAAAGTCCAAAAATCCAAGATCATTGTGCTACGGGACAGGTAAAATTACTATAAATCAATGATTTTTTTACAAACATATTTTTTCCATTGAAATGTACAGAATTCTACGAGTAAGAAATATGTACAAAAGAGGTAATTCGTTATATTTGCAGCTATATTAATGTTACGACTGTCAAATTCTAAGAAAAACAATTGTATATACCTGTGAAGAATTATTCATTTGTGTGTAATTTCTAGCGAAAAAATATATTTACAAAACTTCTTCGTGACGTTTCAGATAAGGAAATTTGTCGGTAAAATATTACAAATATGACAAAACCAACAGTGATATTTGCTCAATAATGAATTTTCATTCTAACACTCTTTTTCCAAGTTAATATAAAAAAACCCAAAATGATCATTGAAGTTGGTGATATGATAATTATAATAGAATCTAGTAAAGTTTAATTATAAATATAGAATTCGCAAAAGAAAACATTTTGTTTGTCTTCAACGAAATAAAGGTACATAATAAATTTTCGACTTGATGAAAAATATCATAATGAATAACACGAGTGTTCGTCAAACGAAAACAGCCAACCTTGTCGGAACAAATCCTTGTGGTTTATACCTGTTACAGTTTTAACTCATCCTTCCAAAATACCTTTTAGATATATGTGTATCCTTGTTGTATATTTGAATAATCTTATACAATATGATTATAACAAAATCAAAAATGTTAAGCCAACAACGTATTTATACTAATAAATAATATCAAACTATTATAGTTACCAACTAATTTGGTACTGTCTCTTCTGCGGCTTGAAATACTATTTTTTTTTCTTAATTTTTATTTAATAAAGTGTTATTATTAATTATGTATTCTTAAATTACAATATCGATGCATTTTACTTATTAGGCTAGTCAAGAATGGTTGCCAAATATTTCTAATTTCCTCTCCAACTCTTTCACATCATTTTCGACCTTGTATGCGATGAATTTTTATTTTCAACATCAATACGAAGTAAATAATCAATGGCCTATATTTGGCTTACATTTGGTTTTTTTTTTGATGCACAATTATTTTATATGTGTGTATCGTTACTTTCACATGTTTTATATTTTCATTTAAATTTCGTAAACACAACACTCATAATCTGAAAGTAACTGAACATTTTTCACAACAAGTAGAGTGATATTGCGATTACGTAACAAGGAACTTCAATGCGAATTGTGTTGAATTTCAATTTTTAACGTAAAACGGTATATATGCATGAAAATAAAACATAAATTGCTTAACCTATTTCTCATTAGTATTATAACATCAGGACCAGATTCACTCAGCGAGGAGGTATGTTAAACAAATAAATTACAGTTTTAGTTGACAATGCTCACTCGTTGACTGACACCGGTCCTGGCTATATAATATAATAAAAGTGTCGAAGTAGTAGGTTCATTATTTTTTTTATTTTCAGCAATCGATTTAATGATGACGTTTAATTTTGTAATCTTTCAGAAATTTTGGCTGTCTTAACAGACTAAAGATTTTGTAACTTTGTAATAATATTATGCATACATTTATTTATAAATACTGTTTTGATATTCTAATACTAACACCTCGTAACTGACATTTGACTATTTTTTACTTTGGCTCTTTAAAATTAAATTAAAAACTCAAGGAAAAGAAAAGAATGAAGAAAACAAAACGTTTGAACGTAACGGAATGTTAGTTGATAGAAGAAAAAGTTGTATTCATTTTCATGGGCTTATGGCTTGAAGATATATCTTAGTATAAATATCAGATGTAAAAGGTATTGTTTACATGTGTATGTCATATTTTCAGAGTCGCATAAATTAAAATTAAAACAACGATAATGTTATATTAGTATTTATAGAAATTAAACAAACCTTCTTCTCCTTGATAATTGTTTAATTTTTCACTTAACAGCAACGTCGATACAGAAAAATCGAATGCAACAGCCACCTATTGCAAATCGGTGTATAAAACAACGCTAAAAATTGTGTCACAACTTAAACCGAAGTAAATATTTTTACACATAAAAATTACCACACAAATTCGGCATTGAAGAAATAAAACAAATTTTCACTCGATTTTAAATTTTGTAGACAAGGTCAACCTTATGTATTATTAATGATATCCACTGTTTAAGGGTTGAATATAATGTCGCTGAATTGTTTTACTTTGAATTGTCTCAGTGTGGTTTTTAACTGAAGTTTGTTTGGCAGCACTAAACCAACGGACGAGCGCTCTTCATGGAAGTGTGATTGAAACTGCGGTCATTTTAAAAATTATTCGTAGATCGGCGCGCGGATTTTTTTACGTTTTATTTTCTACCTGCGTCATTCAACATTGAACTGCATGGTTATAAAAATGTCTAACGATGATATTATTAGAATACTAGCGTCTACTATATAATTTTGCACTAATTATAACTATGAGTTTAAAATAATGTTGAACGTAAATTTAAAGTACTGTAATATAGTTTTTATACGGTTTCCTAATGTTTTCAATAGATTTGGCATTAACTTTGTGGAATTTATTTTTAATATAAGATGAAAATTGATAACTTGGTTTTCCACTGGCTGTTTTACTAAAAGTGAGACGTTTCGCTTCTTTGAGAAGCATCTTCAGACTTACTATATCTTTCTAAATTTATTTCTAAATTCAACAATGATTCTAATTCTCAAATTAAAATGAAGAATAGGGTAGGTTTTCTTCCTTCTACTGGACGTTGGGAGAAGGTAAGACATAAAGGATAACCGTACTAATTACAAAAACACTTCTAATTACAAAAAAAATAATTACCAGTGCTTGGAGATGAAAATGTAATACTGGCAGTTTCACCTTCAAACACTAGCAATTATTTTTGTAATAAGTAGTGTTATGATAATTAGTACTATAATCGTCGCTGTCGTACCCTCTCCTCACATCGAGTAGAAGTAAACAAACCCACCCTACCTATAGTAAGGTAGGATAAAGCTTGCGGTATCATTTGAATTGTCTAAAACACATCACCAATGCGTCAGATATTCTCAATTTTAAGTAACTTTGAATAACTTTTAAGAAGATTTCAAAAAGTCACTCACGGTCAAGGTCAAAAAACACCGTACATTTTTATTAATTTGAAACTTAAAAAACAACGTTTGGTATTGACCATGCCATGACTTTTATGAATCATCCGATCGGTAAGCGGAGCGCTTTCCGTTAGAATGGCTGAATTATGACCTATCCTGTTGTTGGCGTAATTAATCTCCTTAGAAAGCAAAAAATATTTCCATTTTGATTTCATAAAGTTTAAAAACTATAAAAAGTTCTATGATTTTAGTACACATTGCGGTCAATGTCCACTGTATACTACAGTTAAAAGTGCAGTACTCCAACTGTGCTTATCAACATTGTAAATCCATCATTAGTATTATTTTTATTTGTTTTCTTGTGGCTAATAATATTTAAAATACATTCAATGATTGCAGCTTCATGACAGTTGGCCTAGTTTTTGTAAATATTAGTTAATAAAAAAATTATCATCATTACATACTAAATAATATCATGAAACCATACTATGGAAATCTTAAAGAGGTGGTCGATTGTGTTATATATAGATGAAACGATTTACTATGTATGCTGAATTAACTTAAGTTGAAGTGGAGAATGGAAGAAAACCTTATGTATGTAGTAAAGAGTAGAGTTTTTTCGTGCTAATTATTAATGATAGTTCTTTAAATAGTGCTTAGAGCAGTGGTTTTCAAACTTATTATTCCCATTCTTAAAGCAAAAAGTTGACCATGAACCCCCAAGTAAAATAATTCTGTATAACTGCATAATACAAAATTTATTTAATTTTGATGTCTTGAATGGTAATTGGAAATGTAAAAATTAAATGCGAATTAAACATTTTGATATTTAATGTATGATGAGTTTCATAACTACACTAAATCCACGTTATGCTAAATAAGAAGACGGGAAAGCAATCATCAGCCTCTGTACAGTGACCCATAATTGGTAAAATTATTTTTGTTAGCAGAATTTGTGGTATCCGGTACGCGGACCTCCCGACGTTGTCCACGCACCCCCAACTTATTATTAATTTGCCACAGACCCCTTCAGACGTCATAAGGATCCCTGGAACCACTAGTTTTGAGGAATTTAATAATTTATTATTAAATAATACAATTAGCCGGAGATCGTTTTCATTTACATTCGGGGGCATTTTGTTACATCACCGATAAATCATACATCGCATCACATTCTGTCGCGCTCGTCTCAGACGTTTACAAATATTTGATCTACAGTTAGCTGCAATTTTTCTTGTTATTTAAATTGATTTCTTGGTGTGGTAAAGTAAATTTCATTAAAGGATTTATATGACCCTCTGAACAAAAAAACTATCATATTAGAATAAATTGTGTACATCGTTCTTGCGTTTTCATTTCAAATTATCTCCAAAGTGATTTTTTCTTGAGGATGCAAGTAATTTTTAAAACAAATATTTTCAAGTTTCTTACCTCTTACTATTCTCGTGATATGCTTTTAGCATAACATTTGACGTGTCCTGTTAAAGTATTTTAATCTTTACATTCAATGATATGTAAGTCAAATAATTTCCAGATGAATATTTGAAAAATATTTACTACGATATTACAAAGATATCTCAAATACAAAATAGGAAAGGCTGCTATCTCCATCTGTCAAAGAAAACCGAAAAAGAAACGGTGAGAACAAGATTTAAATTTTTACTGTTAATTATTCTTGAAAAATCCGGATGAATATGACTTTTCTCAGCACGCCACGTCTTTTCTTTCTCGAGTTATGGATCGATGAAGATAAAATCGGAATCTTTATTCCAGACGATGCCGGTATGTCTGTTTTCTTTGATTATTCTAGATATATTTGTATTTAAGTATCAGGTAACATATGTCCGATAATTTTAATAGCTGATATGATTTAATAGCTGATCAAAGGATAGGAGGTACATTTTTGCGAACTCCCAGCGTACAAATTATGTATTGGCAGGTACTCTTTCACCAGGCCTTTAGCCAAGTGGTCAACGTCGTCAACTTAGGTTGAGGTGCTCAAGAATGACAGTTTTATAAATTAACTTTTAAATCGATTTGTGCTCGAAGGTATGGATGTCTGAGATGTTAAAAATTCCCTCCCACCCATCCGACCACAAATACTGGGCGGGGTGTAGCGTGAGCGAACAACTAATCATTGGTTTCCACCTAGGCGAATCCATCGACCCTAACTCTCTTCGCATAAAAGGGAATTTGATCAACTCAATACCAAGACGTTCTCTTCGAAAAAACTTCTAGTGAGAAGTTCGATTCTGGGGCCATATGCTCCACATTGGGAGCGGGCATGGTTGAAAAATCTTGTTTTTATGTTTCATGTAACAGGAATCATCTTTTTTTACATTGATTATTTTACCCACATGTAGATGCTGTAATATGTAAAAGAGTAGATTAGTAGATTTTTCTGTTTAGTCTAGTGATGTTAAAAATAGTTTTTATTGACTTTAATTGGTGCTGCAGAAATATTTTATTGCAAGGTAAAAAAAACCAGTCATTTATTATATAAGAGGATGCCAAATGGTTATATTGTAAAAACTCTTTTGAAATGTGGATTTTTTCGGATTTTTTTTTAGTAAACGTATTGAATAGAACTATGTTTGATTTTTAGTTTTATGATGCATAAAAAGCACGACATTATTGTATTATTTAATTCTAAAAAACGATTTAATCATTCCTGAATCCTCATAGTGTTCCATTCCACTTTTTCATCCGTGTTAATAAAAACGCTTGATTATTTTTCATTTGAACGGAGAAAAAGTTTTTTTGACTTTTTCATAAATAAATTCAATCAAAATATCTTTTAGATTTATGAAATATACTAACCTCAAAATTGATAAAAATTGTTTAATCATAAATTGAAAGATTTTTTCTTCATCACATACACACAGTACGTATTTTTCAGGATATTTCTGGCAAATCTAACTACTTAATGATTCATACTGTACTTTAAGTGTAAAGTAATTTATAAACAGTTTTTTTTCACTACTTAATTCATCCAAATATAAAAAAATATAATAAAATGATAATGGCTTATATTTATTGGGTCAGTAATTTATATAAATTATCAGTTATTAAATTAAGCCTAACCGAAATTTTATTTACTTGGCAATGGTGCATTTTTATTGGAATCATAAATAAAATAAACATTTCTTAATGTATAATTTTAAAACAGTTTAATTGTTCACCACTCTAAGCTGTTTAATTGTTTATCACTCAAAATGGTTTAATGAAATTCGCACGTATATAACCTAAATCAGATTTATTATTTTATCTTCTTTACTTAGTTAACCTAACCTAACCTTCCTTTAATATTAACTGGCCGTATCTTTAATATTTACTTACAATTTTTATTTTTCTACTTACCGTTTTATGCATTTGTTACTGACCGTTTCTTTGATATTTACTAACCGTTAATTGACTTAGATACTGACCAAATAATTAGTTGCCGATGATAATGCACTCCGGTGTGAAAATGAACATGACATTTTACATTGAGTATTATAATTAATGTTTAAATATAAGTATTATATATGTTACGTCTTCTATAATATAAAATTATGCACAGTATTAAAATATTTTTTAATGCATGAAAAAAAAATTCATCTCATGAAGAAGTAGTATTATAATATTATTCACCATTTTTCCAGAGAATCAATTTACATTAAGGACAGCATGAAGTCATAAGTTTGTAATTTTTCATAGGGATATACCGTTTCTCAAAAAAAATTACATAAATAATTACTTTCTTCCTCAACATGTAAACTCAATGTAAATATTCTTAATGTCTTTTGCAATGTCTAAAGTGCTCCATTGTTTGATTTACTATGAGTATTATCTAATGCTATGACTTTAATATTGATGCAACTTTAATTTCTGTATATCTTATTATTACATAATGGAGACGGAAAATGTCAAAAAAAATAGTTCGCGACACATTAAAATGTAACTTAACTTTTGTCGCTTCAAAATTTATATAGCCAAGAGAATAAAATAGTCTTCGTGAGAGTATTATCGCTGCGTAGAAAAAGATACTGAATATAAATTTTTCTTTTTTGAAAAAAAATATTCATGTATCTCTCTAATATTGAATAATAAGGTACTTTATTTTAGCTCGTAAATTTAAATGGGCCATTAAATAGTTTACATAATTTAGTTCCTTTTTAACAAACCTATACTTCGGAATGAAGTGACAAACAACTAATAAACGTATACGAATACGCCATTGAGTAACCCTACAGTTTGAAAGAAGGTACTTACATAATAAAAAAAATACAAAGTGAAATAAAAACACATAACTACTCTAGTGACCAAGTCTAGTTTCGGTTAGTGAATGAATATTAATGAACGAATGGTCTCATTTAATTAACGAAACCTGCATACCATGATAGTTCATTTGGAAACGCTTGCTTCCTAAGCGAAACCGATTTTTATATCTGAAATGAACAATGTGTTTTAATTATTGATTTAATTGGCATTTACTTGGTAGAACTTTATTGCACTAGGATAAAATATCAAAGTATTTAGTTTTACAAAATTTCATTAGTTAGTTGATAGCGATTTTGGCTTAACGTCACCTGACGCTCTGACGCCTAGTTCTGACGATGTTGTTAAGACGAAATAACTATCAACTAACATTTTTATTATATCGTAATGCTTTATTCTATTGTTTTAATTATGTCACATTGTATCATTTAACCAAAGATTAACTGAGAACAATATTAAAATAGTTTAAAATGATTTAAAATATCGACTCACGGAGCTTGATGATATTTCAATGCCAAATTTGAAGAATTCAATTTAGTTAAAATTGATACTGCAGCCTATTAATCTGATTCAGTAATTCAGTAGTAGCTGATAGGTAGGTACTAAGCAGTAATAACACAAGCTAAATACCTCTGAATTTTAGTCAATAAGAAGTACGCGGCAGCACAACGTCACGAGTGGAGAGACTTTCATCCCGCAGTAATTGTCATGAGCACGAATGCTGCTGCTATTGACGACGATAAAATAATGTAAATGGGGCAAGGGTAAGAAATTATGTGACGTAGAAGTTTTATCCTCCGGTGAACGTTTTTAAGGGGAAACCTGAAATATCACATCTTGTTATGTCAACGCTCAAGGTAACAAAATTAATGAAAGGATCCAAGATTTGATCCGATTACCTCAGCAGTCACAAATCATGAATTTCACTTTCACGCCCAAGACTTCAAGAATTATGAAGTAGAGTCAGTGTCGCAATATATTTTCCACAAAATAACGACCATCTTGACATTTTTTCGTTTCGAAATTCGATAAAAATATATGGTTTGCCAGAATTGAGAAAACGATTAACCTTTTCAGTTTATCAGAAGTCATTTTCAAGCGATGATTGTATATATATATATCTTATATATATCTTATATATATCTTATACTTATATATATATCCCAGACCAGTCTGTAAGCGTTGTCACATATCACAAGTGCATTATAAACATTTTGATTATAAAAAAAAAAAAAATTAAATTTTCTCATAACGTAAGCGTTCGCGATGTAAGCAATGCACACACATATTTTCTGTGGATTTAGGGGTAATTTTGTGGAAATTCCTTTTTAATATAAAATTAATCATAAAGATGCTTCTTAAAGAGGCGAAACGCGTCACGTTAGTGATAAACCAAGTGGAATAAATAAGGTATCAATTTTATTTCAATATTGATTCACACAGAGTTCCGACGTACTAGCTACTTTAGACATTCAGTATTTCAATTTCAATACCGTCATCTATGAGGGCATCCCACGAGTTTTTTATATTATATAAGAACACATTATTCGTGTTTTTGTTAAAATTTTGTGTTTGAGGTGATTTTAGAATGCAGGTGTATGTATAAATATATCATACATAAAGCTTTTGATTAGTAAATAAATTAAATTTTCTGGGTATGAGGCCGTGGCTTATTTTTTGTTAATTTTGTAGGCCGTGGAATAAAAAAGTTTGGATAACGCTAGTATATATAATATATTATAGATAACTATGAGGGCTGGATTGATACAAAAATATCAATAAACGCTAGACAAGCAAGCCAATGTTACAATCTATGAGTCGAAATTACTGTCAAATCGCGGATTATTTTCTTCTGATTTGGTTTGATGTTACACCTAAAACATGAAGCAAGTAAATTCAAATCGCATTGGCAGACAAAGGGGAAGCCGAAAACCATTATAATACGTTTTTTCTTATTATGGTAACATAGTATTTACTTTTTAAAGCTTATCGCTACCAAATGGTAGAATCAAATAACATTTTATTGTAATCACATGACTTCGTTACTGATGAAGCGTCCTTAACCTTTCCAGGATATGTAAAATAAGGTTTTAATTTCCGTAATAACTTGGTATCGTAATATTTTTACGTTTTTTATTAGGCAGCAAAAAAACTGTTGACTACTTGACAATGCAAAATGACACAATACCGGAACGATTTCCCAATTATTTCTGTTTTTATTTTTTGTGTGCTTGATGAATTATTATGGTCACATCATAAAAAAAATACTTAAATACTTCAGTTGATGATTTTAAAATTTGAGAATATATATATTTTAATATTATTTAGCTTGTTAGACAGTAAAAAAGGGGAAATAACAACGAAATAAATGTGCATAAACACACTGTTGTTATAGAATCTGATACATTAGCATTAATGACTTTAATTATACAATTATCGACATATATTGTTTCTAAAAATAAGTGCCTCTAATGATTCAAATGTAGTACCTTGAGTAATTGGAGTTTTTAATTCTTACCATTTAACTATTTTTGATTACTTTAATTATTTCGACGTTGACAGCTCCGAATAATTATTATATTATATAATACACCAATATTTCAATTTTAATTACAACAATGACGCAAAGATATATCGTAGAAATATTTTTTAACCATATCCGCTCCCTACTCGTAGCATATGGCATAACACGGTCCCTCCAAGATTCTCTGTCCCCCGTCAGTCTTCTTGCTTCCTCCCAGGTCATCCAAGCGTCCCGTAGCTCCGCCGAGTACATCCTATGTATGGTCATCAGCGGCCTTCCAGCGCGACGGAATCCACCAGACAGGCATGATTCAAGCTCCCCTGGGGCATCCGCAGTACATCATATAAATATAATTGAATTACATTTATGAGGTCTTAATGATTACTTTATAAATATGAACTCTTCAATGGTGAATGAATAGGTTATTTGGTTTTGTCTAGTGAAATATAAATACAGGCCTGCCTTACTAATAATTGATAGTGCACAGCATCATCAGCGGCATACCAGCGCGACGGAATCCATCAGACAGGCATGATTCAAGCTCCCCTGGGGCATCCACAGCACATCATATAAATATAATTGAATAACATTTATGAGGTCTTAATGATTACTTTATAAATATAAACGCTTCAATGGTGAATGAAGAGGTTACTTTGTTTTGTGTAGTGAAATATAAATACAGGCCTGCCTTACTTCCACTACGCTCAAAGACCAAAAGCGGTCGAGTTTATTCAAAATATTAATTGACCTTACATTATAATAAATTCAACTGTAAGATTTATTAATACAATGCTACTGTGTTCCAAGAAAAAAACTATTCCATGAGATCCTAGAATGACGTATTTGTTTATAAATGCTGATTGATAGTGCGCCTCTTGTTTTCTATAGTTTTTGGTATGTACCATTACCTCATGGAATCGGGCAGTTTAGAATTTTTACATACGGGCAATTGATACTCTCAAGCTGATTCTATAATAATTATCAGCTAATTACGTATATAAATCAATCTTGTGACATGTCTGCTATATATTATGTTAATTTAATACTTTTTTTCAAAAATAAAGACTGACAATACAATAATAAATCTAAGTGCCATATGTAATGTATGCGGGTAATTTAATCATCCTTAAGCACGAAAAGTGATTTTTAAATGAAAATATAGGTACTAAACCGATGTGGGTGGAAAATACCAAATAGTAAAATAAGACGACAAGACTACAATGGCGGCCGGTAAATATTGTTTGTCATTGAAAATTTAAACTGATTCAGTAGAAATATTTTGAAAACAATAACATGGCGTCATGCCATACGTCGGTTTTAAATTATTTTGTCGAAAGCTTCAAATCACAGTTTTACAAAAGGAATGTACTGTATGCTTTTAAAAATAGATAAATAGCACAGTATCCGATATTTTCTTTGCGTTATAGTAATTGAATATATTTCATAATACAAAGGAGTAAGGGGGCAGAAGGAGCAGCTGCCGTAGGCCTCCATTTTAAGGGTCTCCGAAAAGCTTTTATTTATTGAATATTTTAAGTCATTAAGCCATTAGCACATAAATATTGTAAAAAATAAGTTAGAAGGAAAAGACACAATTGAACTTGTCCTATCCGAGACCATCCAGGGTTTGAGGCTAATCCGTATTGAGGAGATATTCACATTTTAATTACGCCACTGCAAGTTTGACGTGTAGCTTATAATATTATGTATATTGGTGGACAAATAATATTTACCTATCGATAGTTGTTTTGCCATTCACATTATTTTCAGGAGCATTGAGAAAATATCACTAATCCACTGATTTCAATTAATAAAATTATAAATAATAATTGTTGGTGTTGGGCTTAAATTTGTATAATTATATTTCACTAAAATAAAAAAATTTTAGCTTTTTTTATAAGTGGATCGATTTTCTGCAAACGATGCCATCTGTTGACAAAATACGCTAAACACAACGTTTTTACGATAATATCATTTAACTAAAAGATATTTTTCTAACTAATTTGGTGTCAATCCTTTAAGTTCTTGATTTAAAATCCTTTATTTTGTATAAACATGCTACAATTTTCGATTCTGACTTAATAATGAAATACACATGCTTTTTGAACATTATAATAATATATTTATAATCAATATTATTTTTTGAACTTGTAATAAACACTTTAATTACATACTATTAGTACATAATTTAAAATATGTTTTTTACCTAGCGACATCTCCTTGTTTCACGGGAATCCACTTTCAGGAAATCAATATAGCGAATACTCAAACCATTCAATCAATTTTTATTCTAATACCTTCAACAGATGACCGTATGAATGGATAACATTTTTTTTTATTTTACCAAAAGTTAATTAGAAAGTTTCAGATTTCCTCGGCTTCAATCTATAACGGTTTATTTAATAGTATTCCTTCGTCGGATTAAATATTTTTAATAATTTCTACAATATCAAATGAAAATTTTGACAATAACGAGAATTTCTTAACGAAAAATACCACGAAAATCTTCATGCAAAATATTAATTTCCTGGAAACCTTTCAGTGGATCTCTTTATATTTGCCTATATTTTAATAAATGTTCTCAGATTCAGAATCATTATCATATAATATCAATAAAGTAATAAATGAACATGCGTTAACAAGTAGCAATGTAATTTTTCCAGAAAACACCACCCGGAATATTGTCGAGGATGTTGCGAACGAAAACAAAAATAAATTGTTTCGCTTGTTTTGTCGTAGGTAATAAATTGAATGTACTATTTGCATAGCTCTACAATTCTTATAATCAAAAAATATTGTATAGATAAATTAATTTATTATCTACTCAATCCGCTGTATAACAGGTAAAGCAGGGACGGCTCTTGTAAAGGAGCAAAGGGTGCACTGCACTCCAATAAGTCCCATCAAAATATTCCATTAATAAACGATATTCAAATATAATAATTATACCAATTCACTAATTTTAAATTTTCCTCGTGTTTCCCATAGGAAAATATTGGAGGAAACGATGATCAATAAACACGACTAGCAAACGTATTCTGCGTCGATTCAGAATACGCATGAAAGTCGGTCGATGACGCGGTAGGAGCATAAATTCTTTTGCACTCCTTAGACGTCTGAAATGTTCTATGTATTTTGACATATTTGTGACGTTGCAACAGTATGAACTACGCGCCGGGTGCATTTTGTATGGACTGTTTTTGAGCATTGATCTCCCTGGCGGAAATTCCCGAACGCACCCGAAAGCGATTTGACGTTTGCGTTTACAAGTCTGTAACAGTCATTTTTAAGAATGAAAAAGAGCAGTGGAGCAAGCGTAGTAAGCTCATTTAATTTCAATATGATTCTTTAACTATACGCTCTTCAATAAGAATAATATTTACCTACCATTATAACTTTTGGAGTGATGAATACAATTTATAAAATTATAACTATGATCGTGTATAATACCGAGTAGATATTATTGAATATTTAAAATAGGATAGTTTCGAGTTTTCTACCTGGCTGGCCTTACCTATTCCATAATATTCAACTGTGTATCTGGTTCAGTTTCGTAATACACCTTCCTCTAATATTTTTTATATTCTTCAATATTGAATTCTACAAATTACTTTCCCCAAAAAATACTTATGCGAAAAATTTCCAGCTTAATACAGAATTATTCCAATTGCAGACATTAATACGGTAACCTTAACATATGATTTCATCGAGGAATTTAAACTTAAATTGAACTAACTGTCTTATACAGCAGAGAAGATTTTTACGATGTCGTTGGAGCCCTGTCTATACTTCAACTCTTCACGAATAAAAATACATGTAGTATTTAGCTAAACCGTTAAGCCATTACAAATAATTTATACAATATCGATGACTTCCGTCGAAAGTGAGTGTTACTTCTAAAATTTAAAAAGGATCAATTCATTTTAAGAAATACCACGACTAAAGACAGACAAGGTTTCCCAAACTATCATTCGCGACAACCTGGAATGGTTGTATATGCTGCTAGGGCTGCAACAAATTTAGACGTACTCAAATTCATATTGATATTACCTACACACAAAAAAGAAAAAAGGTGGTCCGTCGAAATTAATCCGCAGGAAAGGTTTGGGAAGCCCTGGTGAAGAGAAACAGTTGATATCGCCAATATAAGACTTATATTTTCGTATACGTCTGATAGTACTTTCAAAATCCAATATGTGGAGGATGGATTTCTTGCATAAATATGTGAATCTTTTTTTGCACTCCCTAATATTCCTGTCACCGGCCGCCACTGAGGTAAAGCCTGCAGCGAAAAGCACGGTGGAATTTTATTGAAAAGGAAACACATTTCGCGTGACATCCTGATGGGGGTCAATAGTATACGACATACATTTCGATCAGTTTAATAAAAATATCTAATAATTTTATTTAAAACTCGTGATAACATGGCCAAAACGTGACACATATTATAGCTTTAAAATCAAAAACAATTTTCACTATATAAAAACAGAAATGAGTTGTCATTTTAAAATGTAAATAAAAGCAGCGTGTCTTATATTTTCCATCCACTCATTTTTGTAAGCAGAAGAAGTTGCTTTCGACGGCAAATATTGGATTCTATTATCAATATGTATTACAGGGCAAAGTATTTTAAGCACTATTGAGACGGTGGTGTCTGCACAAGGTACCAAAAGTAGAGATGTACCAATTTTAAGTTTGAACCCGATTTCGTATACATTTTAACTTCAAATAACACTAATATTTTTAAACTATTAATTTTAAAATATGTAAAAAAGCGATGAAGATTTTCAATAATTGGTATAACTTGAAATTGAAAAAATATTCACCACTTCAAATCTTTCATAAGGAGAAAATAATAATAATGAATACGTACATTTAAAGAAAAACTACATACAATTATAAAATATCCATCCCATCTTGCATCATCATACAGAAATGTGTCGATGTCCAATTTCTCTTTCCGTACGATTTGTAAAAAATATTTTAATATCAGGATTTGTTGAAGTAATTATAAAATGAAATATTTTTAATGTGCTTGTTTGTTGTGTCAATTTTTTATATAATGCGTCGATTTTTTTAAATGTTTATATGCTACTTAAAAGAGAGATTTCCAAAAATTTCCCCTCCGGGTATCAAAAACAATTAGCTCGCCAGTACTTTTACAATATTATAAAATATAAAGTATCCAATGCACAGCTCCTGTGATCAATACACAACACTATTTCAATACAGTAAATTATGGCAAAGTTATCTAGACAATGAATGGTACTTATTACCAACATAATTAATTGAATACAGTTTAATTTTAACCACTTAGTGAATTATCAACATTGCAAAACAATAATTATTAACCACTTCTACTCTTACTCTTACTCCATTCATGCTGTGATGATATATTATAGTAACAAACTAATAAATTTAATGATTAATGACCAATGGGATTATTTTGAGAACGTTGTTTTTGTTTAAATTGAATTTATAATGATAAAGAAATAATTATGACGGATGTGAAAATAATAGTCATTATCAATCACATCGTATTTAAGAAGTGTTGTGTCATGTTTAATTATTGTCTTTCGTGTGATTTTAACGATAGTTTGTGAAGTAATTATATTTTTCGGAAATACTGTATATGATGAATAATATTATTAATGAGATTGACATATGACTATCATTTTGATATGATGGTTATTCCATTATTTAAAAATTAAATTTTGCTTATAATCTATAAATGCGGTAATTTAAATATAATCTGTGTCTTTATTACTAAATTGGTCTATAATTTACCCTGATATACAATATTAATGTATTTGTATTGGAACTATTGGACCAAGTTTGTCAAAAGTTTTTATTCTGTCATTTAATGGGCGCATAAAGTATGTGAACATCGCCATCTTGTAGAGGTCTGCACGGGTCAAGATTTCATCAAATTACTCGGCCCGAGTCTGACTCTCAATATCACACTTGTTACCCGAACCCGACCCGAAGCCAAGATTTATTTTTCTCAGCCCGAAAAAAGCCCGATTTTTTTAAATATAGTGATTCATTTATAATTTTCAAACAATACATGTTATTGATTGTATATTTCCAACGATTTTCATAGCACATGTGAAATAAATTACTTAAGTTATGCATAATATTGCCTTATTGCTGACTCATGGCACGAACATAGTACGAAATATTTTTCTTAAATTTGAATTCCTTACCCGGACCCTGCCCGAGTCAGAATCTGAATTGACTCTAACGACACGAGGCCGAAGGCCTTTGCAGACCTCTACCGTCTTGTAACCAGAATGAAGTAGTAAGAACATTACAGTTTTAAAATGATTTAGCTTTGGATATCTAAATTAAGATTGAATAGTATTACCACAAACAACGATAATTAATTAAGTAACTAGTAGAGGAAAATTTAAATTATGATAGGAAACTATGCGAAAGTAAATATAGTATGAAGATTCTTTTTAAAGAGACGGAGTGCACAATATGTCGAAACTTGTAACACAACCATTAGAATAGTAAGCTTATCAATTTTAATTTTATATTAATGATGAATTTCCGCAAAGTTTCCACCGAATCCATCAAAAATGTTGACAATTTAGATGGACAAAACACCACGATAAATAACAGCGGACACAGGTGATATCTCAATTACCTACTGAACTTTTAATTTGATATACAATTGATTTTCCTGACTTATGCTTTCTTATATGTCGCACTATACAGTCGTTTACATTTTATTAAAACATTCATATATTTATATTGCCATTAACTGTTGCAAATATTTTGTATCGTTAAACTGCTGACTTAAAATGTGTTAAAGCGAATTAAGGCTGTCATTGCATGGTACACTTTCCATGAAGGGCTGATCTAGATTGCGTTCCAGTTTTTGGTGGAAGCTTTTTATGCCCCAGAAAGAACCAAATCAGTCCACGAAACTGAATAATCGAGAAAAAGCTGCGTCACAACTTTACTCCAAGATACCTGTGAATCCGGTTACGTGTGCTTACATCAATAGTCACCGATAATTTAATCTTCACCCAAAAACCCTAATAAACATGAGAATTTAATCAGTCAATATACCTTAATAAAGCTTAAGTGTATAATTATTTATAAGATTTATTTAAGATTATCATAAGAACAGATACTTTATCAGTTTTTAGGTAATATAAAAATATGAAATAAATAATTGTCTTTAAGTTCAATATAATCTTCTAAATTAACGGTACTATATATTCTGTAATAAAAAAAACAATAAATATATCCTCCTTCTCAATTTAATCGTATAAATATATAATTTAATATACCACCAAAAAGATAAACGTATTATTTAGTTGAAATTTGTTAGTAATCTTACATTTAAATACTATTAATAGTGTCAAATTTGAATTATTGAGATTTTGTACACTTCCATGTATTTTGTAACTAACGACCCGGGTTTCGCCTTTCAGTATCTTCAGGCATTCGAGCGCACGAATGCCTGAAGATGCCGAAAGGCGAAACCCGGATCGTTAATGAAAAAATACATGGAAGTGTACAAAATCTCAATAATTCAAATTTGATATTGAAATTCCATCAAGCACCCTCAGTCGATGTCTTAAATTTTAATAGTGTTGTTATAAAGCTTATGAATATTTGTCGTCATGAACTTTTGTAAGTAAAAATCTTTCAAAAAATTTATGCATTTACCGTTAAGCTAGTTTCTCAACATTCAAAAAGAGTTGTACAATAATTGATGTATGAGATCTTACTATTTATTACTAACGACTGGTTATCGAAAGTAAAACAATGATTAAAACAAACTACATATCAAAAAATAAATTTACCAACTCGGCACATAACGTAGTCACTAGTCAGTGATGGAAAAATTAATATCTAGATTTCAACCCTTTTTATCCTTTTTACTTTAAAGGAAAAGTCGTCTTTGAGCGCGTTGAATTCTAATATTAAATATTAACTACAATTAAATCGATGAGTCTGAAATTTCCAAGCATAATATTGAGAGAGTAATGCTACCCCAGCATGAATATATAATCACAAAGAATCCGGCAAGAACAAAGTGAAAGTCTTAAATATTATTCACCTTTAAATAAATATGAATGGAAGAACAACAATGTAGTAAGCAGCAAATGTCTCCCGCTGATACTTGACAGCAAACACCTGAAGAGCAATGAATCAATATGGGTGGATTTTTCTTTGGTCATAAACAGGCCATTACAGTAAGTATTTCAATTATTTGAAGTATTATACACTTACGTTATCGAGCGATACGTGTAAATTTCTGATGGAGACATTTATGTATTTTCACAACTAATGAAATAAAATCGCTCAGTATCCCTTTTCTGAAATAAGAATTTATGAATATTTTAAAACATATTGCTACGAGAATCTCCAGTTAGTTGTCATCAATGTTATAGTGTTACTTATTTCAGGATCAGTTTCGCCCATCACGAGCATTTTCAACTGATGAGAAATAAAATAAAACAACTTTTAGAGTTATTTATGTAAAATTATTTATGACTAATGAGATGATGTACAGAAATGAAATCATATTATCTACAATTAAAATGTTAATGGAATCTTAAAAATAAATAAATACCATTATGTTATCACAAATTTAGCCCAAGAAATGTGTTTTATTTTTTTATAACAAATGCTAATTTTTTCATCCCCATTTAAAATTTATTGATTTGGAGTAAAATACTTTGACTGTCTTAAGTCGACTCTGCAGATCTTAAAAAATATATATTCCTGTGGTATATTTAATATTTACAAGTATCAAATTGCTCGATTAAAGGTAAACGCAAAAAATACTTAACTACTGCTTAATTTCGTACATATTCTTCAATAAAAAATGATGGTTACCGTAGCTTATTTTCTAGCAAAATAGAGGGCAGAGGATTCTTTTGGTTACGCAACCTTCATAAGGAGCTAAATTCAATTTTGAATGCATTTTTGATCTTAAACATTACCCATAATTGCAATTTGGTCACCCATATTCGATAGACGATCGAGTCAAAATAAGAAGAAATAGTTAAGTTTGTTAGAAATGGCACAGGTGTGAGTAGAATTACTATGTATTATGTATCGATGAAGTGTTCTGTTTTTATTTTCAGCAAAAAGATTAATAATCAAAAATAGTGATTATGTAAAACGATTGTATTAAAACAGTATCACTGTCATTGACGTGAGAAGTAGTAAATTGTGTAAAAAGATTGGACCATTTTACCAATGAATAAATAATTTGGCTTAATTTGCAGCTTATCTTTTTAATAGTTCAACTAAAATCAATATCTAATCAAAAACATTCTCCATCCATTTTTTAAAACGAGTAATATAATTGATACCCATTAGAATGCCAACGGTTTTAATATTCGAAATGGATATTATTACTCACGCGTATGAAAAAAAATAGTTGACAGTTTAAAGGATTTTAGAAATCATTCGTTTCTATAAATGTTTATTGCTAGATTGTGCCAAATTCTTATCCTAGTTTGAAATTAATGATATTCAGGTAAATTGTGGTTTTTAATAAATATATTTCTTTTGAGTCGAAAGTTGTATTTGCTCATTTTTTTATAGCGATAACAAAAAAAGATACTATTTTATATTAAATTTGACAACAAAAACATGGCGAGCCTGTCGTTTGAGTCCTACTGCCATGAATACATGTGATTATATTGTTTTTGATTAACTGTATGACACAAATTTATCAAGCTTCGGGCAGTCTCTGTTTTGCGTTAAATTTCAAATAAATCTACTTTATTCGTTATTTTCACACACCTATATAATGCCTTAATATAATATAATATACGTATATTTATTATAGATCACCGTAAGCTATGAATCCAACTAAGAATATAGTAAATTTAGAATGTTCGATACAAAATCTAGATATTAATAACCCTTCGATCTTTCAGTAGGCTGACTAGAAGGTATCTGTTTATTAAATTTTTGGAAAACCGGATATTTTTTTATTGATTTTCTTTGCATTTCCTAAAAGAACCATTACAAAGTTATAAGATAATCCAAAAGCTAGCATTATTTTAACAATCTTAAAATAAACTGAAAACGGTGCATACAAACATCTTTACATATAAAAATGAATGTCTGTTTGTTGGTTTGTTGGTTGTCCGGATCTTATAGGCTCCTAAACTACTCAACCGATCGCGACGAAACTTTCAGGGAGGACTTATTGAGATCATGTCGGGAAATATTATATAAAATAAATGTTTGTTTGTCCTTTACGCGTTCCTTTACCATTCATACGATTTCGATGAAACTTCGGTGAGTTGTTGTGCACACACCCGAAGAAAATCTAAAATTGAAAAAAGAATCAAATACGTACATACAGCGATATCTAGGAAAAACCTTCTGATTTATTCGTGTACGCACCAGACGAAAAACAAACATATTGTGTTATAACAAGTGTGATATTGAAACTCGGGTTCGGGTCGGGCCAGACCTGAAAATGATGGGCTCGAACCGGGTAAGTCTATGAAATTTCGGCCTGTGCAGACCTCTAATCCAAAAGCAGTTCAATAAACAGAATTAAAACACAAACTCTTTCTTTCTTTGAGTGGCATTGCAACGCATGCCGGGTACTCGCTAGAATTAAATAAAATAAAACTTTCTTTGATTGGATTCGATGGTCTTACAGTAAAATAACTAAGAAAGAACATGAACTTAGTGAAAGTATTATAATCTCACATATAAATATATATTTATTCCTATTTATGCAAAGTATTTTTTTTTAATTTGAGAATAAAATGAGATTCTGTGTAAGACAATATATATTGACTCTGGCGCAGCAGCACAATAAAAACAACTGCTCTAAAGCTCTGCTGTAAGAAAATCTCAATCAAAAATGAAAATAAAAACAGAACTAATATTGCACTTTTTATTATACATATAACATTACAATACGATTTTGCGGAATTGATGAAAAGATATTTATGATTAAATTTATAATATTGTGTAAATTCGCCTAAAATGATCAATACGAAATTATAATTTTGGTCTAAATTATTCAAAAAGTAGCTTTTCAGAACGAAGATTTCTAATCACATAACTTTGGCGCTATATTTTTGACAATAAATTCACCTACTTATTTTATTTTATTAATGAAATGGGTTTTGTAGCTTTCTATTATGATTCAAAATCGAACAAACTTAATTAATAATGGGACAAATGGAGGACAAATATTATTAAAATAGTTAGCCGTACCCGTCATAGACGGTATTTAAATTGAAATACTGAATGTCTAAAGTAGTTGTACGTCAGAACTGTGTGTGGATTGTTTTAACCGCGAACGCTTACGCCATGAGAAAATTTCATACCTATATGAGATATGTGATAATAATAAAACGTCTACAGAGCGGTCTGGGCTATTAGTTTGAATACATTGAACATGTATTAAACAATTTAAAATGTCGGATTAAAAGCATGTCATATTTTGTCATGCAATTATATTTTATCGGTGTCTAGGTTGGGGTAGATTATATTTAAAAGAAAAACTTTCAGTACATAGTATTCGTAAATATTTTCAATGCAATCGGTGGATACTTTCTGGTAATTACTTTTCAGTGAGAAATGATAAGTCAATTCTTTGTGAGACCAGCTTTTTTATTCATATAAATAATTGAAGTAGTTTTCACAAAGCTGTCAATTTTAAATTTGTGTTACCACTTATTCATGTGATACACGCATGTTGCTGCATTTGACAAACTCGTTGTGATTGTGTGTAGAATCGGCGTCAAAATTTCGTTCAGCCTAGATCATAGGGGCTCAACCTTATTTTGCCCACCGGCCACTTTGAGAATATTTTTTTTCTAGAGCCCCCCAAATTTTTTTACTTACCATCTGTCGCGAATCTGAACCAGCTATTGCCACGATTACATTTTAACGTGTAATCTTACCGATTAAACGGGTCTTCTACTGCCCCCCCGAAAGTCTCAAACGCCCACAAGGGGGCATTATCGCTCACGTTGAGAACCTTTTTTTTTCTTCCATATC
The DNA here is from genome assembly GCA_022494535.1 of Himalopsyche phryganea. Classification (NCBI taxonomy): domain Eukaryota; kingdom Metazoa; phylum Arthropoda; class Insecta; order Trichoptera; family Rhyacophilidae; genus Himalopsyche; species Himalopsyche phryganea. Next base: position 1,997,486 of record JAGVSL010000062.1, read on the forward strand.
CGCTCCCAATGTGGAGCATATGGTCTCCTACTGGAGGTATCTTGACAGAATTTTTTTCTACGAAAACTGCTTGTCACTCAGTTGCTCAACCTCTCTTTTCTATTTCGAAGAGAGTATGGATAGAAGGATAGGGCTATGACAGGACTAGTGGTTAGCTAATCGCTCTCGTTACGCCCCGTGAGGATGGGATTGGTGAGAGGGAGGACTCAGACTACGAACAGAAATCCATAAATCGATTGAAAGATCAATCTATGAAATCCGTCCGCACCGGGAATTGAACCCGAGACATCCGTAACCGTAGCCAGCGACGAAACCAACTGCGCCACGGACGCCAACAACGTTGAGAACCTAGGGTCTAGATAATTAGATGAACGCATTTGCTACAATATGTTTTATATGCTAGTCAGTTGTAAATTTTGGCATATTACTCCGTAAAAGAAGTGTCCGTAAAACTTTTGGCAAGATGATATATAAAGTAGACCACCAGTGTTTTCCAAATTTATTTTTAGCGTAATTACTACGTCACTTTTTTATAGCAAAACATTTAACAACAATAAAAAGAAAAATAATGCATTTTACAACAATTTTAAATACATGTATAGGTAAATTTGGATTATTGAGATTTTGTACACTTCCATGTATTTTGTCACTAACGACCCGGGTTTCGCCTTTCGGCATCTTCAGGCATTCGAGCACACGAATGGACTCGAATGACAAGTGACGAGTGACGAACGGGTCGTTAGTGACAAAATACATGGAAGTGTACAAAATCTCAATAATCCAAATTTGATATTGAAATTCCATCAAGCACCCTGTCGATGTCTTAAATTACATGTATAGGTGTTAATATAATTATTTATGCGGCTGTAAAATACTGAAAGTTAATATGAAAACATTCAATTGGATTTCATCTCGGGGGCTGAAAAATAACGTGAGGAACACTGCTCTGTACTAAAAAAGAAGCATTATTATTTTGTGAGAAAGCATCACATGCCGGTATAGTACATACATTATTATGTTATACTATTGTTGTCCTCTTTAAAGTATTATAATATGAAAAGTCCATAGCGTTTTATGGCATATGAATCCCTACAATTATTGAAACATGTGTGGTGAGTAATTATCAGTGGTTAAATTGTAGTAATTGTATTAGATGAATAAAAATAATAAATTTATATATCAAATCATTGTTTAAAAAGCAACAGGACTTTGATTTTGATCTCATTTTCTTTTTATGGTAATTAAATAAGATTCCTAACGGAAAGCGTCATTCAATTTAATATAAACGATTTCAAGATACTTTGGATACAAATGCGTGTAGTCGGATACTTTCGATTTAGTTTAAAAAAATATTATTTTTATCGATGTTCACCTCCAAAGGCCGTTGCTTAAAATGTCACTAACATAGTCTCAAAGAAAATACGTAGAACAGCTTTATTTGACGATTAATATAACGGAGAGTATCCAAATGTGGCCTTTTCTGTTACACTATTTTGAGGCCAACGGTTTTATTGCATATTTAACAGAAACACTCAAAAAATATTTCAATCGCCAAATAAAAAAATTCAAAGCATCCCGTATTTTTCACATATGTTTTCGATGACCTTATTTTCTATTTCAACAAAGTTTGTTACTAAAATATTGCATTTTAATTTAAAAATAATATATACAATAGTTAAAAAATAATACTGTTTAAAATGCACGAAAACTGAAAGTTATTGTCCCAAATATCCTTATAATTAAAACATTATCCAGTATTAAAATATTAAAGACATTAAGAATTATAAAAAACTTAGGAGAAAAAAATTACAATGATAATAAATTTAATTTTCAATTCAACTTATATAATATATTAAGATCCCTATTATAAGATTCCTCACTAATTGAAATTTATTTTTGTAAACTTTTTATTTATCTATAATTGTTTATGTGTACAGTTCTATAGTTGATATACGACATAGTACATCACAAAGGCATTTTTTAGAAAAAATCTACAAGTACCACACGTTTTTATTATAAAACTGCGTCCGGGTTCTCATAACGTGCTAACATTATCATCGATCTTTGTAAACAATATAAGATAATTTATATATGTGCCCTCGCGATGTATCAGACTTAAAGATACAACCATTTGGTGGTTCGTGTGTCGTTTAAAGTAGATTAAACGACTGTAAAGAAATACTAACACTTTTTTTTTTGAATTTTTTTTTTTATGAAATACAAAATTCCCTTTTTGCACAGAGGATATGCTCCAGCGACAAAAAACCATATACTTTATAATAGGTCTATTAATTTCACATTTTTTTTCTTACATGAATTTGTATGTAAGTAATATTTTTATGGTCTCCTAACGGGCGTATCTTAACAGAATTTTTAAACTGCTTGTTACTCAGTTGTTCAACCTCTCTTTTTTTTCGAAGAGAATAGGGATAGAAGGATGTATATGACAGGACTAGTGGTTAGCTAATCGCTCTCGCTACGCCCCGTGAGGATGGGATGGGTGGGAGGGAAGACTCAGACTACGAACAGAAACCCATAAAACGATTTAAAGATCAATCTATGAAAGCCGTCCGCTCCGGGAATTGAACCCGAGTCATCCGTAACCGTAGCCAGCGACGCTACCAACTGCGCCACGGACGCCGACAGTAGTTCTTTATTACATTTTCTCAATTCTTAAAAATGTTTTTATTGTTTGTTATATGTATTGTCTAAATTCATGACACATTGGCGTCAGCTTTAATGTCATGCATTGTAATTTTCATTCGATATTTTAAATAATATTAATGACATAATAAATTTGCATGGTTTTCAATTTGAATTAAATCGATTATAAACAATACCTGTACTCAGTGTTCCGCTTCCTGACAGTACCTAGATATCACGATATTTTTTTTAAATTTTTTAATCGCTTTAAAACAAAACAACGAGGTTTTTAAAAAAACATTGTTATGCCGAAACCGTGCAATATAAATCCGCACAAAAAGAGAGTGAGATGTACACGTGATCTGTTTTAAAATTATATGGGTATTGGAAATGAATCATATGGCTTACTGTTCGTAAAATGTTAAGTTATATGTCCGTCCTCGTATAAAATTCAATAGGAACTTTAGATATTTTGAGGTTAATGGGAATGACCATGTTAATCATCCACCAGCCAAATAATTAAATTCATGTATCTATGCCAGTAGAACTTAAATTCACGGATACATCCTTTTAATATTATTAATTTTTTTGGCAAATGTTATTTTTGTGTCGATATTTTTGAGATGACACATGCCTAAAAAAGTCATTCATTTATAGAAATGAACAAAAAAGACGGTATTTTTTAAGGAATGTATTTAAAATAATTACACTAGATGTAATCATTTACGTAGACCATTTTGTCAAAAAAATCATTATACTAGCAATGTTTCTTTGGTATATAAAAACCAAAGATTATTAAGAAGTTTATCTTTCATTGATTTGGCATTTACTTGGTAGAACTTCATTATAATAGGATAAAATAACAAAGTAAAATTTGTAGAACTAAATACTTTGTTATTTTATCATATTAGTTTGTCTTCCGCTTAGTAAAATTGTTTTATGATTTATAGTTGCGCGTAAATACTGTTGGTTAGTGAAACTGATATTTAACTCTTTCGACGACAAAATTGCATATAAATAAAATAAAGATTACATTGTTGATAGCACACATCGTTTATGTGAAGTGAGAAACTGTAATACCGTTGATCACTATATAATTTTGATTTTCGTGTCAAACCAACAATACTAACACTTTTTCAGATTCGAAGATATTTTTAAGCTTCAGGTCCTAGGCGATCGTCACTGTTGGTAGATATAGTACTATAAGCGAAAAATTGTTTCTTTTTCTATCTCAAATCTTCCTTGCATGATTAAATAGCGCATTTCATTATTATTATAGCGCATAATGGAACCGTAAAATACGACCTTTCTTTCCTTGGGAACAGGCCTGATTTCGGTATGTGTTTTAATATCGAGACTGCAGATTAGTTTCACTTAATATTTATCATTCAGATGATTGTCAACTTGTGTACGTGTGTAGGTAGATCAATAACGTTTAATATTTTTTGTGAATTATTTGTTTTAATAAAAAAAAACTCTATCACTTTGCGAGTTAATAGTAAGGTATGTAGCGAAGCATGTCCATTTTGTCAAATTGCCACTAATTCGTGTAATTTCGTTTCGCGTAAAAGCAAAACTTATATATTTCAACATGATATTATTAGTGGTTTGATGTTCTGTATTTATATTGCAGTTTTACGTGAGAATTTTAAGAATGTTAAAATATAAAAACTTTGACTCTTGGACTGATACACGAAAAAATTTGCATAATGATAATGCATTGGGATTTTAACAATGATTGTAAATGTAAATTTTCAATCTTTATATCCAACAAGATTTATGCAGCGATGAAAGGAAAGTTTTAAATGATGTTTTTAACCATTGAAAAAAACCTATCTTTATCAACGTCACTATTCAAATATGTGTATGTTTTTATCGCGAATAGTTCACTGAATACATATTGACTGTGGAAAGGCAAAAGGACGTCACCCACATACAAAAATATTGTGTGTAGCCCACACAAAACGTCTATTAAATTGTATATATTGTAATTATCGAAAACAAATATTTTGGAAAAACTGAGGGATACGTCCTTTTGCCTTTACATTGTCGATATACACACTTTACAATTCATTAAAGCTTTTTTGCGTTGTTTTGTGTAATTTATTATTCTTTTTTTAATACGCTTAAAAATATTTCATAAACAGAATATTTCTCATGACAGCTAATTACGAATGCATCAGAAATTTATAATTGATAACGACTAGAAAAAACATAGGAAGAAGTCATTCAAGATCAACGCTAAGAGAGAAGACAGCGCTCTTCAGCGATTTCTACTCAATTACATTTATTTATTCAAGATTATTCATTGATATTTCAAAGTGGAATAAGTCCGCTTTGGATCCATTTTCCTTAATCACAAATATAAATTTAATTAATTTAATTTATTTTAATTACTATTGAGTCGTATGTATATATAACAAAATAATATGATGATACAAAACAACATTATATATTTATAACTTTTAGCGGCAGCTCGTAATAATTTATATACAATGATTTACTGCTAAACTGATATTACTATAAGAACATGTGACCAACCAACCAATCCAAATTTCCAGACATTTTACTTATATCGCTGTTATGAAAAACAATCTGTCGCATTATAAAGTTATATGTTAGATAAAGACGGATATCTAGAAAATTGTGCACAATTACTAATGGTTTGGTATTTTGTACAGCGTTTGTAAAGTATACAATTCAAATTATGCTATTGGAACGATTATTGCCATGAACTTCGTAACTTCGGACGCTCCTTAAAAAACCCATCACAACATTGCTACCGCAATAACTTTAAATTTATTTAATCCAATGTTATATTCTGGAGTATTTTTCATTGTTTTTCATAGATTGCAGCAAATAAGTCAATTTGTATATAATACCGCTTCATAAACAAGCTTTGTGCAAAATTATGAAATAACATACAACATGCAACTAACCCTTCAAACCTTTTTTACCACTTTTCGCAGTTCTGAAAATGTTAATTTAGAAATTAATTAAAAAAATTGAAGTGCATATTACACATCAGTGTAAGTTTTGTTAAGCGTGCAAGCCTGGTAATAAAAATTGATTAAAACCTAAGAAAATTAATTGAATTAAAAATATAAGTTAATTTTGACTAAACAAAGCTTAAGACAGTCAGAAAAGACAAAATGTTTATTATCAGTCAAGCGCAATGAAAGTCACCAATAAAAATGTAATATAACAAAAATAATAGTTATTTAGGAAAAAACCTATATTACGCTTTATAGAAAACCTGTATTTATAGAATGCGTTTTTATTTCACTGATTGAATAATATGATTCGATAACATATTTATTAACAAAAGTGACATTAAATAAGCATTCAAGTTCATGAAATTTTCTCTCTAGAATTATACAATAATTATTTACCAGCGATTTTTTAAACCTTAGATATTGTATGTTTTTTTAATTTGCAATACATATGTTTATAAAATTAGTACCTGTACTTCTAATCAATTTAATCCATTAATCCATAAAATTTATGGAAAATATCTGAACTATAATATGGTCTACATCTTTTGATCATTCCTCGTTAAAATTCGCTCAAACATATAATATATAACAAGCAAAATTAAAATGGGTTTGTAATTAATGAAATTTGGATTTAGGTATATTTTTATTGTTATCAAATATTTCAATGATTTGATAATCCCATAACTGTGTCTATATATCACACAAAATAAATAATTGAATTTCCAAAGAATTATTTATTTAACTGAAGCATTTACAGTTTCTTACTAAACTTTCGAGGGGAAAAATCGTAAGAAATATTAGTAATTTAACACAACTGGATTTTAATTTATGTTATAATTGAAATACATGTTTGCTATATTAACTTTCGATAACAATAAGAAAATATTATTTTATCGTTTGAAAAGATGCTTTTAGAAAAACATTCTTTTGTAAATTCAGATGTTCATTTGAATCTGTGGAGAGCGAATCGATCAGCCGAGATACAACTTGAGTGACCCACATTTGCTGTCTCCCGAACGAGCCCAAACACTTGCCACTTGTCTCATCGTAGATGTTATCAAGTCACGGCCCGTGGACGAAACATGGTTACTTCTGTAGATTATAGAAAATATAACAACATGTATGCGATGTTGTTTGTAAACAATTATTCAACAAAAGAAATTTGCATACTGTGATAAATATTTGAGAAATAACAGTTAATCAAAATGCGGTAAAATTTTTGCTTATAAATATACACTCACAATAAATTCACCTAAACTCAAAAGCATTATGAAAGCAATGTATTGATTAAAAAATACATTCATTCAACATTCACTTATTTATGTCATGTGTATCCAAAAATATGAACAAAATAATGCAATAGAAAAATGATTCATAACTTAAATATAATAAAAGTCAAAAGCCCAGTATTTGAACTAATTGGACAACACACATAAACTAATATTTCACTTAAAAAACTTACCCCAAATTAAAAAAAAAACGCAGGATTAGGTATATCTTACAAAAGAAATTAAAAAAAATATATTTAACTTATTTGCATGCAATCATTGCTAAGTAATTATAATTTTTACAATATTTTTACCATTTACCACCACATTGCTTAATTGTATGTGACCGAGTACAAAATATTAAACATCGATTAACTTAAAACCAATATTTCCAATAAAACTAACGTGTTTTGCCAGGACAATGATGATTTGTTATTATACATAATATATATTGCATCTAAACCTTTGCGATTCGATAAAAACGGAAGACCTAATGACTATCTGGTTTGCTTAGAGCAAATATTGTAATATTTTTTTACGTCCACTCTCAGCTTGGAGAATATGGACTTCTGATGGAACATATCTCAACAGAATTTTTTTTCTACGAAAACTTCTTATTACAAAATTGCTCAACCAATCTTTTTTCGAAGAGAGTGAGGATGGAAGGATAGGGTTTATTTACCGCTTCCACTTCTCCCTATATTTTAGGATCGGATGGGTGAGAGAGTATTTTAGATATCACACACATTCATGCTTTCGAAATCATTTCATGACACTGTATACTGAAATACGTGCTAGTGAGCACTGTAAAATTGAAAAATTGTGTGTATGAATTAGGCAGACAAAATTCATAATGTATAGTTTTTATTTTGTTAAAACAAATCCAATTTGTTATGGTATTTAATTACCGTAGTAAATAAAAGTTGATAACCTATGCCGTAGACCCTGGTTTAAAAACTGACGCTCTTGAAGCCATCGTCCTCATTCGCGCCCAGTGAACAGAGAGACGCACACGTCTCATCGTTAAGTGTTTCCGGCTTGGTTGAATCGAGTGTCGTTCGCGTGTTTGAAATATCCGCCAAATTGAATATCCTATCGATCGGTGAAATTAAATACCAACACATGGTCAAAGCGGAAACCCGCGTTCCGATTTTACTTTTTTCGGTCGTGATTTGTTCAAACCTTTTTTCATGGATTTTTTGAAGACGTATTATTAAAGGTGTGTTATATTTTTATGTTTTGTTTAAAACTGTCTGTCTTCGTGAAATTATCAGTGATGTTTCACGGTGGTTAGGAGGTATTTATCGCTGCCAAATTTTGTCCATACAGTGATTTTTGGTGTTTTTAGGTGTGATTTTTTTTTTTACCTTATAAAATATATGTAATTTTTACCGTTTTGTGATATTTATAATATTATACGTGTAGTAAAACAAATGAAATATATCGGTTACAGTTTTGTTTGTCTTCAACGATAAATATACATTATATTGTTTTGATAAAATATTCATCGCTTGTTCACAAAATAATAATACATTATTGCGAACTATTTTGGTTTTGTAAGCTTAATTTCAGCATATCATCAAAATTACTCCATGTCTCAATTCCCTTCTGTGCAATGCATATATCTGTTTATCAATTCACGCTCAAGAATAATTTATTCCGACACACACTGTGATCTGTAATGAATCACACTCGAAAAATCTCCAAGCTATCAGATAAATTAAGTAATGATAAAAACTTATATAGGTCGTGTTTCGATGACATTAAATATACAATGTATATTTGGAGACGCCTTCATCCAGTGGGCAATTAATATTGGGTACTCTCATATGAAAGAAGAAATTTAGACATAATCTCAACACATTATGCTATTTTTTAATATTTGTTTTATATTTTTACCACACACGCCGCCAATTTTGACGATATGTTATACGAGAACTGCTTTTCATTAATTTTATCAACTTTTTCTTTTCGGATAGATTAAGGGTAGAAGACTGGGGGCTAGAACAGGACTAGTAATCAATTAATCACTCTAGCAACTTCCTTTCTTTAGAATCAGATGAATGGGTGGAATTATATAATAAAAATAAGGTAGACAAACATACTGCCACTATATTAATATCCCTCAATGTTTTCAATAGTCAAAAATAAAGTTAGTAATTAATAGCAAAACACCTTAATACATCTTTTTTTTTGATAAAACACAATTTGTTTGTACTACTTCGATATATTTATAATGCTCAGTACCGGTATCGATCATCACGAGCATCAACTGTGCTCATGATGAGTAAATCTGGTCTTTTGTTTTATTTTAAAAATATAATGCTCTTCCACCAATAATTGACAGTTATTTGTTTGTTATGAAAAGCATTGAGGATGGAATCAAATATTTTTTAAGATGTATGTAATATCTTAAAAAGAGATGTTGGGCAACTGAGTAACAGGCAGTTCTCATAGAAAATTTTTGCTTTTTAGTTATTGAAGATGATAATATGATTGAACGCTCAAGTGGCAGGTTGGTCGCTTGACATTGTGGAGCCTTTTTTTAATTTTCTTCAGGCGCTAAACTCGTCGCCGCGACCATGATTGCGTATTTACGAAATGATCATACCAATGCTTCAACTGCAATATATATTCTTATTGATTGAATTGGCATTTATTTGGTAGAACTCCATTATAATAGGATAAAATAACAAAGTGTTTTTATATCAAATTTTATTGATTAGTTGATAGCTGTTTCGGCTTAACGCCATCGTCAGAACTATGGAAATAGCTATCAACTAACCAACAAAAGTTTGTAGAACTAAATAATTTGTTATTTTATCCTAATATATATCTTGATGCGTGATCAAATAAACATTTTATTAATACGTTAAGCATTATAATAGGTGACATGAGATTTTCATAAATTTTGATCACATTTATTGGTAATGATTAATACCGCCAATTAGTAATATTTTTACAGATTGCGTTTGTGCTGAAAGTAGATTGCTTATATCAATTCAATTACAATTGAAACCGTAATTGAATTGATCGCGTGTTATCTATTTTTCTAGCTGTTTGTTAATAACGGTAAGATATTATTTTTTTGTCAATGGTTATTAAGTCGATTCAAATAAAATCATTCGAGATAGAATAAAGATGAATAAAAAAATAATATTTATGTATCAGTTAAAAAGATTATTCCTTAAATATTGCCTTTTGAAAGTAAGTATGTAAATTAATCAAAAATTGATCTACACCTAATATAATTAATTCCTCACATATACGATTTCAGTATTGACGGAATCTAATTAAAGCTTTTAACATAATTTTAAAATTAAAGCTTTAGTAGACTGATAATTTTATTTCGTATTTATAATGAACGACCCACTTTTAAGGATAACATCAGCGCTAAGTTGTCAATAAATATCTGTAAATAGAAATGGGATACTCACACATAGATATTAGAATAAACTTGTCAATTTATTCAATTATAATTTTGTTGTAAAATGAGGGGGCTAAAATCATAATAACGGGAAAATCTTGTTCATCACTGTTTAAAACTTGAGGTTGATTTTCATGAAACAATGACAAATTAAGATTTTCATTTCATTTTGCGTTAGAAATTACAATTTTCAAGTTAATTACATCTTTAAAACGGACACTTTAAAAAACTAAGCTGAAGAAAATGTAAAATTAAATTAAAAATTGATAACTTAGTTATTCCACTTGGTTAACTAAGTTATCAATTTTTAATTTAATTTTATATTAAAAATGAACTTCCACAAAGTTACCGCCGAATCTATATAAATTATGAAGAAAATGTATTCATTGAGTCTCTTATAATGATTATCACCTAGATTCAATGACATTCATTTAAATATATATATCGTAATGTTTTTGTACATTTATTTAGTTATTCTGAAACTTGAATATGTAAGATATACAATTACTTTATCGAAAAAATCATAATTTAAATGTCAATATCATTCAATGTCACATAAATTACAAATGGCGTGTGAGAATTATATAAACATCACGGTTATATTATTAAGTTTTCTTCTCTTCTTTTCTTATTTATTTTTAAATTCCATTATATAAAATCTACGTACTAATTCGATATGAAAGAATATGTATTATATTTTGGTATACTTACACTCAAATAATACTATCTCCCATTCTATGATATTATACTGGTTTGCAGTCGAGATAAATATTGTAGCGTCGTGAACACAATTATACGCTTTCATTGTTTTGCGCGTGACGTAACGCCGCACAGATTTCCCGCGCAAAGCGGAGCGTTTAACATCAATTCGAGTCTGGATATGATTTGAAATGTGATATTGATAATATGTTGCGGTAATTTCGATTTGCGACTTCTGCTTTTTACGTCCGAAAAATATATTATACCGTGTTATTCACTTCTTTTACGAATATCGCAGAGGTATTAGAGCATGGTATAATAAACGAATTCTTATAAAAATACAATATATACTTTGCTCTTAACAATACCTTGTTAATAAATTAATATATATATATATGTATTTAAGATTGTGCTACTGTATATATTTTACGCTACATAACATATTATCAAGAACTTTGTAAGACGAGTGTGACACAATATTTACAAATCAAATTGATGCTCTGAATATTTGGGTGTTTGTTGTGCCTTTTCATCTAATTCATTTCTAATGACGTCATATTAACGATACGCATTATTTTTAAATTGATGCCAATATTATCATAAATTATGTTTTTTAAATATTTAGGTAAAACACCATCTTCTATACATTGTCTTTAATCAAACGCTAAACAATTACATGTCGAAAATTATAATATTCGTTGGAATAATAGCTGTACTTAGCAGCATTTTCCCACTTTCATAGCAGAATATTTTCCGAGTATAGCAATCAATGAATTAAATTATTTGATATCATATTAATATGATATTACAATAGTAATGTATTTTATCGTTAAGAAACCACTTCAACCCAAAAGTAGTAAAACTTATGCCACTTTCAATAAAAATGTATTGATATAATTTAAGACATCGACTGAGGGTGCTTGATGGAATTTCAATATTAAATTTGGATTATTGAGATTTTGTACACTTCCATGTATTTTGTCACTAACGACCCGGGTTTCGCCTTTCGGCATCTTCAGGCATTCGAGCACACGAATGGACTCGAACTGAGAGACAGTAAACAGTGTCTAACGCTTATATAGAAGATACAAATGCGACAAATATCATTTACGAGGCAATACATTATACGTCTGAGAGCCACACCGATACCTGAGTTAAAATTTCGGAAATCGTCCTAATCCTTATTTTGTAAACACCATATTATATTACATCCGATACGTTGAAACACCTAACAGATTTCACTAAATGTGGAATGATTGTATATATTTACCCATTCGTCGAATTACATCCCGTCAAAACCCACAATACTATTATAATTGTAAAATCACTGGTATTTCTAAAAGAAGTTGAAAAGCGGCAATTCGCCTTCGGCAATCGCCACTCTGGTAATATGGTGTTTACAAAATAAGGATTAGGACGATTTCCAAAATTTTAACTCAGGTATCGGTGTGGCTCTCAGACGTATAATGTATTGCCTCGTAAATGATATTTGTCGCATTTGTATCTTCTATATAAGCGTTAGACACTGTTTACTGTCTCTCAGTTCGAGTCCATTCGTGTGCTCGAATGCCTGAAGATGCCGAAAGGCGAAACCCGGGTCGTTAGTGACAAAATACATGGAAGTGTACAAAATCTCAATAATCCAAATTTAAAAATGTATTGATCTAATCCTATAAGTCAATACTGGGTTAATATTTATTTTTTAACGGTTATCTAGTGTAAACTTTGGTAGTCTTTTTCATACTATTGCTAAATCTAAATGCTAGACCGAGCAGTCCCAGGATTTAAAACACTGTTTTATATCCGGTAAGGTCTCTTTTTAAAAACTCACCAACCGTATAACATCGTAAATATTATAATTGTAATGGGTATTTAACACTATTTTTTAAATACAACATTTTTTCTACAGTTCTTTGTTGAGTTTTCTCAAAAATCCTGAGGATAGGAAATTATTGCCACCATCTTTTGAACCACAGCACAACGTAATTTCATATGGCAGAGAAAAATACTGTCTAATTTTACGTAAATAAAGTAGATAAATGAAACATGGCAAATTTATTTAAAAAAATATCGATTATGTCAGATCGATTCGAAACCAGGTAACTTTTATCTTATTAAAATCTATATATATATAAATGAATGTTTGTTTCCTTGTTTGTCTCTTATGCGTTTCTATACCATTTATCCGATTTCGACGACGCTTTGGTGAGTTGTTGTGCGCACATCCGTGAAGGTAAAATTTAAAATCTAGCAGAAATAATCAAATACGTACAAACAGCAACATCTTGGAAAACCATCTGGTTTATTCGTGCATGCACCAGACAGAAACAAAAAATATTTTGTATCCAAAAGCACTTCAATAAACGAAATTAAATCACAAACACTTTCTTTCATAGAGTGGCATTGCAACGCATGTCGGGTACTCGCTAGTATTTAGATAACAATGAGGTGGAATAAAAAAACAATATTAAGTTTCATTCATATTAAGTTTTACTAGAACTAGGAAATATACTCATATATAAATATTATAATAAATTACAACTCGGCAGATGCAAAGGAAGAAGGAAGGAAACACGTTTTGTTTACGAGGTCAATTTTGGTTAAATGATAGTTACTCAATAAATGCAGTTTGAATTTATTTATCCTGAAATACAGGAAAGAGCACATTTTTTCTTCTGTGATTAGGCCGTAATAGGTAGTGTGCTTCTTGGTACAGGTTTCATTTAAGGTCATAACCGCGACACAACCTAAAAACACCGATAAACAGGTAACTTACGAGCGCGATATCAATTGAATTGCACTGATAAAAAAACATAGTCCTTCTTTGTGAATCTAAGATGTTAAGATTAACAAAAAATACTACTTTTTTATCAATATTTTGTATTGAATAGTTTTTTTTTCATTAATATATTATAATAATAACTCAGACTTATTTTGAGGTGAAACAATTTTCGTTTAATAAATAGTTACTTTTTTAAACAAGTAACTGTTACAGTACGCACATTTTTTACTGTCAAACGCAGTTGAATGATATCTCTTAATTACTTTGTACCACATTTTAATTATCAAGTACAAATTCCTTGATCTAGTAAAGTGGGTATGCAGGTGTAATAAGTCAACTACGAACTGGTTAGGATTCTTCTGCAATATCTACTGCGTTAGCAATAGATATTGATGATAAGGATAATATTAATATATATCTTATAGTTTCATTCGAAACATTACCTGTTTGAAATACTAAGAGGATTCTAAAAGTAATAACGCTATTCACCATTAAAAACTACTAGATTTTGTAGTTTAATATTTAAGATATAATCTATATTTTATTTACTACGGTTCAGATGAATACAATTTGAAATATGTACTAAACATGATTATTCCATTTTAATGTGTTTACTATCAATGAGCATAATTTATCTTTTCGTACTAATTCCACGATTGAATGAAATGGTCAAAGCTGATTTTGCTCATATCTTAATTGAAAATGGTTGCAATCGGCGGGCCCGGTCTCAAGACCATGTACAATCATTGCATACAATTGTATAGTTAAAAAAACAAATGTGTTTCTATTTTTATAAATGCGTTTATTATAACATAAAATGTTGAGAATAAACAGTCAAGATATGAACTCTATAATAATATCTTTTTTTTTTATTTACAGATTATGGAATATGTGACGAACATAATTTTCAACAACGAAGAGTAAGCAAATAAATTAAAAGTATAAATATCGATTCTTAATAGAACGATCGGGAAGCGAGATGTTTACCCAAAATATGAACGATTTTATTAAAATGGCGGTGTACAAAGGCTCACGTAAACCGGCGGAAGTGTCATCCGAATCAGTAAAGGAGAGCAAGTGTGATAAAGAAATTAGTGCTAGTGTAAATTCAAGCGGTAGGACAACTAAAAAGAGCGTGCTATCTAATGTCAACTCGGCGATTTTCGCTATGTTGTTGCAAAGAACTACTTTTACCATAATAGTCGTCGTGTCTTGTGTTTTATCATATCCAACCGTGGTTACTGGAGCAGAAATTGTAAGTTCTACTAGCGTGGTTAATAAAACAATTGAAAGTCCTGTATTTGACAGATTATCTATAGAAGAAAACGCTATAGATGACAGTTCTAAAGTCGAAATTGTTAAGCCTCATTCACCAATTTACATTCCATTAGTATCGGACGCTTTCACGAAAACTAAAGATGCTTTCTTTAAACATATGAGTAAAGCAACAGGAGAGTTTAAAAAGCTTGCTAATCAGACTTTTGATACGGGAAACACTCTTTGGGACTCCTTACTGAAAGAGTGTGTAAAGAACCCTTCGATGAGCTGCATCCAGAAAAATGTTTACACATATCTCGACGATAGTATTGGTATCAGCGGTGATGTCAACGTAACTGATGGATTCAAGTTCAAGAGAAATAAGCTGGCATATTGGAAGTATACAGAACAGGCCAATAAAAAAGCCGAAGAGATTGTCACAACAACCGAAAAGGAAAGTGTTGCCGAGAAGAAGAAGGATATTGATAACGAAGAAGAAGATTTTGAAGACGAAGACGAAGCTAGATTCTCAGGTTAATATATATTTTAGTACTGAATTCAAATTATGTTAACCATTAGTTAAATAGTTCAATAAAATAACAAGAACTAAATCTATCACTAATTTGTACTGTAAGTATAGTGTAAGAAAAGAATGATGGATTGTTAGTTAATCGGTCTTTACGCGTTCAGCTTTCAGGATTGAATAGAATAAAACAAGATGAAAATATCAAACACAATCATGTATTTGGAAAAATCGTAAATTGATCGAAACATTATTAAAAACGTGATTGGAATCCTTGATCAAATATCAAACTAAAAACATACGGTTACTTTATAGCGTTTTCAATACACGATGTATGTTTTTTTATGAAGATTTATCTTTAGTTCCAAAAGAATAATAATGAAACTTATAATGAAGTACTTAATGATTAAATCAATTTATTGCACATTATCTAAAGTTATATTAACAATATGCAGTATATTGGTTTATTGAGAATTGACAGAAATTAAAGTTGTCATGTCTTTAAAATAAATGAGAATATTCCTGAAGTGGTTTGCTAAAAGTAATCGAAACAATCTGTTAACCTACATTTAAAATATAACTTTAATCGTTTCTTTTGAATGACTCATCTCAAGTTAAATTTAAAGCCAAGCTTATTTTATAAATCGTGATTAAAAACCTGCATTTAAGTGACATTTTCTAATTCAGCTCAATTTCGTTTTCGTTCATACATAAATTGGGTTTGGGTCGTGAAAGAAAATTTATCTCTTTGGTTTAAATTGCTGCTATGGTCCTAATTACACATTCAGTTATTAGTATTTTATAGAGAAATAGCGAATTAAAGAAATGTTGTTCATTTAGGCATTTTATTATGATGAAAAATGATTGGAATAATGTATTAGAATTATTTTTTCGCAAAACCCTGCTGTTTTTTTATGGATAAATATAAAATTCAATTTTGAGTCAATTGCTTTTATGCTCGTTGTATATCTTTTTCGGCCTGTCCCAAACTTTTAAAACCGGATATCAAAAATAAATGTTTGGTTGCGCGTCATTGCAGTGCGTCCTGAAGCATTAAATGCCTACAGATCATAAAATATCACTGTTTCAGCCACATTCTATAAATATCATTAATGAAACCAATAACTGGATCATTAATATCGTCATCGATCTAACAATAAATGTTACGTCGAAAATACTCGTTTTAGTGAATGAATGTTGAATATTCGTATTAATGATATAGATTAAGCAATGTATTGTTAGAATATATTAAAAACAAAAACTGAAAAACAATGAATGCCTTTGAATCAAGTTATAAGATTCTTCTAAATGCTTTCATCGAAATTTAAAGTTATGGTCACAGGAGAGTTTGAGTATATATTTGTCCCTATAAACAGTGTAAGCTAAGTAAGCTTTTGTAAGTAACATCAGTATGTATATGTTACGTTTATCAATAAAATTAATGACTGAATTAATTACCGGTTCTTTCTTATGCGTTCTAATAATAATTATTAGAAGGAATAACGATAAATTTTCATGAGAACATAACTGAGATGTTCGAGATAGGATTAATCTATAAAATTTACTCTCTCACGTATGCAACTATTTAAAACAATTGTTGTCAGAATATTTTTAAACTCACCTAATACTAGTAAATTTTCGTATTATAATGATTTATTCTGATAGCTTGCATTCATACCCACAGACCATAATTGTATCAGAGAACAATATTTATTTATTAAAGGATTTAAGTATTTAAATGCATCATTTTAACATATGGCGTAAACAGATACAACTAAAATTGTATCGTTGTTATTTTTACATTTTGTTGAAATTAATTTTAATATTAATTTTATTCAGTAATAAAAAACACTTCCATTAGATTGTATACACGCACAATGGTTGTTTTCATACATCTTTGGCATATCATTGCTCACAACTTTCACCGATAAAACCGTCTTTGGTAAACGATACAAGTTTTTTTCGAAGCGAAGTCTGTAAACAGTAAACACCGTTATTCTTTACGTGTTGAGTAGTTCTCCTAAATAACATCGATGAGATCAAAGCAATAAGCGGAATTCTAAATCATTATTATTTATTTTAGAACAATAATTACTTTGATCACGTACTCTTGTTGATATTGATACACATATATAGTTATTACTAGAAATACTATGCAAAGCTAGTCATAAAAATAAATAATTATAATACATCGTTGATGGTTGCTTTCACTAGTTAGATTTTATTGGTTTTGTTCTAATTTAAAATAATGATAGTTCTTTAATGTATCATGGAAATCAATGCAACTCATTTTAAGCCACATATTCATAACTAAACATACAATTGAGTATCAGGTCGATTAATACGGGCTTACATTTGAACATCTTAAAGAAAATTTTATACAAATCTTGTAGATAAAATATTTATCTTTTACTTTTAACGTGGCCAATGGAATGCAAATTTTGCCAAAAATAGCACGCCAATTCTTTTCTTTTCGTAATATTCTTGCTTAAATGCATCAATATATAATATCGCATGTGCTAGTTAAAATTTACGAATAAAAAAGTTCGACTGCACTATGAATGATCCGAAGTGGGCAGGACTGAAGCAGAAATAATAATTCTCAATCTGATACAAACTTGTTTTTTTTTGAAACTTTTTAGTGTGACCCACATTTTTAGAAAAAACAGCGAAGACATACCGGTTAGGTCATTTTGGGGTTATTTATTAGTGACAGTTAACCTCTGCATAGTTTCAATTATATAAAATATTATAATCAATAGATGCTGCATATTTGAAACAGAATTATTCGTGTTAAAATTTTTAACATGAAATAGTATCAGATCAATGAAAAACATTACCTCAAAGGTAAAAATTATTTAAAAAAATATAAATCTAGTGTAATTATGATACTAAGAAAACAATGAGTTGTTTTACTCATGATGCATTTTAATATAAGATTTTTTCAATTGCTTTCACATATAAATACGTTTCAAATTATAAATTCAATTGCTAAATAATTCTAATTGCAGTTGAACTGTATCAGGTTCCTCGAATACTACACACCTTTGTTGTATTTCTATACGTTGTGCACGTTTTTATTCACTTATGATATGCCAAAAGGAAAGTAAAATAGTACAGCGATTTATTGATCAATTTCATGCCCTAGCTTTGTGAAAATCTCAAAGAAAAAACTTACAAAAGCTCTCTTTATAAAATAAAAAGAGAGATTTTAAATCAGCCAATCTCTAAAAAGCAAATCGTAAAAAAATTTAAATAACTTGTAATGAAAGTATATTGAAATGGAAAAAGTAAACAATCAAAATGCTACAAAGACATTATCAAATAATATTGATAAATATCGTGCGTTAGTAATATAATATAATTAACTGTTTTTGTAGTTTTAAGCTGCACCGATACATCAATGTATACAGTTACAACTTATATAAATGCAATTGGCGACAGAATTCATTTGACAGTAATGGCATAGATGATGGGTCATCTTAAAAGTGTATAAAAAACACTTAACAACGAAGCGAGCGTTGATATAGTTTCACTGTTCATCAAATCCAAAAAGACACGACCTTCTCAAGACATTGCCCCAGATCTCAATTGGCCTCCTCGTAAATTCCACTTACAATTATACTGTTTGGTTATCTACAATGAGTAGTGTTATCTTAATTAAAATATAATCAATACAGATTCAGTTTTTTTTTCATTATTAATTTGCATATTTTTAAATCAGTGTAATTTTATATTTACTGGATTGAATCTCGTTATAAATATTTCATATAAAAAATGCTCAGTAGTTGATATGTGTGATAATACTATTATAGTTTAAATTAATTCCGGCACCGCACGATTAGAATAACCGGTTCGAACAATTTCGATGCGAATCATATATTATATTCAAGTTAAAAAAATAGCGTAATAGTTGGAACATGAAATTTTTAATTTATAAATGATAGTGCTATGTCAAAATAGTTATTACAAAGTTCTTGTGGTATTAAATACTTTTCTTTTTTCCCTTATTACGTATTCCCCTAGAGTTTTATCAATTAAACACTAATTCGATTGGAAAATATTTCATTCTACTTCGTCAAATATAGTCAAATATTATTTACTTCGGTCAATGGTGTTTATAAATCAGTTTAAAAAAACAAATTTTGATTGGATAGTTTTTCATGGTTATACTATGGCAGAAACCTTATAATGTACACAGTCTTGATCTGTTGATTGCATTCAGAACATAAATCTTCATTTATTAGTAACATTCATTGGGTGTACCTACACTTAACTTCTTCAGAAATAGCACCACTTTTTATTCTTTAGTCTCACGAGTACGTTTATAATAATGTGCGATAACCGTCTTAAAATATGTTTTCACATGTAACATGTTATATAACACCTCGTTATTTTGTCTGGCTTGTAATGTACTTAACATTGAACATTATTGAGTGTAGTGAACTAGAGAAGGAGTAATTTTTCCCTGGGGGCTTGTGAAAAGCTTTGAATGCCTATCATTAGCCTACGATGATTACTAGCTGCCACTAAATCAAGTTCAGCACGATTGCGCCTGCTCTTGGATATAGTGTGTCAATGGTGCGTTATTCTTGTCAGATGAATTAATTTGTGTCGCATTTGCAGTGAAGACTTGCCTGATTCTTTAAACTTTATTCTTTTTTCATTGCATAAATAATATAAAATAGCCATTTACTAAATTACGTAGTACACTGACTGAAATTGAGAATTGAGCCTTTTGAAACGACCAACCAATTGATGTATTATACACTTTTCTACCATTCATCTTGCAAATTATAGACTAATTTGCAGGAAAATTGCATTAAAGAAAATAAACCTAACTACTGAAACAGTTTTTCGTGATTATATGTTGGTGTAAGAGTATAAATATTTGCAACAGTTACATTTATTTTAATATTCAGTTGATAAATTAATTTACAGCAAATTTAAATATATCAATGCATAAAATTGATACAGAGATTGTTGTTTTAACGGAACTTTTCAATAAACCTCACACTATTTAGATTAACTTGTTAAATCTCGTATGTTTCCTATTTCTCATGATTGATTTCTTTTGATTTAGTATCATTATTAGGGACCATTTTGAAATACATAATCCGGTTTAATAAGTATTCCATGAACTCACAACTGCATTCCATGATAATTATTTAAGTCATCATATTATGAATGCACTAGTTGCTCATAGTGCACGTATTAAAACAATTCCTTTGCATTTGATGTATGTAACAATCTCAATATTTTGCCAGGTTAGAATAGAAAACATCCGTATGCATTATTTTTGTAAATAGATTGATTGGAAACATTTAATTTACTTGCCTCAAAAGCCACCACGATATAGGTAGTCTAACCATTTCAACATTGACTACATTACTTCCATCTTTCTAAGCTTACCTTCACTGAAAAGAAAGCGAATGGCCAACACAGAGTTATCGTTAAAACACATATCTTGTAAAGCTTCATATGAATTAGTATGCAAGGTTGAAAAAAATTGTTATGATTTAAAGCTTTTTATACCTACATGAATTATAAAATTTTCCTTAAATCCAATTTGCTTAATTGTGAATATGTATTTTATATTCATAGTCATTAGGTAAACACAAAATTATCCTTAGTATCTGAATATAAATTGAGTTGTCTATCACTGTCATATAAAACTCATTAATAAAATCAAATTGTTCATGTATTTAAAAACTTTTTTTCGAAGCGTCTGCTAATGTCATAAACAATCATTTGTTGAAAAGATTGAATAAACATTACTTCTTTGTTATTTTCAGATTCGCCTTTACAAGAAATAACCAACGCTATTTACGATAAGGGTGTAAAGTTCTTTATGTCCCACGATCTTGAACTCAGATTGCCACAGACTTTCTTCTCTGGAGCTTTACTAAGGGCCGCACCAAGATCACTCGAAGGAGGCGGTGCCGTCGTCCATTTGGAACTGTTGCCTAGAGAACTAGAGAATAACAATGGAGGTGGAAGAATTTTCTTCAAGAAAATTAGTAAGTTGCGAAACCACTAACGATGTATTTTGTGAATATCAAGCAATTCGCTGATTTTTCAGACCATGCTTTTTAATATAAAATAAATGCTTACTTGCTATGAGTTAAACTAATCCTGATAATTATAAAAAAATCAAAAATAGATATTAAAGATGAATAATTACTGTATTAAATTTTATTAGGATTTTTTGTTGTATAATCTAACATAATGCTAGTCAATACTTGTGATTTGAGAATATAAGTAACACTGATCGGTATACTTGACTCATCCGTTTCTATTTGATGTGTGATGCCGTCATTTTAACAAGATAATTATATATACTTACGAAGTTTGTGAGTCCATTATAGTAATATGACAAAAGATAAATAATGGACGATCGTAGTGAGTCGCTCTATTCTGTCTATTATCTTAATATCTTTTTAAAGTCACCTTTTGAAGTCAATGACTACAATAATACTTCAAAATGAATTTGTATGCCACTGATAAAGTCATTTTATAAAATAAGAAATACTTCAAAAATAATATTGAAGTATTAAAAGTAAAAAGTAAAAACATATGAAACATTTAAGTTTCATGGTTCAAGGAATGAATTTTAGTAATTTATTGTGTTCTTTGACAATAAATACGAAATGAAGACTATGATTATCTGTTACGAAAGTCAGTCCATACATTAATTAAAATGATTAATGTATTTAATCTGTAGTAAATTTTTACTTGCTACTTGCTTAACTTTAGTTTTAGATAAGATTATATTGTAATATTTTAACTAACCATTAATCTTTACAATATATGTTATGCTTTGATTATATGTCTGTCTGTAACGCACAACACTTCGCATGCGCACGATTTACAGATAGAGAGTGTGTGTGTGTACGAACGATAACTTTAGTACTGAGCGAATTTTGACATGTGACATTACAACTTGGTGAATATTACTAGTCAACTTATGTTAGTTAGCTTTCAGATTGTTGTAATGAAACATATTAGTTAACTTGATATTGAGAAAATTGTGTACTTTTATTTTCATGCATTGACAGTTTGATGGGTTTATAATCGCATGTCCTCTTTTCTCGCTACAGTAACTGAGTTAATGCTAATGAGAATGCTTCCAACGTTTTAGGACAAACTGTAGTAAAACAAATATAATTTGAACTTGAAACACGCATTATATTTCGATAATTTTATTAAGTTTTTGATCTTAATTGTTTTCCCAAATTGTACATCCAGCTAAATGATCTCAATTGAATACTATCGATTAATAGAAACAAAATTCTGTACATCAAATGTAAATTTAAAAGTTGCTTATTTAATTTAATAAAAACGACAATGACACTATTTTACATTCCAATTAAGAACTAAAAAATGAAAAAAAAACGTATATTCTATTAATTGGCAATCAAATAAGAGAATACTTACATGGTATCAACCATATTAATAGAATACACATTTGAATTATTGAATTTTTTAACATTTATTTTGTATTGTATGTATTTGTACTATGTCACTAAAATTCCGGGTTTCGCCTTTCGGCATCTTCAGACATCCGAGCACACGAATTAACTCAGTCAGTCAATATCTTAAAATAATACAATTCATTGGGAATAAATAAAGTTTTGAAAAATATATAGGCATTAACTCTATTAATTATGAATCTTCAGTATCAATAACTGTAATAGAAAATGAGCTAGAAGCTCATAAAAACGCATATGTTTCCTAATTTTACAAATCCTTTTAATTTAATCAAAATTTTCTGTGAGGATAGACAATAGAAGCTACGTTTAATACCCGTTTTTTATAATATTCATTCTTATAACATTGAAAAAAAAATAATGTAGGATAATAATAGTATAAACAATAGAAGCTAGATTTAATAGCAGTTTTTTTTTTATTATATGCATGCTTATAGCTTTGGAAAAAAATAATTGCTAAAACCGACATATTTACATAAGTCATTGAAAATAATAAAACCAGTACATTAGCAACACTCAAAGTTCAATGTATCTTTAATATACACCTTCTTTCAATCAACTCAATTTTGTGAAATGTATGTTACGAAACTAGTAGCATCATTTGAATGAGACAGGTCAAGATCAATCAATATTGCATGCACATGTTATAATAATTCTTATTTTTCGTAGATTTATTAAGATGTTTTTAGTATCTTTTCTGTGTGAATATTTTATTAAGATTCATGCGCTTTGAGATCAACGAATCCTCTTGTAAAATAATGACTAAGAGATTCAAATTTCCTTTGTAACGATGATAAAAATATATTTAAGAATAATACCCTGATTTCATGATAGCATTATCATAATTCAGGTCTATATATGAAATAGCACTCATAAAATGTATTAAAATGAAATATGGTGTTAAGGTTTCTATCAAATCCACATGTGAACTCAATTTGCATGCTGTTTAATTATTTTAATGGTATTATTAGTCTATTTTTATATGCGAGGAAAATATTTTCATAACCTAATGAATATTTCAAAAAAAAGTATATTTTCTCTGTTGAAACAATTTGAGCGTGTTTTAATAAATTAAACATGCGTTCAATTCGTATCACGATTTCAACGTCAAAATTCTTTCGTTTCTTAATCGGCTCTCTAAAACTAAGTACAATATTCGTGAAACGCATAAAAATGGCCGCCAACAAGGCTAGTTAGACAATTAAGCTTGACACATATTGTATTTTAAATAATATTCAGATACCAGGTTAACTGTTTAAGACTACATTAAATTTCTTAATGCAATACTATACCAAATATACTCATACACTTTTTGCGTAGACAATCATATATATGCAATCGTTGACATTTTTTACTTTAATGATCTTATTCAATATGATAGTTCTATATTGTCAATAAATGAAAATTCATCAAACATATTCTGTTAAAGTTTGTCATTTTATATTCATCTTTTTTCATATCCGCTCCCAACGTGGAGCATATGATCTCCTAATGGAGGTATCTTAACAGAAATTTTCTATAAGAACTGCTTGTTACTCAGTTGCTCAACCTCTCTTTTTTCGAAGAGAATATGGATAAAACTATAAGATTAGGGCAGGACTATTGGTTACATAATCACTCTCGTTACGTCCCTTAAGGATCGGATAGGTGGGACGGAGGTTTTTTTAGACACGAACAGAAATCTATTAATCGATTGAAAGATCAATTTTTTGTAACCGTCCGCACCGGGAATTGAACCCGAGACATCCGTAACCGTAGCCAACGACACTTCCAACTGTGCCACGGACGCCGACTTTATATTCAAAAAAAAACCACGTTAAGTTTTATTGAACTATTTAAACTATCGGAAATATATAAGATATTTAAAATATCGATGAAAATTAGTAATAATGTTTACCTGCAGATAATAAAATAAATAACACTTTAACATTTTGTTTGATAATGCACATATTTTATGTAAAAATTGAATACATTCGGCGTCAATATCAACTAACGAATTCAAAACGTTGTATTTATTAGCATAAGATCATCGTTCGTTTACGTATTAATGACATTTGAGAAACTTTCACAGCAGTTAAAGATGAACATTGCTCTTTACTTTTTTGAGACCGACACGGATGCATTTGGTTTAAATTAATCAATTTGTGCCAGTTTTCACAGCGCGATGTTTACATATACAATTAACGAAATATGATTATAGATAGACATATGGCGCATTTTTGTTAAAAAAATATATGAGGAATGTATTCGAGACAAATAAAATCTAACTTAACTTGTGTGACGCTTCGACGAGTAACACTTTTTTCAATAACTGAAATAGATATAAACCGGTTGATATAGCACCGTATTTTAAATGACTGGTAACATCATTGATTTTTTACGTATGTTGTGGATAGAAGAATGGCTCACCGTAAGAGGGATAGAATTTAAAGTGGGAGTCGTATATATTATGAAAGGATAATCTGTATAGTAAGTAATTAATGCTTTTGTGCTTATCGTTTAAGTGGGAAAATACAACAAATATCACTTGAAACTCTATTGAAAGAGTATTTATGCTAAAAAGTAGATAATTTTTCCATCTAATCGGAATAAATATGTTTTTCATACTAATGAAACACATTTCATCAAATTGAACCTCTGTAGTTTGGCGGTGAACGCTTCACTAAGCGATCAGAAAGTTACGGTTCCAAGTATTGGTAAATTCCATGGTTAATTTAATTTAAAATTTTAAATGTTCTGTGTGTTTATTAAGAGCAACTTTGTTAAAAATCCATCTAGAGTTTATTTCCCCTATTTTATAAAATATCTGGCCTATTGGCAATAAATTTGAATATTGACGAAGTGACCATTTTGTCATTTTATATTTAATTTTTCACCGAATCGATTTCTAGGAACTAAAAATACATACATGTTTTTGAGAACAATTTCTCTTGACCTTCGAAATTAGAGCAAAATGTGGTATATTTTATTATATTGCTATAATTATATCCAACATACACAATATCTTGATTGAAATAAAAAAATGAAGATTTTAATATGCGACAGATTGTAATCGAAAGATGATCATCATGATAGCCCGATTATTGATTGGTAAAGGATTTTCTACATTATCCGGAAATGTACAAGTCAAGCACGTAGACCATGACACTGAGTCAAGGCCACGGCGATCGCCCTCAAAATGATTAAACCGGTTGGATATTGCAACGTGCGTGCCGTTGCACCCACGCTGGCACGCACACAAGTTCTATACGGTTTATTACTCTATCACCCAGCATTGCATTTATATTGATTGTTCGTTGATAAACTGATATTAATGTTTATAATATGCATGTGTGTTAAATTACAACAATAATGTGCAAGCACTCTAATGGTGTCAGTTGTCAATTCTCAGTGGAATGAAATAAATAGTATAATATGACCACATATTTTCTTATAAACAGGGTCTGTTTCGCATTCAGTATTAATCAGTTGTTAATATTATTTATCGCAGACTGAAACCGTTCTTGATTATATTAAAAAATGCACCTGAAATATACGAGACCCTTGTATTACTTATGAAATTCCATTCGACCATTTGTGCAAAACAAAGCGAGTGTTTGATTTTCTTACTTTTTCCTTAGAAACCTAAATACGTATCGTTTTGGGATTCTCTGAGGATATATGAAATACATTTCAATCGAGTTTAAAAGGATTCTCAATCACAAAATATTATTGTATCAACTATGTAGTATTTATTAATATTCAAAATTATGGTAAATTTTTACTTTACAAATATTTTACCAACATGAAATTATCGTTTCAATTATATTAATCAAATTATGGAATTTCTTTGCTTTACAATACTTAAGTTTCTTTATACAGCAATAAAAAGTCTATAAAATATTGATGAAATAGGTGGTTTAATGTATTACTATAAATCGTTAAATCAAAAGACTATAATTTTTCAGCCGTGCCTTGTGGCAACATTTTATAAAGACTAATTTTAAAACGCTATGTGCATTAAAATTGTCGATTAATCTAGGTCTCTTGTATAAATCAATTTTCTAGGTCTAAGACATGAAAGCTCATACATCACAAAATAATAAATCGTGTGGTTCAAGTATAATATACTTACTTTACGCACATTTAATCGTAAAATGTATTATTGATCCCTACATTCATAAAGAGTCATTGCCAACAATGTTTTATCAACACCGATGAGAAATGTTTAATATTTCTATACTAAGGCGTATCAAAAACAAATAATTTGTTTAATGTTATGATAATATAATATTGTTGTCAAAATGATGTTTTACAAATGTGTTAAACGGGTTTTAATTAACGTAGTAAATTTCTAAGCACTAAAAGTCAAACGTCTTTTCAAATTTACTCTTCGTTTGATATGTATGCGGTGAGATGAATGCATTTTATACGTGGTGCAGTAAAGTTTTACGATCTGTTGAAAATGTCACTGCAAAATATTTTACAACATCAAAGAAATGTGACTTAAAAATATCTCCATTAAACCTTAAAAATCATTATACTATCTCAATATTAAATCAGTTAGAAATGTTTGCCAAGCATGATAAAACTTATTACGTGTTATACGAGAAAGTTCTTTTGTTTTTTTCTTTCTATAATATTGTAATAACACTCCAGGCTTAAGATTTTGAAACGTGTGTATGCTTCAGATCAGATTTTTATTCTGTGGCCGTCTGGTTTTTCCGTACTTTGAATGTCTCTATAAATTTTGAGTACATATAGTAAACTTTAAAAGTGCCAAATATTTTTTAAACCATAAAAACTCTAAGCATACCACAAATTTCCTACAAGTAAAATTTTGAAGCATAGCATCTGCCGTACCAATTTGAAAATAAGACATTCAATTACGGTTTCTAGCGAACACTAATTGACAAAAAATACGCATTCTCAAATGAAAGAAATTAAATGTAGTCGAATTAAATATTTTTCAGGCATTTCGAGGAAATAGTGACAAAAACAAAGTCATTGTAAAATCTCTTGTTGCTTTTTAAAATACTTATTAACTACATCAAACCAGTATAAATTTTCAGCTAGAATATTTGTTGTATGAAAATAAGGTATTTATTTTTATAAATGAGTTCTATAATACTGTTTTTATATTCTCACCAATGGTCTACATATTGTAAGTATCCGCGGCATCTTGATGTGGGGTAACGAGTGTTTTTGCGGGAGTGAACTTTTTTAATCGTTAAGGATTCACTGGGGAATAGCTGGTCCGTAAAACTGGTCTCTATAGTAAAACATCATTACTTTTCAATACAGAGAAAACAAATGTAGTTCACCATCCATTAGTGAATATCATAAATATGTTTTTCATAATATTTTTAGACTTCTATAGGAATGGAGAAAAACTCGATGTTATTATTGGGTTGTTTCAAAGTCGTTAATAAAAAGTCACCAATAAAATTTTACGACATTTTAAGTTTACCTCATATTACCTGACATTAATAATAGTATCACTACACAAATTTGCAGAAGAGAGTCGCTCTTCAAAGAACGTATATAACTTAATCACGAGCTGTTATTTATTATCCATTACGACGTTTGAATCATCTAAAATGACAGTAAAAAATTGTGAAATTAATTGCCATCAATAAAGATAAATGGAACTATTTTTTTACCCGATGTATTATGTAGATAGATGTATGTCGTTATATTATATATGAATACACAAGCAATTGTATGTGATGGCTGTCTGTCAGGAATTTCCACCGCCTTCAAAAAAACATATTCACACATCCTCAAAACACATCGTTGATACGCACGGCCTACTTACCTGAAACCTCAATGTATGGTGTTAAATTCAGGTAAATAGGTGTGCTCCGGTGCTAACAGCTCATATCAATGAGGAAATTGGTGTGAATCAGTTTTCACTCTAAAAACAAATAATACAGAAAAACATACACTTTCGTTTCAATTATTTCAATTGTATCCGTTTAAGCGCTGGTAAATATTTCATATGAATCAAATACTTGAATGAAGTAGTAAGTTGTGGTTTTTGACTAAAAATCAAAAACATTGATGTTTTTTGGTGATAAAAAATACAATATATTACTTAGAATACATTATTTTTTATCCACGTCTAATTTGAAGCATATTGACGTCTAATGAAACATGTCGATAGAAATTGATTTTACGATGTTGCTCCTCTCTCTCGGAGTGGTTAATTAAAGAAGGATGGAGTTTTTCAATGGATTCATGGATGGTAACTTTGTGGGAATTGATTTTTAATATAAAATGTATGAATTTGTTATTCCAGTGGTTGTGTTACTGTAACACGGATGGAGTAAGGCGTAGTAGTTATATATACGCTCCGTTATCAGGATCGGATAAGTAAAAATGGGTAGATTTATAAATGGATACAAATATATAAATCAAGTTTCTGTTCTGAGGTTCGAAGCCGTAACTCTGCAATCGAGTGGAAGCAAGCCCAATAGTCTTGACCCTATGACTGCAGATCCAACTCGAACATTAGCATATTTAAATACGCGTGAAAAATAAATTTATTTAAATCGTGACAATGTGCATTCAATTTATTTAAGAGAAACTTGAATTGGCGTGTTTCTTTTTCACAAAAAAACAGAATATTGTTAAATAGAGATATTATGTATAATACACGCATTTAGATTTTAGATCAATAAATGAATCTGATAAAATTACTTATTGCATCATTAAATTTACTTTCTCGTGGTCTTAGCACTACTTTTCACGCTAAAGTGATCACATACGATTTCTTTGGTAATATGAACATACACTCGGCCCTCAAATAACACGGTTATAAGGTTACACGAAAAGATCGTGTAATATGAATATCTTACATTACGATTAACGTTTCAAAAAACTATATAGAAGTTTAATTATAAATTAAAAGTTTTTTCAATCAAATAAAGCAATACGAAAAAATAAACATTTATTTGAAAGATGTGCATAAAAACGATCATTCCTCACTATCGCCTAAAATTCTATTCCCGATTAGCTATAGTTTTTCACTAGTAAAATTCTTGAACATATTGGGATACTTCAATCGTTAAGAACTCCGTAATAAGCGATTGTCGACTTAGCGTGTAAGGTTTTATATATTTCTTGCCAACTTCAAACTTTCATTTACTGTTTTTGATGTGAAACATATTTACAGGTGTTTCACTGTTATTGCTTTCTGTGTTATTCATCTTAACATTTCGTCTCTTTCATTATAAACACGTTCCTCTTATATTTTTCGGGTATCTTAAATATTCAGTCCAATCACATCCAAAGAGATAACGAAATTATACATTCAGTATGTTTGTTTGACGTTTTTATCTAAAACTATTTTATATAAGAATATGTCACGGTTCATCAACCGTACTGTATTATACGAGAGCCAAGCGTACTAAAATGAACTTAAAGTTGTGGCATTTAAACACAATGTCACACTCCTTGTTATTATTTCCGTAATAAGATATTTAACTATTTTCTGTGCAACAAAAGTGGTAAAGAACAATATAAGTAAAGTTATGTTTTATTTGTATTGATTATACATGCAAGATATTTTTAGCACAGCTGGGAAGAATTTTATTTTATTATCTCTATAATAATATAAGCTGACAACAATTGTAGTATCTTTTGTAAACATTATAAGCGTATAGCTGCAATGTTGCATATAAGCTTAAATTATTGTTCAAATGAACGACACGAGCTTTTAAAACCAATAACGTTAAAATTGTATAGGAACTAGCGAGAATTTCAAACAAATCTCTCGGAAAATTTATAATACTCTCTTTGTAGTACGATATATTGTAAACAAAATGTTTAAACAGTCAATACTGTTTTCGCAATTCATTTACAATATAGTTCTCTACAATACAGTAAATACAACCACGATTTTACAATGAACCATACAATATGAAGTTATTTACGCATTATTATTATATTTAAATTGAATAATACTTTTGTAGTAAACTTATTTTTGTTCTAAATATGAATTATGCATAGAAAATCTCAGTTTAGCACCATGGCTATATTTAAATAACACAAATTTTTGACTGTGATAACATCTTTTTGCGATTTACATTTCACTATTTTCACGATATAATATTTATGTCTTTAAAACATAGCATGTTATGCTTATCAATATAATCATTTAATATGGCTGTGTATATTAAAGAAATAACTGTTTTACTTTCAGAAAAATACCTGAAGAACAAACTGCTCATGGGATTGTTAGCTGTTATTATCGTCATCAAGTTAATTAAACTGAAGCTGTTCTTCTTCTTACCTCTTCTCGTCGGAGTTCACAACGCCAAGAAATTCTTCTTGAAATTCGTTCTCTTTATCTTCCCGGCTCTCAGCAACATCTTCCAGCTTTGTTCATGGTACCATAACAATTACCATAGCACCAAGTTCCACCATCATCACCACAAGATCTCTCACTTACACCATTCAGTAAGTAAATTTTTAACTGATAGGATACCGATTGATTTGATTTATTATTGAGCTACATGTCAATGAAATTTTCACATTGAAATCCATCGATATATTTGTTTATAAGCTACAAGACAATAAATTATCATACATCGCATAAATAAACAAAAATAAATTAGTTAATAAGAAACACTCAATGTCAAATATCGTATTTTTTTTTTTTTTTACTAGTTGTCCCACCCTCACCCACCAGGAGATTTTGGAAGACCATTCATCCCATCAGGCATCCAAGAAGGTGTATTCCAGCATCATTCGCCAGATTATATCCTCTCAGGACCAGGGCTTGGACCAGAGTAAGTGCACACATTTGCATTATTAAATATATTTCGCAGTCCCAGTGAGCTGAAAATTGGCATAAAATTGCAGGCACTTAGGTTATTCATATATATATCACAACATGCACGAGTGTAATTTTTACAGTTTTCTTTCTTATCGACGCCATCAATACTCGTGTTCTGTTATAAGTAATTATTCTTTTAACCTCTGTGAAATTATTATGCATTAGTTGATGCACTTTCTTTGTATGCCAAACATATTTATTCTCAGAATGTAAGAGAATAAAATGAACTCAAATCATGAAACCACAGTCCGAGATTTATTTACAGATTTTTTCATTTTAACAAACCGTAAGTAAGTTTCAATAGAAATCATGGATAGAAACGATATAACTAATCTATTATTATCATGTTTTATAATATTATAATGTACTGTATTTTATTATAGCGATCCTACTACTTTGAGAAATAAACATTCTTTGTTGTTTCCATATCAATAAATTATTATAAAGTTCTCACTGTATTATCCGAAAAAAAGTATTGTAGGCCTCCGGTTCCAGTCTCATCCAGTCCTAATTTACAGCATATAGTTAAACCATGCCGAATATAAATGAGTATTCAATACCAATAGTTGTCCATGTCACATGTCAGTATATTACCGTTTTTAAAATAAATAAAGTTTCTCATATAACATTGTTTAATAACGATTCTGTGCACATCCATTATTAATATCGATGTACTGAACTATAGTTTAAACTAGACATACCGTGTAAAATATTTTCCAAAAACAAATCTGTGTAGTCATACCATACATAAAATTGAAATCAATCAAATTATGTTGTAGTGAAAAGAATAAGTGTGTATTTAAATCGATTATATATTCTTGGTAAGTATATACAAGCTAGCAACAAACCATTCAAGCTTAATCATAACAATGATGTGATTCCAGAATATCTATCGACAATATTCAACAGATTTTTTTAAATAAATACATTACTATTTTTCTACTGAATATGTGCCAATTCGATTAATATTTATTTATGTTTTTGCATGAATGACTTCTGAGAAATTTTAATCATTCAAAGGCAATCAATAATTTACGATGGTTATTTTTAACGATTTATTGGTACATTTTCTAATCGTTTTTTCACTTTGATATTAAATATGATAATATAGTAGTCGGTCATTTTATTACACCAAATTCATACATCAGTCATGTGATAAAAGTAATAATTTGACATAATGTATTAAATAATTTGACAGTTTTATTTAAATTGAATTAAAATAAATAGAACATAAAGAATCTCTAATTCGTAGCTCACTAGAAAATAATTACACTTATTATGCGTCACTAAAGTTAATTCATCTGTATATATAGATAACCGATATTATTCATGGTAATACCATATTCTCACGAATATATCGACCGTTACATTTCAGTGATTTGAGGTCATTATGAAAATTAAAAAAGTTCTCAAAACACA
Source organism: Himalopsyche phryganea (assembly GCA_022494535.1). NCBI lineage: Eukaryota > Metazoa > Arthropoda > Insecta > Trichoptera > Rhyacophilidae > Himalopsyche > Himalopsyche phryganea. The sequence goes on from JAGVSL010000062.1 coordinate 2,030,811, forward strand.
AATATTATTAATAGACGAAGTTTATTGAATTTATGAGTTTCACCGACACTAAATTTAACACAGTGTGGAATATAAAGAATTAGATTTTTTAAACCGTATTGGTATCCGTACACGTTATGTTCTCTACTGACACAATTTCGATACGATTTTTAGGCGTATAAACTGTTTTTTTTGGTCGTATATCATAATATTTGTTCAGGAAAATAAACTGTTTGGCAAAAACAACAAAAGGAAAGGCTGAAGATTAATTGATTGGTGATGACATCTTCAGGTAATAAATTTCTATAGATGTATTTGAATTGCTTTTAAGGCGGATAGAAAAATAATAAATTAGTACGCTTTAAATAATGATGTACTGAATACTTTCTCAATATTTAAAAAGTATTATTTATTTAAGTAAACATTTTGATACCAATTTACTTTGAACTCACCGTCACATTTGTTTACTGTCTTTATGGCGAAAGGCATTTCCGCTTTCATCCTGGGTTCAAGGTATTTAATCCTCGATTTAATTTTTATATAAATTAATTTGATAGTTGATTCATTATTTTATATCAAAAAAGTGGCATATTTTCCTATATGTGATGAATTATACCATTCTTATTTTAACAAAAATATACAGGAAGCGTTTGACGAAGCCCTCCTCTAGCTTCATCCTATGATCTTTATTCTCTCTGAAATAGTGAGATTGAGCACCTGACTTTCAAAAACGCTTTGTAAATACTCCAGTATGGATCCAAATGTCAAACAAACATTATCAATCGAATATAATAGGTTCGATTCGTATCTCATTCAATTACATATATTTGTAAAATTCCATAGAGCTATTCCTTATAAGTCTTTAAGCATGATAATGCTTATTAGTTCATTAAAATATTGCAATTAAAAATAATCAGTTATAAAAAAACTACGTGTAAATAATTGCGAATTAATTAAAATTTCCTTCAATTTACAGCAGTTATTCAATGTTTATTGCCGTATCACATTCTAAATCAAAATGCATCGTGGTCATAATACCTGCATAGTTTGATGCTTTTAATTGCGAATCCGCCAGGTGTGTGGTGACTCTTCGTTTATACTTATGCCGCAAAAGTTGTGGATATGCAATTCAATTCTTGTGCCGTTAACAGCCTACATACATTGTTGAGTGCCCAACTCGGACTCACTCAATCCCACTCAATACCACTTCAATGTGATATATTACTCGAAAAGGGTGATCTCAAGCCTTGTTCGTATACTTATGTTTACATTACACGTTAAAAAAAGATTAGAATATTCTTGTGATTGATTTAATTTTCAGTCGCTTGCTTTAACACTACCTAATTTCAAGTAAACAAAATAAATCAAAATTAAATTTGGATTATTGAGATTTTGTACACTTCCATGTATTTTGTTACTAACAACCCATGTTTCGCCTTTCGGCATCTTCAGGCATTCGAGCACACGAATGGACTCGAACTGACAGACAGTAAACAGTGTCTAACGTTTATATAGAAGATACAAATACGACAAATATTATTTACGAGGTAAAATATTATACATCTGAGAGCCACACTGATACCTGAGTTAACATTTCGAGAATCGCCTTAATCCTTATTTTGCAAACAACACATTAACAGAGTGGTGAATTGCCGCTTTCCAACTTCTTTTAGAATTACCAGTGATTTTACAGTTATAATAGCATTGTGGGTTTCGACGGGATGCAATTCGACGAGAGGGTAAATATATACAATCTTTCCGTCAGTTCGTCAGTTCGAGTCCATTCGTGTGCTCGAATGCCTGAAGATGCCGAAAGGCGAAACCCGGGTCGTTAGTGACAAAATACATGGAAGTGTACAAAATCTCAATAATCCAAATTTGATATTGAAATTCCATCAAGCACCCTCAGTCGATGTCTTAAATTATATTAAATCAAAATTATCAATCAATAAAAGCCTACTAAATGTATTCCTCGTTTAACAGCTTGCATGAGCTATATTTATTATTCAACTCACGTTCGGGATATTTGGAAAAGTAATGACACTACAAAAATCAAACGATATTAATATCTCTTCCGTTTAATATCAATCTTTATGTAAGGAATTTTTTAATGATACATGCTTTTAATTAAAATAGCATACTATAATTACTTCGATGTTGTACATTTTTTTGATTTCATATACAGCTTATATTTGAAATGTGTACAATTTTTGTTAATGATCTCTTATATCGAAGTTTTTATTTCTACAAGAATTAAAGGACTAAATTAAAATGATCTTTGTCTTGAATTGATCTTGGAAGTTGTATTATTCCTTTCCTTCAAGATTTGACAGGTGCGACAGGACATTTGTGAACACCACAAAAGGGATTATAGGATTACGTTGATAGCTATTTCATATTAAATTATTCATTGTCATAACTATGGACATGCCAATTCAATCAATGACGTCTGGTGCTTAGAAATAAAACTAAACGGAATTTTGAATTACTTCTGTTTGATTCATTGTCCCTGTGTGCCAAAGTATTCGTCATATTATGCACATCTAAGTGCGAGCAATAACCAACAGCTGTATGTCAGTAAAGAGACCACGTATTTTTAAAAACGGATTGTATTAAGGTTATGTTTGACGTCTTGCCAGACTACATGGAACTGAGTGCATTTGCAAATAAGAATTTCTGGAATTTTTAAACTGCGGATGTGCTTGCGAAGCCATATTATTTGAATGTACAATCATTACAATGATTCTTATTATAATAAATCACTACATTCAGGTTTATTATCAACGCACTTACATAGGTAAATCATATACCGCAATGAAATTAATACTTTTCGAAATGTTAAATTTAAATCACCATCAGATTTTCTTTCAATGTTGATTGTTTTTTTTATCTAACATCAAATTTAATCATAGATTTATCACGAAGGGCTCGTTATTTTATTTTAAACTGTCATGCACTGTGTTTTAACTTACTACTATACATCAAACATAACTATTAAAGTTAGTTATGTTTTTAAGTATAATTTATATATCTTCAACTGTTAACGTTTTAATATAAAAATCGAATATATTCATTTTGACAGTTCTTTAACGATCATTTTGTTTATTTACTATAATCTCACCTCTATGACAAAGTTGATCTAACTTCAATTATTTTTTTTTTTAAATTATTTACCTCCTTGACAACCGCAAGTAATTTAAAATTCATCTTTTCTGCAGGTTCCTCGGTGGCGATATTCACCGAAACGCAATCGCAAGCTTTAGCCCAAGGCCAGATGACGCCGGCGATATAAACTCCTGGGGATTGGGTCCAGCGGTATCTCATCCACCAACTCCTGGAGTAATCCATGTTTCACCAGGAACCACTTACGGTACAGGCAAACCATACTTTGGGCCCCTCTATGACGAACAGAGATACGTCAGACAAGCTGCGGCTGCTGCTGAGATGGCTTCCAGGTATTTTGAAAATAATAACAGAAAAGATAAAAAAACTCATTTCAATACATTAGGCCGAAAATCAATTTATGACTTTCCAATAGCGATCTAAATTAAATGAATTATTTTCCTTCATATCTTCTCAAATGAATGAATGTAAATATTGTTAATTACAAAGTCTTTGTGGTATCATTCAATAATAATTATACCTGTAAAGAATTTATATTATTATTTCAGCCGATGTCATTTATTTTTAAGGATGAATTATAACATGCGTTCCAAATAAATTTAATGTTTAACTGATCTGTGTGATATAAAAATGTTGAAAATTTGAAATATATAATACAATGGAAAACAACCTAATAATCTCGGGAAATATATTTCACAGTGTAAAATTAAACTTAAAATACAGATCATTTTGGATTTATATGAACTTTTATAAGATTTAAGAATGATAAAACCATTTTAACAGATATTTACTTTTTAATAAAGTTCTTCACTATAGATGTCTAATTCAACTGGGTCATTAAATTATTTTTCTCTGTTAGTACGCGTCAATCTAATCGATTAATTAACAAATGTATTTTATTTTCAGAGGGAAACCTCAAGGTGTTATACCTCAAGGTGGTATACCTCAAGGTGGTATACCTCAAGGTATTATAGCCCAAGGAATTATACCTCAAGGGCCACCATTGCCATCATACGGTCAAGCAAGAAGACCTGGAACAGTAATTATTCATCCAGAAAAGGATGCTTTGGTAAGCATAAAGAATAAGTTTTATAATTTAAAAGTATTCGTTTAATTAAACCATACCAATTTTATTTCAGTTCCATCGCATATAGCATTTATATATTGTTTGCCATTTTATATACATGAAAACTATTCGATGACAGAAGTGAAACAGTAAATTTACAATAAGTTTATGTAATCGAGTCCATTCGTGTGCTCGAATGCCTGAAGATGCCGAAAGGCGAAACCCGGGTCGTTAGTGACAAAATACATGGAAGTGTACAAAATCTCAATAATCCAAATTTTATGTAAAATAACTCGAAAATTGAATATAGTACTTTATACATTTAATGATACTATCAAAATTCGGTTCAGATTAGCATTTAATGTCAAAACGTTTACTGCAATTGGTGACAATGAGTTTTATTTATTATAGTGCAATTTTAGGAATAATTTAGAAATAATAATAAGTACATATAACTATAATTAAGGGTGCGCGTTGTTTCCATGACTACAATGAACGGACCAATGCAGAAATTGATTCGCTCGCACGGAATGAGCTTAAATACGCTTAAAATAACATTTTATACAAATCAGGTAATTAGAGTCTTGTACTACATCGAAGATAATGTATGCGCTTTGATGTTATTATAGAATAAAGATAAAATTATTTAATATGTTGATTGTCCTCATGGTATTTTACATGCATGTGTTTATAATACAATGCGAATGAGGTTTTAAAATTACTTCATAATAATGTATGTAAATTTTTAAAAAAAATGCGGTTATTATTCTTGCATTTTTTCTATGCCTTTCCCGTAGTTTTATCATCATTGAATCGAGACGTATCTGATACGTTTTAAATACGTGCAGAATACAAGCGATTGTTCTTTTGTGCATTTTTCCAAGTCAATTAAACCACCATTTGTAGTTTTTATAGTAAATGAGTATGATCGAACAATTTACAAATACGTTAGTAAATTGTTTGCTTTACATGTATGTAACTGTGTTTAATCATCTGTTATAGATAATTAAAATATACAACCATCTTTACATATAAATAATAATTATGTTCAGAAAACAATATGGAAAAAAACGACAGCTTAACTTCATCTTTTCGCTGTCTACATGATAATTATTGAAAATAAATTTATCATTCAAAAAACAATTTTTCACAGTACTTATAATTCAATTATTCCTTTCTGTATCAAAAATCATCGTCTTCAAGCCATAGAATAAATTGTTATTTTATGTTTTAACATTTAAAATTTCGTTGATATTATCTTTGCATCAGTGTATCGCTCAATGGAAAACGTTTTTCCATTAGTCAAACAAAACACTAAAGGAAATAATGATCTATTTGGTTTGGTCAAAAGTCAATTGAAATGATGGTTTTGTAAATCTTTATTACTAATGTAACTTTGACCAAGTCTTTTGTTGTTATGCCATCTATAGAATTAGCTCGTTTCGTTTATGTGTGAAATTATTAAATGGAGCTTAACGAATCCATCCAAGTAAAATTACGTGGGTACCTCTTCAAAGAAAGCATTTTGGTATACCAAGTAAACATGTTTTTTTTTCATTTATATATTTTTTTAGTTAATGCATAAAATTGAAATTTGATAACTTAAAATTGAACTGAATATTACTTTAAAAAATATTTTAGTACATCTTTATCGCATGGCTGATATCCAAGCGTCCTTTAATTTATTGTTAATGCTATACAGGATTCGAAAATATTTTTCTCGATCCTTGACTTCCTTCAATCCAGCGTCAAGTGAGAGTTCATGTTATTTCTTTGAATCAGTCCATTCATCTGGCAAAACTCCGTCGTATCGTCCAAAGTGTCTACACAATTTTCCTTCTAGCGGCGTCATCAAAATTCGACGGAACTTGCGTTTGCATACTGTGCAATATTCTTTTATATTATTATATTTATAGGAGAATGTGTGTCATTATTATTTTTTCCATCAAGGATATTTTCAAAATCACTACCCCAAATTCATACAGTATTTCGTTATATTTATAAATTTATTATTTATGATACAAATACCTCGAATGATCCAGCGAACTTTTCATAATAGTGCCATGAAAATGTATACCTCAATCTACATGTCACCGGAACATCATTAATATGATTTTGACCCCGTATGTCGTGTTTATCTTTTCTTTGTATGCTTTTACATTATACATGCCAAGTATCATGTTGTTCCAATATTATTTCACATGTTTCCGGTTTGATGTTGTTTAATTTCAATACAGAACAGTATTATTGTGTAGAAAAATACACGCCTATTTGCCTTGTTCTCGCGTGATAGTCATTTTGCAATAATAAAACAACGCGTTAAAAGTAATATAGGTATACTCACCTAACATGCGATTAAAAAAGTGGCGCACTTTTCATGAAAACTTTGTCAAACAATAATGATGATGGTGCTTTACTATAAATTTATAAGACTTTCAACAATTATTTATATGTATGTGTTCTAGTGTATTTATTCGAAATGACGTAAAAATAAAAATATTTATAGATTACAAGCAAAAATTTCCGTCCTCTAAACCTTTGGTCTATGGTTATGAGATAAATTTGCTTAATTTTAAGATAAGTGGAATAAGGAATTATGTAAATTTTTTCAATAAATATGCAAGCAACATTCATGACCCTCTTTTCCATCATAATTATATTATGAATGGTAATGCTTAAATTAAGTTACCCCTATAGCTATTAAGAGTATGTATAGGATCATCGTATCACCAGACTTCGTTAGCACGTATTTTGTGAATGCAAATGTTTTTTTATGTGTCGTTTATAGCAGGCAGCATTATTCCAGTGAGACATAATCTTCCATTGTCTGTTTTTCTTTATTTTAGGAGGTGAATGAAAAATAAATGTATAGTGTATTTTGGTTGAGATGGTTATCTTGTGACGCGTGGGATAGCAGTGAATAAAATAAATGGCACTTATATTATTAAAACAATACAGCTCACAGGTGTTCAAAATATAGATCGCGGTCTACTAATAGTTAGCGAGGTGTTTGAAGAACTTTAATTATATGAGAATTTTGTCATAAGTATCAATTGAAAAGATTAACTTTAAAAACAATGTATAATAATAACTACTCAAAGTCGAGTCATTTAATTGAATGCAGGCATCAGAGGGTCGATTATTGAAATCTAATATTGGATTGTCAAGCTATTCTCACTTTTCAAATAAATACGGTAGCTTATTTCAAATTCCGCTTACTTATAGAATAAAAAATTTTATGTACAGAAGGTAGGAACTACTTCGTTAAAAACGATAAGACATTTGGCTGCGGCGCTACTTGCCATCTCTCAATCATATCAATTCAGCCTTATAATGTATGCCTTTCTATTTTTTTAATAATAAATTAATAACCGGTATTTACTCGGACATATCCTGATAAAGTTTGCATTTCAAAATTATATCGCATTAAGAAAAATGTGGCTAACGGTAACAAAACTGTTTAGTCAGCTTTTATTTTACTATAAGATAAAAAAGAAAATTCTCAGTGACACTTTTTATCGTAGCTTCTGACATAATAAAAATTGTAAATACTTTAACGTATCAAATCTTAGCTTTATAGAAAGTATACTTTAGTAAACATTGAAAGGAAAGGAAGCAGACTTAAGTAATTAGACAACATAAATATATAGTATAACACTTTCTCAGTGATGCTTTGGTGCAAGAATGTATTAATTTCAATGGTATATTATATTACTTATATTTTGAATTGTATTTCAATCCAATCAATTTCTTTAGCTATAGTTTGGTTGCAACAATGCATGCAAAACAGTACAAACATTTTATAAAAGAAATAACTCTGTATAAGTTTATGTGAAATAATTTCACCAGGAAAGGGAATAATTTTACGAAATATTTATAAAGAAACAAATTATATTTTTGTCTTTATTTCTAGCAAAAACCTACTTAGTTTTAATGTTTATTAAATTTCAATGTTTGGGAAAATAGGTTGAATACACGCGCATTGATAGTTTCGTGTGTTAAGTTGACGGCTAAATTGTTTCAGCTACAAGAGGTTCAGAGGCAGGAAGAGTTAAGAGCTGCTCAATCGCAAATAACTGAAGTTCTTCGACAGCATGCCGAACAGAAATTGGTTGAAGAGCAGCAAAAGATGCTGCAGGCTACGGTATTTTACAAAAGACTTCACCTTCGCACATGAAACTGGTATCACTGCACTGGGGAAATTTGGTCATTCGGGTCATGTTGTGGTTTTGGCATTTCAGTTTAAATCATTTCGCAGAGCTTTCATCATGATACAATTGCAGCGAAAACGATTTTTCACAAACATGTTTACTCCATTTTGTAGACAGTTTACGTATTGATCTTGTACTGCTTTTCCATGTATATGTTTTTATTTATATTTATTATACAGGCATCCATAGAGGTAGTATGATATTGACATATCTAATAGAATATATATTTTTATTTGGTGTTAGGTGATTTATTTATTTTAATTCATTCATTGTCAAAGTATACGGTGAAATTGACGAACAACGATTTTTTTTACATACTCATTTGAATGAAATAAATGTATTTGTTTTAAGCACATCATTTATGTACTAAAAACTACTTTTATCACATTTTATTTCTGTCTGAGCCTCATGTGAATGAAGTATTCTTTTTACGTTTGAGAATATCATATTAAACAATCAAAAATATTTATATTTAAATAGTTTAAAAAATGTTTTACTAGTTGTAGTTGAATTCTCACATTATTACTTTTATATCATTAATTGTACGTATTACAAAGTCTCAATTTTTTCGAAAGATTTTCAATTGTCAGTCATTGATTTATTCAAAACTAGTATAACCGTACCCGTCATAGATGACGGTATTGAAATTGAAATACTTAATGTCTAAAGTAGCTAGTGCGTCGGAACTGTGGGTGTATTGCATAATATTTTATTTTATATATACACCGCGAACGCTTAGGTCATGAGAAAACTTCATACCGACCTGCGATATGTGATAATAATAAAATGTATACGGAGATTTGGTTCTTGTTGCAATACAAAACAGGTTATTTTTCAATGAATTTGATACAAATTATCATATTTTTTTAGCATAATCGCATGAACATAAAATCCGTATGAAATGCTGTATTGATAGCATTGTTTTGAATTTTGTCGTATTCATGATTGACATCTTTTATTGGACATGATTTTGGGAAAAGTGACATTTCCGTTTCACATTCCTATGAAATATATTTTCAAATAAAAAAAACATTCAAGTAGAATTATAAATATGTCCGTCTGAGTGATTATAATAACACCTTCGATTTCTAAATCTAATTGTGGTCTTGGAATATAAATTATCATACTCTAGAGCGCGTGGTCGTTTCAGAGCCCTCACATTGTCCGAACAACAGTGGTATTACTTACGCGAAAGTGCATTCATGACCATGACAAGTGCATTCAATCATGAAGAATGGACAGTCTACAAAAAATGAGATTCATTCTAGAGATACATCATGCAATCTTATAGAAATTATCAATATTTCTAAAAATTCAATCTCTGTACCACACAAGCACATGTTTTCTCTTCCATTATAAACCTTCCGTGACGTCCACTTGACCACTTGCTCAAGTAATTACCCACTCATATAATCTGTTACATGAAAGTGTATTAGAAGAATAATTGTAGTGCATTACATTCATAACTTTAATTATTCACTCACTCACTATTTTCAATATGTATTTATTTTTGAAAAAAAAGCTAAATTAATTACCAAAGATTTGCAATATGTTTTGACGTAGTTGGTCTATTTTTTGGATAAATTCAGCGGCAACTTTTCGGTAATTCATTGTTAATACTATATTTTTATCGATAAGATTGTTATTCTACTAGTTGTGTTACTGAATGTGACATGTGTTTCGCTGCTTTGAGAAGCATATTCAGTCTCAATCTTATTGCTAATGCAAGTGGAATACTTTAAAAGACCATATTCTAGAAATCATAAAGGAGCTCAGCGATCTTTTCCGGTTATATCATTCACTTTTTTACCTGAAAAAACGTTATGAATATGATTATTATGTATAACTCATATAAGTCAATATTTGAACATAGTTCCAAAATTAACACTTATGGAACTAAATACTTTAAACTGATTATTTTATTAAAAATGGCTTTATATTTAACTAACTGCTGACTCAATCAATATAATATTACATATATGGATTTATTTATTAATTCATCATAGAGTTCATGTTATACAACTATCATATATGATATTATCATGGTATAATTTATTAATTCTTTTATACACCGTTTATTTTAGTAAATTTATGTATGTCCCTATTAAAAATGCAAGTTCTGTATTGTAGCCCGTATATTTTTAAATCATTAAAGATTCATATCTACGTGCATTTAACGTAGTATATGCATTCACTCTTTCACTCAATATTTGGTGCCGCAAGTCTACGACACATTTAATGCTCCCGTAGAAACTGTATTAAAGAAATTATGAAAAGATGTGAATCATCCTTTATACTTGCACAGATGTATATCCAAGTATTTAATTCGTCACCAAAGCATGACGTGACGTCATTTTCGTACGTGGCGTGTAAGAAATAGTGCATTGAAATTATTTCTTCCAAGAGAAAACGTCTTTCGTCCAATAGGCTCGTCAGAGAAATCTGTTGCATACATTAAAACAATAAAAATAACAGCTCAAATCACAGAACGTACGCGGCAATGTCCGGCGACTGCCCAAATTAAACATACAATATTGCTATTTCAATCATAAATTCAGATGTAAACAGACCGACAAGCCTCCATACGTTATGTGCGTCATTTTCTTTTAACGATATGATTTTAAGTATATTGCCTAAGTGTATGGCTGGATTCAAATAAAACAATTTATTCGCTGTGATCATTTTGGTTTGATCTAGATTTCCGTCTTATTTTTATGTTTTAAACATGCTCGCAGTTGATATGCGGAACAAGTTTTAAAATTTTAAAAAATGTATTCATAGTTATGATTATTGTACGCACGTATTTGATCATGTCAGAATTCATCACTAGTTTTTTCGTTGGACAAATGAATCTTTTTAACGGTGATTAATATTGAGTGATATTATTTGATAGTAACGTTGGTACATATAACTAAGACAACCGTATCTTATAGCAGACATAAAACAGACTCTTGGGAAAATGCATATTTTTTAAGAATTCTCTTGGCAGTACATATGCTCAACATCAATTTGTAAACGTGAGTTTATTTTTGATCAACTCATTCAAACTGTTGCAAAATAAATTGTCAATTGATTGAAAATAACTTCTACAGATTAATATTTTTTTATTAATATTATTCTTAACCCTACTCCTATTATTATAAATAATATATGTATTGTAGTTTCACGAGAATGCAAATATTGCACAGCTATTAGAGATAGTTACTTATTGCACATTCCACAATTTTTCTACATTTTCTTTATTTATTTATTTATTTAAAAACTTTTTATTCACTGCTTTTTTGTATTATTTCAGCACATCAGACAATCAAATGATTTGAAAAATGCAATTAATTTATGTGATAATAATATTTGTTCATAAATTTATTCCAGTCGTACAATACGGCTCCGTCAGCTCAAGACGACGGTTCCTTGGGAATTGATACGTCACCAGTGTATGATTCATTCTATTCGCCGATTCTTCAGCGAGTGGACCAAGTATTCGTCAGCATGGCCTTCCACGATGAACCCTGCAGGGAGCGACTGGTGTGCTCCATGTATAAAGAACCTCAGCGGTTTAGTCCACACAGCAACCTTATCTCAAATGAACTTAGCAGGTAATTTTGTTGTTAAATTAACGTTGATTAATATATTCAATTTATATAAATATATCCACCAAATAACATATCTTAAAATAAACAGCAAAAGTTTCAGTATTTATTTAAGACTTAAATTATTTAACAAAGATACATAAACGATTAAAAAAACAATAATGTTTTAGCGGAGAATAAGTTTATTTTATTTATATTTCTATTAAGAGAATTTGTAATAAGACGAAAAAACCAATCAATCATTATCGCATCCTGAACTGGGGATGTTTTTTGTTCGTTATATAGGTTCAGCACTTTTTTGAGAAATTTAACTCAATATGGTGTCAAAAAAGGATACTTAAAGGAGGTGAATTCTATTACTCGTCATTGTTATAAATTATGTAAAAATATTTTTTGGATTGTTTCTCCGCTTATTTTTTATAATAAAACTCTGGCGGTGATTTGGGAACTAAAAACTATTGGTAAAGAAGGGGAAATCAAACTGTGACGTCACATTTGTCTACGCACAGTGGGTCCGGCATGCAAGCTACTTTAATATCGGTCAGTGGGGTAAATTCCGCGTATCTTCTTTGCGTGTAGTGGTAGCGATAAAGTTGATTTTGTGAGTGTTAGTATAAGACTATGATTAATAAGGTGGATATTCCGGTTTGAAAAATCGAATATATTTTGGATTATCGTAAAGTTAAAGTATCGTGAGTTTATCGTAAATTAATCCTAATGTTTTGTTCTTTAATTTTTTTAGTTCCATTGATTGCTTAGTTGGAAAAGATTTCCTTTCAATGGTGTAATAGGGTATTCTTTATGTTTCTCTAGTATTCATTGATGGCAAACTCATTTTAAAATAAAACTGATAATAATATAAAGCTGTCCGCAGATTTTGAGTTATATTAAGTACAGTTAACAAAACGAAAGCTTTAAGTCTTAAATAAAATTTATCTTTCTCATTTTTTATTATAATTATAGTTTCAACTGAACTAATTATGAAATAAATTTATTATGAAAAATATGTTACACAACATATATGAACAGTTATTTAAAAGTATATTATTAAATATGTTTTTTTTTCCATGTCTGCTCCCAATGTGGAGCATATGGTCTCCCAATGGAGGTATCTTAACAAAATTTTCTATGAGAACCGCTTGTTACTCGGTTGCTCAACCTCTCTTTTTTTCTAAGAGAGTAGGGATAGAAGGATAGGGTAGGACAGGACTAGTGGTTCGCTAATCGTTCTCGCTACACCCCGTGAGGATGGGATGGGTGGCAGGGAGGACTCAAACTACGAACAGAAATTCATAAATCGATTGAAAAGTCAATCTATAAAAACCGTCCGCACTGGGAATTGAACCCAAGACATCCGTAACCGTAGCCAGCGACGCTACCAACTGCGCCACGGACGCCGACAAATTATTAAATATGTACACTATGTTTATCAATAATCGAGTATATGAAATTGTTGTACTTTCAGAGATGCAAGTGATCTTCAAAAACCTGCACCCGGAAGCCTTGCGGCGGTAAGGTTTTACCGATACGTTCAGGCAGCCAGAGACGGTCAGGATAAAAAGGATTGCATACGATTATATACCCAGTGTCCTGTGGACACGGAAAAGAAGAGATAGTTGAGATTTACCGACCGCTTGTGTAATCTTAAATTATTAATCTAATATTGTTTATTTCATCGTGTGTACCGATGATAAATCATTATTATTTATTTGTGACTATTTAATACGAAAACTCGTCAAGACTTCGACGCACGGACAGACTGCAAACTTTTACGACGAACAATAGATTTATCAATGACTTCAAATAATTTTCAAATAAGGACTATGACTCAACGGTGTATAGAAAAAATAAATGGGCATAAAATATTTTAATGCTATTATAAAATTATGGAAATTTATTACTCTCATCTCTACATAAATTTAAAATTTATACAGTCATAATCAATATTTATTATACCAGTCAAAAATATCAATCATTATCATGGATGAATATTCAATTGTTTAAGTGTTGAATAGTTATAATATAAAGTACTAATATAAATTATAGGAGTTATTTTTTGTTCGCCCAAACTCTTTGTGGTTCTAACACTTTATTTATTGATTTTGATCGAGTTAAAAATTGATTATTTATTTATAAAATTTATGTGCCACACCTTTTTTTAAACAAAGGCATTTATTTATTTTTATCTATTTATTGAAAGTGTTTTTATAAATCACTTAGTCATTATAATATATAATACATTATGGGGGGAATTGGGTTTGGTTTTAAAGATAAGAAATTGTCATAGGTATGACAATTTATTCACCTACTTAAAATATATTTTATAAGTTGTTTTTTTTTCATACAATGAATTTGCATTACGTGTTCAAAAAATGTAAATATTATTTTCATGCTATATCCAATAAGTTTTATGTGGAAAAAAATTCTTTATAGAAAATTTCTTGGAAATAGTATTAATTTTGAAATATTATTTTGTTATGTTTTATGTTAATTAACTTCTCTGTTTTAAATTATTTTTTACGTTTATTTTATATACTCCTACTTACAGTGTATTTATGATATTTTTTTGTACAATAAGAAATTTTTATTTATGATTTTTGAAATATTTATATGATTTTATTGTATTATCTGTTAAATACAAATACGACTTAAATAATATTAAGAATTTATTTTTTGTATTGGTTTAAGAATGTTATATCATTTTTTTAAATCAGAAGTAATATTATTTATTATGTTTTTATAATTTCTTGGTTTATATAACTTCGTAGAATTAATGGGTTTAATTCAATCGAAAGGTTATTCTCGTGTTTATAATCTGTTGGTTTAATTATTTTGTTTTTAATAATATTTAATAATTTTTTCTTGACTAGATGTGAATTTATTTATTCGACGTGTTGTAAAATATATGTGTATTTAAAAATTAATTATTTATTGAAAATAAAGGAATGAAGTGTTAAAAATATATTACCATTGAGTTTTTATTGCTTTTTTACCAGATAAATAAAGAAATATTTCAGAACATAAATATAATAATCGATATTACATAAGTTTCAAATATAATAATCGATTTATTCGGATTTATACTATATTTACCAAAATGAACTTAATTATTTTTTATTCACATATTTGATATGTATGTAATTAAATCGAGTATAGTGGAACACGCATAGCGGTAAACACCAGAAGCATTATTATTTTACTTTTAATCATTTCACATTTACAACTTCTATCAAATAAATTTTAAAATGCTCTTTATCCATATTCATTAAATATATATATTTCTTGATGACTATGTATACTTTACATTAAAATATATTTTTGATATTTCTGCTCCCAATGTAAACCACAATGACTTTTGGAATAATTTAACAAAATATTTATGAAGGTTATGAAGGAAAATGGATCATTTTAAGATGAAAGGTTGTCAGGTAATATCTCTATCGTTTAATTCTCGTATATGAAGATTTTTATCATTTAAACAATTAATTAATAATAATTCCACCAAGCACCCTCAGTCGATATCTTAAATTAATTAATTAGTTGTAAAAAAATGCTTTCGGTAGTTTAAACACTCTCATTCTAAGCTAAACAGTATGTGACAATTCTGAAAACAAAAAATACAATATTTATATCTTATATTATATCTGGATTGTTACGTATTATTTTCGTTTAATTTTTACAACTCATATTATCAAAATATGTATGAATATTTGTTTAAAGAAAGTATTGTTACAGTAGTTATACTAATAATAAATATTTACAATAATTCGTAATTTTCTTATTTTGCAAAACACTACAATTTATTGTTTTGTGTTGCCATAATGATATATTATCAATAAAAGTCCATAAAATGCCAATATAGTTTTGAAATGCAATAACATTTGAGATGTTCATCAAATCTTTACCTTAAAATCTCGATGGTAAATGTTGTACAATTTTATTTTAAATATTACAGAAGATTTTTATATACAGTGAATTTAAATAATACAAGCAGAGTTTATTGTTTGTTTTTTTACTAGTGTAAAGATATAATGAAACTCTTTTCTGAAATTCCGCATTTTTTTGCCACCCTCTAAAAAGTCTAAATATATTGAAAGCTCGCATGATACCATTTTTACGTCACCGAGAAGGTATTGTTATCTTTTTACTAAATGTGAAAAAAAAAATAAAATGAATTTAATCAAGACAACATTGAAAAATCAGTCTTCTTTGGTTTTAAAATTTTAATTTGGTTAGGATTATCTTACATTTAATGTTACAGAGCCATCTGAAAAATATTCCTTAAACATCGAGTCTTTTTATACACTCTTTATAGTGGCCGTCAAGTAAAATTTTCTATTTAATTATTTTTCGATTAGATGTCGTTATAATTGTTAGAATTAATTTTTATTTAGAAGATTTTAATAGTGCTCGTATTTATTCGTTTGAATATAATTTCGAAAGATTTTTATTAATTAACGTAAAATGTATGTACCGTTTATTTATATTTTTTTATGTCAACGCCACGACTCCTCCACATTTGTCCATCATCAGCCTTTGCAGTTCATTCTTCACATCCAGCACTCGTAGGTCTTTCGTTTCAACCATTCGTAAAAGTTGACGTCACTGAAGACTCTCCAGGTTTATTTCATTTTCACGCCATCCTTGCAGATGGGTTCGATCATTTTACACACGCAGAGACCCCGCCTGTTGACAGAATGACTATATATATATATATATATATGTGCAATTTTATATCAACACAAATTTGATTAAGAACTAAATATTATTTTTAGAAATATAATAACGACGATTATAAAAGTATTATGGGAATTGGAGAAAATAAATAATTGATGAAATTGAAAATCATGATCGTCATCTCCGCTCCAAGATACAAAAAAATAACAAATGTAGGTGTTTTAACGAGTATGTAATTATAAACTCAATAACAATGACGTTCGAGATGGCCATCATATACGAATATCGTCGGCTTAAAACACAATATTCGCATTTCTAAGACTAATGCCTGTGCACAAATATAAAAAAATATATTAGGAAGTTGTCGTAGAAAATTTAGAAAATTTAACGTTCTTTACATTTGAGGATAATGACATATAAGTCTAAAGAAAATTGATTGATGAAAATTTCTATTATTTAGTTTTTATTGATATATCCTTTTATCTTTTATTTGTTTAACTTACTTTAATTATGTTATGAGCTATAGATATATAACTACCGCTCCTTCTAAATTAGGTGGTATTATAATCAAACGCTATAGTTCAAAATTATAAATGGTCTTACCTAAAGGTGGTATTAACTCTTGCATGATGTATTAAATAAACGTTATTTGCATATTCTGTTATTTTCAAAGCTTTCTCACTTACCATAACTTTGTTTCCCATTATTATTCTTTGTACACCTTAGAAAGTGAAGTTTTAAGGAATGTATCTCAGGCGTTTCAGCACGCCTCACTATGGAAAAGTGGCGCCGTGTCAAGAATTAAAAAATCACCACACAATTAGATACTTTATAAAATTGATTTATTTTATCATATTATAAATTACAAATACAATTTTTTGATATGGGTTAATGCCGTGTAATTATAACCGTAGCACTATTCAAGAAATATACTTTGTAAAGGGAAAATATAGTATTTTTAATGTAATTAATTACTTACTGTTTTTTATAAATATGTGAATAAAAAGAATGTAACTTTCTTTCAACACATTTTACTCTGTCCGTTTCTTGTGTGGAGCAAATGAAATTCAAACGGCTCTTAATCAGTCACTCAATCTCTCTCGTTGCATAAGATAATGAATTAATGGTGAGGTTAGAAAAGTAGCTAAAAAATGTTTTCTGAACCGGATAGAAAATGAGTCGAGCAAAATGACGATATTACAGATATCTATGCATTTAGATAACAATACTTAAATCAATTGGTAAATCATTGTAAAAGAGTTTTTATTCATTGTAAAAGAGAGGAAAACGGACTTTTCCGTGGAAACGAAAAGAGCTAAAAACTAATAGCGTCGTACTCTCGATTATGGGAGTGGCGTGAATCGGGTTTGTGATTTGTGAAAATATCCTTATATTTTTTTTCAGATTTTTCACAATAAAACTGAAAGATCCGCTATAGCTTAGAATAAAATATGTTTGCACAGAACATTATATTATAGGTAACTAATTAAAACATTGATTTTAAAGCTTAATATGTTCAATTTATTTTATTAAGGGTTCTTATTCGATCACAAAATATGGGTGTAAGGTGTTGTTAAATAGAAATGACAGTTTAAAAATATTCTTTTTAGATTTTAATTGATACTGGGAATGTACAATATTGACTTATGGATTTTTTAAATTTTATCTAAAATATTGCCTCATTTGTTTTATCGTTTGAAATCATATCAACTACGTGTAGCAACCAATCCTAATCAACGTTCATTCAAATTATTTCAAACGTGACTATAGCTAACCCAGTTTCCCTCTTTGTAGAGGCAACGCCCTACAACACAACGCCGAGGAGGTGTCGGTAGTCGAAGAAAGTCCCGAAGAAACGCGAATCCACGCATGGTCCTCTTCAGAATACCATACGATTAGCCGACGTATAAAAACCAAGCCCTGACTTAAACGGTATCGTATTCGGCCACTGTCCGTCAATTAGACAACATCGCAAACAAATCACATCATTAAATATATCGACACATCAATAAAGTGTCGGTAAATTCCCCTTATACAAAATGGCTACATCATTATTATTGTTCGTTTCCGCTTTAGTTTTCGTAGGTGCGAATGCCTACGAAAACTCAGCAGCTCATCTGGCCTTCGATATATACAAAGGATGTCTTAGTCAATATTCGACGTCGTGTATTAAACCAAAAGCCCTATCTTGGATGAGCAAAGTGGTCAATCAGGATGAAATCAAAATCACTGATGATTTGACTATTGTAAGGACTGGAACACTGGAAGATAATGAAGCCAGAGACGCCAAGGATGATAAACTTGAGATGTTCGACAAGATTGATGGATTCTTGGCAACGCATACTCTGAAGATTAAAGTACCCGAAGAGTTGGCCTCTGGAGCGGCTGGCGAATACGTGCCAAGATCTCTGTTGCAAGGCTTACCTGATCAATTGGATATTCCATTAGCTGAAGGTGGTGTTCAAGAAGGTATTCGATAATTATTATGTTTTGCATATTTTATTGCCAATATGTTGCATACTTCTATAATACCAATTCAAAAACATACTAACACATCAAAAATAATAATTAAATAAAGTTGAGTATTAGTAAGTAAGTCCCCATCCGCAATTAATTTTATTCACCATTCAACTAAAATAAATACAGCATTGGAAAATAAAATAATATCAGAGTGACTTATTACGAAAAATTGAAATATTTATCAGCAGTATACTAATAAAAATAATAAAAATAAAATTTTACTGATTTCAAAATTTTGTATATAATGAACAGAACCAGTTACACTCACCATGAGCATTTGAAAAGATCCTTAGATTAAATTGTATTTTCTTTTTAAAAAACAATGCCTTTTCAAAAAGAATTGACATTGTCATATAACATGTATGTATTTTATTAAAGGTCGCGGTTTCGTAAAGAAGGTGATGATTCCTTTCTTGTTGGGTCTGAAGTTCAAAGCATCAGTCCTCGTACCTTTGGCTCTGGCTTTAATAGCCCTGAAGACATGGAAAGCTCTTACCCTTGGACTCATCTCTATGGTATTATCTGGTCAGTTTTTTTTTATTACTTTAAATATCTATAATTATATTTAAGTCTAAATTAAAAATAAAGATCAACAATAGCAAAAAATTGCAAAGTATTCAAAATGAATTTGCTTTACCGCAATTCAAAAAAAACAACAAATAATACGTAACAAATACTTAAAATATACTACGTTAACATTCATCGGCGTGTCTATATTGATTCAATAGTACCTGTTGTATATTCCACTCTTTATGACACAATATTTGTCCCATAGGTGCCATGGTTATCTTCAAGTTCACCAAGCCCAAGGTCGTCAACTACGAAGTCATCCATTACCCACAGCACCACGAACATCACGTCGAACATGTCCCAGCTCCTGGTTGGGACTCTCACCATGGACCCTACCGTGCGAGAGACTTCGGAGATGCCCAAGAAATGGCATATGCCGGACAGCTTTAAGCTACTCGTGTGAAGGCTCTGATTACCTGATCGATAAAGATTTTAACTTATTGAATGTTTTTATTTAACTATTTATTGAATGAATAAATTATTACGAATTGAATTTGTTGTATTATTTTTAAATTATTAACGCTTTCAAAGTTACACATAAAAAAGTTTACCTTTACATATATAAACTAATTCGTAAAATTTAAGTTATTATATTAGTTACTTGAATTACTATCAAAACTTTATTTTCTCACAAATTATATAAATATACATGATCAAAAAATGAGATGAGAGATTCTTCAAATGATTGTCTTTCTATTCAAAATTCTTTACCCAATTCTACAAGGTGATTAATTATGACAAAATCCATACAATGATGATCAAATTTAATTTTATAGATTTATACATATGTCTCTTAAGATTGCACAGTTAGTTACTTTACTAGCAGGTGCATATATCTGAATAACGAAAGAGCATTGTAACCTTCATAAAAGGGGGATAATAAACATCTAAACTAACATTTAATTACTTAAAAGTTAATTAAAATTAATGAATAGACAGTTAACATATAGACTGTAATAACGCCACTGTAAAAATGATAAAAATCTATAAATCAGAGTCATGAAAAAACGTGTAAATTTAAATATGTAACCTATATTAATTCTATGCACAATATTTTTAAAACCGTAGTCAATTTATAAGCAGATATATCCTGAAAAATACACCGTTGCATTTATTTAAAATAAATTTTTAGTCATAATTTTTGGAGCACTTTATTTCAGGTCAAAATAGTGAAAGTTTTATCAATATGATTCAATTTATATTTAGAGCGCAGGTGCATTTCACGTTGGTACAATTGTTTGAACTAGTCCTGTTAGCCATAAATTAATAGGAACGAAAATTCTAAAGCGGTATTTACTCGTGACAACATATCAGTCGAAAAACAATTGAAAAGTCGAATGAATTGTTATGCATACAAGGTAATAGCTTACATTCGGTGAGAGTTAATTTCTCTAGAGACAATTGATTTGTTAGATACCGGATAGAAAATTATTGGTGAATACAGTGGTGAAAACTCATTTAAATCTATTTAAGGAATTTGTTTTTGTTTTGGTGTAATTTCTTATAGATTATTTCTATGTGATGTCAATATGAAGACAATAATTTTTTCAACTACTGTCTATCAAAATATTGTTATTTTCATCGTTCATATAAAACTGTCACTTCTCAAATCTATGAAAATTATTTATATACGATTTGTTATTTCACTCGTGTGTCTGAAGGTTCTTATTGAAAAAAACGTAACATGTTTCACATAAAGGTAGTTATGCAAAACATTTTTTAACTTAGTCAAACCATCATTCTGTGGCAAATAAAAGTTTACTCAAAAAAGCCACGTTTTGATTTACCATTTTTTTATATTTTCAAGCTCCACCTTTGTTATCTTTGAATCCATCTTGTCCAGCGGTTCATGATTCGGCTACATGATAGGATTCCTTCACACACCTTCTGGAGAGCTTAAGATCCTTCGCATATATAAACGAGACTTACCCTTCAATTTCTATCCACTTTTGCGATATTAACTACATTGTTTCTAAATTGCTTGAAGAACTTAATGTTGTTACAGACCTTTTTTTGTCTTCCAGTGCAAGTATTCTTCGGAAAATTTAGTCATAAAATATGTTTTTCTAGCTTTTTTATATCAAACGTTTTATTGCACTTTAACTTCGTCCTATTTCCATCTTTAGTATGAATAAAACTACATTCCGACTGTTCAATCTACTAACAAGTTTCGTGGGCATATCATCTTTTTTTCGGATGTAAGTATCTACAAATTAATTTCAAAACTTGAAATGATACGAAACGTAACCTACGAGACACTGATTTGGAATATTTTAGAAGATAACGAGCCAAATACGGAGTCTTTGATACTTCCGCGAGGAACGACTTTGTGAAATCGTAATAAAAAATTAAAAGAAAAAAAGTGATCTTTTATATCTATAGCAAAATAAAAATTACTATCGGAGATGAAAATAATATTTTTAAGACAGTTTTCTTTATTCATCCTAGCAATATTTTATATGTGGTCACAAGTATCACTTAGCGATTTTTTTATTGTTTCAGTTTTAAGTGTATATTGCCACAAGATGTGTGTCTTGTCACATGCACTTTATTGTCTCCATTTTGTTTTTTGTAACACATTTCAAGTTTCACTTATGCCAAAGATATCACACTTTTTTCAGTTATTGAATTGAGTTATCAAAGAATTTAGATATTGGTTTTCAGTGTGGTTCCAAATGTAGAATTTCCCAACCATATTTTCCTTTAACATTCATTAAAATTTGATATGATTTCAAGGAAACATATTGTTACATAAGATTTTTTTAGATATAATCAAAAAATCTTTAACACCATCTCTTAATATGTATCCCTGCTATTAATTTCTTCGACCTTTCCTCCACAAGACAGTAGGTATACGCTACCGAGCACTTCCATGTAATCTAAAAATACAAGGGTATATGGGACTTATTTAAATTGAATCTGCTCTTTGGGTTGAAAGATTCTTTTGTCGCTTTCTCTTAAGCAAAATTAAAAAAGTATATTCGATACGAATTTTTCAAGCCGTTATCTAGTAAGATGAGTTGATGACGTCCAAGAGTTCAATTGATTTTGAATAATGCTGATAGTAAAATTCGTAATTTAATTCATATATGCATGTCCTTAGAGTCCTTAGAGTTTTCACAACCTTGTATAGAAAGAAAGTAACGGCTGAGAATGGCCGAAATGAAAAGCGAACGAGACACAATATAGGTATAGCGAAAGAATTATTACTGGCAAACCCGATATGGCACATTTTAACCGCTACGAAAAGTAGGCTTCCGCTCGGATATCACCTTGAAGAAATTCTTTGTTAGGCGCATTCAAGAATTTTAAGCGTCGCTTCACCTAATGCCCTGAAAACGGCGTCGGATGTAAAAAACGAAATAGGCTATGCCGTTTTTTTTAGTTAATAACAATAATTAATAAATTATGTTACTTTAAAGACAGTTCACACATATTAAAATTGATAATTATCAACTACTATTATAGTATATTCAATAAAAATGTCTTTACTATTAACGTTTATCTTAAGATAAATAAGAAGGAAAATGATTCAATTTCGCTAAACATTTTCGATTCGTTGAACCATTTTAATTCTATAACAAAAATATGACTTTTACAATAAAATTTTCTTACAAACGAAGAGAACTTTATTGCTTCTTTGCTGTAGATCTCCAAACTCAATAAATATAGGGATTTATTTTAAAATACAAACTATCTAGTGCCTGTATTCACGTCTTGATTTAAATTACTATTACCTCAACATGCATAATGTGTAAACAATAATACATGATCCATTAGATGCATATTTGCATATCAAAATCTAAAAAATACGTTCAAAATTAAAGTTGAAAAAATATATTAAATATCACTAACTTTCCTATTCATGGATACATCTTCAGTGAATAATTTAAAAATCTCTTAAGAATATTCTTGTACATCATAAAAATACACAAATAAATTATACAAAATAAACAGAACAGGAAATATTTTGTAAATGGTATACCAAAAATACTGCCTATAATGACAATAGCATGTGATTGACAATTTGACGACTGCTGCTTTACAGACCTTTTTACGAAATGACGTCACGTTTTTTTCACTAATAAAAGTAAAATATATTTATAAATAAATATTCAAATACAAATTTAAAAATGTATTTATTTATAGGAAAAATATTTAAAAAAAATTCTAAGTCGATTTAAAAGAATAATCAATGCGATTAACTCTTTAGAATGCGTATGCATTCTTTTTATTTTTAGTGAATAAAATTATTTTTACATAATTGCATTTATTTTAGTTTCAACTATCAAACTTTATTAGAAAATATCCATTTCGAATCAGAGAAGAAGCATGAAAAATGAATGTTCATCTAAAACATATCTTCAAATAAATAGAAATTAATGATACAACATTATTTAAGTGGATTATGTTCATTAAATATCAACTATTCACTAAATTAATTTGATAAAATTACTAGTTGCCCGGTTAAATTCGATATGGAGTAGACATGACTTGAAATGGGACATAATTTGGTAATACAAAGCTGTCGATCTGTCAGCCCTTCGTTGATCATAAAAATATTTATAATTGATGGCGAATTGTCTATTATTTTTTTTGGATTTTTCTCTGCCATAAATACATCAAAGTACTATATGATGTGGCTTTAGAGATGTCGACAATGTTTTTTTTTTAAATCAGGATTTTTTGAAATAGACAAAACGTTTAATCTCACTGATAAAACACAAAAAAGAGGTGTGAAATAACATGTTACATATATGACATGTTACGTATTACGCCATAAGCCTCCTAAGATTTTAATGTATTACAACCATTACGTATAATAATTTATGATTTTTTTAGATTGGCATTAAAATAATAACCGATTTCTCTATAAAATACCATTTTTTCATTACAAAATGACTACCTCAATGCAAAATTACATATTGCAGCTCATTAACTTACATTTACATTTTCAGTCAATTTAAAATAAGCCATTTTGTCTGTTATGTGATTTTATTGCTTAGTCAATTCGATGTGTTAATACAATATGGGCTGTTAACTGCCATACAAATCGACAAATTATTTATCAAAACTATTTAGTTATTTAACTAAAGAATACAACTATAATCCTCTACTTCTTCACTTAATACCATGTTATTTGAACATTTTAAGTTCATTTGAATTATGGGTAAAATTATTTAGATGTATATTTTCTTATGGAATCTCAGGTATCTCAACAGAACGAGAACTTTTCTACGAGAACTGCTTGTTACTGAGATGCTAAACCTCTCTCTTTCAAAGAGAATATGGATAGAAGGATTGGGCTAGGAAAGGAATTGTCTTTAGCTAATCGCCCTTACTACGCACCGTTTTTAAGATTAGATGGGTGGTAGGGAACTTTAGACATCACAAACATCATGTCTACGAATAGAAATCCATAAATCGATTGAAAAACCAATTGATGAAACTGTCCGTACCGTGATTTGAACTCGTGGAATTCGTAACCGAGGCCAACGACGTTGATAACTGCACCACGGAGCCGACCATTATTATTATAATTAATATTACAGTATTTTTATTTATTGACAATACATGGAATTATTACAACTGACGTCAAAGCATTTTACAACTTAGTACACACAATACATGTTTTCAAATAATGTTAAATTAAAAACAAAAACAATGGGAAAAGCCCAATATCGATAAGCCGGAAACCCCCTATACCTACAACTGCCGTCTCACATCACCAAAGCAAAGAATGTGTTTAAAAAAGTTCACGGCTTTAGCCACACAGATATCGTAAGTCTTTTTTTATTTGGAAAATGGACCTTTTAAAACCGATTAAAATAATTCGAAATTTATGTATTAATTATCTGTTGTATAATCTTGATCATACGAATGAATGGCTACTGGAATATAACATCTTTTTATATGTTGTCCATTTGTTTGTTTGTTTATTCACTAGTCTATATTCATATTGAAAAGAACTATTTAAACAATATTAAGAGTTCACCACCAATGTAAACGCAACGAAATGCCAACAATTCTTACAATTTGTAGACTACCGTTCATGCTCTTGGAGCTATCTGCTAATTACGCCACTGTATACCTATCCAAAATTTCTTGAAAGTAAAATTGAATCAATACAAATATTGTGTAATACGATATACTTGAATCACAAACGGTTACAAAAAAGCAAAATTAGTATTAAAATGGTTTATTTAGTACATATAAGATAATGAACAGGCTTATTTAACACTGTGTTTGATGGATTCCGCGGTTTATTTGTGGAAATTAATTTTCAATATAAAATTGAATTCTTAAAGAAGAATATTTTTCACAAAATTTTATTATAAATATTTAAACAGCGCATTTGAGGCTATTTTGAGTAGCTTGAAAATATTATATTAAGAGTACGTTTATTTAAATAAAAATTACGCTATATCTTCACTAATTAACTGAATGAATAAAAATGCTTACCGATTCTTTGTAAAGATAAACAAATAAGCAATCATTACTGGTTCATTGAAGAGAAATGAAACATCGCTAATATCCGTGACTGACTTCCAATGGAATTCATTGTCAAGAGTAAAGCACCGAGCCTAACATTTAATTTGCATGCAGTTCAAGCTCAGTACATTTGTCTTGCATATCAAATAATAACTCTAGTCTTTCCGTAAGCCTGTAAAAGTATTTCTATCACGCTTCATTGTATATCCTGTAAGTGTATAAAAGAGAGATACAAAATAGAACGTCGATACCAAATAGTATACCTTTTCAATCAAAAGAGAATTTTGATAGAACTCAACATCGGAATGACGTATGTCGTAGACAATTTCTTTTGCAATGGAGCATTTCGCTTTTGAACAGCGTTATAAGCTTTACTTGTATGAACGTAGTAGTGTTATATTGTAACATAGTGTGTGTTTGATTCGATTTTCATGTGTGAGTTTTCTTTCGTTAAGTTTGTTTGAAAGAAATTGCGGTATAAATAAGGTCGTCCACACCCACTAATCAGTAGTAGCACACGATCCTTCCAACTGTCAACAGCACAGTAGTATCAAGTAATCAACTTCAATTTGTTTTAATCAATAAAACATGTCCGGAAAAGTGTTGTGTCTCTTTGGTCTCGCCATCTTAGGTATGGCTGCTGCGCAGCCTGCGAAGCCAGCCTTCTGGAAAGGCACCCCCATGGATGGACTAGTCGAGGAAATGAGATCAGGATGCACCGGTGGAAATGACGCTGTAGCTTGCATGAAGTACAAAGTGATGTCTCTGCTTGATACCATCTTCAAGAAAGACTCATACCAGGTGATTTCGACAAGTTAACTTGCTCATCGCCAAGTTATTCTATTATTATGTATTTGAATAAACTTTAGGAACAATCAAAATATGAACAATAATTAAATATATCTATGTGAAGATATAAAATTCAAAATACTCTATGAATATCATCAAAAAAATATATATATCTAACGTGGTCACATAAATAATAGATCAAACCTTTTGTTCAAAAAGTTGATTTTAGTAAACAAGTCTCACTCTCGAATTTTGACGTGCTCTTAAATTAAAATTATTAATATCATGCTATAATTTTTCTCATTTAAAATTTATTTAGGTCACTAAAATAAATTTATCATCCTTGTATACAATCCCAGGTATCTGAAACTGTCGAAGTAGTCCGCAACAGCTACTCGGCTAACGACCTCGCATCAGGCCGCTCATCCGGAGACTTCTTCGACACCATCCAAGAGTATATTCAGTCCCATGACGTCACCTTCAAACTCCCCATCGGAGGCGCTAAAGTTACCGTCAGTCCCCGTCACCTCGAAGAAGATGAACTCAACTTGAACGTTAAGTTTTCCGATGAAGCCCGCTCTTCAGGAGTTGAACCCCGCAAGTCCAAGTTGAAGAAGATCATCGTGCCCATTCTCGTATTCGTTCTCCTCAAGGCTATGACTTTGGTACCTTTGGCCCTTGGTGTCCTTGGACTGAAGGCCTGGAACGCACTTCAGCTCTCTTTCTTCTCTTTCGTCGTCTCTGTTGCTTTGGCTGTATTCCAACTGTGCAAGAAGGTAAGATTTACCGATGGAATAATTTCAACAATAAAATTCTAATATTGCCTATTTTTTTAACATCAAACCGTTGAATATCTAATTTTAAGTAGACCTGTAAAGTTGGTACAACTTGACATACAAAAATAATTCATAAATTTTAAACTTCCCTCCAATGAATCATTAAACAATTTAAAAAATATTTTTAATACATATATTTCGTAAATAATCTTCCAGATCGCTGCCGACAACTCTCATCCCCAGATCTCCGCTCATGGTCCCTGGGACGCCATGGCTAGCGCATATAGAGCACGCTCCATGGATGACCAGCCCCAAACCCAAGCCCAAGACATTGCTTACAACGCATACGCATAAATAGATAACAGAAATAGCAAACCAACCAACGAAAATTCTTCAATTAACGGCTTTACGGATATGACAAAATTTCGTTTCAAAAAACTTAAGATATACTTACATAATCTTCTGTTTTGATATATAAAAACGTAAGATATTAATTAAATATCGATCGTACTAAAATTTCATTCACAAAAATGGGTGTACCTAAAGTTTTTTTGATAGATTTGGTCTACTTCGGCAAGATATTGAAGTAACACCTCTTAGGCAATATTGTATTATGTATTAATTTATTGAAAGATGTTATTTATTTGAATAAAGTATGATCCAAAGTAAACATTTCGTTTCCGTTATTTAACAATTATTTATCCTAAAAAACACCGCTTTTATTATGGTTATTAGAAGAAACTCAATACAAGACGTGACAAACAAGCATAGTAATATGAACATTTTTCTTCCATTTGCCAAATTTACTTGTAAACTTGCTATTTAGTAAATAAGTATAACATTATATCAAATGTTCGTTAAACATCCATGTGAGATGAATATATTCGTTGAATAATGGTATTTTTAAAACAAATTTTCCCATAAAGAAATCAGTATTTCAGGAAATACATACATTTCTCAACAGCTTCTTATGATAAATGTATTACAAATGGCAATCAATCTTGTTATTTAGTCACATTTTCCTTTGTTATTTGACATAATCAGGGGACCATGGGTGCAGCGCGACCTTTGAGCTCTGACATTAGCGCGCCGACGTTTGCGCGCTGACATTTGCGCGCAGTACCAATATTTTTTACATTTTAATTATTTGAAAATAAAAAATATTTATTGAAAAAACTTTAAACATTATACATAAAAAACAATTAAAACAAATAGTAAAAACAGAACGGCCTTAAGTTTATATTGAAAAAAAAGTTAGAGAATAGAAAACATTTATTTTAATATCACTAAACCAATACACGAAAAAATAGCCATAAGAAAAAAATAAAGATATACATAAGCAACATCTATGGGTTAAGCGTTAATCATATCAATGTAGAGAAACATTCGTATGTATTTTAAATAAAATTTGAAAATTTCACGAGGTAAAACTATGTTCTTATGGTCCTCATCTTATTATTTTTTTCCAATCGATAAAATTTTCTTGGGTAGGTCTGTAAAAGCACTAATTATTAAGATATAATTTTTACACAAAAGTTATCATATGTATGTAAATTTCTTTAAATGAGCAGTCAATAATACAAAATAATCTTATATTGTGCGCATACGTAAATGTCGGGGTTGAACTGCTTACTAGTGTTATGCGCGCTAAAGTCGCTCACGAAGAAGGTTGTTGGCACCCAATGCATAAATAAAAATGAAATTCATTCTTCAACATCGATTTGAATTAAGAATAAAAACTGTATAATTTCATATAAAATACTATAATTTCAAGTCTTACTTACTATGTTTTTTCTGTCAACACTGGTTGGTATCCGTACATTCAACTAGATTACTTGCAAAAATATATAGAAAAAGTATAAGTTTCAACTGATCTCTCTATTTTCAACGTCAAATATAATAAAATAGAATAAAACTATCTCGACATACCGATGGAAATCTTTATGATGTTTTGTAACATGTAATTTTTACATATTTGAACATAATAATTAATCCCTAATGTAAGAAAATGGTTCATTAAATGCATCGTCAAAGATCACAGTTATTTTGTATATATTTATTTGAATATTCTATTTTCAACTATGTTTGTAAAGTTTTTGTTTTCAAGAAATATAATATACCCATGAATGTTTGTTTTTTATTCTTTATAACAAAAGAAAAATAACATTGACTAATTGAACATGAAAAAGTATTAATTTTCGTAGATAGAAACATTGGTGATTGTCACTTTCTGTCTTATCTCAAATGCAGTCATCACCACAAAACTTGAGATCCCCTGATCAAAAGTTTAGAGGGCTTAGACTCTTAAGCTCTTCCTGCTAAATGATTTTTTAACTTTCAAGACTGCATTTTTATTAAATCTGTCAGAAACTACTATGTTTACAAAAAACACATATTTTTCTTTATATCAATATTGCTGACTGGTCAAGCATACAAAAATTATCACTGTTGTAGAAAGGTGATTATTCAACGAGTATATTGCAGATTTTAGAAGCTTTCCATTGAGAAAACGTTTAGTTTCTCTGCAGTATAAATATTATGTTATCTAAATTGCATATTAGAAGAACATTTTTAAAAGAATACACTAAATTAAGAAAGGGATGGCTTTTAACCATTGGAGCAAAATATCACCGAAATAATTAAAATTTATAGTTGTTGTGCATACACCGCAAAAATAATGTTTTTAAATAAAATAATCATTTTAATACCATAACGAGACGTTTTGGCTTCTTATTGCCTGAGATATGAAGCTATAGAGTTACAGATTAAAATAACACACTTTTAAACGTTATACTGAAGACACCCAAAAAATAAATGTACCTACACTTTAATCGTATAGTGTCAAAGTAATGAATACAGAATGATTCTGAGGAATTCATCCCCCACAGAAATGCAATAGTATAAAAATATTTTATATCGTATGTGTTACAAAAATCTCTTCTATGTTCATTTTTCATTATTTATATTGATTTAAATGTTAATAGTAAACCTGAATAAAATGCATATCAATGTAAAGATTACAAAAATAAATTGTTTCAAACATAGGAATTTGAATAAATCAAAAAAAAAAAAAATAGATGTCTAAATATTCAAAATTTTCGTAAAATAAATAATTTGTATCACACGAAAAATATAATACCTGAAAGAAAAGGGGTTTATCAATTTAATATCGCCAAGGATTTAATGTTATAAATTGATTTGCAGTTGATTCTTAGATTTCTTGGACATCAGATTCGGAATTACTTGACAA
The DNA here is from genome assembly GCA_022494535.1 of Himalopsyche phryganea. Lineage (NCBI taxonomy): Eukaryota > Metazoa > Arthropoda > Insecta > Trichoptera > Rhyacophilidae > Himalopsyche > Himalopsyche phryganea. The sequence goes on from JAGVSL010000062.1 coordinate 2,061,854, forward strand.
TTCCAATAGATTGCAGCCTAAAGAAATTACTTCTTTAATATTTTAAAAATTAAGTAAAAACAAAAGCATTAACTTTTTAAATGTTTTCCTATGTTATAAGGTTACAAATATAAATGTTAAAAAAAATATTTATTGCTTTTTTCATTCATTTTGGGCTTAATTTTTATATATTCATTGATTTTTACTTAGTACTTCCAACGAGACGTACTGTAAAAACAGACTTATTTTTAGTGCATGCTTTCAATAAGTTTTTGAATAATTTAGAATATATAGTGTGCATCTACTACAGATTTTTATTTAAAATATTATTAGAATAATCACTTTTAAGATGTAAAACTGTCAATAATTCTTGGTGGAAAGGCATTATATTTTAAAAATAAAACACAATTCGTTTGTAGTACTGTGAAATTAGTACAGACAAATATGTTTTATTTTTAAAATATTCGAATTTCCGAATATCGAAAAAGAGTAGGTATGTATATAAAATATATTCGAATATATGATTAAAATCCCTAAACATAACAAATTATTATTTTAATATCAACACAATATATTCTGCGTGTTTTTTGTATATTTATTTGATGGGGCATTGAGACCTAGATTTAAACTCCAAGACTCCTTTATCTCTAACTTCACAATTCGGATTCTTTTCCATCTATTCTTGACAAAAAGGTGTGATCGCTGCAGGGGTGAGTGATCCACGGTAAAGCCAGTTCACGAGGTTATATATTATTATATGAAGTGTTTTTTCAGTATCAACTTTCTTTATCTACTACCGTTACGGCCTACCCAGCAACAAATCGAAATAATAATATATTCAATAAAAATTAGTATGCGCCATAAGTTTGTTATAACGAGGCGTCAGTCACCATACATGATGATCGGTTTGCCCGGTAGGAAAATAACATTTGTTTGATGAATAGGAATTTGTCACTGAAACCTCCTGACATACTATAAATAATTGTGTCCTTTAAATATGGTAACATTGTCTGATCCTTGATGAGACACAATCTTGTGAAAAAGCATGCATAAATAAAACATTATACAATAAATGTCATAAACAAAATATATTATAATATCCCTATTGTGTATCAACAGGTAAAATTTAAAAAATATAAGCTTTTTGTAACCGAAATAAAACATATGCGTTACATTAATCTGTTTAAATGTTTTTTGTCTTACCAGTAAAAAAACAGTATTATCATAGAAATCTTGCACGCAACTTTTTCTTTCTAATAGACTTTTATGATAAATGTATTGTGTAAAAGAAAAATGTGTAAATAACAAGATTTCATTAATAACTATTCCGGCATAAATGGTTTAAAATATGGAATTATTACAAGTTAATGTTGGCAAAGCGTGACCTCTGGGGGCCGATTTTGAGGGAAGAGATATTTCATCAGCATATAGCTACGTTAGTAACGTTTATTATTTGTAAGTTAATATAATACTAGTAACCGTTCACGTCATAGATGACGGTATTGAAATTGAAATACTGAATGTCTTAAGTAGCTAGTACGTTGGAGCTGTGTGTGTGTATTGCATAAAATCTCCTTTACCATTCATTCGTTTTCGATGAAACTTTGGTGAGTTGTTGTACGCTCACCCGTGAAAGTTTCTAAAGAAAAAAAAATTAATGTAAAATCTAAAAAAAATGATCATATTCGTACGAACAGCGACATCCCGGAAAAACCTTCTGAAAAACAAAAAATATTTTGTATCCAAAAGCACTTCAGTAAACAGAATTAATACACAAACTCTTTCTTTCTCTGAGTGGCATTGCAACGTATGCCGGGTATTCACTAGTTTTATATATACACCGCGGATGCTTAGGTCATGAGAAAATTTCATACCTACATGTGATATGTGATAATGATAAAAGTTATACAGAGTGGTCTGGGCTATTTATATAAGATAAATTACTAAATAAAAATAAGAATTATTTTTATAAGCTTTACTTCATAAAAATGTCAAATTGTCGAATAATCAGTACGATATAAATTATTGAAATTCAAATACTATAGCTTGTCATGGGGTAATCGGTTATTATGTTTCTTTAATTATTATTTGAATGGGCCTAGTAGATCCTGTTTTCACACACGTTTAGGAACTTGATGTATTTAATATGCAAGGACAAAATAATTCGTACGTGTCAAAGAGCCGGAAACTTTTTATTGCCACCGGAACTTAATGAAGGCATTATTGTTTAATCACTCAGCGTAAGTAAAAGAAAGTTATGAATTATTTTTTCGCGTGCGATTGGTGCTTACTTCTAATTCAGTAATTTTACTGCGGTAATAAATTATGCGACAACCTAACGTCAGTTTTTACGGGACAGTCTATGCTAATGTACATTAAAAGGTGTAATATGTCTACGGTATGATAATATTGAATGCAATTCTAAATTGATAACAGAATCGAAGTATTAGATATGAGAGATTGACTAGATCTATATCGATGGCCAGGATGAAAAATCACATATCACACAAGTCAAGTATTTCCTTTTCTTCACATTTGTACCCAAACATAATAGTCAAATACTCTGAAAATTTGTAGTTATTGATATTGTCCATAAACACAGGAAATAATTTTCTTCAAAAACAGGAGGAATAACCATATATGTCAGACTTATGTAATAAGACTTATTTACGTTCTGTGACTTATTTAACGTTTATATTGTTAAATTCTGTGTTCAAAATAAAATAAAAAATGACACCAGATAGAAAAAAACTGTCTCCTGAAAACCTTGCAATATTGATTTGTGTGATTGTTTCCCTTGCCCATCCATGTATAAAAGGTATTTAGCATTAGTAAATTCCTTTTTTGGGTTATATTAAGTAAGAATTTTCATAATTTTTAATGGAAGTTTTGATGATGCTGTATGGATGTACGACATATATTATATTATAGAACATTTCAAGAAATTTCTTTTGACGAAAACATGAGAGTCAATCACTTTCTCTTTTTATTAAAGGCAAGGAAAAAATAATGTGGCTAGGAAAAGGTTAGTAGTTAACTAATCGCTCGGATGAAAGTATTACAGACGCCCACGCCTTTGAACGCAAACCCGTAATTCGAATGAAAAATGAATAATATATCATGCTCTAAAAACTAGTGATAGCGAACCTTTTCATTTCCGATTTTCGCATTCAAGAAACTTCAAGTAAATATAGTTAAAAATATTTTTACTTTATTTTGTAAAGTAATGAAAACATTGAAAAGAAAAATTTAGATTCAAATAAAAGGCTCTATAAGGTTTCCTTCCTCTTATATAGACCTCTATCAGTCAGCAAGTATGAGGACGACCGGCTAAGTATAAATAATAAAAGAGCATTTTTTATATGCAAGCTTTTTCTTTTCTTTTTAAATCATATTCAATTAAAATATTATTTTTTTAACTCAAACATATCCTACAAAGCTTTTTCACGATCTGCATCTACACACAAATTAAGTACAGTACACTTTTGAGAAGTTTTTCATTATCTAAATAACAACCTAAAATACCGACTAAAAATTAAGTGACACAAGAAATGATGGCTTTCTTTAAATATAAAATAAATATATAATTACAATTATAGTGGACTTTGTTTTTACTCTGTCTTTCAATAAATACATTAATATTTAATGCTTTGCTTCATTAAATATATTAAAAATTTCATATGCATGTACTTGATGAAATGATGATCATAATATGTATCCGCACTGTTAGATGATGTCTACGCCGTAGATAGCTGGCGTAGACGCAAATATGAATTTTATTAATAGTTCAAATGAGATGTGCGTGAGATAGATTTAAATTTTTTTTTTTCATATTAACTGCGTGCTTATTTTATTAATAAAACAATGAAAATCCATTGTTATATTTGTATATTCAGTGATATATTATGTACTGTTATAATTTTGAGCTTTATGATTCTATAAGACTTTAAAAAATGCTTTCGTCTGTACGATTCCCTATATATATAGCTATAGCTATAGTTTCTCAAAAATTTTCAAAACACTTCGCATATCCTAAAATGTTAACCGAACATCTTGTTTATTTTGTTGGGTAGGTAACATCAATATGAAGTCAAACATGTTTTAATTTGTTGCAGCCGTAGCAGCATATAAAACAATTCCAGGTTTTCGCGGACCACCGATTCCCGTTCCGCGTAACATAGTATGAGAAATCCTGATCTAGAGTGTATCTTATCAGAGAATTCTTGTGATTTCATAATTGCAGTTTTTTTTATCCGAAAGTACACATTTCATTCTTGAAAAATTCTATAATATTTTTGCTCAATAAAACGTAGTAAAGCAAACATTGTCCGTAACAATTTTCAATTAGCCTTTCATTTTGTAATTAAAAATTATTAATTATTTTTGATTTAATTATGGAAGACAACGTGTAAAATAATATATAATATAACATGTTATGAGAGTGATACATATTCAACACATTAATGTAGATAGAAATAATTTTAAAAACTTTGAGTTCCTTTACAAAATAATAAATGGGGTAATCGTTTATTCGATATTGTCAGTTTTAAGCGATATCAAAACCGATATGTTGGATATTTGCCAAGTCTCGCTTGAACGACAATTGTCTAGAACTAAGATGCTTATTGAAGCCACGACATTTCAATATGTCACTTGTTCCACTTGTTAATGTCGATTAATATAAAGTGTGTTGTGTATTTTTGGAGGCTCACTGCCATATAAACATTGCACGCGTGCGGACAAATTCTTCTTCGATCAAACTAAATCAATATTCCATACACGATCTTAACTGCGCCACCTAACTCACTCGGCTTCCGCTTATATATAAACCGACGGAATCTCGAAAACTGTATAACACTTGCGACTCTGACAACAGAAAGACATCAATAACAATCAATCATTATATCTAATTAATATTAAAAAATAATTATAAAGATGAAGCCTTTTGCTTGCATAATCATAGGCTTCGTAGTCTTTTTATCGTCGTGTGAAGCAAGGATATTGCTTACCGGAAACGAGATTTCTTCTACAGCAAGAATCAACAGTGGAGATGAACTTCTTTCGACGGTTGTGAATGATTGTTTCGGCGCTGAATCGGCGACTGAGTGTCTTAAGCTTAAGGTCCTTTCATATTTGGATACAGTTCTGAGGTTGAGCGAAGACGGCGCGAGGGCCATCTCCGGTGATAATATCGACAAAGTTATATTTGATAGGGTAGGAAGGGTGTTGGCAAATAATGAATTCAAAGTGCAATTACCCGAGTTCTTCTTCCAAGCTGCTGAAGTTAGCTACAGAGCTGATCGAGGATTGGACGTTGACTTCCCCGAAAGCGCTGGTGAAGATGGTGAAGGTAAATTTAAAAGCAATTATTTATTTTTTAAAATAATATATTCAGCACTTGCGTATATAAATCAATCGAAAGCAATAAATAATTCAAGCCTTTCGTTTTTCTCACTGATCGAGTTACGTGTACACAATAAATAATAAATAAATTTCTTGAAGAGAATTTTCATCTAAAGATCAACCGTGACTGTGAAAAACGATGCGTTTTGTGATATTTATGTGACTACGAAAAATCAGTAATATTATGTGTCATGTACGATTAGTTTTTATAAAGATTCCTTTGATATTATCTAAATTAAACAATAAAAAAATATTAGCTATGGTACGTAATTATAGTTAATTATCAGTGAATATTCATAAAAAGACTTATTTTGTTAAATAAAACAACGAAAGCCAGGAATGTTTAAATATCTGATTCTAGAATGTTTCTTTCTATCTAAAAAGAATATATTGATAAATTTATTTCGTTTAATCAACATCATTCGTTTTCAGCCCGAGGACTCCTGAAGAAGAAACTTCTCCTGCCAGTCTTGCTTCTTATGAAGTTGAAGATGAAACTTCTGATGCCTATCTTCGTCGCCTTGATCGGTCTCAAGGCCCTCAAGGCTTTAGTCCTCAGCAAAGTGGCAATCCTTCTCGTCGTCGGATTCTTAGTTATGCAATTGCTCAAGAAAGGGGGTAAAATAATTTCACTATTGATTTATGAAAAAATTAGCAACGTAATAATATAATATATGGTAGTGCACAGATGGACATTTCAGGTCTTTGAAATATTGCGAGTATTAATTCCAATTTATTGATAAAAAGTTTATTGCAATATAGTTATAATATTTGTCGATAAAAAATCGTTAGATTGCTTTCGATTTGTCTAAAAATGCCATTTTTACCCATCATTGCCCGGGTTCTTAAAAGTCGTTGAATAATCAAGCGTGTAATGGTTATCGTACGTAGTATTAAAGAACAATGTGTATTATTTTTAACCTTTTTTCGTTTTCTAAATATTTTATAACATGATACCTACAGATATAATTGATTCAGATTTAATTCCTAACAAGTACGTTCCGGGAAGTTTTTATTTTTTCTTTAATCATTCATTTATAATTCCGGCAATTATATATTATATTCTAACTCTACCAACAGTAAAAAACCTGCAATTTTTCTCCTACTTGGTGGTTTGAAGGAACCTAAACAATACAATTTATTAGATCATTTATCTGAGTATGTGTTTTAACTTTTCTGTTTTCCAAACAACCAGGTATGCCAATGGCCATGGCAATGACACCTCTTCCAGAACCAACACCGCCATCAAACACCTACGGACCAGCTGCACCTGTTGCTTCTTCAGCCCCGTCAGACAGTTACAGCCCACACTGGGAGCCCTCAAACTCATATGGACCGTCATCCAGAGTTTGGGACTCAACTTCCGCTCACAATGCTGCATACAGCGCGTATTATCCGGGAACTTCGGGAGGCTCGTCTTCCATATCGTCTTCAAGTTACACAAGCCCGTCCGTATCGTCTGGATCATCGTCGTCGAGCAGCAGTGCTACATTTTAAAATTATATAATTTTTGCTCGAGTCATTGATGATAATGGTTTGCGTCTAGGATATTACTTTGGTTTGTTGAGAATAGAGGTTCGTTCGTCATGCCATATTTTATTTTGAATTGAATTTTTGTTCGGTTTATGTTTTTATTTTTAAGATCTTTTGAATGTTACGTTATTTATTAGTTATATTATTTATAAATTATGTTTTTATTGTATTAACATTAGGAAATTAACAGACTGATACTATGTACCTCATCCAGTAGTGACATTTTTTTATTTTATTTTTTGTATTCCATTTTTATTGTTATTCTCCAAATTCAGAATTATTTATTTTACAATTTTTTGCTTTTTTCGAAGAATATTTGTTTTTCATTTTTACAGCATTTTTTTAGTTACTCTTGTTTTCATTTTAAAGATGGACGATTATGTCAATGAACCAAAAATTTCATACAAAACCATAAAAATGTTAGTTGAAGAATTATTTAAAAATGCACGAGATTTATCGCATACTACCAATGCTAGTTAGTGAATGTACTCATTTATTTAAATGCAATTTATTTAATAAATTATTTATTTATGTAAATTAAAATGTATATAAAATTGCTCATACACCTACCACAGTCTTTTATTGGATACTGGATAGTGAAATTACAAATTGTACAGATTTACATATCTGGCCATGAAAATGTTCTTGAACACACAGAAATAAAGATGTTACTGATATCGAAGTACTCCATTATTTTATTGATTGAGTTGACACTTCCATAGCAAAACTCTAGAAAGCATGGAAACAAAACTTTTTATAATGCATGACAATCATTAATTTTTACTTAAACTAAAAACTTCCCATTTCAAATGAATAATTTGAGATGGTTATTAATTGTAACCTCTATGGTAGTGTCTGACTAAGAGTATTTTTCAAAATCTAAAGCTATTATTTATGAATTACGTGATGTTTGTAAAAAAAACTATTTTCTCCTTTTTTTATTTTTCATTATTCACTGTCACAGAAACGTCAGCATTTCACCTACCCTTAACGTAATTAACCCCAAAGCGTAGAACTATCGGAGCTCGGAGGTTGTGCTTAAAACCCCAGAGCCAATCTTAGAGGTGCGTGACCTAATGATAAAGACATGAGGAATACTATATTGTTAATGAAGAGAGAAGTTTATATGATTATTTGGTCACCTTTAAGGTGTAAATTATCAATTGGAATTGTCAAGGAAAGGCATTATATTTTAAAAATAAAATACAATGTTTTGTACTTTCACATTTGTATAAAGATCAGAACCGGTTTCACTCGTCGCAAGCATTATCAACTGATAAAATAAACATTTAATATTTTAATTGTGAGCTATTTAATTTCGTTTATGTATAATTTGTATGATTATATGTAAATTTTTGTCATCGTCATTGAACCAATTTTTCGATATATCTTGTAATTATTAACATTCAATTTTATATAAACAGCCTTGTTAAGATTTATATTTTATCAGTTGATAATGCTGGCGATGATTGAAACTATTCCTGATCATTTTAAAAATGTGGAAGTGGTAAGAAACAATTGTTTTATTTTAAAATATTATTTTATATTCGTATTATATGGCCAATATGTTACGTTAAAACATTCATTTGAACAATGAGCTTAAAAATCATTACTAATAATGCATCTAAATGCATTCTATATTTCCTCTTTTCGAAAAAGAGTGGTTGAACAACTGAGTAACAAGCAGTTCTCGAAGAAAAACTTCTGTTGAGATACCTCTATTAGGAGTGCATGGCAGCAGACATGTTTTAAAAAAACTCCTCTACAAATTTTTGATGTTGCGACGTGTTAACGTTCATCAAATTATCTTTTTTGTTGAGAAAAATATTTTTATCAGATTACTTCACTTTACCGACACTTAATTAATAATTAAGATATGAGACGAGAAAATTTGGACACCACCGACAATGACTATTCTAAAATTAATATAAAAATAACCATTTTTTATCAAGTTCAAATGTGCAAATGATTCAATATCATTATTTTCTCACATAACATTTCTATGGAACTCATTTGGACACAGGTAAAGGTGATTGAAATGAAAATAAAAGTAATCCTTATAAAAAAAATCCTCTTTATTTATTTACATATTTAATTTAAATATAAGAATGTAATAATGAATAATCACATCCATAATAATTGTTAAAAAAAGCGTGACTAACGATTTTTTCTTCTACATTAATTTTTTTATCTTCTCATACTATAAATACATCATGCCCACCTGATTATTAATTCATTCAATTTTTTATTTATTTCTTTCAGATACATAGCAATACATCATATTCACATACAACAACCTTTCCCAGAAGAAAAATTCATGTTTAAATAATCTAAAAATGTGGAAAATATTTTGTTGCTTTATATAGTACACAAACTAGAAAGTAATAAATAAAATCAATCCAAAAATATTAAAGTTTCAGATTTAAAAATCTTTTTATAAATAATATGGGTCTGTAAATAATAACTGTCTGGCTTTTAGCAGCCATATTTATTTTGAAATGCATTTTTAATGATTTATGTGAGCTAAACCTTAAATGTTATTGATGAACATATCAAGTTTAGAGCAGCAATTTTCTGATAGTGCACCATAATTTTTTCTACCGTGTGCGCATTTGCTTAAAAAAAATTAAAACAACTGCTACAATCCCACAAAACAGCAATTATCATTATTGAACATGGTACAATTTTCAACAAAATACAGCGATAATTATTAGCAGACTAGATATAGCTAGTATTTTCATTTCAATATGGGTACTCGCATGCGTGGTGGAAACACTTACGACCCTATAGGGAAGTGATATGCTGTTAACATACCATACGGTAGACATATATATATATGAATACTGATATTAACTGTAAATAAAATATCTGATTATATGAAAGAGATGATCATGTAAAGAAGTGTTAAAGGTAGGAATTTTTCACTATTTTCTAATATAAAATTACATTCCCATTCAAAGGTAAGTCATAACAAAATTATGTACAGCAAAATTACACCTTCAAAGGAACTAACAAAAAATATTCAATGTATGGAAAATTAACAGATTCATGTAAATTCCTTTCAAATAATATATTTAAAAAGTCGATTTCGCTTAATTGGGACAACCGGCTATTTGGAACAAATCTCAAGGAACAGAAACTAATAAAGCATTTCAAACCAGTCGCGTATTTGGAACAAAATCCTTGGGCCCGAGGTGTCCCAATTAAACAGACCCAAATGTAAATAGATCAAATTTAGAGTTTCGTTTTTATGCCACTATTTTTTTGTAAAAAATATAATCAAAATTAATTGATTACGAGGAGAAAAATCTAAAACTTCATTTTACATGTTTTCAAATGAAACAGCATAGTTACAATAAACGCATATAACAAAATCTAATACACTTGCACACTTGCTAAGCAGTTGCAACAATTTGGTAAGATATACTAATTGATGAAACAGCTTTAGTAAGAGTGAGGTTTTTTGAGTCTACAGTATAGCATGAGTAAATGGGAAGAAATATATATAAGTCTGTTTCTCAAGATGAAAACTACAATAGAAACACTATTTTTTAATTGTCCCATTGCATTAATGGTGAGTTTACTTTTTCATTAGTTTGTCACTGCTCATCATGAATTTATATAATGTGTAAAGTCTGTAAAAATAAATAAAAATAAGTTACATCAACAAAGGAAAAGGCAGGGTACATTGACATCGACAGTTTTTCAACAGTGAAAGATGTCAGGATAAAAATGGGAGATTTAATATGACGGCAATAACAAATTTAGAGATGGAGCAAGCCAGTGGCAGATGCGTGAGCCAGGAGCGACCGTGCAGCTTGCCGTGCTTCTAAATGGAGGGTGGCTTCCTTCGCCCAGTCGCGGGCTACAGCTCGCGGTGCTCCAGACAGCAGTTGAATATACCTAAGAGCCTGTTCCCATTGACCTCGCTCCACCCAATACCTGTTAAAAACAAAATTTTATTGGTATCTACATGAAGCAGTAGTGAATAGAAAAAAGTATAATGGAATATATTGATTTATATAACTTTAAAGTGTAAAGCTACCGACATCTATTATTAATCGATTTTAATTTTAGCTAAGATTTTCATTTCCTCTCAGAGATAAGTAGATTTTCACTAACATTTATAACTGAATAATTTTTGATCATTACTCAAGTAGATGAAAATATGTTCCATATCATTGTGCAAAATATTCAATTATTAAAATTTTAATCAGAGGTAAATGAATAATAAGAAATGTTGTACATTGTGTGCATGTGTTCATGTGTGCATCTGTTCATTTTTTTTGATGTAAACAAAAAAACGGTCTTAAAAATAAATGCACGCAAACACTAAAGTGAATTAATCTTTTGATATATTTTGAAATAATTATTATTTTTCCATGTGATTATTTAAGTATATACCTAGCTCTTTGAAGAATATCATAGGTGTCGAGTTGCGAAAAATCTGTCGGTTGATCATCCAACTCAGCTAATGTTGGATTTGAAGCTTTGGCAAGAAGAAGTCCTTGAAGCCAAGAAAGAAGAAACACCGACAGGGGAGCGCCATGCTCGGGAACTAAAGCTACCGATCTGCAAACTTTTTCTACCTGGAATTTAATAAAGCATCAAAAATGAGAAATTTGAGATATGGTAGCAAATATTTGAGAATATTTCGAAAAATATATAAGATGCAGAAATGAAATGAATACCTTGATGAATCTATCTCGAAGTGCAACTTCACTGAGAACTCCCTTTTCTCGAGCAATCGCTGGAAATACTCTTAAAACGGCTGCAACTAATTCATCTGATTCCGCTGCGGAAAACGTGTTATTTCCTCATTAAAAAGATATTATTTATTTGCAATATAGGTGTGCATAAAGTAAAACTTAAAAATCAATTAAATCAAAATTTACCAGCAGCTGCTGCAATTGCATCAAGCTCGGGAGCTAGAGGTTTTCTCAATTTGTTTGATTCTCCACTCCTCAGGGCACCTTCTAAAGCTTCACTCGCAGCCCACAATACTTGAGATTGCCTGGCCATTTTATCTGCATCCGATCGGGCTGAAAAAAACAATTTTTATGGATGTATAGCAAATTAGTTATTAAAACATCAAGCATCATACAGGGGATAAAGAAAACCTGTAAGCAGAAACAATATAAAAGAAATACATTAAAAACTGTAAGAAGAATTTGTAACTAAAAGCTTTCTTTTGAATTGACTATACACACCTACATACAGGATTATATTACTAACCCATTGAGCTACAGCTATCAAACAATGTAACAATTAATAAAAAATAATTAATTTTCTATATCTTAGTACTTAACACTTTTACTCGCGGCCGATTTATTCTGGCATATGTGAAAATTCCCAAACGTTTTTTGCCAAAAAATTATCGATTTAGTTTTTTTTTAATAAATAAATTTTATACCTGTGTTTTCAATGGTGTATAAAGTAAAAGTAAGAAATAATATTGAGAGTTTACATCACTAAAAAAGAAAAAAAATAATGTATACATATTTATTTAGAAATAAAAAGATAAAACTAAGTTTGAGCTACAAAACAAGTGTGAAGACATTTTTTTATTTGTAATTGATATATCTAATTCTCTAGTATAACCTATTCTTACTTACTGACAGAAAAAAAGATTTTATTACTTATCTATGAAATAGAATTTTTACAAAGAAATCAAAAAATGTTTCTCTTTGTTTGTTGGGTCATGTTCATAAAAATCACAATATTCATAATGTTAATGTTATATTTCTATAAGACAACCAAAAGAAATATAAGAACTATGTTTATAATAAACAATAATGTTTTACTATTTTTAGGAGCCTCATTGTTTCCATTTTTATGGTGTAAAATATTTCAACAGTATAGTATGACACAAAATATAAACACTCATAAAATAAATTAGTTATGCCTAATACAGGCTGATGGATCGGCCCGGTGGGAGTTTTCACATAGGTAGGGTGGGCCGATATATAAGATTTTCCAAAATATTCATTTTAATACCATTTTGTTCCAACCAATTAATTCAATCACATATTATAATCACAAATGGGTATTAAAATAAGAATTACCTTTCAAATCATCATCAACCGCTGCATGAAAATAATTATGTATTTATTTTACAAAGATTATGTTAGGAAGTAATATTCATTAAGTGTACTTCAAATCTAGCTTCAAAAGAGTGAAACCCTGTATACATTCATAATAACGTTAATTGAAATCAAATTTAATTTTTTGTATACGATGAATGTTACCTTTTAGAGCATCATCAACACCTTGAAGTCTACCTAAAACAGCAGCTAGTCTCAAACCGTGAGCAGCTCTTTCGTTAGCGGCTCTCTCTTCAGCCAAGGCTCTCTCGTGTTGCGACACCTTGAGGACAATAAATAAAATCTATGAATACTTTGCAATAGAATAAATTAAAATACATGGAAGTGTACTAAATCACAATAATCCAAATTTAATCATTAAGAAATGAGAATAAATAAATTTACCTCCTCAGCTCGATGGTCTAGTGCTCCCTGAAGATGCATCGTGTGGATTTCCAATTGACGTTTCAATTGCTCGTCCGCTTCACGCTCCGATTCTAATTGTGACGCCAACATCTGAAATTAAAATTTTTATTTATATAAGAATGTTTGTGACTTTAAACAACATAAAATCAAGTTTGATTTTTATTAAATACTAGTATTTTTGACCCGGCTTCGCCCAAGATCATTATATAAGGTCATTAAGACGTTGGTTAGTTAATGCTGAAATTTTTTTGATAGTTGAAAATATCACCATGGAACCTACAGAACTTCGATGTAAAAAGTGAAAACAACAATATTAAAAGAAAAATATTATCCCACCTTCACTCTTATTATTGCGCAGTAGAGCTTGTTTATCTGCATTTAAAAATGTTATTCGAAAAACTATTATTTTTGGAGCTTGAAAACTCTTGTCAATGTCGTATTTGTTGGATCGTCCTGATATCTTGCAAATTGTTAAATCGTTAAAATAAATACATTTCCCATTTTCCAAATGTACAACTGTGGGATATCGTTTGTAAATGGGAAAACCTTAAATATGCTACGCCGCTTCATTGCTCGAAATTTAGCGGTCTGCTTGGTACTCAGAAATTTCTTCTATACCATTATTACTGGACTGAGCAGAAAAGGCAACTTGATCGGAAAACTTGTGGTTATACTTGAGAATGTACTTAGACTTTATTGAGTTCAGAGCATTCAACATTGATGTGGGCATCAAATATCTCAGAAGCAAAAGATTGCTAGGGACGATCCGACGATTATCAATTTTCCCAGATGCTATTTGTCTACCGTCTGGCTTCCTTCGTAGGTAGAAATGATAGCCATCTGTTACGAATTGCGTTTCTTTGATGAATTGACTATAATTTTCTGCATTTTCCATTTTTTAAGTATCGTGACAACCTATTGAAAGCACGGCATCGGCCATGCACCATACTTTTGATGACAATGTTAAAAAGCTTTTTATCTGCACAAGTATTGGGAATATCTGGAGAAACCATATGATCAGGTTTTAATTGTGTTTGTTAGTCAAATCAAAACGTATGAATGCAGAAGTCCACATGTCTGAAATTCGAGAGTATAACCAATACTTAAATACTTTTTATCAGTACGTTTGTGCATTGTATAAGCTTTTGCTGGAAGATCCTTGTTACCAAATCACGTTGATCAGTTTGTGATTGGTCATTGGCCAAATTTTGCTCTATTTCTTTGCAATTTGGATTGAAAGTGTGCGGCTTGCCTCCGAACGTACGTGATAACATCTTGAGCATATTCACGTATGTTTCGTGGACACCCAGAAAATGTTGAGGGTATAATTTTCAAAATATCCATGATCAGCTGTATCGGTATCATTTACAATCGAATCTTTCAAATGAATATATTCATCGAATTCATGCAACTTTTGGTCTCATAAGTATTCTTTAAGTCTACGCATTGTCAAGACAATATCACAAATCTTCATTTCATTTATAGAAATAATGTCAACTTCATTTACCACCTATTGAAGACACGAAATGAAGATGTTACTGATTTAAGTTTTATAATTTTATATATGATGGATAATTTTCCGCTCAATCTTTTCATTACAAATTTTACGATTCAAGCATTAAAAATATTATTTGTACCGTCTATGCTATAAATATTTATAGTTGCTTACGGAACGTTGAAAATCACAGAATATTTGGTATGAAGCGGTCGCTAGGCAATCAGCGTTTGTTGATTTTTTTATTGCACGTAGTAAACGCCGAAAATATTGCATTTTCAGTTTTAGGTTAAAAGTTAAATGTTGAGAGTTGAAAGTTGAAAATAGCGCAGTTGAACTGCTGACGCCGTTTGGGAGAAGTTGTTGTGACCGACAGACATACAAACATACATTTCTACATGTATTTTGTGCTATATAGAAGAGATTCGGTGTCCAAAATTTTTCATTTAGATAAATATATAATGTATTAATAACAATACCTTTTTCTGATACAAAATTGCCAGTTCTCTTCTTTCTTTCTCTAATTCGAGTTCAACTTTGGCTCGTATAACATCTTCATCGGTGCCTAAAATAATATAAAAACTTTATAGTAGTCAATCGGTAGAAATTTTATATAGTCTTAGTAAGTTAAAAGAAATGCTACACAGAGTGCTCTTTTATTTATATTAAAAAAATCAAAATACACCTCTCAGTGCTTGGTCGACTTTGTTCGATAGCACCACGTCTTGCTTTGCGAGTAATTGTTGATACAACACAACTCTGCGAAGGGCGACAAGAAGCAGAGCATCAGGGTCACCTCCGCGAGTATCAAGACGACCGGATGAAATATCCGCTCGAGGAAATAAAACCTATAAAAATAAAATAACACTGCATTTTAAATAAAACTTAATTATTATATTATTATCAAAATTTTAATACTGAGAATATTTTTTATAGGAAGAGTATGCATAGAATTTAAAAAACACACTGAAAATATTACCCTTTCTTATAATTATCATATTAACAGATATCTGAATATTAAAACTATGCATGCAAATAGTCATCGAACAAAAAAGAAATGTGTTATAACCGTTTCTTTTCAACTAATTTTTTACCTAGAGGCACGTATTTTGAAAATCTATTTATATCAGTATCAGCGTTTTGCTTTTTTTACATATGAAATGAAAAATAATAAAATTTATTAAAATTAAGCATGGAACATAAATGTAAATTATATGTGCTGAAGAATCTTTCAACATCTACACTATTAACCAGACAACAAATTGATTTGAGAGCAGCATTAGCACTCTTCATAATTAATTTTTGTGGTAATTAATAATTGAAATGCATCTGGTTTAATCCACTTTTTTCATAATTTAAAATTTTTTTAAAAAAAGTCTCACCCTTCTATGCATTGAGCCTCTGTTAATGAAGTAGATAATGGTATGTGAATTAATGTTACATTTTGAGCCCGCGACAGATAGTTCACTTTTGTTTCATGATAAAAAATTCTCTCATTCGACATTGATTATACATTATGTGATATGTTATACATTTCTTTCAAAAAATTTACTAATTCTACGCTCATAACTAATTTTAGCATCTATTTGCATATTTTACTATTTTCGTATAAATTAACATCTATGGAAAAATGCTCAAAATACATGTCTACTCTGCCACAGTTGATATATTTTGAAAATAAGCGACAATTCGTTTTGTACTATAAATTAGGCCAAATGATGTAACCGTCAAAATTGAAATTGTTCAGGAGAGAGTAAAAACTGTTTAGATCGAAAATATTATATGGCGAGTTGCGTTATTAATCTTTGAAAGGCACTGCTGTAAATTATCATGTTTGCAGATACGGGATTACACGTAGAAAGTGTCAATATAATAGTGGCTTACATCATGAGGCCGGGTCAGAATTTTTAAAACTAAAACCAATGTAAAATGATGTTTTCCTTCAAAAAAGTGGTAAATTTCTTTTTCTAATTTACATCATTTGGCCGAGATCTGCTCTGTCATCTTTAAAATGAGATCCAATCATTTACTCATTTTCGTATTTTTTTGAGAGTTACATTAATTGGCTATAAACACAGTCGATATAAAATAATAAATTTTAATGACCTCTAGTTCATCAACAAAGTGCTGTCTTGCCCGTTCAACTTGTGGCCAATATCTTTGAGCGACTGCAGAGGATGACTTTGCTTTTTCGTACGCCGCTTTTAAGGACGATAGATCTGATCGAGCTCTCTGGCCGTTGGCTCCGCCGAATTCATCTAGAAGTAAACAAACCATATAAAAGGAAATTTAAGTATTTTTGATGTCTTGATGTTATATATTATGCACTACTGTGTATTTAAGTGAATTACTGCAGCATAATTTTTAGCGGAAGGACGAATATGTTTGCACATGTTCTTTCCAGAAATTTTCATTTAATTGCTGAAATGTGAAACAGTATTTTTGTTACATTCTATTCACTTGATTATCATGTTGTCATGCACGTTGAACTAACCAATTAGTTTTGCCTAGTATCCTAGATTAGCGGTCGTCAACCTTTCATACATCACAGACCACTAGACTAACAATTTTGAATCTCGCAGACCACTTTTTTACGACCACAGATTCTTATAATTCAAGATTAATGATTTAAAAGAATTTTCTAGCTGTATACTATTATTTTAATGATTTCAGTAGATATAATATGATACTGTCAGCTATGGTGCATGGTTCAATATTTGCTGAGGGTGCTTGATGGAATTTCAATATCAAATTTTTAACACTTTCATAAGTTTTGTTACTAACACCTACGGTTTTTCCTTTTGGCATCATCAGGCATTCAAGTGCACGGATGTTCAGTTCGAGTTCATCTGTGCACTTGAATGCCTGAAAATGCCAAAAGGCGAAACCTGGGTGATAGTGATAAAACTTATGGAAGTGTACAAAATTTGGATGATTCAAATCTGTAATTATAAACTAAAAGTAAGTATTTAAATATTTTGAGAAATTTAAATATTTTCAGCCCTTTTTCATAAATGCCAGTTAATCTATCCTTGATTTAAGCGCTAAGTCTCAGACATTGAATGTACTTACCGAGTACCTTAGCTGCTGCCTCAGCGTCATTTTCAGCAACTTCCCGAGCGGCCGTGCTTCTCTTCAAATCCTCCCAGGGACCTTTTCCAGAACCGCCTTCTTGACAACTTTCCATAACCTAATAATGTCAAAGTAAAACAAATTAAATGTAGTACAAATGTAGATTAAGGGAGGGGGCTGATTCTTTTAATCAGACATTGACATTGAAATTAACATTTTACAATAAATTTTTGAAATCAACATTTCTAAAAAGAACCTCTTTTCCATATATTTGTAAGTTTCGATTAATACGATTTCGCTTTACACGGAGATCTAGCAGAACCGATTATCCATGTTAAGCGACAGAAGGGTGTATTTCAAAATGATCACTAAAAAAATAATTTCAACACTTCAAGAATTATTTCAAAGGGCTTACATTATATATATCTCTAGCATATTCATTGAGAGCAACAGTGGCACGTTTATAAGCCGATCGTGCTGCAGACGCTGCCTCTTCGATGACCGCTTTATCTTCATCATCATTAACAGATGAAGTAATGGAAGCCATCGCAGGTACTACTGGCATGGGAACTTTAATTTCAGATTGTTTTGGAGCTGGAATGTTAAAATAAAAATTAATTAAAAACAATAGTATTGGTAGATAATAAAACAAAAAAAAATCAATAAAATGTAACGGAAATAATGAATTTGACATAATGTAAATAGCAGTATAACAAAACAATATGGCATATTGTACACTAAATGTCAAAAAATCATATATATACTATCAACTGGAATTAATTATTTTTATGATTGCTGAAATTTTAAAGCTTTATTAAATACCAATGATTTTACGTCTTTTTTTTAATAACTTTAACCCTTCAAAAATGTTTAACACAACTAAAAACAATTCAATTTTTCTACACAACATATATTGATAGGGTTAGGATTGGACTTACTTTCTGCAATTGTTTTCAGGAGAGGTGCCTCATTTGGTTCTTGAATTTGGACTCGTTCTTTCAATGGCTTAGGAGCTAAGTTACAACAAAATATTAACACAAACACCAAAACAATTACTTAGCGTCGTGCAGAAAGTTTTAAATAAAATAAATCCACAAAAACAATAAATTCTCGATACAACTTATAACATCCAATGAAAGCAAAAAAATGTGCTATAACATATATAAAAATATTGGTTTGAATAAATTATTGACTATGGTCAAAAGATTTTATCCGTATTTTTTATTGACACACAGGAGTCTGGGTGCATATATATGTGCATTTCATAATGAACGCTCAGAAGTACGGGCAGATGTATATGTGCGTTTCGAGGAGCACTACTTGGTACATAAAAATCTGCAGGCTTCTTTATGATTAAGTGGATTAAGTTTTTATTAAAAATGTTTTTTTTTTATGCAAATAATTAAGAAAAAGAAATTCTGAAAAATTCTATTGAGATACCTCCATTAGGAGACCATATGCTCCACGTCGGGAGCGGACATGGAAAAAAGATTTTGGAAAATTTATGATTATTTTATAAAATACGCTTTTTGTAAGCAAATTTAGTTCAAATGACATTATGATAAAATTAACTACTAATTTGTAAGAATTTTCATTGCAAAATGGTTAAAAGCAATCATCAACTAGAAAAATGTAAAAATTAATTACTGAATTTGCTATAAGCATAACTAATCATGTAATAAAGGGTTATTTTTTTGTTTGACATTATGTAAAGTAAAAGTTGGAAAAAATAATGAACAAATCATGACATTCACCCTGTTCAATTGTGAATCATTCATAAAAAAAATAACTAAGCTTATGAAAAAAAGCTTATGATTAGAAAGGAAAGCTAGAAAAATGAATACCCTGAACTGGTGCTAATATGTCGACCTTCTTAAGAGCAGGTTTGGGTGTTTCGGGTGCACTTTTGAGCTCACGAGAGTCCCCAAAAATCATGTTGTTGGCAGATGCTGCGAAATCTTTGGCAACCGATAAAACCCAAGAGCCAGCCATGGGCCGCTCTTCATAAATTAGAGCTATAGCATCATCTGTCCAAGGAGCGTACTCTTTTAGAAGGTTGCGGAACTCATTGTTGCTCCTAAAAGAAATTATTAATTGAAATAATTTAAAATTTTCAGTGTATTCAGCAGATACTTTGTTGAATTCATTTTATTATTGCACTGGTTGTGTAATGTGTATGTAAATAAAGGCAGAGAAGTTTTAAAGTAACTTATAAATAAGATTATATACTTTTATACTATGATTGATATCAATTTTATAAAAATAGAGTCAACTTCTTAAAAATCGATTTTTTTTTAATGAAACACAATGTTTGTATTACTGCTCAGTTGCGGTAATGTTCGAAATGAGCCAAACCGGTCCTGACCATTATAAACATTTGGAATTAGTGCAAACAAATTTTTTTATTTTTAAAATATAATGCCTCTCCAAGAATTGACAGTTAACACCCTAAAAGTAATTCTTTAAAATCAATTAAAAATCACTCATATTTTTTAAATGATAATTCAGCTATGATAACAAAAATGGCCTTACTAACTTTGCATAAGCGAGCGTTGCAGAAGTGATAGCAGTGGCTCCAAGCAGGGCTATAATTAACTTTGTTCCAACCCGTGACTTGTTTGGTGGTACAGAAGATGAACCGCTGGATGAAGGAGGTTCAGCTAGTCCAGGGGGCGTGGCCAATCCCCGCACGCTCCCAGTTAACCGGGCGTTCACCTAAAAACAGAAAGCATGGAGGATAAAGCTTGAGTTCTTTTTATTAACAAAATTCATTTCAACTTTACGTCTTGAATCCAATGGCAAAGGATAGTAAATAATTTTACCATAATCTCAGGATTCATGTCTCAGTATCAAAACTATGAAATAATTCAATATATCCTTTCATACAGCCGTTTTATATTGTGTAACATAAAAATAATTGCATTATTCAAATGTGTTGCCGCATTCATTTGTCACTATAAAAGTGGTAAGAGAGCAATAACTACTTGTTGGAAACTTCAATAAATAGCTATAAAAATGTATTATATCGTGCAAAAAGGCAATCTGCAGTAAGTATGCAAGTTTATGTGTGTAGCTGTCACCGCTGTCAAGATCACTTTATAGAATAAAAATGATATGAAACATTGTAAGATTCCACCAGTATTTTCAAATACAACCCGGCAATCAAGCATGTCTGTTAATTGAAGTATGTTAAAAGATACGTAGGCAACAAAAATTAGAAATACGGCGAAGAATTTTCGTCAAAATATTTCGTAATTCGCATAAATTATCGGTTTCCTTGATTTGATTCCAATGTTTAATATTTTGACAATCTCCGATCCGCAATTAAATTTTCGACAGCATTGCATTGTTATTGCGGCATTTAGTGATTTTTCGGGTTGAAAAAGAGTAGTATGTCGTAAAGCATATTTATCATAAAATCTTTAACTCGATACCATTTGACAGGACTTGGTTTGATGGGTGTTTTTGGGAGAGGTTATGTTATTATGTAAGTTATTAAAAATCTTACGGTACGCGATAACGCCTGCGTGGATTTATAGAAGTGTCAACAAATAAATTCAATAATGAAAACTTACGACAATGTATCAGTTCTAACAATACTTTATTTAGAATTTGACAGATATAGAACCCTTTATCAAGGAGAAGTGACATAATTTCTATTACAAATAATTTAACTAAAATAGTAAATTGGATATAAATAAATTTTGCCGATTTTGAAAGAATTACCTTTATTACATTTGATATTGTTATTTTCACTGGAATTCTGAACATTTTGCCTAAATAGCCCTGCCAAAACACGATTGCAGATGTTTTTCGTGAAATATTTGAAAAGGTCCAATTCTTGAACCGACTAATACTTGCCAATATGAAAAAGTATAGTTTCCCTTAATACTAATGTATCGTCGCTGTTCTGGAAGAAGACAGTAACTGAAAAATACTAGTTTTGAGTAATTTGACTTTGAAGTTTGTCAAATGTCATGACACACCTTTTTCATTTTGTTTGTTTGTACAAAACTGTTTTTAAGTAAAAGTATAATTTATAAATATAAGTTTGTTACTACCTACATACGATAGAGTTAAAAATAAAGAACATTTTGGGAGGTATAACTAATTCAATATGTCATTTTTTCGATTTAGTGTTTTCTTCCAGAACAACCACGGTATGTTCTTCGATTCCATCAAGGTCGTCCATAAGTCTAGATGTAGCTATTTTTTCATTTGCAGTAACATATATAATATATATAAATCAAGATTTTCAACACTTTTCACAATTAAAACAGAATCTCGAAATTAATAATAATTATTTGCACGACATGAGATGTGGATTGCTTAGTTAAATACCATACTATAACTTAATGTTCTCATTCCAAATAAATAACAGCGGCCTTTGAATTGCTTTTACCTAATAACTTTTGTTAGTGAAAAGGTCAATTGACTTTTAATTGACAAAAGCATCTAGGTACAGAAAAAAATCTTATATGCTTACAAGTACTTAGGTACTATATATTATTTTGCATAGGTAATATTTTTCACTGTTTTGATTGCTAATAATCACTAATTATCTCAAGCTCTCAATCATATTTACAAGTAACGTCAATATCCACTGTTTTTGATTGGTTATCAAAAAATCTAAGTCAAAATTCACAAGATTACGTGGCGGAAAGTAGGTATATATAATTATAAGATGCATTACGCAATACACTGCCTGTTCTCTGCAAATAATCATAAATATTCTACTGCCATCTTACTGCGTTCGCCGTTTTACCGTTTGTATATTTGAAAACTTCGATGACTTTTTTTGCAAATTCCTTACATTTTAACTGGCAACGATTATATGTTTTATTCTCTTATGTTGGTAACAGTCTTCTTTTTTTAAATTTATATGACAGCAAGAAAAGCTAAGTAGTTTGCAGCATAAAGTAATTTGACAGTAAGTTTCTGAAGTTTTGCCTGTCGTTGTTGCTAAGTATGTTTGGCAAAAAAAGCAGTAAGCTTGTGTGCTGTTTCAAATAAGTAATTTTCGTTTTGTATATCGGAAAGGTAGTATTATCTTCTTTTAATTCATCCCCAATTCGTTTTATGTATTTAATGTGATGTTTATATTTACATAAAATCAACTCACGTGATTGAAAGCCATCGCTAGCCTTTGTTTGCCAATTTTATAATATTACGCATTTAGAGAAAAATGGAATGTTGTAAGGAACTTTAAATATTCAAAAACAGCTAACACAATGGAAGTGCTCTAATTTTCAGCAAATTAAATAATGTATTAAGTAATGTAAAAAAATTTCTTGTTTTTACGCAAATAAAAAGACAGTGAAATTTTACCCTATTTACTCAAAAATAAAATGAAAAATGATGTAGAAAGTATAAAAAAACTTGACGTTTCGTTTTTCAATCCTTGGATTAGAGTTTTTATTGTGCGGATAATATTTCTACAAGTCTAATGAAATTTACGCATGTCATCATTTGACCCTTGGGTGCATGAAAACAATGGAATTTATAATTTTCATATTATGGTATATATACATTTTAATCAATTGCTTAGTCATTAAATAATCACAAACTTTTAATCTGTAGTATAACTATTTTTTTTAGGAAACTAGACAATGAAGTATCACATTATTTTATATTTAGCACTAATGCTACTAGTTTTGTGCACTGATGCCGCACGATATAATTATGCCAACATCAATGGTTTCGTAAAAGAATTAGAAAAAGGAATATCTTATAAACACAGGAGCAAACCACAGCACAGTGATTATTTCAAGAAAAAGCATGAGCTTATACCACCAGATCACAAGAAGATCATAGCTATGGCTAGATTTGTTGTTCATGAAGCAGGTAATATAACATATCGACTTTTTACTGTTTGAAATATTTTAGGATAAATTGTTTCTGTTAGATTAGATTCATGTATTTATTAATTTTTTTTTAGGCTGGACGTCGATAGCAACTATATCTACATCACCACCATTAAAAGGATTTCCTTTCACAAACGTTGCGTCAATGAGTGATGGTCCAGTTGAAAATTCTACTGGTATTCCATATTTTTATCTCACTCCACTTGATTTTACTTCAAAAGATTTGCAAGTAAGAATAAAATATATATAAAAATAATTTCAGAATCCTGATAGCCAAATTCAAATATCGATTTTTCAATTTATGTATGAATTTATATCCGAAAGCATGGCTGTCTGTGATGTAGAACATTACTACTCTACTCTTCCAAAGTTATTTTTCTGGTCTTAGTCATCCCAGAAAAAATGAGCCATTAATTACTATCTAACTTAAAATTGCTCCTCATTAAAAGTATTATTTTTCAATAATTCTGTGTCGAGTCAATATTTGATTTCACACTTGCAGTAGATATGGCTTTAAAAAGTCTAATTTATATTTATTTAATTGATGTTGACATTTTTTTACCCTTGCATTTTTCATGAGTCATCAATTTGTGACCCATTGCCTGGCTGCTTTGTTTGTCGTGACTAATCTTGATATAGTGTCATATATGGTTTAAATATTGGATATTGAATACTTAGTTAAATTGAGTCTATGTCACTTTGCTGGTAATGTTATTATGATAACTATAATATGTATAAATTTTACCATAATAACTTGTTATTCATCAGAGGTATTTATTAACATAAAGTTTTTCTTTGTTTTTGTATAAAATGCATTTAATTTATTGTATTCATTTCTGCTATTATTATTTTTCAGAAAGATGATCGTTGCACTATAACAGTAACACTGGAATCAACA
Source organism: Himalopsyche phryganea (assembly GCA_022494535.1). Taxonomy (NCBI): domain Eukaryota; kingdom Metazoa; phylum Arthropoda; class Insecta; order Trichoptera; family Rhyacophilidae; genus Himalopsyche; species Himalopsyche phryganea. Next base: position 2,086,607 of record JAGVSL010000062.1, read on the forward strand.
GAATATTGTAGTCAACAAGGATTTGAACCGGATGACCCAAGATGTGCTCGTGTGTTTCTTTCAGGAGCTATGAAAACGGTTAGTTAAATACAGTTATGAATATTACCTTGGCAACAGATATTCTAATTGCTTTATTACAAATTAAACCAGGGCTTTTTTTTGTCATGTAACGCGATGGAATGGTGTTCCGGTACCCTTTTCGTGACATTATTAATGTTTTAAAATAAAATAGACGAAGTAATGTTCGCGCTTACATAATTAAAATCCATAATTATATAACTATATAATAATTATGTATGATATTAAATCATCAGGACTAGTTTCTGATATTAAATCATTTTACATGAAAAATAAAAATAACACCGATATGGAAAAAAAACAGTTTTTTGTACATCCTGAAAAATTTACTAAATTTTAAATAGATACTATTGTCAGATCACCGTCGATATATCAAACATCAGTGTTGTCAAGCATTGTTATACTATAGACAAAAAACGCCGAGGTCTCTTATTATGCACCCAAAATAAATGTATTTTATGAGAAATTTCAAAATACAACAGTCATAAGTATCATAATACAACAGAAATTGCAGTTAGGTACTGATTTGATCTGAGAATATTTATTTTTCTTCATTTAACAAGGGGCTTGCGCGAACCCCTCCGAGTCCCCTCCACTCCACTCCTGGTTATATCCACGAAGCCAACTTTCCTTTGTCTTGACTCAATAAATTTTCATTATAAATTGAACATCACTTCAATAATGTACAAACAAAAATATACATACAAACTCACATAATAATATTTTTTAGGTTGACAATACTACAACGGAGTATGATTTCGCTGTCAATGCTCTATTTACCAGACACCCAGGAATGAAGACCTTACCATCTGGTAATATTATTAATAAGTTTCTATTGAATATTATCTTTTATGGGCATTTTGAGTCATGACCATTATATTTGTTTTAATTTATTTCAGATCATCATTTCTATGTCGCCAAATTGGAAATAGGTGAAATTTATATGCTGGATTGGTTTGGTGGGCCAAAACACATACCCGTAAAAGAATACTTATCTTTCAATTCATCAGCTACCAAACTACAAACATCATTACCAGTTCGAGATGATTCTGTATTAGCAATTCAGGTGTAAAATAATATTGATGCAATTCACCCAGAATTAAATATTTTATGAAGCTTTATCCATAAAGAAACATTTTATAATGAATACTCATAAATAGCTTATATAAACATTGGCTGCGTTGTTGGAGTCGTGATTCATATTATTTTATGCAAAGTTGTTAGAAATCGACATCATCTTTTATGTAGACGTTTATGCGGGAAAGAGATTCTTGTCCTCAGCGCGCACTCACAAAAAGCGGGAATTGAATATCTCAGTTTACCAAAGGCTATTGACAGCCAGAAACAGTGATGGCGGTGTTGATTTTTGTACTGTGCTCGTGTGTTATGTATACTGATACATCAATTTTGAATTTTGCATCATAGAATTTTTTCAACCCCAACACATCCGGTTAGGTTTTGTCACGCACGTCCACTGTTTTGTTAATTAATTTCAGCTATTTTTAGTTTTGCTCATAGAGATCAGCTACCCTGCCAAGGAGACTGTTTCTGACAGTATCATTACCCAGTTAAATATTGAAAAATTCAGTAGATTTTTAAACGACTACATTCTTGTGTAAATATGCCATAGGTTATATTGACATCAAAGAATTACTTATAGAAATATGCACGATAAAAATAAATGAATTGTGTCTATGTGAGATAGATTATTTATAACGGAATTTTATTTATGTTCAACCTATATTTTACATGTGATATAAATAATGAAAAATAATAATTTATAACCTTTGTAAAGAAACAAAAATAGTTTTAAGTTAGTTCAATAAATATTTTCATTGACTTCTGTTCTTTTATTTAGTAAAAATAATCTATTTTGTGACTGTTTTTTTTTAAATAGTATTAAGGGTTCAATGTGTGTTTTTGATTATCTTATTCAACATGGACTTTTGTTGCATCATACAGGAACACTAACATGCAGGCAGGCGTTGAGACCATTGTTGGATTATTATTACCAATCTTTTGTATTGGTTAAATTAATTAATTGGTGTCACCCTATTGATTTATAATTAAAAAAACTTTTTTTGGGAGACAGCTTTATTTGGAATAGTGTTTAATTAACACTTTCATACAAATACAGTACAAAGATATAAAGAGTTGTAATGGTCGATAAATACTATCTATTACCTTTGTCTTAATTAGATATTTTACGCAATGATAGTTTTTTTTTATTGATCCTTCCTACATTATAATTATATTGATTGATATTCCCACAGTAATTGAAGAAATTGTGAAGAACAGATTAGATATTTTCTATTGATTCATGGCCACTCAATTATTACAATATGGCTCACTTTCATTAGCAATTATTTCAATATCTAATAGGTTTCCAGAATGTGAAATGCCTCACTTGAGCAATAAAATAATTTGTAATACCACAATTGAATAAATAAGACAGAAGGACTGTTAATTCAGCTCTTCAGTTTTATTTATTTAGCCTAACAGTGTCAAGTTGATGAGTCTGAATAATTTTTTGTCATAATAAAAATCATCAAAAATACATGTATTAAATACCTTAATATACATACAGTACACTCCTGTTTAACCGGGATTGATTGGGAAAAACAAAATTCGTAAAAAAAAATCAAAATGTTATGTTTATGTACTTTTTATTTGAGCTACTTTTTGAGGCATAGCTCTCGAAACTATTTTTTCGCTAAGTCCCAATAAATTATTGCTTAATCCCTTGCACTAAAATCAAAAGTCACATTTGTGATCGTATTTGGCAAAAACGAACTTGTTTTTTAGAATTTATTTGCACTGCAAAGGGGTTAAGGTAGTCAAAAAGTACAAGTTTACTCAAAAGACTGAAAATATTATTTGGGTAAAAATCAGGGTTTATTGGACTTAAGTCAAATATTTACGCCAAAAACAAGTATTCCTTAAAATGAATTCTAAAAAAAACTAAACAAAACATTACTTTAAAAGTGCAAAGTGCACCCTTGGGGGGTGGGAACCTTAGCACATGCATGTATTATTTTCGATATGCTGTAGTCATGGAGAATAAGAAATGAGTCGATCAAGTCTCATATCTATTGATTTTTCAAATTATCCTCATGCCAAACGACTGCTAAATGTCAAGTTATCTTTTTCGAGCTAATTGATGCGATACACAAGCAGAATCTGTATATTGGACATCAACAATAATGGAAAGTTTCTTGAATTTGAAAAAGAATATGGAAAAATATCTGAAATTGATACATAATAATTATTTTAATAATGATGTATGTAAGAGTATTCTGAATGACTTATTCTCAGTGCAAATATAAGTGTACAAAATAAATCAAGTGTTGGTAAAGTTGAATTTATTGTTCTGGTAAGTTTTCCGTGTATTTTCATGTATAGTAAGTAGTAAAAGCATGGTAAATAATTTATCAACCTGAGATAATTTTAAATAGAAGCCATTTTGGTGTTCATTGAAAGATTTTTCAAAATATTATACAATGCAATAGAAACAGGCAACGAAATCTTTCACTTTATCTAAGAAATTTTGTATATAATTAATATCATGTTGTGTTGAAATAATTTTCAGCAATCATATCTTAAGTTTTACTTTTAATATCCAAGTTGTCTTTTTATAAAAAAATATTTTTGTAACACAAACATGCAGGATATTAAAACATGTAATATGACTGAATAAACTATTTAATTTTACATAGCAAGGAAATAAATATCACACTGCATAATTTGAAATATCTGCATTGGTTTCCAGTTTTAACAGGTTGCTTTGTGAGTGGCATCTGTATGAATACATTTCTTATTTAAGCCCATGCTAATCATCACTAATGCAATATACGATTTCAACCATAAAACCCCTAACGACTTCTGATTGGACAAGCCAGCAGTGGCCATGTTTGAACATTAATGAAGCAGCAGTGAACCAAATTACGGTTGAACACAATTTCATATCACTTGGTTATTTTATTACATTAACACTGTCAACAACAGACAACCCGGCAGATTAATTAAATTGATGTTCGATAAATAATTTGACTTTTGGAAATCAATCACAAAAAGTTTTTTAGGAATCAATCATAGAATTAAATGTATTCAGAAGAAGCTGATGTCATTTACAGGTGAGTTAAAACTGTTCCTATTTTATATATAAAAGACTTAATTCTCGTTTATGATTAACTAAGCTAGAAAACATAAATGTGAATGAATTAAATTTTAATGACTGCAACACAAGATACCTTAGGAATAAAAACAAATTTTCACTTTATTGTCCATATCATTATTTTAAATGTTATTTCACAAGGAATATCAACACTGAATTGTTTTTGTTTTATTATGATACTAGACCGGGTTTAGGTAACAAATCTATGAATCTTCGCTAGCAAAACTGCTATCAATAAAAAAAAACTAACTTATAATGAGGGGGCACAAGTGTGAGACTAATAACTGTTTACGAAAGACTATGTGTCAACAGGAGCAAAATGTTTGTATACTACCTACTGCTATAAATGTTAATTTTTGTTAAATAAATCAACCCTACACCAACATCATGACACAGATATTTCACATGATAAGTTTGGCTTCTGACGCCACCTGGGCGACTGCACTTTGCAACTTTCGTCTTTGTTGAATTATTACATGGATAATTAATTGAATATTGCATTTGACTTAGACTGGCCCCCTATCCGTGTAATCACCTCACTAGATCCCGCAATCGATGTGTTAATTTTATTTGTTGCCATTCTCTGTGTATAAAGCAGCTAGTTTAGCAAAGTGATTCAAGTTTTAATTACCTAAACCGAGCTGATTTATTAGTGAACGTTTAGTAGAATCTTTTTCTTGTGTTTTCTTGTCGCTTCTGGTAGAACATAATGCCTATTACGACGGCGCCCACTATGGCAATAGCACCGACCAAAAGGAGCAGGAAAATTTTGATTCCAGAGAGAGATGATGGCTTAGGATCTTCGACATGATCCCTCGGCGGCTCAAACAAAGTTGCCGATGGAACAATTTGTGAACGATCTTGCTGACTGGCAGTCTACAAAAAAAAAAAACAATAGTGATATCTTCAATTCTACAGTATTACTTCAAATCATGTTTTTTTGTGAGCCACACCTGGTGCCAATGTGGAGCACATGAACTACTAGTGGAGTAATTATATGATGTTTCATGGAACTGGTTGTAAGTCAACTTTTCTTTTTAGAGATTTAAGATGGTAAGAATAGAAAGAAATAAAGTCAGGAAGGAACTATTTAGTTTGCTCACGATTAGATGGAGAAGCTAAGAAGGGATGAAATCATCGTGACATAAAAAAATAATATCAGTTCAGGGACTTTAGCCTTTGACCACACATATGAATAGGCTGAAAGCCCTCGACTGGAGTGTTACAACTACAATAGCTACAGTGACTGAAAAATTGTTAATCTGCAGATTCATTCAGAATTCACTTGTTTGTATTTGTGTCAAAATTATCAAAAAGGTGTCACTAATATATAAAACCGAATGAGATATTTTTGTTTTTTATTTAACTGATTTGTAAATAACTAAGCAAGTCTTACATCTTCAGGTTGTTCCAGCTCATAAGTCTTCACTGAAAGGACATCGTGATTATCACTAAGGTCACCCGTGGTAGCGGAGATTCCAAAGTAGTATCCCGTAGGAAGAAGCACTCCTTGGACCGTAAAGCACTCCTTCCAAGCATTTTTGCCATCCATATCGGTTGATACTTGAATAAACAAGAAAACAAACAGGATGATTTTGATGCAATAAAGTAAATTATACTAATTGTGATAAATTACGCCACAAAAACTACTCCTGCTTTTCAATATTATGAATTTACCTGTGAGAACATCGTTTTCATATTTTAAAGAGATATGAGTATCTCTATCAAGATTTCTAAATCTCGCTTCACACCCGGCAATTTGAGTGTGTGTTCCATCTCTGTCGTGATCATAATGAAGAGTACCATTGTTTATCATAGCCGAAATGTATGGATGTTGATGCTGAAAATAAATTTATTTGATGAAAATATAAATAATTTGTATCAATAATATTAAAGAGAAAAAGAGATCATTCCATTCCAGATTAAAATTTTACAAAATGCATACACACAACCATAAAAGATATTGGACTGATCTTAAATTAAGGAATCTTTACTGACAATCAAGAGGTTATGAGAATTTTAAATAACTCACATTGTGAATTCCATTGTGATTGCTGTAAGTATCGAGTATCACGGCAAGGCCAGTGAAGTAATCTACATTTCCAAATACAGGTCCTGTCTGCATTCTTTCTTTCGCATACCATAACGCCATGCCATCTCCGAAAAGGTCTTTACCTTTCCCGTGCACTTTGAATTGCATTTGAATCTCCCAATTTCTTGACATGCATGGCTGAAAATTTTAAAAAATCAACATAAACAAAAAAATAAGAATGACCGATCAAATGTGTTATTAGCCCTTGGGTTGACACTATAACATATTATATTCCAATCGAGGTGGCAATGGTGGACTCTTCAAATAATATTCTAAATATCGTTGTTATAAATAAAAAATAAATCTTGAATTTCAAAAATAATGAAATAAAAACATCGTTAATCGAAATAAATATTACTTTATTTTTACTGATACTATATTTTTGAATTCGAATTTACACTCATCAAGGTCAAGGTGTTCATGCGATTTAATACAAAAGTACAAGCTGTAAAATACAGTAATAGAATTCACGACGTCTATAGGTTGTGACAACGACGTCCACAGATGTTGTGTTCATAAAGTGTTATTATGTTTATCTCAAAGTTATGGAGGAATAACAGAATTAAACCAAATGTTTCAATAGCTTATAATATACATGATTAAACAGTTGTTTTTATCAATGGAATATGCAGCTGATTAACCACCTATTAACCATAAATGTGGAGAAATATGGTCAGCTTAAGTTGGAAAAAAGTATTTTTATAAAATATACAAAAAGAAGTAAGACTGAGACTGAAGATTTTAGATAATGCAAATATTGAATTTAAATAATGTGTTGAATTTTATCAATTGCGTAGAATCAATTTAAATGTTTGCTTATCGATTTTTCTGAAATTGATAATATGCAAGGAAATTCAACTAAACGCCACCTTATTTTCATGGTGGACTATTTTTCTAATATTACTGATAAACACAAGAAAAAAATATACATCAAGGTCATTGAACTGCAGCCAAATAAATGTGTTTTGAAGATTGCGAACTATGAAAAATCTCAGTGTATTTCAATCGCAAATGTGTACAAGTATAAATGACACTAATGTCACAGAGGTCATTGCCATAATGTTAACAATAAATGGATAGCATTTGAGTTGCTCTTGCCAGACTTTAACCAAAACAAATAATAGAAATGTACATGTAGTAGTCTCAAATTCGAATGTAGATATTGAAAATGTTCAATTCTTGGATTACACTGTAGTTATACAGGTACATCAGTGGAAAGACAGTAAGCTGACAGTATTGGGTTTATATACCTGCTGTATTTAATGCATAACATAGCTAAGTATATGAATTGAATGAAATCATTGTAATCAAAATTGAAATATGCTCTATGAGGGTTTGATCTAATCTGTATATGTTTTTTTTGTTTTTACACTGCAATTATGAGATTCTATGCATATTTTAGCACATATGGTTGTTTTTATTGGGTCAACAATTTGCAAAATTTACTGGAGTCTTGATATAAAATCAAGATTTTAGCATATATGGTTGTTAAGTCTGTAAGCCTTCTTGTTGTTGTGATGACAGCTCATAATGTTTCCGTTAATGACTCACCTACTGAGCATCTGTCAGTGTTCATTTTTGTCTAGTATTTCGCAGCATGAATTATTCTGACTATAGGCATTTATTAAATAGAACTTTAAACTCACAGACAATGTAACATAATATGACTACTCGAATATTAATGGCAGATATAACCAATTATTTGGTGCAAAAATTTGTTTTCATTTGTTTCTAAACAATATATTCTATAATTCTAAAAACTGTAATAAACTTAATTTCTTATCTTTTCCTGCAATGACATTTTAGGGTACATTAGCTGCAGTGGATTGAATAGGATTTTGAATGCTAGTCTGTTTCTTGGCTTTATTTTGAAAAGAAAAAGATTAGTGTTGAATATGAATTATTTCGACTTGAACAGAATGCAATAACAATAGAAACAAAAAGCAAGCATTGTGACATTTGGATACGGCTGATACTTAATACACGAGACCTGAATTTTGTATAAGATAAATTACGTGCCAAAGAATCATTCCGCTGTTGGTTGTTTCTATGTGACGAATAAATTCATTAAAAAGTGACTAAATACTATACTATTTCATATCTAACTAAATGGTTTCTATTTAAAATATTAAACAATTGAAAAAGGTATGTGTGGGGTTTATATAAAAGTTCTTGATTACTATGCTGTACAGAATATTGCATGTGACTAGAAGTTTTAATGCTTATAGGCTTTTTACAAATGGCTTTCATGTAAGATAAATAAGTTTGTCAATATTGTGGAAAGGGTCTGCTTTCATACGCATGTTTTCTTAGTGAATCGACAGTGTATTGACATTTGTCAGAAAATTCCAAAAAAGTATATACACCAACACTGATTCACGTACAGATTTAGTTTGCCATTGGTTTTAGGAGGAGGTAACTATCGAAACTCTATTTATGTTGATAAGTTTGTTATAGAGTGTATTGCAGAAAATTTGAAGAAGATGGCCATTTACTTATTTTTATAAGAAATTCAGAATTTTCATTAACACGTAAGAAGGAATATAATTTTCCACAGAGCTTTGAATGACTGAAAGTTGAAATCAAACTTCTAAAGCAGGTTTGCTTCACAATATCATGGGTCAAACGAATCAATAGAATTTAGTATGAAAAAATATTACTATTTCACTGTTTCATTGTTCAGAACTTATAACTCAACTCATGTGAGTTTTAATATGACCTTATTTACTAAATACAGTGTTATATGTATTATTCATGTAAGCAAAATTAGGTCTATGAGATTTAACTAAATATACGGCATAGGTAGAAATAAGTGTTCTAAACAGATATAAATTTAATCATATATCAAGGAATGTAATGTTTTCAATACTCGATTTGAGATAAAATCACTAGACCCATTAAAAATAAATGATAAAAAACAATTCAATATGTCGTAATGATTCTACCTAGTGACGAGGATAATTATAATACAACACTGTGAAGTGGTTTGGCAATGAAATGTTACTTACCACAGAATTCCAAATAGCACCACTTTTAGATTGTTCGTCAGATGTTATTCTTACATGTTTCGGTGTAACCATCGTGTGTCCTGTTAAATCCCAGAAAGGTATCGATGTCCCTGTACCTGGAGTTGAAAAAAATGTTGTAGATTCACATACAATAGAGAGTAATTTTCAACCTACTGTTTCAATTAAAATCGTAATATCCTGTTAATAAATATAGTTACCTTGATATGGCTTTGTTAAAGAGTGTTCTCGTTTCATATAATCTTTCGTGTTCCATTCTGCATTAATTCCTACTATTAAAAATATTAAAACAACGTATTTTAATGCGGCTTTTTTTATAGAGAACATTTCTGTCAGATTTTTGACGCACGTATACACAGTCATTTTTGTGAACCTTGCATAGATAATGGAACATTGGCACCATAGACTAATGTTCGGCATTATAGAACGGTTGCCATATATAAATATATGTTGTAATGAGTATATATCGGTTTGACTTTTTTTATTTAATGTTTTTAACGAAGAAGAGATTATTTAAAACTGTATTTACTCTTTATTTATTCTTGTTTGATAAAGTGTTTGGTGATTCGAAAGTATAAAACTACAAAGTTTGTGTTTAGTTTATGATAAATATGACCAATGTCGGTAGTATCAATGACTGCATTTGTTTTGAAAATTATTTTTTGTTATTTCCAAGAGGTGCCGCTGTAAGTATAAATTTTGATCTATCGGAACCTTCGTCGGCATTGCCGAAGAACTAAAAAATAATGCAAACTACATAATGAAATACTGTTGGATTTGGTATATTTTTATTAATTGCTTGAAATTTGTATTGAAAATCACAGTATCATTGCTGATGCTATTAAAAAAAAACATTTGCATTGCGTTACATACTTTTTCTTCACGTTTTAGATTTTAGAGTGCATATATTTTGTTTTTGTTTACTCGACAATGCTTGCAATATCATGCCACTAAGTAAACTCTTACATAGATAAGAACCTCAATGTATAATGCTTTGATAATTTATACCTCCTCTGTCTAGCTAGCTGCCTTGCATTAGCAGCATTAATTATAAGGCTTATTATTATTTAGGTAAGTGAATGGATATAGATTTATTAATTTCTTATCGTCTATAGAGACGTTGCATAGGCAAGCAAAATACTTGGTCTAACATCGATTGTATCATTATAAATTATTGTTGATATTGAAAAAAAAAATCGAAAGCAATGTATGATCTTATATGTATCCTGAACGATTCGGAATTAAATTTTGTTGATCTTAGTTTTATTTGTTCCTTTTTTCATAATTAATTATGTATATTAAAAGTTTATTTCTAACGTTACATCAATAAAAGTAAAACAAGTCAACTATCTAAAGCGAACCTTACACGATCAATCGGAATGACAATCTTGTTCAAGAATGACATTCAGGTTGATAAAGCACGGTAGTGATTGAAGGAATGACGGCCGTGATTCTACCTACCATGACTGTCAATCTAAATGATTTATTCTGAATGTCATTCCGGTTGATCGTGTAATGTTCTCACAAAGGAAGAAAGTTCAACTATTTTTAATTTTTCATAGAATAATATATATCAGAAAGGTTTTCTCAAGTAAAACCGTTACTTTTGTAAAACCATGTCCTAAGCATATTGACTCATACTGGAGTTCTTCATCGATATGCGTTATTGAGGACTCGTAAGTCTTTCAATCAACCTTCCCCTTTTTTGAGAGTGTAAGGATAAGGATGGGATTCGAAGGATGACAAATTGTTGGCTTATCGCCCTCTTTGAGCATCGTTTTTCTTTTGAAACCTTAAATTCGTACTATAAAATGGATAAGAAAGTCCGGCTTCAAATTTCATTCCATACATAATACGTACAAAAACTAAACGTCTTGTCATTTAAATCACAGATTTTACACACAAGCAATTTCGGTACCAGTATTGTCATAAACTAATCACTTGCATGAGTTACCACAAAAACTTTTATACTTTTGGAGGTCTGAAGGTATCCCAGGCGTTTTCTCTCTTTAGTGACGATACTGATTAGAGGCTCACAACTGTATTTGTATATGTTGAAGACTTTGCATACACTTACTCATATAATGAAATTATGCTTAGCTGTAATGGCATATCACTTAGTCTAAATCCTGCCATTCGTAACTCTTCTAGTTGAAACCATACATTTATATTATTTTATTACGGTAGGAGCTCAATGAAGTGTTTGCTTTTTTAATGATTGTTTCGCAATTAAAATGGCATAGACGGTTAAAATTACATTAATCTCAGAGCTTACACAGGAAGTGACGTCACACGGATGAGTTGATAGATCCACAGATAAGGCGATTGTGATCCATAGAATGATAAGATGTGAGATGTCCAAATGTTGTCCATAGATTCCCGACCAAAAAGATCGTTGACCGGTCATATTGATTCAGGGATCGGAGACTAATGGCATGAGTTATTATGCGGGCTCTTATTTTACCAGAGTGCATGGCGAACGCATGGATTTCAAATAATTTTTATTTTATGTGCTATTAGAACGATTTACATATCAAGTAGCTTAATGTTTTGAGGTTTCTAAACAATAAATTAAATAAGTTAACATTTTTTCAGTGAAAGTGCCCAGATTTCGTTATTATGGATAACACTATTTTAATTACGTTAAATAATAAAAAAATATCTAATAAAATCTGTTAAGTTATACTTTTCGCATAAAGAGTAGAAAAGTCAGATGTTTTTTTCTACGTCATAGAAAACAAAACTCAAAGATAGGCATTCGTATTCAGTGTTAGATCTATCATAACAATTTAAAAAATATTTTCAAATTATCAATAATATTTAAAAAATGATTGTAGTTATTTATATGAATTTCAATAAAAGTCTTCAAATAACCGTAATAATTTTCATATAATTAATCTCTTGCTGGATCGGTTTCTGTTTCAACTATGTATGCGAACCACACAAAGTCAATGTAAGAAATGATCACAAATTCAGAGAAACGCAATGCGGAAGTTAACTCTTCGTGGTTATAAATTACATAAGGCAATTTTTTTATTGAACTTACACGGTCAGTATTTGTAAGGGATTTTGCTTGAATGTTGTGAGACGGAATTTTTTGTTAGACATAACGCCCAAGACTAAATACGCGAAAGAGATATAAAAAGTAAGTCTATATGAAATTCTTTTATCAATAAATCAGCTAGGTAACTAAAAAAAAGATTCACTTATTTTGCTACGAAATAAGAGAAAAGAAAAGACGGTATAAAGAGGTACCCATTCGAAAAATTGTGTAATTCTCCGAAGTATTTAAAAACGCAATGAAACTTATCAAAAAGCTAGAATATAATATTATATAAAAGTTAAATTTTTCATATAGAATTAAACTATGGCTGGACTGATGATGCTGGATTGATGGCATAAATTTATTGCTGTACATATTCATAGTTTACATAATTTTTTCATATAAAAGTTGTACAATCGCTAATCTAAATTGTTCACACCCACTGACTGTATCGATGGACCAGAGAACATTTTCATCGGTAGATGTTTTGCCAGCGTAAAAAATTTGAAGCGATCAAAGACAATAGATAAAAAAGGAGAATTATTTATGATTTAGACGCATGATAATTAACGACGATGACAGCTGATTGTGTGAACTATGAAATGACATTTATCCATTATGTCAGTAATGGCACTAGGATCCAACAGTCAATGCTACTCAAACTAATATTATGGTTTATTTACCCAATGGTATCAGAAATAACACAATGTATTACTTTACTTCACTCATCTTATTTTCGTGTGATGTCAGGCATTGGATAAATCTGGATAAAGAGGTTTCGCTGTGTGCTTAAAATATGCTATTCAAGACTTGAATTTCCAGCTGCACGTTCTGTTTTTTCGTTAATGTGATGTCTATTGTCTAAAATAATTCGCCAGTGGATGATAAACCCTTATACACCCGCTGTAAGTATGATACGTTAATATTGGTTGAAGGTTGAGCGATTGAATCACTATCGATAGTCCCTCTATTTATTGGTTAGCAATTGAAAAAATTGTAGTTTTGTGATCAGCGCTAAAATGAAAATGTGTACCTTTGTGGGTTAATAATATAACGTTTTAAGTGATTCAGTTTTTTAGCCATCACTTATTTTCAAACTCGATTTTGAAGATATTAAGTTTAGCTATGAAGAGATGTGAGGTCTTACTTGCACTTTTTTATATTTCTGTTGGATACATGGTATTGACTATAAAAATTATAAATTTGTTATGCCACTGTTTCTTTTAATGTCTTTAAATACGGTGGAATAATAAAGACATAAACAAATTTGTTTTATTCCTCTTCTTGGCGGGTCCGTGGTGCAGTGGTCAACGTCTTTGGTTTTGGTTACAGATCTCACGGGTTTGAATAAGAGTACGGCCCGTTTCATAAATTGATTTTTCAATCAATTTATGGATTTCCGTTCGAATGCATGGATGGTTGTGATGTCTAAAAATAGCCTGCCACCCACCCGATCCTCAAAATGGGGAGTAGCGAGAGCGATGAGCTAAACTATATTCCTGTCCTTGCGCTATCATTCTATCCCTATTCTTTTCGAAAAAGAGAGGTTGAGTAACTGAGTAACAAGCAGTTCTATTAGAAAAACTTATGCTATGATACCTCCATCAGGAGGCCATATAATCCACATTAAGATTGGACATGGTTTCAAAAAATTAAATAAAAAATGAATTTCCACAAAGATAAGGCCGAACTTATTGAGAATATAGATATACATACCATTGACATGTGGCGGGTGTATCTCTATCACTATTATACAATCTGACTTATGTATAAAGCAGTAGAATACAAGAGCACACCCTTGTATCTCGCTCGCACTCTTCGCTTTACAAGTGATTGAGTGAGAAAGAGAGAAGTTCACGACTCGCACCTGATCCTACACATATGATGTCATTGAAATATTTAACGCCCATCTTAGAGAAAACATTCCAATCAGTCCACGTTGATTTATTAAAATGGAAGACAAATAAATGTAGTTTTTGATACTTTTATGCATAACCATATATTTGCAATATGTCAGAAAAGAAAATGGGAAATATTCATTATTGATATTATATTCGATAGTTATTCCTGTGACTTTAAATGCATCCACGGATTGTAGATACGACGAAAAAAAGATAATATTTGTATCTTCATTCATTTAAGGATTTAAATATTTACTTTAAGTCAGAATTCATGTGCGCCTTAAAAATCTTCAAACAATGTTTGTTTGTTTGTTTGTTTGTTTGTTTGTTAAACAATAAATTCTGCCAACAACAGGGCAGCGACTTCTTAACCCTCCCTATAATTAAAAAAATAAAATAATTGTTGTGCGTTTGCACACTGATAATCGAAACTATTTAGGTATAATAATGTGATTTAAAAAATGCATTATGGTATGTGTATCCATGGAGGCCAGTAAAAAGGGTGAATTAGTGAATCAGTGCATTGCTTATAGGATATTTTACATAGTTTATAAATTGCTTGTACAACCAAATTACTTGTATCAACACCCTGAATGAGCAATAACTTATGATCAAAAAATCTAAAACACTTTATAAACAATTGTAATTACTTTTGGTAGTAGCATACTAAAAATAAAAAATTTCTGTCATCAGAATGCAATTTATGCATATTTGCTTTTATGGATAGCTGGAACAACCTTTGACTCAATGCGGAAAGTCAAAATTGTACTCGGTCAAAACCAAGTGTCACCTATTCAACGGGTGCATTCTGACGGTGCTGATTTACGGTTGCGAGTCATGACACCCCACCAAGGCACAGGGTAACCGTACACTGTGCTTTGAAAATAAATGCTTCCGGCGAATACTAGAGGTAGGGTGGTTTGATTTTGTGAGGAACTCGGAGATAAGAGATCGGACGGACCAGCCTCTAATTACATCCAACATAAAAAAGCGACGATGGACCTGGATTGGACACGTGCTGCCCCAAGGGAGCCTGAACCCTGCCTGTCTCTTCTGCCAACCAGATGAATTCCGTTGCCTTGGAAGGCCGCTAATGGCTATCCATAGGATGTATTCGGCAGAGCTATGGGACGCTGGGATGACTTGGATACGAGAAGACTGGCGGGGGACAGAGAAGCTTGGAGGAACCACGTGATGGCCATATGCTACGAATAGGGAGCGAATATGGCTTAAAAATGCTTGCAGGCTTTCCCCGATTTTCTTTATTTGAAATATATATTAATAGGATAAAATAACAAAGTATTTAGTTCTACAAAATTTTTATCAGGTAGTTGATAGCTATTTCGTTTTAGTTTCGTAATGTAGTTTTACCAAGTAAATGCCAATTCAATCAATGAAATATATATTTCTAAGAAGCCGTGTGATCACCCGACGTTACGAAAGAATTTCAGGTTTCATTGAACTGGGACAAAGATATAACTAAAATATTGAGATTTCATATTTACACAGATGAACAATATTACTATTTTATTATAAAACTTAAGAAAGAAACAATGGCTTCAAAGCGTAAATAGCTTTAAGAATAAAACATCATAATTTCTTTTACAAAATTGAGCTACACTGGTAATTTATTTCCTTGTCACGTAGTTAATATTATATAATATAATTATTATTATGTTAAAGAGTTCACCTAAAGTGTCCGGTAGGTTAAGACAGAAACCCTATATAAGCAATTAGAAGTTTGTAAATAATAAATATAGTAGAATCATGTTGGGCAATAAGATTTATACTGAAAATTGTTAGTGAAAAAATTCGTTCCTTAAATGCAAACGCGGTCATTTGAATTGCAAATCCGTATTATTTACATGTGATATTAATATTTCACATTAATCTCGATACGAGGTCAAATAATTTATCGATAAAATACATTAATATTTAAATACAAATTTATTATTATTACAAATTCATTTGATTTTTATAACGTTATTTGAAATTCAATTGCATTGAAATGTTTTTAAGCGGATGCCTTTTGCAATAAAAATGCATTTTGAATTATTTGGACACATTGGCAAATGAATAAAACAATACAGGAAGTAAATTGTGCCAAACAATAGACAGTTGTTATTGCATAAACTTTTAAAGCAACTTCCTTGTTATTTTTGGGAATGATTTACAAAACTACCGATTTTTAGATTATAAATTTTAATCAGGATTTCTTGCAAATAATTATTAATTTTTTTTTTTTAATAAATCTTCTCAAATGGTGTGTGAGGGGAGGGGGTGCCACTACCTACATCACCACCTGTTTATAGAATTGCCTTATATTATTATGAAGGTATATGACGGTTTTTAGTGTCATCGCATGCAGAAAAAGAAGCCAGTGGATTTTTAACCATATACACTTTTTGAAATATCATTTATCATTTAGCGATTGCTAAAAAGTCAGTCGTTTAGCTATCCTTATCAAAAATTTTTACGATAATAATAGAAGGGTCTCGTTAGCTTGGTAAATTTATTCTCAGAATGGCAATCAGGAAATAAATTATTACATGCAATGTAATGTGAAGTAACAACAGTTTTCATAAAAGTCTTTCACATTTTGCCTTCTATTTCCCTGTCTAATTAAATATATTTTTTAAATTTTATACATTTCATATCCCAGACTGTTCCATCAATATTTAATAATGGAATATGAAGTCGTCCCCAAGAAAAGAATATTTCCTGTCTTCATCTTATAGGCTTAATTTTAGATTGGTAGATTTGAAAATTACTTTCTGAAACTCACAGGACGGCTACTATTATTGGACTGTTGTGGTCCTGTTCTTCTTCCCCGATCGTGCTGACACTGCTGACTCAAGACGCCACTTAAAAAAAACCGAAATTTAACACCCGTTTTCCCGCGACTGGCAACATGCTAATTGTAAATTTCATATTGAATGTCGTATGGCATACAGTATAAAAATATTTATTTCTCCCTTTAAATATTTTTAAAGTTTTTCATTAAATTATTATTATTTTAATAGATACACACTTCAAATATCAGAGTTGAAATTTAAGTTCTGTCACGAAAAATGCTTTTTTTTGACTAAAAATAGTAAAATAATTAAGTGACATAATTTGCAATTCACGGGTAGAGGAGTAGAGTCTCACTAAGGCACATAATATGCGCACAATTCAATATGTATGTGTGTAGGTAACGGTGTTAAGCATTGATTCTACAATGTTGTTTTACTTTTTAAAATTTGCACTTCATGATATAAAATGAATAATAATTATCTTTATTACAGTGTCTAGTTAGAAAATTTAAGATGTTTGATTTACTAATGTATTAAAATTCTCTTGCGGTCGATAAAATATTGAAAGTCTCTTCTGTTTTATTTCCCTAGAAAATGAGAAAATGTGTAACTCTCCTGCAATTAATGTATTTTATTGTACGGGAAACTATTAATATCGTCTCTTTAAATGATCGAAATGAATAGCTACATTAACTGCGTTTAATATAGAATTTTGTAAAAAGGCATTAATTATAGTAACTATCGTGGTGTCAGGATCACGGGGAAACTGAATAAAAATGTTTCGATCAGTTTTGAAATAAAAACACTAATCAAGTGTATGCAACTACAAAAACTTACGCATTAATTAAAATTGTACTAGTTGTTAAAAAAACGATTATAGTGAATATATAAGTACCTGGAAATTATTTTTCATCAGATTTCTATCTTAGGATCTTTATAAACGACCTTTTAATAAAGATTTGTATTTTGTTTTATTCAGCATTATATCTTACATTACATCTTACATTTTATCGTACATCTTACATAAACGGTGTTAAATAGTATTTGAACAATTCCTTTTGTGTTTTATTGTAATTCTTAATCTAACATTAGCTTTAAAACAAAAATGTTTAATTTGTAACCGGGAATTTATTTATCTATTCACAGATTTTTTACGAAGCAAAGATCAATGTTTTAATTAGCACCGTTTTATTAAAAGCTAAACACAAATGGCACCCGCGTTCCATGTTCATATATTTAATAATAAATATGACTTCTGAATTGTCTACACATCTCTCTACGGGTTGCGGATATTATATATGCCGTAAAGGAATTATATTGTTATGGATTTAATAATGAAAAATTTAAAAAGAAAATATAGCTGTCACTTGAATAACGTGAAGTAGGCATATTACGTAGCATCGTGGAAACTCACCTCAACGATATGACGTTGGCCGCACGACGCCTGGTGCATTCACCTTTTAGCCCAGTAAACTAAGCGGCGGTCATTCACCTACTGTATTGTATACGCTAGGCCAAGGCATGTCAACCGGCCGTGAGGAGAGCAAGGAGAAAGAAAGAGAGGGAAAGACGAGACGTCATGACGCGATGACGCGGAGTGGCAAAAGAAGGGTTAACTCAGCTCGATTATAGTTATTAATTAACTTATAACTATGGCCGGGAAGGATTATGATGTAACGATTTGATGAGATAATGGTTTTTAGGTCTATAAACGAAACGAGTAAATGCTTCAACTATATTCATGATACAACACTATTTTAAAACCTGAAACATTAATCTTGATTAATGAAGCATACATATCACAGCAAGATATGTATAAATTAGATCTGATATTCAGGTCTTGGGCACAGCATTATAAAGTTTATATTGTCTGTGCCGTTACATTGTGATAATTTATCATTTATTATGAGATTTAATTTTTATATTTAACTAGGTAACGATCTTAACATCAATTAAGTTTCAGCATTCGTAAAAGATTTAATATTGACAATAATTGCCACCACATACAAGTGTATACGTTTATAAGAATACAGTTAAATCCGTTTAAAGATTAATACATATTAACAATCGAAGAATAATTAACGTTCTAATATAATAATTAAAAACACATATTTTAATCTATTTTAATTCTATTCATTTGAATAACAAGCACACATTTCTTTAAAAATAATGACTTAAATTTGATGATAGATTATAATAATAATGATAGATTTATTACAAGCGGTGTACTAGTAACCGTACACGTCATAGATGACGGTATTGAAATTGAAATA
Organism: Himalopsyche phryganea; assembly: GCA_022494535.1. Lineage (NCBI taxonomy): Eukaryota > Metazoa > Arthropoda > Insecta > Trichoptera > Rhyacophilidae > Himalopsyche > Himalopsyche phryganea. The sequence continues at coordinate 2,105,989 of JAGVSL010000062.1, forward strand.
CTGAATGTCTAAAGCAGCTAGTACGTCGGAACTGTTTGTGCATTGCATAACATTTTATTTTATATATACACAGCGAACGCTTAGGTCATGAGAAAATTTCATACCGACATGTGATATGTGACAATAATAAGACGTCTCCAGATCGGTCTGGGCTATTAAATATATGATAATGTCACTATAGGTATCACTGATATATTATATAACATTATATAATAGTTTGGCTGTATAAGTTTAAGATAAAGTAAATTTATTGTTATTTGCAAATACGTAAATAATTGTAACAAAACATTTATGTAATTAATACGAATAAAATGTCTACACATTTTTGAAAAAATTAACAATATCTAAGTATAAAATAAATAATTAAAAAAGGTTTGGATTACAGTTTAAATAATGATAATGATCCTCCATTAAGTTCATGGATTTTTAGAAATAAAAAGTTGTAGAATATTATTTCTATAATAAAGACGTTTCATATAATGTAAGACATCGACTGAGGGTGCTTGATGGAACTTCAATATTAAATTTGAATTGTTGAGATTTTGTACATTTCCATGTATTTTGTCACTAACGACCCGGGTTTCGCTTTTTGGCATCTTTAGGCATTCGAGCTTAAAAATTTGTTTCAATATATTTATTTATTTACACGTGTTTCATCGTTTTCGAAACTATCGTCACACCAAATCAAGCGTGCGATTTAAATTATCTGTTATGTATTCATTATTCTTGGTTAATAAATGGATCATTTTTGTATCGCATACGGAAGAGGTGAAAAGCTTTTCATTACATATGTATAATGTTTAAAATGAATTACTAAAGAGTAGCCTCCAAATAAGTGTTTAATGTATGTATTATGTATTTAATCTAATGTATTTATATAAGCACATAATTGTACTTTTGAAGCACTTGAAGGAAAGGAATAAGAAAACATAAGAAACAAAAACAAATGCGCTATAATTGATTCTGAAAAAATGGTGAGAAAGGAGCCATATTGCATGAATTTCATTTAAAAATTATTATTTAATATATCATATAAACATCGTTCAACAGTACCAATTTGTCTTTTCATATTTAGATCCATACACGGCTCTAGGATCCATACTGATACATATACGGAATTCATACTTATACACACTTATACACTGTATAGAAAGTGTATCAGTGTCGTAAAAAGTGCAAAGTTATACGGTGATTTGACTTTGTCAGGAACTCGGAGGTAAGAGAGAAGACGGACCAACCCCTTTTTACGTCCAAAATAACAAAAAGCTACGATGGACCTGGCTTGGACATGTGCTGCGGATGCCCCGGGGAGCCTGAATCCTGCCTGTCTCTTCTACCAGCCGAATGAATTTCGTCTCCTTGGAAGGCCGCTGATGACCATTCATATGATATACTACTGACCTGGCAGGTAGCAAGAAGACTGGCGGAGGATAATGAATCTTGGAGGAACCGTTTGATGGCCACATGCTCCGAGAAGGTAGCGGATATGGTAAAAATTGTATATCTGCATTGTTGAAATATATGGGTTTTAAAGAGAATTTTAATAAATAATTAATGTGTGTGTCGTGTCAGATGGTTGAACTTGTAAAAAGGGAATTTTTTGGTTTAAATCTCTCACAAAATAACGTTTTCGACATGAAGCTTTTTTCAGAAAGAAAGTTAATATTAAAACAGTATATATATTATGAAAATGGCTGTATTAGAAAACAGTATTGAATAATCTCAACAGATTGTTGATAGGAAATAAAATGTTCAATTACATGTGCACCTGTGCTGCTGTGTCAGCTGTTTATATTTTATTTAGCAAGGTTGAACTCTCGACAATATTTACAGGTGGTTGTCATACTTTTATTCTTTCCGACACTCTCAAACCTTATTTAGTCCGAATAAACTACAGTATTGAATTCATTTCATTTCACTTACTTTTATGTTTAGTAGTTTTTAGTTTGCCGCTGCAAAAAATATTTCCATATATTATATGTTTATTTTTAAATCATGTTATATTTTCAGTGGTTTTAAGTGTTCTTTATAACCATTTTAACTATCATATTATAATAATCGTGAAATATTACAGCGAGGTAGACTATTTTATTTAAAAAGAGCTCGTCGCTATTGGAAAATACTTTGACACATATGACACATTCATGACTTTTTATGAGAAGATTTATCCAAATTATATTTTAAGTAAAGGTTTTTCTGGTCTCCTTATAGGATATTTCAACAGGTTATTGCACGAGAATCTTGCTTTGGATAGTCGCACAAACCTTAATTTTCAATGAGGATAAAAACGGATAAAAAACCACTGAAATCTATATCCTTGGTTAGAAATTAATGAGTTAATGAAATTGAAAGAATGAAATGAATAAAAATTCAATTAATTTTTTTTTTATTAGAGTTCGGGCTGTCGATCATGGAACGTAATTAAGATGACACCTTTTGGGCTTTGCATTCATCGAAATTATCACACATATTCGGAGAAAAAATTTTCAACATTTAACTTCTTATGGTATTATTACAAACAATGCTTAAATTTGAATTGCTTAAAGTTGTTGAGAGTCGATGTTTTAAATTAAACAATGCTTAATTTACTATCCCGGCAAATTAAGTTCAGTAGTAATACATGTATATATATATATATATATATATATATATATATTTGTCTTTATTTATCTGCGCATTGTGCGCATCAATTGCATTGAGCGAATGTTGACAGGTACCTTCACCTGGTGAAAACCATTATTAATATACTATTTACTATATTAGTTCATGAACTGTTTTTTTAATTAGAATATAGGTTTTACGGAGAGACTGTTGAGAGACACTGCTTCAGCGAAGTTGTGGGAACAAAATCTTGTTCAAGATAAAACGAGATATGCCTCTCTTAGTTAAGTGTAAAAGTAAGGAGAACCGAAATGAACCTGGGAAGTAAACTCGGCTACTTTGATGCTCTTAACGACTCGACAACTTTAAAGAAAACATGGATTAGTGAAGAGATTGCATTTGCTGCTGGTTTCTCATGTTATTTTTAATCTGAAATGAAAAAAGCGAAACCAATTTAGCGTACAAAGATGATCATATTTTATGTGGAGCATATGGCCTCCTAATGGAGGTTTCTCAACGGAAGTTTTTCTATGAGAACTGCTTGTTACTCAGATGATCAACCTGTTTTCATTGAAGAGAGTAGGAATAGAAGTATAGGACTAGGACAGGACTAATGGTTAGCTAATCGCATTCGCTACGCCATGTTTTTGGGATCGGATGGGTGGGTGGGAATTTTAGACATCGGAAAAGTACGTTCCTTCGTACAGAAATCCATAAATCGATAAAAAATCAATTTATGAAACGGATGGACTGCGATTCAAACCCAGATAAATGTTGTGTCAATATATTTTTTAATCACATTAAATTGAGCTTTACCACCCAATTGGTGTGAAAAACGTTGGTTATTTATCAATGGTTATTTATCATGGTATACGAACCGAGTCAATCTTGATTTCAGTTAAATTATATGATTATCAGGCCAGCGTCTTTCGGTTTACTAAATGACTAGATGTGCAGGATTGAGTAGTTTTGATCTTACACATAAAATATTAATAATTAAACATTTATGTAATTTAAGATATAATTTAAGACATCGACTGAGGGTGCTTGATGGAATTTCAATATCAAATTTGGATTATTGAGATTTTGTACACTTCCATGTATTTTGTCACTAACGACCCGGGTTTCGCCTTTAGGCATCTTCATCACACGAATGGACTTGAACTGACGTCAGTTCGGGTCGTTAGTGACACAATACATGGAAGTGTACAGAATTTTCAATTTCACATAGCATAATTTTACATTAACTTCCACCATTATCATAGTATCTTTATTTATAGATTATACACATAAACATCAATCATCAATAATGATTAAATGATATTTTCAAAGCTCTTTTTTATAATACTTATATTTTCATTCTTAATAAATTCTTCTTATTCTAAATTGATAGTTTTCTTAATTCATCCTCGTAAAAAGTTGTTGGTGCTAGATTTTGAAAAATCTGAATTGAAGTTTTACTGCGATAATAATATTTATTAGAAATCAATTTATTAGAAATTAAAAAGAAGGATCAGATGCTTATTAACAAATTTGGATTATTGAGATTCTGTACACTTCCATGTATTGTGTCACTAACGACCCGAACTGACGTCAGTTCGAGTCCATTCGTGTGATGAAGATGCCTAAAGGCGAAACCCGGGTCGTTAGTGACAAAATACATGGAAGTGTACAAAATCTCAATAATCCAAATTTAAACATTTATGATACGTTGATAATAAACTTTATGTGTAGTTATTGGTTACAATTTATGAACGATGTATCCTGTAATTAACTCGTAATATTATATACCAGGTGCGAGTATCACATGTCAACACTCACGCTCACACACACGCTGTCTGCGCATCGTTCATAATTACGCAAATGCAGTGTTGTGTTATGTGTTACAAACAGACAAATACATCTATTCTATGGAATGGTGGAACTTTCATATTACATTGGTATAGTTAAAATTAGTTTTTTGTGGTTTAGGATGATCTGGTAATATTTTAATCGTTCAAAAATACATATTAGTAATACAATTATATAAATAGAAATGTCATTAGTTAACTTTAAAAACTGCACATGTCCACAATTCACACTTCCAAGATAAATGCAATTATCTGTAATTCGATTTGCCTGCAATTATAATAATACAAATGTATTTATTGTCATGGATCTACACATTAGAAACGTAAATACAATTTTTTATTTTTTCCTATAAAGGATTAACGTGTCACGATTTGAAAGTCAACTCATTTTCTGAAATTCTTTTCTGTACGAAATTGATGCTCTTTGGCCATTTTTGATTGTCAACAAAATATACCTGTAGGGGCTTAGAATAATATTCCGTTAACAGCTCATTTTAGGTGTATACTGGACATGTCCAGTATTGAAAGTCAGCTACAGATGTATTGATATGAATTAATATTTTTAAAATATTCGATTATTCTTAATAACTTTGGGGCTGCTTGAAAAATATAATAAAAAAAAATCTTTCAAGAAATTTTCATATGATAAGACATTTTTCCTACTACCCCCTCCCCTCTTTCCTTTACATTGCTATATGAGTAACTTTATATAGACATTTATTTTCATAGAATATTTTTAGATTAACAAAACAACGTATATAATATTTGATTTGGAAAGCGCCACTTTCTTGAGCCGTGTCTATATCCCAAAATAACGTTCATTTTTAAATTGTGTAAATTTTTGTTTTCAATTAAAAGTGTAAAATTTGTGCATGTATAATATATTTTTTAATTTCAATTCAATTAACTACAAAAAAATACATTTATTCAATTGTCAGCTTCCTACCAAGAGCAATTTCAAATATGTTTTTTAAGCCCTTTTGAGCAAATTTTTAAAATAAAAATTTCCGTTTTTCAGACGGTGCAGTCGATTCCATGTAAAAAAACGTACAAAAAGAGAATCCGGTGTACAAATAAAAGTTTTGTTTGTTTCAAAACCAATCCAGCACCAATCGGCTTAGGCAACAATTCTATCTATAGTAAAAATACTTGTTCTTGTGTTTTATGGCATTTTTAAACTTCCCACGGCGAGCACCAGGGGAGTCAGATGATTGCTTGACAGGCAAGGTGAAGAAGACTGTCAAAAAGTTTGCAGCACGCGTATTTTGGGACCGCACGGACTCGAGTGAGGTTGGCTCTCTTTGGTTCGCTTGAATAATTCAGTGCCGCTTCAATTGTAATTTGGGTGCGCGGCGCGGGAAGGGTCAACGACCTCATCTCGACCGCGCTGCGAAAACTCACGGTGACCCTTCACCCGCCGACGAACATAGCGCCAATATTTCTTTTAACATATTAAAACAATCAAAGATACTGAGTCAGTTTTAAGTGCCATTTTATGAGCATGTTGCCATATATTTGAACAAAAATACAAATGGGTAACAATAAATGAAACGCAAATAACGGGGTTTAATTATAAACAGTAAAAACTAAAAATATATATTTGGCATTGCAGCTAATAACAGCCAATATGTCAGATATTTTGTCATTTTTGTATCACTTTAATTTTTAAAGTCACAATATCTCAAATACTGAATTAAAAAAATCTATTTTTTATTAACCTTGTGGGGATTTGCAACCCAATCCTTTTGATTGCTAAGGGTGCCACTAAACCACAGAGGCCGAAGTATCATTTAACATTAAACAAGTAGTTTATTTTATGATTATATTGTATTCTATCCTGATATCTTCTTAAAAGGGAGGTAAATAACTTACAGTAAATATCAGACATTTAAAAAAACTGCTTTACTATATGTTTTTCTAATGAAATTTTTATAATAATTAGCTTTATATAAGTAGTATTGCCTTTAATAATACTACTTACTGTTTTCACTCGTCACTGTTTTTTTTTGTAAATTTTTTTCTTCACGTATGTCATATGAAATGCTAGTTGCAAGAGCGCTCAGGTAAATCAATTTTTTTCAGGTTTTATCTGGAGCGGTACAATTATTGACTGAAGAGTTTTTTTTTCTTTTTTTTAGAATTATTTTTCTATTCCAGGCTAGATACATATAAATACAAACATTTTGTAACCATGTCTGTTACCAATGTGGAGGATAAAGACTTCTCATAGAGCGTATATCAACGGAAGTTGTTCTACGAGATCAGCGTGTTAGTCGCGCAATCTCAAGGATATAAGGATGGAGTGGACACGTGCCTCTCACTATGGCCCACTTTTAGGATCCGATGCGTGTGTGGGAATTAATACACCACAGGCCTCCACACCTATCTACGTAAATCCGTAAATCTATTGAAAATTAATTTAATAAACTGTTTAAAACTGTAGTAAGTTTCGAGACCGGGAACACCGCAATCGATGCCAATGACGTTGAGCACTCTGCTACAGCCTCGGTCATAAATAGTAATATTCATGGAAAATTCCACCCGAGTCGCACAATTTATATTATTGGGTTGTATCCAGGGTACACGAAAAGTATCATTACAAATAAATACGTTGACAGGAGTTGTCAAGCCATCGTATTAATATTTATTCAAAGTAATAAATTATTGAAAATAATACTCAGCCATTGAAGGGTTTAATGGTTACCGAAGTTATCTTGATTTGTATTCACAAAAGCGATGCTCCCCAACAATGTCAAATAATTTCCTACCATTCCAATCGCCAACTGCAGTCATATACGCCAGCTATCGGTAATATGAATGTGAAACAACAAATCATATTACTCTGATGATGAATCGATCAAGAAGAGTGAGCAGGAAATGCGAGAAAAAAATAATACACAATTTAAATCAAGATCAAGGTTATACTCGCAGTATTTTTTTTATTCCAATAATGTTATACCAATACGAAAAATATTTTCTCAAGCAGACTTGTAAGCGTAATGGTTGGCGATCATTTTTTTTTCGAGCACTGATTCGGAAGAGGTGAATGATATGAATGATGATTCACTCAGAAAGCAGAATAATTGAATATTATCTTTTAATTATATTACATTGCGTGATCATCGAGCGGATTGCCATTATCCACTTACTTTCAATTTGAAGACGAACTTGACTGTCTCTGACACGTGATTAGTGTCGAGAGAGATTCTTGTTCATCCTTCCATAGTCATATTTCTTCTCCAAATACTCAAGAACACATTTTTTTACCTTATAACAGATTGTAATAACATTGTTAAAGCTTTTAGTAGTAATTTAAGGTTACATCGATAAGTGATCTGCTTAAAATAAACTAGTTCAGAACTCTTCTCTCAACTGTCAGTTGGAACAGTAAAAAAACCTACGTGGTGTTACATACACCTTTAAATACCCATTACTATTTTAATACATGTATACCTATGATATGGTGTGACAAATTACAGCAAATCGTTTGACATATAACAATTTTAATAAAATAATGTATAAATGTCAGCAGTAAGAAACAACAAACTAAGTTACACGAATGTACCTGGTCATTTTAGAGTATATCAATCTATTATATATGCTCCAGATAATTTTAAAGAAGTATATGAATTATTCATACCTTTCGACTATGGCACCATTAAGCACTGTACTTTGATTTAGGTATTGACATATTCCGCATAAAAGAGTATTGATGAACCTGCGTCAAGGCAAACTACCAGGTATTTAAAATATTTATTGCATTATACGGAGATTGACTAGATCTCAAGTTATGGAAGCTTTGCGTTTATCTTGTCTTGGGCAGTTGCTGTTGAGAAAATCCTAATCAAGGAATAAAGCTATAGACACGCTTAAAAATTGCTACTCTACTGAATAATTCCGTATAAAATAAATGGGTGAGAAAGCAGTGATGGATAGAGAGAGTAAATATCGATTCCTAACCTGTGAGAACTTTCTGGACACGCTTTCGTTTTAGAAAACCTGAGGAAGGTATTTTCAATGATCATAAAGATCTACTACATGACTAAATTAGTCAATATATAGTTATTTATATATACATAATGCATATTTTTTAAATTAATAAAATAAATAGCTAATATTAACATGAAAATAATACCTATGAGATAAATGGCCACAGTTATCAAATGGCTTAAATAATCTATTATGTTAAGAAAAAAAATAACCTATACATATTGAGCTAAAAGATTAATTATTATTAGCGGATGTAAAATATGCTATCATTATTTTAAACTGAAATTGTTACAGGAATTTTTCTCACGATGGGAAGAATTTTGAGCATTCAACTGGGTGATGGCGAGAAGAATATGTTACGTGTACAAAGTTTTTCATAGAAAATAAAGAGAAATAAAATATTTTCAAAAGTATACCATATCATCAATTTGGGTAATTTTTCCCATCGGTCTAAGATTGGCCCACTAGGAAGAAGGTGATGTTAGAATACTATGATAATACTAATGCCATATAAATATTTTTTGTTAAACAAAGGTATTGAGTAGCCCCTGGTGGTAAACATGTGAATTAATGTGGAACATAATTTGTTTTATTGTTAAATTTGTAAGTTGTCAGCTTGGAATGATAAAACACAATTTAAAATAATTTCTTGAAATAAATTGGATTAGCCATATTTTCAATTTGTATTACAAATCTGTAAAGCCAATGCTGTATATTTTTTTCCATCTCAATTATGTACAGAATACATGAAAGAATCAAAAAATTTCTCCAAGACTATAAAATCACTGAATTTAAAATAATTATACTGATTATTTGTATCGTAGGTCAAAGTTACCCGAATTGGATGAAAATTTTGACCATCTTGTTTTATCTTTATTTATATATAAATTATAACAATAAATCTATTTATGTTAATTAAATTTCATCTTAAGACATTAGTTCATTTCTATTTAGAACAATACCACACATAAATGCAATGGCGCACCATAAAAATACAAAAACCCTCAGAAATGAGCCAAAGTTACCCAGATTTACTGTAAATACAAGTATTAAATCCTTAACGAATTGTTTCGCTAATTAACTGGTCTTATACCTAAGTAACTACAAATCATTTCGTATCTCTATTCTTAAATTCTTCCCTGTTTGAAAGACACAGATTCAACGACTGCATAAAACGTCGTTCTTCGTAACAACTTCTGTTACAATACTCCATTACGAATCCAAATTCTCCAATTTTGGAGCGGACATGGTTGAAAAAAATAAATTTTTATTTATATATTTCATTGACAACATTTCAAACAATTACATGTTCTAAGATTTTTTACATCCATTTGAATTTAATGCTTTTTAGCGATAACTATAATAATTTTCTTTAGTTACTATTTCAAATGGTGAAATAAAATTGCAATCTTTGAAGACCTATTCTTTTCTAGATTAAAAAATTAAAGATTTCTTATTCACAAAGCGATTGATAAATTATGAGCAGTCAGTAGAAATAGGAAAAGCTCTCGTTGGTAACAAGACCATGGGTTCATTCAAAAGCATTCGTAATGCTGTACCCGAAAAACTGGTTATTTTTTCAGCACAGTCCACATGACGAAGATTACAAAATTACACAGTTTAATGATCCACTCGCAGAGGTTTTCATTTAGAGTTTAGCACAGAGGTGGGGAACCTGCGGCCTGCTACGTCTTCGAGTTCAGCCTTTTGACTGAATCCATTTTATTTCATTTTAGTGTTTTTGTTCATTTAAAAAATAATTTGAACACAGTTTTTCAGTATATTGAAGTTTCTTGTATTAGATTACAGATTAATAAATGATGTCCCCATCCCTGACTCAGGATCACTAAAGACTCACTTATGATGTAGAATATAAGTACTATTGTTAGATCAGATTGATAGAAAGTCAACGAAATTATTTCGAATTCAATAAATATTTTTTTTCTTTTCAGAAAAAAAAATACTGACATACCTGATCTTAAAAGCAATGCCTTCTCTTAGTTCTCTACATTCATACTCTGCCAGAATTTCACAGAAATTTTGTATCGACGATTATTTCTTACATAAAATAGTGGTCAACTATTAGATAAAGACGAAACGTTGGAGAAATACATGTCCCGCATCTAAATACAATTTGAATAAAAAAATCTACATAAACCTCGTATCAGCTTCTGGATGTCTCGATTAATCAAAGGAATCAATCTTTACATTACACTTTAATCATAATATTTGAAACAATATTAAAGAAATTCTTTAAATATAATTTAAAGTATGAAAACAGTTTTTACAGCTGGGAAAATTTTAGATAAATTTATACAAGATTGAGTCAGAAAAGCAATAAATTCATCTTCTCTTTAACACCAAACGTTGTTTGAGTATTTTTAATATAACGTTAAAATAACATTTCAATTAAAATTATTAAAATAATATGTAATTATATGTCAAATTTGTCCTGTAGCCTAGTTTTAAACGCCCCTAGGCTTTCGTCTTACTCGTTTGCTCGGTTGAGAATTCAAATCCATGAATAATCTTCAAACATTGATATTGAACTAATTTATGGATTTTGTCGTCAAGGGTACATATGTCTCGAACGTTTCAATTCCATCTCACATTCTTTTGAAATGATCCGTGATATTATTCACATTTTGAGAGAGCTGAAAACTTTAAATATAGTATATAATAAAACTTTATCTGAACAGATATAAGGTTGAGCCATTATAACGATACATATTTTTTTATTTTATCACAAAATATTGTTTATAGATTTATAACCTGGCGTGATTCTATATACAATTTTAATGTAACATTTTGTATATCTCTGCATTTAAAGGTAATGTTTTGTAGCTGTTATAACTTGTCTGTAATGTATCTAATAGTTCAACAAATAACTCAATTATAATTATAATATAAATATACTAGGGAAAAACATATAAATATCAACATAAAATGGCAGAATTTTAATAGGCTGCTGTATACGCTATACGGGACACTGAGAATAGATTTTTGTATCTTTTAAGCTAATTTTCATTACAATCTGTTGAAATCCCATGCTCGTCTCTTTCCAGTGTATGACTTGTGCAACTAGGAAGTGAGTGTGGAGAGATTTATTCTTCAAATGGCAAAGACTGGAATTTAATCACGTGACCGGTTCGCCACAACGATCACACTTCTTCTTATTTCTCTACCGGGATACCGGAAAATTTTCATATCACCTTCCCTTCCTGTCCATACATTAAAAAAAACCATACGTGCATGGCCAGTAGTGATATTTAGCGATAGCTCAAAGGTATACTGATCGTGATAACACTGAAACAGCAAACCACATGCATAAAACAAAGAGAAGACTTACAGTCCATAAAGATGTTTGTAAGAATTTAAAATTATATACAATATAATGTATTCTAAGTAGATAATTATTTTATTGAATTATTCTTTGTTCTACTATGATTATCAGTTGAAAATAATTCTGTCTCGTATTATGTAATATACAAAATTGCGTAATTTTATTTTTCAACGTATATTTATAACTAATGCTTGGTTAAGTATTTATATATTGTGTATTTATATATTATACGTTGTGTTTCTATAACTAGAATTATAATGAATTTCCTATTTATTTTTGAAATTAATATTTCGATTTTTATTACTGACAGACAGCATTGATTTTTTTGTTTTGACATGCGTAAAAGAGTAATAAAGAACTTTGAACTTAAGAACCAATTGAATAATAAAATTGTCAATTTTAATTTATATTTAAAATGAATTTTCACAAGGTTACTGCCAAATCCATAGAGAATATGGGAGTAATATCGTTTCAGCTAAGTATACACTGGTATATTGTATGAATATTGTTTTAAATAATCGCAGAATAAAATCAGTCCTAAGCCTTTAATTGAATTTTAAAATAAGTTTTATTGAGAATGTTTTATTTTTACTCATATTTTGTATTTCCACCAGAATTGTCGAGAAACATTCAAATGATGAATAATTTAATATATATTTTACAACAACTCAGTTGAGATATATTTTGATGGGTTGCTTTGAACATTTTATAAAAATCGGTTATTTTTAATAAAGCCTTGTAAAATTTAAATAAAGTAATAAATGGGATACTATTTTCATTCATTTAATCATGTTAGTTCAACAAGGGTGTAGGCATTAAATCATTGTGATTCTAATAAATGCTCATAGTTAACGCCCGCATAATTCATTTGAAGGATGGTGTTTATGATCATCTCTCACTTCTAAGATGTATTTATGCCAATAATATATATATTTCTGCGTATTTCCATGATGATAAATAATAATTATACAATCACGGAATTGCCAATGTTTTTCTATTTAACATTTTAAGCCCAGTATCGTTACTAGAGTTTGTGAGAGCTAACAGTGAGACCAGTAAAGGAGGAAGCAGTGATGATGTAACGGACCCCTGAATCAAATAATTGTAGATACCAGTTGAATGGTTTTAAATGTCACCTCGGTGAAAAGGAATTATAAAGTAAAAATAAGGTATTTAAAAAAACAGACTTAAATGGCTATTCGATATTCAGTTTTTCAGTATATTTCATTAATGAAACTATTCATTTGGATTGTAGGTTTATCTATATTTTCTATTTTAATTAAGTTTTCTGTAATAATCATCGGCACCATTTGTACGATTTTTATGTGATTAAACATAATAAAAAAGATTTGATTTATTAAATGAAATATTGCAGATTATCAGCTGAGCTTGTACGCAAGTTAACCTTACCTTACATCTGCTGGGTACGATGAACTTTTAACCCAGTAAACTCAAAGTGGTACTGCAAAACCGACAACACTATACGATACGATACTTGGTTACTTCTAACCGGCTCTCCAGATTGTGCAAAGCGGTTTGCCAGAGTCGACGGATCGACAGCATCCAACAATGTATTGGTCTGAGCTTACATCAACCAAATATAATGGATATCATATACTAGGTATAAAAGCGACTTAGAGCAAATACATAGTGGATGAATTATCACATAAAATAGAAACGAATGAAGCTATAATATTTTCATATTTTTAAAACTAAATATTATATAATACTTCGATAGGTGAATGTTGTTAGATTGGATTTTCATGCAATCGAAAACTGTGTTGTCTATCCCAATGCAAAAGTCTAAATAGATAATTGTTTTTCCAGGCCCGTTCATTTCCACTGGTATTAGTTTTATTTGACTACTGATTTTTCTAAGGTGAATGTAATCATTGGATTTCTATAGAGTTTAAAATGAGTACGACTGGCACAATGCAAAGTTTATTGTTAATTTTTATTTTTCCACACCACTGTATTACGAATGTAAATAGTAAAAGGACTTCTATTATATCTCATTGACAAATATTTTCAGTCCAGATTGTTTCTAGTGTAAAAATATTATTTCTATGTAGTTTGGCAGAATCTTTTATGTAAATATATACGAATGCTCCTTAAATTATAAAAGAAAAATCAATGACTGTGCATCATAAAGTAAAAATCTAATAAGAATAATCATTTTCATTTTAAAGAATTTCATTAATAAAAAATATTTTGATTTTAATCAATGAAATTTGAGTTATTGAGATTTGGTACACTTCCATGTATTTTGTCACTAACGACCGGGGTTTCGCTTTTCGGCATCTTCAGGCATTCGAGCGCACGAGTGAACTCGAACTGACAATGAATTGAATTTCCATCAGACACCCTCAGTCGATGTTTTAAATTATTTAATCAATGAAATTTTATCTTATATTTCTTTTCTTCCATTCGATTATGATGCAATATTATTGAAAGTGATATAATCAGCTTTTGTATCGTGTTATTTCATATGTTTTTCAGAGACGTAGAGAATAGAAAATGTGTACAGTAATATAACTATGAAACATTAATAATTAAAACAATAACATAAAATAACATATCCAGTATTCCATTATTCGTTGCAATAATCCTAAAACTTCAACGGTTGGACAAGCCACAAACCTATTAAAAATATTGATTTCTAAAATAAAAATAAAATGTTCTTTTATATAGGATCTTGTTGACAGCTGAAAATCTGTGCTGGAAAACGTAACTTTTACTTAAGGTTACTTGCTCAAGTGTAATAGCAAACTGGCTAATTTATGTAAATAGTTATTGATTAAAAAACAATTTATCGTCAGTTCGAGTTCATTCGTGAGCTCGAATGCCAGAAGATGCCAAAAGGTGAAACCCGGGTCGTTAGTGACGAAATATATCGAAATGTACAAAATCTCAACGATTCAAAAAAAAACAAATTGTGTTTTACTATAATGCCTTTCTACCAAGGAATTTACTGTCAGCACCCTTAAAGTAAGTATTTTTTTTTAAACGAGACGGGTATCAATTAAAATTTCATTGCATTATGCTTTCAAAGCAAGAAGAAAGCACTGTTCCAAAGTATCTTAAATTAGAACTGGACACTCATGGATATTAATATAAAAGAAATATATATTTTCATTTTCGCAAAAAAATGACGGGGCAAAAACTTGCTGAGAACTTCTTTGTATGAGCGCGCAAAAGATCGATGAACTGCTCACCCAGTAAATTGCTGCTGATGCTGTGAAAACATACCCTTGGTGTATTCATATTTCAAAGATTGGTTGTTCCTACTTAAACCTATTAAAAAATAAAAGCTGAATGAATAATCTTATACATATTTTACATATCTTTATGAATATCAAAAGCTGAGAGTGTCAACCCAGAAAATGTTGAAGGTGTGTACCATTTCACATAACTACCAAACACAATTAAATTTATAATAAATTACACCATATAAAGCTAGATTAGCCTATCCATATTTGATAAGTCAGGAACCAAATAGCCTCAATGAAATTGAAGGCTGGAGGATTGGTATGGTTCCGCATGTTACAGTGGAGGAGCCACTCGCCACTGATTGACCGCGACAGATTTTTTATTGTTTCAATTTTATTTAAAACAAATTCTAAGCTTATTTTATTAATATGTAATTCGAACTCATTTGTCTGCATACGTCATATTGTTTATGTTGTCTGGATACTCTGCTAGAGCATTGGATCGTGGGAGAAAAACTTAAGCTAGAAATTTTAGACCATCAAAATGACATTATACTAAAATAATTAATAACGGATGAAGACTTCTGAAATATAGTGGAAAGAAAAATGTTTCCATTTTCAAAAAAGCAGCGTATAAAATGAAATATTTTTTAAGCTCCACATGACTTTCAAACATGAATTTAATACAATAAAAATGGGCTATAAATAATTGCATTTTGTGTTAGATAGTATTCACTTAGTACACTCAAACTTTGATTTTAATAGTATCCGCTTAGTCACGGATTCTGTTAACAAAGTGAGTTAAGTTGTAGTAGGTTATGTTAGGGTTGGTCTGGTGGAAGACAATATAGGCGGCCTAATAAAAAGAAGAGTTGCGATAAAATGAAGTATTTTCATTTCATTACAGCTTTGTGTAACTATCGATTTCAAAGTGTGAGTATTTATATTCAGTGAAAACTATTTTATGTATGTGAAAATATTTTTTCGAACGTGTAATATATTTCTTCTATGTAAAAATATATTTATTCTGTGGGAGTACTTTTGAAATGTATTTGTTTTATAATTTAAGACATCGACTGAGGGTGCTTGATGGAATTTCAATATCAAATTTGGATTATTGAGATTTTGTACACTTCCATGCATTTTGTCACTAACGACCCGGGTTCGGCATCTTCAGGCATTCGTGTGCTCGAATGCCTGAAGATGCCGAAAGGCGAAACCCGGGTCGTTAGTGACAAAATGCATGGAAGTGTACAAAATCTCATTAATCCAAATTTGTATTTGTTTTAAGTGAAAATCGTTTTTACGAAAGTGAATATGATCTAAACAAAAGTGATGAGCACCTTAATGATTGTTAGGAACATGAATAATATCATCATAATCTCCTAATTATGGGGCACTGACCAATGAAAGATAGTGTCAAAAATCACATTGACTTTGAGATTGATATTTTAATTTTTATGTAACGTTTACTTTGTAGAACTTTGTATTTTAGAGAATATAAACTATTTTTTTGTGTATTATTTGTTACCTATGACCAACTAAAAATTTACTTTGAAAAAATAGATCGTGTTATCGATATTTTAGAATGTGCTCGCGGGTACAAAATGGTTGGGAACCTTTGCCTCATATCATATAATATTTATTAAACCTTATATAATATATAGCCACGAGTGAATTGTTATTTGTGTTGTGGCAAGATGTTTTAAATCTCAATTTGATGTTATTTATCATTCGAATTGCAAATTTCGCTTATGTAGAGTATTATTAAAATTATCAAATACTGAATTCTAAAATTTAAAAAAAAAGTAAATATACAATTACAAAAATAGTTACGATCTTACTACAATTATTTAATATCAATACTAAGTTTATTTTGATAAGCCTTAAAATTATTATTTTAATTAAGTAACGTGCATGTATAAAATGAACAATGTTTACTTTACAAAACTCTTCACAGACAAAGAAATATCTCGACGATTTGCTGAAGTTGCATTGAAAAGATGGGATAAGGCTTTCTTAGTAAATCATTTTTAATTATATTTGTATTGAAAATTACAATATTACAACATTCTATTAAAGTTACATAATTTTGATTCAGAAAAAATGATTAAAATATAAATTATTTTTTAACTTTGGTAGTTACAGCTCAAATTTATGTAAACCAAGGAAATTAGTTATAATAAATAAACACTTCGTTCATTCAAATCGCATCACTGCGAAACGAGAACAAATGACACGCGGTTCAATTAGAATCGGATTCTCCGCGAGTGATTTGTTGCATCACTCTGTCTTCGAGTGACACGGTATTCAGGAGAAGAAATAATTTGCGGCTTAATTCAATCTGGATTTTTAGGTAGTCGCTTCATGCATAAAATAGTTTGCAATCTTCTGGTATGTGATAGTTTATGGTTCAAAAATATCAGTAGGTTATTTACAAAAATCTTCTTAATCCAACGTTATTGTAAATGTTACATTATTATTTTTGGAGAAACATTTGGAAGGCGGTAAAACTCTTGGCTACGCCACTAGTTAGAGTGGGGTAAATAAGTAATTTGCGACGATTTTAATATGTGCACATGCTAACGAATGACTCTGGATCACTTCAAAGAAACAGTAGATTGAATTATTTCATTTGCGAATGATAGACGCACCGTAGGTATACTGTTGAAAACTCATTCTATGAAAAAAAATATTTATATTATACATTTTAAAGCAAGCCGTATCTCTTTATTCTTTATACACGCTTTCCTATGAGCAGTGCATTTTTCTCAATAAACACGACACTGCTCTGTGCAATATGATGCATTTTTTATGAGTTTATCTCTAAGCAGCGAGTGCTGCAAATACTTTTATTATTCGCTAGCAGGGATACATGTACTTTGGATGCTTAATTTTACATACGTTCTTTAATTATTGTAAAAATAATAGGATACGTATATTTTGTTTAACGTATGGAAGAGAAAACATGAGTGACTATTTAGTTTTCGTCTTTAAAGCCCATATATTTTATTAAAAATTTCGAGATACCTCTGACAACGCGATGACTTTAAGTAGTAAAAATACCTTGGCTAATATTTAATATTTAAATGGTTGGTTTATTATCATATATATTTAAATTAGAGAAAAAAATTTTGTATCCAAATTAAAGGAACACATCTTAAATGGGTATTATTAGGTCCTTAAGAAAGTCTAGTTAGGTCAGCTGAATGAAAAACAAATCGTCTTATGAAATAATTATTCATAATAGTACATACTTCTATTTAAAATAATTTTATTTTTGTATTAAATTTGTCTACTGTAATTGACCTACGTGATATAAAATGTCTCATTAAGACAGGGTGATAGAAGATTGTGTGACAAAACATGGCTTAGGAGGGAGAAGGTTTCACACCGAACGTTTTGTGGCTTTTTTATAGATAGTCTCTTTCTTAAAAATAATCTAAATTATAATCCATTCAAGCAAAGACTAATTATATATTCATTTTAAATGGCAGTAATTTACTTTATAAATATTGCACATTCCCTGTGACAAAGAATAACATTGTTGGTCACTAGTCTTTAAACGTCTTGCCGACTGCCACAACTACACGCCTCCAGCCGACTATGCACCCCATAATGGCAAGAAGAAAACAAACAACTTTTTTCCAGGAGTAGTAATCGAACTGGAGACCTTGCCTCACACACACTGTAATATTAGCAATAGACAAACAAACAAACGACTCTATAAAGAATCCTGAAACATGGATATAAGACGTTTGTTAACGACGCGTGGGGCTCTATTTAAGTTTTGTCGTAATACTTTATCGAAAATGGCTTTTTATCATTTAAAATCTATAAATATGCAATCAATGAAATCATTTCTTAATTGCGTTATTAGAATAATTCAAAAATATTGATAAAAAGTTTTGACATTTTGAATTGAATGTTGTAATAAATTATTGTAGCCGAATGGAGTATGGTTAATTAATTTTAACAACTCTATGTATGGTAAATTAATATTTGTATGGAAACTTCTAATACTGGATTAAGATGGCATGTATTTATATTATTACCTTTATAAAAATCGCAAATATGATACGATATGTTGAGATTATCCAACGGATAAAAAAGCGATATTTTGTTTTTTAGAGATGTTTGCCATATTTCCAAATGTATAATAATATAATTATGGTAGTATAAGAAAAAAATCTTCTAAAAACTGTTTTCAAATAGGCGTATCTTTGTATTCAATCCTTCCGGCAGGCTGTTTTGTCTGCCAACATCAAGATGCATCAATAATATCGGAGCGATGCAAAGCAAACATCCTTTGAATTGATTATAATCCTGCTGAACGATCTGCCCGAGCACGCTTTCCGATCAAGCGAGCGCTTGTCGTCGGTTCGTTCAACTTTTAACCCAGTAAACTCGGCCAAGGAACGCGACGGAGTTCATATAGTACGTTCAAAGCGATCGGACACAACGTGTTTTGAAAATGCTCGTTTTTATCTAAGATAGAGACGATATAATAAATAGTATTCTTCTTAAACTATTGAGTATTTTTTTTTTTTTTGTTAGACTTTATTTTATATTTTTATATCTAAAATTTTCAACATAAAAATACGTAAATAATTTCAATTATTTTACATTTAAATAAACCGTTATATTATCACATTAAATCTTGCTTGACAATGAAAACAAAAAGTTTCATTTTTTTAAATACCTGTAAAGGTGTGGAAAAATCGTAATTACTTTCAACAATTGTTTTTAAGTTTTACATTGTTTTGTAATTTGAATATATTCGAGATTGAAGATAGGAGAAATGGCATAGTAGGTTGAAAAAAATTGTATACTAACTGCAAAATTGATTATTTTTTGGTAATCTTACACCAATATACATTATTTTTTAACTGATCGTGTAATACAATAGTGCTTTTCTAGTTTTTTCTTAGCCAAAATGTAATTAAAAAATCTTTATTCACACTTTATTATAGAGTATGTAATAAATAAACCATGAACTGTTAAATAGTCCTCTTTGTTGATTGATTATAATAGTTTTAGTTGTTTCCATTCAACCGGTTTATGACATACAATTTCTTATGTAAGTTTTCAGCGGTTGCTATGTGCGCCAAAAACTCTAATTGAAAAAATCTATTTACATTTTTAATACGCGTACCTAAATTAGGCTTGTTATTTAATTTACCAAGATTTTTTATAAATTTTGAAAATAAATAATTAAAACTATTACACACAGAGTTATGATTGAATTAAAACCGGTTATGAACTCATATTAGTCGCCTAACGCTCAATAAACCAAGCACTCACTACCCACTAGGTAGAATCATTCATTCTTATGTGACTTCTCATACCTGCATACTAGTTTGAATTCAAAGGTAAAATAATAGAAAATATATCTTTTTGCGATTAATAAAACACGTATATTCAGAAATACACATAGTTAATAACAGTAAAGGTAAGTTTCCCAGATGATGTTTCTACATAAAGAATCATAATACCATAATAATGATTTCGACAATAAGAAAACTGAATCACTTTTTCCGTGACAGGCATATATAGATAGCTGCTTTATTTATGTGACATAAAAGGAGATAACACGTCTGGATATCGCATCGTAGCAACAATAACTTTGAATTTATTTATTATTCAACCAAATTTATTCTATATAGTAAATAATTAAAAAATAAACTCAATTTATGAGCTACAATATTTTTTCAACTCAAGCTATTATTTTTCTTTTATACAACATTTATGGTTCAATTGTATAGTATTTGATTAGCAGATTTTTTAAGGTTTAATAATAAGTATAATATCTTGTATTGTAAGTAATAAGATCCAAATTTTCCGACGACAACATGTTATAATAAGGCAGTTTTAAAGACAAATATTCACATTATTTTTTTAAGATATAGAGAAGTAAGTACTATTATAAAAAAATCAAATTTAGCGATGATTATATCTGAGAGAAAAAGTGATTGTCTGATACCATTACATTTTACATACTCTATAACTTCAATAAAAAAATTCTCGCCAAAGTCATCCAAAACAGATTTCATCTTTATTAAATTTCATAAGCACTTCTTTGGGTTTAGTTTTCTCTTAATCTACGGTGGAAAGACTTAATAATTTATTTAAAACATAAGCATAATTTAAAACATAGTTATCAATTGAGCAGGGCTATTAAAAACTTTATTAGTTACGTTTAACTTATAAATGTAGAAAAATTATTTAATTGTATTTTTCATTAGTTAAGATGATTGAGAATACCCGATGTCAGAAAATGATCGTATTATAATGTTGTACAATACATAATACTTTGAAGACGTTTAAAGTTCAATCTATTAATATGAATTAAAATGTATTGTTTATATTCATTATATTGCAGTTTTAGTGGTCTAAAATTAAAGATAAATCGACCAATATAGTTAATTATATATCCATAGTTGATCGAAAGCTTCAGGTACTAGCCGCAGACGAAATCGTTTTGGTGGCTGATTGAGATTCGGGGTCTTGTACCGAGCTTTTCTGCTACGAATTAAGTTTACCACTGTGTCAATGGCCGATTTATGTTGCATCAGTGCAATGATTAAAATAAAGAATTTTTCAATCCCATAAATATAATGATAGTGGCGATACTCATGATTCTGTCTAAATAGATAAGTATGACTGGTTCACGTCCTGTAAAATAGTTTGACATGATTCTTGGCTCTGAAGTTAGCGCATTTACAATAAGAAAGCAGTTGTGATTCAAGTTATACTTATTCATCAATAAATCTGTGTGCAAAAGGAAAATGACGTCAAGTCTAAAATTGGTACTTTTCAGGGAAGCCAAAACAATATTTGCATTTGTATGAAATTTAATGAAAACTGTGACGTTTAAATACGAATGTTACCAATTCAGCATTATTGATTCGACTGCTACTTTTTATATTGTATGCATGTTTGTATTGTAGTTCTTTTAGAATATTTCACTTGTATTTAAATTAACTCGACTTAACTTTATTTTCCTTTAGGACACAGACATGTTTTGTTATCCTTAGTAAAATCACAGCGAGTGACATTCTGAGGAAAGAAACATAAACTGTAATTGCACGATGTAACTGTTTTTTTTACTATAAAATTTCGTAAAACAAAAGATAACATGGGTAATATTGCAGATAATGCTATATTTCTTATAATATGCCTCTTGCCGTTGGCTATATTTTACGTGATGACGGATGTATATTGATAAATATACATCTTAACACTCTCAGCTCCGGCCAAAATCAGTTAAAAAAAACTCCTGTGCCCGGCCCATTTTTGAATAAATATCATTTTTCTTAAGCGTTTACTAAAAGTGTTATAACTATAGAAATAGTGGATGAAATCAAATGAAACTTTTTGGAATTACTTAAAACATTTTAATATTTAATTGTTATATGGTAAAATTGCCAACATTTCCCTTTGTGAAGAGCCACATGACAATGTTTACATATGCACCGAGTCTCACTCCTTTTCTTGTGCTTTGCACACACCTTGCATGTTCTACAGGGCTTATTTTTTTCTGTTGACGGTATCGGTATCAATATGTGCTTAGACATATCCCCCAACAACCTGTCTTGTAGATCTTGCAGAACTCTAGCTCAGAGTGGACTCAGTGTCACCGTAATATCGTCTACAGAAAGGGGACTATTAAAGAACTAAAATTCGATTGAGATTTTAAGTTTTAAAACTTATTTTGGCGATAACACAAATTAGATGACTGTTTTGGAACGTTTTAAGTCTTGACTATAATTAAAACTAGGATTCCGTTGTAATACGTTTCGTTTGATGACTCAAATATGACTGTTTTTGATAGGTTGATCTATCAAGTGAAAACACGTTTCCGGGACTCAAGCGATGGTAGTTTTATCACGTGAAAACATGGCTCCGGGACTCAACGTGTTAAGAAGAGTTATTGTTACTACGTAATAAGTTAATACGAGCAATCTACGAGCATGCTCAGACACCTCCGCGCGAGGAGCGCACCAGTGATCTTAGAAGTCGATATTACTTGTTTCTTACTTCTAAAAGACATAAATTATTTTAGCTTAATTACCAATTATAATAATGTTAGTTTATTTGGTATTACATTTAAATACAGTCTTTTTACTTTTGCGTTTCCAATTTTCTAGTAGAATATAAGAAAGACTTTTATTACAATCTGTGATTAGCGAAATAAAATTTGATATAATTTAAATTCAATAGAAATTGTCAGATACCTTTCAAATATTCCCGGTTCCCTAGACGATTGATCACACGCTAGAGTTAAAAATTGTCTACTCGATAACGCAGTTACTAGTTTTGGAAAAATATACCTATTGCAAAACCCTTGACATATTGAAAACAAACCGGCGACTCTGTAGTCCAAAGACAGAAGTACATTTAGCGATCAGTAGGTTTTAAGTATAAGTACATCACCATTTGAGATCTACGGAATGAGTTTTCCTACAGGAGTTTATCTTGAGTAACATAAAATTCAACTATAGAATTTTTTTTCACTAAAAATATTTGATACAGTAACAATGTGCTGTATTATTTATTATTTAAATTATAATACATAGTAATAATATCATGCTTCACTAATATTGTAAATTGACTTTTTAAGATGTACGAGGTGTGAAAAATAAAATTTAAGGAGAATGTAATATTTTTCTAGTTTGTACATAAAGAATTACTTTCTGTCAAGTAGCTATACAAGTGGTAACGCAAAGGTGGTGGGCGGAAGCGGGATGTGAACCAGAGGCATGCGGGTTCCATGACCCGAAATCGTATGGCAAACTTAACGAGATTACTTCTGTGGACGAAGAAGTGTTAATCGCTAGGCAATAGTCATTATTTAGTGTTTTGAAACTTTGTGAAATGTCGTTTTTGAATACGGAAAATTTAATTTAACAAAGTAGGCACAAATAAGACAGAAATTAAGCGAACATAAAAAAAATATGATATTACGTTTTCTTCTATGAAAGTCTACAAAAACAAACTTATTAGCTAAGTATTGCGAAAAATGTACAAAAATTAAATTATTAATGCAAGAATAATAAGGACGGTAAACAATATTATAATAATAAAATAATTTATGAAGTAAAAATTTTTTTATTTATTCATATCATAGTCCATTCATTGTCTTTGATGATTATTATAATAGTCAGGGCTGTATATAGAGGAGGAGTTTCAAGACCCCCAATAACAACCAATGTAAAAAATCTTTTTTTGTTTGATTAGTGCGAGCCTCACAAAATTAATTATTTGTTATTTAATAACCGCCCTTCCTCCTCTCTTTCGTGGAACATAATTGTTAAATTTCGCTTAAAACTAGTAATCAGTAATTATTTTTAAATATAATTTGGAAATACCTGATTGTATTGTAAAGTTGTGGAGTAATAACTATAAATTGTGCTTTAATTTTATGACTTTATTTCTTTGCATAAATATTTGACAGATAATAATAACAAACACGTTTTATTATGTAAGCACAGAAGTTTATTTAATAAAATATGATTAAATTTAATAACGACGCATGCTAATTTGAGATAGTTTCAATTATTTTTCGTTATTAAAATAGTTTTATTTTTGCAAATTTGGGACAGTTTTTCCCTATTATAGACATCCGATGTTTTCAATCTTTCTTTCTGTGAGTGAAAGCAATCTTAATAGCCGTATTATTTAAAGAAAGTATATTTTCTGGATTAGTAAAACACTCTCAATCAAAATACTTTCTCAGTATAAGTCTTGTTCCAGATTTTATTTCTCAGAAAGGATAAATATTTTCAATGTTGGAAACTAGTTTATTTGCAACCGCAAATTACTGTTTGGAGAAATTCTGACCTATTGTAGAAGCGAGATGATTTTTTCAAATATTATCTAACGGTTCATGGTGAAATTCTTAGAAGGGTCCGTGTGTGTAAACTTGAAAAACGAAGCAAAAAATTTGATCTAAATAATTGGATAATAAATATAACGGTTTGTTTAATAGTATTATTCTCTATTATTAAATAATGACAGATATGCGCTTCATAAATATTCTAATTTTTTTATACATATATATATACTGGTTTTGCTCATTTTTAACTGGTTATATTGAAAATTCTCAGCGAAGTCAGTTCTGTTTTTTTTCAACAGAAATTGTGGAATGTATACAAAAAATAGTTTCGTTTTTTTTAATTCAACAGTTAATCTTGCACACGCATAAAGCTATATACCATACATTCATATAAAAATGTGTTTTTCATTGTACAAGAGAGTATATTGCACTGCATCTTCTATACATCAAAATGTTTTTTCATCCATGATTTGTGGCAAATGTGTGTTTATGCATAGAAAATTATTTCACGATTTTCGACGAACTGTGTATTTTTTCACAATTTATTCATAAGTTTAAAAAGTAGATATTCCATTCTATATATGATAAAGTTAAAAAGCAATGATTAAAAGTTGACAACATACAATTTATCTGATACTTGAAAATCTGAGCGAAATCTGCTTTGTTTTTAAATTACAAAAATGAAATGTATGAAACGATGTTATTTTTCATTACTTTTATAACATCTCTCCCCCAATTATTTACAGGAAACGATATGAGATTTTTTACTAGTTTCAATTGTTAAATCTTTTAAGCATCAGAACGCTAATGTATTTGCGTGCTTAGTTCAGACTGTGCTTAAAAGCTCTTCATAGAGCCGATAAATCTGCGGAAGTTTCTATAAATCATATGAAATGCAAAAATATGAAAAACCGTAAACCAGATTTGTCATATAATAAATTAAAGTTTGCACCTCTATCTAAAGTTAGGACTAGTCATTTAGCTTTAGAAGGGTGAAAAAATGTTTTTGTCTAAGTCGGCATCCGTGGCGCAGTTGGTAGCGTCGCTGGCTACGGTAACGAATGTCTCGGATTCAATTCCCGGTGCGGACGGTTTCATAGATTGATCTTTCAATCGATTTATGGATGTCTGTTCGTAGTCTGAGTCCTCCCTCCCAACCATCCCATCCTCACGGGGCGTAGGGAGAGCGATTAGCTAACCACTGGCCTGTCCTAGCCCTATCCTTCTATCCCTACTCTCTTCGAAAAATAGAGGTTGAGCAACTGATTAACAAGCAGTTCTCGTAGAAAAATTCTGTTAAGATACCTCCGTTAGGAGACCACATGCTCTACATTGGGAGCGGACATGGAAAAAAAAATAAAAAAAGTGATATAATTTTAAATTCACGGTTTGTGAATGGCAAAAAATGTGTTTTTCATCGATTTCGTAATGGCCAACGTGCCTGTATATTTTAAATTTGAATATGTGGAAAACTTTCCGGTCGTTGTTCTTATAATGTACGGTATTATGGTGTAGTGAGTGCTAAATACATACAGTAATTAGGCGATTGCATCGATATTCCTTCCGATCTAAATACGTTAGATAATTTATTCAGTGAAAAAATAGATTCGTAAGCTGTACGTCAAGTAGGCTTTGGACATGTGAACAGGCTGAATACATAAATCAATTAGATAAGTTTAACGGTCACAAGGGATGCAACGTGTTTTAAGAATAATACATTAATCTGTCGCAATTCCATTTTTAGAAAAGTCACGTAGACATTGACAGTTATATTGTAATAGAATTAAAGGGCATAGTTTAGCAATCTTAGATTTGTTTTTCAAACACTAAATTTAGAAATGTGACGCAGAGGTTGTACATATTATATTGAAACTATCTGATTGAACTAGAATACAATTTTAATACATTAGATTTACTTTGAGGGGTCAAACTGTATAAATAGCACCTGATTCAGAAAACTCTGTATTTTTTGTCTATGATACACATGCAAATACAATAATGTAAATCAGCAATTAAAATTACATTATCTTGTAGTGTATTAATAAAAGCTAGCCAAACAAAATCAACCTCAATCATGGAATGTAGTATGATAGATGTTTTATACATGTTCTTTCATTTCATAATATAGTATCGGTCCAAGAATAAACAGTTTAAAATATTGAATAAATCGATACTATGAATAAAAATTTTGTACCAACGATGTCTAAATGCGTCACGAAAAAGAATTTTGATTGAAATTAATTTAATATATTTTTTAACCATATCCGCTCCTTGTTCAGAGCATATGGCCATAAAGCGGTTACTCCAACTTCTCTGTCCCCGACAGTCTCTTCGATTTCTTCCCAGGTTACCCCAGCCTCCCGTAGCTCCGCCGAATACATCCTATAGATGGTCATCAGCGACCTTCCAGGGCGACGTTATCCATCTGGTTGGTAGAAGATATAGGCAGGATTCAGACTCCCCTGAGGCATCCGCAGCACGTGTCCAAGCCAGGTGCATCATCGTTTATATTTTATTTTTGACGTAATCAGAGGCTGCTTTGTCCGCTCTCTTACCGCCGAGTTTCTGACAAAATAAACCACCGTACCCTTAATATTCGCCGCAAGCATCAGTTTTCAAAGCACAGTATACGGTTACCCTGTGCCTTGGCGAGGTGCCATGACTCGAAACTGTAAAGTAGCACCCAGAAAGCACGCGTTGAATAGATGGCATTTGGTTCTGACCGAGTACAACCGTGATTCCTAGACTTTCCACATTGAGTTAAAGGTTGCCCCAGTTATCCCTAATCGGACTGCGAGCTCTTTACACGGACTGCCATCTCCCGCGATGTGTACTCCCAAGTACCTGAAGCCGTTAACTCTCTCGATGTCGATTTTGTGTAATATTTTTAATCACATAAAATAAATCATCTCTATACTTTTTCAAATTATTGCAAATGTACAGGACATTGATATTTTATAACTAAAATTTTCTTTGTGAAAAATATGAGAAATTGATAAATTATGTTTGACTTTAGTCGAGTGGTCAGAGCTGATAGATTTTTATCTATTCATTTTTGGGGTATTCGTCACAGAAGAAGCGATTAGCTAACTATTCATGTTTTAACCCTATTCTTCATAGCATCCAACAGCTTTGGAACAACATCGTCATTTATGTTTCATCTAATTTAAAATACACTTCACGTTAAAGACTGAAGAACTTTTATATATTTAAATTACAACCAAAAAACATTTAATCTTCATCAAATGTCTTGTTATGATGGTTATTGGTTTTTAATAACGTTAATTAAATTATTAATTGGTTCAACTAGTGTTTTATCGGATTTATTCTATTATAATATTTTGGTTCAACGAGTTTTATCAGTAAATAATAAATATTATTAAAACAGAATATTTAGCGTAGGCAATTTGAAATGATAGTATATATTTTTGATAGAGCATATTGTAGACGCCTATAGGAATTTATCTCAACGGAAGTTATCTATGAGAGTGCTTGTTATTCAGTTGCTAAATCTATCTTTTTCGAAGAGAGTATGGATAGAAGGCTAGTTTTTAGGATCAGAAAGGTTGCAAGGAATTTCATAAATCACAAACAACTATCTATGCTTTCGAACACAAATCTATTAATTGATTGAAAAATCAATTTATTAAACTGCTTGGACTAGGATTCAAGCCCGCGAGCACCGTAACCTAAGCCAACGACGTTGATCACTAGACCTTGGAACTGACTTTTATGTTTATTTATTGTATTTCTATATTTATTTATTAGGTAAACCATGAATAGCTGAGTTTGTGAATTGCTTGATAACAGCTAGAAAATATAATATATCCGGACACCGGTCAAAAATATAATCTGTCAGTTATTATCGATTGTTGGCGGGAGTCTTTGTTGCGCGCGTAGGATTATTTTTTGGTAAAATTGACCACATTTTTAAATAACTCTTTTATACAATAGAAGTGAGCCATCTTTCAATTCAGGTACTGGCACGTATGTGCCATCTTTCGCTTTATGTTTATTTTTTTCTCCATAATAACATACGTCAGCCACGGTCGTAGATATTTTTGAGAAATTCCGTAAATAATCCTTAAACTTAAACATAATTAATTTATTAATTGGGTCATTGTCTTTTCATAATCTATATCTTTCCCCACTACTTATATTTAAATATATATACATATATTTGACTGAAAAACTGCATAATGATGTTATTTTAGTCCCAATCGGAAGTAATGGGCAATATAATATTATGTCGTTGGAAATACTATACCAAAAAGAGTTGTTCTTAAAATTGTTAATAAGCTAAGACATCGACTGAGGGTGCTTGATGGAATTTCAATATCGAATTTGGATTATTGAGATTTTGTACACTTCCATGTATTTTGTCACTAACGACCCGGGTTTCGCCTTTCGGCATCTTCATCACACGAATGGACTCGAACTGACGTCAGTTCGGGTCGTTAGTGACACAATACATGGAAGTGTACAGAATCTCAATAATCCAAACTTGTTAATAAGCATCTGATCCTTCTTTTTAATATCTAATAAATTGATTTCTAATAAATATTATTATCGCAGTAAAACTTTAATTCAGATTTTTCAAAATCTAGCACCAACAACTTTTTACGAGGATGAATTAAGAAAACTATCAATTTAGAATAAGAAGAATTTATTAAGAATGAAAATATAAGTATTATAAAAAAGAGCTTTGAAAATATCATTTAATCATTATTGATGATTGATGTTTATGTGTATAATCTATAAATAAAGATACTATGATAATGGTGGAAGTTAATGTAAAATTATGCTATGTGAAATTGAAAATGATAATTCTTTTTAAGTCGTCACGAGCAGCTACTGATTTGTCCAGTTGATATAGATGGAAGATTTTTTCTGCAACGAGTGGGTATTAAAAGATTGTTATACTTTTGCAAATGGTCAAATCCAAAATTAATGAAGTGTGTCAAAAAAGACGAATGTCATTTTCAAATGAACTATTTTACACATTGAATGTAATATTTGGTTTAATCTCTATCAGTAGGATCGCCTCTCTAGTCCAAAATTAAATAAAAAACCTTTTATTTTAGTTAAAATTAAAATGATTTGAGTTTGATTTCTTTTAATCTATATGCACACATACATTTTAATAATTATGCTCGCTCTCGATGTGAAGAAAAAGGTACGGAAAAGAAAGGTTAGTTAGTAAGTATTTCACTGCTCGAAATTTTAAGCAAGGCTAGCTTTAAGTTCGACTTCGACTTGGTGAAGTGGCCGATCGGTCCAACCATAGATCGGACTTACATGAGCGATTCTTAATTGTCATTGATCATCTCATACAAAGGAAAAAAAAATATTCAATGCACGTTTTTTGAGATAATTGTACGGGATATAAAATAAAGTGGTAAGATATTCTGGATTTATTCAAATAATTTAAGTTTTGACGATTAATATATTAAACTATCGATTTTTTAAATGACTATAACAGTAAATATGTATTTAAATATGCTAAAATAATATTTTATTATTATTATATCTATTTTCTCGTATAAATAAGTAACTATCAAATCACCAAGTTTTCATAATAAATGACGCGTGCTCCATATAACATATTTGTTAAGCCCCATTTCATTTTAGTAACAAGGAAGTCTAAAAGAAAAAATGGGATGTTCACATAAACACGTAAAAAATTCAAATGTGGTGACTGAAAATATAACTAAATGTTATTAATTTCCTTCAAATGAACAGAAGTTAGATAACAAATTCCAATTTACAATTTATAATTAATACAATGCGATGGAGAAATTCGAATGTTACAGGGCTAGTTAATTGAGGATTAGAGAAAACTTTACTTATATTTTTTCAGACATATTTCTTTTGATTCAAGGTATGGTTGTGGTTTTTATATTATTTTACAGATACGGTAAAAATAATAAAGTATTCACTTCTACAAGAATTTTATCACTATGTTGATATCTATTTTTGCTTCACACAACCTTCAGAACTGTGTTTAAACTTAATTTAGCTTAGCTATATATACTGTCGGAAAAGAGTCGTATCATATCAACAATTCTAACATCATAACTTTTATTTAAAATTAAAATATTTAGCGTACTAATTGCGTTTTTGAGTTGTTCTAGGAAAATAAATTTACATGGTATTATCAATTTAATTGGTTATATAATAAAATAAAAAAATACTACTAGTCGGCGTCCGTGGCGCAGTTAGTTTCGTCACTGGCTACGGTTACGGATGTCTCGGGTTCAATTCCCGGTGCGGACGGTTTTCATAGATTGATCGATTTATGGATTTCTGTTCGTAGTCTGAGTCCTCCCTCCCACCAATCCCATCCTCACGGGGCGTAACGAGAGCGATTAGCTAACCACTAGTCCTGTCATATAGCCCTATCCTTCTATCCCTACTCTCTTAGAATAAGAAAAGAGAGGTTGAGCAACTGAGTGACAAGCAGTTCTCGTAGAAAAAAATATGGCAAGATACCTCCATTAGGAGACCATATGCTCCACATTGGGAGCGGACATGAAAAAAAAAATATTTATTAAAATACGTTAAATGACTGAAGTACAACCATTACTCATTGACGCTTTATTTTAAATAAGTCATCCATGTGCAACTACACTGGGAGCGAAATTGGATTAAAAATGATTATTAATAAATATCATGAATGCTCAATTTTAACAAAGGTATAAAATTTAATTTTTAATTGTAGTTGACTAAATAGTATCTTTAGCCAAATGAATATAGTTAAGAGATACATGTATTTTATAATACTTACAGATTTCTGACGCACAGGATTTTTTCAGAAAGTATTAATAGTGAAAAATTCTCAGAAAATTTTAATGTTTATTGATTTCACTGGATTTGCCGCAAAATACATTATATACTTACAATAAATAGGTTGTAAATCACTAAGAAGCTTACTGCACTTTGATGGGTGGTTCAATTACAAATAATAAAATATTTTTTTATTGTACAGATGAATAATTTGCCATACATATATTTTAAAATCATTACTTTATTGATATTTAAGCAAGCAAGTCAATGAGTAAGGTATAATAATTAAATACAGTCATTAATCATTGAAATTGTTGACTACATTTATAAACATACACTATATTTAAAGTTTATCTACATCGTAAGTGGAGCATGTATATTATACATGGTGTCATGGTGTTTTTTAACATTACACACTCTTTGATTAGAGAGATGAAAAATAGAATGACTAGTTCTTAGCGGAAAGATCTATTCATTTTCACGCTCTGTTAACATGAGTCACTTAGATCTTCTTTTAGAAAAAAAATCATTTTTATTAAATACGAATTGAGATTCGGCCGTCTCTATTTATGCAATTACTTCATTTAAAAATTGTACGCGTAACCTCGAAATATTGCGGGAATCCGTTTATTTTATTTTAGGAAAAATTGTTATAAACTTATTTCAAAGTTAAAACTTTCAGTTAATACTATAAATATAATAAATTAAAAATATCTTCTATTCATAAAAAATAAATTTACTGAAATACGTAAAATGCAATTCGTAGTTCCGGGTGAAATTTAATTATTTCATTTATAAATTAATGTTCCTGTCAATATGAACCACCCTCTGAAAAAATGTAAGATATCATTTTAAAAAAGTTGTCAAAGACGCTCTTCGTTTGTCGGCTACCGTTTAAACAACGCTTTAAAAGCACTTCTACGAATAGTATTACCACCCTCGAGTGAATTAAGGGTGGCCTCTCGTGTATTAATGGCCAGGTAATGATATCTTTATCTTTCCAATCTTTTTGAGGCGAGTAAAGAATTAAAACGCTTACCTTCTGTTTAAGCCTGAAAGAAATTGAAGCGGGATTTTGGATTCTTGCAAATGGTAGAAATACAAGTTAGGGCTTAACTAAATGCTTTCGGTGAATTGTGATAAATTGATGGATTGTAAGTTAAGTGTGGTGAAGTATGTGTCATAAATCATATTA
Organism: Himalopsyche phryganea; assembly: GCA_022494535.1. NCBI lineage: Eukaryota > Metazoa > Arthropoda > Insecta > Trichoptera > Rhyacophilidae > Himalopsyche > Himalopsyche phryganea. Next base: position 2,138,801 of record JAGVSL010000062.1, read on the forward strand.
TTATAAACTAAATCAAGATAAATTAATCTTTACTGAGTAAGTTATAGCTGTTGGAAATACGTCAGCTAGAAACATTAGTGATAAATTATGCTTTAGTGATTTGCATATTTTTTCATACTTTAGCTGTATCAACGGTATACTAATATAATCATTACATATCACGATTTGAATATTTTATACATATAACATTTATCAGTAGACTGATCGAAATTTTATAAAATTTGGTAGAATTTTGATATAAATTATAATTTTTGTTCTATGCAGTAAGCTATTTTTATTATATTTGGTTTTATTCAACTTCCAATTAGAGGTAAAAAAGAATGGGGTATATTAGGGCATACTTTGCGTTATATTTATTAAAAAAGCATAGGGAATAATGGAATGAAACCATAACATTAAACTTTGTTTAGTCAAATTCTTTGACATTCCCACTTTAAATGAAAACTGGCTTAGTGGCAATGAGGGCGAAATATATTGTATGGCTAAAGATGTAAATGGTGAAATATATAAATGGTTTCGTCATATGGAGAGTAAGTAAAATTACACTTATAAAAATTCAAATGCACATGAATCAGTTCATGGGAAAATCACTCATGAGATATTCCTGGAAATTATCTGAAAGCTCTTTACACTGCTGTATTACAATCTACGCCCAGTATAACGAATCGTGTGCCCATAGAAAGTTTTCGTAGTCAAATATGTTCAATAATAAATACAATTACTTTTATAGCACATTGAACATGTAATTTAACCGCAAGTACTGGTTTCGCTTGGCTTGTTAATATTTTCGACTGATCAAACGCAGCGAAATGCCCATTGTGGTTGAACATAAAATAAAAAACAAATTTTCACTTTATATTTAGTAATAGATAGTTTTAAAATTAAGTATAATAATTATCGCTATGGAATACAAAGTATTAATTTAAAATTAAATAAGCAAATTATTTTATAAAGACTATTGTAAAATTGGGGTAAATCTCTGATATATTTTTCTATCAAATCCTCATTAGTTTAAATCTTATAAAATAAGCGAAACCTCTTTTTTTCTATCCAGCAATAGCTTTTGAAAATAAATACTATGTACTTACACCGAGGCCTGAAGAATAACGTGGTCATCTATTATGCGAAAAAAATGTCATCCATCATTGATCGTAAATGGTGAAAAGTTTGTGCGTTAAGGTAACTAACTGCGTATTGGCACAGGAAACAGTTTTTTGCCTATCCAGTTAAAAGAGCGTGAAGTATAGGACAATTAAATATGAAAAGAAACATCTTTTGGCATCGGTTTGCGGCACAATGGAATGTGGACGCATTTGATTTTAGTTTGGCCACTTTGCCGTGTAAAAAATGATATTTCAATGAACAGAATGAACACGCCTGGTGAAATATTGGATTCGAAGGTAAATGTTCATAATATATTACAATACTTATGTGCAGTATTAAGAAGAGCGGATAAGGCCAATTTAAATAAAAGAATACTTTAAAAATAATGTAGTTTTTTTTTTGTTCTAAAATAAGCCGATGGATTAATATACGATTACAAATTTTATGTGTCATGAGAATCGATTGTATGACGAACGTTATCACGTTATGCATTGGACATCCCCTATATAATTACAAAAAAGTAACAAATGAACAGCGTTGTTCAAGTTGTTCGTAGTGAATAAAGATTTCATTATGTGCTTTTTTCATTATTCACACTCCGTCATTTCTTTTAATTTTCACAGATTATCCAAAAAGGTGTATATAATTATTGAATGTGAGTGAAATTAAGTAATATTAATTCTTTTTATTTCAAATTAACAACAATAGTTTTCGTGTTATTTCGTATTGTATTGTAACTGATTTCATGAATGTTTTCATAATGGTTTGTCTTCTTCCAAAAGCAAAGCAGGTGCCATATTTATGAATATTCCAAAAGTTATTATCCAACAAAGACTTTATGTGAATTAACGGATGAAAATATCACTGATGCCTTGGATACAACTTTGTTGATCGATTGAAAGTCAATATATAAATCGAATTTTACTCTTCGAGTGTTTCGGCTACATTGACTCTCATAATATAATATATATTATTAAAATTACATTAAATACATTGATGCTATAAAATAAAACGCTCATATAGTGTTAAGGGCCGTTCCTTTTCAGTTTACTTCTCTAGTTTACTTGTAGATAATTCTTGACCGAAGGCGTTCGGACAATTGAAGGATTATTTGTTATCTGCAGGGTGGGCAGTGTCACAATGCCAAATTTTTTGCCGTGTTTCAACATGACAATAATAATAGTATTGTCAATGGAGCGTGTCTTTTGTTTGGCGACCATTCATACATAAAGCACGGACGTATGTGAAGTTTGGACAGTAGACCCGGTAACCATCGCAATAGAATATAGCCCAGTTGAGTGGTATTAAGAGGTTTATATGCATTATCGATTATGTTATTGGTACATTGGTGTTTGTTTGCTTTATTTTCTGCGACTTGCGACGCATCTTGCTAGTATTGTATTCGCGATTTAATGCTTCGACTGTTATGTTCTTTACAACTTCCCTTCGTAGATATTTATGATCCACATCAAACTGATTGAACTATCATCTGTCGTTCATGAATCCAATAAAAAACATCTTTGAACCTAATGATACTTAACGTTGCATCCATCACCATTGTCTGCTGAAAATGCTTACTATTTTTTAATATATCTTAGGATTATCTTAGGATTCTAATGTATTAATAAAATAATGGTATTAAGTTGTTATATTTTCGTGTTTATATTGAAACATAAATTCAGTTAAAATTACTGAACTATTCATTATTTTAAAAAAGCCGTTAAATATCGATGTTTTTGTCTCATCTGAGAGGTCTCGAATTGTGAAAAAAATTATTTCAATTTCTGATTTTGCAGCAAAGAATTATAAACATACATAAAATTAAAATTGATAACTTAGTTATTCCACTTGTTTTATCACTAATGTGAGGCGTTTCACCTCTTCAAGAAATCATTTTCAGACTAACCGTATAGCAAAGATATTTATTTCAAATGTGGACAATGATTCTAATTCTTACATAAAAATAAAAGTGTTTATGTCTTACCTCCCTCCCCACGTTCAGTAGAATTGAATAAAACCCATCCTAACCTTTATTTTTAAGATATGTAAGAATTGAAATCATTGTCTACCTTTGAAATAAATCCCCTTGCGATATAATTAGTCTGAAGATGCTTCTTAAAGAGGCGAAACGCGTCACGTTAGTGATAAAACAAGCGGAATAACTAAGTTATCAATTTTAATTTTATATTAAAAATAAACTTCCACAAAGTTACCGCCGAATCCATAGAAAAAATTATTAACTATGTGTAACTTTTGAATTGGTTTTATGTAGTGCATATTCTGTGTGAGATGCAGGTGAATATTTGAAATTGATTTTACATTATATGATTTTACGTTTTGTTCATTATTAATTATTTTGTATAATTTTAGCAGCGATCTGTGAGACATTTTAGTTTGAGACATTGCAAGTAAACCTCCACCCTAATTTTGATATCAGGGGCGTATCGCTTCCTTCATTCTTAATAATATTATATTATGTAAATTATAAAAAGTTGTCAATCGATGTGACCTGGCGATTCCGTTCTGCGACTCAATCTTTGAATTCCCAGCTAGTCATAATAATTGCCTGTGATATTTTCACCATTTTCTGTCATGCATGTTTAATATGATAAAATTAAAAAAATATTATTTTTACAATACCCATTAAATATATTTTTATGAAAACTTCATAAAATTAACGATGATGTATTTGCTAAAATCTGGTTAAGGAAGTTTTTTGTTATTATTATTGATACTATTAAAAATAAATTTAATTTGAATTAGAACTATTTTTTATTTGAGTTAACCCGTATGACACTGCAAAACAACGTTTTTGTTTTAATGTCGTGTCTCTTAATTTCGTGACTTTTTATAATAACTATGAAAACACAATGCTAGCTTGTTTTATGTAAAATATATGAACTGTAAGCTAAATTGATGAAATAGGGAAGCACGTATTATCTACAGTATAAAATAATCACAATTTCATTTTGATATATATCTGATTGTAGAATAGAAATAGGTATGCGTATCGACGAAACCAAATAGTAAATTTCTTGGTTCTAAACGTATAAACCTAGATGTTTTGTAAAATACATGGAATAGTTTTATATTATTTTACAAAGATGTCTTAAAGCATACTTAAAAACAAGGAACATCATAAAAAAGCAATTTGAAAATATAACATACGAATATTTACATAATAAGATAACTATGCGAGAAAATTAGAGAATTTCCTTAAATACTTAATTATATTAAAAATAATATTCCGGTCATGAGATACAAAGTGTTTCAAAAATACTGCGATATGAATAATATATGTATACATTTTTAAGATTAATGCATTCCTTCAAATTTTTATTAATTGTACAAAATAGAAATAATATGAGGTTTTGTTGAATATTGCGGTAGCTTCAGATGTATGTATGACACCATTTTTGATGATTTTTTGCATAAAATTTCTAATAAGATATTGTGTTTAATTTTGAAAAATACATCAATGGGACAATCAGTTAAAGAAAAACAGTGATTCGAGACATACTATGACAAATAGTTAATGCAATGTTGAAAAACGCTTCTACGTTTTCATTGAATTGAAGAATAAATAAATAATTATTTCTGAATAAAATATATATTTGATTTAACACCAAGACTATGCCTTATGTCTTATGCAGCCACTGATAAAAATTCACAAGAGAAAAATGACTTCAATAACAATTTTGATAATAATGAAACTTCTATTCCGATCACACATTTTTGATTATTCACTTTTGGCACACCCAGTGGCGCCTGAACTCGAGCTCCTCAATTTACATAATGGAATTGGCTGGCCTAAAAAACTACCGGTTTTTTAAATTAGTATCCTGTAAGAATGTCCATTTAAAAATAGTTATTAGTCAAATAAACAAAGGAAAGAATACAAAATATGTTATATTTGTCGCACAAAAAATAGCTCTGTTTTTTTTTAAAGATGACTTTTTAGATACGAACTTGACTATTTTATTACACAGCTAATCAATTTGCTTTAATCTCCGTGACGCATTGTCATTTATCACTTGTACATATTAAATATATTTCCAAAAATCCAAAATATTTCGAGTGATATAAGTTTTAGGAATATGCTTAAAATTTAGCAGGTTTTTACGATATTTGATATAATAAAATTTGCATTGTGATATAAATATAATATTTGTCGTATTTATGATACATAAATTAATAAGCATCAGCGTTTTTGTTTGTTGAATTTACACTTATTTGACGATTATTTTTTTCTTTAATATATATAATACGTACTTACTCCATAAGAATTTTTTAGACGAATGATGGGTAGAAGGCTACTGGGGTAAAGAAGGAAGTACTCGCTGCCTGATTTCACATTAAAATTAAAATTGAAAGCATTCAGAGCTTAGCTCAAATAAGCTAACACTATTTAAATAACATCAATCAAATATTGTATATGAAAAATAAAGCTATAGTTAATTGTTCATCAATTACATGAAATACCTACTATATTTAATCAAACTTCACCAAAAACACTTTGATAGTGGATTATTATAATTACGTGTCTAAACCCTTATTAAGAGAGACAAATAAAAATGTTTTCATTATTCTGTGACATCATTATATAAAAAGTTGGCGTCATTCATACGTCATTTTACGTTTTTGTTTTTATCCAAAATAATGAATAATCTTTTTGGTGAATTAAAAACCTGATACAAATAGCATTGGAGAGTACTAACAACTGTATTTTAAATATAAATAAAATTAACTTATCACCTTTTGGCTTAGTTATTGTTATTATAATAACAGTAGCATTTATTTAATTCCCGTTTTGAAAAATAATTTATTCTGAAAAACAAAATGTTGCTAAGTTTTGACATTTCATGTTTAAAATGAGTATATATATATATTTAGATTGGTTACGCATAACATTTAAACTCTGAAAGTCTTAAACGATATCTAAGTAAGATTAAATTAATAATTGTTGTATACTAGTGCGAACCCGGCATGCGTTGCAATACCACTCAAAAAAGAAAGGGTTTGAGTTTTAATTCTTTTTATTGGAGTCCTTTTAGATACAAAATGTTTTTTTCGTCCGGTGCTTACACAAATAAAAAATCAGAAGGTTTTTACGAGATGTCGCTGTTCGTACGTATTTGATTCTTTTTTTATATATATTTTCTTAAAACTTTCACGGGTGTTGCGCACTACAACTCTCCAAAGTTTCATCGAAATCAGATGAATGATAAAGGAACGGGTGGAGGACAAACATTCATTTTTATAAATATAGATTGAGATAAGAAAACCCATCTGCACATTACGATTTTTTCAAACCAAGGCAGAAGGTTTTAATATTGAACAAAATTCATATGCGTATATTAATAATACAGAGAATAAGATTGCTTGTCTTTAGTTAACTAACGCTTAGATAATAAACAAATTATAATATTTATTGAGTAATTTTAAATATTATATGCGTTCATAATGACTCACTAAATAATTATTAATTTAATACCATTTACGGACGCTGGGTGTTGTCAATCAGTAAAATTAACTCCATGTTGCGTTCTCGTTTTTTTATTATAAATAATATGTTCTGGAAAAGCTATTTTTTGTCTCACTCACACACATTGGTCAGGTCATTAACCGGAATTGTATGAGAAGCTCTAAATTGTATTCAGAATCAATGTATATTGTTTTGGACCGCTTTCTGAATATAAAACAATAATTTACTCCGGAACAAACATATCATCTTTTTCTTGGGTTAAAGAAGCTGATATATCGAAAAATGTAAACACTACAGGCAGGAGTGAAATTTATTTGAAAATATTGGAAACTAGCTAAATAGTGATACACATGATAAGTATAAACAGTACACTGTGATTTTTTTAACATGCACATATAATGGAAAATAAGTAAAAATAGTCATAAACAATAAATAAAAGTTCTATTATTATCCAATAAACAAGACAGTGATACAATTTATATTTGACCTGAAAAATTGTGGTTGTTAAAAAAACATAAGTTGTTAATAGATTTAAAACGGCATGAAGCTTCTTATTTTCTGAAAGTATTACATTTCATTTTACAGCTGTCTCTTATGGTAGATGCCTAAAAAGTTTTTTTTGTTTGCACTTTTGGTGTTTCAGGTGAGAAAAAATGCGAATGATGAACAAAAAGAAGATACATGATCACGCACAATATTATTTCTCGTAAAAAATAAAATTGAAATATATATATTTCTACACAGAAAAGTTTAAATACAAAAGAGGTACATATTTAATTCATTAAATATAAAGTTACTTTGTGTGGCCAAGACACCACAAAATTTGATAATAAAAACATTTTTTATTTCAAAAATATAAAACGAGATAACATGAATATTTTGAAGTTTCCATAGAAAACATTGTTCCATAGAAAACAAGTTTCCATAGAAAACACTCAAAAAATACGAAAATGAGTTAATGATTGGATCTCACTTTAAAGATGACAGAGCAAGTCTCGGCCAAATGATGTTTTTTTTAAATTAGAAAAATAAATTGATCACTTTTACATCGGTTTTAGGTTTAAAAATTCTGAACCGGCCACTTGATGTAACTCATTATTATATCAACACTCCCTACGTATAATCCCGTATCTGTAAATATGAGAATTTACAGTAGAGCATTTCAAAGATTCATAACGCAACTCACCATATATGTTTCAGAAAAAAACAGTTTTTACTCTCTTCTGAACAATTTCAATTTTGAGGGTTACATTAATTGGTCAAAACACCATCGAATTACTATATACGTTTTTTCGTTGTCTTATAATGTTGTAGTTTGTGGAGTTACGAGTTTTATATTGTAGACATGTATGTTTATTACCGTTGATGTAAGCAGATAAATATATCATTATTCTATATCAAAATCATTATTCGGTTAAATGTATAAAATAATTACATGTTAAATTGGTATTTTAAATCACGAGACGCTAATTTAATGATGTCTGTGGTAAAAAAATGCACTTTCTATTTCTCGCTCTCTTACGGTGATCATTTTGCATTGGCGCATTAGTGCATTTCTCTCAACATAATAGTACAGTATCTACCTACCTATTTTAATGTAATATAATACATTTGACATACAGAACTATTGTAACTGTATTGAAAATATGATCACAGAAGACTAAGAAACTTTCTATTAGAAAGCAAATATATTCATTTCGTTATAAAATTTAATTGAAATGGAAAATCATATGAGACCGAAAATCAAAGGTAAATATATTTATTATTCCAACAAAGCATACAAAATTATTGTAAATTTTATAGAAAGATTTTTTCACATAATAAAAACAATAAAGGATTCAATCATATTGGATGAAAGATGATTTTTACATTAAACTAGTGAGTACCTGGCATGCGTTGAAATGCCACTCAATTCTCAAAGAAAGAAAGGGTTTGTGTTTATTGAAGTGCTTTTGGATACACAATATTTTTTTGTTTCCGTTTGGTGCGTACACTAATAAATCAGATGGTTTTTTCGAGATGTCGCTGCTAGTACGTATTTGATTCTTTTTTTTTAGATTATAGATTTTCTTTTTCAGAAACCTTCACGGGTGTGCGCACAACTCAACAAAGTTTCATCGAAATCGGATGAATGGTAAATGAACGCATGGAGGACAAACAAACAAACTAACATTCATTAATATATATAAAGGTTTATGTTATATTCTTAGGGAGTGACTTTGCAAATTTTATTTCAGTTCATATATAGAAGAATATTATGTATACATTATTTAAATTTTTATTATAAACGTTTAGATATTGTTGGCAAAACTTTTAGACTCGACTTCATTTGGAAAAAAAACAAATAGAAAATTCGTAATATGTCGTTTAAGAAATTGTATCTTTCAATTTTTTACTAACAGTATGCGATTGCTTTTATTTATGATGTAACTATGACGCTTATGTAAATAAATAATAAATATTGAAATCCACGTGTCTTGTTGTGGCAACTGTCTTTTTTGTAAATACTTGCGACACATGGATCCAAATTTATGTTACGTGTTACTCACATGAGTAAAACCTGTAAACTTAAATAATTAACCAATTAATTGTTGTGAAAAATCGTTGTTAATTATAACATTTCATTCAGAGTGGTAGTAAAGATTAAGAAGTCGAGTTGAAGGCACAATTTTTCGCATTGATTCTTGCGTTTTTATAAAAACGACATAGTTTTTGAGAATGTTAATAATGTAGATAAGATCTGACCGAGATCATTCTAGAATCTAGATTCTAGAATATAAACTGTGTTACGAGTTGACCCGAAAAATTTCGCCGGATTATGGTTAGAAAGCAAATCTCCGGACATGGAGTTGTCTGTGGGCGGTGAAATCTCAAACTCCTTTCTAGAACACTTCAATCGCGATCATGATTGTAGGAATTATATTTATGACTAATGTTTTAATAAGTATTATTAATCATCGCTCTGTGGATATTTAATGGCTGAATTAATCAAAAATTACGGTCAATCAATAGTCGATTACTAAAACTGACTCGTTTTTAGGTTGATTCCGTAGTGACAAAGTTTCAGTGGATTTAATTTAAAGAACATCGGTACAACGAAACTTTCAAAAATTCTTCGCTTAAAATTAGTGAAGTATTTAGTAAATAGAGTTAAAAATATAGAAATCTAAATATTAATAATTATTAACGAACTCTTATATTTGTTCAAGGTGAAAGGTGGAAATGAAATAATTGCATCTGCAAGAATAAAAGAAAATACACCTGATTCTCTTTTTGCACGGTCTAAGAAAACAGATCAATTATTTTTTATAAGCTGATCTCTTTGCTTTTACACGGTTATAAGAAAAAAAAGTATCATGAAATAGAATATATCTATATATTCAAAACACTTCGGTCCTTTGTGAATATTGTAATCGTCATTTTTTGCGACTTTTAAGATGCAGATATTCATGACTCATGCATGACTTTTTATTGTTTTGATAAATTAATGTTGCTCTTGAATCAATTTTATTCCTATCTCTGGTTTTTATTTTTTAATATCTATTTACCGAATTCAATAAATGAACTTCTCTCCAATATTGTTTTTCCTGACATGTTACGGATTGTTTACAGCTTAGTGCAGTCGTGTCTTATGAAACTATTTCTATATACAAATAAAAAATAAATTCGAGCTATTTCTGAGTTCAAAAATTTTATATTTTGGAATTATTTAAAGTAATGGAACCTATCTCCCATTTTTATGTGGGGACCTTATCTTTTTACACGGTAGTCTCAAGAACGTATCTCCCATGCAAAAAGAGAATCAGGTGTACAACAGAAAACAAGTCTTATACTAAACTTATCCAGAGGGAAAGGATCTTAAATATTTTTAATTTCTTTTAATATGATCAACAAACCGGACAAATAATAAAACAAAAAATCATATTCGTGTCATAAATGTCAATACTCGCAAAGTGTTTGGGAACTTGTTTCAGGAAACTGTTGTCACAAAACCAATAAACAAAACAAAGCAATAAAATATATCGTTGAAAGTAAATGCATTGCAAGGGCAAGTTATATAAATATTATTTGACGCCTCTTCTAAGTTCTTAGTGAACAAATCAATGATACATTAACAGTTTATGAAGAGAAAGTGGTACAAACATAATATTGTATCTTAAATTAGCAGCTACATTTGCGTTACAGAAAAAAAAGAAAACATCATTGAAATTCAAAATTTCTTTTCGAGCGTAAGATGTTGTTCTAGGTCTGGTTAGAATTTTTCGAAATGTTTACAAACAAACATATGCGACGTTTTGTAGAAACAAAAAGTTAAAAATTAAAATACTGAGTACTGCGTAATTGGTCACTTTCACTGGATAATATAGTTGCTTACAAGTAAGCATATTAGCTGGATATTCAATTCCAGCTACCTGTAACTGTATGACCGCAGTGGGTACCGAACTTTGAAAATAATAGCAACCGATACATTTAGATATTTATTTCAGTTCCTGTGATCCATAATAATAAATCATGTTTCACGGCGTAAACAATTGAATAGTTATTTAATACATCTCACTATTCTTAACAAGAAACAAGACATTTTTCCAATAAACTATGAACGTGACAGTAAAATTGCTGCATAATTTGTATGGGTAAATCAATTAAAACCAGCTTTTCATGAGAATTATCTCGTTTGATATTAAATCATAGTTTCTTTTGAAAATCTCTTCGCGCGTAATACATGTATTTCCATTTTCACTTATGTACGAACGCTTTTTTCTTGCAACTTCTTTGTACATTGTTCTCTTACCAGAGGTGATAGATAGCGCTGAGTATTAAATGGAATCAGTGAAGTCCACAGTAGGCTTAGATGAATTTAAACAGTAATCGTATTAATATAAGCTGTCCAAATTAACCATGTCCACTCATAATGTTCAGTATACATTCCCTAATAGAGCATTTTAACAAAAGTTATTTTACCAAGAAGTTGTTAGTCAGTCACTAAAACTTCTCCTTTCATAATAGAAAGATGAATATTACGCCAAAAAATCAATTTAAGTAAAACAATATAAGTTAATTGGAATATTACATTTATAATGGTTTCCATTTGAAGATGCACAACAAAATTAAACGAATTTTTTATCCGAGAGAAAAAAATACAAGTAAATTTTGTCTACTCAATACGTCCAATCAAAAAACTTCAATTAAAAAATGAAGTATCTCTTTAAAAATGAAATGCAGGTGTTTTTAGATCAAATTATTTCAATATGTATTGAATATGCCTGCTTTTTATTATTTATGCTAAAAAAGATTTTGCTAGTTTAGTATTAAATATTTAATTACTTCCCAGAGCAAATAATATATATATCTAATATATTATACGACTAATAGAAAATATTCAAATACTACTAAATGACTAAATAATTAATATGCGGATGAGTGGTTTATTAGATACGTCTATAAACGTATACATTTAATATATTGTGAAGTAAAATAGCCACGGACGCCAATGTGAGATGTATGGTGTGAACTGCGAAGAACGCGGTAGGAAGTAAAGCTTTCATTTCCTCGTAGAACACCTTTCTATTCACTTAATGCACTTGTTTTGCTACAACAACATCGCATTTGTCTTCCGTGCTGCATTCTGCACACTGCACTCTCTAACTCTGAAACATACCGTCAAAATCGACATACCATGTTTCCAATGCGTAATTAAAATCCAATTAAGCAATAATGCATCACTTATATATCTATATGGACAATAAGTGAGTAGTTTCACTAATATTCTTCGGAAGTAGAAAAAGTATGAAATACTAATTGCCTTATGCTGTTTCATTTGTCATGATTATACTTTGCGATCCTTAGGCTTATGCTCAGCACAATAATTATATATTTATTTATTTATCAATTTAGACATGAATTTTCTTTTGGGTGTATGTGAAACAATTTTTAAATTTGGAGGGACCAGTTTATTATTTTTACAATACGGAAGGACATGGTATTATTTAAATACATGGAAGTATAATTGTATATAAAATCTCAATAATAACCAAATGTAGAGCATTTACTTGTAATTTATTTATTTAAGAAAATCTAACCCTCTCTATTTTATAGGCATGAATTTTTCTTTTAAAGGTGAGTGAGAGGAAATTTCAACTCTTCTTACATATTTTTAACGCATTTCCACGTGGAGGGACCAGTTACAAAATTTGAATATTTTAACACAAATCAAGATCGAACTCAAACAATTAAAATATATTTTTTAAATACGTCAAATATGTCCATCTATATGGCCAATGAATTGATCAACTTAAAATCTAAAATGTTCTTCGAGTCTAAAAATATCATCCCCGGAAGATATTCGGGTGCGTGATAATTCTTCAGAAGATTATCAAGTAGAAAATATGTAAAAATTCTTGAAATATAGAAACCCAAGATCTTTATTTTGAGCTCATTTGAGTTGCAGCTTGAAAAAATTTTCAGGTAGACTCCAATTAAGAGACTCTTATACAATTATATTATTCAACATGTCTATTTTTGCCAAGAAAAAAACTGTTATGGTCGTGAATACTGATATTTGTATGTTTTGAAATTCAATTGAAACGTTAATGATATTTTATTGTGCTAAGTATCATTTTATTAGGTACACTTATGAAAGCCTTCACTCAACTAAATCAGTGGGAAATCCCCGTGCATCGCTAATAGAGCGTTGGATGCAGGACTGTAGTTAGTAAATATCATAACCACATTATAAAACAAACTTTTATAGCTTAATGCAATACTCCATAATTTTTTAATGACAACAAAATTTAATGAATGCAAACATACAAAAAATAGTTTTACTGATATCAACTAATTATGACTTGATAGAGTGTACAATTTGTATGCAAATTTCTAGTTTGCATACTGGAAATGTCCATACTAATTAGTCAATTCGACGACATGCCTAACGGAACCGACGTACACTCAGTTGCGGGATCACAGGTTCCAATCTAGGAAACTTTCATATTCACCCAGTGCTGTTTTAAACACGAATTTAAAGAACCAGTTTTTATTTTCCATAAATTTTTGATCCCTTTTTACGGGTATTGTGAAACCAATGTATCGTGTAAAAAAGGGATTGGGTGTATTGATTTTTATACGTCTATCCAAAGACATGGGTACATCATGATTATCTCACCCTCACCAAAGAGAGAGGTTTCGCAGCTTTCGTGAAAAAAGTTTTGCTTAGATGCTCAAACAGAAAACTATATGCTCTTCATTGGGAGCAGACATGATAAAAAATATTTCTAAATACCCCGTAATCAAAATAATCACAAATTACTTAAAATTTATTGCTGTTATTGCAGTCTAACCACTAACCAACATGTATATTTCATAAATCATTTTAATGGAATTTATAGTTCGTTTCGACTCTGTATCTAACTGCTTACTTCCGGAGTTTTGAAAGTCCGCTAAACTTTCTTCATTCAGCAAAAATCATTTTCCATTTATTTTTTATTTCTCCATTACCATTACAAACATCCGCAAACGTGATTATAAATATCTGAATAGTCATAAATATCTAATACTATGCTAGGTATGACAATTATTGAGTTTCTAAGAAAGGCGTCTAATACAGATTCGATTCATTCGTTCACTTTCATTCCCAGTAACAATGACTGTGAGGTTCATGACCTAATAATGACAATATATTTAAATTGTTTACATGACCAAAAATGGATACACATACGTAATACGTAACATTAAAAAGTAGTAATAATATTTATTCTTATAATATTTAATTAATCTCGACAACTTGGAATTAATCGCACAGCAAGCAGTCGACAGCACAATTTTTTAGAATTGATTCGATAATTTTCTTATTTTGACAATTATTTTTGATTAATTTACTCGACTGTTTCGACGGCACTGTATGGGTAAATTTGCTAATATCTATTTTCTTAAGCTGTTAATATCCTCATTTTTCAAACCAAAGTTAAATTCTAGTATATCCTATACTAGACCTCATTTTTTGAGCTATAGTTTCACTAGTCGATACTCTTAAATATGGGCAGAGAAAAAAATTTTATAGTAAATAAACAAACATGACGACGATATAATTTAAAGCAAAAACATTAAATATGTGTATACTTATATTAATAATTATATTGGCCCATGTGATATAGTGGTAAAAGTTTTACCCTAGTGAACAACTGGGTTTGGCTTCAAATATTGCCAATATCAATATAAAATTTAGAATTTTTCGTTTTGAAATATTTATTGCGTTTGGCAATGCTGTTATGTATTTTTTTTTTAATTTCGACGTTTTTTGTCGCAATTACGGCGATGTATACATTTTTAATTAGTATCTCTTACTGCTTTCTTAGTTTTGCAACTAAGAACTAAATCAAACTATTTAGATATTCAAATATATGACGTCGAATCGTTAAAAATTTTAATCGGAAACAAAAGTTTTTTAATAGATACAACTTCGATTTGTACTATTGAATAATTGTTTGTCCTTCAGCAAAGTTCTCGGCCACTCAATTCCATTTCATTCTCTACTGAACGATTGACCTATCAAACAAAATAGAATGTATTTAATAGCAACTACTTCCTTGCTGACGTTAAGGTACATGTACGAGCAGTAATATAAAGTGGCATGTCTTTACTTTGCCTAGTTAAAGAGAACCATTTGCTGAGAAAGCTCGTATTGTGAATGCAAAGTGCACTGAGCCGACTGCGTGTGCTTATTATCATTATCCTATGGCAGTGACGATAAACTTAATTGCATGGATATTAAATTGACTCAATAATTACTGTGGAAGAGATTCAAAACTCGCTCCACACTTAATGTTGAAAATTAGGTTAATTATTTGTCCGTAATTTGTTGAAGAGTATACACATTATGAATTTAATTAGGTAAACATTGAATAGTAATTAGTTTCACATGATTCTTGTGGTACTAAACACTTTTTCTTTTTTCACCTTATTGAAATAGAGTTTGACCAAGTCAATCAATAAATAACAATAGTTACATCTTAGTGTAACAGCGTATATATTATAAATACTTTATAGTGACACTGTTACTAAGGATGACATAATACTGCCATTCCACATAATAGAGCAGTCTTTTTTCAATTAAAAATACCATTAAAACTTATGTATTTAGTATTGATGGTCACAGTATTCATAGTCCCTGAGTGGCCCTGTCATCCGAATGCTGTTCGGTGATAGAGCTTTAAAATCTGAAACATTGATTTTATACAAAAACGTGCATGGCGACAGTGTTTCTTATTGTTCCCAATTTTAAAGATGATTAAATAAAAACTAGTCATCTCCTAGACTCATCATTTGAACTTAATTGACTAACGACTATTTTTGATTAAACGCACTTCTGCGGAAATATGTCATTAGTAGTCTATTTGCTACAAATTGCAAGGATCTTTGGTTGACAATTAGATTTATGTAGATTTCAATTCTTTGTGCTAAATTATTTTACTATTATACCTGTTGTAGATTATTTTTGGTTTTGCAATTGTATATCATGTGAGTGCACTAAGTGAAGTACTCGTATGTTTTAATAAATAAGAATAAGTAGCTTACAAATTTATTTAAATATTGGAAACTTGCTCACCGCAGACAAATCAAACAGTGATAATGACTGATAAACAATCACAAGAAATCGAATTACATTCATGGTGCAAACACCTCACGTGGTAGTTTTGACAAACATAGTTTAGTTATCTATTAATCTCTTCAACTTAGAAGACAAAAATACAATATTTTGAGTATAGATGCAAATTTTAAAGTATAAACATGTGTGGTGTTTTTTGGAGTTCATATATTGTCAACAAATAAAATGTGTTGAGATTTTTTAAAAAAATACCATTCTGGGTCAAATAAATATTTATGGCAAAACAAACAAGTTTACTGAACATTTTTTTTTCTTTATCTTAGAAATTTGCATATGAATGGATCGTTATTTTAGTTGTTAATCGAAATGGCTATAATATATTACACACATTTTTCACACCCAACTTAAACATCGTGACCTTAGACTTAATAGAAAATTGATTTTAGTTTTGGTAAAGCGATTATCATTTATAAGATTGAGAGAACTATGGAGATATATAATAACAAATTAAAACTTCACTTAGAAAACGTTTTTACCTCGGTAATATTGATTTTTGTATTATTATAATAAATATCCTTTTCCTGATTGCAACCTAACGGGTTGTGTTATTTAAATTACCGATATATGTAGCCTAAGTGTAATAATGAACATTGAAAAAGATTCCGGGTTCCAGTACATGCTAGTTCAATAGCATTGTTTTCTTCAATTTTATCTTTGTTATCTTGCATGGGTGTTAGTGATTTTCTCTCTTCTCGAAATGATCTTGTGTGACTCGTCAAATTATCCTTGATTTAACCTCAAATTCCTTAAAATTTATGATATCTAGTCCATTATTTATTATTGATCCAATTATTGGGAATGAACAATGAATGCTACGAAAGGTTGGGTTAGACTGTTGTTTTATTTTTTCGCTTAGACACATTATTTTATCAACAATGTCGGTTTATTTAAGCCGTAAAGCCATATTAAAAATTCATAAACAATTGCATTCATAAATAGTTTACGTTTTGATATACCGTATCAAAAGTTTTGTACCGTGCACAGTGAAGAGCTAATTTAAAATACTTTTTGACTTTCCAACACTTTCAAAGGACAAAAGCAATACAAAGACAAAGATATATGTATGACACGTTTAATTCCAACGAAAGATAAAATTTGCTAAAAATGCAGATCACGATCTTTTAGCAAGTACTGATGTGGTGACTTGACTGCCCGAAATGAGTAAAACAGGTTCTCAAACTTAATATGTCGCTAATGTCGTCTTCAAATAAGTGTCAACTTTTGACCTAAATAAAGGACAAATACGTGCCATGGATACTGCCAATCGGTATGACGGTTTGTCGGTGGAAGAAATGGCCAGTCACGGTAAACCATTGGATTGATAGCTTTAAAATGTTTACCTAACACACGAAGACACTAATGAAGTAAACAGAGTTTGAAAATGGAAAATTCTGTGTACTAAAATTAAAATCTTTATCAGCTCTGTCCAGTTCAAAATAAATGTTAACGTATGCCTAATATATGCTCTGTTTTTTAATTCATCTACTAAAGTACTCACTACATTTTGCGGTTCAATTGAAATGGATAATGCAAAAAACAAGAATTTATGACATTGGAACGTACAACGTTTGAAACTAAATATTTAATAATCTATGTTTTAGGCCGATATCGTATTATAAATAAAGTAGTTTTTTCATAACAACCCATTAAAATTAAGAATTATGGGATATATATTAATTACAAATATATCACATTTAAGGTGTTAACTGTCAATTCTTGGTGGAAAGACATTATATTTAAAAAAATAAATAAAAAAAAACACAATTCATTTGTACTACTTCCACATATTTATAAAGATCAGGACTGGTTTCGTTCATCACTAGCATTATCAACTGATCTGAATTATCATATATAAATATAACAAATATATCTAAAGATTGTATTTTTAATACGAAAAATTAAGAAAACGAGTCACAATCTGTTTATTTAAACATAAGAATAGTTTTTATCAGTTGAAACTGTTCGAAAATTGAACTAAATCAGTCCTGATCATAATTTTGATAAAATTTTGAAATAAGTACATTACATAAATTGTGTTTTATTTTTATAAAAAATTTACTGATGTAGAACCATTGAAAATAAATTCTTATTTTAACGCAAAGCTTAATTTCAGTTCATTGGAACCTATTGCTTGTGTGAGTGCTATCTAAGTACGACATACCTTGGGCACATGAACACATAATAAATATCATGTAGCTCGTTAAAAATATAATTCTACTTATGTAAAGTGTAATACCCCTGGATATGCAATTATGACTCTTCTGCCCACACACTACGCTATTGTAGGTTAAGTTTGATATTCTGCAAATATTGTTTGAATTTTATCGTACATTTAGCGAAACGAGCTAAAAACATTACTTTGACACCGATTTTCTATTGACTTGCTTCAAATTCATGTCAGATCTATACCAATATGTGTACAAGGAAATTCCACATGGCGAAGTGGTTCATGTTTCTATTAGTTGATCCTCGTTTTTAATTATTATAGTTGTGCAATATTTGTATAAGGCCTTTTTTTCAAATTTTTGTCAATAATCTTCTTTTAATATGAAGCTATGACTTATCATTACTTTCTATCGTATAACATTACTGCAATTTTGATACAAATCATTAAACCACTGCTCTTTAGATCACAAATGTTTATACATAAATAAAAACACAATAACTATTGTTAATGAGGAATGAAGCATTTGGCAACCCTGTCAATAATTGTACACCATTAGGGTTTAATGAATCGAATAAAAATATATAAGAGATAATAATTTGTAACAATGTATCTTTATCTTACAAATGAAAATAGAATAAGAAATATGTAACTTAAGTAATCAAGTATAAATTGAAAAAAACCTTTTAAATTTTCGGTAGATGTTATGCAGGTTATGAAAAAAATGTATATCTTTTTAAATATTTATGTTTTATTTGACCATACATGTAGTTTGACTCTATGAAAATAGTGTAAAAATAACAATATATTGCAATATAACATAAAAAAAAAATCTGCCGATATATAATATATATATATACTGTATTTTTAGTTGTTCTGAGTATAACATTCTATTGAAATAAATTATATTGATGGTAAATGTATTGATTACATATTTTTATAACCGATTACGCGAGTGATATAATTAAGAATATTCATATAAAGTTAACCTTACTCTATTTCACATATGACGATGATTGTTATAAATATGCAAAACGTTGATTATTACATAACTTCATTTAAAAGAATCTGTGTTAATTAATTATTATATTTATTAATATAATTATTAATCATAGTGCCTTAAGAAACATAGCTTTGTTCTCAAGCTCATAAGTCCACCTTTGGTCCACCAGTCAAATAAGTTTAATTATAGTGCTGCTAACTGGAAAAAAGCAATTGATGGCGATAAATAAAAAACGAATTTTCCGTTTTTCATTCATATCAATACAAAGTTTGCGTACTTTATCCCACAACTATAAATAAAGTATTTTAAATATTTATGTTTGATTTGTAAGTCTCTTAAATTACCATCGTCTTGTGACGAGTAGCGTTGTAATTGGATGCGGAAATGTTGAACTTTGGTTTGAGTTCCAGAGTAGCCCGCTTGGTTCATCTCGTATGCCGTAATTGGCGCTGTTCTCTGTTCACTTCACGAAAAAACAGGTATTTTAGGTAAAATATTCCCACAGAAAGCAAGGAGTGTTAAACCAAATGAAAACCAGTTGTACTATGTTTAAGATGCAGCAGAAGTGATCAAACTGTCATTTGGTTTCATTATATAAAAATGATACATTTTTTCGTATCCCATAATCACAACCAAAATGCGGAAACAAAAATTCAAAACTCAAAGTAATCTTCTGCAACCTTCATTTTTACACTGAAAGATAAAGGATTCTCTGAAATGTTTTGAAAATTCCCACTAAATGATGATAGATCGGTCCTCTATTAACACACTGTTAAGATGTCAAACATTGCATTGAGTCTTGTCATTAATATTAACATATTATAAAGAAAAATAACACAGAATTGAAAGACAAAATACATTACGCCGATAAATGAATTAATTAGCTATCGAAATAAGCTTAAATGGTTTCATTCTTAGTCTTTATTAAATAAGTATGAGTTAAAAAATATGTTTTCTTGTTAATGTTAAAATATGATCCCACAGTAAAAGATATTACCATCAATTTATACAGGCATAAGAAAATTATCGATTTTTAATTTTGTTTGATTAATTGTTTTATTTGCCGAAAAAATGATTGTACCTGCTATTTTGAAAAAAATTAATCCAACACATTTAAATAGTAAGATTTAATCGAACTCGAAATATTAATTCAAGTAAATAGATGTTAATAAATTCTTAGTCCAATTTTTTAATATACCCGTCGCTAGTCACGTTCACCAAAATCACTTGGGTAAGCTACTTCAAGTAAAAATAAAATAAGGAAATATTTTGTTGCATTACGATGTTACTTATTCGCAAAGAGGTTTTTATGAAAATTAACACAAATTAAATTCAAACTTTAAGTACTTAATAGCTGTAATGATATCAATATCGTATTTTCTGTATAAACGTTAAATAAATCTTTGTAACGTAGAAAATTAATAAACTAAAAATTACATAGGTCTTGTTTAGATTTTAGTTACAGAATCATTATTGATTCAGCTCTTTGGGCATTTTTAAATATGCCTTTGGTGTATAATCTTATGCAAGGTAAAATAAAATTATATAAAATATCTTATAGATTATTCTTGTATTAAATACGTAAAATTTTTCATAGGAAAACTATTCGATTTTGATATATTAAAATAAATAGTAAGCAATCAGTGTTGTATTTTTATTTGTATTAGTATTTTCACCATTAGTTGGTGTTACCAACAAGAAACAAACTATAAAAACACTGTTATTTTAATAAAAATGTTGGTGAGTTGTGGTTGTTATCTTAGGATTTCGAGAATTTACAAGAAATACTCAGGGATTACCTTATTTAAGATATAGATCAAAAAACAGTAAGCTATCGGTATTAAGCATTAATTTCCTTTCAAAAAGAATCGCAAAGTTAAAACAGGCATACAGAATTAAAGATTTGTGGGGAAATATGCTGCGTTTCACCAATTTTAGTGAATCAGCATTTTCAAGAGATAACAAAATCCAATTTAATAGGGCATCAAAGGTTGTAGGTGATCCAATTGAAAAAATTTAGTTGATCCAGTGAAAATCCTGAAACTGTTTTGTTTATATATTCTCAGGTTAATTTTATTAAAAAGCTTCAGCAAAAGTATATCTATACATTACTTGGACAACGCAGCAAAAAATAGTTATTTATAGTGTGAGATAGCTATTTGTCAGTATTTGAAATAAAATATATAAACATCCTAGTAATAGACAAAAATCGTTATTTTTCAAACCGTTTGACAAAAAAAGTTATTTTCCAACATGTGTTATTTGACCGCACCTTAACGCCCTTGCAACGGCCGAGATGCGTGCGTGCAATTTTATTTGGTAAAAAATACTGCCTCGTGAATCATATGACAAAGATTTGCTTATCGGTTATCTTAACTTTGATCATCGTCGTTTTAACGGTAAACCATTAAGGTGTCGTGTGTATGTGTGAGTGTGCATGCCAAAATCGAGGTCATGGGTTTTGTGGAACCGTTAGGTGCTGTGGCAAAATCAGGCAAATGGTTTTCTTGGCACACTAAGCCATCCCAACGTATTAAGTCCGCTAAATATAATATTATTCCGATTGTTCAAACTTACGTAAAAAGTTGCAAGTTCAAAGATCATTGTGATAGTTGGTTGGTCAACAGTTATATATAATACATTATTTTTGCTTTCAAACATTTTACATAAAACTTTACAGAATATCTTAAAAGATAAACTAATTCTTGGTAAAAATACCTAGATTGTATTTTTTTAAATTAAGGTCAAACTGAAATACTCATTTAAATTCTGTAATATGACATGTTCAGTATGGTTTTTGCTTAAATAGTGAGAATTTTTAAATGATTTTCATTTCATAATATATTTAAAAAAACAACAGAGGTCATGTTATTAATTTTGATATCGTCAGAACTATTACATACGATATGATTGTGGAACTAAAAGCTTTGTTTTTTTCACGTTTATGTTAATTCGATCAAAAGATTTTCATTTCCATGTTATAAATTGGTTTTATATCGGAAATTAGTATTTTTTTGGTTTGGATGTATTTGAAAATACTTCACGATTTGTTGACATAACTTATAGCTGTATACAATTGTGGATTAATCGTTACAAAATTGTGATTTAGTTTAATATTTATATAGATTGATTCACCGAGTCGAAACGAAAGAAAAATGTATATTAAAAATTATAAAATTTTATTACGAGTTACAAGTATTTATATTACACTATTTACATTAAAATTAATTCAATAAGGAAAATTTTTTTATTGATGATAGTTTGTATGGCAAATAATAATAATCGTTGATATCCAAAATTAGTATGCGTCACCCACATAAAAATTAATTAGTTTAATCAGTCGTTAGTTTAATATATTCTACAAATAAATAGAAGTAACAACTCTTTATATCAATACTAAAAGTAGGTTTCATGTTAAATTCGAAGAAATTTAATGACTTAACATCTACAATAAAATACATATAAACACACTATATAAGTATCTCGTATGTTGGTTGTTATACTGACATATTATCGTATTAACACGCTAAATTTTGTAGCTGTATGCTGGGTGCAAAAGTCACCATTACCTCTTACTCGTTAGCGCAAACAAAAAAAACGTCCTCAATTTCTTTGCGGCCGACATTTTTCTCTCTCCATTTCTTTGAGTATGATGAGTTTCATGATGACCGAGAGTAAACCTTTTTTAACACCCCAAGGACCGAATTCATCACATATTGCGTAATATTGAAAATGATTATGAAATCTTATATATAATCTAAAATAATACTTTTTTTATTCATCGAAGGATTATGAAACTTTTGAGAGCATTATTTTATGATAATATTCTTGGTACTTCGATTACCTCATCACAAACCCTTTCCATTATACGTAGTTATTCAGTATATAAATTTATATTTGGTTTATTGCTTTGTAAAATCATTAATATTTTTTTTTGCGCCAAAAAAATCGCTAAAAAGGCATCAGTGGTGGCATTTTTGTGTAAAAAAGTGAATGATAAAAATAATATAAATATTGAAATCATATCCTT
Source organism: Himalopsyche phryganea (assembly GCA_022494535.1). Classification (NCBI taxonomy): domain Eukaryota; kingdom Metazoa; phylum Arthropoda; class Insecta; order Trichoptera; family Rhyacophilidae; genus Himalopsyche; species Himalopsyche phryganea. The sequence goes on from JAGVSL010000062.1 coordinate 2,162,248, forward strand.
AGTATTTTTAAACTAAACTAATAATGTTGCAATCATTAATAAGGGTTACTTAATAAAAATAAAACCCTTCCTTTGTAATTATCCACAATTGTATACATTGATCAGCACTGATTTTAATCAGCGTGAGCATTCTCAACCAATCAAATGCTTGAAGTTTACTTTTTTCACAATAGCTCCTTTCAAATTACTGTCATTCTCTTGTGACATTGATTAAACAATAGTATTATTGTTATTTTGATAAAAAATATTTAAAAATCTTGTCAAATAGCTATGAAATTTTTTTATATTTGTTACGTTTCATACACGAAGCGTGTGGCCACAACACGGTGCCTATAAGATTCTCTGTAACCCACTAGTCATCTTGCTTCCTCTCAGGACATCCAAGCATCCCATAACCGCGTCGAATACATCCTATGGATGTTTATCAGCGCTCTTCCAGGTCAACGGGATCCATCTGGTTGGTAGAAAAGAAAGGCAGGATTTAAGCTTCCCTGGAGCATCCGCAGCACATGTCGAAGACGGGTCTACCACCCCTTTTTTGAGAATTATTGTTATAAAACTAAAGACATTAAAAGCTGTTTATAATGTACGTTTTGACATACTTGTAACACAAATATAAATTAACTAGTATAACTGTACCCGTCATAAATGACGATATTGAAATTGAAATACTGAATGTCAAAGTAGCTAGTACGTCAGAATTGTGTTTGCATGGCAAAATATTTTATTTTATATATACACCGCGAACGGTTAGGTCATGAGAGAATTTCATACCTGCATGTGATAATAATAAATCGTATATAGAGCGCTCTGGGTTATTATATATAAGATATAATAGTGATTTTTGTGAGTGTATCTCAATGTAATATCATTAAGATATGTTGCGTTATTTTGAAGGGTGCAAAATAAATTCTACTTCCTTGCCGTTTAATGTGTTGACCCCAAAACAATTTAGCGCTAACTTTTTTCCTCATTCAAGATATTTATTATACGCAGACACACATTAATAGCATCGAAACACACACGAAAAAATAAAACATGATGAAAAAAAAAAAAAAATGCCCAAACGAGGATCTTCAGCCTAAGTAGGTCGAGCGGGCAAAAAGATTAAGTTGAGGAAACTGAATGGTCGTATTAGCAGCATTTTATATTCGTACATTTAGCACCACTTCATGCCTTTTTAGGCATCTAAATTCATCTCTTTCTTTGTGAGTGCATGATAAAATGACGCAGGCATTTTTCTGTTAATTGAACTTTTCACAAACCTACCATGCTTATTTTATGGTTTAATTTTATCTTAATTAAGTATAGCATGTTAAGATGAAATTAAATCATTCTAATATACCTATGTCTCTTCCATTCTTCAGTATACATATATATATATACATATTCAATTTTGATCAAATGAAATAATTAAATACAAGACTTACATTAATTTTCATTTACTTTTAGAGCTTCATTACAATAGCCATAACAAAGCATGAATAATTCGTTTAAATCCACAAGGATAGCCGAATACTATAGATAAATATTTTGACATCGTAGCATCGTTAACTTTGTCTTAGATATTAGTCTTCATGTAGGTACTACGCATTGATAAGATAAAATAATATGTATTAATTTGTGAGAAAATTCTTCATAAAAATGCGATAACTGTAAGCTGTAATACATAGGAAATATATATAGGATATTTTTCACCGAATTCCTATTTAAAAAAATATTTCACAAAAAACAGTTGTATAAAAACTCTGGGTACATTCCCGTTATAATTGGTTATCATATAATATTTATTTATAATGATTAATCATAGGTATACCTGACACGATAGCATATATTTTAGTAATATGTATTTATTGTTATCTTAAAAATTTGCAATTAAAAAAAAAATGAGAATAACCGCCAAGAATATAATACAGTGTTGCAACATATACTATATGAAGAATCAAGTATATAACAATACCCCCAAAGATTTAACATACGCACATATTATATTCACATTGAATTAACTCTCCGACTTTTCTTAAAAGGAGTTTGCATAAAGGATATTACCTGCTTGATGACCATAAGTTAAGAAAAGTATATGTTTTCTTTTTCAAAATTAATTTTGATTCATAATAATAAAATATAATATTCAATAGAAACTAAACAGAAAAATAATTGTTTGGTTGGTATATTGTTGAAAATTTGTTATAAAATAATTACTTTTTTCGCTCCCATAATTAAGTTACATGCATTGCAGAATGAAGCATTTATCACATATCACCAACGCCACCCAACCGGTCGATCGTGAAAGCAATATTGATTTCAATATTTAAAATTTATAAATCGTAATAGCTTCGATTTAAAAATGTTTAATTAACAAAGTAAGCTATCCTAATATTTGTGTGGTAAATAAAATTAAGATTAAAAATATTTACTTACGAGATTTTTATTAAAAGTCGACTTTCAAGAAAATTCATTTAAAATTAGCCACCAGTGTAAAAGTATAATGCATTTTTATAGGAAGTGTTTAGTCTCATATTATCGTTGAGAAAGTAGTGTCACCCGTTCACTTACCTGCCCGGACAAGATAGGTGAGGTGGGGAGGGATCGGCCATCAAGTTATACAAGCTTATACTTTAAAAAGTCATACGGCTTATATTATAAGGTGACTAAAATATTATTTATCGGTAAGTTTTATTAAATAATATGCCTTGATTGATCACAATGTTTTTCCACAAAAGGGTTTCATGTAAATAATAGAATTATTTTTTACAAATTCTGGGTTAGTTATTTTTCTTCTGTAATATGCTATGATTAGACATTCATCAAATATTCTATTAAGGAGCGTTTTATATGAAAATTATAAATATATTTAGACGTTGACTCTAGTTGAGAAAGTATATATTTCAAGAAGGTGAAAGAAATCTAGGAGAAAAGGACGTTGATGTGGCGTCTGAGACTAGCACTATCAACTATATCAACTTATTATATAAAAAAAAATAATCTGTGAGTTAATAATATTCAAAATAAGATAAAAACGATAGGTAAATTTGAGTACTTGGAACCAGGAGGTATGTGCTGCCGACATAACTACATATTTATGGAATCAATATTAAGAATATCTCAAGATATAAGATTTCAAGTATCTAAAATATCGTTTCCTCGCATTCGCCGTTTTGTTTTGCGAAGCCTTTAAAAAACGATAAATCTGGGTTTCACTGTATAATAAAACTAAAATTTAGCAAAATTAAAATTTATTCGAGAGTAAAGAATACATACAATGACATGAAATAATATTTCTTGTAAGAATTTTTATCATCTTCATACTACTTCATAGTGTAATATTATACACACACACACACCAGGTGTCAATGTCACCTGTCAAACTTCACTCAACACTCACGCACATTCTCTCTCTCTACATATGCGCTGACATAAAGAGAATATGTGTGTGTGTCAGCATTGTGTTGTATTAGATATACAGATAAATCAAAACAAATATATATATATATCTTTCTCGCTCAATCACATGAAAAGTGAAAGTGCAAGCGCGATGCAAGGGCATATTGCGCATGCTTTTGTATCCTTATTGCTTACAGCCAAATTAGGTTGTGCGATAGAGATAGTGATAAGTCCACCACAAGCCGATGGTATATATATTAAAACTTTCGTAATAAGAATAATATTATTAATTGCTGTATTAGAGCTATGACGTCATTATTGTCTTTTTTAATGGTTACGTCAAGTGGTCTAAAATAAATTCATAAATGTTTCAGAATTCACCACCAAAAAAAAATGATGAAACAAAATTTAAAACAAAGTATCGTTTTTGCAAGGCGGAAAAATATTTTTAAAATTTATAAACACCATGTGTTTATGCAGACATGCTGCTTGTACACTTACACAGAGCAGCAGCTCGCCAATAAAATACATCATGGTGGTGACCCACTAAAGATTGTCTTCCGCATACTCGCCATTGCCTGCCAGAGCTTTTTCTTCGCGCTCAGGGCTGGCCACTAAGCAATAGTTTAAAATCGCAAAGATTTTTTCTTATGTTTTTAATTTGAAAAAAAAAAAAAAATATTTATATTGTATTAATACTGCTTATCGCTGTGTGTTATGCATGTGAAAAATGGTTATATTGTTTTCCTGCCTACTCTGTCTTACTGAGAACTTCGTTGATTTTGCGATGCCGAACAATTTACATATACTTAGGTTTAAGACAAAAAGTTATTATCTCTTTTTTCCAAAATGAAAGCTATAGCTATAAACGCTAAATAAAAACAATTAACAGCCAAGTCAAGACTATTGTGTAGTAGGAATATTTTAGACGTAATTAATACTGTGCTGAAGGCTTTGTACGGGGAAAACCGAAAATAAAACTCCTATTATTATAATGTAATATTGTTTACTGTCTGTTTTTGCAAAATCACAGCCATGAACAAAATATGTAAAATATAAAATAAATTCACCGTGTATCAAGATTTCGATAAGAAGTTTTAAAATTTCACGTTGGTAAAGAATTTTGAATTAAAACTATCAGATGAATTATTAACTGTGACAGTTACTATTTATTGTTTACGTTTTTAGTTTTCCGTTTTGTCGCTATAACAAGGCGAAATACTTTTATATATTTTGTGCTATTTTATATTATTAACATACATTTTAAAAATCACTTTAAAAATGTGTTTTATATGGATCACTAATATTTTAATTAAACAAATTTTAAATGACTAAACTGCTTTTGTTATAAAGCTATATTTTCATTATTTCGGTTAAACTTTTTTTCCATGTCCACTCCCAGCGTGGAGCATATGGCCTCCTAATGGAGGTATTTCAATAGAATTTTCCTATGAAAATTATTTGTTACTCAGTTACTCAACCTCTCTTTAATGAAGGGAGTAGGGATAGAAGGATAGGGCTAGGCCAGGACTAATGGTAAGCTAATCGCTCTCGCTACACCCAGTGAGGATCGGATGGGTGGGTGAGTAGGGAGTTTTTGACAACACAAACACTCAGACTACGAATAGAAATCCTTAAATAGATTGAAATACCTATTTATAAAAACTGTCCGCACCGGGAATTGAACCCGTGTCCCACGACGCTACCAACTGCGCCACGGATGCCAACAAAACGATACCGACTTAGTGGTCTAAAATTAAATTTCAGTTTAAAAAAATCTTTAACTCCGCAATCAAGGGCTTGAATCCCCAACGGACACTTCTGTATGTAAATTTTCAATAGATTTATGGTTTAGTATTCATAAGATGTTTTCATCCCTTCCAACCAACTGATTCGTAAGTGCTGTAGGGATAGCGATAAGCTAACTGCTAAATGTTTTCTAACTCTATGCTTTATATCATACTTCCTCTGAAGAGAAGCTCTGAGCTGCCAACCATGAACCAGTTCTTATTAAGCAAATCGCTTCACTAGAGTTCCATACGGAAAGCAATAGTATTTTGTACGACCTTTCCTCAATTGATTCGTATAGGGTAGTTTTTAACCAATACCGGATGATCTGTGATTTTTAAATGTATTGAAACATAAAAAATGAAAAACAACCCATATTTTTATACGGCACTGAAGAATACATCCTTTTAAAGGGAGGCAACCCTGTTGCCAAATCCTGACAGTGTTATGCAGATAACGACTGGTGAAAAAAACTTCTTTTGAGTACCTATTATGGTGATCAGACTTCAAACATACAAAGCTCAACTCTTCAACTCTGTGCGAAACCGGCTCCCTCTCCCACTATCATGAATTCCCTGATAGGGTGCCATTGAGTAAATTTTTCCAAGAAATATTAATTTGGATTATTATTTATCTTTCAAGGATGAATTTACTTATTCACGACGTGACACAATCTCCCATATGGCCATTAACATGCACTGTCGTGCTAACTACAATTGCCTATCTACATTTAAGGCAAATGTGAAAAATTTACGTATTTAATTTATGTATTTAATTTTTTGGACATGCTTAATCTACGTATTTTTAAAATCGATATTACTCTGTTCAGAATACAAAAATTATTTCTTATATTTACGTAGCGTAATGAGCAGTTAGTCTACAATAATTTTGATTAATTATTTTATTGAAGGATATTATCCCGGATGCGGCCTTTTCTTACCCTATTAGTTAAAGTCAGTACTCTCCGCAGATACCCGTTTTCGATGACAATTATATATATTCAAACAAAGAGATAAGGATTGATTTTTTATTGATCTCAAAGAATAAAGTATTTAGTACAGTAGTAAAGTAGTGACAGTTAAAAGTTTTAGTTTAATATGGCTCCGCGACCAACATTTCCTCGAAACTTAGAAATAGGGGACGATTTGTTTTTCTAGCATATAGCTTCGCTGGTCTTCTTATACCAATAATTGTGCTACCCTAAGTTAAATCTTCCATTACTTAAATGTTTCCTGAAGTAGTTCGGTGAATTTTTTGTAATAATGAAATAAAAATCAACGAATAGCAATAATTTTATAGCCGACACTTGTAGCATCAAAATTAAGTGGTAAAATTACCCCGAATAACTTTTTAATAATAACAACGTACAGATCGTAAAGTTAACCATTCCTTTTTCACTTTGCGAAATCTGTAAATTCAGTAAATTCCATACTAGATTGTTGAGGTTTTTTCTGCTGATCATTTTATTCTTTGATTCGTCATAGACAATTACTTTAAAAAAATAAACGATGGAATTGTACCGTTTTTGAGAGTGGACGTGAGGTGTTAGCGCTCGTGATGTGGTGCAGCTTGCGGAATTGGGTCAACCGTTATGCGAAGCTTGCTCAAAGACAGTTCGGCCCTTACAGATATAATAACTTAGCAGAGACGGATTTTATTACAGAAGGGCAAGGGCATATTGTGCATTTAAGTGGTGGGACTAAAAGATGCGAGGCTACTCTTCGATCCACTGCCGGATGAAAACCTCACCATGTTCATAACACATATAATAGCAAACATATGACAAACGAAACGGAAATAGTAATAATGTAAATATATCAAAGTATTAAGTTGATATAGTTGATAGTTTGGGCCACACGCCATCGTCAGAACTAAAAAAATATGTATAAAAAAGTAAAATTATCAATGTGATAGTTTGAATAGTTCTACAATAATACAAAGAAAATATTATTATTCAATTTAAAAATCAAATTATAATAATTACGTAGGTGTAATTAAGTAAGTTTTGTTTATGATGGTTTAAGTAATCGTGTTTAAATACAAGTTTAAATCAATATCAAGGAAACAACAATCTTAGTACGGCTATTTTTTTAGTGACATGTGCGCCAATGCAAATTGAATCTCATTTAAGATTTTACAATGTATAGAATAGCCGTTATCTTAGTAAATATTAGATGTTAGTTAATCAAACATCTAACTTGGATCCATTGAAAAACGGTACATTTATTGATTTATTTTCAGTCATGTATAATATTAGCTTTATTGCAGGCGGTGATTTTGGTTTTCCACACGGACGGGCGGCTTACTCTCATTATTCAAGTTTGGTAATTTAATTTACGTGTAAGGTGTGATCGAAAGGATAGGAGGAGTTACTAATATGTACGATACATTGATTACATTTTAAGTAAATAATTAGATTTTATATTATTCCATTAAAATTACATTTAATTGCAACTAATTTTTAATTAGAAAACTTTATATAATTAATACCGAAAATTGTATTGTTATTTTGGCACACCTCTGCGTTAGATAGGTATGACCTCAAGTCCTGGCAATATCAATATGAATTTTTTTTCAATTTAATATTTAAGATTTTGGGCGTGTGTGTTTGTGATGTCTTTTTTCTTTAGTTGATCTTGAATGATATTAAAACAATTCTCATTGATGTTTTCTGATATGATTTAAAAGCTTAAATCTATTTTGCGTGTTGGCTATTATTAACTGTAATGCCAAATTTTATCCAATTGATATTTATATGTATATATTGATATCACACCAACCAATGGTAGTAAAAATAATGAATTATTCAAGTGTGCGAAGGCTTATTGGTTGAGTTTATCACTATGAAAAAGATGTTTTTATTTGAAAAGTCGTATTTCTCAATGATACCGGCAGCTTCAGCTCTTTTGGCGTCCCTGGTTGAGCTTTTTTCCAAATTGAAATTTTTAAACCAAATACGCTAAATATGGGATAATTTATTTTTAGTAAAATTTAGCGGTATTGTGTGCTTAAAATAACGAATTAGCAGCACATCCGCATCGCTGAGTAAACGACAAAAAAAAACATTTTATTGCAAGTGTAAGAAGGCCTGTTCAAACGCTTTTCATTCATTGAATTCCTCACGACAAAGAGAGCTCGTGCCAGATTAATTTGGAGAAATAAATAATTGGCGTGCTCTTGTTGGATGTACTCTACCATTTGCAACAAACGAGGCATAATGGTAAAAAGGTTGACCGTTACTTTTGACCAAAGCGATTCCATACAGAATGACAGGCCGTGGAAAAATGTTTCTACTATCTGCATATGAAAGATGTGTAAACAGAGATTGCCAACTTATTGTGATAAATATTAAATATAAATTTTATAGTTAAATATTTTAATTTATGTGATTTTTTAAAATTGTTATATACTATGGAATTTGTAAGTTCTCTTTTATAAATTTTTTGTCCATGTTCACTCTCAATGTGGAATATATGAACTCCTAATGGAGGTATCTCAATAGACGTTTTTCTACGAGAACTGCATGTTACTCAGTTGCTCAACAGATAGTAGAAATTGAAGAATAAGGCTACGAAAGGACTAGTGGTTAGCTAATCACTCTCGCTACGCCTTGTCTTTAGGATCGTATGAGTGGATATTATAGAATAATACGTTGAATTCTTTTTGAGAAGGATATGTTTTCATCAAATTTAATTGTCTCTACTAACATTTTTGTTTTGTTGTAATTTAGAGTCTTGTAGTCGAGTGGTGAACGCTCTTGGGCGTTGGTTTCTTTCGGTTGCAGTGTCCACAGGTGATAGATTTTTGTTCAAAGGCATGTCTGTGGTGCGTGCATTCCATCTCATCCAGTTGATCCTGTAAACGGGGCGTGAGGACAGGACTCTCCTAACGACTAGTCATTTCTTGGACCGATTCTTCTATCCGTTCTCTCTCTGAAAACTAGCGTCTGAAATAGTTCTCGTAAAATAATTTCTGTTGCGATGCTTCATTAGGAGCGGCGGGCATGATATCGAAAAAATGATTAAATTTTTATTTTCCCGGCTACACTAACAAGTGATAAGCCAAGATGTAACATCTCGCAGATATTTATCAAAAGAAATTATATGTAGTTTTTATTATGGTGTTAATGTTGGTAAGAATTATTGACCGTTATGGATTGTTTGAACTTGATAGCGATGGAATTCATATAATTAAATTGTTGATGATGGCTTGACGTGCAAAGATATCTGACCCACGCAGCGTCACACAGTTATCTGTTCCTGTGCGTGATTCGTGAATCACGTAACTCTCACGTCACGGACAGAATTGTGCGAACCAAAAAAATTCTCGTGAAAAAATCGCCCATCTCAGATTCGAATCTGTACGGTACTTTTTGTCATTACTCCACGGGTCGACCGCGCTGTGCATATGAGACTATTAAAATAACCGCCAAAAAGTGTAATGTACCATTGCTATTTCTGCGTAAAATCAAATTTATATCATATGTGTTCTTTCAAATAATTTTTGCGATTTATGATATGCGGAGTCCCAGGAAAATACTTAAAGAAATTTCATATCGGTTAGTTGTGATAAGGTGTTAACTATCAATTCACGGTATAAATAAAACACATTTTTTTGTACTAATTCCACAATTTTATATAATGATCAATGCTGATATTGAAAATGCCTCGTCGTAAGCAGCACCAGTCATGATTATTTTGGAGTCAATACAATTTTTATTTTTATGAAAATGTGTATCGGTTGTTCAATTTCCTTTTTCATAGAGGGTAAGGAAAAAATGATGACAAGACGTTAAGAGAGCAGTGGTATTTATATTATTATTGCTCACTTTATGTTTTAGTATTGATTCGGTATGAAGTGTTGTGAAGTGAACATCACAGGTATCGATCTGAATGGATTGGTCGTTGGACTTAAGCTGTTTATTATCAACTGATGACTGATGATGAGCATTATCAACTGATGATAGTGATGAGCGAAACCAGATCATTATAAACATGTGAAACTATGCAAACAAATTGTGTTTTATTTTTTTTAAATATAACGCCTTTCCACGAAGAATTGACAGTTACAACACCTTAAAAGTAATTAAAATGTTGTGTTGATTGAAAAATCAGCTTGTTCAAGTCTCAATTCGGGATTTGAGCTCCTATAATTGAATGAAGTTTGAGAACGCTACCACTTGGCTGAGTAGAATTAATTGCGTACATCTTTGAAGATAAAATATAACATTTGAGAAGCCCAACTCAGAATAAATAATTTAAATTTGTGGACACACGATATATAAATGATATGTAAATTTTTTGTCAAAGTCTTCATGAGCATTCTTGTAATATATAATGAATTATATTAATTTTCTTAATAAAAACAAAACGCGTACGCACAAATAGGAAAAAAATCTACTATAATAAACAAAAGTATATTTTATCTATTCAATAACAGTCAAACTGTATATGTAATATGTGTTCAGTGTTATATATTAAGCCTGTCATATGAACCCAAAATATACTCTATACCAGGGATTTCCAACCCTGCGCCCACGTGTGCCATTTGCATACGCCTATTACAAAACATTAATTAATGAAAAAATCAATTGAATCCAAAAAAGATTTTTTGTAAATCCCCCTACAAGACTGTATAATGTAACGATCAACAACAATTTATTAATTATATAATGAATGTAATACACAATACTTTAATTTGGTAATTTTTTCAATCAGACATTCACCCGCCACTACTTGTTTCAATTTTGAATGCGTCTGCGACTACAATTGGATTACGAATCCTTGTTCTAAGCATTGTGTTGCAAAGCTACCAATTAATTACACTGTAATTAAAGTAGTTTTTCTTCTAATTAGATTTGATCGATAACGTTCAGTAGATAGACGAACAAACATTAGAAGTGTTGCATGATTGATTTTAATTGCAAACAATACATCACAGTTTTAGCTCGACGTTTGACATTAAATGAATATAGAACGGTTATGATTTGTGTGGAAAAAATGGTGGTTATATCGATCAAGCGCGTTTCTAAGAGGACATTGGCATATATTGCTAAAAATATCATTAAAATATACCGTAATATATTTCAAATATTTGAATTCACTAAAGGTGAATACTAATTGAAAAGCTACTTACTGCTTACCTGTATTTCAACATTTGAACTATCTTACATTTTAGTTCGGCTATTCAAATTTATGGTGGCCGACTGGTCAATGCTGTTGGGCTTTCGTCACACTCGGTTGCAGGGCTCGAGTCCTGGAATGGATTCAAAAATCAATCAATGGATATCTATCCAGATGCATAGTTAAATGTGATACATATTTTCATATCTCCTTCATACTTCCTATCCGTTCTTGTGATACGGAGAGAGAGCGAAAGACTAACTTCTAGAAATTTCTTGTTCATTTTTTAATTTCAAAGACAGAGAGATTTAATCAATAAATTTTATATATATATATTTAATATTTTTAGTTAAAAAACATACATTACCTTATTTTTGGGTGCCAACTACCGAATATAAACACTGCATATTTTAATTATAGTCTCTATAAAATTAATATAAAACATGTCGTGAACAAATTTAATAATGCTTTTACTGGCTTTTGAAAAGGGATTTGAGTATTTTTGTAAATCTGATATCTGTAAAATATTACATATTATATTTAGCATAACTGTACTGTAATTATTCTTAAATCGCCATGAATTTTTAAAATGAACAATTTAGGCTAAGTGTTTATTGTATTTATCCAGATATTAAATAATAATAAAATGAAGGGTCGGAGAATATTATCAAACATCGTCAAGTAGTGACCAAGGTATTTGTTTTGTAATAGAAAATGGTTGTTATATAAGAAGGATGTGGTAAAAAATATATATTATTAACAGCGATCAGTTCTTGTGATTCGGTTCCTAGAAAAATATTAGTTGTATTCTGCCCATAGCAACAGCATTTCTACTAAACATAGTGAAAATAAAAAAGTATAAGCTATGTGAAGAGTTCAACATACCTAAGCATTGTGTTTTAGGATTTTTTTAAATCTCTCCAACATCTTTGTAGATACTGGTCAGTTTAGTTAATTTAGTATTATACAATAACTTCTATATAATGCAGTACTTACCTTTGATGCTATAATACCATTGTAATAAATAGTAAAGCAGTGGCGTAGTTAATCGTTTTAACACATTTAATATTTATTTGATAAGGTGACATCTATGGTTTGAGAATAAATATATTTCATATTCTAAGTAGTAAGGTCTGAAAATTGTTATTATAATTTAGTTTTAAGGATACAAAATCATTTATTGTGGTATAGAAAAGTTAATTGGTCACTCTAAAAAATGTATCGAAATAATCAGTGATATATGTAAAAATAAAAATAGTGTTTGATTCTATTACCTTTTTATTACCCTAGGCTGGATACTTTTGGAACACACCAGTATATTAAATATGTTGATCCTATAGCCGAGTGGTTAACGTTGTTGAACTTTTGTCTTCTTGGTTGCGATGTCACAGGTTCGAATTTTAAAATAAAAGCTGTCATATGTTGATTTTTTAAATCGATTTGTATCTGAATGCATTGGTGTTTTCGATGTTTTCATAATTACCATCCCAAGTGTAATCCGATCCTAACAACGAGGCGTAGAGATAGTGACTGGCAAACTACTTGTTTTTGACTAACCTTTGAGAGATTGAGCAACTGACTTATAACCAGTTTTCGTAAAAAAGTCCTCTTCTGATTTTACATTAGGAGTCTAAATAATCTTCACCAAGACTTGACTTGGTTTAGTATAAATTTATGTATTTGTGTGTGAACACGTAAAATGATAATACACATAATATGAATAAGCAAATACAAACTAATATTAATGTAGACCACTGAAGCCTAAGATAAGACCTCCGTATAGAATTCAGCAGGTGTTGGGTTCAAGTAGGTTCAGTGTTGATTCCTTTAGTAAAACTATATATTTCAAATTAAAATTCGAGTGCACTGTTATCTACATATATTACTAATTTTAATTATTTAAGTATCCATTATATCTAAAAGTCGCTTCTTGTTAAATATCTAATGAGATTTCAAATGTCGTTTCAAAATGCTGAAACCTGTAAAGATATTAATCTAAATTTTCAAAGACCTTACATGACTTTAAGTCGTGAGTCTGTTCGTGGAATATTTAATCGTACACTTTTATCAATATGTCTTGTTATAAATTTTATTATCAATTAATAAAGAAGCTCATTTTTCTTATCAGTGCTCCAATTGTCTACGCTACTGCGAAAATTTGTACCCCATATCAAAAATCAAAACGCATTTTCGTTTATCGAGTCGTCGATATTATGTAGGTTGAAGAGTCAACGTCCTCCAGCATTCGACGCTGGTGAATCACCAGCCTGTGGCTTTTCAATCCATTATTTAACCATTGATCTTCTAACCAAGCATTTGTAATTTAACCATCAGCTTTTTTAACCGTTTGATTTTTTATTTTCACCAACTGTATACGAAAATTTGGACGGTTATATCCGGGTTAATTTAATTAGATAAACTATGAAATAAATCAGTTACAGTGAATGCTAAATATGTCCATTACTATTACTTTAATAATTTTAATTTTTTTTCACATTTACATTTTTTAAGTTTTTATTAAACAAATCACTGAAATCTAAACATTTAAATATAAAATCATACTAATAACTATCATTCCTATATGCTGAAATTCTTCGTAAAATTTTTAGATGGATGTATGATAAGTTATTAAGTATTTTTATCTGGAATATAATTACTGTACCAGCTGGCAGCGCCACCTATCAACGTTAGCTCGATGTGCGCGATGCGAAAACAGAAAGACAGAGAATCTGTTTGTGTGCAGCTGTGCTGTGCGTTACACACAGGCAGAAAATCTAGACAAAAATATATTGTAATGACACTTTATACCATTTAATATATTTGTAAAATACAGAACTACACCAAGTCAATAATACTATTACTATAAGTATACCTAATATAATGTATTATTGTGTATGTTAATATACTTCAATTTATTTTTATAATACATGTAAGCATAACATAGTAAGCAATATTATTGATAATAACCAAACTTTAACTCCAAGCTCATCTTTTTTTTCAAAAAACAAAGAATATTTGAATATTTAATTGTAAGACTTACATCAATTCCTTTTTATAACATTTGCTTACTGAAAAAATATTCCGTAAAGTAATATGCTGAGTTATCGTTAAAATAAACATCTTTTCACCATTAGATACTTTCAATGACCAACATTGTTATCGTTTTATTTTTATCGAGTTTCTCCCCCAAATCCCCGAGAAAGAAAGTGCCTTGACGTATGTACCTGCGATATATTATATTACATGTTTTTTGAAAGTTTTCTAAATTTTATTACTATCGGTGGTTTCTTTGCGTTTAAAGTAAACCCTTTTGACCATTTATTATTTGTTTTGACTTCTTAGAAAGTAGTCTCAATGGATTTCAGTAGCAAAAGTGATGACTGAAATTACATTTATGACAAGAGAAAGGAAGTTAACTGTCAAAGTTTTAATGCTAGATGATTCTATGGCGGCCATAAATTAAGCAACTAGGTACTTAATGTTTCAAGACAATTTTTCACAACAATCTGCCACAAGTATTTTAGAATATGTTTTTATGTACCATTTTCAAACGACGAAAATCAATAAAAATATTTTAATATAAAATTAAAATTGATGGATTTTTCCACTAGTTGTCTTACTAACTGATACACGTGTTTCGCCTCTTCGAAAAGCATCTTCTTGATTTTAATTCTTGATTTATAAATTACAAAATTAATGAACAAGGGAAATGTAGGGTGGGTGGAAATTATATTAATTTTAAATATTAATAATTTATTTACGTCCGTTGGCTTTTAATTCGAAAAAATATCCTTACCACGATAGTAAAATCATAGTTTGTATCACAGTAAATTCACGTTATTTAAAAATTTAACAGTAGTTTATCAAAGTCTAAAATTTTATCAAATATGGGATATTCTTGCTTGCTGTGCCATATTCGTTATCCTTTATTTGGTCTTATAAATCATTTTATGTGGATAGTTTATTACAGACTTCTGATGTCTAAAATTCCACCTGCTCTTTGATATAGGCATGGGAATCTAAAATCTAGACCCTTCAGATGTGTCCTAATAGAAATAGCTTCCGGGACCATCACTGAAACGTTATCTTCAATGTCAGCAATGAAGTGTCTTTTGTACTTAATTATCCTGTGAAACGACCATATGGAAAGATTGATTCATATATCACTGTATCTGAAATTTATATTTTTTCGAATGCCTACCTATAAATTAAAAAAAAAGTATACCATTACCTTAATAAAAATTCATAAAAAGCACTAGTTATTTTGTTCAAATATTAATATACGATGCTAGAATATACGTATAATAATTGGCACATAATATTAACATTTTGAAGCCTTCGTTAAAGCATTTAACACACCCCGTGTCTCAAGGGATAACGTCGAAAGGGTTAAATGGCTTACAAATAGTAAATTACTGTAGTATAAGCGGTAAGTTACTTACCTAATTCCGTTATTTATGGCTTCGCTTCCTTTCAATATAATAAATACTTCATTTTACAGTAAACTTGTGGGAAATATTGGTTTACCGTAAAACTGCCCATAATGCCATTATTTCAACTAAATTTTAACAGTATACTCAGGTCAAAGAAAACTAACTGAGCCTTTGTATACGTACAGGTATTTAATATTTTGTAAGTTTATTATATGAAGTGTATATTTAGGATTAAAGTTAATAGAAAATATTCAGAGATAGGTATTTCGAAGTTACTTTAACACTCACACAAAAGAATTTTTGTGCAAGCTTGTTGATAAGATATCAATGAATGATTTTTGAAGCCTCGAAATCAATGGAAATCTATTTACAATCAAATGACCTTTGAATTTACAAATTTTAAGATCGATTTGAAATTTCATGTATCAAGTTTTTTTTTTAAATTGAGCTAGATATGGGTACCAACTCCGATGATTTTCTTCTTATAAGTGAAGATCACTATCCTAATTTCATTAAAGAAGGAAAAGTTGAAGTAGTAAATAACAAGCAGTTATCATATAACAAATTCTGTTGAAATAAGCTCCATGCTTTCACATTTAGAACGGATATGCTTAAAAATATATTTTATTCAAAATATCTCAATTACCTATATCTCTGGTAGTATTTTGGATAACTTTTTTTTGTTTCAATCGTCAGATTAAATTCTAACGTCATCTTAAAGATTAACCTCTATGGAAAGATAGACCGACTTCTCGATCAACTTTTTGGCAAAACTAGTTCTTTATCGACTGTTTAAGTAGTTAATATTTCTTTAGGAAAAGAGCTCTGCTTAAAATGATTAGCGTAATAGTACAATCATAAATTTAGACCATTTAAATTCCATCAAACATATCCAGTCAATATATTAAATAATATCATTTTAAAATCATAATACCAAAAATGTATAAATGGTGTTAGAGTAGTGATTTTGTTAAGAAAATTGGGAAGAGGTTGCCATTCAATATTCATAACTAAATTATCGTACTATCATTGTTCAAACGTTTGAACTTATATTAGCAATATTAACATTTCATAAAGTATTTATTAAAATAAACAAGTATTCACTCAGCTATAATATATTGAATGTAATACATTATATTTTATAACAAATTAAAAGTTAATAGATTTATTTCCGGAAAGAAGTAAAATTAAGAATTATTATAGTTTCGATTATGACTGCCCACACGAAGAAGGCACTAATGGTTGCAATTAATATGACAATGTGTTTGTCAGCACTTAATCCTAATTTTCTACATAAAAGATCATCCGCCTGCAAGTAAATGATTTATGCCATTTCCGAAATTACCCTTTTGTATTTCTTTGGTTACGAACTAATCCTTTCATGTCAATACTTCGAATTCGAAGTAACTATTCTAAAGATCATAAAATAAGCTTACGAATTATCTATTTACGAGTCGGTATTATTATATATTATACCAAATCAGTATCATGAAAAATATATCGTGAGTGATTTTCAAACATTCTCACATGAAAAAGCCTCAGGATCTATTTTATAGGAAGAAGAGAAAATATATGAGCAGGTTTTGGTTTGATTTGCCAGAAAATTTTTTCATTTTGTCTCGTTTCTGTTTATAATTTTCATTCAGGTGCTCGTTCAGATTAGATACAATAAATTATCTAATGCTAATAATTCGCAAGTTAAAATTAGTAACCCGTAACATCATCTCTTAGAAGAATTGGAAATAATTCTTTTTTTAATAATTGTAGAGCAAAAAAAAAGTAAATGAACAGCTGAAGAAAACTTCTGACACATTTCTATTACCAATGGAGTTACATTGAATGAAATAATTCGTATTTTGGGATAATTTTAAGATGGCTAATAACTAAATATAATGAATAATTCTTGTTTTACTATGGCTAGTAAAGTACAAGCTTTGGAATCAATATTCAGATGTGCGTGACAAAGATTTTATATAAGTGAAATATTATATAGTAAATAAATTTAACTTTCGTTAAATGCGCCAACAGTGTTTGTGTGTGCTGTATTTTAGACAGATATAAAAATAATTCTAGACAACCATATTATGTGGCTATAATATATTATTTCTTTATAATTACAGCTGATTTTATTAGATATTTTTAAAAATCTCTTTGTTTATACTTATTACTTATTGGATACAAAACATGAAGCTGAAGTGTTTTTTTATAGTTTATTTAATGAGTGAAATTTCGTATTATATAATATGTATCTTTGATTTTTGTGATCGTTGTGATGAGTTGTGTGAAGGCATTTTTAAGAATTAAATGCGCTAACAAGTGAACTGATTAGAGTGAAAATTGCCCATAAGTTTCCTTGTCATTTTGCTAACTTTGTTTCAGGCCATATCAGCACAGTTTTGTTCCACCAAGTATATAAATGTAAGACTTACAATTAAATGCACTTTTGTTTAGATGATATTCACATTAGTAAAGATAGTTTTCACTAATAACAAATACATTCCACAAAAAACAATATTATTCCACTAAAAATAAAGTGATGCCACATAATAAAATATATTGAAGAAATATGTTGCACTTGCGAAAAAATATTATCACATAGACAAAATAGTTTTCACTCAATATAAATACTCACACTTTGAAATCGATAGTTTCAAAACGCTGTAATGAAATGTCACTTATTCTTTACTACTTGCAACATAGAATTTTCCACCATAGACTAGTTTACTTGTCGCAACTCTATATTAGGCGGCCTGTATTGTCTTTGCTCCACGCATTAGAATTTATTCACTAGTATATTATAGGAGTGGTATTTATAAAGAAACAGGGTTCTAAGTGATCATGCAATATGTCAATATTATTTATTTCAATGTCCATAACATAAAAAATTAAAATAATCCGTTTCAAAGTCAAGCTATCAAAATAAGTCTGTGGTACTTTGTTATAAGAACCCGTTTCGATGTGAAAACTATTAAAATCAAAGTTTGAGTGTACTAAGTTAATACTATCTTATACAAAGTGCAAACTATAGAAATAAAAGTTCAAGTGTACCAAGTGAATACTAGCTTACACAAAGTGCAAACTATCGAAACAAAAGTTCAAGTGTACCAAGTGAATACTATCTAACACAAAGTGCAATTATTTATAACCCTAAATTTAATAGTTACAAGATGCGGTAACACGGTCATAAATTAAGTCCTAATCAACACGTATAAAATAAAAAATCAACGGTTGCTGTGCAAATAAGTTAATTACTAATTGTGTACACAGATCTGTGGTAAATAAATTTTGAATTATGTCATGTAAATATTTACTTTTTGATTTCTTTCCAAGATGGAATAAGAAGAAACAGAAAACGCATGATAATGTTAGTAAAAGAAAATATCACTCTCGTTCGTAGTTTTTTAAGTTTCATTTAATATTATATTTATGTTTGTTTTTTATGTAAAAAAAATTTAAATAAAATAATATATTCAATGGTTTTTTTCATTCTGCTAGACCTGGCGTCTACTAACTAGAATCGCGGACACTATGGATGCCTTTTTTCATTTTTGATTTAGAAAAATTACGGTATTTGATACGGTGTACTAATTCTTGACCCCGATTTTCTGGAACAGTCAGTGTAGCTAGCTCTTGGATCAATTTTTTTGTTGACCTCTGAACTAGATGATAGAGCTGCAATCTTTGTTTAAATTCTTGACATTTTTGCATGCTGAATTGTAATATTGAAACATATACTTCCGGGCATGAAATACTAATGTATTACCAGGAAAATTTTCAGTGTGCAATGGTCAATTATATTTTATGTAACTAGTCTTCAGACACAATGCGCCGCAGCACATTTAGCATCACTTCATGGCACACTTGTGTAATACAGTACAACGGGTGCGAAGCACTGGCTTTGAAGATACCTTTTGCTGTTTAGCTTTCTTTTTATATATGACAGCAATATGCTAGACTATAAAGTATGTAAGTGATAAAAGATTCGCAAAAGTGCAAAAGCACCGCAGGCCATTTTCTTATTCAGCTGAATTGTTTTAAAGCGGATTATATTATCATATAAGATGGGGTAGACATATAGATTAAATGAAGTTAACTCCAACTGCCCTATTTTCTTTATGAAGAGTTATGCGGCTTAAACTGGAATCTGATAATACGGCGAGTATATAGTAGATAAATTTTTATTGCGAAATGAAAATATAACGTCAGTAATTATTTGTAAGAATTTACTGTGCTGGAATATATTTTTTAAATTTCCAGATACAAGTAAAGAGTCCCGCAAAAAAAGTAGATCTCAAGTTGAGCACCCCTTAAGTCGGTATGATAGTAATATCATGAAATTATTGCGGTGTTTATGACTAACGATAAATATGAACATATTGGTAAATTCTGTAGTCAGGTAAATTGTTTTTTTGACATTGTTACGAAATAAAATATGTGTTAAATTAATAACATTTGAAATTTTAATAAACAATTGAAGTATTTAACAAAATAATGTCAGTGAATCTTAAAATATTTATTCTCAAAATTTTGATAAAAGCAACAGGGGACTTTTTTATTTATTGTAGGTTTTATTAATGTAAAGCTATGTAAAATGCAATGCACAAGAGTAAATATATTGTAAAAAGACACAGTTACTATTCTAATCTACAATCCGAATCAAAACTATGGTCCTTTAAATATGGTATAGTTATATTTTTTAGACAATCCATCTATTTCCCATTTTAATTTCTATCCAGCTTTTAAGCACAATCTTGGCTTTGCAGATGGTGGTTGGATATATTTTATAAACTGTTGGCAAATTTTTTTATGAGAATATTTCCACATTTCTATCGTTACAATGACGGTGCGTTAAATGCAGTAGGTTATAAAAGTATTGAAATATTAGTTAATACTTTTACATACAAAAAACAGTAAGGTTAATTTAAAATAATTAAATATTGCTACAAAAACAAAAATTCAATAATTATAATTATACACGAATAGGAATTTCAATTGAAGCTATACAAAACAATCTACTATAAAGCTGGTATGATAGAAAAAAGTGTGGGCTCCGTGGCGCAGTTGGTAGCTTCGTTGGCTACGGTTACGGATGTCTCGGGTTCAAGTAACGATGCGGAGAGTTTCATATATTAATCTTTCTATCGATTTCTGTTCGTAGTCATGAATGTTTTTGATGTCTAATAACACCCTATTACTCATCCGATACTCAAAAACTGGGAGAAGCGAGAGCGAATAGCTAACCACTAGTCCTGTCCTAGCCCCATCCTTCTATCCCTACTCTCGTCGAAAAGAGATGTTGAGCAACTGAGTAGCAAGCAGTTTTCATATAAAACGTCTGTTGAGATACCTCCATTAGGATACCATATATTCCAAGTAGGGAACAGACCTGGTAGAAAAATTGTAATTGTACACGAATAAGCATTTCGATTGATATTTTTTTTCCACTATAATGCTGATATGATAGGTATATTTTGCTTTGTTTTTTAGAGTTACTCTCCCAATAATTTATCGAAAACGTGAGATTTGACCTGATCCATAGATAGTTATACACATGTGAAGATCTATGAAGTTTGTTTCCTCATACATCGCTTATGATTGATCTTAATGTGTGAGTTATTAAATTGTTTTATCGTTCAAAATGTTGTCCCTGCTCTTAGGTTGAGCGTTCCTGTCGGAGCGCATAGATAAGACGAATGGGAAACTACCAACTCGCTATTTCGTTTCCGCTCTTCGCCCATACAAGTGCATAAAAGGCAGGCTGTCTCGTCTTTACGGTCATAGCTGCGCCAACCGCCAGCCAGTAAACACGTCTTTCTGTACCGCGTACCTGTCGCTTCAAATTATACATCGCACGCGAATTCACTACTCGATCCCATCACTTGAACTTAGCTCACCTTTAAAATATTCACACGGAAATAAAAATAACTACGCAAAGAAAGCACAGTGATTCAAATCCAATACAGTCATTTCGTTTTACATTGTGAATTGAATTAACACGATTTTTCGCAGTGTTGAAAAATTTCATTGCAGTGTCATCAGATTTTTGAAGTGTTCAATTTTTCCCACGACGTGAGTGCTTGTGATTCTGAAGATTCAGCAATAACATCATCATGGATATCAAGAGTCTGGATCCCACTGGTCTCTATTGATCAAAAGAGGTTAATTTGAATTCCAAGTATCACTTTCATTAATATGGAAGAAGTCAAGACCTTGGATCCCACTGGATTATATTGAGCGAATAATTGTGATTTTATGATTTTCACTTTCAAAGATCTCATTAAAATAGAGTAATAGTAAAGTAATCATGGATATCAAAGTTTTAGACCCCACTGGGCTATATTGATTACTGAAAAATTGCCAGTATTTAATTGCAAAAATTGCATATTATTGAAACTAATATAATTTGAAACATGGATATCAAATCCTTAGACCCGACCGGTCTTTATTGATGTTTATCAAAATTACAAAATCATATATTTCAAAATCGCAAAATGTCTGACATCAAATCGCTCGATCCTACTGGACTGTATTGATGATTTTTATTTGTGAATTGTTATTATCGATATTTAAATAACACAACATGGATATCAAAAGCTTGGACCCTACCGGTCTTTATTGACTGCCGAAGTTGTTTTTGATTAACGTCGTTTAGCGTCAATGAACATCGTTGAAGAAAAAATATACTTTGTATTCAATCATATTTCGACTGAAGTAAAAATGAGTGCCAAATCATTAGACCCAACCGGGTTATATTGAGGAATAGTTTATTTCTCAAATCGCCATTGAATAACACTCGCGAAGAGTGCTCGTGATAAAATATACTTAAGAGTTGTCGCATTTAGCAAAACCGGAAATCAGCTAGAATGGAAGCCCCAGCGTTGGATCCCACGGAAGTTTATTAGGAGATGGCGAAGTCGGATATGAAGATGCAGCCTGGAAGTGTATATTAGTTATTATATTATTTGCTGTCGTCATGTATTGCCTTAATAGGATAGAATCGCTCACTATGCGAGGAAGCCGAGAAACGTCATCGTGTAGAAAGAGGAGATTGCACGCTCTCGCGGAAATCAGTTCACCGGTGTCAGCTGTCGGAGTTCACAATCAGCTGATGTCTGCCCCTCTCCGTCCTTTCGATATCCCCACCAGCCATTGTCATCGAAACGTGAGTCCGAAGCAGTGATGTTGTGTGTTTCTTGTTATTATAATCGCTGAAGATGGCGGGGAGTCGTGAGGCGCCGCGGCGCTCTATTCGACGTCGGACGGAGACTTTCGTTTCCAGTAACTTTTCCCGGGAGATCATGGACACATTCCGAAGACTGATTTAATAAAAACGATTTAATGGTATAAAAAATAGAATCAAACTGTCAAAATTGTATTTTCTAAATTGACGCAAGATGGTAAGATTTTTATTGGTAATCTTTAAAACCCATTTTGTAATCAAGTCTGTCTACTGTCTAACTTTCATAAACTATGGTAGAATATTCAACCTTATCATAATTATTTTGATATGCTTTGTTAATAACATTTCAATTTATATTCAATAGTTTTTTTTTCTGAATAAATATCTATAATCTTTTATGGGATTACTTGTCACTAGAAGCTACTCTAAAAGCCTATCAATAGAAAATTTGCCATGTCAAAATCTTGTTGAAATTTCTAAACCTGCGATCTCATCAGCTGTTTGTTTTGATGGTACTTTTCTTTTGATTTTGTAATGATAAGTATCCACTGCCTCACTGAAGGTGCTCAATGAAGTTTTAAAACATAATTGAATAGTAATCAATTTCAATTATGTATCACAATAAAACCTCTTTGAATCCTGATCTATGAAAGCCTGTAAAATGTACAAAACTATTGTGTGATTTTTCAAGTTGGATGTTGTTATTCGTTTTTGCATTTTACTTGAATATTAATTTTTGATAAAACAAAACTAAATTTTTTTTTGATTTAAAATTGATTTCGGTGACTTTACTTTTAAATAATTATTATTGAGGAATATATGACGATGCTGGAGGAAGAGACGTGTTTGTACAAATTTTAAGAAACCACGCCAAACTAATTTTATTGTATTTTTATTGATGTTTTTGAAATGTACATTTTTTGGCTTTCTTTTTGATATAACTGTTGATTCTTGATTTATAATAATTAATTGTTATGTACCTTCGGCAAGACTATACACTAATTTTAATTGAACTACTCTAAATCGAGTATTATTATCTCCTACTTTATTTCACTTAGGGTAAGTTACATGTTATATCGTTCATCTTGTCACTATTCTTTATAAAACCATATATTTTCATTATAATAACAATTCACTTATTATTTTTCACATTTCATTAAAATTTTGGGACGAGTTTTATTATTCATAAAACAATTGAAATTGCTCAAATTCAATACCATAGACACTTTAATACACTATATTCTATTCTTTTATCTAAGTCCGTGGTCCAACTTTTATATGTAAAATTATTTCAATCGAACTATAACTTCACCAATGATGATCAAATATAAAACAATACAATGTAAATTTTTAATAATTTATATTCAACACAGAAATAAATCAAAGTGTTTTAAAAGTCCTACAAAGAAATTTTGCACGAATGTTGCAGGTTTTGTCTGCATTGAATAAATGAATTAAAATTAACGATTCAGAATTCTTTAAATAAATGTTACTTCAAAATTCAATTAGAAATCATAACCAAAATAGTAAAACCCGTTTTTAATAACAGTCTTTTTTGAATAAGTGTAGAAATGGTATCAAATAAAGTTTAAATAATTATAGATGCTCTTGAATTTTCTAAATATTTGATTAATTCATTCGACTGTCTGATGACATTTGATGATGTTTGAAAATTGTTACTTTGTATTGTACGTTTAGAGTTAAAATACTTAAAATTGCATCTATTATTTGATTGCACTTCAATATCCATTTATTTCTATTTTATTTTACATGAGACTTGTATATTGAGCTTGTTCGTTTTTTTTTTTATTGTAAATTGTATTCATTAAAATTAGTTTTTACATTAAATTATTATTTATTAACTCAAATGTTTGTATGACTTCATCATTTTACATCGATGTAACATAAGTACGACATATTAAACTGTATTACATAAACCAACTTCTTTTATTTTTCTTTTCAGTGTACAATTTCATGTTTTCGTATTATATATTTAACATATTTACGTATTAAGCACAATTTCTCGAAACTAGCTTAAAAAACTGTATTTTTTATTTTAAAAAAATATGGTATTCATGACATATATAGTTTGACAGTAAAGGACGACATGAAAGAGAAGATCTGGAAATAATGACAATTAATCAACGTATTGGGCGATAATATTACTTATGAGAGCTGTTGTGTGATGGTAAAGGCAAGAAGTGAAGAAAAGAAATTCTGTTTTTTAACGAATAAAGGTAGACATGTAAACCAATAGAGTACATTTACTATTAGTTATTGTACACATTTTTTAAAAAATCCATGTTCGCTCCCAAAGTGGAGCATATGGCCTCCTAATGGAGGTATCTCAACAGAATTTTTCTATGAGAACTGCTTGTTACTCAGTTGTTTAACCTCTTTTTTGAAGAGAGTAAGGCTAGGACAGGACTAGTGGTTAGCTAATCGCTCTCGCTACTTTAAGACATTTTTTTTAGAATTTTTTTAGACATCACAAACACTCAGACTACGAACAGAAATCCATAAATCGATTGTACACATATTACAAAGATATAAATGTTAAGATAAAAAAATCTAAAGCTGTCCCCCAACACGACGATGATGTTAAAGGAAAATTATAATAAAAATAAATAATTGAATAAATTATATGAAAGAATACTGATTAAAAAACTACACACAGCCTACTTATATCATAGCAATAAAAAAACATCGAATTCATTAAGTATTAATATGGAGTACTTAAAAATTATTTATTGGATAACTAAAAAATGGCTGTAAACAATATGTTTTGAGCGCAGCTAAACAAAGATTATCAAAATAAATATTAGCTGTGTTTAATTTATGTGCGTTCAAGTCAAATAACTTATTGCGATGCAAACTGTCAAAAAAATAGAATTGACTCTGAAGATAGCCCAGCCATACATGTATAGTATTATTTTATAACTATAATTTAACGACGAGAGCAGTGTTCGAAATCAATAAAGTGGACAGACAAAATGGTGGCAATTATTAAAACATACTATATAAACTGATTTTTTTTTAATTCAAATTAAATGAGTGGTAAAAAAATACTATAGTTTATCTGGATTTCTGCAAGTGACTCTTTTTTAATTAAATTATTTTCTCAGCTAATGCTGAAAATAAATTGTATTGAAGTTTTACACAATTAAGATTTGCTATTATACTCTACGTACCATCACGTGAGTAGTCGTTATATTTTTTTCTCATCGTTATCTCATTCCCTTTTTCAAGTAGTATCTGCTATAATGGTGCAAACTATTTTTTTTTAAATCAGGCATAACCAAATACTATTTTTGTTGTTGATGTAGTTGAATCTGTATATATTATTAAAGTGTGAATGATTATTGTGTTACTTGCACCTCTCAGTCTAAAGTTGACGTTTGTTATCCTACGAGTATCTCACATGATATTTTAAGAAAGGGCAAAATAAATCAAACATTGATTTCAAATCTTTGATTTTAAGCACTGGTTGAGAATAGCAGCTTAAGACTATGTGTGTAAAGGTGGAGATATATAAAATTAGCAGATATTTAGAGCACCAAATGAAAAAAGTTTATGTTGCATTTTGTATTAATAGAATTAAATAAATTAAACTTAATACAGTATTATCTGAATGTGAAGGTATCCATTTAATTCGTATAAATTATTGCAACTTGTTTTTTTTCCGTGTGTTCTATATATGATGTTTTGTATCTTAATGTTATGAACTAGAATAAAGTGCGAAAACGCGTTGTTAGAGTAAACATGTCAAAACGCATTTTTAATATTAAAGATATTCCGTATCTTATACGTACAATCAAGGCCGTTTTTAAATCATTAATGACATTTTATAATCCTTTGCGCTTCAAGTAATTCAGTCAAATATTATATAATACATATCAGGGTTAAGAAACCACACTATACATTTTTAATATATTGTGCAATAAGCCAAACAGTCTTACCCAACGTTAAAACATATTGTTTTATGACAATAAATTTTTGGGAATGTGTTGTCTATATCCCAAGAGATCATAAGCTTCGAAGTCCGTAAATTTTCATTAGAGTGGGAGCTGGAAGAAATACATACCTATGCATAATATGAGTAACGCAGTTTCTTATTCCTATGGTGATACGTTACCTGAAAAGTCATGTTAACCGCTTGGTGTTGTAGTGGTCGTGCCAAATACTAGACTAAAGGAAACCAATATCAAAAAAAAGATAAATAGAATACAAATATTTTGATAACAGTATTTCTACAGTACGTCTCTACGGCTTGCAATATCCAGGAAGGTCATCAAATAAAATCCATCTGATATATTTGGTGGAACTAGTTGGTGCTAGCAAGACTTTGGAAGTAGTGAGAAGACAGTCTAGTGAAAAAGATTCCCGGATTCGCCATGTGGTAGCCATATGCTGTGGACAAGGAAACAAAGAATTTATAGATCTTTATGCTGACGACCGCTGTGCAGTAATAATTTATATGCGCGGCACGAGTGTTTTCAAATCTTCCTACCCAGCCGATGAAATCGAGACATATAGCGATTGGTTAACCACTAGAACCTTTATCTCGCACTTCTGATCACACCCTTTCACAAATTTGAGAATAGAGATTTATTGAAATAATATATTTTATATTTTTGATGATGATCCTTTAAATTTGAAGTGATTAATGAATAGCAATTTTAAGCATTAGAAAGATTTTTATTGAGTAAAAAATTGGCAATTTTCCAGTGTTTATAATCTGACATGACAGTCGGTCAAGAGAATAGAAGCAGTTCTGCCACCTTGAAAGGCCGCGGCATTCTTGAGTTTTGTAAAAATTATTTGCGCCATCAAGTTTCAAAACAGTTCATTGCAAGCAATTACGTGATGTCTTCGACCATAACATAAAATTCATATTTTGATCTTTTAAAATATTTTTGCTTTTCAGTTTAAGTTTAAATAAAAAAAAGTGCTTTAGGCCCTTGAATGCTATTTTTCTATGATCAACAATTTAGAGAAATTATGTCATACGGAAATGTCACTACCCAACATTTGTCAGTCTTTAGTCGTCGTAGGTTATTCCAAACTGAATAATTTCGTCAATCTAATTACACCCAGGATGACCATGTGGTATTTTATAGATCTATAAAATCATTAAGTAATTTAATCTCTTTAGAGAATTGACTAAATCTATTGAAATATTAGTTTTTATATAAAGTTGAACACACCATGGACACCGTGTGTTTAATTAAATATTTTTTTTATCGCTACGCACTATGCCTTAAATTGTGCAGTTAAATTGTTTGTGGCTCTTCAACTTTTCCAATTCCATTCTATTGAAAATATCTTGTATGTATAATAAGGTGATTTGATTAAACATTTAAAATGTCAAGTCGCCCAATTTCCAGTGCATATCATCTACCTTATTAATTAAAAAACGGGGTGTCCATATCTGAGGAAACAATATGGAAAAAAAATGAAAATGTTTCTACTTTATTAATTTCATTGAATTTTTTAAGGTTTTGTTGTGGAAACTTAGCTATGGTATACACCTTTATTAATTTAATAATATATGTCAGATGTATGTACGTTTTTCGCAATATGTCGATGATAGAAAGGTGTGTCTTTTTGAATGTATTGCACATTACTTACTTTTTGAGTTAATATTTTTTATACTTGTAGTTATTAAAGTAGATTGTACAAAATAAATATTTCGGTGAATGCAACTTTTGAAACTTAATAAAACATTTCATCGCATCACGTTTTGGCCGATTTTAATCGCGCTCTTTCGAGCTGGGTCATCGCCCCTCAGGGAAATAAACCCGAGACCTCTTCTCGCTGACAATAGACGAAAACTGTGGCGCGTGTTTAAATTATTTCATCGAAAAGTACGATATTGCTTTCACGAAAATATTCCTACACCATTATTACACTGGAAAGAAATGAATTTATTCAAAGTAATAAGCTTTGAATCCGCATTCAAAATATAACCCCGATTCAGCCACCGCTTTTTAGTAAAATAATATGTACCTATTATAAATGCATGTACAATACATTTTTTATGTCTCACACCTTACGCACTGTTTTAACGCGGATATAAAAGATATATTCTATTAAGTAATAAGAATGCTTATATGAATAATATAAAATACACTGCATAATTTAATAGATAAAGTCCACTGAATCTATTACAATATATTTAGATTTAACTATGATTTTATTCGCCTGAAATTCCACATAATTTACCTAATACTAATAAGAATATCTCGTCTGCTTAATGGTAGATTCTCAATGAGCATTTCTTTTTAATCGTGTATGTCATTCTCCGTGCTTTAATATATTGTATTTCATAATTATTACGAAACTAAATCATGTTCATTTTCAATTTCACTCGAAATAAAATACAAGTTTTGCATGTCCTTGAAATAAATAAGAAAATTTAATCTCGATATTTTAATTATGGATTACGTTTGTTGGTTTAAGCATCTCTGCTTTATTATACATTAACATTACATACCTACAGTTCAATAAAACACTTAAGATAAATTAATAACAATATGATGTTTCTTACTTGATCTAGCCATCCGAGACTACCATTTAAGAGAGAAGATATATACGATCAAAAACAAAGAACTTCCTACTCCATAGGCAAATGAATTTGCCAAGCATTTGTTTATCGCGGAGTTTCAATAAAAATGAATTATTTTACACTTCTCTATTCAAACAGTATTTTGAGCAAATTAAAATATAGTAATAACTAATACTAATAATAATCATTTGATAATATTTCAATTTCATGTTGCATTTTTTATTAGATTTTATAAAATTGCACATTTTTTAGAGAAAATTTCTTTTTTTAATAAAATTTATTAAGTTTAAGCCACAAGTTATATAATAAATACATGGTGTTTTCAATATTCAATTCGTTGCAAAATATCAATTACTTTTTATTTGATCCATGCGTTTGATTAAAACATGTGAAAAACTTTAGAGGATGTAAAAGTATATATTTTTTAATAAAACAGCAAATAAAGGTGATGAAAATTATTGTTTAAATCGGTAAATTACATATTAATATAATACTTCTTATTATTTTTTATTGATGACTAGTGAGTACCCGGCATGCGTTGCAATGCCACTCAAAGAAAAAAAAGTTTAATTCTGTTTATTAAAGCGCTTTTGGATTAGAGATCTACACAGGCCGAAATTTCATAAAATTACTCGGTCCGAGGCCGTCATCTTCAGGCCCGGCCTGGCCCGAGTCCGACTCTCAATATCACACGTGTTACCCGAACCCAACCCGAAGTCCAGAAATATTTTTCTCAGCCAGAAAAAATCCCGATTTCTTTTAATATAGTAGTAGTTCATTTATATTTTTCAAACAATATATGTTATTGTTTGCATATTTCCAACGATATTCATAGTACATGTAAAATAATTTATTTATGATGAATTGTCTTTACCCGGACTAGCCTGGCCCACGGCAAATCCCGGGTCGTGGAGACCTCTATTTTGGATATACAGTATTTTTTGTTTTCCGTCTGGTTCAGAGATGTCACTAGTTGTACGTATTTGATTGTTTTTTTAGATTTTAGATTTTAATTTTTTTTCATCAGAAACCTTCACGAGTGTGTACACAACAGTTCACCAAAATTTGATTGAAATCGGATGAATGGTAAAGGAATGCATAGAGGACAAACAAATCTTCATTTATAAATATAGATAATATATAGATAGATGAATCAACTGTGGAAAACAAAAGGACGTAACCCACACACAAGAAATATTGTGTATAGCCCAAACTAAACTTGTATTAAATTGTATACATTGTGATTATCGAAAAAAAAATATTTTCAAAAGTCGGAGGAATAAGTCATTTTGCCTTTCTTAACTATTATGTATTTATATAAATATAGTGTATCAGCGCTTTACATCCGGGTTACATCCTTTTTCCTTTCCACAGTCGATATGAAATGCGATTTTTTAAGTAAATATGTTATTCCACTTACGGCTTACGTGCGTAACTTCAAAAAAACATTGAATGTACAATGGTTTCAAAAAGATTTTTTTTCTTTCACAACCGCTTCCTTTCTTGAGCATATAAACTCATAGTAGAGCATCGAAGCAAAGCTTCTGTTAACACCAAGATATGAAATAATTATCTCTCTATTAGTTACGGTACATAATAGAAAAATATCTGTAGATTATTACATTGTCCGTAAGATTGAAAAATGTTATGCCATTCCAAAAGGATGGAGCGTCATTAAAATTTTATTTAAATAGATTTTCCTTTGATAGCTTCATCTGAGTCACCCCTGGCCAAAAGGTAGGTACGGAGGTCAGGGTCGGAGCAGGGTACTTCCCACGACACTTCATTTTTACTCCCACAACGCCTGAGTTAC
Organism: Himalopsyche phryganea; assembly: GCA_022494535.1. Classification (NCBI taxonomy): domain Eukaryota; kingdom Metazoa; phylum Arthropoda; class Insecta; order Trichoptera; family Rhyacophilidae; genus Himalopsyche; species Himalopsyche phryganea. Next base: position 2,193,536 of record JAGVSL010000062.1, read on the forward strand.
ATTTCATAAGTGCTTACATACTATTATTAACCCGGCTATGTAAAACGGCCATTACCCGACCTCAGCTTTACTGACGTATAAACGATATACGATACCGAGTCGACAGACTTAAATAAAATTATTGTGATTATGTATGAATCGAAGGAGCTTTACACAAATAGTAAGTATCCACAGTGGTAAACTTGTAATTTTAAGTAGTAAAAAGGAACACGTAAGACGAAAGAATATTGTAGTAAATCACCATTGAAAGTTTCAAAATCATATCATTAATTTATAGTATTTTATAATACAGAGATTTTTTAAATATTATATTGTTTTTTTTAAGGAGTGAAATGTAAAATATGAAATAGTGTTATTTGTATCTTTACGTCTTACCGCTCTCCACGCCCAATAAAAGAAAAAAATCACACTGTCCCACTCATAACTTCTTATTTGTTGATTATCAAAAAAATAGAATTAATGCGTACGTTATAGATAAAAAATATTACTTTAAATAAGTCTGAACGTGTTTCTTAATAAGCTTTATTACATTGAGATGACTTGAGACGAACCAGAACTGACAAAGGACATAGAATACTGAATGCACCGTGTAGTGGCCATATGTTCCGAATACGTAGCGGAAAAGGCAAAAGAAGACTAAGCTTTTCATAGAGAGAAAACACATGTAACATTTAACTACATAAAAAATGCAGCAAACAAATGTATCAATTTGTACTTAATATTGCAAGTAAATTTCTACTAAGAAACCGATCCATTCATCTAAATATTTAAGATACATTTAAAGAATACTATATTTAGATATATGTAACATTGACGTAATTCATTAATTCAATACTCACGTAGTTCGGGATTGAGAATGAGCATACGTAAAACCAATTTATTTAGTTATTTATAAAAAGTGTAAACACCTATTTCATACAACAAATCAATAATGGCAAAGTGTGTGCGAAAATAAATTGAAAATATTACCAGCTCCGCGCCTGCTCTATCCGACCACCGTGAATCGATTATCAACCGGGTGAACTTTCACCCCGATGACTTAATTCGGAAACGTGTTGTTTTTTTTTCTCACCTGCCAACCAATAATAATAATGATAATTATTACGCTTTGGTACCGGGGCGACCTTACGTCATTAGTCTTTTTCACACAGTCATACAAACTATGCGTGAGCTTGCCCACCACAATGAAAGGCTTACCATCGCACGTACGAACTTACTTAAACTATAGACGCTATGGAAGGACTATATTATTTAATTTACGTCCACCACTTACTTGAATAGTATGAAGTCTTTAACTGCCAAGACCATTTGTAGTACTTGATCTTACATGATCAGGTTCGATTCCACAAGCGAAGGAGCATTTTAAAATTAATCATCATTTATCGCTGAGCAAAATCGATCCGATCATTCTAAAAGGAAAGAGAAATTAGCACATTATTTTAATTGTTATATTTATAGGTCGTGAATTGTTCTCTCGGAACCAACGGTTGAATAAACCTACAGATATATTTTTATTAGTCCTATCAAGCATTAGTCATTGTTCGGAAAAAGTAGTATTTTGTAATTTATTATAAAATTAAAATACAAGCATTAAAAAAAATCACACACTAAAATAATTAAATAGATATAAAATTAATTATATAAAAAATTTTACCTGAATACATATTTTAGCCTAAATTGATTTTCCGTCGCCAATGGGAGGCTTATTACCAGTCAGACCCCCCCCTTCCAACCCCCTTCTCTATAACCATGCTTTATCTTCATGTACCGATGAGCGACGTTTTTTCAACTTCAGTTACTTGGTTGTATTCTTGAGTTTTCACTAGATATCATATATTTCTCACTATATAATTTAAAAGTTTCATATCATTTTATTGCTCTTCAATAAGTGTTCATATATTTTATTTTAAATTCTCGGTGTTAGGGTATGTTTGATTTTCTATTGCGTATGCCTAAGTTTGTTGATACACACACACCTTCTGACACCTACACACATTCTATCATAAACACTCACACCACTAAACTGATACAAAATATTCATACTAATTTACGAGTACGAACTTCATTTGCATTACGTTTAAACAGAGATTCTAAACCTTTATTTGTATTTTAATATAAACAATGATACATTAGGAGTAGGTCGTTAAAACTTTTTAAAAGATATTACCATGAATGATGAAACCACAATTAATATAAAAATATGAAATATAAAAGTATTATTTCGGGAAGATCACCTGACCCTTTGAAAATATTTCAGGGCTCCATTTTCAAGGGCTTTGTTATGTCGTTACCTTACTTTGAAAAGGTTCTAACTGCACTTGACCATGTTTTGAGATACGAGCGTTTGAAGTTTTGACTGATCATATTTTGTATTTCGAAGGAAAAAATGTATTTTTAATTAGTGAGTTGGCATATATTTATATATATTAATATTTTACTTGTTTTTCATATAATTAACTTCAACTGAAGCTCTTATATTAGAGAATAGTGAGTATTTAAAGCGTTAATTAGAACTGACAACAACAGTTTGTTTAAAAAGGTTTTATCGGATATTTAAATTTTATCAAACAACGTGTTCTGATTTTTGAGATATTTATTAATATTATATGTTATCATGACTTACTAAACCCTATAAACCAACAAAAATATTTTAATACAACAGAATAATAACACATATATACTTTGAATGCTTGAAAGAATTCAGTTAATTTTCGTCTATGACCACATCGATAGAACAATAGAAGTAAAGGGTAAAAAACACACCAACCATCGAGCAAAGAGTCTTCAACATGACGTTAAAACCTTTTCAAAAAGACTATAGTGTATCTTTTCTCTGTGAGATTACAATAATTAGTGAATTAGTGAAAAAAATCTGTGTATAAAACTCCGAAATACTGCTAACTCTCTCATTGAACAATATATGACTCTGAAATCAATGCATATGGTAGAATGTGGCTAATACAACATTTTCCAATCAAAAGGTCATTTTAGGCCAAAATGTCAGTTGGAACCTTTTCAAAGTAAGGTAACGATGTGTCAAAGATTCTGATTTCAAGACAGTCGCATCTATTATTGAGAAAAATATTAAATGATTTCAATGAGAAAATTTCTTTAACTAAAGTGTTAAAAACACCTCAGTTGATTAAGGCATTCCTTGTGATGCTATTCCGCTAACCATTTATGGTAGTTGAGTTGTTAACTTTCATACAATCTACAAAATATGGACAAATAAATAAGCAATGTTAAATAATATTATACCTAATATTACTGAAATTAACAAAAATTGATAAACTTAGGTGAGGTGTATGTATACATATTCTTTATATGTGATAAGTTTACTGATTTTTTTAGCTATTGCTCTTATCTGTGTATTTTTTATACTCTGTAATTTTTAAAAATAATCTTTTTCTTTCGAAAATTAAATTAAAAGTGTTCCATCACCTCGAAAAAGTTAAAAACCACCTGACTAAGTGTAGAAGGGTTTAATTGTTTATAATTCAAAAAAATACTAGTTATTTGAATTTTATGAAATAAAAAATAAAGTAAATGTAAATACTGTTGATGAAAATTAAATATTTGTTCTTGCGGCGGGCCGCGAAATTCTACGCAGTGCTTAGGTGTGCCGTGGGCGAGAAAAGGTTGAATTACTGTCCTTAAACAGTGATCATGATTTTTTTTACGAAAAATAATTCATATCAATTAAAGCATCCTATTAAATTCACAATTTTTTTCTGACGCATGATTTTCTAGTTAAATTTTATGCTATTTAGGAAACCTTATTAATTCTCATTTATTTTTGGTCAGATTTTATGCAACAAGAGTCTGTTTATTGTCGGACTCCCACTTTTGACATACTCAAAGAATGAAGCGAATATTTTAAATTTATTTATTAAACATTACTTCAATTTATTTTAGTACATATTCCGCGGAAGGGTAAATAATATAAAAATATATCAATGGCGTTAGAAATAAAATCATTATTCAATTCGTACACTAAACTTGCAGTGCAGTTTGTTTAATACTACATTCATAAGTACAATAAGGTTTTCAACCTTTTTTTATTCGATAGATCTTATATTCTGACCACGCGCCTTTGCTCTGTGATATTGCAGAACCGAAGCATTCAGTTCAGCGGCAAAGATCACGCGACACAGACCAGATCAAAATTGAGATGGTAATATCCCGTGTGCGACACATCAGTGTATTCGTCATATTGCATATCGCATCATCATTGACTTGTTTTGAGTAGAAGTATTTTTTTATGATAAAAGCATCAACACTTGAAACATTATGTAATTTTATTTTACGTTATGTGATTTCTCTGTCAGACTTTTTTAGAATTTTCTTTATGAGGTTTATCACTGTTTTCATTTTAACAATCCTTATTACATAATATAATATATGGCATGTATAACGAAGTTAAAATTATATTTAATGTTATTTGTATCAATATGCATATTCCTTTCTCGAATGTCTTTAATATTGGAATTTAAGCAACCTAATCGTGCAAGATGCTATTTCAAGATTTTTATTGACATTTTTATCAGGTATAATAATTAGTTTCATTTCAATAATATTACCGAAGTATCACTGAATGCCTTCGAAATTATTACCAACATCAAGGCAAGCGTTTACACTCTAGATATCTCTTTCTATCGTACACCGCGTCGTATAAAGTTTGTCTTTATTACTTTACATTCTTTAATCAATGCGCAGTGTTCATGACACGTTTTTGTACCCTTCCGCATTCAGGATTATTCATAAATTAAAATATTTGCTCAAGTCATAATTAATATAACCATGATTTTGCAATTCCATTATCTTTGGGGAGTGGATCAAGAATATCTAGATTAATGTATTCATCTGTGTTTATTGTAAATATTACACATGTCATTGAAGACAACTTGACCTTTTTTTTACCACAGACGTATAAAAATATTTTATAGAAAATAGCTTATACGGATACTTATATCGTGATCTGTATTTAATTATTATTTGACGATGTGAAAATTAAATATTTTTTAAGAAATGCCTGTAATAAGAAGTATCAAGTTTGACCGTGTATGAAGTCAGTTAAACGATATTCAAACATATGAGATGTATCAACACTTATCAGCTAATTGTTGATTGAATTGGGATTTAGTCGGTAGAACTCCATTATGATAGAATAAAATATTAAAGTATTCAGTTCTACAAAATTTTATTAAGTAGCTGATAGCTATTTTGGCTTAAATCCATCGTCAGAACTATACTTACATTTTTATCTTATCTTAGCTATATATACTGTTTAGAAGAGATATACGATATTATGTCATCTCACGTATTCAAATATCATAATATTTATTTTAAAGTAAATTAATCAAGGTACTAATTTTATTTTTGGAAAACGAGCTTACATGGTGTTATTAATTAATCATTAAAATAAATTCGTTAAAATTTAATTAAGTATGCTTAATTACATGAGCTTCTTGTAATAGTTTAAGTAATGGATTTTGCCGAAATAGCTATTAACCACCTAATAAAATTTTGTAGAACTAAATACTTTGATATTTTATCCTATTGCTTATCAGCTACATTCAAAAAGCATTACTGAAAAACGTATTTTGAGCATTTTTTGATAAATGCTAAAATTTACAATATATGCTAATCTAAAATATGTGAATAGATGCTAAAATCAGATATGCAATTAGTTATTTTATCTAAAGAAATGTTAAAGTAGGTATATAGCTGCATGTCTTATGTAATCAATGTCGAAAAATACAAATTTGTATTGTGAGACATTAAGTGAACTATTCATATATTCAATCCATTTGTGGCTGGCTTAAAAAGTAACATTAATGTGAAAGAAGCGGTTTTTAAACTATTGTTTAAGTCATTAACAGATGCTCAATACGTAGAAGGGTATGAACATTTTAGAAGCACCCCTTGACTTATATAAAAAGTGGATTAAAGCCGAATACATTGCAATTATTAATGGCTAAAAAAATTAAAAATGAAGAGTTTCTGGTGCTGCTATCAAATTTATTTGATGTTTGTCCGTAAATAGTGTTGCTGTCGAAAGAATCTCCAGCAAATATAATTTAATTTTAACCGATCGTCGCACTAATCAGAAAGAAACGTCTATCGATACAAATTTGCAATACTCAATTTTTATGGTTTTATTTTTTTATTTTTGTTTTATTGGTATATTTTTTAATTGTATGTATAATTATGTGTTAAAATGTATTGAAATTTATGTATAATAAAAAAAGATGTTATGATTAAGTTTTTTTTTTTTTTTTTTTTCCATGTCCGCTCCCAATGTGGAGCATATGGTCTCCTAATGGAGGTATCTTGACAGAATTTTTTCTACGAGAACTGCTTGTCACTCAGTTGCTCAACCTCTCTTTTCTTTTTCGAAGAGAGTAGGGATAGAAGGATAGGGCTATGACAGGACTAGTGGTTAGCTAATCGCTCTCGTTACGCCCCGTGAGGATGGGATTGGTGGGAGGGAGGACTCAGACTACGAACAGAAATCCATAAATCGATCAATCTATGAAAACCGTCCGCACCGGGAATTGAACCCGAGACATCCGTGACCGTAGCCAGCGACGAAACCAACTGCGCCACGGACGCCGACATAACCCTACAAAATGTTAAAATTAAAAATAAAAATTCTGAAATTAATAAAAATGTATGTTTAAAATATCTGTCCCTAAGTATTACCAACAGTTAAAACGACAAATTGGTCGAGTAGATAGCAAAATAATTGTACAATTATTGTGTTTCCACTAATGTGTCAATACCGTAATTCAGAAAAAATACACATAAAAATGTATCGCTCATGCATGTCATCGGAATGTGTGTAATATTGATATTATATGGCTTATAATCAAATGCACTTTTGTTTAGATCATATTCATTTTCATAAAAATAGTTTTCACTAAAAATAAACTGATCCCACATAATAAAATATATTTTAAGATTGAAGAAATACATTACACTTAGGAAAAAATAGTTCTCACTCAATATAAATACTCACACTTTGAAATCTATAGTCAGTAGACCATACCAGACCAACCCTAATATAACCTACTACTACTTAATTCACTTTGTTAAAAGAATCCGTGACTAAGTGGAAACTATTAAAATCAAAGTTTGAGTGTACTAAGTTAATACTATCTAATCAAAATAAAAGTTCAAGTGTACCAAGTGAATACTATTTAACACAGAGTGCAATTACTTATAACCATATTATATTGCCGACGTAAGGAACCAGGGGGAACATAATTTTCATTTACGGTGAATCGGAATCGCCCATGAAATGTACAATTTACACCATAGAATTTAATTACTAGGGCCATCATCTGTCTCACCGTCATACGTACATGGTGTGGCTGCAATTTTAAATTTAGAATAATTTGAATAACTTGTTAGTGCGGAAGGATGTACAAGACTGGTTGTAACTTGTATCGGCGTTTCATTAACAGAACAGGTTTTGCCATTCATCGACCACGGAACAGAGAGGAGAACTTAAACATCCAATTTTCAAACTCTTCAACAACACTTCAATACTACACCAGTGTAATACCTACGGAATTATTGTAATGGATTGTCCACACGTTGTTGACTTGACGTTTGAGTCGATTCGGTGACGTTCCAGCAGAATCGAATCCAGTCAAAATGCCACCCATCGGATGGTCACCATTATGCAACATTCTGACATAAAATAACTTTCGATCCAATCCCATTCCGCATTATGGCATAGAAGAATTTTCGATGCATTCCCAATTTCAATCGGGTTTCGTTACATTTTTTGTTTTCTTTGTAATCATTGATAAATTTTTCTAGATACAGAATAGAATCTTTTTTGTGTTTGTCTAGGTTGGCACTCGTCTATACAGCGCACGGTTGGAGAAATTGTAAAACCCCAAACAACTGAGACGTTGTCCGTAGTTTAGCAAGCCGTATTGTCTACACTAAAATGCATGTATTTTTTTATGTGAAACATCGAACTGGGCGTCAAATGTGTAATAATAACCATATAAATATTTCTAAACATCATAACGTACCGACAAATCTTACATCCAATAAAATATTATCATTTTAGGATTGGCAGCTGCTTGATATTTAAAAAAGATTTTAATGCTTACGTCCCGATAACGATCAGGAAGAAAAATGAATCACTGATAAATTTGGATTATTGAGATTTTGTACACTTCCATGTATTTTGTCACTAACGACCCGGGTTTCTCAGTTCGAGTCCATTCGTGTGCTCGAATGCCTGAAGATGTCGAAAGGCGAAACCCGGGTCGTTAGTGACAAAATACATGGAAGTGTACAAAATCTCAATAATCCAAATTTAATATTGAAATTCCATCAAGCACCCTCAGTCGATGTCTTAAATGAATCACTGATATTTTTTAATGATAGAAATTTCTTAGATTCTAAGATTTAGAAGATGAAACTAAATAGTTCAGGGTTGGAGAGGAATTAGAATGTTTAAACTCAATTCAATTGGTGGTACTCTATGGTTTATTATTAACTATCATCCATATTCATTAAAATTTGGTGGAATTCGCCATTGCTATTGATAGACATGAAATTTTATCGAAATTGATGAAAGAAGTGTAAAGAATCGGATGGTATTAAAAATTGTAAAAAGCTACATAATTTACCAAGTTGGCAATTTTTTTGTTCCTGGTGGATAAAAGTTTATCGTATAACGATAAAACAGTTAATACAGTAGCCGTACTGTTTATAAGGTAGATTTGGTGTTTAGTTGCCAACCACTATACGACGAAAATGATACGGTCCATACTTTCCGTATCATTGGAATATTGATAAAGCATACCAAACTACCAAATGATAGATTGCGTATGATTCCAACCACGTTTTTTCGTTAAAACTCAGGGGTAAACGTTTTGTTCCGATTTGATTGATTCTAGAAAAACTTGACTCAATTCTTTTTATTTGTAAAAAATAGTGTAGTTTAATGCATTCGCATAAAGACCAAAACGTCAAAACGCGTTCTTACTTATTTAACCAATATTTCGACGTTATGTCAAATGCATTCTTTGGAAGATACTGCCATTTTATAATATGTTTATGTTGAAAATGAATCGTAATATTATCTCATTTGTTGTAAAAAGTCTACTGAACTTATTTATAGCTCATGAGAATGATAATAATTGTTAATTTAATGCTAACATGAAGATGGCAGTCACATAATAAAATAAATAAAATAGTTGATATTGTGGCATATTGTTTAATCTCCGTTATCAACTCAGGTTTTATTTATTTTCTTTACGATTAGGTTTGTCACTTTAATCTCAGCTGATTGTGGTTCACGACGGTGTTGCCTGGTCACGTCAAGAAAACTCAAATAAATTGCTTGTTATAATCATATATTATTCATAATTTTGTAAAGTGAACCAATTTAAATAAATATTGTAAACTACATTCCTAAATATCGACATAAAATAAATATATGTATAAACCCTAGACAGCTTCTTCAAAGAAACGACCAATTCGTAGGACGGGAATAAATTCAACACTAGTTAGTATTAACACCATTATTCGTGTCTCTTCAGCAATGCTGGTGTTTCGTTAATAGAAGTATTATCAATTTACTAATTAATTAATAGTATAGGTTTGGGTCGGCGTCCGTGGCGCAGTTGGTAGCGTCGTTGGCTACGGCTACGGATGTCTCGGGTTCAAATCCCGGTGCGGCCGGTTGTCATAAATTAATCTTTCAATTGATTTATGAATTTCTGTTTGTAGTCATAGTTCGTGAGTGCTTGTGATGTCTAAAAAAAATTTCCTCCCACCCATGAAGGTGTAGCGAGAGCAATTAGATAATCACGAGTCCTGTCCTAGCCCTATCCTTTTATCCCTACTCTCTTCAAAAAAATAGAGCTTGAGAAAATCAGTAACAAGCAGCTCTCATACAAAAATTCTTTTAACATACCTCCATTAGGAGGCCATATGCTCCACGTTGGGAGCGGACACGGAATGAAAAAAAGTCACTCGCGGACTAAAGTTATTGGTACTCGAGGTGCCCCACTTTTGTGTCCCTCCCGTTTTGCAATTAATAAAAAGACTAGAAAAAACAGTGATATTGAAAATAAAAGAATGAAATGAAAAATTTTATTATAAGAAGCATGCACCACAAGTGAAGTGCTTTTCGTTATTAACCATTTGTCATCTGTTGCTATCTCAAACTAATACAGCTTTTCTCCACACATCACCACTTCAGCTAAATTATGTTATTTAAAAAAAAAATGCTAAGATCAGCTGTAAATGACCGGTTGTAGCGGCATAAATACTGATTCGAAGAAATAGAAGACGCATCGAATGATATTGACTGCACTTAAGACTAAATAGATGCAGGTGGAATCAAAGAAATGGATAAAATACTGCAAAGACAGAAGGTAACGGGAAACCATTATGAAGTACAACTGAGAGACCGTCGGCTCCAACCCCAAGAGTAGAACTTTGTTGTTCAATGATAGGACGTGCTTGTGCAAAGTAAATGTGAAAAAACATTAGATTTTCAATTGAAAACAACGCATACAGCCTGTGAATATCTAATTTAATATTAGAGCTAAATTTATTGAAATTCATACTTACATACAAGAATAAAACCATTATTTTTTCTTTAATACTATTTTTTGAGATGAGAAATTGATTAATTAAAAATTCAAAGCATGAGGTTTCGAAAAGAAAAAAATATCAAAAATGTAATACATTCATTAGGTACCCTCAGTCAATAAGTTATATTATTAATAACACTGTGGCAACATTACCTACCGCCATACTAGCAGTCGTATCTCTTGGTGAGCATCCGTACAAGTTATCCAAACATTGTAGGTCGTTGATCCCCCTTGTCGGTGGTGAGCAGCCAGGGCGATCAGCTCAACGATCCCGCATTTTGCTCGCGAACGATGCACGTAGTCCATGATTGCGCCGAATTTACGTAATGTATCTTAACGGGGTGGCATCCATGACAGTCGATTAAATCACCCATAGTATTATTTTTCTTTTATTATAGTACATGCACCAAACGTATCAATAGAGAACCTATAATTCCGTATCTACTAGAAATTTGCTCAATTCAAAAAACTATCCATATGAAAATACTACTGTATGAAGCTTAATCATTACAAAATATGTATAGTAAATGAAATAGAAAAAACGAGTTTTTACTAATCACTTTTATGTGTTGGAAATGCATTATATATTAAAAATAAAACACGATTTGTTTTGTACTACTTCTACATTTTATAATGATCAGGACCGGTTTTCTCTATAGCGAGTATTATCAACTGATTTATTATTATTTTGTCTATCAATCACATACAATAAATTTAACATTTTTTTTTAATATTTTATAAATAATAACGTTTCAACAATTAATGCAAGTGAATCTATTTATTTTTAGTATGAAGATTCATATTTAAAAATTATTTCTTCATTTTTAATTTTTGACATAGTAGTTTAATTGAATATTTATGTTTTTAAGATGATACAGTTTGAAGAAAAGAATGGTAAGTATTCAAAACAAGATTTTGTTGTTTCGATCCTGAAGAAATGCAGCATGTGACCTGTAATCCAATATACATAAAAGTATATTGAAATTTTATCTCTCAATTTATTTTTTATATCTGATAAAATTCTTGAAAAAAAGGATGATTATTTTAATCATAACATAATATGTAATAGATTTTTTTCCATGTCCGCTCCCAATGTGTTGCATTTGGACTCCTAATTTAGGTATCTCAACAGAAATATTTTCTACGAGAACAGCTTTACTCAGCTGCTTAAACTCTCTTTTTTGAAGAGAGTAGGGATAGAAAGATAGGACTAGGAAAGGACTACCTTATCCTCCTCCACCCACCACTGCTTTGCCATACTTTAATTTTATACAGTAGTATGCAGTGGTACGCCAAAAACGTTAAGCGCATGTACAGTTTTTTTCCCCCTTAATTGACTCTCTTTGGAGCAACTGCCCAAGATTTGGTGGCGTGCATTTAATGTGCAGAAAATCCATCTATCCAACTAAACGAAAAACTTCTATGCGATAATGTCTATTCGCTCTCAGTATGACGCCGCAAATTCTGACAAAAGACCTGGTAATTTGACTTATTCGCCACCAAGTCAACGTGGCTGATCGGTTCAATGAAAGATTGAACCATCTTCCCTTTTTTCATGCGTTAAATGACACTCCTATAGGGTATGTTCAGCATACTGCTGTATAACACCACATATAGGATATTATAAAGCATCCTCAGAGGAAATGTATCGTGATTATTGCTTTTATTCCCTTAGATATTGACCGCACTGTAAAAGATAAGAGAAATGGATGTTTAACTGTTGACCGTGCATCAAGAGGGAATGGGGTCACTACTGGTTTGAATAATTATTATACTTGTGTAATGGCGAAGCTGAAGGGAAGTAAATATGAAAAAAGATTTTACTGATATGCATAATAATTTTTTATTTTCAATTATTTTTATTAAGTTTTTAATCATTGTACCTAGGAAAGCACATATATTATATAAAAAACGAGATTTATTTATTTTACATACATATTTATTGAATAAGCAAGCAAAAATTAAGTATACAGCCTGTACATTAATAAAAAAGACTTTTTTAAGTAAAATAATATTAATCAATAACATCGATAAATATTGACATAGTGAAGTGTTATTCTAATTTAAAACGTGTTAATTATATAAATCATTAATCGTTTGAACAAAATAATCACCATTGCAAGCCACTTTTTTACATACGTCGTAAGCACTTATATTTTACAATTTATCAGACAAGCTATGAGTATTTGCATCGAATTGAAACAATTTGCTCAATTGTAATTTTTGTGTCGCGAATTTTTAATTTATTCAATCATTATGAATTTAGCATATTAGTTGGTGCTTATTTATTTTAATAAATACCACAACCTAAACGATACCTCATTTACGTATTAACCTAGATAAAAAGCACGTATTATATTTAAATTATTGATTTATTTAATTAGTGGATAATTATATTACTTATATCAGACTTGTTTAACCTATTTTTCTCTGCGGGGTGAATAATCTATTTTTCATTATACTGAGGGCAGCATGTTTTCATTTTTATACAAAATATGTTACTTAAATTAAACAAATATTATTATAATTAATTCAAGTTTTTCAATCTCGGCGGGCCGTTTGTTTATGTAATCGGTCCATGTCCACACGATTTTCATACATATTACATTTTAACATCAACACCATTGGAAACAATGGAAATAGACTGTAATCAAATTGATAATGACTTTTGTATAGTTTATGTTAATTTCAATAAATTGATAGAATTTGAGTGATGTAAAGTATATTACTATTAGCATTATCTCCAAATTAAAACATTAAAATAATATATTTTTGAACAGCGAGAGTGTGGGGGTTGGTTGGTATTGGTGGGTCACCAATACACATTATTTATTGAATATTTTCGAAGTTGTAAGTTAACATGTAAACAATAACATTAAAGATTGATTTCTGAATTTAAATAACCAAAAAAAATTTCATTTAAAATTTATTTGAGCAGATGTTTTGTTTCAATAGAATTAGACATTTATGTGTTAAACTGACATATGGAAAAGGGTATTATTAAAGATGATTAAAAATAGAAAGAGGACTTCAAGTTAATAGGATGACATCCACCTTGAATAGCGCAATAAAGTATCGATAGTAATAATTAGACCACAGCTGAATTGAGATTTACTTCAAGAAAAAAAAAATAACGAATTCTCGAGAATATTTTATACAACGCTATAAAAAAACAAACAGATGATTCGGCCACTTGCCACACACAACACATCGCACCGCAATGAGAGTCAGTGATTGCCAAACAAATCACTAACAGCGGTGCAATGCGAAGAAGGCAGTGGTTGCAAAGCCTGTTTGACGCGGTGGCTGCTAGCTGAAGGTGCTTGGTGACGTAACATGTTGGCACGTGCGAGCCGCGGGTGTGTCTTTTTCGATGTGTGCGTTCGCGGGAAGAGATATCAAATAGAAGAATCGTAGTCGAGATATCGCTGAAGTTTATAAGCATATTTTTTTGTAAAAATTCATAGCCAACATTATAGTATTATTTTACAAATCATGTACCCAAAATCTTATTTAAAAGTTGGTGGCTTTGATAATTTATTGATAATTATTTATTTATTCTACATTTTAAGGAGATAATATTGATTACAAATAAATTTAAAGATACCTTTGTACTTGAGCCAAAAACGTGGAATTGAATAACTTATATTAATAATTTATACTATGCAACCGATAATTTGGGTATGTATGAAATATAGCAATATCTTATAATACAGTTCCACAAAAATAATACAATATTGTTCAACCATAGAAAAAATCTTTTCTTAGGATCAAATTATTATCTTTCTTTCTATGAACAAGAAAATTTATTTGCGTGTTACAAAACTACTATAAGTGCCAGCAAATATGTTAAATGGAATATTGCGGAAATTACCAGAATCGAAATGGTAACACAAAATGCTATGGATATAACATAACGGACAAAATGTTTATATTAATATTGAATTATTCTTTTTTCCCCACCATTTTGTTCATAAAATATTGTCCAAACACATCACAACATTTTATTCTTATATCGATATGAACATAACGTTTTATGTTTTTGAACTATCTCTAAGATTATCTCGACCGCGAATAGTTCGTTGAAGTTCACTGGTATAACATATATCTATTACGATTGTAGATTACCTGTAGGAACGACGGTGAGCGTACTTTGCGTGATAGACACATGCGCAGTGCGTTTACAAAAATCCTTGACATTGGCCATGCCGAAACAATATTGCCACACTGGCTCACCTGAGAATTTCATTTAAACGCTAAACACCGAATGACTTTCCCGGTCTTGTTTGTAAATAGTTCGATAATATTGTGCAGGGCCGCATCGGATTTTTTACTGCCAAGCACAAATTTAATAACTGTCGAATAATTTACACATAAATAATAAATATAATCGCTACATAGAAAATATACAGTGAAATTATATCAGAATAAGTAACAATTATTCTTACTTGAATAACTGTTTTTATTCGTTTTCACAATCAACTAACTGAACATTTATTTGAGTTAAATACTCACTTTTTCAACTATATTAATTAATTTGAAGGAGTTAACTGTCAATTCTTTTGTACTGCATAATTTTATACACTACTTCAATGAGCAAAACCGGTCCTGATCATTTTAAAAATGTGTTTTATTTAAAAAATATAGTAATTACATTACCAAAGATTACGTATCTATACGATTTTATAAACCGTAAGTGCGATCACAATATGGAGTAAATGAACTCTTAATTGATTAGAACTGGTCGCGAGTCGGACACAACGTCTCACTTTAAAGTGGTTATTAAAAGAAGAATGGGAAAAGAAAATAATAAAATAAGCAGTTCGGTAATCACTCTCCCATCGTTCCATTTTTATGATTGGCATTTTACGGAGGAAATTTCAACAGAATAATGTGGAGCATGCAGACTCATAATGAAGCAGCTCAATTCTCCTTGCGGAGGGTTAGCAAATAAAGGTGGGATTAGAAAAGGAGTAAAGAAATCGTTTGCTTCACGTCTCGTTTTTCAGACTCGGAAAATTTGGGGCTCAGTAATTCAATAAACTTTTACACTTTGATTAAAAATCCATAAATCGATTTAAAAAGAAATGTATGAAAGTTTTCACAGAGAGATTCGAACCCTCGCTCATGAAAGCTCAAAAGCATTGACAACCAGGTTATGGGGCTGGGTAATTGTTCACAAGCAATCAAACCATATACTAAAATTTAATCAGAAATGGATTTATTTTTGTCTGATGGACCTTTCTTATTTCACCGATTCCGTGACGATAAATATGAACGCGCTTAATGCAAAATGTACTAAAAAGCTGAATTTTTTTTGAAGATTTATATAACAGTGGACTAAAGGTTTTATTAAAAAGATGTTCATCGTAAAAAAAAAACAAAACAATGCGACGTACAATATAAAATAGCGTTTTACATAAAAATGCTTGAGATCGTAACATAAATTGAATAACTACAATCTTCAGCCCAGGGTTTCCAAAAATGTTTCCCTTGTGTTCCATGTAAACCTTAGGAAGTCGTTGAGTCGTTTCTTTTACTTATATTTGTATACTTTTAAAATTAAATAATGATTGATTTTTTCTCATTTTCTTAAACTTTAGTGATTATGTATACCTACCCTACAAAATAAACAAGGTGTTCGGTTGAAATTTCAGGATTTGTTGGAAATGTTCCATCGCAGGAAAAAATTAGGAAACCCTGGGTTATCTGAATGAGTATTTTACAAACTGCATGTCGACATGGCATCAATGTCGACATGTTCTCATTATATTGTGATGAAAGGTATTTTTTTAAATTGTGCAAGCTTCACATGGTTTTGTAAATTGATACTAATTTTTATTAGACCAGAATCTTATATTATAATATCATATAAAAACATTATGATAAAAACCAATGTTTGAAGAGTTCAAAAAAGTGGCAGCTAAGTAGTAACAATTCAGAACTACTATATAGATTTGAAACGATCACAAGTATCGCTGGTTCAGGGAAATAAAGAGTAAGACCAACGTTAGAAGTTTCCAAACTTTATGGTAATATTTCCTATACCTAGAGAAAAACACTTGGCGTCCCACCTTTTTTAAAAAATACATGGACGTTAAAATGGTTTCGTATGTTGCAAAATTAATGAATAATTAAAAAGCAAAAATTTTCGCACCCCCTTTCAATTAGTAACTAAGCGCACACCAGCTTGCAAGCCGCTGATCTACGTGATGACGCAATCGATATTATACTCTATAATATTAACAAGATAATGGGGAGATTTTCATTTATCAACGGTTTGAGACTGTATATATTTTAAACTCGCCGATTTCTAAATGAAAATATTATACCAAATGTAACAAGAAGAAAACACAAACTACGTTAAATCAATAAATATTTGAAGGCTACATTGAATATATTTTTTTATTTATTCGATTCACTTAAATCGTAATTCAGGTTACCTACTTATGCTAAATCTTATTCAAAGACTCAAACTTATAAATAAATAGTATTTTCAAAAGCAATGATATTTAACAGTATTTTGATATACATAATAGATAATACCTTAATATATTATGTAATAAAAATAAATAAATAATTTTGTATAAATTGCTAATAATTACGTCAATAAAAACAGTATTCTGGTTCTCGTGAATTCTTGATAATTTGTAATTTTTAATTCTATGCTTTAAATAAACTATGACGTTAGTTTTTTGATAATTCAAAAAAATGCATTATGCAGTTTTGTTCACGCGGTGGAAATCCTTCAACCGACTTGTTCATATGCAACTTTATTTGGGTAATAGACGAGAGGTGAGCGAATTATTTACCTTTCAATACATCACATGATACGTGCAATTAATTTTCCATTAGTAATATTTTTAACGTATTGTGAAATATTGTTTTGCACAATTTATGCAGAGATTTCAAATATTTAATACATGTGTTTAGGACACTATTTAAAACTTTTGGATACTGTTCGAAGACCAAATACATAGTCAAATTTCCGCCAACTACCCGATAGTTATTTCAATGAGAGATTATGGAAACGGAGTCGTCAAAAATCGGGAGAACATTAAGTATTTAAAATATTAAAATGAATATGTTAAAATATCTAAAATGCATGTATGCACAAAGGAAAAAAGAGAACAGTCGAAACAATGCTGCCGAATTAGTAAATTTCAAGTTGAAAAAATTTTAAAAGTACCTTAACGCCAATTTCCTTTTCTTACGCAGTTATTAAAAATAATCAATTCATTGCAGATATGGATTCCAAATATTCGTCGAAAACAAAAATTAAAATACCGAATTAACTAAAACATTCCATTTTTTAATATTACAATAGAATTAATGCTAGGGTAATCAGATAAAGGATTTTGAAAAAAAAAGTATTATTTTATTTATAGTTATATCAATCTTCTGATTCGTCAATATCTATGTAGTAAAAGCTGGGATATTGGAAACTTCATTACTATTCGTTATACCGGTTGGTGAAATTATGACTGTAATCGTAGTGAAATTATGCAAAGGAAAAAATAGTCTAAACCGAATATTTTTAAAGCGTTTAAATCGAGTTGTAGCTTTACACAAATACAATAAAATTATTTTTCGTCTGCCTCTACTTTCCTACTGAAACTATACGCGGAATCCCCAACGCTGGCTTCTAGATTCCTGTGTAATGTTCTTGCTAGGGTGGATACAGACTAAGTTTTTATTTCGCTTTCTTTCATGTAAGCTGGCTAAGTATTGACTACTCAAAAGAATCTGTTAACTGAAGACATTGTCTGGGGAAAACACTTAAGAAAAACCTTAAGAAAGGGGGATAGGGAAGACGGTAAATATTGCTGTTAGTATATATCTGTTATGCAAAGTAAATTTTACAACTGTCTGGCATTTTCCTTTCATTTTCAAACACGCTTTCGGCTTCTATGAATCACATAAATACTTCAAAGACTTCAACAACTACCACGTTTGGTTCAATTGCCTTGAATTTTTTGACAAAAGATTGTTTGCTAATAATAATAACAATAATAATTGCATGTTATTATTTTTGCATAAACATTTTACAACCAGATGATTGTGAGATTTTTAAGGCCACCCGGAACTCTAAAACGCATTCTAAATGCATCGAAATATCCGGGCAGAAAAAATACAATATTTTAACTTCGATAGATTGCAACGATTTTCATCATCTATAAATAGCACGAAGTTCAAACTAGAGCTAAGACCACTACTAACCAACTGAGTATAATCTGAAACATTATTTATATGCATTGAAAAATAAGGACTTGAACTTACTACAGTTATTAGTAGTTACATTAAAAATAATTAGAGTAGCTAGATTCTGAGTAGATCATTATTTATTATACTGATTTTTTAAAATAATAATCCTTTATAAAAATGCAAGTTATCAATCAATGATATCTTTATAAATTCTAATAAGTTCCATAATACCAAGAGTAAATAAATATTTCCAAATATGTCTCATAAATAAACTATTAATATCCAATGAAAAATTGGACATTACGCTAACCATACATGACCTGATTATTTATGAAACTCCTCGTGAACAAAATAGAACATTCCGACTATAATCATTTCTCATCAGGGGCGCAGTAAATTATTAAAAAAACAGTGTTCGGAAAAGTTACCATTTTCAATGTTTAAAAATACACGTATCTAAAAAAAATGTAATAATTAATATCTATATCGACTGCCTGTAAACCGACTAACTCCACTTGGACAAATTTTTCAGAAACCCCAATAATTTAGTCATCAAGCGGAATTTAACAATTCCAAAAATACAATTCGTTGCCTTTGCATTTTTTAATATTTAATTTTCTGAAAAATTTGCCTGTGAGTTGACCGGTTCGCAGATTTGACAGTTGATATGTAGCTAACCCATCACTCAACTAAAGTATAATTTTCCATTCAAGTCAATATATAAATCTGCAATGTAGTTCTTTCTCAGTAATTAATACTGAGTTTATCAAAGAAAAAGAAAAGAATAGATGGAAGATAGAAGATTGATTGCAAAGAATATAAATCTATTAGATTACAATGGTTTACTATTTAAAAATTATTTTTACACACATAATTCTTAAGAAACTCTCAAACATAGTGATTTATATTAATCAGCAAATGTCCATATTGAATGTATCAGAAACCTTAAAAAACTTAAATCACTTAGCGGTTGTATTTTTTAAATTTTCTAAATGGATGCGTTAAATGCATCGCCAAATAATGACATTTGTATTTCAGCCTTGCATCACCATTTGAAGGCTTTCAAGGCTTAGATGTTAGTTGCAATCTGCAGCATGTAACCTCGACACTATTTATTTTTTGGCAATTGGCAATCATCATTTATTATTAAATAATATTTGTCTGAATAGATGCTTTGAAGTGGTGAAAAAATCTTGAAATTAGAAACTAAATGTTTATGTGTACACAATATTCATTAAAAAATATGAAGTCAGGACCAATATCAAATATGTTAATAAATGTGTTTATTAAAAAATTGACTAATGTACCTAAATCTTTTATATATTTCAACTTTTGACACATAATATTTTTTCTTATTAATTGAAGTTGGGTTGGATGAAGATTCTGGGTTAATTGAATAAATATTTTGATATTCGCAGTACGTTACGTCAGTATAAATATACTACTGTTGTTTATAAAATATAAACAAATATTAATTATGTGTACACATATAACGTATTGATCCATTATATTTAATTAGCTGTCATCTTAATGTTTTATATACAACATAGGAAAATTGGGTACCACCCAGTTTAAAATTGAGGTGATAGTGACACCAAAATACCTGATAAAATTTTATAAAAGATAAAAAGACATATATTATGAAAAACACTCGGATGTAAACTGCCTTTTGTAATGAACATCTTTGTCATATTTGAATAATTGTTTTCGTGTCATAGAATATGCGGTAATTTGGGTCACGAAGATTCAAAATAATTTTGATTATTAATTATTGGTTTATGAAATGTTAATAACGTCAATATTGAGTCTTCACAAAAAGCATAATTGTCGTACTGTTGAAATATAAAAAAATAATTAAAAAATTCATACTGTACATATTTTTTTAAATAAAACATAATTTGTTTTGTACTACTTCCACATGTCAATAATAATCGTGGTCGGTTTCCCTCGTCGCGAGCATTATCTACAGATCAAGATCGCGATGAATAAAACTGGTCCTAATCATAATAAACATGTGGCAATAGTAAAAAACAAATTTTGTTTTATTTTAAAATATAATTCCTTTCTATCAAGAATTGATAGTTAACACCTTAAGTGATTTTGTATAATATCGGCTAATAGAGGCCACTGTGGTTCAACAGCCAGCCGAGCGATCAGAAGATTTCCGTCTTTGTCAGTCAAGTCGCCGAAAGGAGTATCAGATATGAATTATTAACATTTGAAAACTTGGTCAAGAGTGTTCGTGATATCTTCCTTCCTTGATTGACTTTTTTAATACTTTCCATGTACTCACTTTAACTGATTTAACTGTAAAGTGAAAAACATCCTGGCGCATTGGCAATTAACTGTCATCGAATAACGAAAACAGAAATTGAGAATATTCATTATTTTACTATCGATACATTCTGTCAAGTTGGTTTTACTGCCTATGTTTATTGGCGAATAAAAAAATCTGCATATGATCGGCTATTAGGCTGCACGTATGTTTGAACAGGTTTTTTTTGTTGTTCCTTGCTCATCTGAATTGAATATTATGCCATTTTTAAAATGCACAACGCCCACAAGACATGATGTAATAATACTCGTAAAATAAATTTGTTTTTTATTACGAATGCAGCCAAAGGATTCATTCAAAAACATAATGCCAATGATTCATATATTTTACCCAGGAGCACGTCGTTTTTTTATAAAACCTTTTTCTCGTTAATTAAAAAAAATGATTGAAAACATTCAGGGGGAATTTTGGTGGGTTTTGTGGTTGAATATAGCGAATTGTATGACAGGTAAGCTTGGCTAAGTTGGAAAATCCTTTGGTTAAATTAAAAACATATTAATCATAATATATCACCATATATAATTCATGATTTAATCATCTAGTAACTGTGCCACATGGTCAAATCTAAGCAGTATTCAATTTTTTCATAAGTTTTTTCATTCTTAACAGTGCTAAAGTATTCTAACAATATTGTAATAAAAATGGTGTATAAAAATGTATAAAAATAATTTGCAGATAAAACTAGTAAGCGACATTCATAGTTGAATGCATAATTTGAAATTTAATTAATGAAGTGATCGTTTTGACAATCAGATAAAAAAATTGTCAAGTCGTAAAATTATTTTTTAGATAAAAATATTTTCCGTATAACTATGGAAAAACGCCAACGTACAGTCGTCGCTTATTGAGCATAAAACAATATTGAATAAGTAGGAGTTGCTTTACGGGAAAACCACAACGTTTTTGTTTGCAAATGTCATCAATATTAATTCATTGAAATTTTCATTAAAAGAATTATCTATCACATAGGCAATCAGGTTGGTAATTTAATATCTAATAAAATATTTTAACTGATATGTGGAAAATATGCGAGGGTATCAGTGATTACAATAATCATTTTACTATTAAAATTGATATGTGAACGATAGAATTTTAGGATCTAGGTGTAAGTTGAAATATCATCAGCTGAGACATTTTATACTTATTAGCAAGTGTAAATTTTTTGAAAACAGTTGTTTTAGTAAATTTAAGTGTGTATCGTTGCACGATTAGGTTCGCCAATATCCATTTTGATGCATATATTTAAAGCAATTTATTATTTAGACAAATATTTTTTTTCCACAAAATACATGAAAATATTGTTTTAATATTCTATAATAACACATCAGTTATTCATTTGTGAAACTGCGATTTGGAAAAAGACAATATGTCGTTTATTACTGACAACAACTTTATATAAAAAATGGCGTTCGTTTTTTCAACTTTTGGATCTTTCTTCGCCTTCCTCCACCGGTGCTCGTCCGGCGAACCAAAAAAATGTGTGAAGTTGTTTGTCTAGTCATATATTATCTGATTAAAGTTTTGTAGGCGGGATTGCATAAACATAAATAAATAATTGTTATCATCGATTAGGCTGCCGATCATTATTCAGCTAAGCACCTTGAAATATTTTAACGTCGAAATGCACTTGTGAGGCGAAAACTTAACAAAACAGAAAGAGCTTGCGAGCATTTTGTCAAAACTACAATAAGATCACTTTTTATTATTAATTGTATTCCAATATATCTATACCTTACTGATAAACACTTTTTACTCAAAACAATTCTATATACTTTAAGACATCGACTGAGGGTGCTTGATGGAATTTCAATATCAAATTTGGATTATTGAGATTTTGTACACTTCCATGTATTTTGTCACTAACGACCCGGGTTTCGCCTTTCGGCATCTTCAGGCATTCGAGCACACGAATGCCTGAAGATGCCGAAAGGCGAAACCCGGGTCGTTAGTGACAAAATACATGGAAGTGTACAAAATCTAAATAATCCATATTGTTTATACTTTGACGAGTTCTTAATGCAACCAAAAATACAGTTCATTGATAAAAACTTTCATTGCTACGTTTACAAAAAAGATTCTATGTCTATTCTACATTGGTTGGTAAATTGATTGGTTGGTTGACGCTCCACGGCTTTTGTTTTACGTGATTACGCCGTAAAAGGTTCGAATCC
Organism: Himalopsyche phryganea; assembly: GCA_022494535.1. Classification (NCBI taxonomy): domain Eukaryota; kingdom Metazoa; phylum Arthropoda; class Insecta; order Trichoptera; family Rhyacophilidae; genus Himalopsyche; species Himalopsyche phryganea. The sequence continues at coordinate 2,216,881 of JAGVSL010000062.1, forward strand.
TCGAATTCATATACTCGAACATTCAATGATCAATGAACTGCACGTATGTCTGTGATGTCTGCATTCCTTCCCAGCTATAGTCAGCTTACTACCTCTTTTCCTTAGCCCATCATTTAACATTTCCACCTCTGAAAGGAGGGCTGATCAACTGACTTACAACCGGTTATCATTAAAAACCTTGGAGCACATTATAAACAGATATCAAACGCTACTCATTTTTTTTAAATACTGGAAATAAGTAAGATTAAATTCAATGCATAGTTTCATTTTAAATATTTGTAAAATTGTAATGGGCTATTTTCATGAATGAACCATATGGATACTAAAATTTGCAAATTAAAGTTTCTTTGTGAAAGAAAAAACTTATTAAGTTTTAATAAAATAATAACAATTGATATTCAAGGCGATAAATTGTTGATTCAACGTGAATGATAATATAATATGTAGATATTTTTTTGTAACCATTTACGCTACTAATGTGGAGAATACGTATTTCTAATGGAGCTTATCTCAACCGAAACTATTATACGAGAACTGCTTGTTATCCAAACGACCTGTCTTTTTTCTAAGACAGTACTAGTGGAAAGCTAATCGCCACTTCACATTTTAAGGATAGGATGGGTGGGAGAGAGTTTAGACATCCATGCCTTACAATTTAATAGATTGATTGAAAAATCAATTTATGAAAATGTTTGTACTGGTATTTGAACCCGTGAAAACCGCAACCGAAGACACCGATGTTGACCACTCGTCTACTATGACAAAATTTTGGTGGTAATACATTCTAAATTCATTTTTCAATAGATATGTATGACACGTAGATAATCTGTGGTATTGAAATCTTAGATATTGGTTGCATCTGACCGTTTCCAGTTTGTAGTAGGAGGATTGTAACTGCAGTAGAAGTTGTTTTAGGCATTATTCGGTGTCTCTAAAATGGCCCGTAGCGTGAATCTTTTTGCAAATGCATTTCTGTTTTTTTTATTTATACATCGAAGGTCGCACTCACGTTTCGGATTTTTTAAATACGGTTTTTGTTTTATTTTTAAATATATAGCCACGATTCATACAATATTAGAACTTGGCGTTAAATGCAAAGATTCCTATGCGACAATAATGACAGTTAAGAAACAGAGCACAGTATTTTTGTAAAAGCATAAATGGAAACACATTCATCTTAAAATAACTTCGAATATACTATTTTATAACGTAGTTCACACGTGCGTATTTCAACGAAAATTAAAATGGAAATACATAGACATTTTACTTTTAATTTTTATTCTTCAATTATATCCTCTCCTTCTTCGAGGCATATTGCCACTCTTGCTACCCAACGCCTTGCGTCTTCTCGTGCTGTGCCAAATACAGTTTCACCGAAAACATCTTTCAGGATGTCGGACAGAAAACATGCATGGTTAGGGCTTTCATGTGCCTCAGACAAATTCGACATCTTCTATTACTATTGGCCTAACGTGGAGCTGAATTTAACCATTTTCTAACCTTTTAATTCATCACAAAGTCATATATTACGGATGTCCAGTTTACGATTTCTCATGTTTTCGACAGCACATAACACTTTTTTTCAACTTATTCGTTTTAATATTGATAGTTTGGTTTTTATAAAATCTAAAAAAAATGATTCGTATTAATATTGTGCATTTTTGCAAACTCATCTCAGTCAAAGGATTAATAAACCTTCCTAAATATAGTTGCTGGTTTTCCTTCTTGGCAACTTTGCCACATCAATGAGAGGTAATCGTAGTTAATTTTTAGAAATAACATTCATAAATAGGTATGTGAAAATATGTTCATACACATTTGATTCATATTTGAATCTATAAATGTGTGTATAAGCTTGAAGTTAACTGTATTGATTTATAATATTGCATTTTATGGTTTGTTTGTAAATTTAAATTATTTTGATGCGGCATTGGAAAGTCGATGATAAATTATTATAGGTCCGAAAACCTCGACGGAAAGGTTATGATAGCTAAGGTTTCTTTTTTAGTTCGCTAGATACCTTTTAAATAATATTAGCCTAATATGAACGATACACATCACATCTTTAAATAATATAGAAATAACACATATTTATATATGAAACATAAATTGAAAACATAGCCAACAAAGTTCATCGGTGAATAATATTGTGTTGACCAATATGACAACGTTGAATGCACTGATAAGTCAGGCAGCCCTTACATCTGGTTCGAATATCACCAACGCAAAGAGCACGTCATGAAATTACAACATAATGTATTGCAAAAATATATATTTCTATTACTTTTTAAGACTATAAACTCGGCCCAAAAATGATTGTCGGCCTAGATCTGACGAAGACCAATCTGAGTAAAACTTTGTACAATATATTTTTTCTTTTGTTTACGAAACAAAACAATGCAAATATTTGCCAAGATTTTATTATGAAAATCAAATGTGGATTGCCGCAATTATTTATTAGACTAAGTTATATAATGCACGTTTATTTCTTCACGTAAGTAGTTTTATGTGACTGACTGAAAAAAACTAGAGCAATACTACAATGTTTTAATTTTTTTCACGTAAGCATATCGTAAACTAAACATCTTCAGTACATTCACCGCCTTTCACGGTTTTTTGCCAAAACAATTGAAACAATTCGACTTTGTCGGCAAATTCTTGTGACTACAATCTGAAATAGTTATCCGTAAGTATTGTAAGGGCGGCTATAAAGTTTTATGACACAAAATAATGTTGGCATACGTCGAAATCAAAACGCACCAATAGCGAATACTTTCCCCATTGTTTTCAGGTAAAAGTATCATCTACCTTCTTTTATGACGAGCGAGCTAATAAACACTCCGAGTACAAATTGTTTGGTTTGAGTTATACAATAATCACCAAATGTATTTGAAATAATTGACGCAATACAATAATTTCAGTAGTTTCAGACTTTATTTTAAAAGCATTATCTTTATTTTTTATATGTATAAGTTTCATGATTATTTATAATCATATTGTATGTATAACACAGTTATTAAAGTTACTTTAAGCTACAAAATATTCAGAATAAATATCTACTTGATTTATATAATCATAAAATGTATTTCAATGAACGCGTGAAAAAGTGGTATGGCAAGTACAATTAATTAACTTTTTTTATTGAAAATCAATACAACAACGCTACTACCGAATTCATCGAAAATAGTGTTTAAAAAAATCGTTGTATAAAGAAATATGCAATATAAATTTTGGCGAAATAATAAAAAAATGTTCATCGTGATAAAACAATATTTTTCATTAATAAAGTAAGCTACTCTTATGTAAATATGTAATAAGCTTCCACTTAATCTCTTATCGTTCCCTAGTAAAAATCTTTGTTAATATTCTTAGTTAGAAATGAAATTAAAATTAGGTTAAAACATTCAATGGCTAGAATGGATGTACATATTATCATTGTTGTTCTAATAAATTTAGAGTAAGATTAAAATTGCATTAAATGGACCACTTAAGCTACATATAATGTTATAAAATAAAGATGCAGTGAGTACGGTCTAACACGAGTTACTTAAAAAATCGCCATTTAAATATGAGGAAACAAAATAATTGGAGATTTACCTATCAACGGATGTTTTTCATGACAAAAACAAAAAAATACTTATTTTACATGAATTTTATTTGTGTTTCAATAATGCATTTATTCACTAACACCAAAACATTAATATTAACCTATTTTTAAAACAAATCAAGATTTTTGTACGAGTCATTAAATAATTTGAGACGACTCTGTATTATGTTCATCTGGATAGCTAATTCAAAGGATGTTCTTAAAAATATGTGAACAATAGAAAAATGCCTTGTATTTACAATGGGGGGATATTTTTTGCGCAACTGGTAGGTAAACTAAGTGTTTGCCAATAATAATAATTGCAAAAAGCATTTTTGGATAATACGGAAAAGATTCTTAGAAGAAATACAATATTCTTTGTGTCTATTTTAAAAAATGCAAAATATCATGGTAGACTTAATTGTTTAAAAAATGTTAAAATAATACGTCCATGCAATTTTATTATATTGGGGGTATCATAAAAGCACTTTGGCAAGGATATTTGCAGAATATTTTCACTTCTAAAGAAATTCACTGGTAGAACATTTTTTTTTGCAAACATTTTGCGTTTTAAAAGAGAATTAAAAAATATGCAAGGCCAAGGACGCTTTCTAAATTTCTAAAACATTTAGTCAAAAAACTCATTTATGTATTTCAAAGAATTATGCAATTTTCGTTAATTTCTATTTCAGTGATAAAATTTGTTAAAAAATGCTTTGAAGTAAATTTTGTTTCTTGAATTGGTTAAGTAAACTGATAAATACGAATGGTAAAAAGAATAACGTATTTAGCATGATAAAATCCTCAATTGATAAACACAACTTAGTTTGATATAAAATTTGGATTATTGAGATTTTGTACACTTCCATGTATTTTGTCACTAACGACCCGGGTTTCGCCTTTCGGCATCTTCAGGCATTCGAGCACACGGAATACCAGGAAATACCACGGTCCTGTTAACACAGGAAATACCAATTGGTCCTGTTAACGCGAAAAGACTATATTGATAAGTATAATAACTTTCTCGATAATAACGATATAGTCGAATTGAAAAAAGATCCTACATTAAAATTTAATAAAAATATTAAAGAGGTTATAAATAGTTGTAGCATTACAATCAACCCTAAGGATTTGTCCTTTTTATCCACTAGAAATCCACAAGCCCCCAAATTTTATGGGCTACCGAAAATTCACAAGGATTCAATACCAATCCGCCCGGTAGTTTCATATATGAATGCTCCAGCGTATAAACTTTCCAAAAGAGCTAACTCTCTCATCCGCAATCACAGTAAATTCAAGCCATTGTATAGTATTAAAAATTCATTAGAGTTAGTAGATAAAATTAAAAATTATAACATTCCGTTAAACGCCAAATTAATTTCTTTTGACGTTGTTAGCTTATTCACTAATGTACCTGTAAACAAATGTAAACAAATCATCAAAGATACCCTTAATACGCGTAGAGTTAATCCTGTCATTACTACGGAATTACTTAATATATTAGACGTTTGCGTTGACCAGAACTATTTTCAATTTGATAATAGATTCTATGAACAAACCGAAAGCCTTGCAATGGGAAGTTGTTTGTCACCACTATTAGCAGAATTTTACATGAACCATTTAGAAAACCTTATTTTCAGCAATAAAACAGAAGTTAGAAACGTAGTTTATTGGTTCCGTTACGTAGATGACATCCTTTGTCTATTCAATGGAACTGAGAGACAAGTTTCTAACCTTCATAATTTTCTTAACTCACTAGATGATAAAATTCAATTCACTTTAGAAGTAGGGGGCAAGAATATAAATTTCCTTGACCTTAATATTGATATTAAAAACTCCATTCATGAATTTAAAATTTACCGAAAACAGACGTTTTCAGAAGCCTCGATCCATTTTAAGTCAGACCATCCTTTCTCATATAAATTGGCTGCTTTCCATTCTCAGGTTCACAGATTAGTCACTATACCTCTAAATAAATTTAATTTTGAAAACGAACTAAACATTATTAAACAAATTGCCATTAATAATGGCTATGAGGCGTCTCTTATAGATAGTCTTGTATCAAAAAAACAACGTAAATTAGCAGAAAAGATGCTATATTTCGGGAACTTGTCTAAAGACATAGACCGCCCTAGAATCTGGCATAGAATAAGTTATTTAGGTTGCACAAGCTTTAAAATTAAAAAACAACTAGCTGATAGTGTTAGACCGGCGTTCTATTGCAAAAACTCTCTAGGCAAATTACTTATTAACAATAAAGATAGAGTAAACTTTAAGAACAAATCTGGTATTTATAAATTACAATGCAATGATTGCCAACATTTCTATGTGGGTAAAACCACACGTACATTAGATATAAGGGTATCAGAACATTTAGCTGCCTTTAGATTAAAAAAGAAACTTCGACATTCGCAAATCACTTGCTAATGGAGAACCATACGTTTAATGCGGATGATGGGGTTAAACTGTTGCATAAAAACATGGGGGATCATAAATTATTTTATCAGGAAATTTTAGAAATTAATAGAGGCCAGTTATACTCCTTACCAATCTTGAATGAGCAACTGAACCTTCCTAATTCTCCGCTATTATATCCGATACGTTGAAACACCTAACAGATTTCACTAAATGTGGAATGATTGTATATATTTACCCATTCGTCGAATTACATCCCGTCAAAACCCACAATACTATTATAATTGTAAAATCACTGGTATTTCTAAAAGAAGTTGAAAAGCGGCAATCGCCTTCGGCAACGCCACTCTGGTAATATGGTGTTTACAAAATAAGGATTAGGACGATTTCCGAAATTTTAACTCAGGTATCGGTGTGGCTCTCAGACGTATAATGTATTGCCTCGTAAATGATATTTGTCGCATTTGTATCTTCTATATAAGCGTTAGAAACTGTTTACTGTCTCTCAGTTCGAGTCCATTCGTGTGCTCGAATGCCTGAAGATGCCGAAAGGCGAAACCCGGGTCGTTAGTGACAAAATACATGGAAGTGTACAAAATCTCAATAATCCAAATTTAATATTGAAATTCCATCAAGCACCCTCAGTCGATGTCTTAAATTATACTTAAATTATTTTGATATAGTTTTTCAAAACAACTAAATTACTTATATGCAAATAGTGCTGGGTAAACTGTTTTCTTTCATTACCAAACGGACATAATATTTAATTTTAAATAATTATACAGGATTTTTAGTAGAGAATAATCGTCAGTCTGTGAGGTCTAATGGTGAGAGCTTTTTGCTAGCGATATCAGATGGGTCCTGGTTTATCATGGACATGAGTGACTTATATAAAATTCTCATCAAGTTTATCTCGTATTCAAATTTTAAAAATATTTGGCGCATTGAGTGTAATACCAGATATTAAAAAAAATGTTCTGAAATAAAAAAAACAGTGAGAATGAACCGCCATACATAACCTCTTATCGAAAAAGAATAAACAAAATGTTGCCATTCAAATCTGGATGATATTTTCAATGGAAAGAATCCCTTAAAAATCATCAATATATATATATTGGTACCTTCCTGTGTTTATAAATCTGTGATGTATTTATGATGCTTGAAATCAGCCTTACCTCAACCCCTTTAATATTAAACAGGCATCATCTTTATTACTTGAACATGAAAACAGAATACTTTCCATGTCCATCAATATTTAATCAGTTATTAATACTTTATTGTCCATCTTAACCGTTTATATTATTTCCTATATATTTATTTGACTTGTTATACATGAACATATAGCGCGAAATACTCCATAATATTGTACTACCTATATAATATATATTTTAAATGAAGATTGGGCAAAATTGGCATTTTTTGCCAAATAAAAAACAAAACATAATGAAAAATAACGATTATTTGTCGACTTCTATCCAAATTTTATTGCATTCAACTTTTAAAGAGTGCTTTGGAATGGCAACTCATTTACTTAATTGTTTGTAGAAATCTCTTAAGCATTAAAATACGTCGTTAAATAATATTTATTAATATTACAGATCATACTAAACAAATATTGTTTGAGCAAATTGCCCATAACTTTAAACGAGTATTAAACTTATTAACCTGATACCCGTTTGCCTTGTTGTTAAAAAGAGACCAATGATTATTTATAATTCAATGCAAAAGTATGAATGGAACAGATCGGGTGGCGTTTATATTATGAATTTTTATTAGATAATAACGCAACCTGTGCATTAAAAATTAAATATAGTTTGTAACCAGTAGGTTCTCTATGTATCTCATTATGAAGCAATCAAATGAAGCCATATTATACGCCATGTAAACTTTATAGTAATTTTGAATGTAAATGAAAAATTTTCTGATCACCATTGACTTTATGGCTACTCTGCCTAATACCGTGGATTTTGTTTGACAAACGGCTGAATTGAATAAAAACAATGTAGAGGAGGAAAAATATTGTCAACTTTGATTAAACAGTTCTGAATAATTACTACAATTATTGTGAAATGAAGAAGTATAAAATGTATAATACATGTTTCTTCTTCTTCTATTGTTGACAATTTCCGCTCCCTTTTTGGAAGCATAAATATGACCACCACACAGTGCCTTCAATATTCTCTGTCGCCTGCCAGTGTCCTTGCTTCCGCCAAAGTCATCCCAGCATCCGTATCCCCGCCTCCTATGAATGGTCATCAGCCGGGGCGACGGAATCAATCCGGTTGGAAGAGACAAGCGGAAATCAGGATCTCCTAGAGCATCCGCAGTACATATCCAAGCCAGGTCCATCGCCTTTCTTTAATTTTGGACGTTTTAAGACGCAGCTTATAACTGAATTCCCGACGAAATCGTACCAAGGATATTGGAGAATTATCAGGAATATTTATGTATATCTCATAAGACATTCGTGTATGAAACCATTTTTCAAATAAATTACTGTAGTATTAAAGTATTTTTGTGGAATTCGGATACATATTTCGATATAATTGTATGTATATTACAGTTAGTATTTATTAGGTATTTTCAACTACTTGTCCCTGCTTTTATTTGTTTCCAACCGCCTCAAGATTCACGGGGGGAACTGAAATGGAAAAAATAATAGATTCATTAAAATTTTATTGCTTTAGATGATTAAATGAAAATAGTAAAAATATTATTATATAATAAAGTCACATACTTACCATTATTTCTTATCCATATTTTGTGGATTCGTATTTTTGATAGAGAAATAAGTAGGTATTGATTGAATTGGCATTTACTTGATAGAACTCCATTATAGTAGGAGAAAATAACAAAGTATTTCGTTCTACAAAATTTTATAAGGTAGTTGATAACTATTTCAGCCTGACGCCATCGTCAGAACTATCACTAATTCAAACATAGTTCTGACGATGGCGTCAAGCTGAATTAGCTATCAACTACCTATTGAAATTTTGTAGAACTAAACAATTTGTTGTTTTATCCTAAAATAAGTAGGTGATAAATAAAATATTTGAACAAAATATATATGTTTCCTATGCAGTTATCCAAAGATAAGTCTGTCAATTTGTCTCTGTTTATCAGATTCCCGTATTAATTGTAAGTAAGTGCGACAAGCTGAAAACGTTTTAACGGGAAACGAGTAAAGATGTTGAACCACTGAAAATTTTGTGTCTCGTAAAACTTTTCTAAAAGTAACATTTTTCCGGTAAGGTGAAGAAACATGGTCAAGTTTTTGTGAGAGTGACACTATTCGTGTGAAAATTAAAAACTGAAATATTTATGTTATTGATCAAATCTTGCTCGTTTTTTTAAGCTTGAAAATGCCTTAGCTAATTTAGATATAATATTACATTAATGATATATGACTGGGGTACTAGTAACGTCGGCGGTCATAAACGGTGACAAAAAGCATATCAAAAAAATATTGAAAAGATTAGAAATTTCATAATCACTGCCACAGATAGTTCGAAATTTCATTTCCCCCAAGTTGTATCTATTTAATATTTTTTGCATAAAGATACATAGAGATGAGAGAATGTAACTTTTAAAAAGTGCATATTTTATGTGCTATTCATAATTACTTACTAGGCCTTCAAGCCGTTAATATCGATTAAATAGCTGACGTTATAGTGTATAATCATACGATTTATGATTAATAATATATTTTCTTTATTTTATCTAGGTATATTTTAAATAAATAGGTAAAGTAAAATTTATTAAGGGAATTATAATGACAGTTCCTAAATATATAAAGCGAATTTATATACATATTAACATGTAAAAATAAAATATTTACGACTATCATTATATGATTATATTTACATGTAAACAGCATATCGATCGTGCTAAAATCGTCTAGAAGAAAAGATTTCAATGCATTAAGAAGAAGACTAATAGAAAAACAATAATTTACGTAAGTTATTCAAACAATTTAAGACATCGACTGAGGGTGTTTGATGGAATTTCAATATCAAATTTGAATTATTGAGATTTTGTACACTTTCATGTATTTTGTCACTAACGACCCGGGTTTCGCCTTTCGGCATCTTCAGGCATTCGAGCGCCCGAATGGACTCGAACTGAAGACAGTAAACAGTGTCTAACGTTTATATAGAAGATACAAATACGACAAATATTATTTACGAAATAAAATATTATAAGTCTAGGATCCACACTGATACCTGAGTTAAAATTTCGAGAAGACGATTCTCGATGAAATTATGCAATTTTCTATAATGAAACTCTTTGAAAAATAATCATGAACCACGTATCGTTAGTGTAAGATTGGAAAATATTTGTCTACTAGAGTATATGCTTTATAACTTTGTACATTTTACTGCACTTATACGTATTATGTATAATACACAGACCGTGTCAGTGTATTAGTTAGTATCTATGGATCCCGTGATCCTAGAGCCGGAGTGCAAAGTTATGAAATCGCAAATCTACAAAGAAATGAAAATATTGTTTTTATAAATGAAATACATAATTATAATAAACGAAAATGAACAGATTTTCAACGGTTAAAGATCTCAATTTATCTTTACAATTTGGATTATTATTATTAATCATTTTTTAAATAAATAATTATCTAAGTGATAGGGAATGGTTTCTATCGCGATTACGACCTCGTCATCATATTTTAATAAAGCTTATGTAATGCTAGGTGGACACCCCGAAAGAGTTTCTTATGACATATGACACTTTGATAGAATGCTCTCATGGACTTACATAAGTCATAAGTGACCAACTCATTAGTTAGGTACTTCATTCGAGAGGCACCAATAAAACTCGACTGACCAACAAAAGGAAAAGCAATATCATCATTTTTCTTGATATAATATATTACACTGCTATAGTAGATATTTGAATAATGTGAATTGACGTCATGCGATTAAGAAATACGAAAATGCCTATATAAGTGGCGGGCATTTTAGATATTATACTATGTTTCGCGTGACCAGTATTGCCGAACACTACCTTTAAGTAGACATTGTTATTTTAAATATTATGATAATTCAACACACTATATCGCTCTTGTCCCAAAAATATAGCTACATAAAAGAAATATCTTATAAAATTATTTCAAATTAAAGGAAATTCAGATTAACAGGAGAAGATTAAAAAAACTGTGCAGAGTGACGTATAGTGTAGTTGAAAAATGTTTTATGCAATCTTCACCAATCAGATGTATTTTTTCGCAACAAAGTAAAACTATAAAAACACAATTACAGAATCGATTATATTGAGATCGATTTGATAAAAGAGATAACTCAATTGTTTGTTAATAACGACAATTTTTGCATAATATTGGTGTGGCGACCTTAAATACTCTTTGAGTTGGCCCAAAAAAGTGCCCCTATTTGAGTTTTTTTTGCATCACACAAACCGTGAAAGCAGCAAATCTTAATATTTAATTAAATGCAAATGAATCTTTGAAGGCAAGCATGTTATGATGCTATAGTTATAAGGCCGATAATTAATGGAAAAATATATTTGTATCAACACATGTGAATGAATTGTCAATGTTTCAGGATAATTTTAATATAATATTGTCGTATTACGAAATTGAAATTTGGAAAGATTAATGTACGTGAAATAATTTATGTGCATATTTTAGCTGTGTAAGTCTTCGACACAATGCGTCAAATAGCGTCGAAAAGCGGCGATGGACCTGGCATGGACATGTGTTGCGGACGCCTCAGGGGAGCCTGAATCCTGAGTGTCTCTTCTACCAATCGGATCGATTCGATCGTCCTGGAATGCCGCTAAAGCCCAACCATAATATGAATTCGGTGGAGCTACGGAATGCTGGAATGACCTGGGAGAAAGCAAAAGGACTGGCGGGGGACAGAGAATCTTGGAAGGGCCGTGTGATGGCCATATGTTCCGAGTAGGGAGCGGATATGGTTTTAAAAAAGTCTTCGACATAGAGTGTAATGCATACTGCAAAATAACATTTGATGGCTAATCATTTATGATGAATATCGCGCTAAAAACTCTTCTTTTTAATCCTGTTCGGTCTAGTCCCGAGATGCAATGCAAGTCACACCACTTACTTCATTCTACAGCCATCGTTGGAGTAGCAGCATCGGATGGGAATTTAAGGAGTTGCTCAAACGGAGACGGAGTGTCACACTCTCAGACGGGTATTCTCAAGGCATGACCAAGCTGTTTAATGTGCCTCTACGCTATGGTGATTGCAACTAGTAGTTGCTACGTCTGTCTGCGGATTGTGATATTTTTAATGCGACTCATGTTTTTCGCTTGACCTGTAGACGAATGATCAACGTCGTTGGCTTCGGTTACGGTGTTCACGGTTTCAAATCCCAGTGCGGACATTGGCGTGAATTGATTTTACAATCTATTTATGGGTTTGTATTCGAAAGCATGGATACATGTGAAGTCTAAATTCCCTTAAAACGGAGCGTAGCGAAAGCGATTAGCTAACCACTAGTCCTGTTCTAGCCAAGTTTTTCAGCTCGAGTCTCTTCGAAAAAGAGAGATTGAGAAACTGATTAACAATCAGTTCTTGTAATAACAACTTCTTTTGATATACGCTTTATTAGGATTCAATATGATTAACATTGAGAGCGAAAAATGTTTCAAAAAAATGTATTCGGAGAACTAATTATCCGTAAGGATCACGTTTAATGCCTAGAATCCGTACACTTCTACCAGATATCACGATCCACATTTGTAAAGTAGCACAGACATGATCTTTTCCTTTGCTTCCTGGCTCAAGACAAATTCTTTTACGATCTGACCCTTTCCGAAAAATATTTGTCGACCCTTGGTGAAAAAAAAATTGAGCGTGGCAACTAGCTTAACGAATTGGCATCTTCAAATGATCATTATGATAGAATTTTGCATGGTCTACATCTTACTATAAATTGACTTATTTATGATTTTTTTCAGTATATCGCTTATGAACTTAACGAAGTATGGCACATTGTGGCTTACTTTTATTTATCTTCATTATAACTAACAAGCTATGTGCTTATTTAGACCTTTTATCAAAGATGCTAACTATTACAAATAAATGTATAAACTTACTATTAAATTTACGTCCTTGGTGTGAAGGTAAAATATATTGCTAACGGACAAAAGCAAATTTGCAGCATTTTTGGTATGCAATTAATACGCAAAAGGGTAATTTAATTACTATATGAATGGATGATTTACATAATGATCTCTTACTAGAATACCTCTTTACAGGCTGCTTTGACACTATTTTGTAAATGCGTTGCCATTAATCATATTAAAAATAAAACTTGCGTAAATATATATATATATATATATATATATCGATAAATAAGTCATAACTGATCTGTCATATTCAGTTTGTGATTCAGACTATTCATTTTTTATATACGTATAAAGGTTTTTAATATTCAATTCAATAGGAAAGGTGTATGAAAAATCTAGAAAATTGTCAATTGAGTTAACTATAGTATTTGTAGCATGCGATTTTTTCTCTAGTTCACGGGCTCCTACACTTTTTTTTAATCATGACACCATGTTATAACCTGTGGCCATATTTTCATATAAGGAATATTTAGTGGGTCAATGATGACACAAATAAAAATGCCTTTGTCTTGATATGACAATTTGTTGAAAATGGAGAAGTGGAAACAAAATTTGAAAGGCAAGCATGGTGACAGTTTGACATTACCAAGTGCTAGCAAACTTCTTGAGTTTATAATTAGGCAAAGTAAACCATTCGAAAACCCAACTGTGTTTTGCACTCATACATTTCTTTGGTTCTCAGTAAGCTTGAATATGGATCTGTTATCTGGAGTCCATATGAAAATTGGAGCGAGTTCATAAGAAATTTCTACGATATTTCTATTTCAAAAAATATAAATATTTTCCTTTTAATAGTTCCCTAAAAGAGTACTACCCAAACAAATTTCTTTTAGGAATGCTATCTTTTCAATCTCTTGAAGCACGAAGATTGTTTTCGGTTCTAAAGCATTTCTCTCTTCTTCTTCGGGGACGAGTATATAATCCTGAAATTCTCATGACTATTAATTTATAGGCTCCCAATTGTTATCTACGTGGCCGAAACCATATCCAGACAATTTTTATTCTTAAAACTTGTTCTTCGCGTCAGTCATTCGAGTCACCAGTTGCAAGAGCCGTTCAGATGATTAATGCACTGCCTAGAGGGCTGGATATTTTCAACACTAAACTCTGGGTATTGTTCACTAAATATTTGTTCCTTTTAAATTAATAATGTCTTGTTTTTTTGTATTTAATAATTTAAAAAATGTTTTAATTTTCATTATTGTTTTATTAGTAGTATTGTTGTCAATAATTATTATTATTGTTGTTATTATTGTTACTGTTATTATGTTTGTGAAATGCATGGTGCATTGGCATCAGCTGTAATGCCATACATTTCAATTTTTTAAATTTACAATAAATAAATAAATTACCAATCCAGAAATAAGTCAGTAATGTTCAAATTGTTTCTTCTAATTTATCATTAGAAATTCAGATTCAAATTCAAATATTATGGTTCACTCTTCCTGTATTAAAATGATGATTTGGTGATGCTAGAACGTTGTTATGTGTGTTGAGAAGGCCAGCCATATTACTACGACGGTTTTTCACTTGTATTAATTAAGTACTTGAAAAATATTTTTTTTATTGAATTGAATCACAGCTTATTCATTTTTATGTTAACTGTTATGAAATGGTTTACAATTAAATGCACTTTTGTTTAGATCATATTCACTTACGAAAAATATAAAAAATAGTTTTCACTTATAACAAATACATTCCACAAAAAACAAATTCTTTTACTAAAAACACTAAACTGATCCCACATAATAAAATACATTCTAACATTGAAGAAATATATTACACTTACGAAAAAATATTTTCAGATATACAAAATAATTTTCATCCAATATAAAAACTCACACTTTAATATAGATAGTTGCACGAAGCTGTAATGAAATGTCACTTAAATAAATATTACCTAAATATTAGGCCGCTTATATTGTCTTTGCTATACGCATTAGAATACATTGCACAAACTAAACTAAACCAACCCTAACATAACCTACCACAACTAAACTCACTGTGTTAAAAGAATCCGTGACTAAGTGGAAACTGTTAAAATCAAAATTTGAGTGTACTAAATAATAGTATCTAATCCAAAGTGCAAACTATCGAAATAAAAGTTCAAGTGTACTAAATGAAAACTATCTAACACAACGTGCAGTTATTTATAACCCTTAAGAAATTAGCGACCCGTCACATGTCTCTAATCTCTGGTCGATTGTTTTTATTAGTTCGTGTATTTTCATTTAATTTTTGATAATGCACTTAGAAACACAGGGTTTTATTGCAAGCAACAAACTGTTGGCATTTTGAAGCTAAAGCTTCTTCTTCTTCTTTGGCAATGTCCACTCTCTATTCCCGCGATCATAATTTAATAAGTGACACTTTTTCTGAGTAGAGTTTTTTCTTTATAGTGTTGAATCGTCATTCAATTATTATATACGAGAAAATTTTTACTGATGGTATTCATTCATGCTGGATTTTTAATAACTTTTTATTTGATTACATAACTATGAAATCTAGTCAAACGACACTGAGCATACAGAAAGGCATAGCCCACAGTGATCACATATCACCAATATTGTTGGAATATTTGGAAGTGATTCTTTTGTTAAGTCACCTTGTCTGTGGACCTCCACTATTCAATGCGATATAATAAATAGTCACTAATGGACTGGGCTATCCCTGAGATTTTTGTATCAAAGTACAGTTATGTTATATAACATAACCCTTTTGGAATACCTTTGGAATGAAGATATGGTTAACAAATAGATTATTAGCTTTTTAAACTTTTTTGTGTTGAGTCCATCTAACTGTATCTTATACCGTACAGCCGAAGTTTGTTATGCGGTCTATTACATTTCGTTTATAGCGCACAGACTTTTTAGTATTTAATATTTTACATATGAAAAATAGTTTCATTTTAACGCATTATATTTCAATCTGTTCAATATCGTAATTGAACATTAAAGATATTATACCGAAATATGTATATTCCTTTTATAAATCATTCTTCTAATAAAATGAAAAATAATTGTTTACTTTTTACATTTTATTTTATTGAAAGATAAAGTTCTTACTTAATTCTATATAATCCAAGCTTCATTAAATTTAATATTTTTATGATTGTTAAAAAGTTACATATTATAGTATTGAAAAATCAATAATAAAGATCTGATAACCTTTTTAACAAATCGATTAAATTGAAAAATCATATATAAAACAATATATTTGCCCTGTTGTTAATTATGGATCATTTACGTACCAAGTTATTGTATAAAAACAAAACATACAAATTAGAGATGATGTTGAATCACAGCCTCCTTGAACTCATTAACTGTACCATGTTGTTAACCCTTGGAGTGCATCTTGACGGGGTATATGTCCCTTCGATAGGTTATGCAATGAAACTTATACAGGTCAAGACAAAAGTACTAGATCTCAATAACTGTTATCGTAAAAAAAATTATTAAAAAAATGTCTATGAAAAAAAAATTAATTCCATAATAAGTTGGTACTATTAAACAATACTTTTAAATAATTAAAGCCAATAAATTATTATTATCTTTTGTATTATAAATAGCATTTATTTGATAATTGAGATATGAGTTATTTTGCAAATTACCATACAGCTGGATAAGAATCAATGAAATCGTCAAAAGGTATTTTGAAATTCGAATGTAAAAATATGTTTTTTTGGGGATTTTGATTGTCAATTCTTACAATCATTTCATTGAACTATCTTTAAGGCATACATATTTTCAAATCTATCCTGCTTACACATCTGCTATCTTTGATTCCATATATTGTTTATTACCTATGCGTTCCCTACTTTACATAATACAATTATTAGAGCAATTAAAAAAAATTAATACAATTATGTAGTTAGTGGATGAAATATTAACTTATAAAGTCTGGCAATTGTAATAATTAAAAATCATTTCATTAAATATCTTACTTCAAATGATCTTAAAATATAGCTTTTATTTTAGAGAAATATACGTTGTGAACGATTTATTTATACGTCGACTCAATTTGTACTAAATGAAATTGAGTAAATTTAAAAAAAAACTTTCGAGGGTTGCTGTAGAGATGTCCTTTTACCCGAAAAACAACCGTTCCTCGGACAACTCACGAAAATAGTTCAAACTTGTTTGGCTGGAGCCCTGCTCACTGTTCAGATATAACGGGAATATTTTAATGTTATGTTGGGATAACTTATAATAATAATAATGATGACCGCCCTCTGGAATGCGGAACACTTCTTCACAGATGAGAAATGAGAATGTGGGTGCGTGAGTGTCGATTTTGATTTAGGACAGTAACCTGAATGACCCATCTTTTGGGATAGACGCTTATCGACAACAGACTCTATCGGGACATTTTATCATCACAGACATAAGTATTTTCTTTAACTCTTCTCCGTTCTAATCATTCTATTAACAACCGTTCACATTAGTATTCTGTAAATTCCTGCAGTGTGTGCCACACGAAAGAGACTGGCGGTATCTTATTCTTCAGTATTACCTATTTATTTTCTAGTCTCTGCCGTTTGAGATTATTACAGCGCAGTACTGCAACTGAATCAAACTTTGGGGATAGATAGATTTGATATTCGATCATCATAAATATACGGATACTTACATACATTGATTTGTCGATCGATTTATGGATTTCTGCTCCATGGAGTGAATGTCTTTGATGTTTACTTCTCCTCAATAAAAAAACGAAAGCTGGAGAGTGTGATTAGCTAACTACTAGTCCTTTCTAGCTCTATTCGTATATCTTTACTCTTGAGAGTGGCGTCCTCTTGGGTGTCTACATAACAACCAGTTATCCCAAAACAAATTCTGATGGGATGCTTCATTCGGATTTCATGTGATTCAAATTGGGATAGGACATTATTGAAAAAAAAACACCTATACAACATAACAACTATTCATTATTACGTTTGCGCAATATTTAAATATAAACAAAGATGTGTTATTTTATTTTATTATTAGCTATATTTAAAAACATGGAACTTCAGAATGAACGCTATAATATTCTTATTCGGGTTTTCTCTTGAATATAGATAGGCCTTTCAACAATTCTTGATTTTTTTAGTGATTTCATTTCAATAGCATCATAATTCTGAATAAAATTGTAAACTTGTGAATCAAAATAATTTATGTAAAATAGCCTCTTTTTTAGTATTATAGAATGTCTAGGAAACTATTTTAAGTATAACGAGCAATTGTATTTAATAATATCCACTATTCTAATTATTTATTTCGTCATTCACTACTAATAAATATGTCACACTATTGTATTATTATTCCATTACTTTGAACATTAAAAAAAAAATAAACTTTAACGCTTTTGGAATTCAATTAAATATAAACGATACTAATAATATTTTTGTTCAATATCTGACAATAAATACATAGCTAGCAGAATAAATTGTATTTTAAAAAAATAATTATCTTCTTCCATCCCATTTCTGCAATTAAAAAAAATATAATCGGGTCCGTTTTCTTAGATTTTGTTTATGAAAAAAAGTTTAAACAACCCTGTAAAAAGATAAACTAGCGAATATAATTTTCTTTGGTGCGGCTTCTTTGGCCACTTAAAAAAATGCACTGAATTATTTGTGCAATAATTTTTTTCTTCTTAAATTAATTATTCTTCTCCATTAATTATTGTTTCACCGGATAACAATATGTATATGGCAGTGAGCTATTAATATTAGAAACCTTCTGCTAATAGGCTTTAGAAGTTTACTAATAATTGAGATCGTTAAACTTATATCCTCATGTTTGAGTAAACGCCTATGCTTGATTATTTACTTTAAAGTTCCTATCGTAAATTACAAGATAGTGGCGATTCGGAATGCCAGTTTGTAACTTGACACCAGAAGGGTTAAACTGTGTCCAATGTCCATGTATCAGTCCTGATTTGGAATGACAAGTAAAGTTGTCACCTAAACGGTATAGGCCATTATTGAATTACAATCATGCGACAGGATAATCCGAAATGCATGGGTCGCTAAAGTATATTATTTTCCAAAATAATACTGGGTATATTTTTTTTACAAAAATTGTCAAGAGGCTTTGTGAGTGTTTTGATTAGGTACTTTTGAAATATATTTTGAATGTAATAAAAAAAAACTTTACAACCGACTATACACTTTTTTGCATTTAAAAATAATATTCTTATTTTTAAGCGCACTTATGTATGGTTATAAACTTGATTCTATACAGCTCTACATCTGACCAAGAATGTAAGAAAATACAAATGAAAGAACTATCCTGTTCTTTTTAATTGCATACCTAATTAAATCATTCTTACAGTACATTTTTAAGGTGAAATTTGTTTTTGGAATGTTTTTACTAATTAATAATTTGAAAATTCTAAATATCATTGACTAACATCCTTTCCTGTTAAGCTTTGTAAATTATCTTTTCAATGCTCGGCTCAAAACAAAAGAATCGATAGAGTGCTTTTGATACCAAAATAATTTTCTGTTCTGCACCTGTCAAATATTGGGAATCATGATTTGGTTTTACATGTGTTTTAACTTAAAATAAATTGATGAAGAATAATCCGCGATAACAGATTTTATTGAAATGATACAAGCAACAATTAGTAATATGGCCAACGATTTTTTTTCTTTTTAAATAAATAAAAATAAATTTGATTTTTACAAACTTTATATACGGTCCACTATTATTTAATCGTTATTAGTGAGGTTTTTTGCTGTAAATAGCTAAAACATCGTCCTCTGTGATATTATTTTTGCATCAAGTCAACATTGTACTTTTATTTAATTAAATAAAAATATCGATTTATACTCTTTAGAATTACGCTGTGTTTTATAGGAAGTAATTTACGTAATATTATGTTTGAATTTTTCAATTATAATTAAATTTGGAAGATATTCACTTTTTATCCAGGGTGTTGTTCTGTATAACATCATTTACCGTCACTTTAGCGCAATTGCCGGTAACAAAATAACAGTGGATCAATACGTCAGCCACCGTTAAGATTACCGATTGTAGAACCTGTCACAACATAACACAGTTAGCTTCCTACTCCATCTGTCCCTTCATTCACTCCAACTTACAAATTATATCATACTTCTGTAATACCTGCTTAGTACTGACCATCAGTTAACTGTCATCATAGTCCAGATTTTAGTTCATTGATCACACAATGCAAAATACAGGGCTGTACAAATATGACGTATGTACCTATATTTATTTTTAGATTTTTGGAATTTCAGTAGTCGATCTTCATAGCTGAGTAGTAACTTTTTACAGTTTTCATCGTAATCGGTTGCGCGGTAAAAGGTTCTAATCCTAAGTTGCCTCCTGTTGCTCCCGACTCTCTGCTTATCCATTCCTGAATAACAGGCCTTAGATAGATGATAATCTAACTACTGGCTTATGGCTATTTCCTAACACCATCGCTTATATTCAAAAGAGTTTGAGTGACTTAATGACAATCAATACTCACAAAACAACACTCGTCTTAAGTATTGGCATTGGAAGCCAACGTGGCTTTAAAAAGTGCTTTTGGTATATTCATGAAATTTTGGTTGTATTAGATATAACAAATGCATCATTTGGGTATGCACGAGTTGAAAAATTTGAGTCTATTGCTCTCCGTTTCGTTCATTTGAGTCGTATCACTGCGAATCAGAAACAAATGATTCAGGATTCATTATTTGTGTGGATTCTCTGCTGATTATTCGTTTTCTTAAACTCTGTGTTGATAACGTAGTGTGAGAACTAGTGATTCGAGGCGTCTGGCGATGTCTATAGAGGCAAACTAGTGGTTCTCGTTCACAGCAAAAATTAGGTCACTTATATTCATGCCTATATCATATTCGTGACAGTCCAAATGATATCAAATATAAATTAAATTACTTTCCGAATCTATGAAGTAGTGTAGGCACAAAAACTCACCGAAGTGGGTATCTAAAATTCAAATGTACAACAACCACATCTTGTTTACATCTGCTTGCAACCAGAAGACGATTAATCTTAATGCTGGCTATGGGATTATCAAAAAGATGTGATACTAATGAACCGAGTGATTAATGGTTGTTTGTGAGGAAATGAATCTTAATTGAATATGAAATAACAGAAATAGTTGAGATATCCCAATAGAATTTATCTTGAGTTGAAAAACCCTTAAAATAGTTGTTCTCAAACTTTGTGAGATATTTAAACATATTCTTCACTTTAAACAAATAATTCATAGCAATAATCCGAGATCCTCATCAAATTTGTGTAATTTAATGGCGGTTGTATGTAAAAAAACCTTAGCACTGTTGACACTGTTAGTGTTTTGCTTTAGCACACAACATTCGTTCATTTCCCGGAAGATTTCGTCGTGTTCGGGTCGTAACGCGAGCAAAATTATTTTGCATAATAAAGCTGCATTTCCAATACATTTTTACTATTCAAATATATCGAGCATTGATATGTTTTCATGGGTTTCATGGGTTAAGCGAAAAATTGCGTCACGATAGTATTTTAGTTAGCACTGCCTTCTTTGCTTGAAGGAGCAAATCGCTTAAAGAAAACGTTCAATTATGTAACGCAGTATATTTTGCAAACTTAAAACTAACTCAACTTTTGGTATAAGCAATTAAATATACTGTACATACGAAATTAATTTGTTTAGTTTAGGTCCATTAAGCCAATTGAAACACAATTTTATTTAGTTGGATTATCTTGGATGTGTACTTATCTTAATATACCACGCCATATTAGCGTGCGGAAGCTCAACGATAGTAATCACAGAGGTGATGAAATAATTAAATTTAACCTATAATCTGTAATACATACTATTTGGGGTGTAACGATGCGTAATTCTTTCAACAGAATTTCAATATTACGTGTAGACTTTAGCGTAAGCTGTGCACTAGAAAAAATTGTAACCTTTAATTTGATTTCTTAAAATAAATTACAATGAATTTACATATATTACATTGGATCAAGGACTACTATCGGTGCAAAAAACAGTAGATCAATCGACAAACTAGAATCGTCAGAGTTTATTAATTATTCAAGTGATTATACAGTAATTTAGACTAAGAATGTGAAAAAAAAGCACAATACAATTATAGTCCTCATTTATAGTTTAAACCTTTCGTTGACAGCAACCCTCCATTTTTTAATCCCCACGTTTAGTGTTATTTTCACTACGTGCTGACACACTTTATTTTTTTTTAATATTTCAACTACTTAGTATAATTAGCCAGTGTGGGTAATATTAAATTGTTCCTTACTTAGAAATTACTTTCACAATACTTATACGTCATATGAAAAAACGTTTGACCAAATTTTGAATAGATAGTACAAAAACGGTTTTACTTGATTGACATACAAATCAGTTAAATTTGAACATTTCAAACTTTTGAATGTATAAATAACTTTGATAAAATATTTGTTATTTGGTGGAATGAAGCAATATTTTAATAATTTACTTGTTTTGAGTTGAGAATCATGTTAGAAATGCTTACGATAATTTTCATTAGGATAGTGCAACAGAAAATGCTGGTTAATGAATGGGATTTGTGTTAACACATTGAAATAACTGTTATTTTTAAATACGCTCATAAGTATTTGACCTGTCACATAAATTAGAGGCAAAGTAAATAACGGGGTTATTTTTACTATACCTAACTAATAATGTACGAAATTGGATTATCTAAAAATACAAGTACCTACGTATATCAATAAGATACAGTTTTCAGCTACGGTAGAGCTGTTTTAATTTAAAAGCCAGTTATTGTTTCAAAATCATACAGTTTCATAGTCACTCTATGTAAAATTGCTAATTAACACCACTCAAGACATGAAATATCATTAACATACAAATAACAAGCAATAAGTACAAAGCCAATGTTTTCAGTAGTAAGTGTTTCATAATTTATTCACACCTGTCGAGGTATCTACATGAATGACAAAACTATTAGCTATTCCACTTCAATAAACTGAAAGATATTCTTATTATTATAAGTTTCTTTTATAAAAATATATCAACCCAAGTTAATAAGAAAATTTGAATCACATCCATTGCTTTGTGGAATATCTGTCTACTACTTTATGTATCAAATTTACACGACCTAATATTTTAAACTTATTTGATAAACGACCAAAATAATGCTTTTAAATGCTAATTTTGTAAGTGAATTTTATCAAATGAAGAATTTCTTTTATTTATAAAGCAATATCCACTATGTGGAATATAATTTATAATGGGCATCAATCACCCTGCACCACAAGTATTCCATTTATAATACATGGGAATTTCAGATCAAAAAAAAAATTCAATATCTTTTAAAATCCTTGACTTAATATTCGATCTGCATATAAATGTGGGACCTGAAATTAAAATGGTCTCAAAATAAGCTTTCAAGGTGTAAACACAACACAGCCCAACATGTGGTAGCAGGGTGCATGAAACCCAACACCTCGGTTTGGTAAACCATAATCCATGTCACAACACACCACATTAATTTAATTTGCACAGCAAAATATTTTAAGTAAGGAAGTCAAAATTATTACGATCCGTTCCGGAAGAAAACCAGAAGTGATTTAGGGATCGGTAACCAAATAAAATCTCGCTTAATGTTTGAGATTCTATAATTATTTGGAAATTTATTAAACGGTCGATGAAAGGTGTCTTCGAAGATCTCACGGCACCATATTACATAACGTCAATTTTGTTGTCATATCTGTTATAATTAGGCTTACCATACGTCCCGGATTGACCGGGACTGTCCCGTTTTAAGGGTATGGTTCCAGCCAGTATGTCATTTTACCCCTGCTACTTGGAAAAAATAAAAGTGCCAAATATACACGAATTCAAAAAGTAGGGCAAGTTGTTACCATTCGGCGCTTTTGTTTTTTCATTATTCAAGATTTTTCCTACACAATAAAATATAATAATAAAAATGTTTTTGTATTTATTTTTATAAACCAATTTTTATAAAACTTATATTTTTAATTGAATAAACATCATCTAACTCTTCAGTAACATCATCTTTCCTGAAAAAAAGGTTTTCATCCAAATGTACAATCTAAGCATGTATTTTTCATCCAAATTTAAATGAACATTTGTACATTTATTATACCAGTGGACACGTTAATAAAAAACAGTTAACTATATACTTGCATACATCGGTTCACGTTAAAAAGGTAAATCAAATATCTATTAATATATTTTAGCAACATATCTGAACTTTCGTATATAAATAAGTCATTAGAAAAAATACAGTTTTTTGAATGGCGTAATAGCAAACATCGGCGTCCGTGGCGCAGTTGGTTTCGTCGCTGGCTACGGTTACGGATGTCTCGGGTTCAATTCCCGGTGCGGACGGTTTTCATAGATTGATCTTTCAATCGATTTATGGATTTCTGTTCGTAGTCTGAGTCTTCCCTCCCACCAATCCCATCCTCACGGGGCGTAACGAGAGCGATTAGCTAACCACTAGTCCTGTCATAGCCCTATCCTTCTATCCCTACTCTCTTCGAAAAAGAAAAGAGAGGTTGAGCAACTGAGTGACAAGCAGTTCTCGTAGAAAAAAAATCTGTCAAGATACC
This sequence comes from Himalopsyche phryganea, assembly GCA_022494535.1. Taxonomy (NCBI): domain Eukaryota; kingdom Metazoa; phylum Arthropoda; class Insecta; order Trichoptera; family Rhyacophilidae; genus Himalopsyche; species Himalopsyche phryganea. Next base: position 2,241,598 of record JAGVSL010000062.1, read on the forward strand.
TCCATTAGGAGACCATATGCTCCACATTGGGAGTGGACATGGAAAAAAAAAAAAAAAAAAATAGCAAATAATATTTATAAATTCAAAATAAATAATATTTATTATATACTCTTAAGTATAATAAAAAAATGTCAAAAACACATATTGCAAAAATTTACTATCGTGATGAAAGCTATTGTAAACTGAATCTCAAACGCAAAGCACGCTGTATCGTTCTTTTAACAGATGAGAGAATCTGAGTGGCAAAAATAGCATGCATACGTGTTTTTGGGAGATTTTCAGACTGCGTATTACAAAACTTATCAATTTTTTCCAAAGGTAGAAATGACTTGTAAAGCCCCTATAACCTCAGAAAATGCTAATTAGGCAACCAGAAAACCCATCTTTAAACAGTGGCGTAGAACGCAACGTGCAAGTCTGTTGCGTAGCCATCGGCCGAGTGCAATTTTAGTAGACTTCTCTCAGGTTGCGAATGTAATTTACTTGAGTTGATGTTTGTTTTTTACGTGCTGTTACTAAATTCATTACATATTTTTCTATACATAATGTTGTTTTTTTTTGTCAACCACTCTATTACTTAGCCTTTTTGAATCATAAGAACTTAGTTGAGTATATAATACTTCTCTCATTCTAAAATCGGATTGATGGTGCTCGCTTTCTTTTCCAAGAAAACCCTCAAAATTGTCTTGTATGTCTAGCCATTATCAATATTATAAATAATACTTAATTGGTAAATTGATCTCAGCATATAATATTCCAGCAAATTCAATTGTCATAAGTATTGTAAATGCGAGTGGTGAATACCAACCTTTTCATGCCTGGTAACTGATCAATACCAGCTACACCCATGATTTTTCAGTAAGTTCAATAATTAATTAATTACTAAAACCTATTACATATTTTTTTTATATTCCATTTTATCTAACCCTGCTTTTCAAAGAATATAACTGTGTTTTACACTTGGTTATTAAATAAATGGAATGATAGAAATTTAAATTTTACACAGAATTAAACATTTTCTGTTTCATAATATTAATAATCATTCGATAGTAGTAAAGGTTTACTGCCAATGCAAATCTTAGGACAGCTGAAAACTTCACACAAATTTAGTTCCTTTATTAGTATCCACTTTTAAATAATATTTTATTCAAATTATTTGTAGTTTTTTCTTGAGATTGCCATCATATTTAAAGTGATGGGTCGTGTGTGAGCTTGTTAAACTCCACTACAGTTATTTTTTATTTGAAATTCAAGATATCTCGCGCAATGCTGATTTGATGTAATGCCGAAAGCAATGAGATCTTTCTATACCTACAAATGTAGGATTTTAGAAATAGTATACTTGTTCTGTTTGAGATCATAAACAAACTATAAATTATACAAAACGTATATTCTAGGCACGTAGTTAACTGAATACTAAGCTTAACGTAAATCACTAAAAATTGAAATATAACATAAAAACAAATGCAAAAAATGTCGCCGTACATCTAGATCAAAGAAATATTATCGTAGCTTTTATTGCACCATCCTACCGTTAACAAAAACTAAATAAGAATAAAAGAACCTTTGAATTCATATATCTTTAAAAATTGTTTGCATATTTTATATGGTATTCAAATAGTCCGCAAAAGTAATTGTAAGTGCTCGAAAAAAATACGGAATATTGTTGAAATCCCGTTACATCATACAAAAAATACACCTTTCTTGAAATTTTAAACAATATTTAATAAAAAAAAAGCATTCTGTTATGCCACTTCTTGCGCGGTTTTATTAGGGGTTTCTTGTTTTTTATTTCAAAATTTTGCCTTACGGTTTTTTTGCGGCACCAAATAATTACACCCGCTTTTGACTTCCGGGGTAGCTGCAGAATATTCAGAGAGTGGCAGACCGTCTGTGGACTACGAATGTATTTATGCTACCCATATTTACTGTTTTGTTTTGACGCATTCGTTACTGTGTTAAACTATCAATTGAAATTATGTAACTTGTTTTATACTTGATTTTCCTGAATGAAATAAAAAAAAAAAATTGATTACTAATGGTTTTTAAGCCTATGTGCACACCAATGAACATAAAAATTTATGATTTAAAATAAAGTAAGCAAAACAAGACAGATATTACAAGAATGCAAAAAAATATACACCTTAAAAAAATGAAAAAAGAGGATAGGTGGAAATAATGACCGTCCTGCTGCTTTTTTATTAAGCACCACATCACTGATTAGTGTATATCAAGTAATTATATTTTATGCATGAGCAAAAAGTTTTCATTCATATTGTGTTTGACTTTCAACTTTCAAATCATATCTCATAAGAATTCAAATACATATTATCGATTATAAAAAAAAAATCGATTCGTGTCATATGACATGACATTACATGCAATATATGATTGTATAAATTATTGATAAAGGTTACGCACCACTTTCAGGGATGAAAAAAATTCTAACGGTATGGTGTGTTTCTTTCGGAACTTTTTCTTTTTGTAAAGTATCTTTCACGCAGCGGTTAACCGTTTCTGGTTTTATTAATAATACTGAAAATACCCTCGAAACGTTTTAAAATCTAGTTGTTGCTCTTACACAGTAGTTATAAATCATTCTGGAACTTCTTGTTGATTAGTTGGACAACATAACAGTGCTTGTTTGCTTTGATGGGTTCTTTTTCAGTAAGTAGACACCATTTTTTTTTTGACCACGGCTGTAATATACAACAAAAGTAACTTCAGTGACGCATTGCGATGGCGTGCAAATGGTTTTGCCCTTAAACACAATATAATATTCTGGTTCATAAATATACAAATTTGAATAAAAAACATAGCTGCTAGATTTTAATCTACAATTAGTATAATATGTCGTCACTTCCATATTAAGGTCTTTAAAACAATATTATTATTTTAAATTGATGTAGTTATTATATTTTCCCTAATGATTCATGTTAATATGTTGTGATCAAGAGTTAATAAATAGACTGAGTCAAAATAATATCAATCATGTCAAAAGTTTCGAGGGACCAATCATACAGCGACAATACCAGACTGGACAACCCTTATGGAAACTCGAGTTTTTCCAGAAAATAATAAACACTACACGCATATATCGTACATCAATATCAAATTTTAAGAAATAGCAGATGACCATTATAAATACAAATATAATAATAAATTGAATATTGTTTATTGTTAATGCCAAATGAAAAGATAGTATGTATATTTATGATGATTGATTATCAGTCAAGTATCATTTAAGACATCGACTGAGGGTGCTTGATGGAACTTCAATATCAAATTTGAGTTATTGAGATTTTGTACACTTCCATGTATTTTGTCGAGCGCACGAATGAACTCGAACTTACCGAGTTCATTTGTGCGCTCGAATGCCTGGAGATGCCGAAAGGCGAAACCCGGGTCATTAGTGACAAAATACATGGAAGTGTACAAAATCTCAATAACTCAAATCAAGTATCAGTTGAAAATGCTCAACAATCCACTTGGCTTCGTTTTTCTATAAACAATACGAAATATGTACATTAAAGAACTTTCTGTGATATTACATCTTGCATATTCTGAAGACAGAAGATTCAGTTTATATTTTAACTAAAACATTGAAAAGGTATTTTACTAAAACCATATGCTTGTTCATTAATCATTCGTGTAATTTGCAGGGCCCAGAAAAGGTTGCCTTGTAAAATATTAGCACATCTGCCAAACGGTTCTATTAATAAGGCAATATGTAGCCAACAATGTAGAAAAAACGATTAATTATATCGCCAGTTTGCTATAATAAGACATATGAAAATTAACTCACATGTTAAATGTGTTTCACAATAATCAACTTACTAAAATATAGTATTAAAGGGATTGCACCTTTTATTTTTTGTGTTAAAAAAGAGTATTTATTATTTAAAGAAGCAAAATCTCACAGTTTTATTAGTTCTTCCAAAACAAAGTTATTATAAAAAACTTCTTTCTAAGACGAAAATCGAATTTATATGTTTATACTATAAAATTTCTGATATTGAGCTTGAGTGTTCATTATGTTTATCTCACCCTGACGAATTGACAGTTATAAACTGTAATACCGGATAATGTTCCATTTCTTTTCAATTATAAATAAAATTCTATTAGTTGAAAATTCAGTTATATCTTAAACGAAAACCCCGAGAAAAGTCTTTCACAGAATACATGGAAAAATGCATTTTCCAAAGTTCTTTAAAGTTTAATAATTATCATGAAGTACTTTTTAGAATGGAAGTTTTGTATAATATCTAGACATGAGTTCATATTCTTGGAACCGTTTCTTAACCCTTCAAGGTTTTAATCTGTCTGGCCTTTATATTTGAATATTTCTTTTAAAAGCCAATCACTGTGTTACTAAGTTGATATCATCACGCTTTTACAGAGCATTTTAAATGACTATGCAACAATCAAGAAAAAATAAATTGAATTCAATAAAAATACTAGCCATAATTTGATAATTTATGCTATTTGAATAAATAAATAATCTGTGAACATTATAGTCCGAAGTGAATGAAAAATATTTAGATTTAGTCTAATTCCATTATGTTTTATCATGGATCCACATGTCAAAATCACGTATATATATTAACATAATATGTAATAATAATATATAACTTGCATCCGACAAAATAATACGAAAAAAAATATTTGAGCTTTTCCATATGTCACGGAAATCACACGCAGAAACAGATAAATTCAATGACGATATGTCCAAATTTCTTCGCTTATTTTTGTTGTAACTAACGGTTGACTGGATGTACATATTTTTCTTAATTGGTAGCTATAATGTTTGAAGATTTTTGTGGTTGTACTTATATATACACATCTATTTTGTGGTTAATCAACAAATTATTTAATTAATGATGGTAGGCTGCGAAGTGCAGGAGTTGTGTTTGAGTGTTGTATACTCAGAAGGCCAGACAAGAAAACCACCAAACTTGATACGAAGAATAGGTAGAGGGAGTTGTTGAAGGCCAAAACTCACCCCTGGCTGCGACGCCTATATTAATGATGAAAATAACTATCTAAGTACTATGGGTGATACAAGATATCTTTCCGAAAAAAAAAGAACTTTTTCCTCATCCTTATTAAACACTAAACATTCTTCATTTATATTATTCTATATGCATTTAAAAAGCTCATAAAAATATTTCAAAACAATTAAGTTGTCATTTGTTGGTAACTAATAATTTGATATGTAACTTAATACATAAGCGGTCAGTAAAAACTAACTGACGGTCAGTCTCCATATGAAGTTAAAAAATCTTTGGATTACTAATTTTTTCATTTAAATCGTAGGCGTTTTGTTAAGTAACTGACTGGTGGTTACTGACAACCTGTAATACTTTCAGGACGTTCTGCTATATTATTGACAACTGACAATATATATAATTGAAATATTTTTTCCAAAATAAAATATTCTTTCAACGCATAATAAACAAGCTTCCTTTTATATTCGTTTAAGAATTGTAGTACAAATTAGATGGATAATGTATAATATTTTCATTTGTAACATGAGGTTTAGTTCGGTTGTGTTTATTCCAATCTGTATCACTGCACTGCGGTGCATCAGACGAATGCACCGGCGATGACTTGACAAAAATTTGCAAAAACTCGAAGTCTGCGAGGTCTTGTATCAAAAATTGCAACGTTAACAACAATACGCCAAGTGTGAGAATCAAAAACTAGGAATGTCTACCACCTCGAAACCTTACATATCAAAAATTCACAGACTAAAGAGAGAAATATGATAACCTTATTTTGTTTAATTATGACTTGTACATCGAAGCGAAATCGGATATTTGTAAAACGACCATTCTCAATATACCTGAATTATAGTTTTAAACAAAATAAAACGACATTTCATTAATTGTAACAAAGAAATTGCAAAGCGCAATATTTTTTACCTTGTGTCACTCCATCATGTAGAAATTATAGAATATGAACTACTAGTGGAGTTTTCATAGACGTTATTTTGACAAGAATGTCAAATGTCTTAACTATAAAATGGTGAGTTAATGTGACATTCAGTTGTATATATATATATATATATATGAATTTCCAGGACGCCCGTATTAATTAGATATTTAAAAAACGAGAAAATGGTATAGGCATTCATACATTTGGACCAAAATTAATGGAGTTCTTGGCCGAATAACTGAGTAACATGGAAATAGCGCTACGACTCGACTACAGCAAACAAAAATATACGTTTGAAAAATAGTTTTTACAAATTCCAAAAAATATGTGGGAATATGAATTTTGTAACAGCGCTATTAATAGTGTTATTAATGCATTAACAGTGCATTCATATTTTCCTTTTTCTGTCACTTTTTGTTATTTCTGAAAACGCATTCTGTAACGCTACTCTATGCTTTCCACCCTTCACAGACCTCTTTTTCACGATGTTATCAAAACCTGATTATCATTTTGCTAAAGATCATTTTTTAAACATGACACCTCGAACAGTAACAATGAATCAAAGGTTCACCAGACAGACAATAATTTTCATTAGAATTTAAATGTATTTAGCACTGTTTTTTTCATTATTTTTATAATTAAAGACTTAAAACATTTTTCAGCCATTATATAGAAGCTACATTAAACATTTATGTATAAACTACTTTTCTATCTTATAATTAATTTGGTTTTTAGAAATTTTTCATAAAAAGAAACTATGTGTAAGGTTATTAATTTTTTAAAGCAATAGAAAAGAAAACTTTTCAAACAACCTTAAATACATAGATTTATTTTTACTATACCACTATCTGTTAAAATTCATATAATATGTTAAAAAGTTGATTTTCGTAAAACATCATTTCAATAGTCTGCCACATTACATTTAATTTAAATATATAATATGTATGGTAGCATCAAAAACATCTTTGACTACGTCTATCGACCTTTCAAAATAATGAAGAGTACTTTATTATTCACTCTTTACTGAAGGAATTCATTTTATGTAATTATTTTAGTTAATTTTATAAAAAATAAATTGCTACCAGTTTCCCTCAGCGTGTAAGCTTTTTCATTTAATCAATCTTATGTTATTATTTATATACAATGGAGAAATATAATGTTCACGTTTGTCATTGTACTAAGAGAATATTTATATTAAATCAATTCAGTAAGAGTTTTCCCAGGAAAATCTAAAGAAAGCTGCTCCAAATTGTATTATATCGTTTATAAATCGATAGACAATACACACTGTTACGTAATATGTAACAGTGTGCATTATACTACAATACATATTGTATTACACCATTACATGTATATTTACAGGGTGTATGGGGTACATCCGCCTATGAGCAAAGAAATGCCGCCCTAAGTGACAATATAATGTTCCAACTCATTATCACCTACATTTTTTTAAAATATTTATTGCTTTAAAACTATTTGACCAAAATTAAAAAACAAACTTGTGAAGAATTACGAAAATGTAATTTTTATAATAATGTTGAAGTTTCATGATTTTTTCATAGGCCACTGACGGTTAATATATTAAGACTTCACATTCTCACTATAAGATTAGTCTTATTTATCTATTAATAATTGCGTATGAATCACTCATATGGGCCGGATAATCTTTGAGCAGTTAATGCAGACATTGCAGTCACATATTCAAGAGGCGTCCCGTAATCAGGTTACATGTGTGCACCGTAAACATTTGACATATATAATAGTTGCACCGCCTCTGTATGTAGATCTTAACTAAAAATCGAAATCAAATATTCAATCATAAAAGTACCCAAGGCTTTATGGATATTATTATGATTACTTATGTTTATTTAAATTCGTGATCACTTATCACTAATCACGTATAATTATAAACTGAGAGATAATTAAGAGAATTTATATTATTCCGGGGATCATTCTGATCTGTATATGATCAATTATCTTTTCAGAGGATAGTTAATTATGAATAAATATTAAATTTATCAATATTATATCTACTCGTTTAGTATTAATCAATAAATTAACAATAATAATAAAATTGATAACCTTAGTATTTGCAATCAACTTTTAATGAGTGTTTTAATTTGCTCAACATAATAGGTAAAAGATAAAAAACCCAAAGGAATAACAGTGGAGAATAACGTATGTGTGAATTTCAGGCAGGAAAAGAATCATGACAAAAAATACTACAAAAAACGTTGTCAATATGTATTATGATTTTATTTACATAATATATTATGATTTCCATATTTGTCCGAAAATCAAAAATTTAAATTAAATTGTTTTTTTTTTGTAAATGCAAAACTATTTTGTATGACTAACTGGGATTATAATATGTTAATAAACAGCAAAGAATGTACACAAATATTACGTTATATTATTGCTATTTCGGCGTCATGCCATCACAGCTCTGACGATTTTACAAAATTTCAACAAACATGACAATTTCCAATGCGCCAGAATTTTTTTAATTTTTTAACTCACGTGAGGGAGATAAACTCATGAGAATTTTTCAAGTCATTAAAGATCGACTGGAACAGAAATATATGATGAACAACCGTGCTCAAGATTACAAATTGACCTTGCTGGGACTAAGTTAAATTCCTTGTACAAAGAATATACTAGCTTTTTTATTACAAACTGTCTTTATTTCAGCACGTTATTGGAAAACTACTCTCAAGAGATAATACTGTGCAAATTTGTAAGCGTGTCATGACGGATGCAACGTTGAGTTTACTGGAAAGATTCGGTACATAAAATTCCTAATATGTAACAAGGAATTATACATTTTCTTTAAAATCAACTCGTTTTTTCTTTATATTATTACAATACTTATGTATTAATAACTATACAATACAACTGAAAATTTGATCAGCTGATTTATTCATGTAATGATTTGCTATTGACAGATCTTGATAAACAAAATGGTTGTTTATTGCCAAGGTTGAATTCAATCATTTTTGTAACCATTTATGGCGTTGCAATTATTTGATATGATATGCCATTCAATGATTGCAATTCGGAAATGCACTTTTAATAATACTCGTTCTAGTCAATATGTGATGTCGAAAATTCTCAACTGATATACACAAAAAAAGATTACTCATATAAAAGATTATTCAGGTTTGCTCATACTATTTTTTAGTCCTTGAAAAATCTAATCTACTTACATGAATGTGGTTTATAAATCTGAATCAAAAGTCAAATGTGGAGTAATGCTTTTCGATAGTGATCGTAAAATAATTTTTATAAATTTTTTAAATAATGCTCGTGATGAGCGAAACCGGTCCTGATCATTATAAATATGTGGAAGTAGTACAAATGAATTGTGTTTTATTTTTTAAAATATAATGTCCTTCCACCAAGAATTGACAGTTAACACCCTAAAAGTGATTTTATAAAAATGTTAAAAAAAAAAACATTCCTAGATGAACACTATTTACAAGTAATATATTTTTTCTATCATCGATTATCCGTTAATTTAAATCCATTCAATTTAATTATATGTATTTAAAAAAAAATCATTCCAAAAAAAATTAAGGTTTTGATTTGACCGATTAAGCACAGAAAATAAAAGTCTAGTTGAATTAATTATACATAATATATACAGTTTGGCATGGAAATCTTTTGAACGAGTTAGGAAATATCTAATTTAAAGCATTATTTGTCTGAACTCACTCTCATCTGCGTAAAATATTTTGACATCGTAAAAAATGTATTCGGACCATTTTAAAGCTCTTCCCAATGGCATCATCAACAGTCTGGCTCTACACCAGTGGTTCTCACGAAAAAGTTCTCCGTGGCCGCATAATGAACAACAGTTGCCTTTTGGAACTTTTCTATAGTGATTTAAAATATTAGGCGGATGTATTTAGTAAAAAATGGGACTCATTACTTACTTGTATTTTGGCAACCATTACGGCCGCAGGCAGAAAATTTTTATGTATTAATATAAGGTCTTTAAGAATATGTATTATATTTTTACAATTCTGTCATTTACAAATGTTATATTTAATATTAATATTATAGACTCATACAGGTTTGTTTTTCAATTATGTCAAAAAATCTATTAGTCATTAGATTTTTACACTTTCATCCTTATTATTTGTAGATAATTTCATATATCCATTTTAGCTCGGGGATTGTATCAAATTCCCTGAAAAATTCGAAAAATAAAGAATAACGTAACAACAAATGCTTCCATATTTATTAAAAAAAATCAAAAGATAATAACTGTTACACTTCATATATTTGGAAAATCTCGCGTCAATAATAACTACACGATTGCAAGATAAACAGCGTTGGTTATCGTACAACAGACCAAATTACTTAATGCACTGCGACACAAACTAGCCCGATGGAGTTACCGTATTGATTCCCGATTAATTTGTATCTATATTAAAAATATTCATTCATTACAAGAGTGTTTTCGAGCCGCATACGTACGCAATACGAGTAAACAAATATCGTATTTATTTTATATAATTAATATTTTTAATATCAATATTTATTACTATATAACCGTTGGTGGCCACAGAAAAATACACCGTGGTCGCACATGAGAACCACTGCTCCACACTTTGCGAGAGGATAAAAATCATGTTGGCGATTCATCCGATAACCATAATTAACATTAAGTTTGTCATTCTTAAGCTTTGCAAAATTCTATTTGTAAAAGTCGGAACAAATAAGCAACTAAAACGTTTTAATGGTTAAACATGATCATGATTAAAAGAAAGTCAATCGCACAAACATACAAATAATATCACTGAAATAGAGTAGAACGAGTCTCAAAAATACCCTGTGAGCCTCTCAACTCTCAACCATAACAGTATATTTCAAACCCTTTGGAGACTAACTTATTGTCGCACTCTCATCACATCCACCAAGATCACCACTATGAGAGATCCAAAGATATCTTTTATATCTATTATGAATAAACTGCATCAGATGTTAATAGCTACCTGCCTGATTTCATTTCGTTAAAAGACTCTACCTCGCATAAATTTATTGCCTCACAGTAATAAAACATAATATATATTAAAATACATGGCCATTATACAAATTGTTGCACTCTAAATTGTAATGCAGGGGTCTTACACTAGTACGCATAATGCATTTTGGATTGATATCTACACTAATTATTAGATAAATCACCATTATCCAGAACATAATAATATATATGAACTTTTAATATAACAGTTAGAAGAAATATAGTATAATTGACGGGATTTTATTGCACGAAAGCTTACAAACTAGACTAACTGCAGTCTTCTGAACCGTAGGGTAGTTAATAATTACAAAATAAAATCAAATGCATTACCTAAAATTGTACAGTTATAAACAATAGTCTATAAAATGTATTATATATATATATATATATAGTAAAAACTATTATTTATAGATAAAAAATCAGGAAAAAAATTACCAAAACATTACTTCGTTATAACAAATGAATCAATTATTTAACCTTCATTGAACCCAATTGTCGCACTTATATATTATATAAATATTTGTTTAGTTTTTCATAGAAACAAAAGATGCTGATTTAATTATGTGGGTAAATTACATCAAAGTTGTATAAACAATACATATTTTTTCTACATTAGCTATATATAAGCGAGAGAAAATCCTGAAAAGGACGTGATGCTAAAAAAAACTTTCGATAAGAGTATTTGACAATCCTTTCGGCAATAAGTCGATTACTTTTTAAATATAAATGGTTTTTTTTTTGTAAATAGTGATTCAAATATGTTATAACTGTGCTAGTAACACATTATGTGAATGAAAATATATGACAAAGAATGAACATTTAATATAATATACGAATTCAAAATTTTAATATTAAAATGGTTGATGTCACCCTAAGAAGGTTGATGAATGCTGATACAGGACTTATTACACATTGGCATTTCCGTAACTTGCAAAATCCTTTTCGAAAATTCAGACTGGGTTAACCCTAAAGCTGGTGTATTTTTATTTTATTTTCGTTACATCGAGATATTTAATAATACTTATCAGGGATGGCCAGACAGTATTCAACGGTCACACGAGATGCCATTTATAGTCGATAAATTAGGAAATGAGAAGACCTTTATCTGATGTTATTTGCATGTTGGAATATTATTTGCAGCTGATGTATAAGAAACTATTTATTAGTGGAAAATTGTTATTAGTTCATTAATCAAATGCATTAATATATCAGCAGCACTTACATAATAAATGGCCAGTAATTATTCATAGATGCGGTCAGTAAAAATATATTTTGTTATCAGTATCTTTGTTAGAAAAATATTGTTTTGTATAAATACATGATCGTTTAAAATAGTTACTATGTAAGTAAAGTGAAGATCAAAATTTTCATACATCTTTTTTTATCATAGAAATGTTACAATTGACGAAATATTCAGTGTGAATAAATTGTTACTGTACTTACCAGTTAGATGGTATCCCGAAATTGAGCGGCCCAGCTAATGGATGAAATAATTTTCTAATAGACGCCCCGCTACCCGCAAATTCTTGTACCAAAATATAAAAAAAAATAATTTCTCAGACATAGCTCAGTAGAAAAATAATTATCTTTAGAATGAAGTCAATTATGAAAGAATAATCGAAAAATCAAATGATTTTTTTTCCAATATTGGCTGACTATAGCTACCATGTATTACTTCTGGAAAAATGTCTCCACAAACGTTTATAGGTGAGTTGGGTTGACGGTAATTTATAACATCAAAGTAAGCGTGGAATCTGATTAAGGATTTTCGGAAAATAACTGTATGGGAAAATCAAATTGAATCTATCGAAATACAGGTATTTGTGAGATTTTAGCCAAGGGCATTTAAATAGAATTTGATTCATCAGAATTAATATATGGCAGACCTTTCTGTAGATTACCAATATCACAACTCATTTCCCTCTGAATGACGCCGTGTGTTTGCAAACACGAAACAGCGGTTTTTTTTCATTAAACTCACGAAAAAGTGCTCAAATTCGTTATTTTGACAGTTGGTCAACTAACTGACTAAAATATCTAATCAAAGTCCCAAAGAAAGGATGTATTTATCGATCTTATTTTGTAATCGGTGCACACTGCACATTTGGAATGATTTACAATATAATTATTGCATCTCGTTTGTACACATACGGGTATATTAGAGTGAGTAAGTCAATATAAATTAGTGAGAGCGCGTTGAAAATAATAAATAAATAAATAATACCATCTAAAAGGAAAGCACCATTACTACTTTATATTTCCATAACAGATATTAAATATGAATAGCTGTACATAACGTAGGTGACCATTGTGTTAAAAGTTACAGGGTGGCAATAAGCTATATGTTTTCGTTGCTTGATTTAGAGCAAATATAAAGATTGGAATTACAGTGCTCTGAATTTCATGACTCTGTTTATGAATAATGGTAACTATATCCTGAATTACATATTTACGTTTTGAATGTCATAATATTTGTCATAGATATTACTTACCTTCCTAAATCCGTAAAGTGGTGACGTGCGTTATAACCTTTTAGCTTCGCTATAATAGGATATTGTTCTCATAAAACCAATTTGATCTAATTTAAAAAAAGAATGCTGTTTTGCAAACTATTTCCGCTCCTAATGGAGGATTTCATTAAAACGTAAATTTTGTTTTAATTCTGTCGGTTATCCATATATTTTAGTGGTCCAAGGTTACTAATAGAGGGTTGGAATTAGGAGAATTATTTATATATGGGGGATTTTCAGTATTAAAATGGGAAAGTATAAAACCGTCACAAACATACATTTGGCTAAAAATCGATAATTTGATTGAAAAAAAAGCAATCTATGTAAATATCCGTTCTTAAATTGGACCCTTTAATAAGAACCCTCTTGGTATGGGAGAAATAAAATTACCGTAAAATCGTAAATATCAAGGAAGCTTACATTATAAAAATAAAAGAAAATTTAGATTGTTGAAATCATATTGGAGACATATAATATTTCACTGTCCAAAGAATAATGTATGATCATTTTCACTAATTTAGCGAAACCGGTTCACGTGAAGAATGAAACCGGAAAATTTGTGAAATATGTAGCGAATAATTTTTTTTTTATTATATCATATTAATTATTTGTAACGTTATCCTAATGTGATTTTAGATAGATCGGTCAGTTATGATTAAAGGGTACACGTTATATCTAATTACTACGTGATTGCAATATCAATTCTAGATCCCGTTGCATACCAATGTGGGCGGGTACAGTTAGAAGAAAAACCGCAACATTGGCTACATAAAAAAAAAGCATTCAAACAGTAATATTGAATGCCGTCCGCTTGCATATAGTAACCTTGGAAATTACGATATTTTAATGCAGCCAAATGCTAATTTTATTTATTTTTTCATTATGTCAATGTTTTTCTGATGCAATGCGTTCCATAGGCGTGCTGACTGTGCACAATTTTATTGTTTGATGTTATCATTTTTTTGCCATACCGTTTAGGAAACATTGGTAACTTACCTAGGTCAAACCGTGAAGCAATAACGACAAAATCAAAATAATAAATTGTAAAATAATAACAATTCAAATGAAACACTGGGAAAATTGTATTTACATATCATAACATTGGTAATCTTAGTGTCAGTAATGGGCACAAATTTATTAATATTTCGTAAATTATAAATAATATATATTTAAAAAAAATAGTTTATTTTGTACATAATAACACTTTGTTTTAAAATTTAAAAAATAAGTTCACTGTCAGTATTTTAGACAACTACTTCGTGTTCAGTACTTAATGAAAAGATTTACTTCACCAAGATGTGATTCAACAAGTTAAGTCAATGGCTTATACTGCTTCTGTCAAAATGAAAGGACAAAAATATTACTGATATCCATGTTTTATAATCAGACAAAAACTAGCAATACTATTGATCTATTCCTAGAGATGTGTTTTTATTTAAATCAATAGATACTTCGATACCACGCCAACTCGTTACTACTTTACATGATAATGTGACTTTCTATTAAATTAAAGGATTTTTTATTCTTCTATAACTTATAATTTCCACCATTTATATATAACACGCGGAACATTACTTTTCATTAAATAATACTTCAGTTGATGCTGATCATTATATAAATGTGAAAGTAGTACAAAAAAAATGTGATTTATTTTAAAATACAATGCCTTTCCACCAAGAATTGACAATTACCACCTTATAACAGAAGATAGTACTTGCTGATTTAATCTTTAAAACCGCCAATTGACTCCTGCCAGATGAACTTCCTTCATTTAATTTTGTAAGGTTTTTGTAACAAAATATTCACAATAAATATAAGTCAAAATAACGCTTCCATAATTATTGTTTAGTAGCTACATAGTAATTATCCAGCAGTTCTCAACATTGAAAATTAAATTTCAAGAGCTAATTTTTACAAATTGTCAAATCATCATCCATAAACTTATTCGAGATGCACTGGCCATATTAATTGCGTATACCTGCCGCATAATATCACAAAATTTACACACACAAAGAAAATTACAAACACTAAAAGAAGCTTACAATGCCCACGTACTGCAGCGTTAAAGTTCAAGGTATCAAACACATTAGCGACTAAATCATTCTATCAAATTTAAACAGGTGTTAAATTTTCTTGTTGGTAGGCAAAGATTTTTTTACTCATAATATTCGTTAGTAGTGATGCACTTACCATTAATAATGCAAATCCCTAAGATATTTTAATACACGGTTACTCCGGTTAATATCCATGCACTCTTTATTGCTGCTGAGTTTAAGCTAGGTCATTGAAGCATTGACCGATATGACTACATATTACCTGTGTAAAACAATATAAGCGGTTTTGGTCTATAAGCGTAATTATTCAAACACCAACAAATTTGGGATTTGGGATTGTTATTTACAATAATAAATCATTATTGTAGATGTGAGTAGCATCTTATTAGATCGGCAAAACAAAACGTAAAGGCGCGTAGGATTAATACAACGCTAAAAGTTTTAATTAAGTATTTGAAAAAATAATAATGTCAGTAGAAAGCAGTGCGTTACTAGTTCCACGACACAATGACCCTCAGCACGTTGCAAAAATCTACATCGTTTGTCTTCATTGAAACCTATAGGAAATAATTTTCATTCAAACATAAGATGTATTTGGAAATGAATTAGATCGTCTTAACGGGTATTAAATTCTCATGATAAATTCGACCCATCACTATAAAAAACATGTGATTTAATTATTGTCTATAATGCGACGTCTTATTTAAAAATATGTTTTTTAAATGAATCATAAATTTATTCACGTATAACCAATAAATGAGCGCAATTTGTATTATTTCAGTATAAATTAAACTATTTGCTACTATATTATAATATTGTGAATTATAACTATTATAAATATTGTAAATACTGTGAATGAGTGTAGATAGAGAAGCTTTGACGTGTTGATACATTCATTAAATGCAACTCAAATACGCAAACACAGTGAATATCATACTATCGATCGTCATTATTTTTAGAATATTATTTCGGTCACCGGTGATTCGACTTCCTTTGTGCAAAAATATTGGTGTAGGTTGATTTTTAAGTACAAATCTACCTGAAAAGTTATATAATAACTTAAAATAAATATTATTATTTTTATGTCGTTGACTAAATTCAATTGAAAACAAACTGACACTTCGTATTAATTATTATCTATTTTCAAAAATATCAAGAAGTGTTGAGATTCGCTGAATCGACGGCATTGTCCTCGTTTCCTTATAAACTACCCGCTGTCTGACCAACGCGCTTATCACAAAAAAGCACTGACGAAATAGGGCGCCTAATCTGGCGGCCCTTTGGGGGATCGCGGACCGTATTTGGCGGTGACTGCATTCCTCGTAACCTACTCGGTCCCGGCCGATGTCACGAAATGGGGATGATTGAAATCGGGTGCCTGTTGGCAACTTAAGGATATGAATAAATTAGACACCTATCCGATATCGTTATTATACATGTAACTAAAAAACATCAATTCATTATCATCAACAGAACGATTTCATTGTAAGAAAAAAAAAACTAATTTTCATTTACCAAGATTTAGATTTAGTCCAAAATTATTCAAATAAATTTTCAGCTGTAAAATATTACTAAAAACTGAAATAATATTAAAAATTTATTTCAATTTTCCCTAATAAATACTTAAAAGGTTATTTTATATGTATTTTAAAGCATTGAATTTTTATTTTGATTTTGATAATAAATTGGTACTTATTTTTCCATTCTAAAACATGACTATTAAATATCGATTAAAGTTTGTCAAAGTTTTTTTCAAAAAAATATTTTGATTTATTAGAAACATTGTATTCACACTATAAAAAATAACATTTTTTTTTTTTTTTAACCATATCCGCTCCCTATTCGGAGCATATGGCCATCACGCGGTTCCTCCAAGCTACTCTGTCTCCCGCCAGCCTCCTCACCTCCTCCCAGGCCATCCCAGCGTCCCGTAGCTCCGCCGAATACATCCTATGGATGGTCATCAGCGGCCTTCCAGGGCGACGGAATCCACCTGGTTGGTAGAAGAGACAGGCAGGATTCAGGCTCCCCTGGGGCATCCGCAGCACGTGTCCAAGCCAGGTCCATCGTCGCTTTTTTATTTTGGACGTAATAAGAGGCTGGTCCGTCCGCTCTCTTACCTCCGAGTTCCTGACAAAATCAAACCACCGTACCCCTAGTATTCGCCGCAAACATCTGTTTTCAAAGCACAGTATACGGTTACCCTGTGCCTTGGTGAGGTGCCATGACTCGCAACCGTAAAGCAACACTGTCAGGATGCATGCGTTGAATAAGTGGCACTTAGTTCTGACCGAGTACAACCGTGAGTCCCAGACTTTCCGCATTGAGTTAAAAGTTGCTCCAGCTATCTCTAATCGGATTGCGAGCTCTTTACGCGGATTGCCATCTCCGGTGATGTGTACCCCCAAGTACCTAAAGCCGTCGACTCTCTCGATGTCTTGCCCCGCGCTCGTCAGAGGGTAGTCTGGGTCTGGACAGAAACTGTTGCAGAGCACATTGGTTTTACTCGCATTGACTTTGAGACCAATGCGATACGAGTTGCTCTGCAGCCTGTCCATTGTTTCCTGAATACCCTCGACAGATTTATCAAATATTACAGCGTCGTCAGCATACTGAATGCAGGTCGCATAGCCTCAGATTGGAGGCAACGGTTAAACCTCGGTCGGGTGGAATTGACTTCCTCAGGATGAAGTCGAAGATTATTATAAAGAGGAACGGCGCCAGAACACAGCCCTGTCTGACCCCGGTTGAGACCCCAAACCATTCTGTCGTTACGTCGCCGATTCTGACACAGCATTCACTGCCCTCGTGCATGCATTTGATGATGGCGATAATCTTGGTTGGGATTCCGTACAGTTTTAATATGTCCCATAGGGAAGGCCGGTGCGGACTATCAAAGGCCTTCTCGTAATCAACGAAGCAACATGCCAGCGAGCTGTTGAATTCGTTGCTTTGCTGGAGAAGGCATCTGAGATTATGAATCTGGTCCGCACAGGATCGGCCAGGTAAGAAACCGGCCTGGTTTTCCCTGAGGATACACATTATTGGAATCCTTATTCTCGCCAAGACTATCTGCGCCAAAACCTTGCCAGGCACGCTGAGCAGCGTTATGCCCCGGTAATTGTCGCAGCAGAGTGGGTCACCTTTTTTGTGAATGGTGATGACCTCACCGTTTACCCAGTCCCTCGGACAACGCTCCTGCTCCCACACCTTACTGAGAAGTAGGTGCAAGGGTTGCAAGAGTGCCTCCAGGCCGTACTCTGGGTGTATACCGTCCACGCCCGGCGCCTTCCCATTCTTTAACCGCTGCACAGCTGAGGTGATCTCAGCGTGCGTCGGTGCATGGTCGGGAATGTTTGGCGCTCGGGGGATATCTACAAGTGTGGCTTCGCTGGGTATGTCAAAGGGGTTCGAGGGAGGAGAACGGTTTAGCAACCCGCAGAAATGATCTCTCCAAATCTTTCTAACACGCTCCGCGCTTGACTCTATTGCCCCGCTGGGACTACGGATGGGCCCGGGGGTCGGTGGTCGTCTACCGCAAATTTCGCGCGTGATTCTAAATAGTTTTCTTGTATCATTTCTGCGCGCTGCCGTCTCTGCTGCTTCAATCTGGTTGTCCATGAATCGGCGTTTATCGAGTCGCACAGATTTTTTTACTATCTTATCTTGGTACCGATAGTCTATACGGCGGTCCTCGATCCGGTCTGGGTCTGTCTCACTGTCCCTCAGTGCTTTAAACCTCGCTCTTTCTTCAATTTTCCCCCACGTGTCGTCAGACATCCACTTTGGCTGCCCACTCCTTCTGACTCCTAGCACCTCATGAGCGGCTAACGCAACTGCATCTTTGATGCTGGACCATTCCGATTCAATGGTGTCGCGTCGGGGGTTTTCCCCGTCATGCACACAGTTGGTGACGTTCTTTCTCACAGCGATGTCGAAATTCAGCCGAGTTCGAGGAAATTGCAGTCTCTCGATGTCGATCCTCTTTCGAGTCGGGGGCCGTACTGTACGTCTGAGTCTGAGACGGATTTTGCCGACAAGCAGCTCATGATCGCTGTATATGTCGGCACCCCTATAGGTTCGAACATCGAGAAGTTCCCTTCGGTGAGTCGCGCTGTAGAGAAAGTGGTCAATTTGTGCTTTTGTGCAACCATCAGGAGAAGTCCACGTGTATTTGTGGATGTCTCTGTGGGGGAAGATTGTACCGCCAACGGCGAGCTCATTCATAGTTGCAAACTCGATGAGTCTCTCACCGTTGTCGTTGGCTTCACCGAGGCCATGCCTTCCCATCACCGTGGGGCCAAGCAAAGGATCCGGTAACTGTCCTTCAGTGCTATGCGCCTACCGAGGAAGCCGACACACAGGCAAAGGATACTTTCTATGACTCTCTCCACGCGGCCATCTCCACAATCCCCCGTAGAGACCGCGTGATAGTAATGGGGGACCTCAATGCGAGAGTGGGAAAAATAACATTACGACTAAAAAACCATTATGTAAAGATGAAGTTTTTTGAGCCCCGTTTTACTGGACAATATTGATCCAGAGGGATTTTTGTGGATAATGGTCCTATTAGACATAGAGCAGAAATTATTTTACATACTATATTAAAGTTCATGTTTATTATTAAGTCAAATATCAGTTTTTCATTACGGTATTTCAAATGTCATTAATAAATAACATTTTCAACATCTTTTTCAGATTGAGATTTTTTCTAGATACACGTACACATCACAAAGAAAAAATGCAACTTAATATGAAATGTCAACGCATTTTTAATAGATATATTTAATTGACTAAATCAGTGAAATCATGCGTTGAAAGAAATAAAATTACGGTTGAAAACAACGTTGTTTTTTAAAGTGTAGTTAATACAATTATATATATACCATAAATAATAAATATTAAAAAAAAATACTATAGTTCAGCTTCATTTTAAATTTACTGATAAGAGAGATTAAGTTATTGACTTACTTAATGCGCATTTTCATAATGAATTCTTTTCTATTTTAGCCTACTTAAATTTATTAGCTGAGCAAAATTGGTTATGTTTCTTTTTAATAAAATATGGAATATGTACAGTATATATTGTTTTCATTATAATATCCAATAATGTAACTAACCATCTGGAAACATATACATAAAATCGATTCAAATCTTTATACCATTGTTTCATTATCAAAATCAATTTTAAGCCTCAAATGTAAGTTAAGACATAAATGAAATCTATACGCGAAAAGCACTATATATACTATGTACGCAAATGTAAACGTGCCACTCTAAAGCTCGTTTAGACGTATTAGTTGACTGAGAAGGGCACGTGCTGCAAAGTGAATCTACTGATTTGCCGAATCGAGTTGCCTCCATCTTCCTTATACGTCCAAAGTATTCGTCCCAAAGGAACCAAAGAACAATGCTTTCTAGTCCCGAAATGGAATTACCAAATTCCGCCAGCCAAGCTTTTTATGGAAAACAGGAGAAGCTTTTTGTGAAGGGTATCTAAATATCGAGACCTTTTTATAAATGTGATGCGTAGCAACAGACTGAAGTTTTACTCAGACAACACTGCTGATGTACTTATAAGAGGCTATCACGCAAATTCTATTACACTTTTTTAACTTTTCCAAATAGCAAAGAATTGGCATCGTCAAATATTTTCTAATTCAATGCGTTCATCTATTTGTATATGAATTTTTATAGCCTTGAATGGTTACTAAAAAAATCTATCGTAAAGCTAGAAATGTAAAGCTGATAACTTCCAAGATACATATAATTCATGTCAATCAAAATACGTATTTTTTAAACGTTTCAATTTTAACGATATAGTTATCTAAAACTCAGAAATTTTATATTTATCCGCGAAAAGCAGTTTATAATAATGTTGAACGCGTATGTCATATATTTGAAATACAAATAAAAAGAGAAATTAATCCCAATTGCTGCCTAATAAAAATACGTTATGAATCGTATGACTGATTAATATCACAACTTAAAGATTATCAGTTCTTTCACCCATAAAATACAACTCTGTCTTGTTACGCAATATCAAAATGATCATTAAATAAGATTAGTTAAAGAAACATTTCTGTTGTAGGGAACATATGCTTGCCAAATGTGAAAAAAATCTCGATTATTTATCATCAAATAAAAGGTATATCAATAATTTTAAGCACATGTCATCGACGGGGTAAAGCTGGCAGTTGTTATAAGGGAAGTTATTCAATGAACAAAAAACTGTTTAAATTAAAGGGTTTTCGAGAAAAAAGATTTAAAAGGGTTTATCTTTGTTTGGCAAAAGGAAATTGCAACCCTTTTGCAACGGATTTTTTTTTGCATCAGCAGATTGCGGCCGATCAAATATTGAACTTTTCGATTGATTTTTTGCGTGTTTGTTTTTTTGCTTTATATTTTTTTCGTTGCATCCATGAAGTATCCAACTGTTTTAGCTTTTTTTTATATGTATTGAAAGAATTTGCTGACGTATTTCATTAACTTTATATCATATATTTTTTTTCAATAAATTATGTGCATATATCAAAAACAATTGCAGGAAAATAATGACGTTTTTTTTTATAGAATTTTAACATCGACCTTAGTCCTACATCGAAACTGATCTATTTTTAGAATATTTACATATCAGTAAAAGTTGTATTTTATTAATTGTATAACATTTTGCCCAACAAAATTAGTTGGTAAATAAGTTCAATTATTGATGGAATATTTTTTGATTTACGATATAGGATACTCCACTGACAATTTTGATTTTATGGGAAAATGCATTCAGTAATCTTTTAATAATCTCTCTTTTTTTTATATTGTGAGTCAAAGTGATAAGCAGTATAATCATTTTTTAATCGCAAAACATTTCCGTATTCGTTTTTTTTTACATTTCACATGAAACGCGCATTTGGTTGGGCACGACGTTTTTCCGATGAAGGACTTAATTGCTTTGTGTACTGCCTTACTTATAGCAATTAACTCAGTACTTAGTCATTTAGATTGCTATGTGTATTCTACCTAAAAAAAACTAACAAAATCGACTTCGAGCGGTCGGGATTGTCGCCTTGTATGGCACGCGCCAGACCTTCTGATTTGGACCTCAACTTTGTTTTATTTTTTGATTTGTTTATTTATTTTCTCGGGCTTGACCAAGATCAGTTTGACTAAGCCGCCATTTCGGCAAAGGCAAGAATTGTTTTGAATCTTGCTGGGTCGTAAAATATTTGCCAAATCAATTATAAATCGATAGATTTAATATACGAATACCAAAACTATGGATTCACACAAGTTTATTTTGACATAAAGTGGATGATATTTTAGTAGATAAAAGCATCAATAATTTTCACAAAGCTGCTACTACGATGCGATATGTAAAGGCAAACCCCAAAATTAAAGCAGATTTTTAACGATTAGCAAAAACACAAAATACTGTAAGCAGAAATAATATATATTTCTTCAATTGATCAATACTTGCCATTTAGTGTGAGTTATTGTTTTATTATTCCATTAATTACACAGCTTAAAATCTTTATCCTTAAATTATTTGGAATGTGTCTGCTGCCAATGAGTAAATACTAAAATATTAATCAAAGCCGAAATAAGCATTAATTTGCAGGCGCCAATTATTTGGTAGAAAAAACCGTGACTTGCATAGCAGAGTAGGTTTTTTTGTTCACTTTTCATGCATGATATTATAATTTTTCTAAAACGTATTTTATTTACTCGTTGTCTAAGACGCTCTGTTGGCGCTAGTGCATTTTTCGAATGCAAAGTGAGGTATAAAAAATTGACATTTTATCATTTTTATTTAATCGTAGGTTACTAATGCTGCAATATCAGTGCAGTTGCTTGCACATTGCACACTAAGCATTCTAATAACTGTACCATGGTGATACACGGAGTGAACCGTTAGAAAAATAACTAAAATTGGCCAATTTATGTAACCCTTAAAATTGAAATTATTCACGAGAGAGTAAAAACTGTTTTTATTGAAAACATTATATGGTGAGTTGCGTTATGAATCTTTCTATAGCACTCTTGCAAATTCTCATGTTTGCAGATACGGGATTATAGGTAGCGAGTGTCGATATAATAGTAGCTTACATCAAGTTGTCGAGTCAAAAATTTTAAACCTAAGACCAATATTAAATGATGTTTCCCTTCCAAAAAGTAGTCAATTAATTTATCATTCATCCAATAAATAACTCATTTTCGCATTTTTTAAGGCTACATCAATTGGCCAAAACACCGTGGAATAATGTATAAGCAAAAGCTTAATCATTCAAACAATTTGGATAACTGGATATCTCTCGCAATTTCTGGGGCTGATAATGTCGTTGTCATTCTTTTTACATTTATAAGGACAAGTTTGCAATCCTTCAACTCGTCAGATGTAATGGCCTATACTCCTCTCCGAGCACATGAGACGCCCATTGAGAAAGACATCAGGATATACTGATAGAATCAGCATGCAATTACTGTATGATAGAGTAAACAAATCAAATTATTTAGTTCTACAAGAATTATAGCTATCAGCCAAATCTTATTATTATTGTTGTAGAATTAATTTTTACATTATTACATAATTGCAATCTAGATACATATGATCATTCGAGTGACCCACTTAATGTTTTATATTGTCCTGTAATATTCTTTTTATTGAAGTTAGTATGCGCGATTTCCCCCAATCAGTAGCAGTAAATCTATTTAAAATATAGCAGCATTTATTTTCTTTATAAATAAATATTTTTAAATTTATTAGTAGTAAAATGTACATTTATTACAATTTAGCATTGCCTTTAGCTGTATTAAATTCCTTTCGCCTCAGAAAATTGGCTTTGATAATCTTATCTTGCTGTTAAAAACTTGTCTGTGTTGCGTTCAATAAATTATTATGATTTTTTGAGGTTTTATGTAGGATCGTAAGATACTATGTTTTTATTACATATAATAATAAAAACATGTAACCTTAAATTTAAAAATATATTATGTATACAGATTGCACGGAACCTCAGCTTATTTATTTTCAAAAAAAAAATAACCGCTTTATACGTATTTACAATGTTGTATGTTTTGAAGTTCTTTGATAGGAAAAAAACACGAGATTCCCAAAGTGTCGCGCGCGACCTGCGACCATATTTGTAGCGTTACCGGCGGACGAGCGTCTCGTCGCGAAGGTCTCCGATCGGAGTTGTGTCGCATACGACATACGTGACTCATCGTAATACAGCCGCAAAGCAAAAAACAAAAACAAATGCGTAAAAATACGCCAGCGTAAATCTTCACGCTACTTTTTCAATTAACTATAATCATTATATACAATGGCGAGATAAAATTAAATTCACATAAAATATTGCGATAGATTAAAATTGTATTGGTTATTAAATGTGACAGTTAACTTTGATAAAGCAATTAAACGATTTTATTGCCATAATAGACCTAGACGAAGGTTGCCAATATCAATTATCAAGGTATTACCTAAATTGAATTTTCGATTTATGTCCAATATAAGTCAACATTATTACGTTTGTAATGGATTTTCGACTTCCACTTTCTGCCGATTAACATAATCTTGTGGAATGACAATGTTAAATCTGTTCATTAACCTATGCAAAGAGACTAAATCAACCCTATAAAAGATATTTGGGGAAGTAATCAACGATATTGGAAAAGTATACGGAGTGTCTTAAGTTCTTACATATGGATGCTATATGCAAAAAATATTGTGTATATCTCACACAAAATGTGCTAATACACTGTATTTATATATCCAAATATAATATACCGACTGTATAAAGGCAAAAGTACTTATCCCTATGTCTTTTCAAAGTATTTTTTTCGATAACCAGAATCTATACAATTTAATACACGTTTTGTTTGGGCTATACAACAGTTTTTGTGTAAGTTACGTCCTTTTTCTTGTCCACAGTCGATATGTATAACAAAAGTAGATGACATAATTAAATGACTTTAATAATATGTAAAACAATATGGTATGTATTCTGATATCAATTTTTGTATTTGTGACACTGTAAATATCACTAATATTTAACAAACAAGTACAATAATAATAATACATCAATTTAAACAATTGATATAATGACTTTTTGTATATACAATAATGATTCCTATATATTGATCTATCGACCATTCTTCCCCGGAGTTCTTTTCAAAGTTCAACATCTAACGAATTCAACTCCGATTTGTATTCTTTTATATGATGCGACATATGAAACGATCTTCTTCGTGCGCAATGAAGAAAATGCATTTAGATAGGTGATCCATTGGCATTCAGCGCTATTATTCTGTGCCCGTCCGCTTGCATTTAGCTGGATTTGGAAATAAGATATCTCTCTTTTAGGATTTGGCATATCAAGAAGGGGTTGGACACCAATGTTTACTTTGAAAAATATAACAAAACATGTCATATTTTGAGAAAAAAATTAAAATGATGAATCATCTTTCTAATTATCTTTGAAAACGTATCAGTAATAAATTAATTTCAATCACATATGAAATTGTGGAAGAAAAAAAGAAATGTTTTATTTTTCTAAATACATTATATCTAGTTTCTTTTTTTTGCTGGATGGCAGGACGCTTCTATAATCTGTTTGCTTGTTAGACGTGTATTTTTTAAATACCAAATCCATAAAATTATTCTAATAAAAAACAGAACTCAAATTAAAAAAAAAATTGCTTTTATAAAAAAAGCTGCCTAAGTACATTTTACACATATAAGCCCAGACAGCTCTGTAGACGATTTATTATTATCACACATCACATGTAGGTATGAAATTTTCTCATGACCTAAACGTTCGCGGTGTATTTTTTTTCCCATGTCCACTCCCAATGTGGAGCATATGGTCTCCTAATGGAGGTATCTTGACAGATTTTTTTCTACGAGAACTGCTTGTCACTCAGTTGCTCAACCTCTCTTTTTTTTTCGAAGAAAGTGGGGATAGAAGGATAGGGCTATGACAGGACTAGTGGTTAGCTAATCGTTCTCGTTACGTGAGGATGGGATTGGTGGGAGGGAGGACTCAGACTACGAACAGAAATCCATAAATCGATTGAAAGATCAATCTATGAAAACCGTCCACACCGGGAATTGAACCCGAGACATCCGTAACCGTAGCCAGCGACGCTACCAACCGTGCCACGGACGCCGATGTATATTTAAAATAAAATGTTATGCAAGGCATACTAGCTGCTTTAGACATTCAGTATTTCAATACTGTCATCTATGGCGGGCACGGTTATATTAGTATTTATATAGTTTACAGTTAGTATAGCTTAAGAATATAATAGAAAAAGAAATCAATCATCGAGCAAACATAAAAATAATAGTATTATCATGACACGCAGTGCAACTATTTCAAGTGAGTGGCTCTAAGAAATGTGACAAAACAATATTTTAATTATTTTCTTACTTTCCGAACAGATTTAATTTTTTGTTACTTAAAATATAGATTATTTGACGGGTATTTTTTAAGTACTTATGTAAATAATTGTTGATGATCCCTGTCATTTACCAATTTTGGCGAAATCGGATAAAAGGGTTTTTGGGCATAGACGAGTCGCGTGCGCCGCTGCATTGTTGCTGATCTTTTTGCCCCTATTAATTTTGCGAATTCTTTTATCAATATTGAAAGTTGAAACCGAAAAAAATGCTTCAGACTCGAGAAGCTTTGTCGTTTTGTATATCGCTGTAGGGTTAATAGTGTTGGATCTTGGATCTTATATTGTATAAAATCCATAATGAATAGTTAATATTTTTCAGATAAAATAAATACCTGCGCATTCCTGAAAATGTAATCAAAATTACTGTTTTACAATTACCTATAACGTGCTTGAAAATGTATTGAATTTTGTATGGAATACTTAAAGTACATATCCAAACTCTTTATTTGGTGGTCGTCAGTTTTGAGCTTCAGCTTTCTTCGACTCTGTTTGTGGGGTCACGGGTTCGAATCTCCAAATGGAAAAATTCATAAATTGATTTTAGAATCATTGTTTGTATTTATACCCAAAAGCACAGTGACTGATGTTTTCATCCAATTCACCCTGATTCTGAAAAAAAAGGCCACTGGTAGAGTTAAACGTTGAGTGACGGATTCAATTTGTTCTCCTTAAACATTGTGAACG
Organism: Himalopsyche phryganea; assembly: GCA_022494535.1. Classification (NCBI taxonomy): domain Eukaryota; kingdom Metazoa; phylum Arthropoda; class Insecta; order Trichoptera; family Rhyacophilidae; genus Himalopsyche; species Himalopsyche phryganea. The sequence goes on from JAGVSL010000062.1 coordinate 2,269,269, forward strand.
AACCTTAAAAGTGATTGTGAACGAAGATAATATTATTTATAAGATAACACATGCTTTAAATGTCTAACTACCAACTCTAGGCGGAAAGTCGTTATATTCATAACAATAAATAAAGATATTCTTTTGTGGAATGAATTTGTAAAATATGCATTTCATTAGTACCCGGAATGCGTTGCAATGCCACTCAAAGAAAGAAATGGTTTGTGTTTTAATTCTGTTTATTGAATTGATTTTGGATTAGAGGTCTGCACAGGCCAAAATTTCATAGACTTACCCGGTTCGAGCCCATCATCTTCAGGTCTGGCCCGACCCGAACCCGAGTTTCAATATCACACTTGTTATAATACAATATTTTTGTTTTTCGGCTGGTGCGTACACGAATAAATCAGAAGGCTTTTCCTAGATGTCGCTGTATGTACGTATTTGATTCTTTTTTTCAATTTTAGATTTTCAATTTTTTTCTTCAGAACCCTTCACGGATGTGTGCACAACAACTCACCGAAGTTTCATCGAAATCTTATGAATGGTAAAGGAACGCGCAAACCAACAAACCAACCAACAGATATTCATTTTTATATATATAGATTGCATATTGTATGTACATATATAAATTATAATTTGTTCATTGAATTATTTGTGTCCACAGAATGTTATGATACCAATCCGTTTTTTTCATATTTGATGTATTTATACCGTCCCCATTGAGGTAAAAAATTCGTAATTTTTTTTATATAAAACATTTTTTAAGTTGTATCGTCATTTAAAGTACACAAATCTATTGAAATTAAATTTCTCTTTTAAGAAACATAAATATGTTTAAAAATACTTATTACTAGACGTTTACATGCATACATACGACATTTGCACAAAATATTTGAACAACACACATGCTATTAATAAACAAATATTCAGTATTGGTTTACTTGAAACTAGTGCTTAAAGATTTATAGTATTATTTATTGCTTTTTTTAAATGTTTGTGTTACATTTTTTTTTTTTATGTACCAAGTCAAATATCTTTTGATGAACCGAAATAAGGGAAACGATAAAATAAAATTTGAAAAAGCTATAGCGAACTTACGATACCGTCTTGCACTTTCAGAAATTTGATCGGAACAACATTTTGATTGAAAAATAACAAAACATTGCTAGACAAGGGTTAAAAAGGGTTTGAGTTCAGAAAAATATCTACAATAGATATTGTACCTTTTTGTAAGGCGGCAGGAAAGTGAGCAAAGAAAAAATGGTGAAATCAGATTTTTTTATTTTGCGGTGTTGGTGTTACCTAAATAGGTTTATATCGTATTATTATATCCAATAGGTCTTGAAGTACCGGTCCGCTTGATTTGATGTCTGTTTTTTTAATATTTTGAAAGGAAATAAATATCAGCTCGTGTCGAGAAAGTAATCTATTGTATTTCATTGTTGGCGGAATAGTGTAGTTATTGAAAGGTATAAAATAAAGATATGTGGGCACATGTCATCTGCTTTCATTTTTTGATACAATTTTCTATTGGCACGCTTTGAAAGTGGTTCCGATTTCTAAACACATCTGTCTTTTGCACGTGTCGATTTTTCAAGCTATTACTATTCGATCAATTGGAATCAATTATAACTTTGTATAATGTATATACAAAGTGGATATTCATTCTGAAATAAGCGTTATTTAAGTAACAGATATCGTCTTCAAAGTCAATAGGTAAATATTTTTGGACTTTTGCCGTACTCAGTTGCACAATCAAGGTTTTGAATCGGTAGGGTTTTCTGGGTTGTTTTCATCCCTTCCCATAAACACAGAAGTCATGAAAACGGTCTCAGAACATGTCAATATATTACGTGAGAATATTGGTAGAAATCTTAGTTTTTAACGATTTTTTTTTCCATGTCTAGTGACTAGTGAGGTTAGGACAGGACTAGTGGTTAGCTGATCGCTCTCGCTATGCCCCTTGAGGATCGGATAGGTGGGTGAGGAGGGAGTTTTAGACAACACAAACACTCAGACGACGAGCAGAAATCCATGATTGAAATATCAATGTATGAAAACTGTTCGCACCGGGAATTGAACCCGAGACATTAGTAGCCGTAGTCCACGATGCTACCAACTGTGACACGGACTTAGTGATATTATAATTGATTTAAATTTATAATTATAGTTTTTTGTGTAAATATAAATTTTACCTATTTAGCTGAAACAAAAACTATTAGCGATTTCCTTAAGCGAGTTATTTATTACATTTTACGACCTTGTCATAAACAATTGAATAGAAAGCAAACTTCAATTTCATCAAATCATATGAAAATATAAAATAATTTATTCCTATTAATTATAAATCATTTTACCAAGAATAAAGAACCTCCAATACAAATTTGATCTGCTCAAAGTCTTGACAATTTATTTGGCGACTCACATATTTACTACGTATACTTACAGTATTGTAGTCTGACGGCTTTGATTAGAAATTAAAATAGCATGGAATGTTTGCATCTCTGTAAACGAAGAATATTTCGATCTATATGATCCATGATGAAAATTAATGATGCGCTCGTTAGTTACGCTTATTATGGACTGGAGATACAAACAAAACTACAACTTTTTCTGGCGTTGAACATTCTTGAAGAATAAGTGAATTTTTATACCTTAAAAATAAAAGTATGTAACCTCATATACAAATGGATTCTATTACAGCAAATTACCAATGTGGAAGATATCTCTGATTTCAAATTCAAGTAAATTAACTCAGACAAGAACAATTCGACGAAAGAAGATAATTATCACACAGACCAATTAATAAGATCTCTGATAATAAATTTAAAAAGTCAAAAATATTATTGACCTTGGTAGGACTCGAAACCAGGACCTTCAGATCACTAAGCAGTTGTCTTACCGCTAAGCCTCAGAGATCAATATTAGTAGAAATAACCAAATAAATATTTTTATAACGATATATATTTCGACTCAGTTAGTAGAAAATGATTATATAAAGAATTGGAACCTTTGTCTAATCCAGTGGGTCTTAACCGGTGCACCGCAGTGCACTTGGTGCATCGTGAGATTGTTGCTAGTTCACCGCGGAAATATTGTAAAATTTTAGCAAAATTATGATAGCTGGCGAATCGATTTTATCTAATCGGTTTTCGAATAATCGGAAAAAATAAAGTAGATATGTTTCCTTCGCTTAACGAAAACCGAACGTCTTACTTTATTGAAAGAAAAGATTGTATATTACTTTCCTTCCTTAAATATAGAGAATTATAATAGGATTCGAAATGCATTTGCCACGATTGAAGAAGAAGAAGATTTGGTCACCTTGTCAACAAATCGTAATCTAAAAATCAATTTTTCTGAGGTACATATGGAGGACTTTTGAATTTTTGTCCAAGACGAATACACAGCTCTCTGCACGAGGGCACTAAAAATATGGTTACAGTTTTCAAATATTATTTACGAGATAAATGAGGATTAAGGCGATTCTCGAAATTTTAACTCAGGTATCAGTGTGGATCCTAGATTTTTGTCGTATTTGTACATTCTATATAAACGATGGACACTGTTTACTGTCAGTTCGAGTCCATTCGTGCGCTCGAATGCCTGAAGATGCCGAAAGGCGAAACCCGGGTCGTTAGTGACAAAATACATGGAAGTGTACAAAATCTCAATAATCCAAATTCTTATTTTAGATGAATACATATTTTCTAACTTACTTTTTATACTCAAAAATTAAATACACATTGCAACTTCCAACCATGGTATACACGAAAACATAGATATTTACAATGTAAATACAGCTGGTGTCTTTGTATTTATTATCATTCTGCTAGTTGCAAATTTAAAAAAATTAAATATGCATAAACATGTATTTTTTTTCTTTTACGTTCCAATGGCATCGACATCAATATACGCATGTTGATTGCAATAATTTATTTACGGCAGCATTTTTGGGACTGTTTTTTTCGACTTTAAAACAGCTGTACCTCAAATATTTACATAGTCAAATATATTTTATATTCATTAGTAAATCAATATGTTCTTACACCTTTCGATTAAATCTTTTATTAATGTGTTTGCATATTTGCAAACTTTTTAGACTGAGTACTTCCACATGAAACAATTTTTATAAATAGTAAATCTTTTTTGCGTTAAATACGTTCGACAGAAAACCGCATATAAATAATTCTCACAAAATATACTACATTTTTTTATGAAAGATTGGGGGTACGTTGCATCATTTCCTAATCGAATAGAATAAACCAAAAATAGGTAATGAAAAGGTATTTATGAAAAATAAAAAAAATGACAATGACTTAAAATTATTTTCGAAAATTTAAACAAAATTAATAAAAAACGAATGCTTGCTGCTTTAACTTTGACTTCATATATATAAACTATGAATTGTCTGATATATACAAAGAAGAACCCATGAATTACGTACTTTTACTACAGCTTCATTATTTCACATATGTATACAACTTGGAAACCCCGAATTTGTTTGAAATATTTATTGGTTTTATGCACCACGTTCATATACCACATTCAAAACTGCATTTAAAAGAGACTTTTTTTTATAAAAAATGTATGTGGATTGATTTAATGTTAAATATAAGAGTATTTGTAATGCATATCACATAGCTACATTTATTTGATTCAATCTATGAGTCCATTTAGTAAGTAATCGAGGTAACTGATTAACTCTGTAGTATTTACATTTAAATTTGTTAAATAATCATATCGTATACATATTATGTATTTGAATAAAAAAAAAAACACATTAATGTAATATTATTCATTGCGATGTATGTGAATTCATAAAAGTATTTATTAATTATTATTAAAGATGAAACTATGCGTTTTCCTTATGAAATAAATTAATGTTCATAAGTTAAGCTAAATTGTTTGAAATTTCTAAGCAACATCGCTATCAATAATGAAGGCCATTCTGAAAATATGAAAACTTGCTAGTATTTTTTAAGAAATTGTATAATAACATTCATTATATTTGCTTTGCTAAAAGCTAGTAATTAAATACAGACTTTTTAAGTATACTCATAATATTTTTGTATTATTCAACATTTACTTTCTTAACTGTTTTATTATATTAATTTTCGGCCTATAAGTGTCCAATTTAATTTCAGATAAAAAAGACCATTTTTCATTTCGGACCAACACAATAACGATTATTTTCTTTGAAAGACCATATGGCTTCCTTGCGAATTAAAAATCCATTATTTTTTATTCTACAATACGACCGTGAAAACGAAAACTTCTGGTCTTTCATATTTTTTTACTGACTGACGCCTTTTTACTACTTTAATATTTTTTTGACGTAAATAACTGTTTTATTTTTCGGATAAATCGGTTGAAGTACAAACAGAGTCAATTAAATATTTTTTTATTAAATTTATATTTAAACATTGTTGACAAACTTCGAAACCTCAAGAATGGTTGTCTACTATGTGACGCATGCATGGCATGTCTATGCGTCTCACTTAATATGTAATAGACGTTTGCGTTTTAGAAGCATATAAAAAAAATGTTGATATTATATAATATTTTAATTTAATTAATTTCATCTTTACCAGTTGCATAAATTAATATTTCGACAGCCGATAATAATTGCAGAAAATTGCAACACTCACCAAAAAAAAAAAAAAAACTACAAGGTTAGTTTGTTTAAATAGTTCAAAACATGAATAATGTCATAAATTTTATCGCGTGTCTACACGTAATTGATTCAAACAATAAATGCAAGCTATAAAATATACACTTTGAAACTTCAATTAAAACATTTGTTTAAAAAATGATAAATCCCTAATAATATGTCAATAAATGATTTGACACGATTTTTTGAATGTACGTTGGTGAAATCACCAATGAATAAAATCTCACTAATATTTGAAATACTTAACAGAAGAAAAAAATACGTATTTCCTGTAATTACGACAGTAAAACCTCGACATAACGGACTTATATTGGAGTAAGAGTATTCAAATGAGTCCGCTTAACAATAAAGTATGTTTTTCTAACTGATATATTGTCCATATAATAAACGAGTTACAGAAATTCCCTACATTTTTAGGACTTCAAAGCTTTTATCTAATATTAAATAAATAATTTTCCATTTTTCCATATTTTAAGTGTGAAATTAAAACGGTTGTTCGTTTATGTGAATTTAGTGTAAAATAATCGACCGACCCGCGTTATAGCAGCCGTAGCTGTGTAATCTATTCCCAATCATGCACTCATTGTTTACTTGTCGGTGGCTCTTGGATTTCAACATGTAACACGATTTTCTAATAAATTTCGCATTTGACCGGAAGTGTTGTCTATCGCATCAAGGATTTACAGGAAAACAATCTATATGTTGTAATATTTCATTCAAGGGCAATGTTACCATAGAACATAGTTGCCATAATTTCTGAATGAAAGAATTATATGGACTGTGAAAAGGCAAAAGGACGTAACCCACACACAAAAAATATTGTGTATATAGCCCACACAAAACGTGTATTAAATTATATATATTGTGATTATCGAAAATAAATATTTTGATAAGACGGAGGGATACATCAGTTTATATAATTATAGTGTATTAACACGTTTTGTCTGAGTTATACACAATATTTTTTGGTGTGGGTTACTTCCTTTTGCCTTTCGAAAGTGGATATAATGAGCTTGATTGCATACATATTTTAATCTGAGAACTTATTTATTATGGGTAACATTGTGAATTTATAAATTTATATTTATCATGGGTATAGTGAAAAACACAACTTAATACGAAAAAATATGTTGGTCTCCATGGTTTCGTGTTAAACGAGTTCTACTGGATATCACTGTCGTCTTTGTTCAATTAAAAAACATTCAAAATAAGCATTTATGATTGTACAAAAGTGGATTTAGCCGCTTGGATACCGCGCGCGTAGACGGGTGTACAGAATTGGCGCAGGCCACTAATGCCATGCGTACACCGATGTACAGATCCTGTTAAATATATCTTTATGCTCAATTCTTATTAAAATATTTTAAAAATAAACGGAGCCATCTATTGAGAGTTGTAGAAAAAATTAAAGTTTCCATAATATTGCTTATAATATATGCGTCACTTAGAATAGTAATGATGTAACTCCAAAATTACCAAAAATGAGTTTATACCTCAAACACGTTCAAAAGATGTTATTATATTAGTTTAATAATGGTGCACCTCCACATATACTCCTAATTTCTTTAAAAAACCGTTTTTGTTTTTATATTCCCATATTAAACGATATTTTTCAGAATAATAGTGAAGTGTCCGAATAGACTTTACTACTACACTAATGTTTAAGTTCTTCATTTGATTGACAAACAGTTATAAATGGTTGTTATTTGATCCTAAGAACAATTAACAAAACCTCGATTTTCTCAAAACTTCAAAACTGGAGCTACACCATCACTATTCTAAGTGACACATATTACAAAAAAATATATAATATTCCAACGCGTATGGCAAAGTTGGCGTCAGGGCTGTCTTCTTAACATATTTTCACCGATTTTTTAAATTATTTTTCATATAGAACATAACAATAATAGGCAAATAGAGATTTAAAAAAACTTTTCATAAAAAAAACTAAAACGTTTAGTGTCAACCATAACATTTTTCATAAAAATCATTAACAAGTGTTACTTCCTTATACACAAGTGTGTAAATAAAATCACTTTAAACAGTATAATTTAAGTTCTAAGATTTTTTCTAAGGTCAAAAACATGCGGTATGTGGAGAATATTTCTCATTGATTCGCACGGCATCCAAGCGGTTAACTTAGATAATATTGGTTACTGTAATTATATACATTTTTTCACAAATAATTGCTAGAATTATTTATTTTCGTACACTACAAAAAAGAGTTGTCAGTTTGATTTATTTTAATACAATCCATAAATTACCGAATAACTTAAAAATAAACTACATGTTATTATCTATGTACATACAGAACGCTTAAAATACAATTCAACACACCGTCATTCTATAGTGTAAAACTCGTAACTTCAAAAATAGCAAATTTACAGAACAGCGTAAAAACTTAATGCACGTATCATACATAAATTTAAAATATTTTAATCAATCAATCGAAATGTGTATGTGTATGAAGTGTGTAATGTTATATTTACATGTGAAGTAGATATAACAGATTTTTTTGTGAAAAATTTTGATAATTTGGATATAAAGTTATGTTTTTGCAAGTTTTAAGACAAAAACACAAACAGTTTACAGAATATTTAAAAAACATATGTATCGATGAAGCATTTCAACATCTTCGGTATATAGGGAGTTACGAGTTTTGCATTTTAGGCTGATACTATTCATTCATTAAAAAATCACCATTAAAAATCAGAATATAAATAGTCACGTATATATTATAATTATTTAAAGAATCAAGATGTGGTAATATATTATTAAAATTAGACCTATTATATTTAACCTACAATCAACACAACTTTTTAGAACTATCAATGACGGTAACTTTCATATATTATAGTACGTCATATCCTTCTGAAATATTTCAAATACTTTATGTGCTTTGTGTGAATAGTAAAAAATGGCTAAATACTTTATCTGAGCTTCATAGCAGTTTACTAATTAATTGTTTTAAAAAACCATGTCATACTTAGAATTTTTTTAAACTTAAATAATATTACCTATCTAATACTTATCTTAGCTCTTGGTAATAAAATGTACATGAGATAAAAAAATTCGAGATACTGCAAAACACAAAGCAAATAAAGATAACTCAAAGTAATAATAGATAACTTAATATTTGTGACATAACATAATATTGTTATGCCATTGCAAGCGGATTAAGGTGTGAGAGAAAGGTTACCCTGAATGCGAATATTAGAGGACGCTATCACAAAGGATGAAGCTGATAGATCACCTACTCAAATCCACAGTATCATTCCTTAAATATTATAAAAATAGCAAAGTAAATACAAAATCATCCCGAGTACCAATGACTATTAGTCCAACACAATTATAATATTTTATTTATTCCAAAAGTTGTAATAATGCTCACAACTTATAATTATTATGAAAAAACCACTAAGGACTTCGCGATGAACGCAATATGGCTCCATATTCTTTTTGTAAATTAAAAAAATAGGATTTATTATAAAATTAAAAACTAAAAAAATGCATCAATTGAAACCGGAAGACATGCGCGCATAATAGTCTATCAATCCACTTCCGCAAACCGATTTTTTGCTCTCTTGCTAAAAAGGTCTTTTGGGTGCATTATGAAACCGCTCGTAATGTAGTTTTTCAGATATTTTAAACATTTATTTAAAATATGTTCTCAATGTGGTCTCATATTGAAGCATTAAACAAAAACTGGGCTTAGTTCAACCACTCGATTTCCTAGCTGTTAGGTAAGTAACTAATAATTGTTGGTAGTCGATCGATCTGCGTACATTTTCAGGATTGGGTATAGTAGGTAATAATAAAAACATCGCATTCATGATTTTTAATTGAAACTCATAAAATTACTGAAAAATCAATGTCCATTCAAATACAATACCTGCTCAATTTTAATGCTATTATTTTTTTATTCTTAACCATCTAAAGCTTAAATTCGAATAATCGTTATTTAAAAAACATGTTTTCATAATAATATCGAACGACACTGTTTAATTCGCATTTTATTGTGCATGTGTGGCAGATTGGATACCACTGTATTTTGCCTTCTGGCGTCTCATGATCGATGCACTTTTGTAGATCGTTCGTCCTATTACCAGAAAAAAATCGCGTCATCTGCAGTTTTTTTTCATAAAAAACATGTTACTTTTATAGTCATTTTGTGTACGCAGGAGTCCGACATTTTTTTCATTTGCATAGTAAAAAACATCAAAATGCATTTGCGTTGAATTTGATATGCATCTGTTTAAAAAAACAGCTGAAATATTTATGCAAACCATGTCATTTTGATAAATTAAAAATGCACATTCAACACGTTCCTGGGATATAATAAACTATTTTTTCCAATGAAATAAAATTGTATCAATATTTTCCCCCATTAATCATGTTGTTTTTATCAAAGAATTACGATCACTTTTACAATACAAATTAATATTTGCATAGCTTTATATATTTTGAATGTAAGCAAAGGATAGAAAAAGAAACAATCATAAATAACTGCGTAAAATATTATAAATATACCACATATTTAAAATATATTTTATGTACTGTGATATGTTTATTCTCAATTTATAACATTTCCCCAGAGCATAACTATGATAGAGCTGGTAGTAAAACATTCACCAAACATTTCTTTTCTGAGATGCTGTGAATAAATTGATAAAACGATTTTTAGTTTGTCGGTCTTTAAATCCTGGATAGAATAGAGTGAGCTATATAAAAACATTACACACATTGATGATTTTGGGCATACACTCATAAAACGGTTCATAAACTATTGTTATCTATTGTGATTTGAAAGATTGATCGTAAAATGGCAGTACGGAAACTAAATCCAGTCACCATTAAGCCACCGCAATTGAAATTTATCTATTTGAAGAAAACTACAATGGTGCTGTACTTCAAATTATGAATAATGAAGTTAATATGACCTTTTTTTCTTACTGAGACCATCGTAAAACTACAACAAATATTTAGTAAGTCACGTTATTCTTTAAAGCAAATAATTTTCAAATAGTAGATATGGACAAATAGTACCTATCAAGCATTTGCGATTCATTTGATAAATGAATGTAATGTTTACTTGCCTCCATATTGAACCAATTGAATCTCTTTATCTAATAAATACCTTGATCCAATTTGCATGGTATGTGAGTAAAAAAATGACTAAAAAAAACATAAACCCGCCATGAAATGGTTAGCCGTGAAGATAAGAGATCTAGGACCCAAAGAGTAGATTTATTTGCATTATTTTCCTCAGTTTACCTCAACCTTTTCTCAAACATTTATAAAGACAAACATAAAGCAAAATTTAAGATATTGACTGAAGGTGCTTGATAAAATTTCGAGTCAGCTTAAAATGTCGAAAGGCAAAACCCGGAATGAAATACATGGAAATGTACAAATTTTTAACAATTCAAATTCGATAAAGCAACAATTTTTTCATCCATGTATACATATTTTAGCTATGTCCGCTGCCAATAAAGTGCATAATATGAACTTTTAATGCAGCATATTATCAGACGAATTTTCAAGCGAACTGGTTGTAAAGTAACTCTCAACTTCTCTATTTAGAGAAGTTAAGGAAAGAAGGATACTGCTTAGACGAAATTGATTAGACGTTCAAGAGTTTCAATCAATGAATAGCTGATTAATTTTTCAACTGATTTATGGATTCGTGTCAAGGGATGAAGCTCTGTGATGGTTTTGTTCCTTCTTTTCTATCCCGAAACCACGCTGACAAGCTAGTTACTAGTCCTTTTCAAAACCAATCACTTTATTTTTACTCATTCTGAAAAGTGAAATTGAACGACTATATTCAAGAAGTTCATGTTAAACACATTTTTTTGCAATGCTTCATTAGGAACCCATATGACCCACATGGGGGGGGGGGGGTCTGCTTCCTGGATTAAAAATGTTTAGGAATATGATTCCAATGTTTGTATGAGTGACGCGATCAAACAGTAAGACGGATGATGATGTTGGTAATGCAGTTCAGAGTTGATGTTCACGTTCGGAAAGTGGCGACAAACTGATGGTCCCTTTTCTTTATTCTTCGCTCGTGTTCTCCAAATATCGCATTTTATAATTCTCACGCTTGCAGACGGTGTTCTCTTACAATCACATATTTAGGATAATCACATTTTGATATAAGTGTCATGTTATAGAATATTTTTTTCTTTAATAACTATTATAAATTTCGCTGACACGCCCAATGCACTGGCACAATACAACTTTTCCTTGAATATCACATTTCGCAAATCCTTCGCGTCATGTATCCCTACAAACGTATTCATTATTTCCATTTTTGTGATTATAATTTTATTCAAATTAAAACATACCAAGTTTTTCAATGATTATTTATTTTCATATGCGTGCATAATCATGAAAATATAATAATACAATATGAGATAAAATCCAAAATTGAGTATCATTATTTACAGTAAATAATCTATATTTGAAAAATTCATGTTTATTCAGCACTGGCAATCAAAATGAAAAATGAACTGCTGAGTCTCTTTGAAAAGGTTAATCATCACATGAATTTCGAAGAACCTACTCTTACCTTGACCAAGGCAATTATTAAACGGAGCGGGTGAAAGTCACGAGATATATTTTGAGTTGGCCTAGGTCAGACAGAGACATAGATGCCGTGTCAGATAATTTAGATCACCGGTATGAAAGAGATGAAAATACCTGACCCAATCCTGCCCTTCTACTTATAAAACATATTTCTTGATCTTCTTGATTTTTAAATACATCGGCTATCAATGGATTCTTTAATTATGTGAATTATAAACTTAAAGTTACATGTTAATAATTATTGCAGACATAAATTAATGTAAAAATAAATATTTTATTTTGTACTTTACAGACAAAAATATCGATAAGACCATGGTGAAAGTTTAGAATACAATAATCCTTGATATTTAAAAACAGCTATACATTTTCTTTCAAACTATTTACTTTTTTTACAAACTTTTTAATGTAGAGGTCACTCATAAATGACATCGCATAATTTTTATCCTCATACCCTTATCCAGTCGCCAGATTTCGTCACAAAATGTATAATCCTCCTGTATAAATTTTGTCTCTTCCCGAAAAGAACTTCCAGAAAAGAACAGGTTAAAATAAACAATATTAATGTACGCACAAAAAAATATTATTCTCATTAAAAAAGTCTCATTGAATTCATCACCCCGCCCCCCCTTAGCCCCCCCCTGACCGAAAATCATCATATATGACTCATATAATATACGGATGGCCAGGCATATTAACGTTTAACCAGATTTGAAAATGAATGATGCAAAGCTAATTTTTAGTAAATTTACATGAGTATTCATGATGAAAAATGTAATTTTTTAAATGCATATAAAATATAGTTAAATATATACAAACGATTGGATCATAATTATAAGCAAGGAAATGATAAAGGTGACTCATCATCTAGGTAGATACTTTATTTATTTGTTAGTTTATGTTATTAATAAAACAGTAATTATTTATTAACAAACATGTATTTAAGTACGCATTGTCATTGTTATTGTGAATAAAAAATCATAACCTCAAAGTGAAGCGGAGCTGTCTTGTGACAGGGTCAGTAACCTGCGCACGCGCGAAATTTCCCGCGTCTCCGCCATCTTTCCTACAACTTTTACTTTCTACGGAACGGAAGCGACTCACAATCAACTGCGATCGCTCGTTAATACGCGTAACCATTAGAAAAACTCAAACATCTGCTTCCTTCCCTCTCTCACTCAGTCATACGATACGAGAAGAAAGTCTATCACCGTCTCCCTTTGGCCGGTTTTACTTTCTGATACTTTCTTTTAGGAGTGCAGGTAAAAAAGTGCATTCACATCATTTCGTGGCAGGTGTCAACAAACTTTATTTGAATTTAAAAAAATAATATGTTGATTGCATTCAAACATCAGCAAGATCGTGAAAATATTTTTTCTATTAAAAAACGTGTTTTTTTTAATAATACTTTGAACACAAATGTGAAATATTGTCTGCAATTACAAATCTCTATTTATGATTATTTCGGAGAAATAAGATGTTCTCAGTTCTAGGGAAGTTTTAGATGGGTATTGAATGGGTAATGGATATTAATTATTCCCAAATAACATGTATTGTAATATATATAATACACCTTAACCGCTTTTTATGCGATTGCTATTTCTTAAAAATTACGCGTAAAAAGAAAAGCTTACTGAATATAAAAAAGTGAAGATTGGCTTCAAATCTAAAGTAGGTATCAGCAAAATGATAAAAAAGACATTAATTAAATTCGTTAGGGTCATACGATTTTTGTTTTAAATTTCTTGGAGAACACACATACATATTATATTTAATTCTAATTACTAAAAAATATTTATTTAAGTTGTTTACTAAGGATTCTATAAAAAAAAAATGTTATTCATTATCAGTTTATGGTTATAAACGCGAAATCATTGGTTTTCGTTAGACTAATATCACCAGATCTACATACTAGATATGTTATTATCGTCATGGAGTTTCGAATTTTCTTAATAGAATAGAAACAAGAATGCTATTTATTCTACAAAATTTCTGAATTTTTTTGAAGTATACATATTTTTGTTGATATCTCAATTCGCGCCAAAGAATTTATACGCCTAGTACTTTACAACTTAAACTGTTTTCAGTGACTGAATTTTGTGGTTTTTGAAATAAATTTTAAAATGAACTACATTGCCTGAAAGTAAGATGTATAATTAAATACGTTGGAAGAATTACAATAAGAGCCACAATCTGGAAATGTTAATTCCTTTCCATAATGAATTAATTGCTTCACATCATATAGGTAATCAAGAGAGTAATTGAAATAAATGAGTGATCATTTAAATTTATTCTTACAATGTTTATGGCAATCAAGTTTGAATGAAATGGACGAAAAGTCGTTCTTTTTAATTCGACGTAAACGCCATTTTAAACCGAATTAAACAATCAACAGCCATACATAAATAATTCTACTTTTTACAAAGAAAGCTCCTTGTCGTTAATTGTGTGACGTCTTCAATTATCATAGGATAAAATAGCAAAGTATTTAGTTATACAAAACTTTGTAGAACTAAATACTTTGTTATTTTATCCTATTATACTGGAGTTCTACCAAGTAAATGCCAATTCAATCAATCTTCAATTATTGTGAGCTTGTAAATATTATAATGAAAAGAAATAATACGATTATCGACTTTGGATTATCCATAATTCCTTAAAGACGTATTGAAAGCTTGAGTAAATTATAACTAAACTATTTTTTTTAACCAATTGTTTATATTGGCTAGTTGCCGTGGTGTGAAACGAGCTTATTAATTATTCTGTACAGTATTTCCTGTGTTTTTTTAATAAAATGAGTATATTTACATTACAGTTTATTGTTAAAAACTTCACAGTAATCAAAATTGATAAAAAATATTATTCGGTACTCGATTTGACAAAAATGACATTTTTACCCAACCTTGTGACAAAAGTTAATGAAACATTCGTCTTAAATTAATTAATTGCTTTCAAAATAAACATTTTTGAAATGTTCTCGTCCCCTTTTGAAAGGCTAGTGATCTTTTTAGTTGGAGCAATGCTCTTTACATTGGTCACAGTGGCTGACTTTTGTTTTATCTTAGAAATATTAATTAACATCATCATCGACTGTTGCAACTTTTTAATACTTTTCAATCGCAGTGCAGCCAGCAAATCACCAAGAATTCAGGTAGGTCAATGACTGAATTTTTTTTAAATCATGTCCTTTTCCAATGTAGAGCATATGGCCTCCTAATGTAGGTATCTTAACAGACATTTGTCTACGAGAACTGCTAGTTACTCAGTTGCTCGACCTCTCTTTTTTTCTAAGAGAGTCAGGATATAAGGATAGAGCTAACAGAGGACTAGGTGGATAGTGAATCGCTCTCGCTACGCTAATTTTTATGATCGAATATGGGTGAAAGGGAATTTTAGACATCACAAAAATCCATAAATCAATTGAAAAATCAATTTATGAAACTGTCCGTACTGTGACCTGAACTCGTGAAATCCGCAACAGAAACCAACGACGTTGACCACTGCACCACGAATCCGACCTAATTTATTAGCCGAAGGTTATGCCACCAACAGTGTAGGGTGTTCAAATTGGCCACCACCTGTTATGTTTGTGCAACCGCTGATTTCACGGCCGCCTTCTCTAACGCAATGCCAATTAAGAAAAACAAATGAATTTTTCCGTGTATCAATGCAGAGTTACCTTAAAAGGATCTTTTAAACTTCTACTAGTTCAGCGGTCGCCAATCGTTGGTCCGTAAACAAAATTTTGGTGGTTCGCGGAGCTTTTGTAGAATTTCGTAGAAGCCAATAATCCATAAACTTATTTTAATGTACGCAGCAACAAATAGCACGCCACTTAAAAAACTTATTTTTTTAAGCCGTATCTGCTCCATATTCAAAGCATATGGTCATCACGCGGTTCCTCCAAGCTTTTCTTTCCCCCGCTAGTCTCCTCGTTTCCTCCCAGGTCATCCCAGCATCCCGTAGAATACATCATATGGATGGTCATCAGCGACCTTCCAGGGTGACGGAATCCATCTGGTTGGTAGAAGAGACAGGCACGATTCAAGCTACCCTGGGCATCCGCAGCACGTGTCCAAGCCAGGTCCATTGTCGCTTTTTTATTTTGGGCGTAATAAGAGGCTGGTCCGTCCTCTCTCTTACCTCCGAGTTCCTGACAAAATCGAACCACCTTACCCCTAGTATTCGCCGCAAACATCTGTTTTCAAAGCACAGTATACGGATACCCTGTGATTTGATGGGATCTCCCGTGATGTGTACTCCCAAGTACCTGAAGCCGTCGACTCTCTCGATTTCTTGCCCCACGCTCGTCAGAGGGTAGTCTGGGTCCGGAAAAAAACTGTTGCAGAGGATATTGGTTTTACCTTTATTGACCTTGAAGCTCAAGTGCTATTACAATTTCATAATAAGAACCTTAACTTGAATGATCGTGATCTAATATCATGTTTTGTATCTATCAAAAAATCATGTCAGTGAAATGTGGGATTCAATATTGTGAATTTATTGGTCCGCGATGTCTGAAGGGTTGACGAGCTCTTTACTAGCATACTTTGAAATTGAAAATCTAGAAAAAAATAGCATTGTGACTTTCTCAACCACATCGTGTAATTAAGTATCCCGTACATATGTATAATAAGAAACCACAATACCGATAATTCATATAACCTTAATTATCTTGCCTTAATTATTACTTAAGTAGCGTCGTTGCCTACGGTTACGGATGTCTCGGGTTCAATTCCCGATGCGGAGGGTTTTCGTAAATTAATCTTTTAATCGATTTATGAATTTCTGTTCGTAGTCTGAGTCCTAGCCATCCCATCCTCACGGGGCGTAGCGAGAGCGATTAGCTAACCACTAGTCCTGTCATAGCCTTATCTTTCTCTCCCTACTCTCTCCGAAAAAAGAGAGGTTGAGCAACTGATTAACAAGCAGTTCTCGTAGAGAAATTCTGTTAAGAAACCTCTATTAGGAGACCATATGCTCCACACCGGGAGCGGACATGGAAAAAAAATGAAAAACTAAAAAAAACTTTTTTCAATGGATTACAAAAATTTAAGTATCGTCAATTGAAAAAAACTGCACCTGGCTTAAAAACATGTGGACAATGAAAAAAACAATTGTAATGGACATTATGGGTAATGCTTACGACGATAAAAAATATAGATTTATCCTATACAAATAATATACCTTAAAAAACAGATGAATGCAAATAGCATTCATTGCTTGAAGCTGCATCCGTGCTTGGCGAAAATCTTTTTTTTAAATACTGTTTACTTTTTTTACATTGCAAATAAATATATTATTACTTGTCGTACAACGTCCTTTGCATTTGGCACGTGAATACTTCATTGTAAAAATGGTACATTTTTTTAATAAACCACGTGCCAGGAAGTTCAATACCAGAGGGGTATCGTGATATTAATAATTCATATGTCTATTATACAGTCGATGAAAATTGTTTCAAATAATCCTAGATATTATTTTTATTTTGAGTTGATGTGGACTCGCAGGTCAGGATTTGTGAACCACTGTGGGAATGAATAATCTCTCAGGTGATAATATAAAATTGTACACATTTTAATTCTGTATCGAATAGTCAACAGTAAGTAGGTTATGTATTAACTAATTATTTGGTCAGTAACTTATTATATGAATGATCAGTCAGAAATAATAAATGGTCATTTAATAATTATGTTTGTTCAGTAAATATTTACCAAATAAGTAAAGGTTAGGTTAAGTTACGTTTCATTAAAAGACTGAGCGTTTTATATGAACACATGACCGCTTAATTTAATAACTGACCATTTTATATAAATTACTGACCGTTTATTTTATAAACTGACCGCGTATATACTGACTATTTATCGAATTAGTTACTGACTATTTATTATTTCTTAGTGACCAAAAATTGAAATAATTACTCACTCAATAAATGCAATAAATAAAATATTTACAAATAAATGTAGCATTTCACTTTAACTGTGTAAATTCTTCGTGGAAAGACATTATGTTCATAATAATAAAATAAAATTTTAGTTATTAATTTTTTTTAGATTATTAATGACTTTTCAACTAAGTTAAGTTTATGATGAGTTAAATAGTATTATTTCATAAATTATTTCACTGATTTGATTACCTATACATCTTTCTTTATTAATATACTTCCATAGAAATTAAGCATCTCACTTTCATGGTGTCAATTTTCCTCGCGAAATGATATGTTCATTAAAATAAAACACAGCGCTTACAACTTATTCCATATGTTTTTAAATTAGGTTAATAAATAAGTATTATCTGGAGCTTCATAGAGCAAAATTCTTCTTGGTCATGTTAAAACAATTGTGGGATAAGTACAACAAAGTGTATTTTACTTTAGCAAATAAATCTGCCAAAGAAACGCGAAGATATTTTAATATCTGCATTTAAATGCACAATATAAATTTAACACATGAATATTTTTTCGGTGTACATTGACATGTTTACATAAATTTTTAGGGCTGAATCTTTTCGTATTATAACTACGCCATTGCTATCAATATCATCTGTCAGTTGATTTCATAGGATATTGACAATCAACGTTAGTTTTTTTTAAATGTTTTGGATCCACCAAAAAAAAAACCAAGTGGCATTCATTGCTGATTCAATAAACAATATAAAAAGGTCCAGTCTTCATGAATTTAAGATTCATACTGTTTCACAAAAGATGTTTACTCTGCAATCAAAATCAAATAATTGGTTTCAATGTTGGATGAACTCAGAAGATAAACATATTTATTTCTTTGCTTGTAAGTTTCTTGTTCAAACACTTTTTGCGGTTTTGCTGAAAGTAAATGTAACAATATATTATGACTTCATATTTAATGTATACGACACCAATATAGGTACTTCATAACAAAAGTAGCCATATATCAACGGCTTAAATAAATACCACAGTTTTTGTTTCTTTTTTCGCTTAATTGAAATTGAACAACTAATTATTTGGTTAGTGACAAACGGTTAGTGATAAACGGTCAGTAATAAGTTAAAAATGGTTAGTGAATAATTATATTTTGTCAGTATATTGATTAAATTGTGTTTACTAATGTTAAGAATGTTAGAGATTTCTTCAAATTAATTACTAACTATTTAATAAATTAACTAAACTCCGGTATTGTCGAGACTATTTTGATGGACTACTGACAACCTATTTTATTCACTAAAATATTAATTTGGATTCTGACCAAATAATTACATGCATTGAAACATAATCAATAAAAACTATCAGTGATGATGCAACTAATTAACTTTTCCAATGTTGTTTTCTGTAAATTAAAAATCTGTACTTGTGATTTTTTCTTTTCGTAGATTTCGTTTTCGGTTACGGTGGCCACGAGTTTGAATCTCAATACGGACTGTCGCATAAATTGATTTTTCAATAGATTTATGAATTTGTATTCGAAGGCATGGATGTATAGTATAATATGATGCATCTGACCCTAAAAACAGGGCGTAGCAAGAGTGAGTAGTTAACCTCTAGGTCTGTCCTAGGCCCATCCGTTTATTCTTCCTCCTTCCGAAAAATAGAGGTTAAGCGACTGAGTATTAAGCAGCCTCATAAGATACGCTCTACATTGAAAACGTAATAAGTTAAAAAATAAATGATTCTTTCTGCCATCAATTCAAAATACGTAAAAAAATGACTTTACGTAAATGAAAACACTTGAAACAAATTTTTGTATGCTACTTTGTTTGTTTTAATGTTTATTTTAAATATGTTCAAATATTGTATTAGTTTTGGAAAGTACTTAAAAATATATACTCCGATTACATATCTTTAATAAAGATCTGTTTTGTTTTTTGATTCATTCACTTTTATGGCATATATTTTTCATGACTTAAACAGGCTTCCAATACAAATATGTAATCCAAGCGTTCCTTTCTACAATCGATTTTGATGAGAATCAAATTTCACAATTTCGAGGATCTAAAAAATTTTAATTCTACCTACTTTTTTCTTTTATAAATACGAATGCCCAAGAAAGACGATATCAGGCTATCATTTAATGCGTGAACGAGGGTAGATTTTTTTTATTTGATGCTAGAAATAGCGGACTATTCCTTTATTAAATCGATTGATTACAAAAATATCACCGTTCATAATAATTTATCCTGCTGAATCAACTGATAATAAATTCCCATCAGCGTTTTCGAAATCTACATAACTGATAAATTTTTTTTGACGCAGTGAATAATATCGAACAATAATTGTATGAATTAAATATATATATTTGGCAAGATAAATTATTTATAATATAGATTAGTCGATATAAATTGAAGTGGTTAAATGATTAAGTATGTTTTATTAAAAAATATACACTTGGGCCTAGTATAACACGGTCATATGGTTCCACAAAAACGTCCTGTAATACAAATACGTGTTATACGAGGCTTGAAGTTCACAAAAAATTGGGGTATGCGTTCCAAAAAAATATCGAAGTTTGTTAACATCCTTTATTTTTTTATAAACTTTTGTGTCACAATTTATCAACCGTGTTATATGAGGCCCAAGTGTATAGTAAAATCACTAATTAGGTTAACAGTGACAACACGCGAGAAAATCAAGTATTAAACTTGACTGACAGAAAGTTTATATGTAAATATTAGCCTTAAGTCGTATTAAGTTCCGCAGTCAAAAGGTTGAATCCCTAAATGGAAACATTTGTAATATATTTTTTCTATCGTTGTTTTTTCAATTTGTATTCAAAGGGATCGGTGTCTGTAATGTTTTTGTTCCACCCCAACAATCTCAATGACAAAAAATCCTCTAATTTTCAGACTAAGAATTGCTTGTGAAAATATTATTAAAGTTAATTTGGAGCAAGGTCTTCGGATGGAACATAAACCTAAATGACGGTTACGTGCGTGAGAGTAGCCCACGTGTCTTGGTCTATCAAACACCTGCCAGATGTCTTCTTTGCTGATATCGCTGATTTTTTACCTGAGGTTCTATAATAACTCCAGGGAGATTTTTATCAAGAACTTTTTTTAGCGTATTCTTGCATCATTATTTTATTTGATGTGATCGGAAATCAGTGGACAGCGAGAACTGACTTTTTCTTGTTAAAAGAAGCAAACATGAAACAACGGATCAAAGTATTTGGTATCATCAAAATTACTATAGGTTTGACAGATTTTTTTGTATATCGCATAAAAGTCATGCTTAATTAATATCCATACCAAATTAAAGAAAAAATAAAGTTGTATGTCAAGCGGCCTTCTAATATATTATGTTAATTATCAGTCGAAATTGCCATAAACAAATAAATAAAGCAAATTGTTAAACGCATCTTTCATCATTGGATATTTTTTTTGTTTTTGAGATGAAATATCCTTTCATCTCAAACGTTTTACGTTTGACATTAAAACAAACCTTATTATATAAGTATTTTGCAATCGGATTATTCAAGTTCAACTGGTTCCACTGCGTTTGATAAATAATCATGCAGTGCATAATTATTCACAATATATTTAAATAAAAGTTATCCAGTGTTTAAAACAAATGAGCAGATATTTAAAATACATACTGTAAATGGAATGGATTTTGATTCATTTGGCCGGCATAACACTTTATGAAATTCTGCGGAGAAACGTGACAACGAAAAAGACATGCCCTGAGACATGCATGAGACAAGAAACTTTAACAGTATTTCTGATAATAATGGTAAGTACAGTTTCAAAAATTCTATTGTCTTAAACGAAATAATTTCATTATTAAGCGCATATTAATTAAATTTTACAAAAACAAAATTCTTTGATTATAATTCGTGACAAAATTAGTGACAAAATACATGGAAGTGTACAAAATCTCAATAATCCAAATTTGATAAACATAATATGTGATGTTGAGAAAAGTTTTGCAGACCTGCATTAAAAAACGCAACCGTTCGTTTTTAGGTACACAAATGCATTTGAAAGGAAAAGAATACAAAGGATATAAATTTGATATCAACCTTACTGAGATTATTTTTTACCTGATCTTATACGAAAATGCGTGGTGAGGTATTTTCGTATTGCATAATTTATATTACTATTTTAATATGTAGGTATATTATGAAATCGTAAAATTATCACATAACATCTTGGACGACTCTGTTTTGTAGCTAAAGCTCACTGATTTTAGTGATGCCACTTTGATAGATAAAACGTAATACTTATTTTTTTTACAGTTAAATTATTATCAAAAAATCAAAATTCGTTAATAGGAATTAAATTGCATTTTTTTAAAAATAAAAATTGTTATATACGGCTTTATCGTTATCAAGTTGTTTTTATTAAAAATAATAAGAAATTTATACTGCTATTACTTACGAATTAATAACGCTATTTCATTATTTTGGGTGGGTGGAGATCAAACATTTTTAAGGAAGCTCTCAGTTGATATAAATATTACTAAATAATAACTACTATTGATTTAGTTATTATACAATCGAATTTTAAGAAATTATTTATTTAATCCAAGCCATTTATCGCCACGGTATAATAAAAATCAATGTAGGTCAAATCCACTTCAATCAGTCACAGGATACATGCAGCGTGCAAAATAACTACATTTCATTCAATCCTGATAATGCTTTTCAATGTTTATTTGCCAGCATCTAAAGATTCTATGGGGATATACACGTTTGATTTATAAGCGAGAATGTAATAAATGTACGAAATAGTGAATTGTTCGAAATAGAACGTACGAAAGTCGAGAGCCACCTGTATAAGATATTATTAATCACATTAATCAAACCATTCAATTATTTTTTTCATATTAGAATTCAAATATAGCGGTTCTTAAGGAACATAATAGTAAAAAATCCAAATAGTGTTCCAAAACCATATTTAGCCAATAGTCAGAAAAAGATTTTTTATAAATCATAACCCTTTTCTTCGGGGTAGAAGAAAACAAAAAACATTTTTTTTAAATTGTTAAAAAGATATTTACCTGCCGGTGGGGCGGTATATTTTGTATTTTATTGTGATTTTGTTAAGAATCAAAAAAACTAAAGCAATCTTTGCATTTCCTTATTGTGTATAAAAAACCAAGGCCTTATAAATCGTTGACGGAATTTAAATAAATAAATAATTAATTATTTTAATTTGATAAAAAATCATTTACAACAACGTAGTTTAATTGAAACATTATAATCCTTTAAAATGGCAAAAGAGTGATAATATCATGCACTTTTTTTATTTGTCGTATTTTGTGTAAACTGAATTTACTTAAGATCGAAATACGTAATAAGATAATTGTACTAAAAAAACATACTGAAGATATTTTGATATCGATTATTGTCACTAGAAACAGGATTGACTTATAAACGATTGTTAATGATACAGTGAAATAAACAATTTCAAAAAACTATGAAATTGTTCATTTACATATTATTGTCATAAATGATATTATTATATTAATTGCATGGGAAAATATCCATGGACGAGAATTGTAATATAATAAGATATTAATCAAATGGATAATTTTAAAATGTTGCCATTTAACTTACGCCACATGTTTAAGCCCCCCCCCCCCCGCGTTCATTTAAACTTATTAAATCAGTAATGTTAATGAAAAATAATTTATGCTCGTAAAAAGAATTTAAATTTGGTTGGCTTAGTGCCGTCATATTTTTTACAATACCACCCTCCCCACCGAACCCTCTGTCATGAAGTTCGATACTATTTTGAACGCTCTCCCTTCTCTAGATTTTGATGTCATGGCACTTTAATTTTATAAGCAGTAAATATCATTAACAATCTTCTTGTGTCTTTGTTTTCCAAGTTCTCAAAAAATTTCATTTCACTTCTTAATTTTGATGATGGCTTACTTACACGGCTTATCGGAGCGAATTTAATATGTAGCTAAAACAAGATAAGTTTTGTTTTATATTGACAGTTAAAAATTAATGCAAAATGACAAAAAAATCAGGAAACTAAATATGTGCTCTGACAATACGCAGTGTCTTCGAATTCTAGCCGTGTTTGTGACCCTCATATTTTTATCCCTGCAACGAAGGTTGGCAAAGAAATTATGGTTATTGGAATTTTCGAGATAAAAAATAGGGTCCCAAAAGGGTTGAAATTGCGAAAGGTAAGATAAAAATGATCCCAGATGGATTGTGAAAAGCAATTCTTCCGCATAAAAAAATAAAAAAGAATAGCCAACAACCCTTAGCGGCGATGGAGCCATTCTGTAATCATAAACGTGATTATTACGAAGTAAAAAAGATGTGTCTTATGCAAAGTCCATTCTCCGATAAATCAACCAAAATACATTCGATGGTATTATAAGCTTAAATTTAGTATTAGCAAAGCAAAAAAATGAATCTCGCTGTCAACCGTCTGATATAAATCGCAATCATTTCACTCGTTTCATGAGCGTTATTTTATGATGGAAATCTGTTTTATATATCGTGAAAATTCTAGTATCGAGGTATGACGCAAGCAAGGCAATGTGTTATGTCAGACAAAAGGGTAATAAATATCACACTAAACTAATCGTACTATTATAGTATTACCAACATTATTTGGCCGCCGCCGAATTTGGAACTAAAATTGTCAGTCTAAGCTAAATTTCTCCAATTGCCATTTTATGCAAAATAAATATATTGTCTACTATTAATAACCGTCGCTATGATATCAGTTTTGGAGTTTATTGAAAATTCCGTTCTGCTTCAGAATGGCAACATTCCTAACGCAACGGTGGCACTCTCACAAGCGGCCAAGTTAAATTGTTGCATCTATACCAGTGGTTCTCACGGAAAATTTTTGCGTGGCCGCCTAATGAACATCAGTGGTCTTTTGGAAATGTTTCGTGGCAGCACCAAATTTTCAAAAGTTTCATTACCTACTTCAATTTTTTTAACCATAAACCATTTCCACACGAGTTTGCGCCGCAGGCAGAAAATTTGTATGTCTTAATATAATTTTTTTTAAAATATGTACTATATTTTCACAATGCTGTCATTTACAAATGTTATAATTAACATTACATAGCCCAGCAGGTCTGTTTTTCAAATATGTCTAAATATCTATGAGTCATTAGATTTTTACTGTTTCATCCTTTTGAATGTTTGTTTATAGATAATTTCTTATATCCATTTTAACTCGGGGATTGTATCAAATTCCCTTAAAAATTAGAAAAATAAAGAATAACATAATATGCAAATGCTTCCATAAATATAAATAAAATCACAAGATAATCACTGTCAATATATTACATAATTACATCAATGCAAGATAAATAGCGTTGGTTATCGTACAACAGAGCGAATCACTGAATGCACTGCAGCACAAATTAACCTGATGGGGTTACCGTACTGATCCCGATTAATTTTTATCTAAAGAGGGATCCTTTTTTATTTAAAATATTCATTCATTACTACAAATACGTTTTCGAGCGGCATACGTACGTAATACGAATAAACAAATGTCGAATTTATTTTATATTACTCATTTTTTTAATATCAATATTTATTACTATAGAACCGTTGGTGGCCGCATGCGGCCACCGTGGCCGCTCATGAGAAACACTGATCTATACTGATAAATTATTCGTTATCATTCCTGCTTTTGTTTATAACACTAGCACCCTATAACTGGACACTCATTACGACATATTCTGTGATATAATATGTACTTCATAATGATGTTTGCTTGTCAAAATCTAACCTATAACAATCATTTCAATCTTCCCATTGTATATTTATCTCTCAATTGATAAATATATCACAACAGTAGATATTATGCGTTGTGTTCTTTCTGTTACAAACAAATGACAACAACCACTTAGTATAAGAAAAAATATCTTCGGCATTATGGGTGTGGGTTAAAACTTACACATAAAACAGAAGTTAAATAAATTTATATATATCCGAACGTTATAATAAAAGTGTAAACATGTATGCAAAGGAGATGTTTGAATACACCCCTATATTGAAAAAAACAGCTTTCTCTAGTTTTAATATTTTGAATACAATTAAGTAAGAAAAAGTTTACTTAACTATCAGGAGGAAAGTATATCACTCGTATGTATTGAAAGTTCCCTCCTTCCCTATCCTAAAAACGAAGCATAGCGACAGCAATTAATTTAACCACTGTCGGGTCCGTGGCGCAATTGGTAGCGTCATTGGCTACGGCTACGGACGTCTCGGGTTCAGTTCCCGGTGCGGACAGTTTCATGAATTGATCTCTCAATCGATGTATGGATTTCAGTTCGTAGTCTGAGTGTTTTTGATGTCTAAAACTGCCTCCCCACCCACCCATCCGATCCTCACGAGGCGTAGCGAGAGCGATTAGCTAACCACTAGTCCTGTCCTAGCCCTATCTTTCTATTCATAGTCTCTTCGAAAAAAGAGAGGTTGAGCAACTGAGTAACTAACAGTTCTCATAGAAAAGTTCTGTTCGGAAAAAAATCCTGTCCTAGCCCTGTCCTTCTATAAATACTCTCTAAAAGAGAGGTTTAGCAACTGAGTAATAAGCAGTTCTTGCTTAAAAACTTATGCTTAGATACTTCCATTAGTAGTCCATATGCTCCACATTCGGAACGGAAATAAGCAGTCTTTGACATTAGCATTGCGGTTATTCCACGATTGTTTTGCCTTCACTAAAATTTTAATGCTGATTCCGATAATAGGCGATATATTATATCATTTGAATTATAACCAATGCCTTAATTTTACCTATCAAAAGTGATCTTTTTACCATTGCATTTCCGAAATCAGCATTATTAATCTACATCATTATAACTTGGTCTCCGGCTGAAGTCGAAACTAAAATAGTCTATCTAGAGCGTGAAGCTATCAAATGTAACCACACGAGTGTCACAATAGTTATTTGTTTAGTAATATGTACTGTAGAAATAAATAATACGATAGGCAATGTCGTGTTCTCGACGGTTCTGTGAATACGGCAAGTCTCAGAAAAGAATTGATAATCCCAATCAATATTGCTGCGGATCGCGTGGCGGCCATAACAGGTAAAGTAGTATTACAACACTACTCCAGTGACACGGGCGCCATCTCTAAACGGACAACTTATAATGGTCGATCTATAATATTCAATATTTCCGCTCGCAGAGATTTCCACATGGCTACTCTACAGAATCTGGTTATAACTATAAAATAATTTAATTAGAAAAAGTCAGTCGCTCAGCTTCTCTCTTCAAAAACGGTAAGAACAGAATTATGAAGACCACTAGTTAGCTGCTTATTCTCTCTCCGTCCCATTTTTATTATAAGATAGGTTGTAGTTGTAAAAAATCCATAAATCGATTGGAGAATTCATTCTATTTACCATTATATCAAACCTCTAATTGTTATGATTGATATTGTAACGAAAAAGAATAACGATGCGAGATGAAGATGATTTTTTAGTAATTAAATCTGATCAACGTCAGCCTCTGTGGTCTAGTGGTGGGAGCTCTATCCTAGCGATCAGATGGGTCTGGGTGCTGGCAAGGTCAATATAAAATTAAATTTCAGATCTAAAACATGAGTGTTTGGGACATGGGTGATCTTTTCTTCTCGAATGACTTATCTATCTCAAGTGATTTAATTTCAAAATATTTTTCGCATTGCTGTAGTCACAAATGTTTTTTCTCAATAACTGCTATTTTGTACGATATTAAAATTATCAATATTTAATAATGAAAACATTAATGTTCTTAAAACCAGTGCAGTATTTATATGCTCTTATGGTATTAGTTATAAAAATGTTTTCGTGTGTAGTGGGGATAATTTGTTTCCCTACCACTGGGGTTCGTACATCACTCAAGTGAAGAGGTTAATGAACGTGAATAAGAATGATGACAAGTACAGAGGCACGTACGTAGGTCATGTGTTTGCTGATGATTTTTATTGGACGAGTTCACGTACAAGACTGTTGGTCGGTTAAGAGAACATTACCGAAAGACAAAACTTCCATTAATCAAATTAACTGTCTCAAAAAGATACATATGCTTTTGTATTGAACTCTACGACAAGCTGATATGATCCGCTGAATCACAATAAAACGCTTTATCTAATAAGTATTAAAATGAATCTTTCATTCTAATGCACTCTCAAATAGCTTTTCAAAAATTCTTTGATTAGTTAGATACCAATTTACCCTATGAAAATAACATAAAACAAAGTTATTGATTGATCCACGAGGCTCGAACTATCACTGGTCTGCGAATGGATTATAAATAATTACTTTGCTAATTATAACAACAAATTGTATTAATATGCTGCTTAATCATCGTTGTTCTTTCAAAATTAAGGTCAAGATGGTGTGGTAATTAGAGTTTGTCCTAGGCATGCATCGTTTGTGAACGAACACATCTAAACGACCTAATCTTTGTATATAACGAGAATCCTTGTTCTTCTCTATGGAAATATGTATACAATTATAATCTTCACATATAAATTGCGTTCCTTCTTTTACACTACTTTGTCAGTAAGTGTGAGGAAACAACAACTTGCTAAGATTTATTTCAGAAGTAAGCTGCGAGCAGTTCGAATCACAACTCCAAAGAACGAGTCGGAGAAGACAAACAAAGTGTTCGATTAACGACTAAGTGACTAATTTCCTGTGCTTAATATATACAATAAAAAATTAACAATATTATAACATCAAAGATTCATTTAACAGTTGCTATTTTGTCTAGTGAAAGCATACAAATTTAAAAAATAAGTGGTGCTTCTAAGCTCCTTCTTTTCTTTAGTGTTCTAGTAAGTGGAGAAGCAATGCTCAGATTTTTGTGACATCGGCCAATGAGTAAAAATATCAAAAAGACAATCGCTCTAGTCTCTTGTATAAATCTTGGGGTAGTCAATGATTTTCAAGCATATGCACTCATGTGAAATTGGGCAGCAAGAATTTCTTCTCGTGATTGTAGAATAAAGTGCTACCGTGGAAAGGTCGAAACTTGTGAAGTGATTGGTCAGTTAATAAAATGGTCTCATAAAAGTACGGCGAAGATGATAGGACACGTATTGAGTCTTTCAGTTAGCGTCAAAATGCGGCTCGAGCTGTGGAAGAAATGTAATTGATTTACATAGAGGTAAATGTTTACATGATTGGAAAATAAAACGGTCAGGTTGAATTAAGTTACGCACTTCTTTACAGAGATCTGAAATAGCTTACATTTTTACCGCAGTATTATAACTTGGGAAGCTGTCTTAGGAACACAGAGTTAACGAATTCGCGTAAGTCATTGGCTTTGCATTAGGGCAATCCAGCCTTGATGATTGAACCGTAGACCACATTAATTGTAATTGTACATTTTTTGAATAAGGGAAATTGTGAGACAGAAATGGGTTCAGACCGACTGTATCTTTACAACAGAACATAATAAGTGTTTCAAGTATTGCTTTAAGTATTATTCAACTAATACGAAGCCTTAATCTAAAAGTAAATTTTGATGGAGGATTGTTGTTATAATAAATAATATCGAATGATTCAGTCAATCATGGCCGGTTTGAGTTCTTCTGTGTATTTGCAAGTCAGATCAAAAGGTTAAATTTCAGTTGTTGATGACAGAAAATCTTGATACTGTTAGTAGTAAGTGTAAAAAAAAATTATGATTCAAATTTGAGGAGTTTTGAATTATTATTGTAGAATAACTCCTATAAGTACCTATCTATTCTTAAAATGTGAATTTGTAAATTTAAAATAATCTACCATGAAGAATAATAATATATAGTAAAAAACATATTTGATTTCTGCTAAATTATTGTGTCTAAAACTTTTACCCTTAAGTCACGTTTCTTTAAAATATCTTCATTGTTATTCTAAAGTGATCCTCAAGCAAAAGGCTTCTCTAAGACTGATGTGTCATTTTTTTCATTACTGTCATAACGTGTCAACACATTTCGATTTATTTAGCACACGTTACATACTTTTAAAGTCACATTCGTTCACGTCTATCGAATAAATTAGTATTTGTAATTAGTAAAAGTCTTCCGTTTAACTTTGAAAATCTTTTGGTGACAAATAATACCACGTTCAGTGTTTAAAACTACGTTTTTATCACCAAAATATAACTTATCTTATTTGAAAAAAATGCTTGTTGGAGATTTTTATCAGTTATACCGAGTACTCTCATGCATTTTAATTTTCAGTATGGAGTGTATATATATATTTATGTATGGAAATGTAATGTAATATACATATCTACAATTTTAATGAATATGCTTGTTGATCATTGCTACATCAAAGTTTTTATTTTACGCTACATTACAAATTAAAATAAATATACAATTTTCATTTCGATTTACGACGGTGCTCTATTCTGAAACTTTATTGGTCTAAGAAGATTTGAATAAAAAAAGCATGTATGTAAATTTAAAAATCAAGTATTGTTTAACCATGTTTTTAATTCACCATAAATGAATAATTGATATCAAATTTGAATTATTGAGATTTTGTACATTTCTATGTATTTTGTCACTAACGACCCGGGTTTCGCTTTTCGTCATCTTCATGTATTCGAGCGCACGAATGGACTCGAACTGAACCCGGGTCGTTAGTGACAAAATACATGGAAGTGTACAAAATCTCAATAGTTCAAATTTGATATCGAAATTCCATGAAGCACCCTCAGTGGAACTCTTAAATTAAATGAATCATTGATAGCTTAAACGCCCAATATTATTAAAAATAAGTACACTGTATTTAGGGGTGGGAGATCAATAAAAACTTGCTCTTTTCAATGAAATCAGAAAAATATATTAAATTAAAAGCTCTGTTTATGTTCCTCAGATTTTCATAAAAATAATTGATATGCGATGTTTTAGCAGTCGTATCCACTATTTGTGTTAAATATAGGGTATTTTCGTCAAATTTATTGATATCTAGATTGAGATGATTAGGAATTTCTACTATTCTATTTCCCACCATTTCTATTTCAAATATCCTTCAGTTGATAAAATGTCAAACTCCACGATGACAAAATATGACGTTATCTATCAAAATATTTGCAGTATCGATATTCTGACAACTGATTACAAATTCTGTTGTTCTTTATCAAAAATATGGTGGTCTTAAGTGTCAGTGGATGTAACACGAGCAATGACTATCATATTCTTTGGGTATACGTTGTATATCGCTGTATAGCATTCACTGCCATCTTACTTGCAGTGCTGTGGTTGTAAGCTTTCCATACGGTGTACAGTAGCGCACTCTTTATGCGATATCGTATACCATATATTTATTATTTATCTAGTATTTTGCCAGCGAGTATACTTTTTTCTACGTAGATATATAGCAAACGGTAAACGTCTTAAACGGTATATAACCCCGTATACTTTCTACTACTGCTTACTTATCACATAGCTCAATTAGGCTAAATTTGCAATTGCAGGTCATCAATCCGTGAGGTTGTGTTTTCATCCCAAAACCCTAAATACAGTGTACACATGTTGATAGAGTGTGCGTTAAAAAATAAGTGTATGTAAAATTGTTGTTACTCAACTCGGCAGATGCTACATGTCATGTTTGATCATACCATTAACTCGTCACATTACAAAATAGTTTGGAAGCAGTGGGCCGAAACTCACGAGATCAATAACCTCGTCCACAATGAGAGAAGACTCTTCCGTAAATAAAATCGTTTAACAATATTCGGGTCGGCGGTAGCAATGGAATTGCCTGTGAATTTTTACACAAGGGCAACAAGCTGATAAGTATCTTAATGCTTTTTGTTAATAAGATCGCATAGCGTCGCCCGGCATCCATAGCGTCCATGGCGTGAGTAATACAGTACAGCTAAACCTCGATACAACGGACTAAAGCCGCATGTCCGTTGCCTAGATATTAAAGTAGGTCTCTTAATTGAGAAAATAAACAAAACAATAATTTTCCATACAGTGCCGGTGACTTTAAAGACTAAAAAAATACCTTATTACACATGGCTGTGTCTATCTCAAATCATCGGCCGGCACTCGCTAAAACTGCTGAAACTGTATGACGACGATGATTCTTGTATTTAAAAATATATAAGAAAATGATTTATACAGTCCGATATATTCAGATGTTATTATATTTCATAATCAGAAAACACGAATCATTATTTAAAAAATGTGACTTCTTTTTACCGCAACGATTATGATGGGCAATGTCCACTCCGTCGGGTATCTCAACATAAGTTTTTCTACGAAAATTGCTTGTTACTCATTTGCTCAACCGTAACCGTAGCCAATGACGTTGACCACTGCACCACCGACCCGTCAGATAGATGGGAATCGGTTAACCCTATATGGCGTATATTTTTCATTGAATTTTCAAAAAAAAACAATTAGTATAGAACTTTAAATCATAAATTAGTAGTCCATTGTACTTAAGAATAAATTACAATATTATACCAAAAAAGATATCAATTTCACTCGATATTTTTATGCAAAAATATTTTGTTTTTGTCGTTACTACACTTTTTTATTACAATTAGGACTGGTATCGTTTAGCGATGTAGCATTTTCAACTGATTAAAAACACAATTATCGCCAACTATTTATGAATAATGTGAAGGCTTAATGAAAGAATTGATTTACGATGATTAAATGACATTATATATATCATGTATACCTACCACAACCGTTAACATACAACTATATATATATAATTAATAAAACTATAATATATCAAGAAATGTGACCATCGAGGGAGCGACGTGAAATGTATGCAAATATTTTGTTACTAGAAGATCATCAATTATTAACGAAAATCCTTTGTCGACACTCCCTTTTTCACGATAATAAATGACGTACATCTAAAAAATAGCATTTAAATTGCGGCCCACTGTTCATTTTGAATTTTAAATGTGGCCCTTCAGCCAAAAAAGTTCAGTTTACCCTGACCTGGATAAACACAATGTCAATATATTAGTCCGTAGATTGACGCAATTTTTCTATAGATTATTTATAAATCACATTATACGTCTGAGTGACCAACAGGCATTACGGCTCTCATAGACAAATGGGCGCCAGGTGTAAAATAGTCTATTCACGTCTGATTTTGGGAGTTTGTCACTCATTTAATTTACAACAACAGTCATGAACAGTCACGGCAACCTACCGTATAAAAGAAAGAAAATAAAATATAAGAATTTTGCTGAGACGGCTTCCTGCGATTTTTCCAAAACGTATACAAAGCTTAGAAACATGACAGAACTAGATGAGGAACTGGATAACAGATTTTGAACAATTACGATATAGCCAGTTCTTAGCTTTTCGTAAGTTTTTCTTTGTAAAATCACAATAAGTCACTTTAGTATGAATTTAAAATTTGTTTTGAGAACGAAACTGTGCATTTTTATTAACAAACCTTTTAGTTGTCTGACAATTTTTCATGTCTGTTCAATGGTGATTAGATACCAAAGATGAAGATATATTTACCTCAGCTTTATTTACGAATTACCAAATATCTATCGTTTTGTTTTGTGAGTTCATTCAGAACGAAAGAGATCGCAGATGAATCCCAGATTACATTTTCTTTATGAAGAGTTTTCTGTGACTGCTTATTAATAACTGTTCCGATCATCTTGATATTATAATGACTTGGTTATGGACTGGATTAACATCCAAGAAGTTATTAAATATTTTTGCCTTATCCTTAATTCAATATTCAACAAATTTGCACTAATCCTTTTCACATTCATTTGGCATCGCTATGTTCACATGTATTTAGATAAATATGATGCATTGAAAAGTGCCCAGAAGTATAAGTCGATAATAGGAATCGGTTATAGAGATGGACATCCATTTCAGATGGACAAAGAGTGTAACATCTTCGTTTTTTAGTGTCTCAAACTTTAATAGGTTATACGCGGTCAAGAACCCGTGACTTGTTGAGATTACCGTGCTCACATTTACTTTTTTACGACATGTCAGTCGGCCCGGTCGAATCTTTAACACGCTCAATACCACACAACTTCCGAATACTAATCTAAGATTTTATTCTTGCTTATTAAGTTATTTATCATATCGATCGCAGTGGCCTAGTGGATCTTTACATTTATTATATTTTTTTTAATCTTACACTGAAAATGGAATGAAGAGTTGTGCTATTAAATAAAAACTATATCCATTACAATCAGTGGCGGCCGGTGACGGGAATATTAGGGAGTGCAAAAAAAGATTCACATATTTATGTAAGAAATCCATCCTCCACATATTGGATTTTGAAAGTACTATTAGACATATACGAAAATATAAGTCTGATATTGGCGATATCAACTGTTTCTCTTCACCAGGGTTTCCCAAACCTTTCCTGCGGATTAATTTCGACGGACCATCTTTTTTATTTTTTTTTGGTAGGTAATATCAATATGAATTTGAGTACGTCTAAATTTGTTGCAGCCCTAGCAGCATATACAACCATTCCAGGTTGTCGCGGATGATAGTTTGGGAAACCTTGTCTGTCTTTAGTCGTGGTATTTCTCAAAATGAATTGATCCTTTTTAAATTTTAGAAGTAACACTCACTTTCGACGGAAGTCATCGATATTGTATAAACTATTTGTAATGGCTTAACGGTTTAGCTAAATACGACATGTATTTTTTATTCGTGAAGAGTTGAAGTATAGACAGGGCTCCAACAACATCGTAAAAATCTTCTCTGCTGTATAAGACAGTTAGTTCAATTTAAGTTTAAATTCCTCCATGAAATCGTATGTTAAGGTTACCGTATTAATGTCTGTAATTGGAATAATTCTGTATTAAACCGGAAATTTTTCGCATAAGTATTTTTTAGGGAAAGTAATTTGTAGAATTCAATATTGAAGAATATAAAAAATATTAGAGGAAGGTGTATTACGAAACTGAACCAGATACACAGTTGAATATTATGGAATAGGTGAAAGGCTAGCCAGGTAGAAAACTCGAAACTATCCTATTTTAAATATTCAATTATATCTACTCGGTATTATACACGATCATAGTTATAATTTTATAAATTGTATTCATCACTCCAAAAGTTATAATGGTAGGTAAATATTATTCTTATTGAAGAGCGTATAGTTAAAGAATCATATTGAAATCAAATGAGCTTACTACGCTTGTTCCACTGCTCTTTTTCATTCTTACAAATGACTGTTACAGGCTTGTAAACTCAAACGTCAAATCGCTTTCGGGTACGTTTGGGAATTTCCGCCAGGAGGATCGCTGCTCAAGGGCCCGCAAAAACAGTCCATACAAAATGCAACTAACGCGTAGTTCATACTGGTGCAACGTCACAAATATGTCAAAATACATAGAACATTTCAGACGTCTAAGGAGTGCAAAAGAATTTATGCTCCTACCGCGTCATCGACCGACTTTCATGCGTATTCTGAATCGACGCAGAATACGTTTGCTAGTCGTGTTTATTGATCATCGTTTCCTGCAATATTTTCCTATGGGAAACACGAGGAAAATTTAAAATTAGTGAATTGGTATAATTATTATATTTGAATATCGTTTATTAATGGAATATTTTGATGGGACTTATTGGAGTGCATTGCACCCTTTGCTCTTTTACAAGAGCCGTCCCTGATTACAATGAAAGCATTTCGCTTCAGGACAGTTTTCAACTTTTCAGTATCTGTCATATATTTGTGGGAGGGAATGTTTTATAAATATACAAATCTTTGATCGGTATACGTAAAATTCTACATTTTAGTTTTTCAGTGAGAGAATCCACGACATCTTCACGTTATACAATAATGGCACACGATTTAAAAATGGTATGTATATAATATATACAGTTGTAGACTAAGCAGTCCTCCTTCATTTATTTCTATGTTATTAAAAAAAGAATCTTTTCAACTTGCGTTTAATTTCAACAGTTGCAAGGCTGTCAGTTCAACTGTTTCAATACCACAAGTCCATCGGCCACTCGCTGTTGATGTCTCAAAGAAATGAACTATTCTTCACTCTTAGTCAACTGACGCCGAGCCTATTGAGCGCCTTAAAATGATCAGCGGTATGTGATGTCATAAGTCATTATAGACTATGCCTATATAACAAACAGATGTTCTACTGATGTATAAGCTTTATAATATGAGGTATTCGAGCATTAATTTATAGTTTCAAGAAGAGTATAACCGGTATACAGTATTTAAAACCATTTTTTTACCATGTCCGTTCCCAATGTGGAGCACATGGAATCCTAATGAAACTTATCTCAGCAGAGAATTTTCTACAGAACTGCTTGGTACTCAGTAGCTCAACGTTTATTTTTTGAAGAGAGTGGGAATATAAGAATAGGGTTAGGGCAAACTTTAGGATCGAGTGGGTGGGAGGGAATTTTAGACATGACATAAATCCATAAATCGATTGAAAAATCAATATGAAACTATTCTTACTGGGACTCAAGCCTGTGAGCGCAACAACCGAAGCCAATGACGTTGACCACTCGACCACGAAACCATCCGTTCAGTGAAATACGTTCGTGAAAAGTGTGACAATATTTTCAGCTGACCGATAATGTGTTGGAAAAGAAAAATTATCGGAAAATATTAAATACGTCGATGGTGCTGCTCATCAATAAAAAGAACTATTTTTTTGTTGAAAAACTCTATGAACGAATAGTAACACTAAAGATGAAATGTAATATTTGTGTCTGTTTTTATTAACCATATCATAAAATATGACCACAGATGTCAGCAGCAGCTTTTATTTTCTTTAATGGTGGAAATACAGATGGCAGTATCTATCAAAAATATACAAATTGATTTATAAAATTCCATATTTTTACAGAAAAATAGTTAATAATTATTTATATTAAGAAAAATCATCAGACGTAAGATGTTTTTTTTCCCATGTCCGCTTCCAATGTAGACCATATGGTCTTAACAGAATTTTTCTACGAGAACTGCTTGTTACTCAGTTGCTCAACCTGTCTTTTTTCGAAGAGAGTAGTAAGATGTAATAATTCTGCGAAATTGTACTAAGCAATATTTATTTATTTTTTATCATCAGCGACAAGGAATCAGTAAGACAATTATTAAATAAAAAACACATTAGTTTTAGAATAACAAATTTTTAATACTTTTCAATAGAATAAAATTATTTTTTAAAAATCATAACAACACTATAAGTAAGGCTGATGCCAGAAGTTTTGCCACACCAGGCAAGATTTTGTTTTTTCACCCTTGTTAGAAATGTTTAAAATACAGCAACCATGAGGCCCCTTTAAACATGTCTTCCAGTGGTCCCCATGTGTCTATAACACCAGCACTGATAAAAATAGTAAGGAACAAGAATTAAGGTGTGATGTACCTAATTTTTATAATTTAATAGTGGATGTTTAAACATATTTTTATTAAGTTATATTTTTCATACTTTGGTAAATAATAAAATAAAATTTCATTAATAAGTAAACATTATTTAAATGCTTTTATGTTATGAGAGGTAGCAATCATGTTTCATTTTGAGTGGAAGTTATAATTAATAAATTTGAGTGACAGAAATATAATATATAAATAAAATAACAATGGCACACACAAATAACAAAAGTGCATCATTATGGTAAAATTGATGCTTGTTGATAAAAACAATCTATTCAAAACCTACACAACACCAGTCTTCTACATTCTATTATATTCTATATCCTATATTAAGTAATACTTTAAAAGTTTTACATAAACATGTATTATAAATAAACAAGTTTTGACACCCTCCTTGGCCTCACATTGATTTGTTTGTAATGATAAAAAAATGCTGATATATGAATATGTTTAATAACATTTATCAATAAATTAAGTCACAATATTGGCGATATTTTTTGACCGTCTCCCTCTGACTAAATTTCGCCACTTTTCTTAAAACTTGTAATGTTTACACAATATATTTTTATCTTATTTTTAAAAATAGCTTTGTTGATGGTTTTATGATATTACATTTTCTTTAACCCCTCCCTTCGGTGGGGGTGTGATGTTAACCGCTTGAATCCCAAGCGGTCACCGGAATCCACATTTAAAAAAATCAACTACATGGTAATCCAATAGGATTATGGTGAATAAATATAGTGACATCTATGGAGAGATAATATAAAGTTTAAAAAATAACACTTCACGTGTACTACATAAAAGGAATATTACCCCTAAATGTGTCACATTGATAGGACAAGGGCTGGCTCATGGAACACATTATTATCTTGATTTACGACCATCGTCTCAAATTCATTGTTTATCTTTGTATTTGGTATACAAGATGACCAAAATTCACATTTTTAAACATGCATTCCATTAACTCATCTGATTTTTTTTCAATTCTCACTAATAATAATACAAATAAAAATTATGTTCCCCA
The DNA here is from genome assembly GCA_022494535.1 of Himalopsyche phryganea. Classification (NCBI taxonomy): domain Eukaryota; kingdom Metazoa; phylum Arthropoda; class Insecta; order Trichoptera; family Rhyacophilidae; genus Himalopsyche; species Himalopsyche phryganea. The sequence goes on from JAGVSL010000062.1 coordinate 2,307,803, forward strand.
ATTTTTTTTGAGCTCTGAAATTCCTTGGTACTCAAGCGGGTAAATATGGATGCCCTAAGTTCATATTTTTGGATGAGATATATCACTGTGCACAAAAAAATACATTACACTATTAGTATGTTTGTCATTTTTAGACAACTGTAATGATATGGAAAGATTCTATAAATGAATTGACACTATTAGAAGTAAAGGGATGCTAGTTCAAAAGAGTTCCAACAACCTCTAATAGCTTCAATTGGAATGCAATTATTATTTACATAAAAATCTCACAAAAAACGTGCTAAATAAGCACTAAAAAAACAAGTATTAACAAATACTCCTAGATAGTTATTAGTATGGAAATGCTTTTAATTAATTAAAAACTTATTTTCTTAAGTATAATAAAATACTTCAATCGCATAAGTTGAGCTTTGGAGGCGCTTTGAACGAAGGTTGGTAAGATCACTAGAAACACGTATTTTGAACATCTATTTTTATCAATTTTATCATTATGTTTTTTCATTTTAACATTTTGTAACGTTTAAATGTATAATTTTAGCATTTATTTTTATCAGTATTAATTCAAAAAAAATATCAATTTAAATTCTTTCCAACATATTTTATGTTATAAATATGATTTAAAAACTTATGTCACAATTCAAAAAAAAGAAGATAAAAACACAGAAATAAAAATAATGATTTCAAGATAAGTATCACCATTAAGTTAAAATTTATTAAAACTAAGCATATAACATGTTTCCTCCAATTATTTTTAAGTTGGTAGGACAATCAGTTAAGATCAAAAAAAAAAAAAAGTTAGATCATATTGCATTAGCTAAAAAAATGCTCAAAATACGGGTCTCTCCGATTAAACTAACTTTGATTCATATTTTGGTAGTACTCATTGACTTAAAATGCTTTTGTCGAGAATAAAATCTTCTAGGAAAATTAATTTCATCCCGGCTTACAATACTACAAAATGAATCAAATTCCTCATTTGAGATATTATAGTATTTGTGAGTAGTTTAAGATGCACCACCAGATGCCTGGTTTTTTTTATATAGGTGAATCAATTGCATTTACCAGACAACACTGTTGAAACTACATGCGAAAACCACAAATTATTTTACGATGTCCAAAATATTAACATTTAGATGTCTTTTCTGAGTATTATATCATTTAAATTATCATTAAGTATTTCCGCAAAAAATATATTATGCTATATATTCACAACCAAACTTAAACTAAACATCTAATATTTTAATACATGACAGATGTATTATTACAATCAAAATAATAATTTTCTAGAAACATTTTTTAAGCCGGATATTATTCCTCTGTTCATTTGAACATAGGAAACTATGCTTAAAAACATAATAAATACTTATATCGAAAAGAAAAAAATGTTGGATCAATTTTAACAAGTTGAATTCATATAATTAATGAAATACAAACCCACAATGACATTAATGATTATCAAAAATATAATGTTCTTAATACAACATAATTGAAATTAATTTCAAAAGTAATTTACAGTTTATTGTGCAGTTTTATAAAACAATGTTGTGTAAAAATAATAGATAATCGTATAAATAATTATTTAATTTAAGTAATTTAAAATATCGACCGAGGGTGCTTGCTGGAATTTTAATATCAAATTTGAAATTTTTTACATCTCAGGAAATGTACACAATAATTATTATTTGCTTGAATTGGCACAAAATTTTAATACGTAACTAGGTCAAACAATATGTATATAAAGAACGATTTTCCCACGGAACGCACCGTGTACCTCATTTTAGTTTGGTCATCTTAAGTAACGCTCGATTCAGTGTATCATAATACAGTCACATCATTCTGTTTCCTATCATAAGTGTTTTCTGCAATATCATCAGAGATTTTGCTATCCGTTTCAACATTTAGCTGACCAGTGTCAACATTTTTTCGATATTTAATGAAGGTAATATAAAGCCAGGTTGCCAGAGCCACCGCACTTAGAATGAAATAACAGATGGCATAAGCTTTGTACTGATCTCTAATGGATAGCTCTAATCCATTTTCTGATATCACGATAAGCGTAAGAAGTGTTTGCAATATTGCTCCAAAAAGTGTGTTGATCCCAAATATGAGACCAAAGCAGCTGTCATATACCAGTTTTCTTGCAATTTCGGAACTGTGAACATATAAACAACAAAAAAATGTATTACATATTCAGGTAAAAAGCTACCGATGCAATAAATAATATAAATTTAATATATTCAACAACGTGCAAGTGAGAAATATAGATCAAATTTTTGAGTGCTCCTTCCACAGATAGCGAAAGACTGCAATATCTGTTAAGCAAAGACGTTGCATTGCATTTACAGTGGGGAAAAAGTGCGTTCAATGTTTATTTTTGTACTGCTGCTTTATTGCTCCTGTCTATTAGTGTACACAAAAACTAGATTAAAATGAAAATTCCTTACCAATCCCGAGATCTTTGCACACATCTTTTTTTCAATTAACTTAAATAGTTTTTATTGTGCAGCTAAATGTTTTTTTATGCAAACAAATATTTTAATTTGAAGAATATGCCTGAATACAATTGTTCGATACCTTGAATACTAGTATTCAAGTGAACCATTATGAGCTCAGAGTGAATGAACAAAAAGTGTGCTATAAACACAACAAACCTAGTGATGGTGATCATATAATGGTATAGGGCACCCAATATAACATATACGACGTAGCTTAACCACACATCTTGTGCGAGTGATGACAGTAAAGCAGCAACTCCTTGAACGGCAGCAACCAAAGCCGGAAGGATGAGAAGACATTTTTTGGACCCTTTACATCCAGCTCCTCCTCGACCGGCTAACAACGCAGCACATGCTCCCAAAACTGTTAAGACCGCTTCTACTAGGCCATTGTACAGATTCTAGAAAGTATTAATAATATTAATTTCTAAAATTTCCTGATAAAATAATTTATGATCCCCCATGTTTTAAATCGCATACTTGTAGTAAAGTAAACAAAACAATTATAATAAAACCTAGTATAAACATACACTACTGTGAAACCTATTTTAGCGACACAAAAAATGCATTCTTTATTTCAAATAAATTGTAGTGTTATTCCGATAAAATTTCACACAGAAATAAGGGCAGATTATAAAACTTTCATCGGTAAAGAATTCAGAAACTTGCCATAAACCAATGCAATGTCGAAACCACAACAGTCGTACAGCGAAAAATAAAAATATGTTTTTTATATTAATTAAAACCACAAATGTCCGATGCGCACTCAATTAGTAAACAGGATTTACCTCTTGGTTGGGCGAAATTTCTCTCCACAGCAACTGCATGTATGACTGAACTTGGACAAAGAATGCTGATGAAGCCGCATACCAGATAGACCAACCCAGAATAGCAGGACGCGTGTATGCAGAACGAGTATGCTCCCAGAGAAGACGTAGTCCTCCAATCTTAAATATTTATTAAAAACCATTGTATATAAGCAATTCATTAGCTAGGTTCATTATAGGAATTTTATGCAAGAGTCATTTAACATATAGAACTGGTAAAAAGAACACATTGAAATGATAATAAAAAAACAGGAAAATTGACTTGTCATTTACACATGTATAGCATAATTTAAGACATCGACTGAGGGCGCTTGATGGAATTTCAATATCAAATTTGGATTATTGAGATTTTGTACACTTCCATGTAGTTTGTCACTAACGACCCGGGTTTCGCCTTTCGCAATCTTCAGGCATTCGAGCACACGAATGGACTCGAACTGACTCGTCACTCCGAACACGTCCGAACTCGTCAGTTCGAGTCCATTCGTGTGCTCGAATGCCTGAAGATGCCGAAAGGCGAAACCCGGGTCGTTAGTGACAAACTACATGGAAGTGTACAAAATCTCAATAATCCAAATTTGACATGTTTAGCAGTCGATTTTTTTGCTTTTCAGAAAATAATGAAAAAATTATACCTGTGTCGGTTGTTTGATGGTAGGGGAGTCAGACAGATGTGGACTCGCATCTCGGTGAAAATAAATACTGCGATTCACATTTGGCAGCAGAATAGCCCAAAATATACTCAAAACCTGGGCTAGAGGACAACAATTATTGTGCATTAATTTTCCGAGAACATAACATAAAATTTAATTGAAAATAAAATACCCACTGATTTTCTAGTTCAACCACACATAACCTTTTTTTTACTAGGACCACCTACATATATTTGCTGCATTACGCGGGTCGAAACATACATATATTCAAGCATCTATTGATAAAAAATTGTGAGATTTTTGATGTGGAGATAAACTTCTGACTATTTAAGATTGCTCCATGCATAAAAGCTTGGGCCGCAGGTTGAGTATGACTTATCTATCTGACTATTACCCTGACAACCCAAATATATGTCTCAAGAAAACAATCGCAAATCTGAATCGTTAAAATTTGCAGGCCAATCCCAGACCTGTAGAAACGTCTACATGCAGAGTGTAGAGGTGACCAACTGCTGACAGGGATTTAAAGACGTAAATAAAGTTATGAATGAAATAGTTTGTACACGCGTCATAAAATTGTACTCACTGCTAAATGTGATGTAATGAAGCTCTCTAAAGTTCAAAACATCAAAGGAGACCAAAAGTTGGGCGCTCACACCAGAAATAAACCTTCCAACCAAAGCAGCTGCCCTAGTCCAACTAGACACTTTTTCATAGTGCTCTTCATCTACCTGCAAATTTCGTTAACTTATATTTCTTCACATATGCAGAATAGGAAGAAAAACACTATACACATACTGTCATCATACAAGAAAATGACAAAATAGTAAAACATTGGTAAACAATCTAAAAACTTCTCATATATTTAAATATTCACATTTCTGATTTAGTTTTTTGAGATGTTTAGTTAAAGGTGTAGTTGGATATTTTCTCCTGACTACCAGTCTATTTTTGTGAAAACTTGGTGACTTTCACTTGAATGATGACAATACGATTTTTAACTTAGGAGCATTATTAAACAATGAGTAAACTAAAAAAAAACAGTACGACAGTTCCAGATTAACTTACTTAAGAACAGAGATTTCCAAACATACAATATATTCATACCTCTTTGAAATAAAAAAAAAACATTATTTAACTTGTATACAATATGGTGTATAATATAAGTTGTCAAGTCATGAATCGAAAATGGTTCAACTGTGTAGCACAGCTCAGGAAACACTACTGGATTAAAGTAGAAGTTCATAAAGAGATTATTTGCATAGCAATGAATGATGTAGGCTACCTTTGCAAACATATATGTGTAATAGGCTACTTCAGTGGCAATGAAGAGGCCATAGATGAATTGCGATGCTTGAAGCCATTCCAGACTAACTGTCCATAGGAGGATAGCATATACTGCGATACCGCAAACACCTAGAAAAGAAAATGGTTTGATTACTTCATTGACATTGAAAAACTGAAAAGAAAGCTGCATCTACTCAAAAGGTGCAACCTTAATATCACATATTTTCAGTATATACATTTGAAAATAATTTTAATGAAAAGTGACTCATATGTGAAAATAAATAATCTATGTTATCTTATTCTTGAACAAATCTATAATTAAGATCAATGTATGTAATCAATTATTATGTACATAAACAGAAAATATAGAAGTACATTCTAAAATTATTAAAAATGGATTAACTGTTTCTATCAAAATGTAATAGTGAACTACGAGATGATATTATGATAGATAAAATAGAAACTACTTAAGTATCTAATTGCTTTTGTAAGATTCGATAAGAGAAGTAATTAATATGTTTTGAAATTTGAATAATAGTTCTACTATTTTTTTAATGAATTATGTTGATATTTACTTTCTCTTTTATTATTTATTTATAGGCCAAGCTAAACTAGATCTCAAAAATAGATTGGTTAAATGCTGGTATATGGCTGTCTGAATTGATGCAATAAAAGGGGCTCAATGGAAATATAAGTATGTATTATTAACGGGTCTTGTGATATTTGAAATAAGACACATCCAGTGCTAGTTTGATAGGGCCTATAAAATTTGTGTTGCGATATAAAGTATTTATTGAGTGAAAAATCATTTTAGAGTTTTCTTAAATTTTGTTCAAATATCAAACATAACATATTATATATCTCTTGATAGTTATATTGATTGACTTACAAGTGAATCTATTTAATTAATTAAGTTGACATATTCCTTTCATTTAAACGAATGTAATAAATAAAGACATGATTATATCTTTTCAATCTAAAATTACCTGCCAGTAATCTAGATTAAAGTAATTAATTACTGATATATTTTTCATTGAGTGTAATTTAACATCTCATTATCAATAAAACTACAAACAATAATTCGATCATATTTTTTTCAGTGAAACCTTGACATAACCGACTAATGCAAGCAAGGAGGTATCCGTCAAAACTGAAAGTCCATAATATAAGGAAGTTGGTTTTTTAATCCGCTTTTTTATTCCAATGTCTCAATAGACATAAAACAACAATATACATTTAACACAATGTCAGGAAGTGTTGATACATGGATCAAAAATGTTGTGATGTAAAAAAATGTGTGGGTGGGATGTGACTTATCACGCATCAAATTATCGGCCGGCATACGTTAAAACTGTCGCAGCTGCGTGATCACATGATTATCATACACAGCACATTGTTTACTGGCTGCAACTCTTGGATTTATGCATGAATACCAATATCCGAATATTGTAACAATTTTCAAATTTGATTGGAAAATTGTTCGTTAAATATGTAGTCCATTACATTGAGGTTTTACTGTGTTAAAAAAGATTATAATATATAATCATATTAATAAATATATACAACAAAAGAGAATTAAAAAAAATTATAAATATTTTCTTATCAATAATTAAAAATTCTTATCAATAAAGTATTTTATGAGATATCCAATAATATGATTATTACTTTATGTTATTGGTTTCAAAATTGTGTTATTATAAAGCTATATATTTCCTATGTGAAATATATGTTATAGAGGTCTGCATGACTACGGGCTTGGCCCACCGGTCTCTACCCGGGTTTAGACGAGTAAAAAACAATTGTAATTCGGAACCTTAGGAATAAAATTTATTTTTCAAAAAAATATTCCGAACTTTGGGTTATGAGTCAGCCATAATAATAAATATCACGTCCGAGTCAAATAAAAACAAATTAAAATATATGGTTTTTTAGGCTACATTTTAATAAGCATGTGTCCGCGACTGTATTTATCTATTTGTATCATGTAGAGGTCACCAAAAATTTATACATTTATTTTGATTAATAAAGAAGGATAAACTGTGCAATACCTGCCTTAAGAGTACTCTAATAAAACAAAATTTACATCATGATGTGTCGAACAGAAAATTTTATATCAATGTATTTTTTCCATATTTTGCTTAATTGATTATTGATATCTGTAACTTATCTTGTTTTCTCATATATTGTCCTGTGTGATGCACTTTGACATAAATTATCACGCAGCATAAAAATAAATATTTTAAAAACAAAAAAATTTTGCCATCCACTTAAATTTTTTTAGCAATTTTTTAACGCACAATTCAATACTTCACAGAAAGTATCTCATGTGTATCCACCATTTCTAATAACTTGTTGTTATGATGTGTATTAATTGATTTTTTTTAAACTATGTCTGCTCCCAATGTAGAGCATATGGCCTCCCAATGAAGGTATCTCAATAGAAGTTTTTTACGAAAACTGATGTAACCCACTGCTCAGTTGCTCAACCTCCCCTTTTCGAAGAGAGGTGGACGAGAAGGATTATGATAGGACAGGAACAGTGGTTAACTAATCGCTTTCGCTATGCCCTGTTTTTTATAAAAAGGCCTTCATACAGAAACCCATAAATCAACTGAAAAATCAATTTATGAAACTGTCGGTACTGGGATTTGAACCCGTCATTGCACCATGGGTACCCTGTCATTGAATAATAGAGAACGTTTAATCCTACACTATCAGTAATATTATAAAGATGCCGGGCTGACCTGGAGAAAAATAATTTTGCTGCGGAAGAAAGAAGGGGGAGGAGGATAGGGTTAGATAAAAAACATAAGAACTATGAAATAAGTATAAATAAAGGTAGTAGTAATGAATTAAACATGTAACAACATACCAGAAACGATGATGAGAGGTTTATATTTCAAGTAATCTGTGATCAGAAATACAACCACCAATAGTGATAGATATGAATAAGTTCCCACTGGATAAACATCTTTGTTCAATGTTTCTTCTGTGATGTTTCGCCATTCTCCCAAAATAAATTCGGAAACATAAGGCTCAGACGGCCGCAATTCACGAAATAAGCCGAACGTGCAAAGCAGCAGCGACACTTTAAGCCACTCCAACATTGTAAATTTTGCTGTTACATCACCAGAGAAAAAATCACACTTCTCCGGTAGCGATCAGGTGCAACGTGCGGACTGAATGGCCTGAATCCACCATCATTGTGATTGACAACGTCACAAATTCTGATCAATTATCGTTTTTATTGACACCGCTCAAGGGCAATCAAAAAATATTTCTAAATATATGTATATTTATTATTTTGAGATACACACACACAACCGGCGGGTATGAATTTTTATATGTGCAACTCTGAACTGTCACTTTTGACATCTTTTTTCAAAAAACGTAACAACCATAAACGATATAAGTTATGGTGTTTTAATATGAATATCTACATTATGAAATAAAATCACTTACAATTTAACTAAAAAATATAACAAATTATCAGTTTTTTGAACATTCAAAACATTTACTGTATGATTCATAAAATAGAATGCTTCAGGGCATAGAATAGGGTAACCGCCTGCAATAAATTTTAGCGGTCATTCTGACGAGCGCTTTTTACCACGGGCTATACATTACCGGACCATTGTCGGGTCCGTGATACAATACGTCTCGGGTTCAAATCTTGGTATGGACAGTTTTCATAAATTGATTTTTCAATCGAGTATGTATTTCTTTTCGTATACATGGATGTTTGTGACATCTACAATTCCCTCCTTTTCGTTTTAATCCTAAAAGAATGGGCGTAGTGAGAGTGATAAGCTAACCCCTATTCCTGTCCTAGCCCTATTTTTATATCCCTACTCTCTTCGAAAAAGAATGCTTGAGTAACTGAGTAACAACCAGTTCTAGTAGAAAAAGTTATGTTAAGGCACCTCCATTAGGAAGCCATATGCTCCACATTGACAGCGGGCATTGTAAAAAAATACATTACTTCCTTCGTTTTTTAGAATCTAGTATGTACCTATTAGTTACATATTATATGGTATATACATCCAATACTTTTTTTACGCAATCAATTAGTTCCAGAAATTGACGCGTAAAAGAAAATCGCTTACGGAAAAACTTGTTGAATTTCGCTCCGACTCGTTTGATGAAACACCATTAAAAGATTTGTTTTCAAAAGAAAAATAATCGTGTAAAAGTCAACATAAAAAAGGAACGGAGCCATCCAAAAGTGAATTCACGTAAAAAGAAGACTGGGTGAAATTAAGTACTGCCTAAATACACACTTTTTGCAAAGCTTAAAAAATTTTCTAATATTATTTGTTATTAATATATTGTATGCTAAGTAAAGACTTAGCAATTATTAAATATTTTGGTACTTTCCTTTTAGGCTATATCACGAAAGCGTGCGGTTCAGTTAATAAACGTATTACGCGCAACCATAACTCCTTGAACTAATAATATTTATTTTTTTAAATCTTCTACTGAACGCTAATACAGCCCTCATTAAACATAGTTCATTACCGTCCGGTCGTAGATTGTTTATGACGTTAGGTAAAAAAGCGCCAACACCTGTGCTAAAAAAGCGCTCGTCAGAATGATTGCTTATAATGATCCACACTGAGAGAGAGATACCTACATAATATTATCTATGATTTTAATGATCGAGCTTAACAATTTATGATAGACTAAGTAGGCACCATAGAGAAATCTACTTTAAGTTGGCAGTCTATGGACATAGAGAACTACACTTTTAGTCTATGGACATGGTTGACATTTTCCGTCTTTCAAAATGGAATTTTACTGTTTTTTTTCAAATTCGAAATAATATAATCCCATACTGATTGTTAATTTACTCAAACTATACAATACTAACTATTATACCCATACTTACGAATTAGCCATCAAAACATTAATGATAAAACGAATTTTCATAAACGCTGTATATTATGTATAATACATAATTATTATTATGCCATTTATTATTTACGATTTCAATCTTGTATGTTTTTGTTAGGCGTAAGGTTATTATAATTTCACCGTTATTAATATTTAAAAGATCGCATTGAAGTTAAATTGTTGTAATTATATATTACAACAAATTTTCACTCATTTACTATTGTAAATTGCACTTTACACATATAAATAATGGATGTCGACGAAGAGGAATTGCCGAGATTACGAAAAACTCCCGTAGAGCAGGTAATTTGTCCAGGATTATTAATGATTATGTTCTAATATAACTAACATACAGTTTAAGACAACGACTGAGGGTGCTTGATGGAATTTCAATATCAAATTTGGATTATTGAGATTTTGTACACTTCCATGTATTTTGTAAATACATGGAAGTGTACAAAATCTCAATAATCCAAATTTAACATACAGTTTATTATATTTCCATAACCTGTCACTGTAAGTATAATTATCATGTGATATTTTATGAAAATCTACGATTCACATAGGTACTCTTTAGAATTTACTGTTTCAAATTTTTTGGTAAAGAAAGAATACCTAAATTTGTCTTTATATTTACATCTATTTCTAGTACGACAATAGATTTAATCGAATTGATCAAGATTGTATAGATGTTAAAAACGAATACTTTGACAATATTATCAAACAAGTATCTCTGTATGTTTTGAAATGTACTGTACACTGTGATAAATATTTTCTAATGATTACAGGGTTCGATTAGTTTTTATGAATGTGACAAAGAATATAATAAGTTTTGACCACAAAGGTGTATCTAAAGTCGACTCTTGAATATACACATGTTAAAAAAGTCTCAGACAGAAGGTTGCAGTCATAAGTTTGTTTTTTTTATTTTGGTTTATTCCGTAAAAAAAATGTATAAGGCATAATCAATACAACCGATTGAACCCATTTTATTTATATGTGATAATTTGAAAGTGCATTGTTTATTGCAGTGCTCTGCAACCATTTGTTCCTTGTAGTACACCATTAAGTAAAAATATACATTAAATGGGTGTGTACATAAATTAAATGAGGTTATTTCAATTCTTCATTTGATAAATATGATTAAAAAATTATATGCGTCGACTGAGTAGTATTTGATATAAGAGACAAATTATGTATTTTTGTCAATAAGCAATGCACCACGGCAAACTAAGCATCAGCACACAGTGTGCCGTGGCACAGTGCTTTCGGAGCACTAGTTTGTTGGGTCAGAATAGCAATAACAAATTGTAACGTAAATATTAGATTATCTTTAATATTATTAAGCTATAATCAATATACTGTTACAGGATGCTAAAACAAATCCTGTACACTCAATGCCAAGCGCAAGTGTTTTAGCAGCGGCACGGCAACTCGAGGCTGAAGAAAATATAAAAGTGGCTGAAATTCTTAGCAGGCGGCTCAATTTCAACACAAGTGAAGAGAAATCTCATGTAATAATTTGTAGTTTTATCTTAAGAATCTGATTAGTATTATATATGTGCATGAATGTTAAACATCTATCAAATAACCGCAAAGCAGTGTCATTTTTCTGCTATTAATTTAAGTTCAAGCCAGCCAATCTGGACCGGTAGTCGAGTTTTCGATATCATGCTCTTCCATTGGTGTCCACTAGTTCAAATCCCAGCATGGAATCTTTTATAAAGTGATTTTGGAATCGATATATGGATTTGTGTTTGAAGGCGTAAATGTCCAATTCGACTCTAAAAAAATGGGGCTTAGCAAGAGCGGTTAGCTAACTAACCAGTCCTATCTTAGCCCCATTTTTTTATTCTTACTCTCTAAAAAAAAGGAGATTGAGCAACTGAATAGCACGAATTCTCGTAGAACAACTTCTATTGAGATTTAAGACATCGACTGAGGGTGCTTGATGGAATTTCAATATCAAATTTGGATTATTGAGATTTTGTACACTTCCATGTACTTTGTCACTAACGACCCGGGTTTCGCCTTTCGGCATCTTCAGGCATTCGAGCACAGTTAGAGTCCATTCGTGTGCTCGACCCTCTTTTTCTGTTTGTCATTAAGAATAGATTATACTAGAGAATTAGATATCAATTGTAAATAAAAAATGTCTTCACACTTGTTTTGCAGTTCAAGCAAATGTATACATTATTTTTTTTCTTTTGTTTTATTCATGTAAACTCTCAATATTATTACTAATTATTATATATATAGATTATACTGATGTATTATTATTATCTTATACACCACTGAGAACACACAAAAAAAGTTTCAAATTTTTAAAATACATACAGAATTTTGGCAAAAACCACTTGGGGTCTTCACGTATGCTAGGCTAAATCGGCCGAAAGTAAAAGGGTTAATATTTTTTGTCAATTATATTTTTCAGGATGATGATGATGATTCTTTAGTAGATTTATCAGAAACAATTAATGAAGTTGAAATGAAAATCAAAGCAGAAAATATTCCACGCGAAGAAGGAGATGCTAAACTAGATGAACTAGACGCAAGCACATCATTTCCTGATACTGACCTGGCATCATGCATACAAAGCCTTCAGATGCAAACTCCAAAGTACACAGTTTTACGAGAGAATCCAGGAATCGACATCAAATGTCTGAGTTTGGATATGATTTCAGAATGTATTTCTGATTCCAGGTTCATTTTCCTTAAATCAGCCATAAAAGAACTAACCGAGTCTGAAAATGAAGATATATACTGTTGTACTCTAGAATATGTAAGTGTCGTCACTATGGCAGCGTGTTTATTTCATGTGCCTTTTATTTGTTATCAAAGTGTTTCATCGTGCCACCAATCATAATTGATTATTAATCAACATGATAATGCAACATCTTTTAATTTTTTTTATGGCTAAAGAAATTTTCCAGTTTTAATTAAATTAATGCTATTGATTCAAAATTTATTTTAATGGAATTACCATAATAATTATACGTAATTAATGTCACCTATCTTGTTTCACAGTTACTTAATATTGTGTCTACAATGGGCATGGAACCGTCACTGGTATTCAAGCTAGAAGACTATTTGTGTTCCACATTGTTGATCACGGCTATAATATTAGACCGGAAGTGCCGTCTTATCAGGACGTCTGTGGATAGATTTGATATCTTATATGACATCATGGAACGTGTTTCTGAGCATGGCGAGTTTTTCAATGTGGTTTGTAAAAAAAAGTATATTTTTTAAGTAAATTGTAAATCAAAAACTTAGATAGTGTCAAATTAATACATGGATATTCTTTCATCTGAAAATCATCATTCATAAAAAAAAATGATGAATGTATAATTAAACTAAAAGCTTCAAATAAACTAAATATTTTCTTACGAGTAGGTATGTCACATGCTATCATTATATTACTAGAACAAAGTTCTTTCGGTCATTATGATTATTTTCAAATAAGCATTGTGTTAAATAAATAAGCAAATTTTTTCTGCAGATGGTGATACTATCTCGAATGATACTCGCACACTTCACACATTTTCACGATAGACTATTCATTGCCGAAGGATTAATACGTAACACGTGCGACCCATTAGAAATTAACGATTCACCTACTCATATCCATAACAGAATGGCTAAATACATTCTCTATTCGTCACTACTTGATTTGGTTGAATACACAAAAGAAAGGAGGGAGACTAAAGAATGTTACTTCTTTAGCGATTTGAAGTATGTTGTTGTTCATGGAAAACGGTCTAAATGTCTGGATCTCTACGAGCAGTATATATTGATTTCAACACTCATGGCACTGTTTCCTATGGTGACTTTTAAAAATGAAGACAAAGAAGGAGAGGAGAAAGAAGCATTCAATTGGCTGTTGACTTTTTTACAATCACTAAAGCATGATAAACATCATCAAACTAGTGCTGATTTGCTACGGGTAAATATTAAATTTTAGTTTTCCTTTTCTGTCTAATATTAAATAGTTTGCTGTATGTATATTGGGTATAGATTAATTAATCTGTTTAATAGATATAATGGGTTAATTAGTGCCACGATTTGAAAGGAATCATTTCATATGTAACTATTGTTTATGTTTTGTTGCAGGTAAAATCACTCAATTCGCTCAAAAATCTGTTATTTCAGAAGCAAGTACACACTGATCCGTAAATCAAGGAAGCTTCACTGATCAGATAGTCATTCAAATAAATGGACTTATTGAATTGAAAAATGTTGGGTATAGTTGAATAATTATACTTCTAATGAGTATGAGAAGGTCTTTTTCCAATGGTGCGCCCGGAATACACTGTGTTGTCTCAACATTATTTACATTTCCAAACTCTTAGATGTTAAATAATACTCTTATAAAATAAAATTAGATTGATTCTAACATTCATATTACATATATTAGATTCTCTTTGTATTATTCTTAGAGTAGCGATATTACAACTTGCATCATGAACGAGTGAAGAAATCTGAATGTTGCAGAGCATGGGGATTGGTAAATTGAAGTGGGAAGTAGTAATATGTGTAAACTAGACATATAGTACATACCCAAAAAAATGATATTATTGCAGTATTATAAATAATAAATATTTTTATAAAATAAATTGGCTTTTAATACCCAATGATATCAGCGGTATCATGTCAAAATTTAAATAATGTACTGTCGAGGGTTATTCTCGCACTTATTTTTGCAAAGCATATGCATCTTAAAAAAACCGTTATATTATGGTGAATAAAGATAATAAGTTTTTCTTTTTTTATGTACAGCTCATAACTGAGATTAAAACATCGCTGGTTTGTTTAATTTGGAATAAATATACAGTTAAACAAAGGATATTTTTTCATCTTAAAAATCACACAAACAAAACTAATATATTAATGAACTTGATTTATTATGACGAAAATTACATTCCTCTGATATTAATTATGTAAATATGTGTATTATAAAGACTTTTTATGAAATTTCAAAGTATGACATTTACATCTAATAGGTTATGCCATTTTTAGGCTTGCACTCTTTGTTGGTAATAAAATAATTATCTATTTATTCTGACTTAACCCCGTCGTTATTGCCCTATGGCCACCCAAAGATTTACCCTGCCACCTGCAATGGCTTCACAGTCATTTTGTTGGATATATTCTACAGCAAGGGTGCTTAATCTAATTTAGGTAAGGTTAGGTTCACTCGCATATCAATTGACTTTGAATAAGAATCTTTTTTGGTAAAATTAATAGACATCCCATAAATGTGTTGATAAAAAATAGATGAAATAAAATCTTAAATAGGGCCAGAAACTTTTGAATCTTATTCATTTTACTGTCTTACTACGTATATAATATTGTATATCTTTAAAATAAAAATAGTCAAATTTCAAAAATAGTTATTATTTGAATAAATATAATTGGAGAAAAAACGCCATTCTGAATATTTTGAATTTCAATTTTAATTGTTCCAAATTTATGTCATAAAAAGTATCCAGCACTGCAATAATTTTCAATGCGTGTGATACCTTCAAATCAATTAAGGATAATTAAATGATGGCACTCGAAGTAATCTCGAGAAGGAAAGACATAAAAATACCCATATCAAATGTTAGCAAGATTAGATAGGTACAACTTTTTATATCTGAATTTGCCAAAAAACCGCACTAAACGAAGTAGAGATCTTACCACTTGAATTGAAATATTGTCTTTTGTTTATTTGGGATTATTTTCTTATTCTTTGGTTATACTTTATTTATTCGAAGTATTATGGAAAAAAAATCAATTTACTTAATTCTCATATCATAAAACGCATCTCATTATTTTTATTGTAAAAATGACAGCTACATGCTCAAAGCAAACGACGCTCCACATAACTCGAGATGAAATCCCACTTCAAAATTATAATATAACATTCAGTGGTTGGACAGTTCTCATTTTGGTTTACTCTACATCCGACAAAACGAATTCCTTAGATGAATGGATTTGCAAAGAAAGTGATTGCTCGGTGATATGCACGTACATAAATAATACTATTTTCATGTCATACGTAAAGCTAGGTCCGTATACCATGCAAAAAAATAAAAAAACGAATTTAATGACCGTAAAATACAAAAAATAAGAGTTCGCACGTAATTTTACGGATACTAACCACGATATGTCGTGAATAAAGAAATAATGAGCTGTTTTGACATTGCATATTCGTAATATATAAAAACCCATACAAAAGAATGTTATATATATGATTTTTGAACAGGATTTGAAAAATATTCAGTGTGACTAAATATATTTATACCATTTCTTTCCATTAGTTAAATCCGTTAGTAAAAATCTGCAAAATATGAGATCCTTCGTTTAAGCATAATATATATTTAAAACAGTATAAAAATTATACATACAGTCGACGCATTTCTCGCTTATCCGCCAGAATACGAAGTTATTATTTTGGGAAATTAAAAATTTGCAAATTTTATCAACTGCTTTCCACTTTCCTCACCATCGCTGCCACCACTTTCTGATATAAGTATTTGTTATTTATCATATATGGTTTGGTGGAAAAATAATAGGCTGTATTTTATTATGTAGTTCAAGATTACCCAATTTTGGCCCTGGCTTGGTGTTTGAAATTCTTAAAGAGCAAAACATTAAGATTATAGGGCGAGTGTTTCTAAAGTCAGCCGTCGCCAGTGGTCAGCCTTTTGAGCTTAAAACTTAAATAATAGTGGATACATTAAAAAGAAAACAGATTTTTTAACTCGTGTAGGTAGTCTTGCCACTTGTCAATGTATATCTGCACTATACTGACCTATATGATGCAATACGGAATTAAAAAAAGCGCATTTTTACTTGGCGAGTTTCGACAAATTCATGTTGTACGGGGATCGCTAACAAAATACACTTTATATTGTCATGCTTTGCATAATGTTTTTTATTGTTGTGTCTACTCTCAGTACATTCGTTCACGATATTTCATAGTGATGGCCGAACCCTGGGCAACGAAAGGCCGACCATTGGATTTTGGGGGCCGACCACTGGGAGAATTGGCATTTTTTTGTAAATTTCTATTATTTTATGCTTGGTACAATATTAACTATTTTATTTTAGGTTGGTTACATTGCGTAATCCATGTTTAATGGAATAACAGCGAAAAAATATGTATTTATCATTCATTGACTCAAAATCCCTTTTGAAAGTACACCTATCGCTTACTGGCTGACCACTGGCGAAATGACCCTACTTGTAAGCAGATATGTCGCATGATCGCATCAAGTTCATGTTGGTCATCTACTTTTATTCCTATTTTTGTTTAATCACTTTTTTCGTTAGTCTTACTCATTTATGATTCTAATGTTGTGTATTTTTTGATTATTAATCAGTATGCATATCGACTGTGGAAAGGAAAAAGGATGTAACCCACACCAAAAAATATCGTGTATAACTCGTACAAAACTTAATAATACAGTATATTTATATACAAATATATAATATATGGACTGTAAAAAGGCAAAGGGACTTATCCCTCCGTCTTTTCAAAATATTTTTTTTTCGATAATCACAATGTATACAATTTAATACACATTTTATTTAGGCTATACACACTATTTTTTGTGTGTGGATTACTTCCTTTTTCCTTTCCACAGTCAATATAATATTATATTGATAATTACTGTCATTACTGACCTAACTTTTGATCACCTGAATAATTAATTTTTGAAATTAGACATTCTTAAAATTTCACATTTTCCTCTTTTGAACCATATCTAATTAGCATTGTGTTATTTTTTTCTAGACTTTAAAGCTTTATCTTTATTAACGTCGGCATTGTAAAGAAAGTTCAAATACGAATAGACCAATTCGTTTTAAAAAAATATCCTTTTGTTTGTTTTCATACAATGGTTTTTTTTTCTATCACGAAGGTATACGAAATTCCTGGATTAGATCGTTAATGCTAACGGTTCACTGCCGAATATATTGTGCCATTTCTCAGATATTAAAACTTTGTTATTTTAATTATAATATATGAACATATCCAAAAATTAGCTTTTCATATAAATAATTAATCTATACTTCTAATCACTTAAGAATTGGTTTATAGAAGTTGATTGAATAGTTAATCAATAATTGTTGTTGTAAATAATATTTAGTTGATGCATCGCTAAATGTGATATGTATTTCCATAAATATGCAATTAACTTCCGAGTATAATTATGATTAAGGTATAATCTTTGTTAGAAAAAATCTCCGCCTCGGAGTTAAAGTAAATTGTTTTAAAAAAGTGGAGCACATTTTTTTCTGCTACTGTTTTACTCTTCTTTTAATATTTGAAGGCTGTTAGGCTCGAAATAATAATGACGCGGGTCACATGAACGACCTTTTAAAACTCGAGACTACTACATTTAAACAAAAGTAAATTTAGTGTATCTTATTAGTTAAAACAACGCAGAAAATTTTCTCAGGTTAAGTCTAATAAAACATTTGATGTGCGAACGTTTACTAAAAGCGATTAACAAAACGGTAACCACTAAAACTCACTTAGGTATTAAATGTATTGAATTTTTACAGTAAATAGTTTTTATGTCAGCTAACCCAAAAGTTATGAAAATGGCCCACTTGCTTTGTATGCTTATTAAAATGAATTAATTATTTGATGTCGACTCCAGAGATTTTTATTTATTCAGATAAATATTCATTTTAGTCAAACTGAAGATGAATGGCCGAAGCAGCTTAATTGTTTGTATACTATATCGGTGAATTTCTAATTCACCACTACATTCTATATGGGAAATCAAAATAAAAATATTCAACTAAATTATTCTATGCTTAAGCGATAGCTGTCTTGAGCTCTTGCTGAGTCAACTTCAGTTATGTTATGCGAGACTATAATTAATAATTAAAAACAAATAAATATCTCATCGCTGTATTTTTTTGGTTTAACATTTTTTGTATTCATTGAATAAACGTTGTAAAAACTATAATAAAATACCCTCGATAAGATTGGAAATTTATTAATGTTGAACTAATTTTTTTAACCGATTTATCAGGTAAGTTAAAAAAAACATGTCAAAACTGACGCTCATCGCTACGGTCAAAATATCAATACTAAAATCAAAAATGATTTAGCTACAATAATTCTCGTATTTTATAAATTAATCGTTTATCACAGTGTTTTTGATGAATGTTATAAATTAGAAAATTGATCAATTTCTTTACCGAGACGATTTTTCGCTAGTCACCAAGCACTTGTTATTGATGATGAAAAGCGTGAAACAGGATGGTTGAAATGTGTGGCCGTGACATTTTATTGACTGACAGTGCTAGAAATAAAACACCGTTATGAATTAGATCGATACTAAAAAAAGAAGGAAATATCGATTTATTTGAAAAGAGTATTGTTATTGTGACATGAAAAAAAAATATGTTATAAAAACAAAAGATGATTACATGTAATTTTTAAGCATTCTATAACCTCAAAAATTATTATATACATTATAATATATTAATTTATAATCAACTAGGATGGTACTTTTAACGATATGCGCATTTATAGTAACACGAGAATATGTGTACCAAGTCACCTATAAAGCAAATAATTTTGTCTTGAAAATGTTCATCGGAATATTATAAATTTTAGACTATTTTGGCAAAGTAGTCTAAAATATAAGCTAAATCACAGCCTAGTAAAATAAATCTTGCAAATATTACTCGTGAGGGAAATTAATACAAAAACTCTTTTTGAAGTTGATCTTCTTTACAAATTAAAACCGAACTATGGAAATCAAGAATCATAAACTGTGCCGTAGCTATAAATTTGGGCCCCATGCAAATATTAAAAAAGCCCCCCCCCCACAGTTTATTATAAAAAACATATTTGTTTTTTTAACACTATATTTAAGTATAGCATGTGGGTAACATGAGGGAACAAAATTGTATTTTTTCTACGCGTTCCAATATCCGGTGATTGCGGCTTGTGCATTGAGTATATCGGAAGTCAGGAATAATCAAGGTCAAAAAACAATTTCCGTTGCAGTGCAAATCATCGATCAGCGTTGTTAAACTTAAAAACATATTTAATGTAATTATATTATACATTATACAGCGGTATGACTGGAGCAATTTTCCTTTGAAGACAAGAGTATACCAAAAAAAGAAATGCGCGGCATAATTAAAAAAAATGTAGCAAACATTAATGTGTCATATTTGTGATATAAATTAGTGTATTTGAGTTTCTTTGTATAGTTACAAATATTATTATATGTTCATTTGCTCTACACGGTGGATATTTTTTAATTTAAGCCTCATTATTTTTGAATAGATACCTACGTATGTTTCTTACAAATTAGTAGTAATAGAGAGCGCACCAACCCGAGATGAGTGTGCATGGGCTCTAAAACTACTGCACAACCGCGCAGCTTGGACTGGAGCAAAGTCCCCTATAATTACAAGCCGTACGGCCCGTCAGCCGGTATTTTCGGAGACGAGTGGTCCGTTACATTAACTGCGGAGTCATGGAATCGATATTTTGGACTAATTATGAAAAATTCTAGCATATTTTAATAATGTGAAATAGTGAGTAATTAAATGTAGTATCTTTAATGTTAATAGGAATAAAAATAATTTGGATGGATTCGGCGGAAACTTTGGTGTTTTAATATTAAATTAAGGTTGATAACCTAGTTATTCCACTGGCTGTGTTACTAAATGAAACGCGTTTCGTTTCTTTAAGAACCATCTTAATTAAAAATGAAGAGTAGAGTGGGTTTGTTTTCTACTACTGGACGTGGGGAAGGGGTAAAACCCAAACAATCATAGTACTAATTATAAAATTAACTACTAGTGTTTGGAGGTGATATTGTTAATTATAGCTCTATATAGTTAGTCTGAAGATACTTCTTAAAGAAGCGAAACGCGTTACATCTAGTTACACAGCCAGTGGAATAACTAAGTTATTAATTTTAATTTCAAATTAGCAATAAAGTTGCTTACTTACTTTGAAAGAGTATAATTATAAAGCCTAGTCGTAATCAATGATTGTTATTAATCGACAATTCAAAGTTTGTATTTTGCTATGAATTACGATTCTTATAAATCTACCCTGCCACACATCGCATTTCGCGCCATTCACTACATATATTATGACGACTGTACGATATAATTTATTGTGACGATTTAATTATTACTTAACATGCATATATGTTGGTTTTCGATGAATCGTAAATTATATAATGATTATAGTAAAGAAACACTGAATAAACTCAAAAGAAATCTTTTCAGATATATGTTATATTCGACGAAAAACGGAGTTGAGAGAGGATCTTCGTACAACCACCATAAAATTTGTTCGTAGAGACTGAGACTCCTAGGACTACTCATAAATTGCAAATTTTCTTATAGCATTGCTTGTAACTTATGGTTGCTTTGACTGTAGTCATTGCGTTTTTTATGTTGGGGACTCTAAATTTGTTATTTTAAGTATTCATAAATTTGGGCCTCCATGCCTTCCATGGTTTCGCTATGAGGCGACTACGCTACTGATGATAAACTATACATAATTGAATCATTATAGGTACGCTTAGAAAATATTGGTTATGAAATGTATGCAATACCGCCGACTACGGTCAGAAGACTTATACTGGAAACCCATACACCCTTAACACTTAGTGATAAGGGTGTATGGGTTTCCATAATGAGAATGTATATGAAATTGGAGTGTCATTGTACTCATTGTTCATTGGTTTTTGAATATTTACCTATTCATTGATATTGATGGGACAAAAGCAGATAAACAGATAAGTCAACTTTTAAGGTTTTCGGCTTATTACAAAATTTGCTTTCGAAAAAGTGGGCCATATAACAACAATATTGACAGCACGATTAAATACATGACTTTAAATGAATATTTTCAACCGAGTTGCAGATTGTAAAACGTGTCAATTGAGTTTTAACTAAATAGCAAATAAAATTCCAACCTGCTGATGTCAGTAGTAATCATATATTTGAAAAAATAAATGATCAATAAATTGTACTAAATCAATATTTAGATGAATGTTTACTATTTTTGTACATGTTTACGGATCTAAAGATTATTTTGATGCGTTCAAGAATTGTATTGCACTAGATTTAGAAAAAAGTAACCATTTAAAAATCGTGCTCAATGAACCGTAATGGTGTTTAATTTGAAACAAATTTAATTTCGTTACAAATTGGATTAACTCGCTCACTAAAACGTTTTCTATTCAATGTATAGAATAAAAAAATCATATCTGAAATGATGATTGATGATAATGAATTATGTTTGAATCGTTAAAATTGTATACGCTTCCAATTTTTTGTCACTGACGATCTAGTGTAAATGCTTTTAGATAATTAAAACAGTGACAGATCGACATTTTTGAATCATTTAATATCGAAAAACTACTTTGTCAGCGCGGGAGAAATGACGAAAATATTTCACCAGCACACGGGAGATAATAAATAATTCTATCAAAAAATACATTTTTCTTAAGTACCCGATTTTAAATGAACTAATCATTATGTACAGTCGTATTGTTATACCCAATAGATGAAACATAAGACAATTTATTATCTATAGGCAACTAAGAATAATAATAAATAATAAGTTTAATCCAATGTCATTAAAACATCTCCGAATTCTTACAAAAGTAAGTGTTCTTATTTATCAATATAAAGTAAAAGTTGATTACTTTAGTATTCCACTGGATATAATGTATTAATGTAGAAAACTCCACCAAATAAATACAATGTATTGAAAATGAGTAGCTAAAAATTCTTGTAAATAAATAACAAATTATTTGATTAGTAAGTAGCTAAATACATAAACAGACACCTACTAGGGTGCTTGTTCCTAAAGTCGGCCGTCGCCAATAGTCGGCCTTTTGAGCTTAAAACTTAAATAATAGTGGATATATTAAAAAAAAACAGATTTTTTTAATTCGTGTAGGTAGTCTTGCCACTTGCCAATGTATATCTGCACTATACTGACCTATATGATGCAATACGCAATAAAAAAAAGCACATTTTTACTTCGCAAGTTTCAACAAATTCATGTTGTATGGAGATCGCTAACAAAATATACTTTATATTGTCATGCTTTGCATAATGTTTTTTATTGTTCTGTCTACTCTCAGTACATTCGTTCGCGATATTTCATAGTGATGGCCGAGCCCTGGGCAACGAAAGGCCGACCATTGGGTTTTGGGGGCCGACTACTGGGGGAATTGACATTTTTTGGTAAACTTCTATTATTTTATGCTTGGTACAATATTAACTATTTTATTTTAAGTTGGTTACATTGCGTAATCCAAGTTTAATGGAATAACAGCGAAAAAATATGTATTTATCATTCATTGACTCAAAATCCCTTTTGAAAAGTACACCTATCGCTTAGCTGGCCGACCACTGGCGAAACGACCCTATAATATATGTAAAAACAATCAGGAAAAACCATAAACAGTGAGGAAAGAATTATTTTATATTAGCATCTCGGTTAACTTAGATTATGTTATGCTAGGTCAGGACTTTCTCTGAATTACATTCTAACAATTTAATTGAAGCGTTTTTCAATAAATCACTGAGTATTATTCTGATATTAAATATAACTTACAGATTATAAGATACTGACTAAATACAGGCCGTCATGTTTTATTATATTTATTACAATATATCATTGAAACGATTAATCAAACTTTATTTAATTTTATTAAAGAAAAATTTTTCCTTGTATAAAAACTAAGAACTAGCAAGCATGCAATTATGATAATTTTATTAAACTCATTATCAAACTGAATGCCAAAATAAACAATTTGATATACCTACTTACCTACTTGTAATAGAAAAAAATCCGCACCATACCTTTTAACTTTTTAATATATTCTATTGCAAGATTAAGCGATTTTATTAATGCTACACTCTGATAACCCCTTTACTTTTACTTGCTAAAAATATTATAAGGCTTATTATTAATGTGATCAAAAAATCTGACACATTTAAAAAAATGTATGCAGCGCAATTTTAATAAGATGGTAGATATAACACATTAAATTAAAACTTTCGTACAGATTTTTTTTTAAATTTTCAGTCTAAAAAACTGATTTGGTACAAAAAAAGCGTCGCTGAAGAATATATTTGTATGTAATATATAATAAAGAACATCAAACATTTTTTTGAGATTATTTATTTTTTATGCTATAGAAAATATTGCTGCTCTACGTTTTTATCCTTTCTATTTTTAATCAAATACAACGTTGGAGAGCTATTATTGCATACACCAAATATTTCCACTTAGATTGCCGCCTTTTAAAATCTATCATAACTGCACGTAGTATACTGTGGCGGAACTAACATTATATATGAATAAACCCACATTGCGTAATAAATTTCAAAGTTAACTGCAGTTTTAAATATCGCTGATAATGCAACTTAATTCAGGTAACCCTCCCAATAAGGGATTTAAAACAGGAAACACTTTATCAATGAAATAAAATTAATGTATCTTTGCAAAAAACTAAAAAATGTTGTACATTTAGTTTTTTGCTGAAAAAAAGAATCTGCTATCTAAGAAACAGATTCTAAGACGTCATTTTCATGAAAAATAATATGGCAATCCATTTCTACTCGTGGGATTCTAGCAAAGCCTGAACCGCATCTACTTCAACACCTTCAATGAATACGGAATTGGCTATATGACTAATTTATTCGATGATGTTTTTAATATAATTTTCATAATCGATATTATCAAAAATTTCTCCGAACCACCTTTTCCGAACACCCTTCAGACGATCGTTGTCGACAAGGTCCTGAAACAATAATCTCATCGATTAAAACAAATGTATGTATTGTCGTTCATTTTCAAGGGTTAATCATCAAAATATTTCACTGGAAAAAAATAAAATTCGATCGAGATATAATGGTTCGCACTCGCCGGGGACTCGATGAATGAGTTACTCAATTAAAATGGAGAGATATAATAACTTAACCTAACAATTAAACCAACCATCTTTATTTAAAGAATGTCTTTTTATATTAGTTTTAGAGCACTGACGAGAGACAACAAAAGATCGCGTGCAGACGAAGCTCTTCGCATTATACTCTTTCTTTTCATGTCAGAATTATTGTCAGGCAAAATTGCTGTATTTGTATGACTTGGTTAGTTGACATATTACAGAAAAATGACTCGATTTATTGAATGACAAGTTTTATCTCACAGTGACTGTTAGCCTGTAATAACATAAATCCTATTTTGACTTTTAATATGAACAGTGTCGACAAGATGCACGGGATTTTCGTAGGTAAGTTTTGAATTAGATTAAATGAATCTGCGTGAAAATGTACAATGGGTAACAAGGACAGAAGAAAACAAATTAAGACATAAGATTACTCTATTTACTCTGTTTAAGAATGATCTATATACACGGAGAAGTTTAAATAATATTTTCAAAACGTCATGTATTCGGAAACAACCATTTTATTTGCGATATTGCTAGATTAGGTAGATAATAATTATTGTAGATTACCTTTGCCAGTGCGCTGAACGGGGATCAATGTCAAGCTATGTCAATTTTAATTATATTGCAAATCATCATAATACACATTAAGGTAAACATGATTGTTGTTGTATATTTGAAAACGTCGGAGGACTTCAAAACCAATTTACGATCTACTAAAAATCTGGTCAACCTCATAATTTACGTCGAGTGCTACGTCCAAAGCTGCTATACCAATTTTCGTAGAGGGCCTTTAAAGTAGCGGATAAATAGACACTGACATAGCTGATGGTGATGTGTTATTCACTACAATGAACGAAAAAAGCATGGCAGCTATAATTTTCTGGAATAATTACGTATATGCTGTCATTCAACCACACCATTTTTTATAGATCAACAAAATACATTTATAATTATGGCTACGGATCACGCAGGCCGAATATATATTATCAAAATAAAGAATAACATCTCTAGATTAGAAGTAGACAGATTAAGAAGTATCGCTCTGCAGCACATTTATATTCCTAAGTGAATTGTAATTACAAAAGATAATACAGCTTAGTGCGAGTGGAGTCAAGTAGACTCCTAAGCTGATTTAATCATTTCCCAGAAAATTAATACGAACCAACAGTGTGAATTGAAAAATTGGTCACGGAAAATTAAGTTTTAATATGTTTTACGCATTCTATTATAATGTATGTAACAATTAAGCTTACTTTTTAAAAATACGTATTATAGAATATAAATTAAATATTTTTATAACCACAGCATACATACATACTTAAATAGTCATAAATTTTTGCTGACGTAGAATTGTAATTTTTTAACATTAATAATGTGTTTCTTATTATAAGTAGGCGCATTATAATTAAAAATGTAAAACAAGTAACTATGCATACTTTGACACCACCAAGAATTTACAGGGCGGGCAGGGTCTTCAAGCCACTCAAAAGCCGTCTACAGACTCGTCCTATTTAATGCGAATATCATAATATGTGGTGCTTTAACACAGCACTGAGAAGATTTAGTAGTAAGAGTAAAATCGTAATAATTAGTAAAAGTTTTAAATTCATCTTCCCTCTGTTAATTTTAAGTTTCAAATTTTACCGCGCTGTGTTGCCAAGCCATAATAATTTTTTCGAGTC
Source organism: Himalopsyche phryganea (assembly GCA_022494535.1). Taxonomy (NCBI): domain Eukaryota; kingdom Metazoa; phylum Arthropoda; class Insecta; order Trichoptera; family Rhyacophilidae; genus Himalopsyche; species Himalopsyche phryganea. The sequence continues at coordinate 2,334,597 of JAGVSL010000062.1, forward strand.
AATTATCGCCGGGGTCGAGGAAGTCTTATACCTGTCCCGTTGTTTTTCTGAGAATTTATCAACGTCATCTTGGATTTAAACCTGGATTCAGACTAACAACGGCCAGCTTCGGCATCCGCTGGCTTGTACGAAATTGATAAAGTCAGGGGTGGGGGTCATTAATGAAATTTTGTAACAGATATTTGAAGACAGTGGCGTTCTCGTTATCAAGGAGGGGGGTCGCCGTTTGCGACGCGGGCCGGGGCTCGTTATTCTGGGACTCCAGTCGACGATATCGACTGTTGTGTCCAAGGAGCAAGTGAAGTGTTGCTTGCCTTCCGAAACTCCACTGTTTCTATTGTTTCTCTCCGTAGTAAAGAAGAAATCGTCGTAGAGATATCAACTGTTTGCAGTAACATTTTATAATAGTGACTGTGTAACGACAACTTGAAAACGTGTCTAAACCTTTGTTTTAAGCCGTGTAAAAAGTTCATAATGTACCAAGCCTAGGCTGCAACAATAAAAAAAATGCGAGTGAGCGAGAGTGAGTTTCATTAAAGTGTCTTTGTCTCCAAAACCTGTGTCTTTCGTCCGCGCATATTAAGTGACGCCTTCACGTGGGGCATCGAGGTGTCGATGTCCATCGAAATACCGTGTGCTCTTCTTTCACTCCGTATTAACTTATACATTTCAGCCACGGATGAAAATTGGTATCTGACATTTGTGGCACGATTCTGTTTCCTTTGTCCACGTTTGTTTGTTTGTCAAAATTAATAAAATTCACAAATATATTGGAACGATTCGAAACATGTATTTAGAAAGAGGTTAGGTATGCGGCTAGGAAATGACAAGCAGTTAGTATCTCTCTACACATACAGTATCGCTTTTAGGATCGCATCGGGATCTATGTATAAAATGTCCTTTCGGGGATTTTTATCATTGACTGTGCAGTGCGCACCTAATAGAACAAGATCGCTACTATTCGGTTTCAGTGACTGACATATAGATATTTTATAATAAAGTATTGGTCGTTGCCGGTAAATGGTTAGATAAAAGCATCCCACTTTTACATATTTACTATTCTACGTCGATTTTAACATTATTGAATACTTGATTTGGATTGTTTACTAAGTGGGCATTACACATTATACCTCAATAACTACATCTCTCAATAAATGTGATATTAGATTTGTAAAACGTTATCTAAAATATTCGAATACTGTTTTCAAATTTATACTATTAGTAAAATCAAATCTAAACGGCACGCATTTAACTTTGAAATGTGCTTGAATATAAAGCTTTGAAAATAATAATACTGGAAAGTAAGTTGATGATTATAGTAATACATATTCTGCAGATTTCTGACCGATTTGTTTTTCATTTGAAAACTCAATGAAAATAGTCATCGATTGCAGATAATTTCTTTAAGCAGTTAGACAACAAGCCAGCAGCACTGTTAGCGGTTACTCGGTAAGTAACTCAGCGGTCTCTAAATGAAGCTTAAATGTAATGCAATGTTATTTAATTCTAAGTGAATAAAAAGACATTTTAAATTATATTTTAATGGAAAAATAAAATATGTATGTATACAACTTTCCTAAATTCTTATATTTATTTTCTCCGATGGTGGAGTTTTTGTAGATTGTGGAAATTGTGGATTGTGGATTGTGGATTGTAGTGATACAATTTTTAGGCAATTATCATTGATTCTGAATTGTGTAAATGTATTCTATCAGAACATAATGATTTCATTTTATGAGTAAGCGAAGGTTACTTATTCTGACCTGATGGTTGTATTCCTTCAAGGGTTGGCACACACAATATTATTACATAGGGCTTTGTAGTTGTTTATTTTTTTTAAACTTAATCTAATGTATAAAATCATTAATAACTATAATAAATTAAATTATATCTAAGAGAGAATTAAATAAAGAATTTATTCAATAAAATTTATTTCCACCAAGGAATAATAGTTGTAAACATTGAATAATAAAAGAAAACTGTTCAAGGCAATACAAGAGAAAATACAATTATTATATTTCTCTTTCTAGTGCAAAATAGTTACTATGTAAATAATAATATATTTTCTAAGTCATTCAATCGGTGAGTAGATAAATACCTTGTGATGTGAGGGGCATGATATCCGTGACTAAGTGTATATCAACTCGTCTCCACGATAGTAATTATTCATAATTTGCAAGGAGGTAGATTTTATTGCTCCGCATTCGCTATGAAAATTGCAGTCGACGAACGATTCGTACATATTACGTTAGCCACATTTTCTTCTAGGCAATCTGAATAACCGATTAGACAAGAAATTGTTCATAATTTTCTACAACACGTGTTGAGCTACATTGAAATAATTATTAGATTGTCGTTTTGCAAATCTCTTTTATTGAAGACGCTCGGACTTGCAATGCGGCATGTCAATTTTATCATATAGATACTATAATTATGATGAGTATTCAAACCAATGCTGAAGAGATAACAAATGCTTTAATAAAAACTATTTTCCTTTTATATGTATCCACTTAAAAGGGGTACATTTTTAAATCTGCTATATTGCTAAAACTGGATGTGCATTCTTCACTAAGCCATTATAATATTATGTGAAATGATCTATAGTATGTAGGTACTAATTTTTTGGTAGACTTTAACAAACTGTAGACTTATCTAGTATATATGTATATATATATATATGTATAAAACGTCTAGTGATTTTCAGTTTTTTAATTTATTTTGCTTAAAATAAGAGGTTATATCTTTTAAAGCAAAAAGAAAATGGAAGTGCTTCAGTAATCTGATGGAAATCTTTAATTTCCACAAATTAATGATAAAGCACTTGAAAGTATTTCAAAATTTAACAAAATCTTTCGACAACATCAAGATGCTTTTTATTATATTTTTCTCTCTAACATTATTTTAAAAATATATACATATCAAAAATTTTCAGAGTTGAAATTCGAAGGTTCTATGTCTAGATGCAGTGTTAAATCATGGATGAGATATTGATTGCTTAGACAAGGGTTTGTCACTAGCGACCTGGCTTTCGTCTGTCGGCATCTTCAGGCATTCAAGTGAACTGAATTTGAACTGAAGTTGGTCACTTCGAGTTCTACCGGAAAAAAATATTTATAATGGAGAGTTTCACTAATTAAGGAAAGACCTTCAATACAAATAGCTTGGTATATGATGGTTATAACTTCTTCCATTGTTATTCTGAGGCACTTAATTTTTTCTGTGACCGATGTATTTCAATACTGTTAAAAATACGAATTTTCCATCTGTTATTAGTATCAGTAAAGTAGACGTATTCAGTTATTATTATTTTCAAATTTTCTATTAAGTATCCATTAAAAAACTTCTATTTAACCTAAACTTTTAAATAGGAATGTTTGTTGTGACGAATCTTACACACCCAACCTAATATAGTATGCGTTCGTAATGCAGCTTTAAAGACACTTAATGGAAATTATTAAAAAAATATAAAATGATCCAATAACGGAAATATAAAATGATGTAAAAAGCGGACCCTTTACGTTTAGTACGACAAATTTACAACTTATCAGAAAATAAATTGAAGGGCTTTTTAACACTACCTTTATACTACATTTATCAAATTTACCGATGTTTCAGGAGAGACGTATGGACGTGAATGAGTTTAGACGAGTACTTTTTTTAATCTTTTAAAGTAGATATTGTCAGATCTTTTAATTTCCAATGTTTTCTTTTCTTACTATGTTTTTATCGTTCGTCAAATTACAAAAGTAATACATGTATAACATGTAATATAATTGTAATGTGATATAGCAAAAACTGATGTTCTGTATGTACTTTGTAATATCTGTTAGTCTCTAAGGTTTATACGTTAAGCTTATTGGTTTTCATTTGAGTTTCTTAAATAATAAAACATGTGATTCTTCAGCCATCTTCGGTCATCTTCTGTTTTGTGATTTTATTTAGGTTACATCTTTTCATAATTTTTGATGAAAAAAGTTTTATGATTGCACAATGTAAGTAAAACCTTATCGTTTTTACGATAAAAGCGATGAACATCGTGTCACCTTATTTTGCAGCGTCACCTGACCACAACGTTACAGGTGCGTGTTGAGTAAATAGCTGTTATTTCCAAATGCTTCTTTTTTGGTCATTTTTATAAGTTGATATTATTTATTACAAAAGTTTTTGTTTGTGGAGCAGGTTACGTCTTTAGTGACATATTTTTCTAACGATACGCACCGTTATTATAACGCGTTAAACTGATCTGATAACAGTCGTCAAATAAACACTCCTTAGAAGAAACGAGTGAAAATAATTATGTCAAATGAATTTGTACTCTTGACATTAGTATTCTTATCTAGTTCATGAGTTGGATCATACCAAATGATTGATTGAAGGGTAATAGTTTTCGATAGTGACTTATATTACTGAACAAAATTGACGATATTTTTTACGCACTTTTAAGAACTGTCAATTCTTGGTGGAAACACATTATATTTTAAAAAATAAAACACAATTTATTTGTACTAATTCCACATATTTATAATGATTAGGACTGGTTACGCTCATCACAAGCATTATCAGCTGATTTTTAATTTTTTTTCAAACATTCCTTTAATCTAATTGATAAAATATATCAGTTGATAAAATATTTAATATAAACTATAATTATTATCTTAGTTATTTCACTGACTTTGTCACTAGCGTGACGCGTTTCGCCTCTTAAGAAGCATCTTCAGACTAACTGATAAAAGCTTTCCTTATTATACTATTCCACTAACCGTATACTAAATATATAGCACGGGTGGCCAAATTAACGGCGTAGCCATTGCTAGTCGCCCGTATGCTTCCAAATAAGAATTAAATTTTTCGGTTTCATAAGATACAGCACAATTTTTTCCGTGATAAATTTACAAAAGTGTATCCATTTTGTTTCCTTTACATCAAAACAAAGCATCGCTCCCGTTTGACAGATGACCATTCGGCAGCATGTTTACTAATAGCTATAAGTAGTTATGAAGTAAATAATGATAAGCTTGCTGAAAATATGCAATGTCATGTTTCCAGCACACACTCTGATACTAAATAAAATAAAGTATATTTCGGTCGTCGGTGGCGTACGCAATGATTTTTTTTTTAAATAAATTCTCAACTAAATACAACGCAATATTTCATTTTGAAAAATTAATAAAATTGATCGAAAACTATTAACTGTTTCTGAACCTTTTTTCCCTATCTAACAAAGCTCCATAATGATAATGCTTAATGGAACATTAATTTAATGAAATAACCTAAACTTCCCAGAAAATTCTGCATTTCTCTTCTCCCGAAAGTAATCTATGCTGTATGATTATCATACATAAACACTCAAATTGACTTAAATATATATGTATTATAGAAAGTAAAATAAAAAAAATCTATAAAAAATCATTTGTTAAAGTTAATTTCAGTTAAAAAACATTTATATCGTTTATTTAACTCTTTTGGTCAATTTCAATAAAACACCCTTTTCTGCCAGCATCAAAAGTGTTCTCGAAGCAAACTTCATTGGAATTGTTGTCTCCTTGCAAACTGACAGTTCATATTTTGAAAGTATTGACACCAAACCCAATTTAGCTTGAAGCATGCCAAATCTTGTACCTGAAAACAAAAGGAAATATCATTTTAATTAAAAGTAAATTTATTAGATCTTCATTTACCACCACTTTTCTGTACACTTAAAGTTTTGTAGACTTTACATAACATAACCCAAAAACATTTTTAAATTTCAATGTTTTTTCTTCATCTTGTCATTAATCTATTCTGTCCATGAAAGTTATCTGTGAATTTCAATTTGAACAGTATTTTATTGCATCGTACACCAGTTACTACTTAAGATAATACTATCTCCAGAATTATTATTGATTTAAATTAAAACAGACGTTTATTTATATATTTCTCATACACAATTTTGTATCTATCAAAATGTGTATTTATATATATGCAGAAATTTATTTATATATTATACATTTATAAATATATATATTTTTATTATTATTTGTTGTATCCCAATCTGTCAAATTATGTAATATTTAAATAAAATGGTTATCACATTTTTAATTACTTATTATGTTGTATTTGTTATTTAACAATTGTTAATTTAATGATTAGTAAGGTTATTGTAAGGTATTATACACCTCAATATTATACATACATGCAGAAAATAATGCCTTTCGTAAATACATGATTCAACATATTTTGCTTACAAATTTTTTTTCTCTGGTAATTCATATGGGATTATTTCCCTTATTATATTTTGTACTATGTATTGCCGTGAAAGTCGTCTAATGTGAAAGACTGATTAGCTTAAAAAATATATTCCAGCCCTAACAAAAAACTGTTACAAAATATGTTATTCCATACATTGATTTTCTTTTAGTGTGAATAAAAAAACTTGTCAGAATAATAATACACTTCGTAACGATAAAATGGAATCATTATATATATTTTTTCAAAGACCGGCAATTAACCGTCTTACACAGGACATAAAATCTTATACATAATAGTTTTAAGACGAATTACTCATCTGATCCTAAAACGGAGCTTAGCGAGAGCGATTATCTAACCACTAATCCTGTCCTAGCCCTATCCTTCTATCCCTACTCTCATCGAAAGAGAGAGATTGAGCAACTGAGTAAAAAACAAACTCGTAAAAAAACTTCTGTTAGAATACTTTCATTACGAGGTCATATACTCCTCATTGGGAGCTGATATGGTAAAAAAAATTGCATTGCAAGTCATCTTTACTCCTTTTTAATAAATCAATTAATCGTTAATAGTTATTTTTAACGGTCATAATATGAGGTTTCAATTAAAATAAATATATAACTAAAAATGTAAAGAATAATTAAAATCTTATGTTTCTGATGGATATAAACACACGAGAACTCCGCAATTTATATGATATTTTATCGCAGCTAATAAATCGATACTGCATTGAAGCCAGAGCTCGAAATGGAAAATTGAACGAACCGTAAAAATTATATAATTCAAAAAAAATACGTAATAATACAATAATTGTTTGCAATTTTTATACATTAAATGTATAATTTTATACTTTTTACTCAAAATTAATACGAATTTGATATCATTTTTCAATTCTACATTCAAAAAAATTTGATATTAGATATCATCAATCGTGATTTGTACCTCAATATTTTGTAATACAATAATTATCATAATTTTTCATAATTTAAAAGCAGCAATGAAAATTTAGATTTCTTAAGAGGTGGAAGAGTAGATCGCAGATATCGCGAACCGGAACGCTCCGGTCGAATTCTTGATAGAAACAATCAGCCGGATTCACAAAAAAAGTTTTTTATTGGATTATAACAAGCACAATTAGCGAATCTCACCATTTAAGTTTATGAGTTTGTTATTCCACTGACTGTGTTACTGAATGTAAAGCAGCTACAGCCTTAATAACACTTTTTTTGGAATAACACTTTTATATTAAAAATTATTTTACTGCCGAATCCATCAAAAAATCAATAATCGGCCATATTTATTATTCATCTTTGAATTGTCCAGTATTCATCTTTGTTAATTGGGTAATTATTTTGTAGCAACATAAAATGATTGTCCAGTGAATACAGATGCCTAATTATAATAATTGTAAAATATTGTTATTATGTCATTGCACACACATTTTTAATAAAATAAAAATATCATTACCAATACAAACTCTTGGACCTTCTCCAAAGGGTAAATGTGCAAAATTGTTCCTTGCTGTTTTATTTTCTGGAATGAACCTATCTGGATCAAACTTTTCTGGATCTGGGTAGTATTTCTCATCTTTATGAATTCCTAAAACTGGTATGACAACTACAGTATTCTTTTCAATCAGGATGTCAGTTCCGGGAATAGTGTAATTCTTGGTACACGTTCTGAATAGTAATGGAAGAGGTGGATATTTTCGAAGAGTTTCTGAAAACGAAGATGCATTTATCTAACCATAATACAGATTCAATGCAACAGCGGATTAATTTCAGTATTATAATACGAAATTGAAAAATTAGTACAATATATAAATGAAACAAAAAATGATTAGGTACCAGATTAATATTGTTAAACATTTTCATTGAAATTATACTCTTCAGTAAACGATGTCTATTTCAATTCAGTTAAAGCTATAAATATTCTTTTTTCAGTTAAATATACATGAAAATATTAAAAAATAACTAATTTTATCATCAATTAAAACAATATGTGAATATATACAGTTATACAATCACGGATTTACATTAAGAAAAATTCAAATTGATTATATTTTCTTTTGATTTTTTTTTTGAGATAACTTAGACACAGAAGAGGTCAATTGTGTGATAAAGTTTAAAAAAAGTAGTTATTTTTAATACACACAATTTATAACCTCATTTAAATATAATTCAAATAATTAATTTTATAAATAAATTACTGCTTAAGCTGTAAATTTTATATTTTATTTTTCTATATAGCTAATTGATTCTACGTACTATGTTGGTAAAAAATGGTTGATACTTACATATCTTGCATTAAATAATAATTAATTCTAGATAATAACCAACTATATACTTTATTGGTTGAATTTTAGCATCTTATTTATTATACTATGGGTCAATTTTTGTATTTGATTAGTTACTACAAACCTTCAAGCACGTTAGTAAGATACGTCATCTCAGCAAGACCATCATATGTCACTTTGTTGTCATATTTTTCCAAGACTTGGTCGATTTCTTCCCTCACTCTATCTTGAATATCTGGATTAAGTGCTAATTCGTACATGGAAAAACTGGCAGTGGACGCAGATGTCTCGAACCCGGCTAGGAAAAAGACGAACACCTGTGCAGCAACCTGCATAGTCGTTAATCTAGTTCCGTCATTATGCACCTTTCCGTTTGTTTCTATAAGCACCAATCAAAAATCTCAACATCTATGATCGTTCTTAGGGACTTGGTTCATTATAAGTTTCCCATTCATATTAACAGATTTGATGAACAAAATATACATATATATCTTTAACCGTCCCTCACTAAAATAAAAAGATGGCAGCAAAAGTGAAATACGCATTGTTCAATTATCATATTTATATAACTTTTTTAAGCCAAAGTTGACTACAGAAATGTGTTTGTTTACGTATCTTACTCAACAACCTTCTAAAAATGAAAAAAACAAAACAGTTGTATCGAAAATTTGTTAGACAGTACTGAAACTTATGATTTCATTTATTAAGATATTAAATATACCAATTGTAATTAAAGATTTTGAATCTGTCAATAGAATATTCAAATAGTTTGCTATATGTCTTTGATGGGAAGACTTATTAGTACAATTCCATTTTCGGTCATTTTACGATAATTTCCAAAAAAATATTCCAAATATAAGCAAGCTTTGGTTGCATAAACAATATTATAGTATCAGTTATAAAAATCCTAGAGAAATAACGCACATTTGAATTGACTTTTAACTGAAAACGTTATGATGTGCTTACGAGTATAATTAAATCTATATTAAATTATAACTGCAATAGCAACGTATACAATTTAACCATCTTCATGGTTTTTCAGTTTTGAATTTGTGCTCATTACATTCGCCCAGTTAATTTTAATCTTTTGCATATGTGCGCACCTCAATTTCCATGGTTTTTGCTCTTCTGTAAGTTGGTCGTTTTGGACTTCTGCTCATCATAGATATATTATATTACCAGGAATAAGAAATTAATTGATGATTTTTTTTAAATAACTCGAAAATATATTGTACTAAACGTAAAATTGCCTTCAATGCAAATATTGTACTGATATTATGTGTGTTATTGTTAATAAAATAACGGGAACTAATTATTTGGTGAGTAATTAATTCGATAAATGTTCAGTAAGAAATAATGAGTGGTTAGTTAAAAACAGGTTTGGTTGGTAAATATATACTAAATGGTCAGGTCAGGTTAGGCTTGATTAAAAAACTGACGACTTAATTTCATAACTGACCGTTTTTTATAAATTACTGACCGTTTATTTTATTACCTGACCACAAGTATAGTGACTATTTATTAAATTTACTGACCAAAAATTGAAATATTTACTGACCCAATAAATGCATACATTAACAATGGATATATTTTCTTTGTTATTTTTCTTAAAGAATATGAACCAAAATAAGTCTTACCTGAATTTTCATCGTCAATAGCACCATCATTTTTTAATTGAATTAACAACTGCAGAAAATCATTTCGAACGATATTATTCTTTTCTCGATACTGAATCGTTTGTTTTACAATATTGTAAAAGAATTCGGTAATCTCAGGACCATTTACGCTTCTTTTAATATATTTCTTCAGCTTAGGTACGAAAGTTGTCATAAAAGTCATCAAAGCTACAATAACGTTGGGGTCTAAAGCCTTCTTGCCCATCTTTCTGAATTCTACATTCGTGTTTTTAAAACTATTACATTCAATGCCAAACGCACATGATCCAATAATATCCGTATTTAATTGAGCCATTATCTCTTTCATATTAACGATATTATTTTTTGCTGTAGTTTCGTCTAGATATGTATTCATTTCAACGGCACACTGAGCAATTATATCGAACATTCCCTTTATTTTGCTCGTCGTAAATGTTGGGGTTAGTTTTGTTCTCAAGTTTTTCCACTTTTCTCCGGTCAAATTGAACAAATGCGCATTTATCGGGTCAACATCTTCGTCTATGGGTTGGTTGTGGTCAGTAAAGTGGATAAAATCTTTAACCAAAACTTTTTTAACCAGTTCCAGATCATTAACTACAAGCGTTGGCATCATCATCATGTAAGCACCAGCAAATGGTAAATGTTTTGTTTCATTGTATATATAACGAAATCTTTCACCCAACATTTCTCTTCCTATGAGAACATCACCGAAATTTCCGACGAGAAAACGTGGTTTTGGACCCTGGACACCCTTATTGCTCCAATACGAAAATGATTTAACTATCCATATGTATAAAGTTGCAACGAAAACTCCAAATAACACGATAAAATACCACCATGGTGATATCAAATCCATGTTCACTACTTGATGACAAATAACGTATTTTGAAAAAGACACTGTTGTTTCTTCTCTACAAAAATGTTCACACACGAAGATATCGATGCGTTTGATAAGAATCATCAAATGACAGCGGTTTTTAAACATAACGTCGTTTAAATTTGTTAAGTCATGCAGAAGACGAAATAAGTGATTGCCAACATTGTTAGCGGGTAAACTTCGATATATAATAATGCACTAAGGCAATGATTAAACTTATTACCTACATCTTACCAAATATAATAATACATATTATAATTAAACCAAACATTACTTAAGAGGGCTGGTATATCAGCTGATAAATAAAATCCCTATAAGGTTAAAAAAACAATACAGATCGACAAAAATTATTTTATATGAAACTATAATACTGACAATGACGTGAAGCCAAAATTACTTTAATTAATATGTAATCTTACTTGTAGAACGAAACACTTTTCTTTAATAATAAAGTTTATCGAGTAAATATAAACTCAATCAATAATAAAATCTCATTTGAAAATTGCACGCACACTAACCAAAGACTGAAGATGAAAACGATGCAAAAAAAGTTATTTCCAGACATTTGATTATGTACATGTTAATTTGAACTGGGGTAGAAAATAACACATTTAGGAGGAATACGTAACCCTATTTATTTTTAAATGAATTTGGCGGTAACTTGTAGAAAAATTATTTTTAGTATAAAATGAAAATTAAGAACTTTGTTATTCTACTGGGTGTGTTTTTCTTCTACACCTAACAGTGCACCAGTAACACAACCAATGCGAAGACATTCTTATCAATAATTCAAATTGTAAATTTACGCTTATTTTTGTTTTTTGATATGTTCAATTTGTCATTCGCCATCAAACAAATCGTTTTTATTTGACAAAATTCTAAAGACAAAGCCTTTTACATCCCTTTTTATCTTGTTTTTACAACAAGGTTTTATCAGGCAAATTATCCATGAATCTCTCATGAGATACATCTAGTGTATAAATATGGCATGCCTTTATGAATTCCTGGTCACCGACGACAGGTTTATGCAGTGATATCGCATTTTAAACAATTATATATTATCCTTACCGTAAAATAATCGGACAACATTATGGGCTTGCAGACACTATGAAATACTGTTTAATACTCTAAAAGAGAAAAAAGCTTACTGGATAAAAAAATAATATAATTTCTGTTTACTAAGGAATCAAAATGATGATGTATACTATGAAAGATAAAATAAATGTCACATTCCTATGTCATTTTTGTAAATGATACTAAAGATGTAAAGAAACAAAAATGTCTAGTACGTGTTCAAAAGATTTAATTAAAAGAACCGCTTATGCTCAGTGAATGACCATTTTTAATTGGTAAAGTTTCACTAGTGAATTTAAAGGCAGAAATAACACATTACTGGCCCTGTAGCCAAGTGGTCAACGCTGTTGGGGATTCTTCCTATTCGTTTACCGTGTCCAAGGGATCAAATTTTCGAATAAACACGTTCATAAATTGATTTATGGATTCGTGTTCAAATACATGGATGTACGTGATGTTTAGATTCCTCTCCATCTATCTGATCCTAAAATGTACTAGTGAAATCCTATAGCCAACCTTCTTTCTTTACCCTTTCCAAAAAAGCGAGGTTGAGCATCTGAATTACATTCAGTGATCGTAAAAACAACTTTTATTGAGATGCTCCGTCAGGAACCCATATGCTTCACATTAGGAGCTGAATGATTTTTTTTTAATATTTAAAATATTGAGACATACAAATCTACACGCTAAGTAATAAATGTATCGCTATTTTATAATGAATACCCTTGTTTAATTTATATCAATATCAATTGTATCAATCTGGTTGAAATAAAAGATCTTGGAATATATTAAAAACAGAGTTGTAAAGAGTAATTTTGGAAGAGTCGTAGTCTTCAACTCTCTCTTTTATGTGCCATTTTTTTATTACCTAGAATAAATAAAAATAATGCACGTGTATTCTATAAAAATATAAAGAGGTTCATGTGTAGGAGGCGAGAATAAATGTTTGTAGATCTGACAGACAAAGTATTTCTATATCTGTCTTTTTCTCGTATTTTGGTGAAATTCCTCTTTATAATTACACGTTTTCATTACGTAATATTTTATAGGTAATGTCTTTCCGCTAAGGATTAACATTTAATTCATATGATACTATATTCGTCAATTTGTAAATCGCACTGCAAAAGAATAAAAAATATTTATCAGTTTATTAAGTCACAAAAAATGAAAATTAGTTGCATTTAAAATGTTGTCAATATATGTTATATCATCAATGCGTTTAAAAATAATTTAATGAAATGCTTGTCATCATTTTGATAACAACAAAAATTAATTATATCAAATGACTAGTATCTTTTAATTTTAGAGAAGCTTATATTATGTCACTAAGACGTTGACTAGCTAATTTAAAAGTTGAAAATACCACCGTGAACCGTTCCTCTTCTAACACCTACAAAATATAGTCCACCAATTATTAAATTTGAAAATAATAATAACGAAAGATAAATATTAAGCTACTCTTGTTATGGCTCAGTAGAATTTCTTTATAAATTGATTGTTGATCTGCATTTAACAATGGCTCCTGCAGCGCCATAAAATGACTGCCCGTCTCATGTTATATGCGTTTTGTCGTGAAGGACTCATCATGTCAATCTACGACAATGGTGGTCAAACCATGTCGCTTGCGCCAAACGTGGTACTACAAGTGGTGCATTGCATCCTTGTGCTTACTTATTTTTTTGAAGTGGGCGCCATAACCGAGTCCATCTTCATATTTTAAACACCTGAGTGCTCTCAGTTCAATTCATACTGCCTTCTTACTCATCAGCTTGTCCTATTTTTTGACAGTTTACAATTGTAGGATGTAAACAGTTTTTGTGTGTATGAGAGAGAATGAGAAGCAGTGGGATTGAAAAATATTACACACCGCGCCCACAGAAATACGCATTAATTGAACATTATTTACGATCCATGCGTATATTTACACAACAAATACTATCGGTCCTGTGGCCGAGTGGTCGATTCCGTTTCAACTAATGATTTATGGATCTTTGTTCACAGATTGTATTTAATATTTCCCCCCACTGTGTGATTTACTCTAATAGCCCCTTACTTTCTCCATTCTAAAATCCCTTAACCCTTAACCTAAAAAAAGAGATTTATCAACTGAATAGAAGACAGCTCTCGTAAAGCAACTAATGTTGCTTTCTTGATTAGGAGTATATATAATGCTACACATTAAAGGCAGACTTGTTGAAAAAAAAATACAAGTTTTGTACACAGCAATAACTAATTTATATGAAATGTTATATAGATAGATTTTTTCAACCAAATGCTTTAAACATTTAAATATTTGCTAGTTCATCATTTAAAAAATAAATTGTCATTGTTATGCGTATATTTTTCCTTTTTTTTGCTATTAGAATCTTAGTGTGAAATGATAAAGTAGTATATCACTGTAGAATAATTACTCATTTTTCCAAAAATAAACAAGCCGTAAAATGATTAAAATATTTATTATACTGACATAGATGTTTACAGTCCGTACCTTTCGGTAAAGAAACGATAAATGAACTTAATTTTAAAATTAAAATAAACTTTTTATACCATTTTTCCCACTGTACGAAAAGATTACATTTGAGGAAGTTGTGCATTATTTGTTAATGTGTAATTTGCAGATTCCTCAAAAAATGCGTTTTTCATATGGACATAGCTGGGTTTGTCACAAAACAAGCCACATCCACGAGGATTTGGCTCTTCTGATAAAAAAGTGGCCGCTATTTTACATGTAAAATGGCGTCATTATTCTGGGCCGAATCAGGAAAGTGAGAAAGTGCAGTTCAGGTAATAAATAAATATTGATGGTAAATAAAATTTATTTTTAGAATTTTTTTCGATTCAATATAAACTTAGGCTGACTTAACTAACAATAAAGAATCACTTTTAAGATAACTGTTAGTTCGTCGTGGAATGGCATCATATTTAAAAAATAAAACTCAATTTAATTTGTACTATTTCCACATGTTTATAATGATCAGGACCATAATGCGTATTATGCGAACATTCCCCAACCCGATTTCCCAATATTATAAAAACGTGAATATTCTCCATCCTAAAATTCAAAATGAGAGAATATGTACAACATTAATCCCAATGTTATAAATACGCGAACATTCCCTACCCTAAAATGACAAAATATATTCCAAATATCTTTACAAAAGGCAATAATATACCAACATTCCCCACCCCGAAATGACAAAATATCCAATTAATTATTAAAACCAATTCCTCATGAAATGTTGGCAGGAAATCAGAAAGTATGACCAGGTACCGGTTTTTAAGTTTTAAATAAGTCTTTTCTTCAATAATTTGAATTGTGTAAACCAAATTTATATTCTTAGTATGTACCGGCTGTATGTAAATGAATGCGGCCCTGTCTGTAACCAACGCCTTTGAAGTTATGAAGAAAGTGAGTATAATTTACAGATTTTCCTTAGTTTTGGCGCGTTTTGCTGATGATGCTGGAATCACACCTTTTTTCACCTTGTTGAGGGTGACTTCTTATATATTATTCGTTTGTAATTTACAATTGTACTTATTAAAAATTGATAAAGAAGACGCGTAGTCTCAAGCACATTTTGAGTAAATAACGGTCGGTGATTGGCCTAAATGGATATGATTGATTTTGATATGTAAGGACAGATGGATGTAGCTGGTTTTGAAAAAAACGTCTAACTTTGACCTTGATTTACTTGGTATTAAATAGCATTTGGGTCATTTTTTAAATACAGAAATATTAAAATTAAGTAGGTCGATAGCAATTGATAAAAAAATCGAAAATACCTAAACATATATGGCTGCTTTTGAAAAGTAGCGAAACATTTTAGCATTTTATTATTTTCCGTTACATTATGGAAATACTCATTTAACATGTAAAAAGTTTGCACTTGCAATAAACACAATCAACATATTCCGTCGTATGACAGAACTCACTTATTTTTATAAATTATGCTTTTACTTAAAAACAGTTTTCTACAAACAAAGAAAATGAAAAACGTATGTCATTTCAAGCATTTGGCAAACTTCAAGGTACAATTACTCAAAACAAGTATTTTTCAGTTAGTGTCTTCTTCCAGAACAACGACGATATCATATGTATATGGTAGTCAATAGGGTAATTTATTGACGCTTAGAATGAATCTTTCTTTTCTCTTTCTTAAATAAATATTTCTACATATTAGTTAATCTGAGAATTATTGGGAATCGAATCTACAATGATTGAAAAATATTGAGCATTTTTGATCTCCATCAATAAATTAAACTTTTAAATGTATATTGAATTATACACTGAATTAATTTCTCATAATATAGTGGCTTAAAATTATATGCACTTTTGTTTAGATCATATTCACTTTCATAAAAATAATTTTCAATACATTCCAAATTCCAAATACATTCCACAAAAAACAAATTCTTTCACTAAAAATAAAGTAATCTCACATAATTTATATTTTAGCATCGAAGAAAATATATGACACTTACGAAAAAATATTATTACATAGATAAAACAGTTTTCACTCAATATAAATCCTCACACTTTGAAATCGATAATTCATTGATATTGTTTAAAATAGTTGAATGGGTTAAATATCTCAAATGAAAGCTTATAAAACGCATCCTTCAGGTTTGTGATGGTATGTTTTATGTAAACTTGGCAAGACTAAGAAATAAAGGGTGAAAGACTTCAATCATTGAATTTGTCACACGAAGTTTAGTGAAAGACATAATGCAAGATAGTATTGGGCATTGGGCTGCATGGAAAAATTCACAAAACGACATTAAAATTTTCAAGTGAACCCAGTGAATACTATCTAATACAGAGTGCAATTATATATCACCCTAATATAATACATTGTATTTGACAAAAATTGTATCACAAGCTTTTCGAGACACCTTTATGAACCTTCGTTATAGCCTCGTGATAAAACCAGATCGGCATAGCCAACTATGTTTCTTCAATCAAACGATGTAGGTACATACTTTTGGCGTTATCATTAGATCTTCAAATTAATCTATCGGAATTGCATATTGCTGAGTGGGCGATTGATGCTGAATTTTCTTACGAGCCTGGTTATAACCACACAAACATGTGATCGCTTTCAATTACATAGGTGTAACATGTTATTATATAATAATAACTGTAAACAGAACATTAAAAAGCGGTAAATACATAATAGAAGAGTTTTTAATAAGTTCATAGCACAGTCAAGAAGTTATTCAATAAACTAACTCTGAATAAGTAAGGGTACCGAACTGAATCTAGATCAAATTCAGCGATGTGGATGGGAGGAAGGGGATAATGAAATAGCTTTCCTTATTATACTATTCCACTAACCGTATACTATATTTATAGCAGGGGTAGTTAAAGCGTCAATCGCATAGTCCGCTGCCTGATGCTTCCAAACAAGAATTAAATTTTTCGGTTTCATAAGATACAGTACAATTTTTTCCGTGATAAATTTACAAAAGTGTATCCATTTTGTTTACATTTTGTTTGTTACATCAAAACAAAGCATCGCTCCCGTTTGGCAGATGACCATTCGGCAGGATGTTTACTAATAGCTATAAGTAGTTATGAAGTAAATAATGATAAGCTTGCTGAAAATATGCAATGTCATGTTTCCAGCACGCCCTCTGATACTAAATAAGATATCGGTCGTCAGTGGCGTCCTTACGAAACGACTTTTTTTTTAAATAAATCAATTCATCTCAACTAAATACAACGCAATATTTCATTTTGAAAAATTAGTAAAATTGTACGAAAACTATTAACTGTCTCTGAACCTTTTTTTCGTATTTGACAAAGCTCCATAATAGTAATACTTAATAGAACATAAATTTAAAGAAATAATTAACACCTAAGCGCCACAGAAAATATTGACTCAAAAATATATGTATTATAGACGGCAAAATAAAAACAATCTATTAAAAATTCATTTCTAAAAGTTTATTTCAATTAAAAAACATTTATATCGTTTATTTAACTCTTTTGGTCAATTTCAATAAAACACCCTTTTCTGCCAGCATCAAAAGTGTTCTCGAAGCAAACTTCATTGGAATTGTTGTCTCCTTGCAAACTGACAGTTCGTATTTTGAAAGTATTGACACCAAACCCAATTTAGCTTGAAGCATGCCAAATCTTGTACCTGAAAACAAAAGGAAATATCATTTTAATTAATAGTAAATTTATTAGATCTTCATTTACCACCACTTTTCTGTACACTTAAAGTTTTGTAGACTTTACATAACATAACCCAAAAACATTTACTTTTTTAAATTTCAATGTTTTTTCTTCATCTTGTCATTTACATTCTAATTAATCTATTCTGTCCATGAAAGTTATCTGTGAATTTCAATTTGAACAGTATTTTATTGCATCGTACACCAGTTACTACTTAAGATAATACTATCTCCAGAATTATTATTGATTTAAATTAAAACAGACGTTTATTTATATATTTCTCATACACAATTTTTTTTTTATTTGTATCTATCAAAATTTGTAATATTAAAATAAAATTATTATAACATTTTTCATTACTTATTATGTTGTATTTATTATTTTTTATCAGTTGTATAATTTAATGATTAGCAAAGGTTATCAGAAGGTATAATACACCTCAATATTATACATGCATGCAGAAAATAATGCCTTGCGTAAATATATGATAAAACGTATTGCTTACATATTTTTTTTCTCTAGTAATTCACATGGGATTATTTCACTTATTATATTTTGTTCTATGTATTGCCGTGAAAGTTGTTTATGTGAAAAACTGATTAACATAAAAAAATATATTTAAGTCCTAACAAAAACTTGTTACAAAATATGTTATTTCATGTGACTCTGTAGTCGAATTATAATCGAATTATAATAATTGTGAAATATTGTTATTATGTTATTGCACACACATTTTTAACAAAATAAAAATATCATTACCAATACAAACTCTTGGACCTTCTCCAAAGGGTAAATGTGCGAAATTGTTCCTTGCTGTTTTATTTTCTGGAGTGAACCTATCTGGATCAAACTTTTCTGGATCTGGGTAGTATTTCTCATCTTTATGAATTCCTAAAACTGGTATGACAACTACAGTATTCTTTTCAATCAGGATGTCAGTTCCAGGAATAGTGTAATTCTTGGTACACGTTCTGAATAGTAATGGAAGAGGTGGATATTTTCGAAGAGTTTCTGAAAACGAAGATGCATTTATCTAACCATAATACAGATTCAATGCAACAGCGGATTAATTTCAGTATTATAATACGAAATTGAAAAATTAGTACAATATATAAATGAAACAAAAAATGATTAGGTACCAGATTAATATTGTTAAACATATTCATTGAAATTATACTCTTCAGTAAACGATGTCTATTTCAATTCAGTTAAAGCTATAAATATGCTTCTTTCAGTTAAATATACTTGAAAATATTAAAAAATAACTGATTTTATCATCAATTAAAACAATATGTGAATATAAACAGTTATACAATCACGGATTTACATTAAGAAAAATTCAATTTGATTATATTTTCTTTTGATTTTTTTTTGAGATAACTTAGACACAGAAGAGGTAGATTCTGTGATAAAATTTAAAAAAAGTAGTTATTTTTAATACACACAATTACTAAACTCTTTTGAATATAATACAAATAATTTATTTCATAAATAAATTACTGTTTAAGCTGTAAATTATATATTTTATTTTTCTGTATAGTTAATTAATTCTACGTACTATGTTTGTAAAAAATGGTTGATACCTACATATCTTGCATTAAATAATGATTAATTCTAGATAATTACCAAATATATACTTTATGCATTGAATTTTAACATCTTATTTATTATATTACAGGTAAATTGAAAACTCACGCTATTATATGTATTTTTTTGTATTCGATTAGTTACTACAAACCTTCAAGCACGTTAGTAAGATATGTCATCTCAGCAAGACCATCATATGTCACTTTGTTGTCATATTTTTCCAAGACTTGGTCGATTTCTTCCCTCACTCTACTTTGAATATCTGGATTAAGTGCTAATTCATACATAGCAAAACTGCCAGTGGACGCAGATGTCTCGAACCCGGCTAGGAAAAAGACGAACACCTGTGCAGCAACCTGCATAGTCGTTAATCTAGTTCCGTCATTATGCACCTTTCCATTTGTTTCTATAAGCACAAATCAAAAGTCTCAACATCTATGATCGTTCTTAGGGAATTGGTTCATTATCAAGTTTCCCATTCATATTAACAGATTTGATGAACAAAATATACATATATATCTTTAACCGTCCCTCACTAAAATAAAAGCATGGCAGGAAAAGTGAAATACATATTGTTCAATTATCATATTTATATAACTTTTTTAAGCCAAAGTTGACTACAGAAATGTGTTTGTTTACGTATCTTACTCAACAACCTTCTAAAAATGAACAAAACAATGCAGTTGTTTCGAAAATTTGTTAGGCAATACTGAAACCTGTTATTTCATTTATTAAGATTTTAAATATACCAATTGTAATTAAAGATTTTGAATATGTCAATAGAATATTCAAATAGTTTGCTATATGTCTTTAATGGGAAGAATTATTAGTACAATTCCATTATCGGCCATTTTACGATAATTTCCAAAAAAATATTCCAAATATAAGCAAGCTTTGATGGCATAAATAGTATTATAGCTGTGAATCAGTTATAAAATTCTAGAGAAATAACGCACATTTTAAAATGACTTTTAACTAAAACGTTATGATGTGCTAACGAGTATAATTAAATTTATATTAATTTAAAACTGTAATAGCAACATATACAATTCGACCATCATCATGGTTTTTCAGTTTTGAATTTGTGCTCATTACATTTGCCCACTTAATTTTAATCTTTTGCATATGTGCGCACCTCAATTTCCATGGTTTTTGCTCTTCTGTAAGTTGGTCGTTTTGGACTTCTGCTCATCATAGATATATTATATTACCAGGAATAAGAAATTAATTGATAATATTTTTTTGAATAACTCGAAAATATATTGTACTAACCGTAAAATTGCCTTCAATGAAAATATTGAACTGATATTATGTGTGTTGTTGTTAATAAAATAACGGGAACTAATTATTTGGTGAATAACTAATTCGATAAATGTTCAGTAAGAAATAATGAGTGGTTAGTTAAAAACAGGTTTGGTTGGTAAATATATACTAAATGGTCAGGTCAGGTTAGGCTTGATTAAAAAACTGACGACTTAATTTCATAACTGACCGTTTTTTATAAATTACTGACCGTTTATTTTATTACCTGACCACAAGTATAGTGACTATTTATTAAATTTACTGACCAAAAATTGAAATATTTACTGACCCAATAAATGCATAAATTAACAACCGAGATATTTAAAAATTGAAGATAAATATGATGAAGGATGGATATATTTTCTTTGTTATTTTATTAAAGAATATGTACCAAAATAAGCCTTACCTGAATTTTCATCGTCAATAGCACCATCATTTTTTAATTGAATTAACAACTGCAGAAAATCATTTCGAACGATATTATTCTTTTCTCGATACTGAATCGTTTGTTTTACAATATTGTAAAAGAATTCGGTAACCTCTGGACCATTTACGCTTCTTTTAATATATTTCTTCAGCATAGGTACGAAAGTTGTCATAAAAGTCATCAAAGCTACAATAACGTTGGGGTCTAAAGCCTTCTTGCCCATCTTCCTGAATTCTACATTCGTGTTTTTAAAACTATTACATTCAATCCCAAACGCACATGATCCAATAATATCCGTATTTAATTGAGCCATTATCTCTTTCATATTAACGATATTATTTTTTGCTGTAGTTTCGTCTAGATATGTATTCATTTCAACGGCACACTGAGCAATTATATCGAACATTCCCTTTATTTTGCTCGTCGTAAATGTTGGGGTTAGTTTTGTTCTCAAGTTTTTCCACTTTTCTCCGGTCAAATTGAACAAATGCGCATTTATCGGGTCAACATCTTCGTCTATGGGTTGGTTGTGGTCAGTAAAGTGGATAAAATCTTTAACCAAAACTTTTTTAACCAGTTCCAGATCATTAACTACAAGCGTTGGCATCATCATCATGTAAGCACCAGCAAATGGTAAATGTTTTGTTTCATTGTATATACAACGAAATTTTTCACCCATCATTTGTCTTCCCATGAGAACATCACCGAAATTTCCGACGAGAAAACGTGGTTTTGGACCCTGGACACCCTTATTGCTCCAATACGAAAATGATTTAACTATCCATATGTATAAAGTTGTAACAAAAACTCCAAATAACACGATAAAACACCACCATGGAGATAACAAATCCATGTTCACTAGCTTGATGACAAATAACGTATTTTGAAAAGACACAGTTCTTTCTTCTCTACAAGAATGTTTACACACGAAGATATCGATGCGTTTGATAATAATCATCAAATGACAGCGGTTTTTAAACATAACGTCGTTTGAATTTGTTAAGTCATGCAGAAGACGAAATAAGTCATTGCCAACATTGTTTACGTGTAGACTTCGATATACCATATTGCACCAAAACGGTGATTAATCTTATTTTTAAAACGAGTCTTCATAAGGTTTTCCTAAAGTTTCGGAACCAATCCTAATATTTTACATAATATAATGAAACTAAACTAATACTTAAGTGGGCTAGTATATTAGCTGATAAATAAAATAGCTATAAGGTAAAAATAACAATATAGTTCTACAAGAATTATTTTTAGTAAAACTATAATTCTGACGAATGACATGAATAAGGCTGATTATCCATAAGTCTGATGAGATTAATACTTTTAGTGTATAAGTACGGTATGTCTTTATAAAAAACCGACGGCAGGTTTGTGCTGTGATATTGCATTTTAAATACACATCTGCATAATTTTATATTATCCTTAAACTTAAATCAATCAGACAACATGGTGAGCTTGCAGAAACTATGAAATACTGTTTAATACTCTAAAGGAGGAAAAAGATTACTGGATAAAAAATGAATATAATTTATGTGTACTAGGGAATCAAAATTATGATGATGATCAAAATGATTTACTATACATGATTAAATCAATGTTTACTTAATAAATGTCACATTCCTATGCCACTTTTGTAAGTGATGCTAAAGACGTAATGAAAAAAAAATCTCTAGTACGTGTTCACCTTTTTCAAGATTCAATTAAAGGTGTCGCTTATGCTCAGTGAATGACCATTTTTAACTGGTAAAGTTTCACTAGTGAATTTAAAGGCAGAAATAACATATTACTGGCCCTATAACCAAGTGGTCAACGCTATTAGGGATTCTTTCTATTCGTTTACCGTGTCCAAGGGATCAATTTCTCGATCGAACACATTCATAAATTGATTTATAGTTTCGTGTTCAAATACATGGATGTACGTGATGTTTAGATTCCTCTCCATCTATCTGATCCTAAAATGTACTAGTGAAATCCTATCTCCAACCTTCTTTCTTTACCCTTTCCAAAAAAGCGAGGTTGAGCGTCTGAATTACATTCAGTGATCGTAAAAACAACTTTTGTTGAGATGCTCCGTCAGGAGCCCATATGCTTCACATTAGGAGCTGAATGATTTTTTTAAATATTTAAAATGCGGAGACAAAAATCTACACGCTAAGTTATACATATATCATTATTTTATAATAAATACCCTTGTTTAATTTATATCGATATCAATTGTATCAATCTGGTTGAAATAAAAGATCTTGGAATATATTAAAAACAGAGTTGTAAAAAGTAATTTTAGAAGAATCGTAGTCTTCGACTCTCTCCTTTATGTCCCATTTTTTTATTACCTAGAATAAATAAAAATGATGCTGGTGTATGCTATAGAAATAAAAAATATGAAGTGATCATGTGTAGGGGGCAAGAATAAATGTTTGTAGATCTGAGAGACAAAGTATTTATATATTTGTCTTCTTCTCGTATTTTGGTGAAATTCCTCTCGTTTCATTTGTATCTATGACTGTCAATACCAAATTTTTAATCTTTGCAATCCTCATCATCAATGACATTAGCAGGCGTTTCCTTTGGCATAAACAACGTGAAGCATATTATTTCAGTTTTTGTCCAGGGATTGTCCTGGGAGCAGCTGCCCAAGACTCGGCGGTTTGCAATTTAGTATGCTGATTGTCCCTAGCTTAAGATTTTTACCTGTCAATATATGTATTTCACCATTGATCATACAAATAGGAATTGTAGAAAATTGTAGAGAAAAAAATAGGTATTACGTTTTTAAATGCGGAATCGGATCGTGAATTAGTGTCGCTTTTTTATCGACTTCATAGTCCTGATATCTTTACATTATAATTACACATTTTCGTCATATAATATTTTATACGTAATGTATTTACGCTAAGGATCAACATTTAATTCATATGATTCTATATTCGCCAATTTGTAAATTGCCCTACAAAAGAATAAAAAATAATTGTACATCACAAAAAATGTAAATTACTTACATTTAAAATGTTGCCAATATATGCCACATCACCGATACGTTTAAAAATAATTTAATAAAATGCTTGTCATCGATTTGATAACAACAAACATTAATTACATTAAACGACTAGTATTTTTTACTAGATATAGGAGTTATATTATGTCATTAAGACGGTGATTAACTAATATTGAAATTTAGTTGAAAGTTGAAAATACGACCGTGAATCGTATCTCTTGTAACACCCACAAAATATCACATTAAGCCACCTTCAACTCTTGTTATGGCACTGTAGAACTTCTTGATAAATAGTTTGTTGATCTGCATTTAACAATTGCTCCTGCAGTGACACAAAATTAAACTTTAGATTAGAGTCTTACGCTTATTCTTGTAGCTTTTCCCAACCTATGTTACGTGCATGCTGTCGTGGAGGACTCATCATGTCAATCTACGACAAATATTTTCCGATCATGTTTTCAAGCTTGATGAGTGCCTTGTTGTAGATCCCATCGGTATAGTAAAGGCAACGTGAGAATTTTCACCAGGCAAGATATTAAAAATAATATTAAGAGTTTCCGAATTTTCGATCATATATCCGAATGTGTAGCTAGCTCCCTTTAAAGTTACGTTTCATTGATTGTCGTTCTCACAACTGCACATTTTACTATACGTTTCACATTCAATTCCGTCGACGGTTAAGTGATCTTTGAAACTTGTTTTACCTTTACTTTGTGCAACAACAATCGCATGTATTAACAATCAAAGTATCTGGAGCTCACAGTGTAGACCAGTGGCTCTCATGGAAATTTTCTCTGTGGTCGCATTATAAACATGTAGAAAGGTCAAAATTTTCTATCGTGACTTAAAATGTTAAGCCGATGCTTTACTAAAAAAGGTAAATAAAAAACATTTAAACCTGTTGGCAGTGGCGTAGCTAGCGGTTTTGTCGCTAGGGGCAGTCTTTGAGTTTTCCGCCCCCTCCCCCCTACTTTGTCTCCAAAAATGACCATTTGTATTTACAATAGTGTTGCGTTGTGGCTATTTTTTAAATTAACTACTTTTGCTATTTTCTAACTATCAAAAATCACTCACTGGAGGCAGAAAAGTTTTGTGTGTAAATATTCTTTAAAAATATTTACTATATTTTTACAATCCTGTCATTTACAAATGTTAAATTTAATATTAATATGCAGATTCCTTCAGGTTTTATTTTCAAATATGTCAAAAAATACAGATGCTTCCATATTTATAAAAACAATCAGATGACACTCACTGTTACACATATATTAAGATGATCTCTCGTCAATGATAATTACTCGATTCCAAGGTGAAAAACGTTGGTTCTCGTTCA
Organism: Himalopsyche phryganea; assembly: GCA_022494535.1. Classification (NCBI taxonomy): domain Eukaryota; kingdom Metazoa; phylum Arthropoda; class Insecta; order Trichoptera; family Rhyacophilidae; genus Himalopsyche; species Himalopsyche phryganea. The sequence goes on from JAGVSL010000062.1 coordinate 2,360,558, forward strand.
ACAGACCGAATTACTTACTGCACTACAGCCCAAATTAAACCGATGTGGGTTACTCTACTGATCCCAATACATTGATATATAAAAAGGGATCTCTATTTTATTAAAAATATTCATTCATTACAAATACGCTTTCAAGCCGCATACGTATGCAATACGAATAAACAAATGTCGTATGTATTTTGTTTAGCTCATTTTTTAAATTGCAGCATTTATTACTATAAAACCGTTGGTGACCACAGAAAAAACTTCTGGTGGCCGCACATGAGAACCACTATCTGTAGACACTAACTACCAAAAGTGTTGCTAGATCGAATGCCGCCATGTCCTTTAAAAATTGCACCTTGCTTGCGACGACTGAAAACATTTTTTGACTTGTCCCATTTGTAAAATTTTGGAATATCGCAATATTATAATGTTTCTGTAAAGCTATCGTATTTGTAGAGCTCGAAGAATCTTGTCAACGTCGTATTTGGTGGATCGGCCAGACGATTCCAAATGTATATCAAGATATACCAATTTAACAAGCTCACTTTCTACCAAACAAACATGAAACTTTTGATTGTATTCTTTTTACATACATTTGCGTTTTCATTATTATCTCAACTGTTTATGTTTTAAAATAAAGCGGTTGCTAATCTGCGAAACGTACTCGATTACACACTCTTACTTTTGGGCATACTTCTTGCAAAACCCACGAAATGAGAATTTCACTGTTTTAAGTGTTATAATTGATAACTTTCCGCTGAATCTTTTGATTTTACAATTCAAAGGTGAAAAGTTATTATTTGTGACATTTATATTATAACATAATACGTATGGTTGCTACGCGATTCAGCACAGATTGAGTTGCTATTTAGTTGAGATTTATACATGTATTTTGTGCTATACAGTAGAGATATATACTTACCGATTTATTAAGGACTAATAACAATAATATCTTAAAATAATTATCAGCAATTATGCTGGAGGTGGGCAATACTGATTCTGTAAACATTGTAACAGCATATTTACGACAGATTAATATATTAATGTTTAATGAATAGTTACGTCTTTATCTCATTACAAAAGGTGTTAATATGAATAAAACATTAAAATCAATGCTGGTCTTTGAAATAAAATATCTAATTATAACGATTTATTCCAGTCAAACTCTTTCATTTGCATTTGATTTGAAAGATTATGCAATTATTGCTCACTGTTAGATTAATCGAACAGTATAATAATATAGTGGTCAAGCCCCCTATAATTACAAGCCACGCTGTACGGCCTGTCATCAGGTATTTTTGTGGACAAGTGGTTCGTTACATTTACTGCGAAGTCATGAAATCGATATTTTAGACTAATTACGATGAATTCTAGCATATTTTAATAATGTGAAAGAGTGGGTAATTAAATGTAGTATCTTTAATGTTAATATGAATAAAGATAATTTCGATGGATTCGGCGGTAACTTTGGTGTTTTGCGTTACTAAATGAAACGAGTTTCGCTTCTTCAAGAAGCATCTTAAGACTGACTATATTGCAAGGTTATTTATTTGTAAGGTAAACAATGATTCTAGTTCTAAAATTAAAAATAAAGGGTATGGTAAGAGTATTTCCTTTTACTGGACGTGGTAAGGGGGTAGGTCCCAAACGATATAGTTAGTCTGATGATGCTTCTTAAAGAAGCGAAATAACTAAGTTATCAAATTTAAATTAGGAATAAAGTTGTTTACTTACTTTGAAAGAGTATAATTATAAAGCGTAGTCATTCTCAATGATTATTATTAATCGACAGTTCAAAGTGTGTATTTTGCAATAAATTACGATTTTAATAAATCTACCCTGCCACACATCGCATTCGCGCCAATCACCACATATATTATGACAACTGTACGATGTAATTTATTACGACAATTTAATTATTACTTAACATAAATAAAAGTTGGTATTCTATACATTGTAAATTATATGATTATATTAAAGAAACACTGAATAAACTCACAAGAAATCTTTTCAAATATATGTTATATTGGACGAAAAACGGAGTTGAGTGACGACCTTCGTACAACAGCCATACAATTTAGACGTAGAGACTGGGGACTCCCAGGACTACTCGTAAATTGCAAATTTTCTTATAGCACTGCTTGTAACTTAAGGTTGCTTTGATAGTGGTCATTTTAAGGAAAATCGCTAGTCAGAAAGGGTAGGGAAGGAAAGAGCAATTTTTTCATTCAATCGTACGTCATATATGTTATCAGGAGTTGGTAGGTTAACAGGGTTGAAAATATTACATATTACTATACTCGAAACCGCAAATTCAAAAATCAATTAAAAATAGCCACTTAATTTTTCTTTGTTTTGCGGTTCATATAACCAACTAAATACATATAAGAAGTAATGGCAACGATGTCATTCTGGTTTCATGGATGTCATCTTGGTAAAGTTATCATAAACAAAGTTATTATTTTCTCATTTATTCTCAATGTATGCACATTGACATTGTACATTAACGATGACTCAAACATCTTATTATGAGCTGCATCGTTTTTAATAATACGTCATTTAACTTGATTTCGATTTTGAACTGTCATAAATATGATTTCATACCTCTCACAGTCCCCACTGAAGACCGTTAACGGTCAGTCTGACGAGCGCTTACTAACGAAATCTTTCCCAAAACAAATTTTAGACCGTATCACTATCATTTGTTTTTACTACGAAAAGGTTTTGAAATAATTTGAAAATCAAATTTTCTTTGTAAACATATTACAAGCCGCGCTGCCCACAGAAATATGCATTAATTGAATACTATTTAAGATCCATACGTATATTTATACAACAACACGGAAGGTTTTAACCGACGTCACTTCACTACAGGCCTGTTTTTAGATATCGCGAAAGCCTTTGATAAGGTTTGGACGGAAGGGTTAATAGTAAAGCTGGAAGAGGCCGGCCTCGATACTCCCATGCTAACACTAATAAACTCCTTCTTAACAGATAGACAATTCCGCGTTAAATTCAACGGAATAAAATCATCGATCCGCACCCCTACGGCCGGCGTACCACAGGGAGCAGCTTTGTCACCGCTGTTGTACAATTTGTATACGCACGATATCCCGCTACCGGAAAGCGGCGCGCACACAATCGTCGCGCAATACGCAGATGATACAGCAATCCTAGCTAGATCCGGTAATAGAAACAGAGCCTCGGCACTTGTACAAGGTATGAGTAACAAAATTTCTCTTTGGTGCGATAACTGGAGGATTAAACTCCACCCAGAGAAAAGTGCAGCGATTACTTTCAGCCGCAAAAATAATCGCCACATTCGTAATCTCAAACAGATCCGCGTTCACGACACGGAAGTCCCGTGGACCAAAACGGTAAAATACCTAGGTATCACGATGGACACTCAGCTAACCTTCCACAAGCATATAGCTGCTAAGCGGAAGCAAGCCGCGCAAGTCACGGGCAGACTATACCCGATGATAGGCAGAAAGAGCAAACTTGCCATCTCAAGCAAATTGCTCTTATACACCGCGATCACTAGGCCGATCATGACGTATGCGGCCCCCGTATGGGGCCACGCAACCCCCAGTCAGATTAAAAGCTTGCAAGTTATCCAAAATAAAACGTTGCGCATAATCACAGATGCGCCGTGGTTTGTGCGTAACACGACTTTACATCTCGATTTAAAAATAGAACTCCTCGTGAACCATATAGTGAAGCTGTCGGAGAAATTCTACAGCGACATGAAAGGTCACCATAACCCGACCATCAAATCTCTTTTAGATTATGATGTCAATACATCGACCGATTTTCTTAGGCCCCGAAGGATCCTGTTACTCAAACCTCCCTGAGTCCTCTCTTCCCTCCCTACAGCTCATCTGACTGAAGTGCGGCATGGACCGGAACCAGCAGAAGAAAGAAGAAGACGACTTCACGACTCCAAAGAAAAGACTTCCAAACCATCTGGGACATTGATCGTTTGACCTCCTTTCGAGGTCATTGCTTCACACAGACATAACACGATAAACACCACTTTTTCCATCAGTTGAAAGGAGAAATAGGGCTTAGCCCGGATATCCCACTTTATGGTGTACACACTAATAATAAAATTATACAACAAATACTATCGGTCCTGCAGCCGAGTGGTAAAGTTCGTTAGGCGTTCGTCTTATTCCGTTGACGTATGCACGGATCCGAATCCAGGTATAGGGAGTTTCAAGAAATTATTTATGGATTTTTGTTCACAGTGTGTGTATTTAGCATTCCCCCCTCCCCATCTGACCCTAAATACGGGAGTGTAGCGAGTGTGATTTACTCTAATATTCCCTTCCTAGCTCCATCCTTCAATCCATTAACCTACAAAATAAGATATTTATCATGATCTATTATGTTGACATTCTTCATTAGGAGTATATGAAATGCTACACATTAAAAGCAGACTTGAAAATTCAGTTTTGTACATAGCAATAGTCAATTTAACAATGTACATGAAATTTTATATAGATATAGTTAGTGCATTGAAAAAAATGCTTTAAACATTTAAATATTTGCTAGTTCATAATTTATAGAATAAATTGTCATTGTTATGCGTATATTTTTTCCTTTTTTTGCTATTAAAAACTTAATGTGAAATGGTAAAATAGTATATCACTGTTTAGAATAATCACTCATTTCTTCCAAAAATAAACAAGCCGTAAAATGATTAAAATATTTATTATACTGACATAGATGTTTACAGTCCGTACAGTTTGGTAAAGAAACGATAAATGCATTTAATTATAAAATTAAAAGTGATACACAAAAATTTGTTGTTGTATACATGTTTACCCATAAAAAACCAATAAATAATACAGCACGGTATATTAAATTTTTTTTAATGAACTTTTTATTACATTTTCCCCGTAGGAATATGAATATGAAAACCTATGTCAGCCAACAATCTCTACATTTTATTATATTTTAGCATTCAATTATTTGCTGTTACACTATGGAAATACTCATTTAACATGTAAAAGTTTGCAATTACAATAAACACATTCAACGTATTATATTATATGTATATGGTAGTTACTAGGGTAATATTCATGTAATAAAATTTAATTAAAAAGAAGTTTAAAAACGTCTCAATTGATTAAGGTAGGGCTTCCCAAACATAGGAGAAAAAAATAATTATTTAATAAATATTTTAAAAATATTACACATAACAATATAAGTAAATTAAGTTTTTGATGATTTAGATGATTTTGGGTCCTTCTTGATATCAATACAATTTTGTCCTGAAGAAGTTTGTGCGAAGTTCAAAAAGTTCACATTATTCTTCACTACCGATTTCATCGCACAAAATTTTGAAAAATCTGGATTGAATTTGTCGATGTTGCATGGTTCACTTCTTTTACGGCGTCACTCGTGATATTTTGTAAATTGGTTTTTTCTGTCACTAGTGCTTGCCTGTGCACAATACAATGGCAGCCGGTGACTCCTATGGCTACTTGCAAGATACGCGATACAACTGTCTTCATGTTTCCAACGGACATTGCGAAGACAAGTATTGTATTCGTTTAATTTGCACGGCCCGCACCTGCAACAACTATTTTCGAACGATCAGGGTGACAAGCTCACAAGCCCAAAATTTGTTAAATGTTTTTGATAAAATTCTTCTAATTTATATATTTAAGTGTGATATTTTCATCCTTGTAGTTCAGAAATTTTAAATAGTAGGCCTCAAAAAACTGCATACGGGGCCTCACATTTTCTGTTTATAATATTCCTTCGTTAGAAGTCTGCTGTACATGGGGAATATTGTTTTTAAAAATCTCATCATATTAAAAATTTACTTTTTAAATTGACATGAAGTACAATTTTTTTATTGACGGAATCTCTGTATTTTTAACACTTCAGAATCTATTGACGTTCAGTTAAGATTTCGTTAATCTTTCTTTAGCTTATTCCTTGAATAAATATATCTACATATTAGTTAATATGAGAATTATCTGGAATCGAATCTACAATGATTGAAAAATATTGAGCATTTTTGATCTCCACTAATAAATTAAACTTTTGAATGTTTGTTGAATTATGTACTGAATTAATTTTTTTTAACAAATTCTTTCACTAATAAAGTGATTCCACAAAGTAAAATATATTTTAACATTGAATAAATTTATTACACTTACGTAAAAATATTATCACAGATAAAATAATTTTAACTCAATATAAATCCTCACACTTTGAAATCGATAGTTCATTGCTATTGCTTAAAATATTTGAATGAGTCAAATATCTCAAATGAAAGCTTTATAACACACATCCCTCAGGTTTGTGGTGGTACGTTTTATACAAATTTTGCATGGCTAAGAAATAAAGGGTGTAAGGCTTCAATCATTGAATTTATCAAATGAAGTTCAGTGAAAGACAAGGCAAGATAGTATTGGAGATTGGCCTCCATGAACAAATTCACAAAACGACATTAAAATTTTCAAGTGCACCCAGTGAATACTATCTAATACAAAGTGCAATTATATATAACCCTAATATAATAAATTGCATTTGACAAAAATTGTATCACATACAAGCTTTTCGAGATACTATTTATAAGGGTCTAATAAGGCATTGCCCCTTTCCAATTATGAACCTTCGTTATAGTCTCGTGATAAAACCAGACCTGCATAGCCAAGTATGTTTCTTCAATCAAACGATGTAGATACGTACTTTTGGCGTTATCATTAGATCTTCAAATTAGTCTATCCGAAATGCATATTGCTGTGTGGGCGATTGGTGCAGAATTTTCTTATTAGCCTCGTTATAACCACGCAAACATATGTATCGCTTTCAATTACATAGGTGTAACATGTTATCATAGAACAATTATATTACATAGCGGTAAATACATCGTAACAGAGTTTTTAATAAGTTCATAGCACAGCCGAGAAGCTATTCAATAAACTCTGAATAAGTAAGGGTACCGAACTGAATCTATAGCAATTTTTTAGCAGATTTTTCACAAGGCAGTTGTAAGTAAGAAGGAAACATTACTCGCAATCTGTTACTTTTTAATTGTTGGGAATAGAAATATAGAAAACATGATCATTGCATGTGGACTGAACTGAAAGACATTACAAATTAACAAATATAATTTGGATTAATGTATGTTTAAACTAACCAAAATTACGTATGTTAATATAAATACGCCCACGAGAAACAAGTTTTCGTTTGCTTAATTAATGCATTTGAATTTATAAAAACGCTCATTAGAATTCATATTTCCCGTTTCTTATTCCCTTGTTATTATTAATTTTCTTCTTTAAATTATTTACACCTATCAAAAAAACGATACGCTCGCATTTACTAATTGCAAAAATTTTCTCAGTCTAATGCATCCTAATAAAAATAGCCACATTAAATAGTAATTAATTTTGGTAACTAATAATTTTTAATACTCAATCATTTCTTTATTTTATAATCAATGATGGATTACAAGAAAACATTATATTTAATTTTACATAAGCACCATAAATTTCGAAAGCTACATGTATTCTTTAATATTTTTTGTACTTAATCGCCCGGAATGAAAAAAATTTCTCCCATCCCCCTGAATACCTCGAGCGTACCCATAACGGTGACAGCATTCCCTCGTTGGATTTCTATGCTTATTCGCTGTCTAAGGTATTCACTTGAGCGGCACTCACCCGTCCTGTCCGTCATCCTTCGACCAATTTCCGCCACCGTCCTCAAAGCCGAGGGTCCCCAGGGACCGAATGTCTCCAAACCCAATGGACAGAAAATGAAATTTGGCGAGAGACAGTCGTATTTTCTGTATTTAGAGGTTTCAGCCGTGAGAGCCGCTGAGCCCGACGACTCAGCGGATTTATTCACGTGAGATGCCGCGATTGTATCCACCGCAGTGGCATCCCAGACCATGCATCGCCCCTCTCTCCAGGGGGTCATCGTAATGCCGTCGGGCCTCCTGCAATCCTGGCGGCAAACCCCCAGAGGTTTCAGTCTCGATGAGACCCCCGATGAAACCAGAGAGCGGCAGATCAGGTCGTTAATGGCAGAGTGCCGACTGTGTCTTCCAGCGCTCTTCTGACAGCTCAATCCGTGCCGCCCCATGCGGTCCACCAACCTCCCACAGGTGCACTTTTGCTCATGACACAATGCTGAACCAAGCCGTAGAGCAACCGAAATTCGCAGGGCATCATCGCTCAGAAGCGTTCCGAGACTGGGCGAGGAAGAGCATTTAGCCACAACCCCGACTCATTCCGCGAAGCTGCCATGAACCGAGCAGTCTCCGCAGGATCACTGAGCGATAAAAGAATTTCTTTTTTTTTAATTTCAATCATCGGGATATCCCACTCTTTTTGGATAGTCCGGTGCAGGCATACTTGTAATTTTGCACCAATTTAGTTTTGCGGCACTGACTAGGTTTTCACAATCGATATCCGGCAGTATGGCCGTGATCAGACTCTTGACAGAGTGAATTGAGGCTAAAAAAGCCGGGAGAGACAATTCTTCTGTCCGCCTAATGCCAATACCACTGTATCTAACGGGCAGTGTCGCCTGTAGCCATGCATGACCATCCAAAATCACGTTGGTTATTTTTTGCAGACTAACCCTAAACATGTCATCAACGGTGCGGAAGAGAGTTGGGTGTTCCCACACGTGGGCAGACCTTAGGGCATACATGATTTTGGGGACCAATAGGCAGTTTTTCAACAAAAACAGACCATAATGTGAATTTAAAGCTTTCAGTCTTGAGACTAGCACTTTAATAGTCTCAGACCTCTTCTTCAACTCCACTGGAACTGCCTCGTCTGTTATAGGCGCAATAATTGATTTGCAACACAGTGCATGGGATATAATATTTTAATGATATTTGGGGAGAGTTGATTAAACTAGACAATTTTAACATTTCATAAATTTGTTTATGAATAGATTGACTGCTATTATTTTTAACAGATTATCAATAGATCTGGAATATTATTCTTTTTGAAAACGATTTACTACAGAAAACTGTTAGGTAAGTTGTATTATTAAAAAATATATATAATAATTATATGAATAAAAACCGTCAAGTATTTAAATTTGTATAATAATATTTTTTAAACATTGTCTGCTCCTAATGAAGCATCTCAACCGTAATTGTTTCAAAGAACTTCTTGTAAGTCAGTTGCTCAACCTCTCTATTTGGAAAGAGTAAGGAAAGAAGGAATGAAATGTTCAAGATTGGGTAAAGGATGGGTAAGAAGGGATGAAAAGCTTAATTTATTGACTGAAAAATGAGTGTACGATGTTCCATCGGAGACTCGATCCCATGACGGTTCAATAGAGTGAACGAAGGTCCAACAGCAATGATCGCTAGCTATGGAACTGGCGTTATAATCAAGATATTAAAATCTAAAATTCCGCTCTACTGGCGAGTAGGTGAACATTTATGATCTACGATGATTATTACTTACCATTGAGAAAATTAACCAATTTACGCAGCGTATGTGAAATATAATACTTAAACGTCAAAGACGAATAAAATTATCGGCGTTAATTTGATTCGAGTTTCCACGCTTAATGCTATCAAAAGTAAGTCGTCGGCATTAGAATAATAACACTTCTTTCTCTCGTTATCGAGTAAACAAATCCTTTTGATTTACATGAAAGTTTCTTTGATTTTCACTCGTCATATGATACGTTGTAGCCCTGATACTCATACAGTAAGGCCGAGCTAAGCCATAACACAGTTATATTCAACAATTGGCCTCCTTAAGCATTTAAAATTTTGATTTATTACTATCACTTTTTTGCGTTAATTGATTTTAAATTTAAATTGTTGAGATTTTGTAAATTTTTGTGTATTTTGTCACTAACGATGTGGATTTCGCCTTTCGGCATCTTCAGGCTTTCGAGCACATGAGTGAACTCGAACGAACTATAAACTGTCTCAAATTTGGATTATTGAGATTTTGTACACTTCCATGTGTCGAGGTGTGCTCGAATGCCTGAATATGCCGAAAGGCGAAACCCGGGTCGTTAGTGACCAAATACATGGAAGTGTACAAAATCTCAATAATCCAAATTTGATATTGAAGTTCCATCAAGCACCCTCAGTCGATGTCTTAAATTAAATTATATAAACTGTCTGTTTGAGTTTTTCCGAGTTCACTCGTGTGCTCGAATGTCTGAAGATGCCGAAAGGCGAATCCCATGTCGTTAGTAACAAATACATGGAAATGTACACAATCTCAACAATTCGAATATGATATTGAAATTCCATTAAGCACCGTCAGTCGATGTCTTAAATTATTAGATTTTTATCTGCAGCAATACGCTCTCAATCAATAGAACAACGGGTTGAGAGAGCTGTTAGCTAAAATTTATTATTTTACTAACTAATATGGTTTCTGTGAAAACGAAAGTTGAGAAAAGACATTGGAAACGGACCAGTTTTAAACATATATCAATAAATTAACATTCATCACAAAACAAATTACCTAGATGTAATATAATATTGACATGAAAGATTTCGTACTAAATTTTATCAATATTCACATAAACATCAGGCCTGAAACCGAGTGATCCCCGTCGTGATTCGAACCATTTCGAGTCACAATACGAACAATTTCACAAATAACTTTCTCAATCGTATTATGCTTTTGTGTTCAAAGGCATGGACGTCTAAAATTTCCGCCACCCACCCGCTCCTAAAAATGGGAGAGCCATTAGCTAATCACTAATTCTGTGTTAGCCTCTCTCTGAAAGCAGACTAAATAACAAGCAGTTCTTGTAGTATATACCTCCAGTAGGAATCAAAATGGTAGCGGAAACAGTAAAAAATATATCACATAGCAATAATATTATCAATAATTGATCTCCTTCAATGTACTTTATTTTTTATTTCAAATGCTTGCCAATTCTTACTTCCTTACTCTACATACTACAGTATTAATTTAATTATCTTACCATTTATTATTTACTCTTATAAAAGGTTGACGATCCACTGTAAAAATGATTGAGTAATAATTTCTCTACCATTTCTCCGGGAGATGCGGAGGCTCTCAGCAAGACTTCTCAATGTCGCTATATAAATTCTATCAACTTTATCAAAAAGCAACAATACACAACGATCATTCAGAGCATTCGGTTCCTACTGTATTCACATACAGTGCGCTTCCTTCCTTTTGAACATTGAAAAGTTTTTAAGTACTCCGTCAATCATTTTTTGTGAAGATTATCAACTCGCGGTGTGTTTATTCAAAGGACAATTGTTCAGTGTGAAAACATTTCTTTGAAGGTTAGTGAAAATTTAGCTTTAAAATACTGCAAAGTGATGTATACGCCAAAATAATAAACAAATTAAAATTCTAAAGGGAAATAATATATATTTTAGTGATACGTATATCGTAAATTATCATTTAAACTTGAACTGTGTTTATACTGTATATTTTAAAAACCTAAAATGCGTTTTTTTAATAAAGCAATATTATAGGTATTTTACAATTTTCAATATTTTTATAACCGCTTTCGCTCAGCGTATAAGCATTTACAAATATCAATGTTTCACTTTTAAGCTGTAAACTGTCAAAACAATAAAATAAAACACAATTCGTTTTGTAATACTTCCACATTTTTATAATGATCAGTACTGGTTTTTCTCATCGAGAGTATTATCAACTGGCAATGATACAAAAAAAGTGTTTTATGTTTAAAAAATATTGATGTTTATTGAAAATGACTAGTTGACCGTTACCACTCTTAAAAATAGAAAACATTTTTTTTGTCCGTTTTACGTTTATGAATATAATATCATTTTACAAAGAATGATCAGTTAACATCATTAAAATTATCAAAAACATAAGGCTTTGCATAACAATTTAATTATATTTAATACTTAATTTAGAAATTAAAGAAAGCTTTTGTTTAATCGACTCAGATGATTCATAATATTTATACGGTTCTGACGAACTTACGAACATCGGGAGGAATAGAGGAAAGATAAAGCGAAGTACAATTTATGAGACTAGTTTCGAAGAACAATCGCTTTTTTATGTATATTTTACGAAAACCCCAAACCATTTCGATAAAAAACATTTTTAAAATTGTGGGATAAGTACTCTAAATTGAGTTTTCACTCGAAAATACAGGTAAAACCATTCAAGTGATCTTAACCACCATATTTTTATACAGGAATTTCTTAAACCGTTAGCAAAAAAGTTTGCCTACGCCGATTAATGAAATCACAAAATCAACACTATAACTTTTAATAGGCTCGCATTTTTCTGGTCAGAATTTTAATTCAGTTTCGGTCATAACTTTTAGAAGTCAGAATTTATATTGAATGTTAATAATGTAACAGTCAAAATTACAGAGGGCAGAATAAATAATTTATGGTCAGTATTTCTAACCTAACCTAACCTTTTATTCAGACCATCAATAATTTTATTCATACCGTTCATATGTTTATGTTGCCTTTTAAATATAAATATTTCTACAAACTATGATTCATTTCGAAATAATTAAACAGCCATTATTGTATTGTGTTCAGAATACAATATAAACAGTTAGGTATACAGACCAATGAAGATGAAAATGCATTTTTTAATATCTAATGACGTTTTAATGAATGCATACCGAAGCTATTCAAAATAAACTTAAACGAAACATAGCTTTGAATTCGTGCACAATAGGTTAAACACTTCTTGCCGCTATTTTTTAGTTTAGACTTTTAGCAGTCTACCACTTGATCTATTTAATCTTTTCAGTGGCTTTTTTGGCATTGGAATAATGCAGTGCCGCATAGATAAGAAATGGTATTACTATATAATAATTATTATTCTTAGCCCGATTATGAAATTTTTAATAAAAGGAAGTTATTCAACCAAACCTATTTCACTAAAGACATGCTTTAATACATTCAATTTAAATAAATGGCCATTTTTAATTTCGGCAAAAATGTTTGTTGCGTGTTGAAATCTATATATATAAAAATGAATGTCTGTTTGTTGGTTTGTCCGGATCTTATAGGCTCCTAAACTACTCAACCGATCGCGACGAAACTTTCAGGAAGGACTTATTGTAATCATGCCGGGAAATCTATATATATATATAAATGAATGTCTGTTTGTTGGTTTGTTGGTTTGTCCAGATCTTATAGGCTCCTAAACTACTCAACCGATCGCGACGAAACTTTCAGGAAGGACTTATTGTGATCATGCCGGGAAATACTATATAAAATAAATGTTTGTTTGTCCTTTACGCGTTCCTTTACCATTCATACGATTTCGATGAAACTTCGGTGAGTTGTTGTGCACACTTCTGTGTTCTGAAGAAAAAAAATTGAAAATCTAAAGTTGAAAAAAAGAATCAAATACGTACATACAGCGACATATAGGAAAAACCTTCTGATTTATTCGTGTACGCACCAGACGAAAAACAAAAATATTGTGTTATAACAAGTGTGATATTGAAACTCGTGTTCGGGTCGGGCCAGACCTGAAGATGATGGGCTCGAACCGGGTAAGTATATGAAATTTCGGCCTGTGCAGACCTCTAATCCAAAAGCAGTTCAATAAACAGAATTAAAACACAAACCCTTTCTTTCTTAGAGTGGCATTGCAACGCATGCCGGGTACTCACTAGTATATTATAAAATACAAATAAACAAGCCACTAAGGAAAATGTTTACTTGAAAATTGTTTATATTGCATGCGATGCACTGAAAAAGAGTTGCATAAGTGTGAAATAATGTTGATAATTTACGTCATTGATAATCTTTACGTTTCAAAATATTTCATCAAACAAATACAAACGTAATAATGAATACATAAAAACGTACTGCCTTAATTCGGTCCATGTCATGCTGGCTGGCAAAAAATAAATTGGAAGCAATCTACGTCTTTAATGCACTGAAAAAATTTGCAATTTAAAAAAATATGTACTTGTGTAGATATTTGTATCGAGTGATTTTACTTTAGTTTCCTAGTGAGAAATGAATCATTTTTTCCATACGTCACCTGATAATTTAAATAACACCAGCTTAAACTCAGAATGGTAATCCTATTCAGTCCAATTCTTATTACAATCATATACTTACATATTTTTATCTCTTATTATGATTTCAGTTCGAGAAATACCCATAAAAAATGAATTCGCTGACTAAACTAAAGATGATAGCGGTTGCTGTATTGCTTTTGGTTGCAATGAAGTCAGCGGACGGTGGAGCTACAAACCAAGACGACTATATCACAGAGACACAAAATGCTTGCTTTAAATCACATGACACGCTATCTTGCTTTAAATACCGCACATTGCGCTACATGTCTGGAATGGCTGTCGGAAACGGATGGTTGTTCCAATCGGACGCCAAAGATTCAGCAAACGTATCTACCCGCGGGTTTGCATACGATGACGGAACAAGCATCTTGAAGTTAGTTAAGATTGAAAAGCCTTTCATTGGACAAGACGGAGAAGAATTCCTAGCCGAATCAAGACAAATGAGCAACGATTCTGAATTAGACAAGTTTGTAAAATTTGGAAAACGACAAGCCAGGAGTTTCTTGACAAGTCATGGCATCAGAGTTGGACTTCCCGAAGGAGCCACAGCTGTTACCGAAGATGACCAATCGATCGACAATGGTAAGAATTTGAACCATTTTGTAAGGATTAATTTATATATATTACACTTTCTCACCACACAGAGTTTATATCGATAACATCTATCAGTCAGTCATTGGAGTCTGTTGGTAACATCTCAGCTTTGCGATCAGAATTTTTCGGACTAAAATCTTGTTGAAGACATTTCAAAAAGTTGTTTTTGTTAAATTACATATATGAATTCTTGTGGATGAAATTTTCCGTTGAGGTTAAATTTAAAATATCTGGAGAAGTATTCCAACCCCTGAATATTATCGCCGTAAAAAAATGTAAGGTGAAAACAATACTATTATATAATGATTCTCACGATGATGATTTCTTTAGCAAGACGATTTCTCGTGAGTCATACCTTAAAAATGTAATCATATAAATAAACATATATTGCATAATATTCTGCGGAAAAACTCTTTTTGCAAAACTTTTTTTGATTCTTTTCTCGGTCGTACATTTGTCATTATTCTGCACGAGTTGTTGGAGCTTTTTATTTTAAAACCACAGCGAGAATCAAACATCAGTAGATAATACATTACTGACGAACGCTTCTGAGCAATTGGATCAGTAGGCTTAGTCCAACAAAATTAAAAGACCTCTTTCTCACGCATTGAAAAGTTTTGTTATTAAATTAAAATCTGAATATGGTCATTCTATTCTACATAAAATAAAAAAAGAATGTAAAGCAATCTGTCACACTTCGACCAAGTTGATAAAGAATTTTCTTCGGCCTACTAAGAGATTCCAAATATTCGTCGAACACAAACATTAAAAGCTTAAAGTGTTTGAATACATTTTAAAAACATAATGGTGAATTTCATCATGTAGATGTATCCATCTTTTTATTTTAATATTTCTGGCAGATTCGTAGTGACTGTTAACATACTAGCTGCCAGCGCGTGTCTTGAGTGAGTATTTTGGTGTTATTAACAAAATAGATTAAATCAAGACATAATGAGTCGCTGAATGATTTTTTTTGTTAACCCAGTGGCTTAATATACATTACTAACATGAATGAATAATTTATCAAATATTCAAATATCCGAATATCAAAAAGGAGTCCATACATTCGAATATAAAATATTTCAATATTCGACTCGAATCTCTAGCGCCTTCTCGGGGTGATCTGATCGAAAAATCAACAACTACTCACTTTTAAGGTGTTAACTGAAGATAATGCTCGTGATGAGCGAAACCGGTCCTGATCATTATAAATATGTGGAAGTAGTACAAATGAATTGTGTTTTATTTTTTAAAATCAACAACTACTATTTTATTTTTTTCTGTCACTTCTTTTTCATCATCTTAATCAATATGCATTTAATAATGTGCATATCAGAATTAATAATTATGTTATTCAAACCCCTATAAATATTTAAAAAGAGCATTTTTATTTATTGCTTTTATTTTTTACTTATAATTTGGAATCAAAACATAAATCGCTTAGGAAAATACTGATGTTAAGTCAATCGCTCAACCTTCCATTTCAGAAAGGTTAAGGATAGAAGGATGAGACTAGAAAAGTAACAACAGTTTGTCAATCGCTCTTTCTACACCTCGTTTTCAGAATTGGATATGAGGTGGGTAATGTTATTGAGAAATGAAAATATGAAAGATATCTGTGTTTTTTTGAACCATAATTAAATTTTTTAAAAAATTGAAAAGTTTCTATTAAGTTTTTCAAATCCAAAAAGCGTTGACCGATAATATTACACTTTCGTTATTTTGGTACTACATAAACTTTAAAACTTTAAAAACATACTTTCATCTTAAAAGAAAAGCTATTTCAATACTGCTGAAAATTGCATGAAACATTTATCACGTAATTTTCTTGCATAGAAAATAGCTCAATTGTTTTTTAATAAAAGTATTTGAAGTATGATGGAATACGAATATGTTACAGAGTATCTATATCATTTCCATCTGATATCCGCTCGATTGAGCTTAACCCGAGTAATCTTTCTGCGATAATTTAATATCTACTAAAACCACAGCATTCTGCACAAGAAATGAGAGCCGTGTTTGGTTTCATGCACTGTCAGCCATCGGTCAGATAATCCTGTGCAAATCAGCGTCAGTCAACACATTGTGATGATGATCTATATTCTATTTCACTGAAACTAGGCCAGGGCGTGGATACGGTTACTAGATTTCCTATAATAATAACACTTTCGAAAAATATTTGGATAAACAGTAATAGGCGTCCTTGTTTTATTGCACCGGATAATTTTCTTCTTCGGTATAAATGATTCAAAGCAAAAGAGTTGTCTTTTCTTTATACAGTGTACTCGCACTTTCAGCTGAAACTCACTTTATTTAGGAAATATAACAATTAACATTCTTTTTAAAAAATAAAACACAATTTGTTGGTACTTCTTTCACGTGTTTATAATCATCAGTATCAGTTTCGCTCATAACGAGTATTATCAGCTGATCATTATAAACATGTGCAAGTAGTACAATCAAATTGTGTTTCATTTTTAAAAATATAATGACTTTCTACCAAGAATTGACAGTTAACACCATAAAAGCAATTAACATGCATAATAATTTTACAGTTTTACAATGTTACAATGCTATAACTTCATATCAATTTTCAGTTAAATATTATAGAATAAGAAAGCCTACGTAGATAAAATAATTTTTGTGTAAATGTTTTGGTAAATTGTGACGATTTTCTTTTATTAAGCTTTATAAAATGCCACAAAATGGAATATAATAATATAATGAATTAGATTATTTTTATCTTAATATTATTTGCGTAAGAAATAGCTATGTGGATTTATGTTTTAATGATCATAATTGATAAATACTTTACTGAAAACATGTTATATCAAAATCAATTAACATAATAAACTAAATATGAAATAATTATTATTCAGTTTTTATTGACGAGACCGTTTTCGTGACACGAGCTGAAACCATCAGTGGTGAATGACTGACTACTTGCTCAGCGAGACTATTCCTAATAATTTTGCTAATTGGGGAAACACTACTATATACTTTATAAATAGTTTATATATTTAACTGCTAATGTAAACTTCGTAAGTAAATATTTAGTAAAGATTATTTTATTTCTAAATGTGTTACACAGGTAAATTGATGTCAAATTAAGTAATCTGATTTAATAAATAGCATCTTATTTTTTATATGATAGTAGTGTTGAAGATAAACACTTTAAAAATGTAATTATATTTATCTCAACGTTAATTAGCACTTTTTGATTGTCATGCTGATTTGCATTAAATAGAGTATATCATGAATATGTATAAAAAACGTTGTTTTGCTTGATTTTACAGATAGATAAAGTTTATTTACTTTTAAAATTACCATATGCTTTTAATAAAATACTTTGGATGATTTATTTTAATAAGTAAAAACAGGCTTTTCATATTTTGTTATTATTTAGAACGGATAACAGCCATATAATTTGGATTATAATAGCAGTATTTTTGGTTTCAAAGTCATAGATGTGGTAAAGAAAATCATTTACTTCCGTGTTTGTATACCATATTACGTTGAACTATTTCTGTATTATAAAAAGGTTAAAAAATACCCCGACAAGACGCGTTTCAGTTTGGTTTTTTGTAAAACTATCGTTTGAAGCGTGCAAAGCAAGTGAACTAGATTTTTTCATGACAATAACTATAAATAATTGCAGTCAAAAACCGTATCTAAGCGGTCGAAAAGATAGGATATTCTTTTCAGTGAATACTGATAAATAACCCTATCGAAATATTCCGAGTCAGAGAGATTATTATCTGTCTAGTTATAAATATTTTAATAGTTTTACAGTAATCGTATTTATTGTTGATGCGAATTGAAAACAAAACTAACAGAAATAGATTGCTTTGTGTATGGATAAATATTTTGGAGTTGATTTTTATCGTGTAAATCAGGGGTCTCCAAAATTTTTTAGCTGCTGTGCCACACTGACTCCTCCACGAAGTCCCAAGGGCCAAGACTCGGCTAGGTCATCATACCAACATACTGTAGTTTTGAATTACGAGAAAATTTTCCTATTGGGACTAGACCGCGTGTACGATATCTATGGCGCAAGGCGTAAGATGCACCTTACAGGGAGAAAAATAGTTTCTGCCTGTTTTATACACTCATACTAAATCCTTTCAACAAACAATTGTTTTGTTTCTTTCTCAATTGAACAAAAAATGTTTCACTCATTTTAATACATGCCAAACATTCAGACAGTAAACTGAAACTCCATTTCCGATAGATTTCACAATTTTCGCTTCGGGTGTTTTAAAAATAAATTTCGTGTCTCGATCGTTTTAACGCCGGTATAAAAACCCTTGCACTATAACTTGAAATGGAAATCATTGATTAGCAGTGTAGCGATGTTTTTAAAGAAAAATATTGCTGGAGTTTATAAGTATTCCACTCACACAGTTTTATCAGTTGCATAAATTTGCTCATGCCTTTTTTCCGCTTTTGGGACTACTTATCTGTCTGAAAAAACATTCTCCAAAGTAAAATACACAAAAAATATTTAAAGATCCAAATTAACTGATAAGCATTTGAAGTCGCTGCTGATAATTTCCACGAGTAAACTTGATCCACAACTGTAACCAATTGTCAGTAGAAAGTTACAGCTACATAAATCTTATTAATCATAATTATAGTGTTTAATTTCATTATGTGAATTACCTATGTGCGTCACTTATTGTATGTTTGTATCTCATATTATTAATTACAGGTAAAATGTTCATTTTCATTACGTTCTTCAAAAATTGAGTTTCTTAGGTATTGCCGGACTGTATTTTACATTTTACCGTACCGTAAATAATAAAAAGGAATTGAACAATGAACTGCAATTTAAATAATCGTTTTAATCGTTTATAAAAAATAATATTTAAATATTGAAGCTCTGGAAGAATATTTCGATTTAACCACGGGGAATATGCTATTCCGACAAACTACAAAACAGCCTTTGAGCATACTTAATTATACTCTGATATGGAGTAACTTATAATTGATGATATGTTGTATCTTATTTTGAATTCTAATCACTATAATTTTAAAAGCTGTGTAATAAAAAGTATTCTTTTCCTCACAGATATTGTTGAATCATCCCGTAAAAACGACGGTAGAGGAAAGAAGAAGAAGCTCGCGGTTCTCTTTCCACTTTTGTCCCTGCTTTCAATCTTAAAAATTAAGCTTCTCCTTGTTCCCATTCTTCTCACCGTCCTCTTCGTCAAGAAAATCTTAGTATTAGCAGCCCTATTCCTTCCGACTATCCTTTCAACGCTGAAGATCTGCAAGGTACACCAACCGCACCCTCATCACAGTCAGTGGACAGGACCTGAGCAGAGCGCCGAATACAGCAGCGGGTATGGAGGTGGCTATTCAGCATACGCAGGAGCCGTAAATCAGGGACACCAAAAGGAATGGGCGGCAAGTAGAGCGTACAATGCCTACAGACCAACCTATGAAGGAAAGCAAATGAAGTCCGACTATTCACCAAGCGGTTCAAACATCATATATCCAGATACTGCCAATAATCAAGCATAGATAGTAAATAGTCTTATTGTGGATATTAAATTTCACGAATTTATAACTGATTTTTTTTTATTTATTTTACTAAAAAATTTGTTGCTGGTAGATTATTATCTTCATTTAACATGAATTCATAGAAATTTAATAAATTAAAAAATTTCAGATCATATTAACAATAGCTAGTGATTGAATGACTATTTTGGATTGCACCCGAACGAACTGTATTTGATAAAGATGATAATATTATGGTAGTAAGTGTTTAGTTTTATAATTTAATTTATTGTCGCTTAAATGTGTTTTTAGTTTTCAAAAGATATCAGTTTTTGGCGATTTTCAAAAACTATTATTTAATTAAGATGCTTTTTTAATTTCATACTTCTAAGTTTTACGATTTGTACCATATTTTTTGTACGTTTTTTAAAACTTTACCTTATTTTTACTTAATGAATGAAGTTACTACTTACCTGTTACTGTAGCCATTTAAAACTATTTATCTCTATTTAATTTTGATTATGTTATTTTAAGTATTTATTTAATTAAAAAAGTACAATACCTACATTTTAAAATAGTGTATTCTAAATTATATAATAGGAGATAATTTAAATATATGCATACGAACATCATTTAAACTATTTAATTTATTTCTTCGAGTGAAAGCCACATATACGCTCATATTTAAAAAAATCAAACGACTGACTGTATAATTTTTTACAGTTTCATGCTGCTTGTAAACTCAAAAAAAAAAAAAAACAATACATATTTCTGATAATAAATACATGTTTTGTTTAAGTGAAAAAAAGTATCTTGGAAGTATTTATATTAAAAATCATTTTAACTCACAAGGAACTTTAGTGGAGCATTTCAGTAAAATATATTTAATGATAATTGGATGTAAGTTAGTCGCTCAGCCTTTTTAAGATAGGGTAATAATATATCATGCACTAATAAAATATTACGCAGTAAGCTTTATTGGTTCACTTCTGTAACAAAAATGTATAGAAATATACAAATGAAGCCTCCCCTATTATCGACAAAAATTTGTAAAATAATCATACAAAAAACCGACAATGAATCTGTAGTGATATATGACACTGCAGATTAACGAAGCATTTTGCTTGTCATTTCCGTCAGCATTATTGAAGAGGTGAATTGGCAAATAATATTTTATTTGACTGATATATTTTGTTTGATTGATTGCGATAATAGTGAACACTCTGAAAAGGCAAGTCATGATGAACAAAGTAGGACAAAGATAGTCAATGACAGTATATATTCTCGTATATATTGACAGTATATATACGGGATTCTGTCACCACTCGCTGAATTGCATAATCAACAATTGGAAATATATTCCTAAAAATACAATAAAAATACTTTATAACCCTCGAGTTTAAATAGTTTATGGACATATTATTAATAAAAATATGGCTCCGCGGTAGGCTTGGTGAAACATGTTGGTCACGTACGACACTGATCAATCAATTAAATTAGCACCAAGAAAACGTTAAACGTTTTTGTGTACTTATAAAATAACTGCAACATATTGGTAATCATAATTTGATTTCATCCAAAATGCGAGTCTCATAAGTTCACATATACAAGTTTACTGCAGAGCATAATACTTTTTCATTTTTTGAAGAAATTCCTATATTCCACAATATCGTTTTTGTATTGTTTGTGTAATAATTTAGTGATAACTAAATATATTAAACTGGCGTTTGCAATAGCAATAATTTCTGATCCTTGGTATAAGAAATGCCCATGTCAATATGACATATATAATTTAATTTATTGTGGTGACGGAAAAATATTCTGCATCGATTTACTATATTACGTATTATTTCCGACATAACGTTATGCCGGAACAAAGATATACTCTCAGTTTACTTATTTATACGTCTGTATTTTTGATATTTGAAGACTGTTTTGAAGCCTGAAAAAAAACACTCAATTTTTTCATCAACACGTTCCTGAATTTTTTTCGAGTTTTGAGTAAATCACGAAAAACTGCCATGGGAAGTATGATATTTTTAACCCTTCAGAGACGAGCGTGGCCGTATGGTCACAGTAAACACCATCCGTTAAAATTTCAACGAAAACGGCGCGGTAGTTATCGGCGCGAAAACAGGTAGTGCAAAACTTACGTAAATATCCGTTTTAAACGAAATTGAGTAAGGGCAACGATATTCAGCAAGAGAAGGGGCGAATAATGCGATAGATGGGCGGGCTAACCCTTATATATATATATATATATAAAATAAGTTATTGTGTCTCTTCCGGTGTATAAAAAAAGTAGAATATTCTTTTATACTGTAGTTTTTAGAGCACGTCGACCGTGTAAAAAAAGAGATCGTATAAATAAAATAAAAAAATTTGAATTTCGAACAGAGGACGAAATATGAAGGAATTTTAGACTTGCAACTGTAAAAATTGATAGATCTATCGATAAAGCACATAAATACGTACATTAAAAACTTATTTCATTGAAAAATCGCCAGGAGCGTGTTAAGCGACTCAGTGACTCAATTATAAGTCGAATTAATAAATTTATTTTGTAGTTTATATATTCATTAGTTATTGAACAATAATCATAATGCATTTATTCATACAATTATTCTGTCTTAGCGATATCTCGACAGCGATTATTGTACACTTGCAGATAAGTTTATTATGTTTATGTGCCGTACAAGTTGCGCTCTCATTTAATTGAGTGATAATTCGATACAGTGACATCTATTAATGATAAAAGTTTTAAAACGATTTACAAATAGTCCTGTAATAAACTAAAATTTTAAAATCGTCATTTCTGTTAATACTACACTAACCGTTCACTATATAGGGCGGATAGGATAACAGTGAGTTATGTTTTTTCAACAAATTGATTAATATAATTTATGTTAGTGACAAAATACATGGAAGTGTACAAAATCTCAATAATCCAAATTTGAAATTGATTAATCTCTTGAAAAAAAGTTCTCATATAATTTTTAAACATATTTATCATAAGCAAAAAGAAACAAATAAACATCACCAAATCTTTGATTTATTCTCTAAACAAAAACAGTCCTGATTTTTAAAAAAATCATTCCCATAAGGATTAAACGTATGGGAAAAACTGATGAAAAAAGGCAGCACTACAGCTTCTTACATGTGACATCTACCAAATGGAAAAGTTATTAATTGAAGTTTTCACAATAAAGTATGAGGGATAGTTTCTGAGATATAGAAAAAATACTTCTACAAAACTTTAACGTAGCCATCAATGAATAAAATGTAGACATTTGTATTGCTTATTTTACTATTTTATGGCGAATAGGACTCCAAATGCGTAATTAACCATGACATTTTAACTAAATCAGCTTCTCTAGACTAAAGTGCACTATTTAATATCTCATTTTTTAAAATTAATTTTAAATTCTCAATTCATAGTTGCTCTTTCGACAACTCTATAGTTATAAATAACTAACAGAAGCATAACTAAATGGCGCCATATACAGCAGCAATAGTGAAATAGAATTAAATGATGCCTAAAGGAACAGAGACGTTTAAAAAATCCTAGAGAGCTAGATTTTTCTAACAAAATTCTAATAATTTTCCTCATCGATATGTCCCTGCCACAGAATATTCAGCAAAATGTTAATTTTATCAGAAACATTAGACCAATTATTACTATCATATTTTATATGATAATCACATTATTTATAATTACATTAAAAAAATCGCAAACGAATGCATTTCGTCACTGGCAGTGAAAGCAACGAGTGACTCCAAGATGGAAGTTAATGTAATTTTATCTGATGCTTTTATAAATACGATCACTGAGTATAAAATATGTCTAATACAGAGAATGTACCTAGAAATTCAAGATATTTTGAAAATTTTGATTCTCTACAACTTTTTAAAAATCAAAAATTATTAACAATTTAATCACCGTAGACTAGTTTATTTCTTTACTTTCCCAAAACACGTGTCGCTGGCGACGTTACCTGAGCAGTTATCCCTGGCGTCTTTCCCCAGTGGAGCGAACTAAAGGCGCGCTTAAAACACACACTTATTTTTCATTTTCATTTCAAGGAAATGAAATGTTAATACATATAATGTATATCAAAGACTTTATTTAAACGAATTTAAAGAACCAATTTTAGACATCAATACATTCTTGATACTTTTTTACGTGATTTTTTTGGTACCAATATGTCAAATTATATAGAAGTAAGGTATTTTTTTACGCGTCAATTTCTGGAACCAATTTATCGCGTAAACAAGGGATTGGGTGTATTTTCTTATATTGCTTCTTCTTTGAGGGATAATAAAATAAACACAATTGCTTTATTTATTTTATTATTTTAAATTATAGCTATTTATATTTGCACATTATAATTATACTTCATTTTGAACATTTAATACTAACACGAGGATATTCTTATGTAATTTAATTTTAAAATAATGTAACATATATGATAATACACACATTTTAAAGCTTCGTGAATAAAATTTATATGTTATTATTATATAATGCATTAAATATTCAGAAAGTAGATACTAGAAGTATTTTTACAACAACAGTATTCCCACAAATCGTTTTTTCTGTCAAACCAAAATGAAATGAAAGAATTTTCATGGTTTTATTTCTGAAGTGACTTTTTATTTATCATTTTTGGTAAAGATTTAAAAATATTTGCGATGAATTAATTGTATATGATGAACCCGGATTCCCATTTTAGTTTTCAACTATAAACTAGTCGATTTAAAACCAATACAATGTTTTGACGGCTGAATCTCTACTATTCTCTCAACTCTACTATTTAAATATACGTTAAGCTCTAAGGGTTGTAGATGTAAATAACTACAGTTCATTGTGATAATATTCTGTCGTTACTTTAATTTCATCTTCATGGAACTCGTCGCAATCTGCTGGATACCTTGCCTGGAAACAGAAAATTTAAGTTACTAAACAGTCAATAGAAAAACTATCGATACATTATAGTTTCCACTTTTTTAATATACTACCGACCGATCCCGTAATACAGTTGTAAATTCTCTTGGGGTTTAATCATATTCAGCTGCGAATTCAAGGGTTCAAATCGCTATATATGACTGTTAATTATATCGATATTTATCATTCACCCTATCCAATCCCGAAAGCAGAGTGTAGAGGGGGCAGTAACCTTACTAATAAGTCTCATACTACGATACTCCATTACGTGGAATATACGAAGAAAGTTTGAAATTAAACAGAAAGATTAAAAAACATGAATGTTTACCCTGCAGTTACTGTCATCTTGTATCGCTGTGTATAGATCTAAAAATTCATGACCTCCTTGATAACTTAACGCTACCGATGCCACAAAGCTGCTAAGTTTTGTCAAGCCAACTTTAAATCCTGGCAAACCTGCAAAATGTTATTTGTTGTAGTAAAAAAGTAATCTCATTCACACATTTTTGTTGATTGAACTCATTTATACTTTGAATTTTAAATATAGAAATAACATAGAGAATGATCTGTTAAAAATGTTATCGTCCATAAAATAGCTTTGATCTCGATGGTGTGTTTTATTAAATATATGTATATTCAATACGTCACGGTCAAAAAAAATGTATATAACGATTTTAGACAGGATTAAAAATAAAACGTGTTAAAACTTGGTGTAAGTACTTCTGCTGTCACAATAACAAAAGTGATATTTTTGGCATGATTGTATTATATTATCGAAATAAAATATATAACTCCAAATTAATACATAAAACGAAAATATATTTAATCTATGTTGCCTTAAATATTACTACGACACTGTATTTAAGATTAATTCAAATGTAATGTATATTGAAATAAAATGAATTAATAAATATTGTGAAATACCGGCAAATTACTCAGATTAAAGTAAAAGAGTAAAAGCTTTGGTAATACTTAATAAGTTTACAGTTTGCAATTAATTTACGTCACATACGATATAAATAAAAATCATTACCAAGTTTTTCGCTGGGATCGTGTCTATTTATCGTACATAAAACATGCGTGTGGCAACGAGGATGTTTATGTGCAAATCTATATGCTCTGTAAACCCTCAAAATGGGCTCAATAATTTCCAGGTTGAGAGTGTCTGTCAGTTTATCACTAAGCTCGTTTTGATTTACTTTAGTTAAATATGAGCCGGTTGTTTGGGCTGTTTTAAGGATATCCTGAAACAAACAATAAGTAAATGAGAGAATAACGATTTTTGTTGTACAATTCGAATATAGTGTAGAACATAGACATCATTGAAAAAACACAGATTTCCCTTGGACGTGCGTTTAAAACGCCAATGCATGCATACTTTATAAGTGATTATTTATTAAAACGCACATTCAGCCCTGCATATCCCACAGTGAATGTTTGTTGGTAGATATTATAAAGACTCAAAAGTCATTAATAAATCTTTTAACGATAAATTAGTATTGTATCATTTTGCGCTCATTTCAAAAACCTTTTTTATCAAATTTTTAAAGACATTTTTTCCGTATTTAAAAATATCAAGAATGTTCGTTACTACTCTTAGGTAATAAAAGTCAATTTGTAATATTCACCAAGTTGGCTATCCCTGCTATATAGAATATGAACTACCAATGAACATAAATTCAACCAAATAATGGCTTGAAAAAAATGCGTACACATTAATTTGAGAGCTGTTTCTTTAAATTGAGCATTGGCTACTTCTTGCGTACCCGTTTCATCTACGTAATCTTGTAAGTGAATCTGTTCCTTCATTTGAAGTATGTGTATTCAATGTGTAATATTTTGTTAACTCTACAACGGATTAATTCTGACATTCGAAGCAGATACTTATCGGTTGTAGTATGATACATTATTATTCTTTCTTCACTTACTTTCATATAATTGACAGCAGGTTTCACATATATGCTAACATCCAAAGGAGTGTTGAGATACTTCTTCGATACATAATTGGTAATACTAGACACGGATTCGGAAAACTTAGCCGGTTGAAACATCGCATGTTTTGGGAAACCTTGACTCTTTAAAAATCCATTGACGACGAATTGCCCTGACGACAGATATCTGAAAAACAATGTCATATTTCTTGGTTATATTTAAAGCGTTATATTTTAAAAATAAAACACAATTTCAAATTTGGATTATTGAGATTTTGTACACTTCCATGTATTTTGTCACTAACGACCCGGGTTTCGCCTTTCGGCATCTTCAGACATTCGAGCACACGAATGGACTCGAACTGACAGACAGTAAACAGTGTCTAACGTTTATATAGAAGATACAAATACGACAAATATTATTTACGAGGTAAAATATTATACGTCTGAGAGCCACACTGATACCTGAGTTAACATTTCGAGAATTGTCTTAATCCTTATTTTGTAAACAACACATTAACAGAGTGGCGAATTGCCACTTTCCAACTTATTTTAAAATTACCAGTGATTTTACAATTATAATAGCATTGTTGGTTTCGACGGGATGCAATTCGACGAAAGGGTAAATATATACAATCTTTCCACATTTAGTGACATCTGTTAGGTGTTTCAACGTATAGGATATAATAACGGAGAATTAGGAAGGTTCAGCTGCTCATTCAGAGTTGGCAAGGAATTTAACTGGGCTCTATTGATTTCCAAAATTTCTTGATAAAATAATTTATGATCCCCCATGTTTTTATGCAACAGTTTAACCCCATCATCCGCATTAAACGTATGGTTCTCCATTAGCAAGTGATTTGCGAATGTCGAAGCTTCTTTTTTTAATCTAAAGGCAGCTAAATGTTCTGATACCCTTATATCTAATGTACGTGTGGTTTTACTCACATGCAAATGTTGGCAATCACGTTAGTGACAAAATACATGGAAGTGTACAAAATTTCAATAATCCAAATTTGATATTGAAATTCCATCAAGCACCCTCAGTCGATGTCTTAAATTATAAAACACAATTTGTTAAAATTGTCAGTTGAAAATACTCACAATTTACACAATTTAAAAGTCTCAATAATCTGACCTATAAAAAGAGCTTATAACAGAACAATCAAAAGCAAACAGAAATATAAATCAAGGTTAATGGACGATTTAAATTATATAATATGTAGTTTTTTTTTATTATTAAACTATATGAAGCCGGGAAAGTGGTCTCTCAATTACCCAGCTAATTAAATGCTAGAGTTGGTAGATACTAAATATATAAATCCCTTTACCAAGTATATGCTAGCTAAGTACCTAAATACCTTACTTTCTAAATGATGATTATAACAACTGAAGACTTTATGTGGGGAAAGCAATTTAAAAAAAGCATTTGAAGATACTGAATTTGGACGTTCTAGATATGTATATTCTCAACTATCTCTGGAAATTATTTCGTACTGTTGAGTAACATAAATGTACTTTGTGTGTGGAAAAAATGTCAAATAAAAAATATATTATTACCTTTGTTGAACTTCAGGGTTAGCTACATGTACTACCCATTCAGCTAGATAATTAGTGGCAGACTTAATCCACCTTCTTCTAAATGAGTGATTCTCCAAAGACTTCAAGATAACCTCAAAATCAAGCTTCCCTTCCTTGTCCATGAACGTCTTGGTTAATTCCCCCAAGCCGGCATTTTCCCAAACAGTTTTTCCTAGATCGGAATTGATAAAGTGATCCCAGAACACATGAACTTTTTCAAATAGTGGGGGCAAGAACCAGGCATGATCAGCATGTTTATGAGCTCTTTCTTCAGCCTCCGGTCCACTAAAAGAATTAAAAGTATTCAACAGCAATGGGAGCGCGGCAGCGATGCCTTCCATTGGATTCGATTCGGATCCTTTAGAGTTTTGGCTTCCAAGGAAAGCAGACGCCATGGATAGAATATTATTCATATCAAGGCCGCCATCTTGTTGTCGTTGTTGTTTCTGTTGTTGATTACTATTTGGGTGCACTTGGTTTGAGGGTGATGCATTTTTTTTAACTGGCTTCGTTTCTACGTCCTCATTTTGTTTCATAGCTGACTCGGCAAACACACTGATCATAGAACCTAACAAATTCGGATCCAGGTTTCCATCTTTGTTGGTGAATAATGAGCCTAGATCTGAAAATAAACGTATGTCACATTAAGCCTCTGGATGTTTAAATCTTCTAGCAATCCGGACTGAGCCGGAAATAAAAATTAACACAATACCTATCAAACAAAATATTATTTTTTATTATTATTAATTAATAATAGCACATTGAAATAAATTTCACCCAAGCAACTTGAAAGCCATTACTAAGTTGTGTATCTCTATAAAATATTAAATTTAATGAGTTCATAGAATGAAAGTCCATTGTATCATAAATGTATGAATATATCGTTAAATTTAACAACATTATAAATAATAACGATAATATATTTATTCATAATTAACACTTCAAAACAAGTTCACATCCTAATTCATAAATTAAATTTGCTCTACTTCTTCCAGCTGTCTTATGTCTGGCACATTCAATCTTAATTTCAATTTAAAGTTAAATGCGCACTAAAGCTGTATGCAAAAAAAATCTATATGTATATTTTAAATTATAAATCTAGTGCGTGTTGGTGTAACAAATTGCCAATGCGCCAGATATTTTTTAAGTTCATAACGCTTGATATTAAGTGCATACAAATTCAATATTCACCCAAGATCAACTCAAGAAGAAAACATATCACAAATTTCCGCCATGGATCTTAAAAAAAATGAACATCGACCTTGATGATTAAATATGTTATTATGTATATGTATTCAAAGACTAACTGATTGAAAAGCATTCTACATAGTTAGGTGCAATATTCCCTCTAAGGAGCGCACGGCCGCGCAGCAGTTTTAGAACACCCACGCACTCATCTCGGGTTGACGACCACTTCAATACAAACTATTCAATTCTACACTTAAGAAATACATACGTTATACATATTTATTTTTTCAATAAATGTTCTATATATATGCGATGCGTATAAACATGTTCAAAGTAAAATAAACAGATTAATCATTATTTTTTTTATTAAATAGGTATTTGTTTTTATGTAAGTACATATCAAATAGTATAAGTAATAATAATTTTAATTGTGTAAAGCTACAAACAAATACTTATTTTTATAGCAAATATGACATATATGTCATAAAATTTGCAATCATCTCAAAAAGCTTAAATTATGCCGCGCATTTATTGGCTTGGCCTTCCCAGGCTTTGGATTTTCTGCGCGGAGAACCTCTCGTCTAGGAGGGAAAATTTATGTGTAGTATTTTTGTAGGTATATTGAAATAAAATAAATTTCTCCTGTTCCAGTAACCACTTACTTGCTAAAACTTCTCCAGCAGCACTATTTTTGCCAGTCTGCATCCCCACTAGCATATCTCCAATATTTTTAGCACCACTCCCATCGCCCTGCATCAGGTTTCCGAGAATTCCTCCGAGTGCTGCAAGACCACCTCCACCATTACCGCCCTCCAAAGAACCCTGGAGAAGCGATGATGCTATGTCCATGAAAGGATTCGAGCTGTCATCGTCTACTTCATTGGTGTCGAGACTTTGTGCGGTGAAACTGGCTGATGATATTAAAAGTATAACAGTTGCCAACGGGTATAATTTTCTGTGCAGCATTTTTTGAGATTTCCTGTTTGACAATCTGTAAAGATAAAATAATTTTCACATAGTAATTGAGATACTCGCCACAATAGTATTCAGGACTTTTAAAAATATTTGCTTTTATTATAGGAAGAGTAAGAGTAAGGAAACTCTAGATTCTGCTAAAAGCTTCAATGTAAGCTGTATGACACGATAAGTTACATAATAAAACTCGTAAATCAGAACGTTATAAAAAATCAATTACCAATCTTTTTAGGATTTAATGCAACGCTGTAATGTTTTATTATTCCAAAATTTGAAGAAGAATACTAAATAAGGCTCTACCATAAAAGTACTTTACTTAAATAACTGCAATTAGCTACTGTATACGATCTATTCAAAAGATAAAAAAGATAACAAGCGCTATCATATTTCAATTTTCCAAAACGTGACAGGTTATGCTGATGATAAACGTACTAAATATAGAACTGTAACAGCTCCAAAATCAAATATATAAAAATCAATGTGGGTTTGTTCGTATCTTATGCACTGTCATACCGTTAATCCGATCCAGATAAAACTTTGTCAAGTTATTGCTTGCACTTTCGTAAATGATATAGGCTTAGTACAATCAGGTCCGGTCCGGCCCGAGTCCGACTCTCAATGTTTTAATTTTTAACTCACAGTATGTCTTATTTTATATAAAAATCAATCTCACAATCTAGATATATCTAAAAACTAAAATAAAGAATCAAATTTGAACAAATAACGACATCTCGGAAAGCCTTCTGATTTATTCGTGTACGCACAAGAAAGAAAACAAAAAATATTGTGTGTCCAAAAGCACTTCAATAAACAGAATTAAAACACTTTCTTTCTTTGAGTGGCATTGCAACGCATGCCGGGTACTCACTAGTAAGAAATAAAAAAAGAGAGACTGGGAACAAATAAATGTACTATTAATTGTTTTTATTAAAACGTTAGGCAAATCTATATGTATGCTTTATGTTTCGCAAAAAATCTTCCCGACAGTTTATGTTCATATTAAGGTTATATCTTATTTTCTACCCTGCACAGCCGTCCTAAATTAAGAGGCATATAGCACACAATATTTAAAAATACATACACCATGGGAACAATATCATTTTAAAAAAAAAAACATTGTTTGTTGTTTCACTCAAGGTGATATCAAAAAAGTATTGTAAAACATAATAAGGCTGAAAACATAGACTCAGACTATGCTTTTTACTGTTAGTAATCTTTACCAATGCAACATTGCTTTAAGCATTTCATTTGTATTGCTTATTTCTATTACTAAAGAATATAATTTAAAAATGATTTTGCTATTGGCAAAGTCCAAATAATTATTTAATAGTGAGACAACTAACAGTTCATAGCAAATTAAAATACAGTTGTAAATTAACTAAACATTTATCTATCTTCAGTTCAAGACAGATTTTATTTTTTATAAAACTGAAGTATGTAGGCACTTAAAAAGTGTTACGTTTATGTATCGCAAGTACGAAAAATTCCTACAAGTCCGAACACGTTATTTCAAACATAAAACGAAAATAGCGGAAGTCAATAAAATCTATAGCCTAAACCAGTGGTCTTAAAACTCAATAAGGATGTGAGCTACTTATACATATTGCTTCTTTATAATTTTTTATTACCGTCCTTTATCATACCATACATAATACTATTATATTACTTAAAATAAATTAGGACATCGGACTTCCAATAAAACATAAAATGCGTGCATTAATTATTTATTTATAAACAAAATAATTATTGAAAAATATTTTGAAATAAGTGTGTAGAAAAAGTAAAAATAATTAGTG
Organism: Himalopsyche phryganea; assembly: GCA_022494535.1. NCBI lineage: Eukaryota > Metazoa > Arthropoda > Insecta > Trichoptera > Rhyacophilidae > Himalopsyche > Himalopsyche phryganea. The sequence continues at coordinate 2,393,098 of JAGVSL010000062.1, forward strand.
AAAAGAATGACATTCACTTTCCTCCACAATTTTTTCAATCCTCGATGAGTACCTTGTCACTCCCATCCGAATCCAATTATCAAATATTTCATTTCGGAGCCCAATAATAAAATTTGAGAGGCAAATTTATAAATATGATAAAATATCCTACTCGAGCTACCGGTAGCTCGTGAGTAACCGTTTGGTGATCACTGGCCTAAACTAAGCCGTGAGAATTTTCAAGAAATCGTCATAATATGTATCTCGCATTTTGTTTTTAAATTGATTTAATTACAATTTTAAGAATATTTATATAGAATAACTTATCTTATGTTTATCTTATCACAGATTTAGTGATTACAATCCCAAAGTCCCACCTGTTTTTCTTGTCCCGAAACTTAAAACGAAAGATCCCCGGTGTTTTTAATTCAAATCGTATTAAAATAGGGAATAAATCCTTACTGGGATAATTTGAATAAGCTTTGTATTTTCATTTAAAAAAATGGTATGCTTGTCTTCAAATATTGTATTAAAACCAACATTTGTTTTTTTTTATAATAATTGTTCTTTTTCGAGATTTTTATTTGTAAAATCATTGGACAGAAAATTTTCCCCAGGATCGCAATACTTACACACAATAATGCTTGCTATACGATAATTACTTTTATTATAAACGGAAATTTATTATACATGGAAACCAAATATTTAATATTACATTTTTACAAATAATATTGTTACAACTTTTCACGAAATTGAAAGTTATTACACGGACTGTATTTTAATGTTTGTTACCTATTAAATAGTATTATGAAAAAATGTGTTTATTATGGACAATATTTTTTGTAAAAAAGACATGCCACTTATAAAGATAAATTATCAAGAAGAATCAATAAAAATAATAATTAAATGTATGAGATAGATAATACCAAGCCTATTAAAAGTGAATGAGATTATAAAATACAGCTCTATTCTATATCCCAGTGATCCGCAACCGGTGTGCTGTGGCACACCGGTGCACCGCGAGACTATCCCAAGTGTGCCGCGAGAAAAAATTCATTCGGTGGCTAAGATTTCCGCTTAAATTATCTCGTTGAAACAAATATTGTACTATTTCGTTATTCAATGGAATAATAACTGTATTAGTGTTTGCACCGATAGTGGAATTGCAACGATGAGAAATAAAATGCGGCATGTCTCATGTGTAAAATACAAAAATTTTACCATGGAAATTACCCATTGCTGCATTAATTGGGAGAAGAATTGAGAACGAAATTTTCCATTGAAATAATTACAAAAAATGAACGAATGTTTTAACGTAAATTATCAAATCAAGAGTTTTAAATATGCATTTTTTTTCTTTCCGCAGTAAGTGTTCCACCACTTTGAAAAGGTAAAAGGTTTTAATTGGGTTTTATTAAAAATATGTTAGTTGCCATTTAAATTCATCAAATAAAAACAAATTAATAAATGGTAAGTTTAATTTATGAAATTTACATATTTCGACTTATGGTGTGCCGTGTGTGAGAAAAGGTTGCAGAGCACTGCTATATCCAATGTGAGTTTAATTAGTATCGTTAATGGCGTATCATAACTGTTGTTTTCCTAGCGTAAGTATGCGTATTCTGTTTTAGAAGATTTCAAGGTTTTGACCCCACGGCTTCATTATAATAGTAGTGTTATTATTTTATGATGCGCGAATGATAATGCCTGAATAAATTCAGCATACTTAAATTTGTAACGGTAATCGTCTGTGTCTGAATATCTTATTATAGCATGACAGCTGGAGAATTAATACGTCTCGCATATCAATTCAAAAAAGAGCTGAAAATAAATCACGCATTCCTAAATACGTCAAAAAGGACTTTTATAGAATCTTTAAATAAATTCACTTTAAATGACAATTATTCCTTTTTAATTTGAATCTCCTAATGAACACTTTGATAGATTGATTTTCAATCGATTAATGAATGTGTATTCAGACATCGATGATTATGCTGTTTACACTATTTCTATTATATCTCTTCCTCTATCGGCTTTATCCGATCCTGAAAGCCAAGTTCGTTTTAGTGTCTCTAATACAGGGTTTCCCAAACTATGCTTAGTGAATAGGTGTTCCACAAAAACTTGAAATGGTTTTATATCATGCTGTTACGGCTGCAACAAATTCAAACATGTTTGACTTCATATTAATATTACCTACCCTACAAAACATACAAGGTGTTGTGCTAAAATTTTAGGATTTGGAAATTATTCCATGGCAGGAAAAGTTTGAGAAAACCTACTCTAATACATTCCAAGAGCATTTTTAAATGAAAATTGGAGATAGTCATACTAGAATATACTGGTTTTACCTGGAACTGCGATCAATATTATCTTTTTATACATAGTTTTCTTCAATGACTAATGATTTCCTTAACAAAAATGTAGTGAGGGGCCTTCATTTTATAGCAATGCAACTCTGTTTTTGGAGGTGTACACGCCGCTGATTTTTTTTTGTATGATACGCACATACTGCGCTTAAAGAAATATAATATAATTTTTCCGCGATCTTCAAGTTGAATTTTATTTATTAAGGTACGTTTAAAGATAACTGAAATGGGTATATGTAACACAATAATAAATTCGACGCCAAAAATAAAATACACCCATTAACAAAATGTCTAAGAAAATAATTGATGAAAATTTGAAAACCCGCATTGCAAGGAAAGTTTTCGAATACAGCTCGTCTTACGTTGATCAATAACAAAATAATATACAGATCAACTGATTCGTGATTACTGATTACATTCGAATTGAATTAGAGGCCTTTGTTAATTTACTATGATTACGAATACGTTAATAACAAAAGAAACTCTTTATTACGCAGTATTGTTCAATCACGCGAATGTGTTCATATATATATATATAAATGAATGTTTGTTTGTTTGTTCTCTATGCGTTCCTTTACCGTTCATCCGATTTCAATAAAACTTTGGTGAGTTGTTGTGCGCTAACCTGTGAAGGTTTCTGATGAAAAAAATTTAAAATCTAAAAAAAAAGAATCAAATACGTAAGACTAGAGATATCTCGGAAAAACCTTCTGGTTTATTCGTGTACGCACCAGACATGTCTGGGTCATGAGTCAGTCATAAGGTAATAGTATTCATAGCTTAAATAATTTATTTCACTTGTGCTATGAATATCGTTTGAGATATAGAAACAATAACATATATTGTTTGAAGAGTATTAATGAAGTACTATTTTTTTTTAAATCGGGCTTTTTTCGGGCCGAGAAAAATAAATCTGGGCTTCGGGTTCAGTTCGGGTAACAAGTGCGATATTGAGACTCGGGATCGGGCCTGAAGATGATTAGCTCGGACCGGGTAATTTTATGAAATTTCAGCCCGTCTAGACCTCTAATCCAAATGCACTTCAATAAACAAAATTAAACCACAAACCCTTTCTTTCTTTGAGTGGCATTGCAACGCATGCCGGGTACTCACTAGTATTATAATAAACTTATTATAGCTGTTCTTTGTATTTTGATGGTTGTGACGCACTATAGTTAAATTTTGATTTATATTATATAAAGTCAGCAAGATATTGAATGTTTATTGAACGAGATTCTTTTAGTCCCATGTCGACTGTTTTTCATAAAATATTAGATAATTTGTCTTATTTAACAAGTAAGAGTTAGTCGAATTTCGTTCACCGATCAACTCTTTCGGGTGGTATTAGAAATAACGTTATAATGCTCCATGATTCTCTGTCACCCGCCAATAGCTTTGTTTCCTCCCATAACATGCCAGAGTCCTTGAGCTCCGTCGAGTACATCCGGTGGGTAGTATCCGACGATCGTCCAGGACGCCGGAATGCCACCGGTCAGAAAAAAAGGCAAGCAAGATTGAGGCTCTCCGGAGGCATCTGAAGAATGTCACTCAGCCAGCTCCAACGCCTCTCCATGACCACTAACGTAAGAAGGTGCTGGCTGGCACGTTCCCTAATTTCCGAGCTCCTCACGAAGTTAAACCACAATATAATGCATATCTATCTCTATGTAAAGTATTTTGATACGAGTCAATAATTATCATACGAATGATTACTATTCCCTATAGTAACCCCATATGACACAGTGGTGTGTAAAACATTATAATGAGGCTATTTTAAGTTTAGATTAAGCTAAATATAACAATAAGAATATCTTTCCTCAGTACTTATCACATTTAACATTTGATCGTTTCACACACAACTAAATGAAAAATAAAGAAGTTTTATAATTTAAACTAATGTCTTAATTCATGAGATTCAACTATGAAAACTAAATAAACGATTCAATAAAACTCTTTCCACATATTAAACGCTATAATCTTCATTGTGAAACAAGGAAAATAATATGTGTATACAAATTGATCAATCATATAATTCAATTATTTTATTATTTAGGTAAGTACTACATCTTTACATCGTTTGACGGGAAAAATAAACTCAAGTAGTAATTTCAAAAAGAAAGCTATCTGCGGTAAGAGTTTTACAGTTTTAAACTAAGTGGCGAACACATTATTACGATCGCTATTTTGTAAACTTATTACGCTAGGTATACAATCCGTTAGAAAAATGCGTATTATGTTGAGTTCTGCGATAAAACAGCCAAGTTATGATAATCAATGTTAATACTATCATCCATTGATATATTATTAGTTTCTGTAATTTATATTATATTACACCTTCTGATGAGTAGCGCAGTAAAATTCGAATCATAAGTTTATAGTAGTTTTCTGTAAACATACACGTCAAAAATCGCCGTAAATCTCTTTTTACCATCAGAGTTTCAGACTACTGAATCGTGAATATTTAATTTGAAAATAATATTATTGTGTCGCAAATAATGTAATGAAATATGTGTAGGCGTGTTACGAATATCTTTTTTACGTATTATCAATAATAACTAAACGATAATGGTTAATAGTATTCCTCATTGACAAAAAAACAAACACGATCCGAATGAAATTCCATCTTTCTAGTGGTGTTCTCAGCAATGTCCATTTTTTGCAATAGCTGGACTGCGTTTCTACGAACCACTTGCGTTAGATATTTATCAGTTTTGAAGAAAGTAGGTGAGTATAATATATTATATTATTATCAATATAGGTACATGACATTTTTCATTAGAATGCGACATGACTCGCCATTCATTGCATTATTCACAATACTTGCAGCAAAAAATACCCATGACTAATATAAAAGAGCGAAGAAAAAAAAAACAAAAATGGAATGTTAAGACTCGTAATGAAATATTTAAACGGTAGATATTTTAAAGGTCGGTAGCGTAGGAATGCTTGGAATTTGAAAGATTCATACAAACCTCCCTAAAATTAAATTTAATTTGTTAATTGAATATGGCTTACAATTAAATGCACTTTTGTTTAGATGATATTCACTTTCGTAAAGATAGTTTTCACTTATAACAAATATATTCCACAAAAAACAAATTATTTCACTAAAAATAAAGTGATGTCACATAATAAAATATATTTAAACATTGAATAAATATGTTGCACTTACGAAAAAATATTATCACATAGACAAAATAGTTTTCACTCAATATAAATACTCACACTTTGAAATCGATAGTTTCACAACGCTGTAATGAAATGTCACTTATTCTTTACTACTTGCAACATAGGATTTTCCACCGTTGTCTAGTTTACTTGTCGCAACTCTATATTAGGCGGCCTGTATTGTCACGCATTAGAATTTATTCACTAGTATATTATAGGAGTGGTATTTATGAAGAAGCAGAGTTCTAAATGGACATGCAATATGTTAATATAATTTATTTAAATGTCTATAACATAAAAAATTTAAATAATCCGTTTCAAAGTCAAGCTATCAAAATTAGTCTGTGGTACTTTGTTAAAAGAATCCGTTTCGAAGTGAAAACTATTAAAATCAAAGTTCAAGTGTACCAAGTGAATACTAGCTTACACAAAGTGCAATTATTTAAAACCCATTAAATATTACTTTGAGCTTAAGATTCAAATTATAAGCCTCAATAATAATCCCACATACATTACTATTGCGTTAGAATTATCTCCTATCACTTAACAAATTTACCAATTACATTCAACTACATCAATCTTATATATGATAGCCCGGACCATGTAAGCGTAGATGTAGACGTTTTATTATTATCACTTACACATGTAGGTATGAAATTTTCTCATGACCTACGCGTCCGCGTTGTATATAAACAATACACACAGTTCCAACGTGACGCAAATTCCGAGGCAAACAAACAGCAATCAGTCCGTCAGTATGTAAACTAAAGAACATCTACTTTAGACATTCAATACTCCCACTAGTTAATAAATAGAGATACAACCATTCCTCGATCCATGCTACACTAAAAACCGGGTAAAAAAATACGAAGCTCAATATTTTCGATGGATTCGGCGGTAACTTTGTAGAAATTTTATGTACATATATACAATATATTTGTGCTTTAATGACATAATCAATGCGTACATAATATTATATTCATAACATACAATAAAAAAAATATTTCCATGTCCCCTCTCAACGTGGAGCAAATGGCCTCCTAATGGAGGTATCTCAACAGAAGTTTTCTACGAGAACCACTTATTACTCAGTTTTTGAACCTCTCCATTTTCGAATAGAATAGGGATAGAAGGATAGGGTTAAGGCAGCACTAGTGGTTAGCTAATCGCTCCCGCTACGCCCCGTTTTTTTAGGATCGGATAGGTGGGAGGGAGTTTTTAGACACCACAAACATTCATGACTACGAACAGAAATCCATAAATCGATTGAAAATCAGTTGATGAAACTGTCCATACCGGTACTTGAACGCGAGTCATCCGTAACCGTAACCAACGCCGTTGACCACTACACCATGGAGCCGACCAAATAAATATTACAAAATATAACAAAAGATAAAGATTATTTTATTCAGAATTGTCGATACCGTCTTCTAAAGTAACTATTTTTATCACTAGACATATTTAAAATACCTGAATCAACTGGTAAAGAATATTCCCTCGTTAGTATTGTTAAAAATTCTGTAACACAATTTTATTTTCAGTAATTTCCCAACGAATGTTTGGATTATCGAAGTATTACTGGATGCTAAAGACATAACTTTTACATTGGTACCTTGGATGTCATGTGTATGACCAGATGCGTTGTCAAATAATAAGCGTACTTTAAATGAAAGATTTTCTATTTTGTAAAACAGCGTTAAATTAAACCGCGCAAAAGGTATGTACTAAAGCCATTTTATTTTTCTGTCTAAAAACTCTTCTTTTAAGACGTGATAGGCCCAGAAAATTGTCATTGTACGCCGATACGCCTTCGTCTAGTATAACGGACGATATTATTTAATTAGAGGTGAATATAAATTTATGTTTAGGTGTGTCTATTTATAATGAGTCGAAAAATATGACCCATTCAAAAATCGTACGATTGCTGAAAAAACTTGTTTTTAAATTGCTTTGAACTCTAATATTACTAATGGTCTCATAATACCAAAGCTATTCAATATCTCAAATATTTTATCTAAAGTTACAAAAATAAGTGGTTTTTTTTTTGTCAAATACGTGATATGTTTTTTTCAACAAGCATAAATTTTCTGCCCACTAAATTTAACAGTTCACTTATTATTGCGATCGAATATTTTTGTGGATATAAGCATAGCGGTGAAAATTGAGGAAAATGGTGCTACAAATTACGTAACACATACATAATATTATGCAAGGCATCAGAAATAATTGATTTGTCTTATACAATCTTACTAACCACAAAGTACTGTTTATGTTGATTGGCTCAAAAAAATAATTTGAGGTTCTTCCAAAAAATACCGAAATGCAATAGAAAACTGAAGTATATCGATGCCTTCAATTTATTATACAAATATTGCAGGTAATTATTGCAGGTATATTTACGTTTTTCAAATGCACCTTTTCAACAAACCTTTTGAATTATATCGTAGTAATGAATTGACTTGGATTAAACTAGTGAGTTTACGGCTTACCAGCGGTGACGTCTTTTCAACGATTTCATTCTGATAGTTTGTATGACGGTTTTGAAACAACAAATAAAGAAGGCTCAGAGAAGCTGTATGCCTAACGTCGGACGTAAATACTTTCAGCAAATACTGAGACTTTGAAAAATACGGGAATGGAGCTCATAGGCTCTCAAATAAAACAGCCAATACATGATGTTGGCCATGCCTCAAGGTATCCTGACTTGTCTCTTCGTCAAACCATATATCATTCATAGAAGGTGCGCAATAATATGCTTACATAACCATGGCATAACATAAATCACAAAGATACTTGGAGGCGCCACGTAGTTGCCATATGCCCTCACCTCACTTGACAAGCTGATATGGACAGAATAAGAAAAGTTTAACTATATTGATCTATTCAAACATCTTAGAATGAATTTCACAATACTTTCCATTACGCTTTGCTCGGATTAAGTTTATGTTGATTAATACTAATTTAATAGACCAAATTTCTTATAAAATAGGCCGGAAGAGAAATTCTTAATTAATTATTGAATTAATTACCCTTCCTGTAGTTAACAGTAATGCAACGAAATGGGGTCAGAGCGTGGATTATTTGACAATCAATTAAGTGGGTGAGTGGGCAGGAAAGGCAAGGTAAGAAAGGCGTCATGAGACGGTGTGCGATGTATTGGATACCTGCTTCTCCGCGTCAGAGTATTGGAGTACAGTTATTTTGATACTCAACACAATATAACGGTGTCGGTCAAGGACATCCAGGACTTTAAATTGTCGGCAGTAAAATTACATACCAAGACATTCTATTCGAACGATCTCCACACTGGCTGTATCGAACAATAAGAAGAATGTTATTGTAACTGAATAATATAAATATGTATACCTATGTACAGTCCAATTTAGTTAGCATATTTATATATAAAATCAACTGTAAAGCACTTTATTGTTAAATACCCCTGGTGCAATAACTGATTGTAACCGTTATTATTTTAAATAATTTGTTAGTTAATGATTGAATAGTTTATATTCCATTATATTGGGTGCTGTTGTACAAAACAATTGTTTAAATTTCTAAATTGAAAAAAAGAATGTATGCTCTCTATGGACGTATAACAATTGAATTATTATATTTGTGTAATATTTTCTAAAAACTTTCTTTTCATAAATGATTGTTATCAAGTTATTTCATTCATGAGATGTTTGGCGGTAGTTATTTTGCCAAATCTTTCAAAGCGTCGCGTGACACAATAACGTGCGTTTTCAACGATCTTCTCCAAACAATGATACTATAGAGATTACAATTAAGATTTAAATTTATACTACAAGTCTGTTATTCAAGGATTATTCATCCTATTTTAAGATATATTATTTAAAATTTCTTAGCTTTGTGACGTCTCACTTTTAACAACCCTCTGTCATCTAACCCCTTCGTCATAAATCATCGTATTGTTTTAGACCCTTCCCTTTCCCATTAGATCGATATCCAACTACAACCTCTAAATCAAAGTGATTTAAAATATGATAGACACTAGTTTGGAGCAATTTATTTACATAACAAAATATTAAAAGTTTCAATGTCGGCAAGAACTCAACAACATCTTATTTTTCGAAATTACTGTGCAAATTTTCTTTTTGCAAATATCGTTGGTGAGTGTTGGATACATTTTAAATCTCACAGAGCCAAACAACCATTATACATAACAATATGTACTTACATTTTTAAATAACATCTCTTCAAATCAATTTCCTTTTATATGTATTTATCCAATAAAGATGCTATTTATTGTATTACCTTAGAAGTTTTATTTTTGTGTTTATTTTTATTGTATCGCAGATAGAGCACACTTTCGTTAACGGTGCAGGTCACTTTACATAACAGTAATTCAACTAGGTAAGTCTATAATTATTACCGCATGTCTCCAAAATCGGATGCTATAAATAGTGTTCATAGATTTCTTGTTAAAGACGCAATCGAAACATTATTAGGTTTTTTCATATACCAAAGAATCAGTGAGCACCGAACGGGATTATTGAAAATCGTTCTGCAAGACGATAAACTACCTACTTAATTAACAGTGCGATACTGAGTCGTATCCAGCTATTTACAAAAAGTAATGATTTTACATTGTTACATTCCGTCAGGTATAGTCCATAGATTTGTGGGCTATTTAAGCCGACGTTTTAATTTGTTTGAAGTTCATTTTCATGGGTAAAAATGTAATATTCCTGATAGAAATGCTTTTGCCCAAGGTAGAGAAAACATTACAGTTGATCGTATCTACGTTATAAACGAAATTCAAAGAACGGTAATGCAGGTATGATAAATTATAAATTCAGAGAACTCTTTCTGATAAATTAAAAGTCATATTAAGCAAAGTGGCAATCACATTTCTAAATGCATTAATCAGCAACGGTTAAACGGAGTTCATGTTAAAAATAAAGAATTATTTACACAGTTCATGAGTCATGCCATACAAGCCTTGATTTAAACGATTCATTTCCAAGAATGTTCATTAGACTTCTTCACACTTAACAACCTACTGAATTGAAAATTTAACGAAACCCACTTGGTTTCGCCGTCATTATAATTTCTCGCGCTGTTGACTGTTTGCTCTTGAAACGACACTAATTTAAATGAGGCAAGTTGAATTTATTATAAATACGCGTAATATGTTATTATTATAACAATAATAACGCGTGTGATTTATACCAACGCTTTCTTATAAGAAATAAAACTGATTATTTTATCACACTCTTAGTATAAAAAAACATGACAATCAGTTAATACGAAGTGCGTGATAGATTTTTTCATTTGAATTTAACTGTAAATTCAACTAATATGAATGACGCTAATTATGGTGAAACCATATTCATTCATAACTATCAAAAAAAAACCATAAGTCAATAAATATTGCCTTAACAGATGAACTAACTATAACGATTTACAATAATCAGCTTGTTTAATTTATACTTTATAAAACTACACTAATATGACTATTTCCTCCATATATAATAACGAATGTATATACAATTCAGCTTAATATACATTGATATAAATAGAACTATAGTTTTGAAGTAATGACCAAAAATTTTGGATCACTAAATATATTCACTAAATATATTATGTTATTAGTATTTTTATGCCATATAAAGTTTCATTTCAATATTAATATCTACGATATATCGTTGGATAAAGGCATATCAATTAAAGTACGGTACTATATTTAACATTATAATTAATTTAAATTGAATGGAAAATATAACTTACGGTTATTTTTCAATGTTGGCTGCTCATTCGCTGTGATGTATTTTATTATTTTATCCTGCACTGATATTTCACACTTCACTTCGGCTCAAACGAATTTTTACAAAAAGAAGACTTCGAAGTTGTAAAAATAAATAAAAAGTATTACAGCGCCTATTCTAAAATGCCAATCATATTAAAAATAAATATGTTGTTTGAGAACCGATACAGTTTTCGTTCTTGACCTGGCACTGGAGTCTAAAATGGAACTGAAGCGCTGAGCAGTAGTGATGAACCTGCTACGAATTTACCATCAACTGTTATGTTTCTTGCACGGTGTTCACAACTTAACCACACAATATAAAAAATCTTTTCGGTGTAGTGCTGAAGAACACATAATATTGAATCATAAATACTCTAATGATAAAATAATGATGAAATGTCTTCAATGGATTAATTTCGGAAAAAAAAATGCTATCTATAAAAATAGAAAAAAATATAATTTATCAATATACACTCGGTATTAATTTTATTCTTGCTATATATATCTATTGAATTTAAGCGTCTACTATACACCAATCAAATTTATAAAAAAATCCGCTATTAGCATTTACTGCGGCGTTCAATTTGTTTTGTTTTTACTGGCACATTAAAGCTTTTTTCATTTGAGATTAAAAATATTTTCACCGTATTCTAATGTGCGTGATGGTGACTTATTTAATGGCATCCGTTTCATGTCCACCGTATATCACTTGAAATATTTTAGTCTATTCCACAGCTAAGAAGAACCTCTTGCATATATTTATATATCTTAACTCTTCATAGACAAGATTAAAAACGTATACATTACAGATTTTTATTTAAAATCTAGGTGACTCGGGGTTTCTTATACCGACGCATCTTTCATGCTAAGTGCATTTAAAATCACATATATTTTACATGTAATTGTGGCGTTTTTTTGATGCAATATAATATGTTTTTTACATTTATATAGCTTTGATAATCAGATAAGTATTTAAATATCCAAACCAAAAAAAAATCAAATTATTTACCATAAAACATTTACGGCAGGTGCTCTCGTCACTAATCACCCTGTACATTCATCATCATCAGTCCACGATGAAGTGGTAAATGTACCGTTGCATTAAGGTGCTCTATCTCTTTTGCTCACTGAAAGATTGTCTCGCACAAAAGCGAGAAGGAAATAATTTTGCTGCTACAGCTGTTGTAATATTTTGAATATTCAGGTAATCTTTGAGATCACTGACCCTCTCACGCCGAGTCATCTAAGTATGTTCGATTCATGACAAATGATCGCTGAATAAGACCGAAAACAACATATGTTGAACGTTACGTAGATTCATTTCCAACACTTAAAAAAATTATTTTTAAAATTAACGTCAATAATTGTCTAAACTAAATAGTTGTGTAAAGAATGTGGTACCTGAAAAAATGTTATTATTACAATATTTTATAATAATATATTGTCGTTTCCATTGAAAAATTGCATAGTTACAAAATCTAAATTTTTTAGGGGAGCACAAAAACCTCATTAGATTAAAAAAAACACGTAATTAATATTAAATACGTATATTTAACCATAATTTTGCATGCACTTAAGGATGATTTCTGCTGTATTAATAATACAACAAGTTGAAAGCACATATGCAGATATGCAATTTTGCAATAGAAACGACGAGATTCAATAGTTTACTATTTTTCGTTGCATTTTTAACGTTTCGTCAAAAAATGAGCTTTAAAAACAATGCTTTAGAGTGGAGCAGTTTGAAGCGATGAATAATAGTTAATCCAAATGTTTGTATATCTCAATCAGTTATAAAATAATAGTCCTTCTCAACGGTTTCTTTCCTCAACACACTTTATGCACGACAACCGAAAAATACAAATTTCGATTGAATCTGAAAGTTTTGACTTTTAAATCGTAACATGATAAATTAAACTAGTATTAAACAAGATTTTGCAGAATTCATTTAAAATGTTTTCTCAACTCGTATCGATGAAGACTGCCGTCATAAATATAAATAAAATTAGATGCAAGACATACATGAGGCATATTCTTAACAATGGAACATAAGTAGTGTTTTCAACTAGTAGAAAACTAGACTTTGAGTAGTGAAATCTTCCACTAAATTCCGTTTACTAAAACAAAAGGAAAGTATTTCTTCACTTTTCAGTGTCTTATTAGAAAGAATATGGCGTATATTCACCAGTGTACAATATTCCTCTGCCTCCTATAATAGTCGTTGTATAATTCCATGTACATGTCACCAAAAATCTCAGCACACCAGGGTGTCGGCAATTGAGAAGGATTGATTTATTTTATTGATTCATTCCATATATAAGCTTTGTTATCAATACATAGTTCATTGAACACCTATTTATTTACGGGTAATAAATAATTGCACTTTACGTTAGATAGTATTCAATTGGTACACTTGAACTTTTATTTCGATAGTTTGCACTTTGGATTAGACAGTATTAACTTAGTACACTCAAACATTGATTTTCATCGTTTCCACTTAGTCACGGATTTTTTTAACAAGTGAGTTAAATTGTAGTTGGTTATGTTAGGGTTGGTCTGGTTTGGTTTATGTAATGTATTATAATGCGTGGAGGAAATACAATATAGGCGGCCTAATATAGAGAGTTGCGATAAGTAAACTAGTCTATGGTGGCAAATCATTACAGCTTCGTGCAACTATCGATTTCAAAGTGTAAGTTTTTGTATTGAGTGAAAAATATTTTATCTATTTGAAAATATATTTTCATAAGTGTAATATATTTCTTCAATGCTTAAATATATTTTATTAAGTGGAATCACTTTATTTCTAGTGAAAAAAATGCTTTTTGCGGAATGTATTTGTTATAAGTGAAAAACATTTTTATGAAAGTGAATATGATCTAAGCAAAACTGCATTTTATTGTAAGCCTTTATTTCAATTTAAACAATAAAAATATATTATGGTCAATATGGAATATTCTGACAATTATTGTTACGAAGGATGAAAACTTAAATAAAAAATTGTACACAAATAACGATTTGATACTCACTATAAAGCTTACCGATCATAGCTCATAAATTGTCTAAATGTACGTGTTGATATATGAGTGGTCAATAGTATTTCTTATTTATATTTCGATTAGAGTAAAATATTATGTACTTATTTGTTACTAATCATCCGGTTGTCACGCAATACTAAATTTCGTTCAACTTTACGTATAAGATGACAAGATTTTGTACCTTTCGTCTTCAAAGCTCTTTCATCGCAATTAATTTGGACTTTGATCAGAAATAAACATCTCACAACGCCTAGATATATCTCATCCAATAAAACGATATTAAATCAATAACGTCAGTGTACCTGATGTAGATAAATTATTAGACGGTGAAAATATCATTTATTTTTATAATCTGATTCAATATTACGCCTCCTACCAAATAGCAATAGGTAGGCAAATTTATCTGTCGATGCAATTACGCAAACAGTTTTGACAAAGTTTGATTTTTTGGCATCCTTTTCGATGCCGTTTGGTCCTTTCATCCTTTGAGCTGAAAGGTTTACAAAATGTGAGGATTACTGCAAAGACTGTCAGAATTTTCGATTGTGAATCCAAATGCTGTGTTCCATTGATGGTTATTCTCGAGCAGTCCCAATGCCAGGCAAGCTTCACGTGTCATATTCAATTCCATCGACGACTCGGAGATCTTTGAAACTTGTTGGACCTTTGAATTTTTGCAAAAACAGTCGTATATAATAACAATCAATGATTCTAGAATATATAGTGTAGACACGACCAAGAGCGCTTCTAGATCGAATGCCGTCATGTTCTTTGACAATTGTACCCTGCTTGTGTCGACTGAAAACTTGTTTTGGCTTGTCCCATTTATAATATTCAAATTTTGGTACATCGCAAAACAATAATTTATTTGCAAAGCTATCATATTTGCAGAGCTCGAAGAATCCTATCAACGCCATGTTTGGTGGATTGGCCAGATGATTCCAGTTGCACATCAAGATGTACGAATTTACCAAGCTCACTTTCTATAAAATCAATAAAATACAAATATTAAAATATAATACAAAAATTTTCATAGGAAGCGGCTGCTAAGCGACCTTCCTTTGCTGTTATTTTTTTCTGTTGAGTTTTGCAGTTTATGGTTAAACGTTAAAAGTTAAAAATAGCACAGATGACCTATAAATAGAAGCCAGAATGACATGAGTAAATTTCACGTCGCTACTGTACACCGCTTGGGAAGAGTGCTTGTGACCGACAGAAAAACAGAAAGACAATCAAATATCTATTTATATTTTCTGGGATATAGAAGAGATAATCATAATATTCGGTACACTTTACCAACAACAGCAGATGACATAATCTGTTGTTATGAGAGCGAAGATGATATCGATGAGCGAAAAGGTGAAACGGGTTTACTACCCGTTTAATGACACTAACAAATCAAATATTGCATAATATTTAAAGAGTCAATTTCGTGTATTTTGATGTTTGGATAATTGGCATGATTTTTGTATTATTCATAATTATTTTTTTTCCTGAATGTTACATAATGTATCCTTATGCATTTTAAAAATTTTACTTCAACCATTATTATCGCAATTCGAAATACAAACAATAGAAACAAAGGTGTCTGAATTATTTTATCACCCTCTGTGGTCTAGTGGTAAACGCTTTGCCTCTAGCGATCAGGTGGGTCCTGGTAGATTTTTTTCAATTTAAATTTGTGATCTTGGACATGAGTGACTTATAAAAATTTTCATCGAGGATAGCTCGTATGATTTTCCAATTTTCACAATATTTGACGTATTGGCTGTCAGCTGTAATGTCAGGTATTTCTTTAAATCATAAAATAGATTAAAACAAAAAAAATAGTTTAAAATTATTGGAATCACTTGTAAAAGGTATTTGTAAAAGTAAAGAAAAATTTTCAAACATGAAAGTGTGCTTGAAAATAATCGTAATGCTGTTTCCGAGCAATAATACAGGTACAGCATTTCGAGAAAGCTAACAGATATTCTTACTAGTGATTTGAACTAAATGACTGATTTCATATTGGTGCATTGAAATACTGCCCCAAAAACTTGTTGGACTGAAACAATTATTTTGTATATAAATTGATATTAGCAGTCATATAAATATAAAAATCACTTAATCTTTGGTATACCAAGAATTCTCTCAATAAAATCGTCTACTTATATAACATATACAATGTAGGTATACAGAAGTGGTAAACTTTTTATTAGTGAGAATGATACAATTGATTTTTAGAGATAATTATGTCAAGGCCTCTTTAAATTTGATAAAACAAACACGTAACTCTGCATCACTAACTACCTCAGTTCAACCATCTGTAGCCGCTCTCGTTTTTATTATTTCATTTCCCTGATCGCTGAAAAACCAATTTTCCAAAAATGTGAGTATCCAAAAGGCAACAAAGATTTAATATCTGTAGTGGGAAACCTAGGGTAAAGTGAATTACAAAATAGTGATAACTATAGCTCAAAAAATGAGGTTTCCGCATCGGGTCGTTTTTAATGTTTATTAAAATTTCCTCCTCCGTTAACATCAGGTGTTTATCGCCGAATCTTTCGTAAGGATTGATAGCCCACTGGTACATATAATGATCAAGAGATGAAAAATACTTACAAAACGATGCAGAAAAAATTTTTAATGTCCTCTACACCACGGTTCCTCAACCAGTGCCGGGCTGCAGAGACATTCCACCAGGGCGCTACAGAATGCAAAATTTCAAGAAATTCGCAATGCAAAAATATTAAATATGAGATTTTTTTTGCCTGCACGTTTACTTGTATTTTTAGTTATTATTAAATAATAATTGGTATGATTATGCCACACGATAGTCGCTGGTTTTCTCAGAATCGACAGTCATAAATCTTCTCAGGTACACTCAGGGAGAACGGAAATATTTGCTCTTGGTTAACTCAAATGCAAAACTCTACCTAAATATATTTCCAAGAATTTCATACGTATATATGTGAGCTATAGTTATATCCATCTGTCACAATATAAGATTAAAAAATAATATTTAAAAACCATTTTTATTTCACTATTAGTGGTCCGCGAAAACTGTCTCTTTTTTTTATCGGTCCGCACGTGTTAAAAGGTTGGGGAACACTGCTCTACACTTCTGGCAAAATTTAAATTTTGTCTGAAGTAGCGTGTATGCTTGGAAAACAACTAAGCTGTGAGTTTTTAACTTTTCTGGTCCACAGTTATAATTTGTCTTCATTTGTCGCGGCACACCTGCGACTTTTTGCGGCACATTAGTGTGCCGTGGCACACAGTTTGGCAGACACTGCTTAAAACATTTTTCTCTTCTTCTTTGGGTTTAATTTATAATCCTGAGAATTCCCAAGACTATTCACTTACATGCTCCAAATTATTATCTACGTGGCCGAAACCGTAACCAATTTTTGTTTAAAACTAGTGAGTACTCGGCATACGTTGCAACGACACTCAAAGAAAGAAAGGGTTTGTGTTTTAATTCTGTTTATAGTGCTTTTGGATAAGAGGTCTACATGGGCCGAAATGCCATAAAATTACCCGGTCCGAGCCCGTCATCTTAAGGCCCGGCCCGGCCCGAGCTTGAGTCTCAATATCACACTTGTTACTCAAACCCGACCCGAAGCCCAGATTTGTTTTTCCCAATCCGAAAAAAACCCAATTATTTTTTAATATAGTAATTCATTTATACTTTTCAAACAATGAAGGTATGATATTGTTTCCATATTTCCAACGATATCATAGCACATGTGAAATAAATTATTTAAGTTATGAATATTGCCCTATGGCTGACTCATGACTCATAGCCCGAGCATAGATAGTAATAGAATAAATCAAAAGATTTTTCAGAGATGTCGCTGTTCGTACGCATTTGATTCATTTTTTAGATGTTTGATTTTAATTTTTTTTTCTTCAGATACTTTCAAAGGTGTGCGCACAACAACTCACCTAAGTTTAATCGAAATCGGATGAATGGTAAAGGAACGCACAGAGGACAAACAAACAAACAAACATTCATTCTTTTTTATATATTTATAGATTTAAAACTTGCTCTTTATATCGGTCATTTGAGTCGCAGTATGCAGTTACAAGAGCTGTTCGGCTGATCAATGCATTGCCTAGAGAGGTGATCTTTTTCAGCAATGAACTCTGTGTATTGCCTTTTAGATTTTTTTCGTACATGAATTTGTATGTAAATAATATTTTTTGTTCTCTATTCTATTTTTTCAATTCTAAAAAATGTGTTTATTAAATATTTTTTGCTATATCTACTGTCTTATATTTACGCATTGGCATCAACTGCAATGCCATGCATTATCATTTTTATCGTTCTTATTATGCTATTCCACTAATATAAATAAAAACAGTATGTATCGGTCGTCAGTGGCGTCCTTACACAATGACTTATTTTGTTGAACAAATTTATTTATCTCAACCAAGCACAACACAAAATTTCATTTTGAAAAATTAATAAAATTGCATGAAAATAATTAGTCTCTGAACCTTATTACTTATTTAACAATGCTCCGTAATGAGAATGCTTAGTGGAGTTTAAATTTAGTGGAATAAATTACACCTAAGCGTCACTGAAACAGCATTTCTCTGCCTGCCGAAAAAATCTGTGCTGTACGATTGCCATACATAAACAATCAAATCGACTTTAAAAATATGTATTCTAGAATGTAAAATAAAAATGATTTGTAAAAAAAATATTTATGTCGTTTATTTAACTCTTTTGGTCAATTTCAATACAACATCCTTTTCAGCCAGCATCAAAATTGTTCTAGTAGCAAACTTCATTGAAATTGTTGTTTCCTTGCAAACTGACAGTTCATATTCTGACAGTATTGACACCAAACCCAATTTAGTTTGAAGCATGCCAAACCTTTTACCTGTAAACGAAAGGAAATATCATTTCAACTACATTTTAGATCTCATTAATCACTACTCTTCTGTTTACCTAAATTGTTGTAGAATTCATAAATAACATAACCCAAAAACAAATTTTTTTTTTTTAATTTCGATGTTTTTCTTTATTCTGCCATTTACATTTAAATTACACAACCTATTCTGACAACCATATTTAAACAGTGCTTTGTACACCAGTCACTAATTATGATAATACTATCTAGAGTATTATTATTGATTTAAATTAAAACTGACATTTATTTATATATTGTTCATACATAAATACTAAAAATATGTATTATGTGTTGTATCCCGATCTGTAAACTTTTTTATTATACAAATAGAATGCTTATAACATGATGATTTATTATATATTGTATTATTTATTATTTGTTATTTATCAGTTATCTAATTTAATGACTTTAGTATTACCAACATTAATGTATAAAATAATATTGACTTTTTGAGTAATGCTAATTTCTTAGTTAGAATAAAAAGTAATTAAATTTCGTCTTTACAACATAAAAATGTAAAATGAATATCAATATAACAAGAATTCAGCTGAATAAATTAAAAAGGGCCCTTCCGTAAAATTTGGTGACGTGCATTTAGAACAGTTTTATCCTAAATCGACACGGTTCATTTGTAACTATTGTCAAACTCAAGCGTACGTATGTCAAGAAATAGTTTTGTTATTAAAATACTGTAGAAATAAGCGGCATCGGCGATGCCAAGTACATAGTTCAAAACAAATCCTTGGGAATCACGGGAGGTTATATGTAAAGTTTGTTAGTTTTGTGAATGTGAAAATTTTGTAATAAACTAATTATTCCCATTCGTCAAATTGCGGACGCTTTACAAAAATTTTCAGTGTTGCCAGTTGCTAGGTTATTAATGCCATTATTAAATACGTCTGAATTTTTTTATAAAAACTTTTTTATATATATTTTTAAATATTCTATATATATATATCTTTTACTTTGTGGAAAATCGTTTTCAAAATAAAATTTAAATTGATAACGCATTTTTTTACACAATCTTAATTTTCACACTTTTATGAAAGTATATAAAAAACTAGTCGACTCCGTGGTGCAGTGGTTAACGTTGTTGTCTATAGTTACGGATGTCTCGGGTTCAAGTCCCGGTATGGAAAGTTTTATAAATTGATTTTTAAAAGGATTTGTAAATTTGAATGTTGCAAAAAAATAAATACATGCATGAAGAAAATGATGTCTTGGATAAATACATGATACAACATATTGTTTATATATTTTTCCACCTAGTAATTCATATGGGGTTATTTAACTTTATATATATTTTGTTTTATTTATTGCTGTGAAAGTTGTTTGACGTGAAAGACCAATTAATACAAAAAAATATTCCAGTCCTATCAAAAAAATGTTACAAAATATATTATTTCATTCATTGATTTTCTTAAAATATGAATCAAAAAAAATATACCACAGAATATTTTTTGAAGACTAGCAATACACAGGACATAAGATCTTATACAATAGTTTTGAGGCGCGTAACCCTTCCAATCTTAAAAAATAACGTGGCATAGCGAGAGCGATTAGATAACCACAAGTCTTTTTCTAACCCTATTACTAACACAAACTCGTAGAAAAACTTCTGTTAAGATACCTTTATTAGGAGGCCATATACTCCTCATTAGAAGCTTACATTGTAAAAAGAATACATTATAACGCAACTCTTTTTATGTAAATTAATTAATCTTTAATGGCTCTTTTTAATGGTTATAAAATGCGGTTCCAATTCAAATAAACTTTGTAACTCGAGCTAAAAATGTTAAGAATAATTAAAATGTTATCTTTCTGATGCATTTAAACACACGAGAACTTTATTTATGATATTCAGTAGCTAGTTAAACAGCTAATAAATCAATACTCACGTACCGTAACCATTCGATAATTTAAAAAATTACATGTTAATACAATAAGTGTTTCCGATGTTTTTAGATCATATGTATATTTTTATACTTCTCACTCAAAATTTATACGAATTTGATATGATTTTTCAAATCTATGAATACAATAATTTTTAAAAATGATGATAATTTATAAGTCGCAACGAGAATTTATATTCTTTACGAGGTGGAAGAGTAGATCATAGATATCGCGAAGCGGAACGCTTCAGTCGAATTCGAGGCTTGATAGAAACAATCAGCCGGATTCACAAAAAAAATTTTTTGAATTGGATCATAATTAGCACAATTAGCAAATCTCACAATGAATGTATTTTTTTAACAAAGAACCAAAAAACATTATAAAATTAAAGTTTTTACTTTGTTATTCCACTGACTGTGTTACTAAATGTGAAACGTATTTCGCTTCTTTAAGAAGCATCTTTAGACTTACTATATCAAGTAACATTTAGTAACACAGTCAGTGGAATAATAAAGTTTTCAACTATATTTTATATTAAAAATATAATTTACCGCTGAATCCATCAAAAAAGCCAATAATCAACCATACCTACTATCCATTTTTGCTAATTGCGTAATTATTTTGTTGCAGCATAAAACGATTGTCCAATGACTACAGATGCCGAGTAATAATAATTTAATAATATCGTAATTATTTTGCCGCACACACATTTTTAACAAAATAAAAATATCATTACCTATACAAACTCTTGGACCTTTTCCAAAAGGTAAATGTGCGAAATGGTTCCTTGTCACTTTATTTTCTGGAGTAAACCTATCTGGATCAAACTTTTCTGGATCTGGGTAGTATTTCTCATCTTTTTGAATTCCTAAAACTGGTATGACAACTCCGGTATCCTTTTCAATCAGGATGTCAGTTCCGGGAATAGTGTAATTCTTGTTACAAATTCTGAATAGTAATGGAAGAGCTGGATATTTGCGAAGAGTTTCTGAAAAGGAAGATGCATTCATCTAATCATAATACTGATTCAACACAACAGCGGATTAGTTACAGTATTATAATACGACATTGAAAAATAGGTACAATGTATAAATGAAACATCAAAATGATTAGGGGTAGATTACTTTTTTATACATGTCCACTGGTATTCATTAAAATTAAGCTCCTTAGTAAACTATGCCTATTTCAATTTAGTTAAAGCTATAGATATGCTTCTTTACAATAAATATGCTTGAAAATACAAAAAAAATAAGTAGTTTTATCGCCAATTAAAACAATATGTGAATATGTACAGTTAAACAAATCTTGTCGTGATGAGTAAGTTGCTATAATTGTATAATTGCATTCTCTTCACAAGCTGACAGAAACCGATCTAGCTGTTTAAATACAAAATATGAAATATAATTGAATAAATATTTTACATAGTTTTCTATTATATTTAATTGATATGCATTCAACAAAATTCAATTTAATTATATTTTTGTTTGATATTTTTTTAGATAAGTTTATTCTGAGTGATAAAATATCAAATAAAAATTATTGTTTTTTTAAATACACACACGATTACTAACACATTAAAACATAAAATAAACAATGTTATTTTATAAATAAATTACACTAAATTAAATCTTTAAACTGCAAATTATATTTAAGTTATACGTACTACGTTGGTTAAAAATCGTTGTTACTTACTTACTTCCATTAAATAATGATTAATTCTTATTTATTAATTCTAGATAATTACCAAATATATACTTTATGGATTGAATTTTAATATCTTATTTATTATATTACAGGTAAATTGAAAACTCACGCTATTATATGTATTTTTTTGTATTCGATTAGTTACTACAAACCTTCAAGCACGTTAGTAAGATATGTCATCTCGGCAAGACCATCATATGTCACTTTGTTGTCATATTTTTCCAAGACTTGGTCGATTTCTTCCCTCACTCTACTTTGAATATCTGGATTAAGTGCTAATTCGTACATAGCAAAACTGGAAGTGGACGAGGATGTCTCGAACCCGGCAATAAAAAAGACGAACACCTGTGCAGCAACCTGCATAGTCGTTAATCTAGTTCCGTCATTATGCACCTTTTCTTTTGTTTCTATAAATACAAATCAAAAATTTCAACATCTTTGATCGTTCTTAGGGACTTGATTCATTATAAGTTTTCCGTTCATATTAACGGATTTGATGAACAAAATATAAATATTTATCTTTAACCATCCGTCAGTAAAATAAAAGGATGGCAGCAAAAGTAAAATACATATTTTTCAATTACTATGTTTACATAACTAAGTCAAAGTTGATTATAAAAATGTGTTTGTTTACGTATCTTACTCAACACTCTTCTAAAAATGAACAAAACAAAGCGGTTGTTCGGGAAAATTGTACGCAATACTGATACGAGTTATTTCATTTATTAAGCTAAATTTACCGATTGTAATTAAAGATCTTAAAACTTTAAATTGAATATTCAAATAGTTTGTATTTATCTTTGATAGGACTCATGAGTGCAATTCCATTTTCGGTCAGTTAACGATAAATCCCTTAAAATATTCCAAATATAAGCAAGCTTCAGTGGCATAAACAGTATAGCTTTGAATGAGTTACAAAAATTCTGAAGAAATAATGCACATTTTGAAATAACTTTTAACTGAAAACGTTATTATGTTTTTATGAGTATAAATCTATTAATATTTATAACTACAATAGCAACGTATCGATAATACGGCCACCGTCTTGGTTTTTTTGTATGATTTTGATTTGTACGCATTAAATTCGCCCACTTAATTTCAATCTTTTGCATATGTGCGCACCTAATTTTTCCATTGCTTTCCTGTAAGTTTGTCTTTTTGGACTTCTGCCCATCAGAAATTAGCATTCATTGATAATATTTTTTAAATAACTCTCAAATATACTAACCGCAATATTGCCTTCAATTATATTATTATTCTGATATGTATGTTGCTGTTAATAAATGAACGGCAACTAATTATTTGATCAGTAGCTAATTCGAAAAATGCCCAGTAAAAAATTGTGAATTAATAATTCTGCGTGTGAAAGGAAAGAGGCCTTATGTCTAAAATTGGTAGTTTTTAGGAGAACCAAAACAATATTTACATTTGTATGAAATTTTAAGAAAAATTTGATGTTGAAACATGAATTTTACCAAAGTAGGATTGATTCGACCTTCATTTTTATATTATATTATGCATATATGTATTGCAGTTATTTTAGAATATTTAACTCGACTTAGCTCGCTTTTTCTTTCGCACACAGAATTATGTGTGGTTGGTAAATATTTGCCAAATGGTCAGGTCAGATAAGGTTAGGTTTAAATAAAAAATTGAACGTTTTATTTAATAATTTAACATTATATATAAATTACTGACGGTTTATTTTATTACCTGACCACGTGTATACTGGACAATCGGTACTGACCATTTTGATTAATTACTGACCATTTATTAAATTTACTGACCCAATAAATTCAAATTAGCAACCGAGATTTTTAAAAGTTGAAAATAAGTATATTGTATGAAGACTTTTTCGTTGTTACATTCTTAAAGAATATGCGCCAAAATAAGTCTTACCTGAATTTTCATCGTCAATAACACCATCATTTTTCAGTTGAATTAACAGCTGCAGAAAATCGTTTCGAATGATATTATTCTTTTCTCGATACTGAATCGTTTGTTTTACAATATTGTAAAAGAATTCGGTAACCTCGGGCCCATTTACACCTCTTTTTATATATTTCTTCAGCTTAGGTATGAAAATCATAAAAATCATCAAAGCCACAACAACGTCGGGGTCTACAATCTTCTTGCCCATCTTTCTGAATTCTACATTCGTGTTATTAAAACTATTACATTCAATCCCAAATGCACATGATCCAATTATATCCGTATTTAATTTTGCCATGATCTCTTTCATATTAACGATATTATTTTTTGCTACAGTTTCGCCTAGATATGTATTCATTTCAACGGCACACTGAGCAATTATATCGAACATTCCCTTTATTTTGCTCGTCGTAAATGTTGGGGTTAGTTTTGCTCTCAAGTTTTTCCACTTTTCACCGGTCAAATTGAACAAATGTGCATTTATCGGGTCAACATCTTCGTCTATGGGTTTGTTATGATCAGTAAAGTGGATAAAATCTTTAACCAAAACTTTTTTCACTAGTTCCAGATCATTAATTACAATCATTGGCGTCATCATCATGTAAGCACCAGAAAATGGTAAATGTTTTGTTTCATTGTATATATCACGAAATCTTTCACCCAACATTTCTCTTCCCACGAAGACACCACCAAAATTGCCTACGAGAAAACGTGGTTTTGGACCCTGGACACCCTTATTGCTCCAATACGAAAATGATTTAATCATCCATAAGTATAAAGTTACGACAAAAATTCCAAATAACACGATAAAACACCACCATGTTGATATCAAAGCCATGCTCACTAACTTAACGACGAATAACGTATTTTGAAAAAAAAACGCCGTTAATTCTTCCCAATAAGAATGTTTACAAACTAAGATATCAATGCATTTGATAGGAATTATTAAATGACGGCAGTTTTTAAATACAAAGTCGTTCAAACTTGCTAAGCAGTAATGCAGAAGACGAAATAAGTCATCGCCAACATTGTTTACATCTCCGATATATTGTAATGCACTCGGGCAGCAAATTTTAAATTAATGCCTGTTTTCGTTTTTAGAGATGTTCAATTTGTTATTCGTCATCAATCAAATCGTTTTCAATTGACAAAATTCGTATTATACAAAACCTTTTATGCTATTTTCCCTTATAGTGAGCAGATACAGTGGTTAAGGTTAATATTTATAATAATGTTTTGAAAAAATATGACGAATAACGTCTACTATATCCCTTTTTATATTGATTGGCAACAACTGCATTATTCAATTGAGGTTTTATAGGGAAAATTATCCATAATTCTGTCATGGTCTATAAATATGGTATGCCTTTATAAATTTCTGTTGGTGACAGGTTTATTTGAATAATTAAATATTACATATAAAACTTAAAACAATCAGACCATATTCAAAGCTTGCAGAAACTATTAAATACTGTTAAAAACGGTGCTCAGCAACTTTACTGTTGTGTCGTGTGACAATTCCAGGTAGGCCGCGATATTTTTATAATAGAAACGAGTATTTTTGTAATAGAAAAAAATCAAAACCATTCGGTTAATAAGATCTGCGATTAAATTTTTCTCGTTGAAACAAATTTTATTTTATTTAACACTCATTAATTATCAAAGGTTGCAAAACAGTCGTCGCTCGAAAAAGCCATTTTAATTTCAACGCTTGTCTGTCACGAAGCAATGTATTTATCAATCTATCGCTTGGGACAGGGTGAATTAGTTCAGTAATGATAGTTTCATACCTGCCCACTTTTTTCCTCTTCGGGAGTCCCACATTTTATAAATAATTAATAATATAGTTGTATCAGTGTTTGCACGGATAGTGCAACTGTAATTATAGGGAATAAACTGCGGTTGTCTCGTGTATAAAATGAAGAAAATCCTACCGTACAAATTACACAATGCTGCATATATTGGGAAGCATTGATGACGACATATTTCCTAGTGAAATTATTACAAACAATGAAAAAATGCATCAAAATAATACACATTTTCAAATCTGTGAACAGCGAAGGGTTTTATGTATACAGTAAAATTGTTTTTTCAACTATAATGTAATTTTTACTTACAATCGGTATCTTAATTAGGTGTGCAACTTATGATAGAAAATATAAAGCTTCAATGTAGATCAACGTGAGAGTATGTGGTAAACGTAGCGATTTTTCAATTCGGAAAAAACAATGAATAATTTATGCCTGAAAAAATTTCCCCATAAATTTGAATTCAAAAAACTCTCATACAAATTTCAGCCTGCGGCTTACCTATTACACTCATATGTGATTGCGGTCTTCTTTCTTATGTTTTGAATGTGTAAAATAAAGCTTCCTATGAAATATTTTTTTTCTTATTATAAATAGGACTGACAAAATTTGAAGTTCCGATTTTTATGTTTTAATCATATCATAATTTTAATTGTCGAATACAAACTGTAGAGTAAGTAAGTTAATTCTAAAAAAACAATATGTGGATTAACTTTTCATATCACAAAAAATAGAATCTACATTTTTAAAAAATTGTCGACTGGACCGCCCCTATAAACAATCCTGTATGCGCCCCTGTAAATAGCACGTTCGATGCTTTTACACTATCTATTGCGCCGATGAATGAATTTAAAGAAAAAATAAGTGTATCCGAAAAATATAGTCCAAAGTGGTGATAAATTTGGTTTAGTATAATGTGTATTATTTCTAAAATCTTTCGGACGAAGTACACGTCGTTATCAGTTTGAAGTTGAAAAAATGAAGTTTGACCGTTGTTAGAAATTGAATCTTAAACTTTAACGTTAACTTACCTACATCACTATATATGACATATTTATTGTTGACTAGGCATTTAACATAAAAGCAATGAATAATAGCATTAAAGTTAATATGTACACACATAATATCTGTATTTATATCATTTCCTTGAGAGTCCGAAAAATTGGGAGTGTTTCAAAGTCTTGCTACTCCATAACTATAACGTCGAGAGTCGTATGGATCGCGGTAGAAAGGACAACATGAAGGCCAGAACATTTATTTTATGTTTATGATCAAGAATTAATACATGACTCTGTGGATCGCTCCCAATGACTACATGGAGGAACTCGCGAGAATCTGTTCCAGAGAGAATCTGCGGGCTATGTGACCAGAATACCAGTGGGAAATTAATCACCGTTTCTGGACAACTCTGAACGATCTCGTAGGAGATATGAACTCGGTGATGATAAATCTGAATTTGAACTTGCACAAAATGTCGTCACGTCACCACGCAACGAGATGGCTAAGTTACCATGCCGTAGCGAAAGCGCATCTGTGATTGAGTGTACGCCAGTGCCCGCCGAGACGCTTGTCCCTGAGACCTCACCTGAAAAGGTGACATCACCAAATCTGACCTGACATGCCCGTTCATAGCGACATTACCAAGCCCGTCTGTACGCCTCAACCCATCCACACGAGAAATTTGACACCTACACAGAGAGACCTTACCGCTGACCCCGAAGGAGGGCACCTTGATCAGACAGACAGTCTATTCCCCGACGTCACGTCAAGAAATCCTAGCTCCAAGAGTGGGCTAGAGGTAGGCGTCTGAGAGGTGACCCTGCCATCTGCCACCACCGCTCTACTTCCTGGTTTGGCTGCCACCGTTGAAACCGTAGTCATGGAACAACTCTCGGACACAAGCTAGAAAACTGTTTGGCCACCCCAACGAGCAAAAAAGTTAGTAGTGACGTTAATACACGATACGGCACTGTCTGAGGTGCAGTCGCCGATAACGTCACTTCCTAATATGTAGTCATCAGTTACGCCACTGCCAGTAAAACCACTGCTTGAGATGCAGTCGCTGGTTACGCCACTACCTGAAATGCAATTTAGACCACCGCCTGAAAAGAATGAAGAATCCCCGCTAAGGCTAAAGATCTTGCGGCCCTCCGCAATGCCACCCGTGATGCCATTCAAGGAACTGCCTGAGATGAGCCTGAAAGCGCCGCCCACGCTACAGATCTTGAAGCCATCCGCAAGGCCACCCGGGATGCCATTCAAAGAACTGCCTGAGATTAGCCTAAAATCGCTGCCCACACTACAAATTTCATCCGAAACACCTTTCAAAGTACCACCCAAGATGAGGTTGGAATCATCGCTCCCGCCAAAGATCTTACCGCCGCCAGAGCCTCTGCCAAAGCGCCGACCGATACGTCGCTCTGCTTAATGACTCCGTATGCATTTAAAGACTTTGTTGTAGTTAGTTTTTGCGTTTTTTTCCATTTGCATGGTTTGTGTTTTTTTTCTGAGCTGACCGAGGTTGTTTCTTGGACATTTAAAGTAGGGGGGCTTGATACAACCCGATCCTGTTTGGTGTGACTCAGCCGTGAACTCTGACAGAACTCTACTCGAATCATCTCACTATGACAAGTTTAGCAGTAAAAATTAAACGACAGCACAGTCTCCACTTATAAACGATGCTTCATTTTGGCAACAGAGCTTGGTTTTTCGACATCGGCCAGTTGTAACCTTCGCTACCGCAGACCGATCTCTTTGAAGGGGCACGGGGCTGTAATGTGAGCGAGGGTGTGTTTTCAACTTTTAACCTTTTAGCCGCATCACCGTGCAGCGACTAGGGGCATTAACCATTTGCCCGTGACACTCCTACGGGGGATGTTTATTCTCAACATTATTTTTTTGCGTCGGAAATGTTAATTGTGTTTTTTAAATTGTAAATTCATAAATTCTGTATATGCAAAACAACTAACAGCAATAAAGATGACTCTGATTGAACTGGCGTGTTTTGAATGAAGCAAAAAACCTCATCATCATCATCAGCTCACTAGATATAAAACGGTAAGGTTTCATCATTTAACATATTATCGAAAATTTTCCCATAGATTCTGTTTTTAATTAATAAAACGCAGTATTTAATGTTTTGGACACAATTTAATTATTTTCCTTATAAAACAAGTGATTGGAGTAAGGTAATCTTTTTTTCAATTCGATGAACTTGTTTGTATCACACCGAAGAACATGTCTCCTCAATGATACATTTAGTGTACATATTTATAATAAACAGTGACAATAAGGCGCGCCTCCCCGATTGGAAACCACTGAACTAATGGCTAGTAAAAACTTCTTGAATCCGTTGCGTTGCTGAATAAAGCATGCTGATGAAGATAGCAGAGGATGTACTCAACTGAGCTATGGGACGCTGGGATGACTTGGGAGGAAAAAGAGAATTGCGAGGGACAGAGAACCTTGGAGTCTCCGTGTGGAGGCCATGTGCTCCGAGTAGGGAGCAAAAATGGTAAAAAATGAAAACCCACACGAGCAAGCTGAGTTCCATTATGATTATTTCATATCATTGATTATTGACGACCTCAAAAATAAGGAGTAATTCAATAAATAGACCTAAAGTATCTAAAAAACTGTTTAAAGTAAGCTTCTAATATTCTATCACAGTGCTCCGCAACCTTTTCTCACCCACGGCACACCTAAGTAATCATAAATATTTCGCGGCACACTACAAGCCAAAAGTAAATTTCATAAACCAAACTCACAATTTATTAATTTATTTTTATTTGATGAATTTGAAATAGTGGCTCATGTATTTCTTAATAAAAGCCAATAAAACTATTTAACCCTATCAAAGTGATGGGACACTTACAAATTAGAAAAAATCATTTGTAAAAGTGTAACTAAAAATTATTTAACAGAAGTTGAGTCGATAAAAGTATTACTAATTTTTTTGTTTGGCCATATCCAAAATAATCTTTCTGTTTTCAATAATAGTCTCGTCCAGTGGCGTAGCTAGGAGTTGTCCGCCCGGGGTGGTCCTTAGGTTTTCCGCCTCCCACCACTTTTCCTCCAAAATTTTTTTACCCATCACGACGCTGAAGGTTACGCCGCAGGCAGACATTTTTTAAATATAAATATAATTTTTTGAAAAATATGTACTATATTTTTACAATCCTCACAAACTTTAAATTAGATAGAAAATTAATATAAAAAAACTAAATATTTTTTCTGCAATTTGGTTGGTTTTAATAGTAAATAAGTCACCAAGCAATGTAGATTATGAAATTGAATTATGTTTTGGGATTACTTTGCCTACCGTAGGTTGTCCAAAAGATGAGTAGTTACGTATATTATTATTTAATTAATTATATTTTTTATAAGTTTTACTAACTACACTTTAACCCTTTTTCGAATTTTTTTCTTTTCTTGTAACGTAATACAGTACTCAAAAAAATTGCTTTAGATTTTATATAAATCAAATGCATAACGAATGTATCAATACACTAATAGAACAAAGGAAATGTAATAAGCAGTCTCAATCACGTTAATAAATTTATCCCAAACAAATTGGCTAACAAGGGCGGCCATAGTTATGATGAAGAAATAGAACTCTGCACAAGGCAATTTATCGGCGCTCCGCAAAAACGGCTAGGTACGTGTTATTTATACTCACGTTATTACGTTTCATTAATCACTCACGTTATTACGTCTAGACAAATAAGCTTTTTAATGATTTGATGTTTAGCACCATATTTACAAAACTTCATCTGCCCAGTCAACACGTAAAAACAATGGAATGGTAAATTTCATATATGGAAGCAGGTTTAGGAAACATAAATTATTTTATATTTTACTTTTGAAGAAATTAGATGAAATTTAAAAATCTTTTGAAGAGTGATAAATTTTGTAGCATTCGCATTATGTATTGGAAAGTTCGCATTATTTGAGGTTGGCGGATTGTACTCTGGCAGAGTCTAATTCCTCATCCTCGATTTCTCCGAGATACGCATTCTCTTCCGCAATGATGAAAAATATTTTTAAATAACCTGTCATGTTTTAATGGTTCAAAACACGTAAATCCAAGCACACAATTAATGAAAAACATACACACATAAGATTTTTGTGATGTGAGTAATGGGAAATATGTGAAATTCTCTCGACTCGGGCACAGTGTAATCAGCCAAAAATACAAATTTTAGATAACAAATTTTTGCCAATAACGAAAATGATGAAAATTTCACAAAGTGAAGGATATCCTCAAATATCAACGCCAAAGTATTTTCTTACAAATCACTTTCTTATAATTCAAAATAAGTTTCTTACAAAAAATTAACGAAAAAATATTGAAAATTAGGCAAAGTAATTTGACGGTATGTAAATCGATAATATTTACAATTTTGAATATCTGCAGTTAATTGTATATAAAGTTGTAAACCACATAAAATAAATGCGTAGTACAAAAAAAATACAGTAAATAAGAAATAATAACACACCGCAGAAAAACCAGGCGGAATAACCCTGTTTGACGGTACTTTGTCACTATGACACTGTACATGTTTATTGTATGATAACAAGCCATAGACAATAACATAAATCAATCTCGAAACGTCAAAAAACATCACTGTGGAGGTTCGAATTTAACCTAACTTAACTGCTCATTTTTATTACGATATAAATATCTATTCAATACTAATGGATGAACGCACTAAAGCTTTATTAGAAAAGGGTGAATTAATTGCGTATCCAGGTCTCCGATTGTGTTGTTCAGACGATGAGCTAATTCCAGGCGATGGAACATACGAAGATCGGGGTTATATTTTTTCCAGCCTAGTGGGGACTGTCAAACTAATAGAAATAAATAATGAAAGAAAGGTAAGTGTATCAATAGATTATTACAATTACACACTTCAGCACGCGTATTGTAGTATCAGTTATACTCTCATAATTTCTCAATTTATTTAAACCTACCTTTAATCAAAGCTTTATTTTGTATCTAATAAACTTGGAACTACCGAGTGCTGCCAAAGATACGTAATCATCTTTAACTTGCTCCTTTTTACTAATTCATTTATTATTCTAACATTCCTTATGAATGTTCGTATTCTAATTATTTACCTAACAAGACAATTTCTATATACACATTTTAATAGACTCAGCGTGTCGAAGTATCGGCTTGTGGTGGCGGCACAGCAGTGGCTCGAGTTGGTGAATTAGTGACTGCAGTAGTGGCACGTGTTACATGGCGAGCAGCGCGTTGTGAATTGAGATGTGCCAGCTACAGACCACTAACTAGACCTCTAAAGGCTTTACTAAGGAAAGAAAATGTTCGAGCTACTGAAGTAGACAGGATCGATATGTACAAGAGTTTTAGGCCAGGAGATATAATATTAGCGAGAGTTGTATCCTTTTTAAATGTGTATATTCAACGTCCCCTGTAATTGCAAGCCATGCTGCGGCCCGTCAGCCAGTATTTTTGCGAACGACTGGTCCATTACATTTACGGCGGAGTCATGACATTGACATTTTGAACGGTAAATGTCTATTTGCAGGGACAAGGTCTAAAAATGATATTTTTCTCTGAAAACTAATCAAAATGATATGTTTTAGGGTAGAACAATCTTTTATGTACCTAAATATATAGAAAATATTTGTGAATCAAGAAAGGAAACGTTAGAGTATAGGTTTTACGATGGCATGTCGCATATTCGTCCACAAATGTCAGAATCATGGCGATTTTCATATTGAACAGAAAAACCAACCTGACAAATAAAAATATTTTGTTATATTTCAAAAGTATAAGGGAATAACGGAAAATCCTACAATTTCAATTATCTTTACTTTACGCACTGTGTTTTACTCGGGCCCCAAACGCTATAAGCCCACCGGTGAGCTTATAACGTCTGGGGTCCGAGTAAAACATGTTGCGTAAAGTAAAGATAATTGAAATTGTAGGATTTTCCGTTATTCCCTTATAATTTAAGACATCGACTGAGGGTGCTTGATGGAATTTCAATATCAAATTTGGATTATTGAGATTTTGTACACTTCCATGTATTTTGTCACTGATGACCCGGGTTTGTCAGTTCGAGTGCATTCGTGCGCTCGAATGCCTGAAGATGCCGAAAGGCGACACCCGGATCGTTAGTGACAAAATACATGGAAGTGTACAAAATCTCAATAATCCAAATTCCCTTATACTTTTGAAATAAAACAAAATATTTTTATTTGTCAGGTTGGTTTCAGGTTTCTTTTAGTCAATATGAAAATGGCTGATGATTCTGACATCTGTGGACGAGTATGCGACATGTCATCGTTAAACCTATATTCCAACTTTTCCTTTTGTGATTCACGAATACTTTCTATATATTTAGGTACATAAATAATTATTCTACCCTAAAACATATCATTTTGCGTAGTTTTCTGAGAAAAATATCATTTTTAGGCCTTGTCCCTGCTGATAGACATTTACCTTTTGGACTAATTACAATGAATTCTAGCATATTTTAATAATGTTAAATAGTGGGTAATTAAATTTAGTATCTTTAATGTTAATAGGAATAAAGATAATTTCGATGGATTCGGCTTTAACTTTGGTGTTTTAATATAAAATTAAAATTGATAACTTGTGTTACTAAATGTAGCGCGTTTCGCAGGCTTAAGAAGCATCTTAAGCCTTACTATATTGCAAGGTTATTTATTTCTAAGGTAAACAATGATTCTAGTTCTTAAATTAAAAATGAAGGGTAGGGTGGGTTTGTTTACTTCTACTGGACGTGGGGAGGAGTTAGGACCCCAACGATGATAGTACTAATTACATAATTAATTACCAGTGGTTGGAGGTGAAAATAACAAGGGAAATAAATTTAATAGTGGTGAGCTACATGTCCTATTTAATGTTATTTACTAACAATCGATTAGTGTGAACGGTTTTATTAATTTCTAAACACCTCTATTTAAAACTATTCATTTTAATACCGTTTTTTGCGATATAGTTAGTCTGAAGATGTTTCTTAAAGTAGCGAAACGAAGTCAGTGGAATAATTAACTAAAGTTGTTTACTTACTTTGAAAGAGTATAATTATAAAGCCTATTCATTATCAATGATTTTTATTAATCGACAATTCAAAGTGTGTTTTTTACAGTAAATTACGATTTTAATAAATCTACTCTGCCAAACATCGCATTCGCGCCATTCACCACATATATTATGACAACTGTACGATATAATTTATTGTGACCATTTAATTACTACTTAACATACATATAAGCTGGTATTCTATGCATCGTAAATTATATGAATATAGTAAAGAAACACTTAATAAACTCACAAGAAATCTTTTCAAATATATGTTATATTTGACAAAAAACGAAGTTGAGTGACGACCTTCATACAACCGCCATACAATTTGGTCGTAGAGACTGAGACTCCCAGGACTACTCGTAAATTGAAAATTTTCTTATAGCACTGCTTGTAACTTAAGGTTGCTTTAGTAGCTTAGGTTGATTACATTACATTAATTTTTAACCTCACTAGATTAGTACTTTTACTTAAGTGAATTAAATTGTATGGAAAAAATTGTTCTTCTAATAAAATTGATGTTAGCCTTATAATTCTGATTGATAGTTATGTTGTTCAGTGACTAATAAAGAATATGTATTTTTTGCAGTACAAATATATCGCTAAAGGCCAATCACCATTCCCCGTACCTTGCATTGTGATAGAAATGCAGTTTCATCCATCCAAATTTTCACTTTCTTTTTAATCCAATTGAATCTCCAACAATTTCTTCCTTAATATTAGTACAGCTACCCATTACGGAATTACAATGTTATCAACTGTCCACTGCGGAACCTGAATTGGGGGTCGTAATAGCCAGAGCGGCTGATGCACCCGCAGGTGTTAACATGATACCTCTCAGCTGGAAAGAAATGCAATGTCCTGTTACCCTAGTTAAAGAGCCAAGAAAGGTAAGACAAAAATAAAATGAACATTTCATAAATATATTATTTGTCAATATGTCATGTATGCTATGTAAATAAATTTACTAAGTAGTCTAATGATGATCATGATTTACATAATAAACCATTTTAGCAAGCACTGGTAACTAGTGCCAGTATTCTACCTTTATATAAAATAGTATGATACTTCTATTACAGCTAAGAATTGAGCACATTATCTATTTATAATTAAATTATACAGGTAATTTAAAGTATCTTATTTTTAATTCCAGGTGGCTAAAGTTGTTCCAGAGAATATCCAAGACATGGATGAACGAACCATTGTAGCCTCATAGATTATTCATGCATTTTGACTATTTTTATATAAAGCCTATTCTGTGAAAATGATTCAATAAGTTATGTAAAATTATACACACCAACATTTTACAATAAATTGAATTAAGAATCATGCATAATTTTTTCAGCCAAGCCAGGTGTAGATTTTTACCTTTGATTGATTGTTACACATTTTCTCAATGACTGTTTTCTGATGTGGTCAATAAATAATAGCATCAAAATAATTCATAACATTCAGTAGTGGGATTCAAAAGTATTCATCAACCTGTTAAATACTTTTTTTGCACCAAAGCTCACTCTGAGCTTCCTCATTAAGTTTATTTATTTCATATTTCTCTTTTGTTCCAGTCTTACCGAGAATTTTACCTATTTGGGTTAGATGCAAATATTTTCTCATCGGTTTCATGTGAATCATTCTCAGCATGCAACATCGGTGAGATGTTAATAATTTTTTTAAATTAAATATTTAAATTTCATTAAAATCGCAAAGGCTATTTTATCTGTGGTATATGTAAACATCACACAGTCACTTTATATTTTATTTTCTCTTTAGTTTTTGACAGTTATAAGTGTTTTTATTTTTAAATGATATGTTGTTTTTGCCAGTATCTTCTGAGCCAAGTAACTATATTATAACTGCAAAAATGATTATGAAATTTCCTATTTTTTTTTTGCCATTCATGTAATTGTTTATTTCGGGTTGCTATGATAACAACCGACAACAGGATGACTTCAAAATAATTTGCGTTGCTATAATAACATCACTGATGTCAGATAATTTACTTTAAGGGCATGTGCACTGGGATACGACTATGGGTGATGGAAATTTAATATTGATATCCGGTGATCCCTATAGGGAGCAGGAATTTAATTTACATTGTAAATTTTTGCAATTCCATAATAAAGTTTTTATGCAATTTTTATCTCCGGCTTTTAAAAATATGGGTGCATTTTATAATCAATGTAATACGGTATATTAAGATTCAGGCTTTCTAAAAGTATTAATCACATACTAGCTGCCCAAAATTTACAGTACATTATTATGAATAAGCAGTACCTATGTATATTGTTGCCTACTTACACACTTGTTTGTATCACCATCGGAATTAGATGCCGAAATGCTAGTGACAGACATTTCAGGGCCCTTAAATCAACCAATTGACTACTTTTTCATTTTAATAATAGAAGTGACATCTCTGGACATGATTTGAAAGCAGAAAACAGTGTAGTCTAATAAATTATGGGAACAAAGTGATTTTCATTGAGATTCAAAGATTTAAGATAATATGACGGGCAGTTAAATGTGTACATCACATAATTCTCTTTCTTTAAAGCATTGGACGAGGGATGGGTTTCTCTTAAAAGCTTGCTTTAAAGTTTCTTGGGTGTATTTTGTAAATTTTTCCGGACTTTTCTCTAGATGTTTCCAACTTTCATCTTCAGCGACCACTCTAAAACAACCCTTCTCCTTCAAGGAATCTCTTGGGAATGAATCTTTTCTTACGTTGCCAGCATCTTTAATTTAAATAACCTCAACATAAATACTATAATACATTCTCATATTATTCCAAAAATAGAACAATTACAATGTAATGCTAATTAGTCTCTCAATATATCATATATGTAAGTAAATATCCAATCTATTATAATATATTCTTACAAATTTTTAAAAACAAGAATCACAAAAACATTGATATATTATTCTCGGTAACCGGACTAAAGAGAACATGACTAAATATAACAGGAAAAAACAGAACATGAAAATACAGAACAATTTGAAAATAATGTTTTTGTTGTATATATATATATGTTCAATAAATAATAGGACAAAAAAATTGTTTTCAAATTGTTCTGTTTAGTCATGGAACCATTATATTCTTACTTGGAGAGTTATTGCAGCAAGTTTGTAAATGTAACTGACATTGACAATCTACACCTTCAACTGTTTCTGCGTTTGTTTCAATCTTTTTTGGTGTGATGTTGAATGATGCAATCTTGAGATCTAGCTCTGAGAGCTCAACACCTTCTTTATTACCAATTAATGAGGCTGTAATTTTTTTAATTAAATAGATTATTATAACAATTAATAATTTATATCTTTAAAATGTGTAAATAAACAAATAATTTTGGTTGAGTATGGCATAGCGAAAGCGATTAGCTAACCACTAGTCCTATACTAGCTCTATCTTTCTATCCCTACCCTTTCGAAAAAGAGAGGTTGAGCAACTGGATAATAAGCAGTTCTTTTAGAAGAAATCTGTAACCTCCATTAGGAGTTCATATGCTCTTAATATATGGAATTGGGAGCAGACATGGTAAAAAAAATGGCAAAATTCTTAACGCAACGGTGGCGCCATCGCTACCGGTCAAGGTAAATTGGTACATCTATACTCTAAAGGTAACAATCCATAGTGACCAATGAATGACAAAAGGTATTACTTTTTGAAGTTTCATCGTGACATTTGTAAATTCTTTGCACATTGTCAACACCTATGTGTGTCATATATGGAGGAAGCTCATAGCCCAGGATACTCTTTGTAATTGATAGTTCACTAACCTGAAAGCATGTATACATCAATTAAATATAATGCCCAAAAAATTATCATTTAGTCTTCAAACCTTAATGATAAATGTTATGTTATATTTTTACATAATGGTGCATTACTGGAATCACCATGTAAGAGAACGTACATGACTAGTAATGCGTGGCCCGGAAAAAACCTCGAAAATTGGCTAGGAATAAACTCGCATGGAAAAAAACCATCGTAATTAATAACTCATCATTTTTAGCATTCGGTAACACTTGTTTTAAAAGCGTCACATTTTTATATATGACAACATCGTATCCACAAATTTGAGGTTACGACGAGTTATTAGTTCAATGATATAGACCTACATCTACATATACTTGAAGTCAACACAAAATATTTGCAGAAAAGTTCCTATTTTTACATGTGAAGTCAAACTCGGCGAGATGTACATATATATTATATGTGCACCTGGACTCAATATGTTGAAAAAAAATTGAGAAGTATCGTACATAACAGTTAATTCCCAATTTTCCGGGATTTTTTACCACCATTTCAAAATTTCGGTTTTTTCCAACACTAGACATGACGGATTTTACAAAATGAAAACCCTAATACGTTCATACTCGGTTACAGTGACAGACACAGTCTTCTTAAATGAATAGACTTTTATAACCTTGTAAAAAGTCCTTACAAAGGGAAATTAGGTGTAAGTATAATCATAAAATGAGGAGTAAAAGCATATTTTTCTCCACACAACATCATCAGAAACTACTTCCTCTTATACCTTTGAGTATTATGGTACATTATTTTTATTATTTGTTTCAAATGAACAAAAAAATTTGTAAAAAGGTGATTTTACTTAAATATGCTTGATTATAATACAAAAATTACTTACATCATTTATATTGGATTCATCAGTTACACCAATTCTTTTACCTTTTATTAAAGTAACACTGTCACGATGAATGCTTTAATGATGAAGAAAAGAATATAAGTATTTATTTTTCTCAGTGACGAAATATTCTATGTGAAGAAATGTTATATGATGGGGGGGGATTAAAAAAAGTCAAAATCGTGTGACGTCATCTATGGACGCCCCCTTATACAATTTGCCTACAGAAAGTTTGTTAGCTTAATAGTATGAAGAGTTGATAACCAATAAAAGAAGTCAAACAGTCACCAAATGAATATTAAGTACATTTAAAGTGTAATATAATGCTTTCATACATAGTTAAAAATAGTAATAATTCTCGTGGATTTTGTGGACTTACTTCAGCATAGTTTGAGTAAATTGTTGGCCACTTATGTCTGATTCTATTTTGAATAATTTTTCCAAAAATATATCGTCTTCATATACTTCAATCGTCCTTTCTTCTTTTGTCTCAGATGATATAGTGGATAATTGCGACACTGAACGTTCTTGAAAAAATTGAGATCATTATATGAAATTGTATTCAATCATTTAAGAATAAAAATCAAAAACAATGCTTCAATAAAACAAAAGTAATTTCAAGACAACCTATAATTTCTATGAAGCGCATGTTGCTAGACTCATTGACAAAAATTAGTACAATCTAGGATTCGCCTTTTAATATTTTCAGTTCTTCGAGTGTATGGATGAAATCAATAATTATTATAGAAAATAGCAGTCAATGAGTTTCAAAATATGTACTTTTTATTTTATTATGTTACTGCAGAGAGTTAAATAAATCTGAATTTTATGTAATTTTACTTTTCCCATAAATCATAGTCATGTCGCTATATTTGGAAACAAAATAGGTTTTTTATCTTCCAAATCTAACAAAACAATACACTACTTGTATAGACACAACTAAAAGTACTTAATTATTTACAATGTAATATATAAATGGTCAAAAGGTAAATGCAAGCCATGTATTTAAAAAAAAAATTATATCTTGCAATTGAATTTTAATTACACCCTTTCCGCTTAGTACCGAGTGTTATTTACCCAGTTCTGGTATCAATCCTTGTGATGATGCTGAACTTCCATAAATATTTTTGGAAAACATAGCACTTTCAGCCAAATCTCCATATATTAAAAAGGGCTTTTTTTCAGATTGACCCTGTTTTTCAGCACCTTTCCAAAACATGAATCCTAGAAAGAAAAAATTACATTGAAATTTAAAGTGACTGAAGTAACTATCTACTACACTATTAAAAATCGAAGAAAATACTGATTAATAAAATTTCTTCGTTAATGTTGAGGAATAAAAAAAGCATGTTCCTCCAAATTATTTTTTTCGGTGAATTCGTTGGTAACTATGTGGATTTTTTTTTTATCAAATTAAAATTGATAACTCTGGCAATCCACTGGTTGTGCGAATAGGAGTGTCATGTATTTGGTCTGTTTGAGAAGCATCTTCAGAATTAAATTCATCTCTGTTATGAGGTTTTGGTTCATTGTATTAAACATACAGTACCATTCTATGCTAATCAGTTTGAAAAGGAGACTCGAATCACAGCTATTTTCCAAGCCATAGGAATACTTATATTTTTAAGATGACTTGTTTCTTCTAGGCACCGAAGTTAAGCATACGATATTTAATTTTAACTGTGACACTATTAAATCTGTGTCTCAAGATGTCTCTGAAATATTTAGTTTAAATTTACTATCAAGTAAATACTGTGTTTTGGTGTCATCAGCAGTCTTAAATAAATATAAATGAGAGCTGCTAATGGAATTAAAGTTATTTAGGTGAGTGAGTTACACATAATATAATTGGATCTTTGAAAAGCAGTTTTACAATTCCCAGTATTAAATTGTGTAATAAAATATTCCACAACAGCCATGTAAAATGAATTCGAGAGCTGGGTTCACTGTTATAACTGAAAATGCCCAAAAACATTGTTCACAAAAAAGAAAGTTATTGATATCCCTAATGTATCAAAATAAAATAAACAATTTTGATTTAAAAATTGCATCAAGAATAAATATATTTTACCTTCTTCTGTGTCGCTTTTTTCTTGTAGTTTTGTTTCTGGAACTTTTTGAATGTTGGGAGAGCTTGGTTCTTCATCAATTGTTTTGTCAATGTATAGACTTTCAAAAATAGGTAGAAATCCAAGCTAAAATACATTTTAGTCTCAAAATTATTAGACATGTCTCATTTAGGTATATATAAATCCGGCTGTCCCTATTTACGAAGTCTCTAAACCAACTCAATTTTTCATTTCATAACTATAAATGATCCCTACAAAATACAGAAATGTTGCAGTTCCACTAGGATTGGGAAGAAATTGAGTATTTTGATAGTAGAAAAAGTGTCGGATTGTAGTCAACCAATTGTATGGTAGGAAAATTTTTGAAAATGTTTTCCGTCAAGACAAAATAAACCACAGAAAACAATGAAGATGCAGTGACTTAGTGACCCTAAAAATGAGATATTTCAATGAATCATCAGAAAAACCTTGATCAATGAGAACAATTTTTATTTCTTTAACCGGTTATATGGTGGGAGGTTTTGGTATGGCCGCGATTTTCTTTTAAAAAACAAACCCCGTGTATTCCATATGTTAGCAGTCTTAAAATTATTGTAGTTGAATAGTAAAAATAGGTGTCAAAGTGGACGTTTATATACGGTCATTTGCTATTGCCAGCACTGCGCTCACGGTATTGTAGACCGTATAAATACGGTTGTGGCAGTTAACCGGTTAATATCTAAAGTAATAAATAAAAGGCGTTTAAACATTCTCATACTTGACTTGGTGGTACATTAAATTGATAAGCCATGAAATTTCTCATCATTTTACACAATATTTCCATATTCTCTTTTAATTTATGTTCATTCTGTGTTATTTTATCATATTTCAGCTTTGTTTCTTCAAGCTGTTGCTCACATAAAGTCAATTGGACAACCAGTTCATCATATTTTTGCTGAAAATCTTTTTCAAAAATCTCAAATGAACGACATAAAATTATTTATTATTCTTGACTACTTAGTGTTACTGAAATAGTTATTGATAAATATCTAAATAATGTAGCAACAACAAAAATTATTACTCACATTTTTCAGCACGGCATTGTTTCATGAGATAGTGATGTCGTTCTGAGCAAGCAGTGTACAGAACATCTGCCATGCCTCTGCATTCCAATTGATGTCTTAGGGTTTGTGAACGATCATGCAACTCTTTAGAAAATCGAGCATGCTGTTGCCTACGATTAGCCAATATAGATATAATTTTTTTTAATTGTACAGATTGGGGAACTTTTTTACCTTTTACACAAAAAAATGTTTTTTTTACGCCAACGTTACCACCTTGATTTGAAAGGACAATCATATATTCTTTAAATTCAAAAAGTTTTTTTAATCTATTTATATGAAGAATACAATTATAACAATAAAAAAATATAAAATAAATGTAATAAAATATGAAACAAAATGATTTCTTTGAATTATTCATCTCAGGTTTTGGAGAAATGATGTTTCATTTTTGTTACTATTACATCAAAATTGTTTTATGTTCATTAGAGTGGAAAATACTTGTTCACAAAAGGCAGCAATTTTTGACTGCCTCCATAAGTGCAGTTTTGAAAGCTTAACTCACAAGTTTTCTTCTCACATTTGTTAAATACTTCTTGATATTTCTAAATATTAATAAATTGATTTATTTATTTAGGTTTTAAGTGTAATATTTTCTTCTGCATAGTTCAGAAATTTTTAATGGAGGCTTCCCAAAATATTTCGTGCCCCAGGTCAACATTTTTTCTGAGAGGACTTGTTTGTAATATATCATAATTATTGTAAGATAATGCTACAGAAATGTCTAAATTTTGAAATTGTTTTTGTTGATGTTTTTTGGAAAATTATTTGATAACTCACTCTAAGAGTATTTCAAACTGTTCTTTAAGTTTTTCTTTCTCTATGATTAACTTTTTTTCAAATTCAATTTCAAGGTTTTGTTTTTGTTCGTGGAGAGCATTGTCCTTTTCTTCATTTAAAAGCTTTTTCAATTCTTGGTTGACTTCATCAATTTTTGTCAATAACTTAAAACGATACTGTTTTTCCATCTCACTGATAACAGTCTGAAATAGTTCATTTTTATAAACAATTAACA
This sequence comes from Himalopsyche phryganea, assembly GCA_022494535.1. Classification (NCBI taxonomy): domain Eukaryota; kingdom Metazoa; phylum Arthropoda; class Insecta; order Trichoptera; family Rhyacophilidae; genus Himalopsyche; species Himalopsyche phryganea. Next base: position 2,436,570 of record JAGVSL010000062.1, read on the forward strand.
TTCTATTACGATTAATAAAGGCTTACGATTAAATGCACTTATCATATTCACTTACATAAAAATAGTTTCACTTGTAATAAATACATTCCACAAAAAACAAATTCTTTCACTAAAAATAAGGTGATCCCACATAATAAAATATATTTTAACATTGAAGAAATATATTACTCACTCAATATAAATACTGACACTTTGAAATCGATAGTTGCACGAAGCAGTCTTGAAATGTCATTTATTCTTCTACCCTATATTAGACAGGCTATATTGTCTTTGCCCCACGCATTAGAATACATTACACAAACCAAACCAGACCAAAACTAACATAACCTACTAGAACTAAGCTCACATTGTTAAAAGAATTCGTGACTAAGTGGAAACAATTAAAATCAAAGTTTGAATGTACTAAGTTATTACTATCTAATCCAAAGTGCAAACTGTCGAAATAAAAGTTCAATTGTACCAAGTGAGTACTATCTAACACAAAGTGCAATTATTTATAACCTATAAATAAATAACTGAAAATATTAAATAAGATATTTTCACATTTAAATAGGTATTCATAAAAATAAAAAAACCGTCACATCGTGAATTTTGCTATATTCTGCGATAATGTTATCAATATCGTTTTCCTGGACGGATCTTTCTTTCTTCACCGCCTTTTCTACAGATTTCTTACATTCATCCTTCACAATCCACATCCATAATGCATCATTTTCATTAAGGGCATTTTTCAAACTTTTTTGATATCTTTCTTCACTATGTCGTAAAACTTTGTCACCGATACCTGAAGGAAATAAAAATAATACAACCTAACCCTGTTTCAAAATAAAATTTGAGCAACATAAACCATATAATTATGGCTTCTTCAATAAGCATTATGTGTTTCCGCCAATGATAAACTGTAAACAAAATTAGATTTAATAATTATCATCTTAAAAATAAAATAATACTAGGAATAGCGAATTAATTTACAACTAGTAAAGTGAGACAAATCAATAGACGCCGATTGTTTCGGCCACACTCATTGCATACATGGATACGGCTGCCCTGGAAATCCATGCTTTTGGATTAACATTCATTAATCAATAAGAAAATAAATCCACTCAAACCACTGAATGTTAGCAACAAATAATAATTTGTTATTTTGGTAAAATATTTACCCATCACTCCATGATGAGTAAGTGCCTTAATATAATCCATAGGTACAGAACATAGTTTGCTTTGCTTAGAAAAATTAGAATTAGGTGGGATCCAAAGTGGTTCTCCAGGACCAGTCATTTTTGGTTCGTAACCAATGGCTTTTCTTGTGTCTTTTGGCAATTGACACTGGAAGATACTTTCAAGGCTTTTTACAGATTTCTTAATTTCAGTCACAGTTGGAATAGTTTTGTTTCTTATGTGCATTTTCCTTGCATAATATCGATTGCTCTGTTTTTCACCAGTAATCACTGGAATTTCTTTTAACAGATTGCCCATTCTGAAATAATACAAAGAAGGAAAATTTTTTAAAAAATATCTCACCAATACAAAAAACAGCAAACTCTTATGAAAATTTATTGTCCGATTGCTTTGTCTTTGTCAAAATGATCATTACAAGATCAATAATTACTGAAATAAAAACAATCTTAATTCTAAATTTAAAAGTTTTTTTAAAAATCATGTGTTCTTAAATAATTTTAAAATAAAATGTACATAAATAATGCAAAATTCATGACATACCATCTGCAATGAAAACTCGTATATATACAATATATTATATTCCTATCCTATGCAGCAGTGCTCCGAAACATTTTTTCACCCACGGCACACTGATACTGTAAGTACTGATTAATATTTCGGGGCACACCACAGTCCAAAATTTGTATATTTCTTAAACAAAACTAACAGCTTTTTGATTTATTTTTATTTTATATATGTGAAATATGCTAATATATTTTATAACAAGAGTAAATTATTTTTTCCATGTCCGCTCCCAATGTGGAAGCATATGGTCTCCAAATGGAGGTATCTCAACAGAATTTTTTCTATGAGAACTGTCTGTTACTCAGTTGCTCAACCTCTCTTTATCGAAGAGAGTAGGGCTAAGAAAGCACTAGTGGTTAGCTGATCACTCTCGCTACACCCCGTGAGGAGAAAGTTTTAGACAGCACAAACACTCAGACTACGAACAGAAATAAATCGATTGAAATATCAACTTATGAAAACTGTCCGCACCGGGAATTGAACCCGAGACATCCGTAACCGTAGCCCACGACGCTACTAATGCGCCACGGACGCTGACATAATAATAATTTTAGTGTGAAATTTTTCGACATTAATGCTTCCTAATATATGAAGCAATGTGCCATTTCTTCGGCTGGATTTTTTTGTTTTACACACGAGCAAACATCATTTTATTCCTCATCTTTGCAGTTTCACTATCGGCGCAAGCACTAGTACCTACAATTATTCCATTAAATTGGTATCAAAATAATAAAGCATTTGTTTCAATGCGAATAATTTAAGCGGAGATCTTTGCTACTGAATGGCTTTAATTTTTCCCTAATATAAAAATACTCGATTTTTTCTCATTTTGGACGCACTGTGCCGCGGCACACTGTTTGCGGAGCACTGCTAAATAGTAAGTATAGTATATTATCTATGACAGTAAGGAATACCATGACTTATTTACGAACATTGAATATGTAAGGAATATTGTATTAACACGTGGCAGCATTATCAACCTGAAGCAGGGGAATAAAATGTTTTTTTTTCATACAATCTATAATAAGCGGAGTCATTTCATTTGTATGAATTAATCAAACACGATTTGTTTTGTATACTCGCATGTTTTTTAGTAATGATCAGCACTGGTTAAATTCACCATGAGCATCGCGCGAAACCCGGACCGTAGATAAAATATAATATGTAACTCAATAAAGGAGAATGGAGCAAGGAAATGAAAAATTCTATATGAGGGATTTATAGAATTTTAGTTACATGCAATATGTTTGCAACACACTGATATCGATACAATCTGCAATAATTATTGTTTTGTGTTGGCTTATATTACATAATATCATATGTCAATATCGAGTAATGATTGTTTTTAGTTTGTCTCCTTTTTTCTTGAATGAAGTGAACTTGTCTGTTAAAATGAAATGGATTTCGGCTTATAATTTTCCAACTGAGATGAGGTTTCACATCCAAATTGAGAGTTTAAGTAAAATATTTTTTGTCAAGCAGTATATCAACTTGTTCACAATCTATTTTTATACTAAGCCGAATTTTATTTAAAGGTAGGCAGATGAAAATATATTTGATTAATTGTGTCATTTTAAGTACCTACCTATCTTTTAATTTATGTTGATTTAAAAAACAATCAAGGTATATTAATACTTCTTTGTTATCAAAAATGATTGTTGATAAGCAGTCTAGTGGCACGAAGTATAGTAGAAGATTTTCTCTCCATCAAGTAAGGTTGATAGTTTGCTTCTTGATGCCGTGCTTTATGGAAAATACCACACTGGTGTTTCTTATAAATGCTTTATGTACTTTGTATTTTGTCACTTGATTATCAATACATTGTGAGTAGATTTGGTAGCTTTATTTTGGGATTACTAGCAGTATTAAGAAAAATACTAAAAAATTGCCACAAGCGGGCCAAAGCTTGAGAGTCTATTACTATTTACTGAAAGTGCCGCCATGAAAAATAGTGTTGCCCGCAACAGTATTTTGCAGGCTGAAGCCACGTGATAACCACGAATGCTTGTGGGCAATATACAAGTAGTGCAGTAGTATAAAAATTGTCTAAATTCTAAATGTGTTAGTGACATTACCTAAGCAAGAAGTAATCCCATGTGATGTTTTGAATTTGCGTAAATGTGCGTAAAAAAACAAACAGAATTGTGTTGATTGCATCTAGTGAACTGTTAAACTTGTGAGTGGGAACATTTGATTGAAATACTTTCAATTTATCCATGTTATTCTATGAGGTATGCACCAAGAAACCTAACCAAACTTCGAGTAACCCGTATGCTTTTTCAATGTGATGTCTAAAATAGATTGACCAAAATGTGTGTTTAAGCGTGGGTGAAGTCGAGTTACAGTTGCATGTTGACATTTTGAAAGTCAGAACCGTAAATAAGACGCTGACATTGTGATTTACTTGAATGATTCGGATGGAAAGGTTAGGTTTCACTCTCCTACCTGCCACCTTGTACCGGTCTGCGAACTTCGTGTTTTAAAATGCAATAACTTCTTTGTTGTTTTATATGTGACACAAACAAGCCGTGACATTCTTCCAGATAAATAACTTCATCGTACTTCTAATTTACAAATTTTGGTAATTGCGCGCCAGACTATCGGTTAATCGTATTTGACACATTTTACAGCAGGTGGACCTTCACTAGATTTTATAATTAATATAATTTTAACTTTCCTAATATCACGCGCAACAATTTATTTTAATTAATTTAGTGGAAAGTTCAAACTATGGTCAAATGTGTATATTTTGTTGTATATAAACATTGATCATTATTGTATATAAGTGAAACTCACTGACATTCATATTTTTACAAATTTAGTCACAATTCTTCATGGGCGCATAGCAAATTGATTCCGATAATGGAATGATTTTGTAGTATCTTTTGCCATAATATTATATTAGTTTAACTGACAAAGTTGCATTTGATCAATATTATACAATATAGGTTAAGTAAAAAAATGCCGCCTGCTCTGTTTTTAGGTTATGGCATATTCAACTAGAATTCAAAAAAATATTAAGCCTTTAACAGTGTAAATTTAAATGAAGAAAGTTCTATTTGGGTTAAATAATCGTATTGGCGGACTTGGCCTAAAAATGCTATTTTTCACCAAAAAGCAGGCGAAATGAAATGTTTTAGGGTAGAACAGTCTTTTATCAAGCATAATATATGGATAATATTCAATAATGATGCAAGGAAACGTTGGCATAGTGATTTATCGATGACATGTCGCATAGTAGCTGTGTATGTCACAAATTAAATGTCGGTCCACCGTCTCGAAAGTACCAATCTAAAAAACATACAAATCCATGTTTGTATTAAATGAATAAGGGACTAAATGACGATTCCTCAAATTTCAATTATCTTTATTTTACGTACCGCGTTTTAGTCTGCCGGTGAGTTTCCTACTTCCTTAGGGTTTTGGCATTATAATAGGATGACATTTCAAAGTATTCAGTTCTACAAAGTCTTATTAGTAAGTTGATAGCTATTTCGGATTCACGCCTTGTGAATCCCCCATTTTTATTTGTGCAGCTTATCTTTTTTTACACGGTAGTCTCTGCAACGTATTTCCCATGTAAAAAGAGGATCGGGTGTACATGCTGAGGGGTTTTGTGCATCTTTTTTCCTGTAAGCTCTGGGAAATGTCGCTAATTCCTCAACGTTTCAAGGTTCTCAGTTCCCTTTTCTCAAATTATTTCAGTTCACTCTTTCTCTTCTTCAAACATGGTTACGTGTCCAAGATTTACTTTCTGATTGCAAGTTATGCAGTCGTCAACCACGCTCATTAAAACATCAAGACACCACTGAGAAATGAATTTTGCATCATTTCTAATATATTTTTCAGTTTATTATTTAGTAATTGGTGAAGCCATAGGGTTCAATATGAAATTTTACATTAATAATTATTTATTTAGCTTTTTAGTTTGTAAGTATGTAAGATTATCAAAAGCATAATGATGAATCTGCAAAAAATCTTTAAATTAAAAATTCTGCCATCTGACCCACAATGTAAAGCAGACCTTTGAAAACTACGGCCCGCAGCTTATTTTTGAATTGTTGGTTATGAGTGATTCACTAATTTTTTATCTTGAAATACATTTTTCATGATAATATAAGGTCATTTCACCAGTGGTCGGCCAGTTAAGCGACAGGTGTACTTTCAAAAGGGATTTAGAGTCGATGAATAATAAATACATACCTTTTTCGCTGTTATTCCATTAAACAGGGATTAAGTAATGTAACCAACTAAAAATAAAATAGTTCATATTGTACCAAGCATGAAATAATAGAAATTTACAAAAAAATGCCAATTCTCCCAGTGGTCGGCCCCCAAAATCCAATGGTCGGCCTTTCGCTGCACAGTGTTAGGCCATCACTATGAAGCTTCATAAATATCGCGAACAAATTTACTGAGAGTAGACAGAACATGTCAATATAAAGTATATTTTGTCAGCGATCCCCATACAGCATGAATTTGTCGAAACTAGCGAAGTAAAAATGTGCTTTTTTTTAAAATGCGTATTGCATAATATAGGTCAGTATAGTGCAGATATACATTGGCAGGTGGCAAGACTAACTACACGAATTTAAAAAAATCTGTTTTTTTAAATGTGTCCACTATTATTTAAGTTTTAAGCTCAAAAGGCTGACCACTGGCAACAGCTGACTTTAGGAACACTCGCCCTGTCATGTATATGTAAAAATTGTGGTGTAGATTGTATTAAGTAACCAAGATACATCTACACAAATTATTTTTCATCAGCATTTTATGTTATGACTCGAGCACAGTAAGCGTTTCAGACCTGAAATATAAGTCATATGGGAAAATAATTTATCTAAAATATCGAATAACATTCACACTTTGCTATCATTTTTGATCTGAAAATCACGCTGACTAATCAACATGTATTATAGCGAAGAATAAGGAAACCGTGGCAATTCATTGTTCATAAAATGAATGTAGTTTTGAAAGTCCTCCGTTATATGGCAGTTGGGTATAAACAACCCGAAACATTTTTTTTGCTAGAACTGACAAAATATGTGGATTTCGGTATTCAGTCAAGGTTTCCGCAATTTATCAAAACAATAGTCACCAACATTTCAATTTTGCTACTTTTATCATTTGTTTGTGAGGTAGATGTAACTGAATAGCCAAAATGTTTGTGTTTTTAACTTGCTGACAAAGAATGTTTTAATTTGAAATATGTAGACAATTGCCATAAAAATATAGCACATAGTTTAGGAAACAAAAAATATTATAAATGATTCAGTATACAGTTACTTTTTCAAATCTCATTACATGTAGTCATAATCAACGGTAGGGCAACTAGAGTAATTATCAAGAAGGCCAATACTGAAGATAAAGGTTCAGTAAACTCTACAGATTTCCATGTCTGAGACAGAAGGACAGGCAGGCAGGCAAATTAAAGCATTAAAAATGTAATAAATGTTAACACAATCACACATTTATTGTTTCTACTCAATCAAATTTCCTCTTATTTATATTAAATCTCGCCTTGTTGATTTTAAGATTGGTTCCAGTAAAACGATCACAACATTTTGAGCTAGACTTTTTAGTGCAAAGTGTACCTGATTTTGATCAACTGATCTGGAATTGCAAGATATTATCTGCATAGTATAACATTTGTGAAGTTGGTTATGGTTCCTTGACATTGTAACTGAAGAACTCGAGGAGTGAAACAGTTCATCAAAGCCTAATCCGAATTCTCGCCATCAACATTCAAATTCATATGTTTCTGGAGTTCGAGTTGAAAATTTCAATCTGCAATTTGTTTCTGATACAATGATGGACATATTATCCACATCTGTATGTTTGAAATAATTTTCCCTTGCGTCATTATCGATGATGTAATGTAATATAGATTTGATAAGGCCAAATGAATGGGTCTGTGGAATAAATGGATCTTCTCTACACACATCTGTTAGTAGTAGTGGCCGAAGAAACAGTTGTTTTATCGTCATCGAATACATCAAAAGGATTTTCGAAAGCAGTCATTGAGCAAACGAACATTGATATCACTTCCTTCCGAATTTTTGGTGGTAAATCTTTCGAGAATGAAGCCAAATAGATTTTTCCAAGAACTCCATTATAACCAAAGTTTTACACGAAAATATAGCTGACACATTTGTTAACTTGAATTTATAAATTATAATATTTTTAGATTGTACTTAAATTATGTGTATCATAAATACGTTTCCGCTTGATTTTTTTATTTGAAAATATAATACTTTATATATATATATATATATATATATATGTATAAGAACAATTGTAAAAAAAATCAATAAATATGAAAGTACAAGACTGAGATCCGCAACCGCAAAACTTAAATGACAACTGAAAGAAATAATCATGTGATATTGAAAAAGTAACCTATATTTTCATCCATTAATTTTTTTGTGATAGCTTTTAATGCTTCTTCCTATTAATCATTTATGCTCGTAAATTTCTGTTAAAATATTATTTGTTCGGCAAATGAGAGATGTCTATCTCGATATTATTTGTTTCACCCTGTGATGCACGCGTTTTACATCTGCTGCAGAAATATGTTTTACATTACACAGTTTGTTGTAACATAATTCTGGACTATTTTAATTTATTCCAGTAAAGCATAGATGGAGTGAAACGTTTGTCAACCAATGTCAACTAAAAATATTACATGTTGCGCTATTTGTGGCTTCTGAGTCACTTGCATATCTGTGCGTTAGAGGTCTACATTTTGATTACTCTATTCACTCATCGGTGCGTGCGAGGCACTAGGCCTGTTAAATAAGATTGCTTGAAAATGTAAGCGTAATCATTTGATATGGGAGGCGAATGTAAATTGTAGGGATTGTATCATAAGTTGGCCCAAAAGTCAATGATTGATAAAAGATTCCAATCTCACACTGCCCCGAATGGTCAATTCAGCAGTCAGCTCTGTGAAAAAGGGTTTCTCGCTGTCATTGTCATGCGCATCATAGTAAAAGGATTAATCAGTAAATAAATAAGAATTTTACTACTACATTTTTACATATTTTCCATTGTGGATTGACTAGAAAAGAATATAAATTCATCATAATTTTCGCGACAATGAAATAATATCTCGATTTAAAAACTTTCATTTACTCAAAAAGTTTCTTGAAATACGCTGCTGTCTTTCATGTCTTTGTCAACTGCTAGTAAACAGCTTTCTCCAGTACTACATATTTGGGGTCTCATTTTTAGACGAAATTAGTAGTATGTGATATCATCACATTTATGAATTTATTTTTTACTGTTATTTAAAAGCTTATGTGTTTGTTTTTTATGTATTTAACCTCATTGGGTTTCCTTGTTTTCAGTGGATGCAATAATGGAAACTGGAATGCTAAATCCTTTTCATAATGAAGAAGGGCAATTTGGCATTGATAGGGATCCTCAAGAAAATTCTCCATGGGGAAGCGATCATGAGTAAGTATAATGTATAGTTCTTAAAATTATATATAAGATATATATATGCCACGCTTTCAATATATATTGTGAGTTTCTCTTCAAGAATTTATTGATTTTTCAACAGTAATAATACTATAACTTGAATAATTTATTAGGCCTAGATATTTGCATTAAAAACACTAACGCAGTTTGCAGACAGTTATCTTATATTTTTTCTGTATTAATTTTACGAAGATGTCTATTTATTTCTAAGGTTTATATATCTGAAATTTGATAAAATTTCTTGGTCCAAGTCCGGCCCCTTCAGGCCCTGCCCAGTTCCGAGTCTAAATATCACACTTGTTAACCGAACCCAACCTGAAGTCCAGATTTATTTTTCTCAGCCCGAAAAAACCGCCAATTTTTTAAAACTCAACCATCTTAAAACCAATGTAAAGTAGATACTGAATAATATCCAAACTTTATTTATGTATGAACGAATAATATAACTATTCGTCATTAGAATTCCCAAATAATATTTGTGATGACAGTATGGTGACGACGATACACTCTTCAAACAAAAGATGTTTGTTTTTACCGATATTCATAAAAAATGTGAAATAAATTATTTGGTTTATAAAGTTTTTGCTATGAATATTATTACTGCATTGTTGACTCGTGACCCGAACATATTCTGAAATATTTTTTTTGAAAAACAAAATCCTTTCCTGGGCCCGAATCTCAATTGACTACTTGTCCAAGATCAGTCCACGAGCCGGGCCGGGTGAAGGTCCATGGCTTAAGCTTGGGCCCATGCAGTCTTTTATTAAAGTGCTTCTCAAACTTTTTCATTCCACGTCCCACAAAATAAACCACAGCCCCCTACCTTAAAAATTAAATAAATTTGTTTATCAAAAGCATCATTTGACATTATATATACACATTTATTTGCATTCTAAAACCGCCTCAAACACAAATTTCAATACAATCACGAATAATGTGTTCCTATATTACAATACATACACATGTAAAAGGAAAAAAATGCAAAAATTAATACTTCTAGCTTTACTAGAATATTTTGCTGCCCCCCGTAGAAGCCCTATGGCCCCCAGGGGGCTGCGACCCATAGTTTGGAAAGCACTGCTTTAGTATACATAATAAAATGAAAGTACAAATTTTCCAGGATACATAGTTGCTTACATATATCTACTTAAGATTATTTTTATGCATCATACGTCTTTTTGTTCAACATTAAATTAATAGACTTTGGTAAAATTGCTTTAGTGTCCATGAAACTCATCTGACTTCTTCTGATGGCAAAGAAGAGGACTTCAGGAGAACGCTACATGATTGGAGACGGCATGTCGATGCTTTTCCTGTGAGTGATAATTATATTGATTCGAGTAAAATTTTTTTGTGAAATAAAAAGACACTGAAAAGAGCTGGATTATGAACTGAATCATTTAAAAATAATGCGATTGGTAATACACATATCAAACAACTCTCATTCACAAACTGTAAAGAAGTTGTCGGAAATCTTTAATGTTTTCTCTGTTGTTTTCAACTCAACTGGGAACAATTTATTCTTCCGATAGAAATTATTGTTATCTTATTTTGTGTCTTGTCATATGGTTTTAAATCGTTATGTTTGATTATGTGCTTTATTTATTCTGAGTGTGCTTGTTTTAGATGCCGGATACTGATGATTATATCCCGAATGAAATGCTACCGGCCGATATATTCGAACAGACCCCCTCCCCGAGTAAAACTAAAGAGTTTTGCTTCATGCCACAGAATATAAGTAATTCAATGAATGACGTCACTAGTCCTCAGAGCACGCCCTCTAAGGGAGGTCACAGTTACACGATAAACCAAACTCATCATAACTATACCTCACAACTGAGAGGTGACAACAGACTCATGGACAATGACAACACTTCGTTCAAAGAGGAAAGCTTCGCTTGCTCCACGGAGGATGAGGATTCTGACATCTCGGAGTGTGATCCTGGGATGGATATGTTATCCAACGGTTTTCAGATTATTCCCGTCAATCCAGATTTGGATTTGTCATCGGACTCCTCGGTTAAATCAAATAGCCGCTCTAGCACTCCGGACAATTACTCCAGTAGTGATTCGCAATGTCCTGTACTGCAGCACGCTCTTCAAAAATCTATGGCCGATGATGTCGATGATGAGAATCACGAGAGAAATAATCTTGAATCTAATGTCAAGGAGTTCCTTCCCGTGTACCACAACATGAGGGAGTACTGCATACAAAAAACGCCAGAGAACATTCGCTTCGAAAAAATGGTTTCAATGAATAGTCCGGGACAGTGCAAGAGACAAAATAAGAAATCCATATCTTTACCTCAGTCTCCGAAACACGTTCCGCATACTCTATTTAATAACTCAGATTTGCACGGCAATTTCTCTTTCGAAGACATGAAACTTTTGGATTTCAGCGAGCTTGTTAACGGTAGTCCTAATTCATTTAATAAGAAATTTGGCATTTGTGAAGAATTTGATACAACTGTTCCGCCATTTTCGGAAACTAGGCATTTCAATCAGAAGCGTGAATTGAAACCTACCGACTTGGGCGTTTCGAAAATATCTGTCGATGATAAATGTAAACCAATACATCCTACATCGAATGATATTCTTAGTATCATCGAAAAGACAGCCATCAATGAACACGAATTGAACACATCCGACATTCTTTTTCCTTGTAGAATGGATGATCTCGAAGGGGGCGACTTCGACTTACCGAGCTTTATTATGGATGATTTACACGGTGATTCTTCATGTCTGTTGAAAGATGGCCTTGAGTGCAGTCCCGTTATTAGTAAACCAATCAAGTACAGTTCAAAAATGAAAAACAATTCTTTTGATTGTAATGGGTCTATGGATAATTTGACAGATTTTCCCCACATGAATGATAACAATGATGTAAAACCGATAAGTATTGCTGTTTCTACTCCGAAATTGAAAACTGAATTGTTCTGTTCCATGGATGATAACTATCAACATTACCAAAATGGTCAAACTCAAGATTCAAAAATAGCATTGACGATGAACAATGATGATACTTTTGCAATGGAAAAAATAACTTGCAACGGAGAAGTGATATCGTTAACTGCCGTTTCTTCTGTCGCTGTCGGTAATGCTTCCGCAACCGATATTTCCAAGGGTGATACTGAGGATTTTGTGGATGTAGAAACCATCGATGAAGGTGATAGTTTTACGGTTCTAGCTGCAAATAATGTTAATGCCTTGTGGGAACAATTTGAAGCTACCGAAGAACTTGACATAAGAAACAGATCGTCTACCCCGTCAGTGGTCAATAATCACAGTTTGAATACTTTGGATAAAGCCACCGAAGGATTGAGCTCGAAAGATAAGAGTCAATTGGTGACCCTGGATGGAAAAAAAGCTCTTCCGTGGTCTTTGCCCATCAGGCCTTACATGGTTATTCCTGGAATGTCTAAGAATAAATGGCAGAAGTCGCCTAGTAATAAACAGCCGATGCCCGAAATTGTGTCTCCGATTTTAGTGAGTAAAGTATTTTTGCAATTTTATATTTTATTTAGTATTCAAACTTATCACATTCTCTGTGAATAATATTTCGGGAGCTATACTGAGAATAAAACATCTAAATACAATCGCTCATTTGCCGAAAAACAGGGTTGCTTATAGAATAATTTAGCTTTCCCTTAGACTATGTATACTCGTGGTGTAATTTTAGTCTTGTTTATCAGGACAATCAATGCAGCAATAAATATTCTTAGCACCTCATAATCTGTTTTATAATCTCGAAGCGAAACAACCTTAGCTTTCGCTGCAGACAGTACTTCTTCAAAATTGTACGCTATGACTATGAGAATATTTGCTATTTGTGACTATTGAAATAGTAAGTTTAAGTGACAAATTTCGCCCGAGTTGGTTTATGTAAAAGTCATACAATATATTGCATGTACGTGCTGACTAGGAATCATCAACTTTTCTTTTTGTGATGTATTTTCGAAACTATTCGGCAGATATGTGTTCCATAGTATTTCAGTTCTTTTAATTTTAAGTCATATTTTCGGGTAGCAATCGATACTGAGAGTTACTTTGTTTTCAGCTCGTCAAGGATCACACAGTGTCCCTTCACAACACTAGCAATAAATCAGTCCATTTAGATCACGATTATTGTTCTCCGGTTAGAATAAAACAAAGCGACTGCTCGCTCATTGCAAATGGACACGACGAAAGTGAAACGGATGATCTTAAAGACGGTGAATTTGTGAGCCCGAGCAGACAAGACGTGACTAACTTATCTTCTGTTTATAAAATGTTGAATCTTTCCAAACAAAAGCTTGGCCTAGGTAAAGGTAAAAGCATATCTATGTGCATATCAAAAGAGGCATCATCGACCGATGAATTCACTGAAAATAGTGATAATTTGTTGGCATCATCGATCAAACCTCCTAAGACTTTGAATCAAACTCTTAAAACCATTAAGCTAACACCGTTTAAGAGTGATAGTAGTGTTCACAGTAAATATTCTGAGTCAGACAGCGATTGCTCTATGAGTGATCATTCTTATTCAAAAGCTGATTTTAATAAACGATTACCTGAATGCAAAAATATTGGCGATGAAAATAGAAAGACATTTAAAAAAAATTCACTCGGCGGCGCTAAAGATGAAACTAGCAGTGTCGATTTGAACACCCATGATACCTCAGCATCGAATGTTAGTGACAAAAATTTGAATTTTGATGAAAATAATTCTAGGAATGCTCAGAATCTAATAGTTTTGAAAAATGGTAGTGAACGTTTGACAGAAATGAGTAAAACATCTAATAGTTTAATAAACAAAAATTCATTCACCAAAAGCAATAAAAACAGCTTATTAATCAATAACATCAATAAAAACTTAAATGGAAAAGAAAGTGTCATACGAAAGTTAGTTCTGAATGTAAACGATAGAGTTCCTGTGGGTCGACAAAAACAAAGCCTCTTAAAGCCGACCGTAAGGAATGAAATCAAAATGTTTTCACTCTTGAAGAGTAATAATGAGAAGAACATGCCCATTGAAAGTGAAAAGCCCGTTATGAAAACTGAGCAGCCTAAGATTGTGGCTATTAAAACTGAAGAAAATGAAGCATATATGATTTCTTCAGATGTGATGAAAGATATTGATACAGTGCAACCATCAAACGTAGTTATAGCAGATAAACTGCTCAAAATTGTAGATCAACAAATTGTGATGGATACTGCTGAGAAAGTAGACAAAAAGTTGCCACTTAAAAGAAAATTAAATTTAGAAGAGTATAAGAAACGGCGCGGTAATTCTACTAGATCTTGTGAAACATCCAGAACATGCAGCCCTGTTATTTGTGCCCCAGATAATTTTGCATTTTCATCTCCTAACAGTCCAGCACCTATAGTGGAAACTCTCGCCAAAACAGCGAAACTTGCGGAACCGACTCCATCGTTGACAGAAATGTTACAAAATGTTCTCTGCAATCCTAAGCAACTACAAAAGGTCCCTGAAGTTAATGCTGCCCTGGTTGATAAAGAAGATGAAAGCGAGAAGAAATTTGAAACTGTCAATAAAAAAGTATTCAATCCTATTGCTGATGCTTCTAAAAAGGCGCTGCAGTTGAAAAAAATGGCTGCACAGCGATCGAAAGATGATAAACTAGTATTAAATAAAATACCCAAAATTGCAAATGATGCAATTCTTCCAATGGCTACTGAAAGTGGGGAAATACTTCCTATGACAAAGAATTTAGATCAACTTGAAAGTGATCCGGTCAGTTTGGCTCCGATCAGAAGAAAGAATAGTGATTATGAAGAAATTATTATGTTCAGTGTCGGAGTAAACACAAATCCTGTCATAATCATCGATGAGATCAATGAAAAAGAAAGCAACGCCGTGGAAAGCCAAGTTATTGATAAATCTAACATTTTGAAACCTTCCATTCAGTTCAGGATCAAACAAAATAAGACAAAAATTGTCTTGCAAAAAAACGTCTTTGATACTGGCTTAAAAGAATTCCTCTCGTCCAGTTCTGAACAGAGCGTCAATATTAAAATCAGTTCTTTGGAAACTATGCCTCATGTGAATGTTGACAATACATTTTTTAAGGTTTCAACCAAGACTAGTAAAATTGACAAAAACCTACAGAGTATTAATGCCACTTTGGAGAAAGTTGAACGGAGGAAAGATTTAAAGATAACCAGTAATTCACTTATAGCGAGTATTCAAGATGTGGTGCACAAAAAGAACAGCAAAAATTCAGCCAGTCGATCCCCAGATGTCAATGTTACATCAGTTCATAAAGCAAGTAATTCAATTACAGTTAAAAAGGAAGCCGATAGGAAAACGGTCTTATACAAGTCGAGGAAACTCGATGAGAAGATTGTGACAGAGAATGTTAAGAATTCTTCAGATCTTTCAATTATAAAGAAATCTCCTGATGAAATTTCGATTCAAGATATCTTCGATATCAAAATTGTCAAAGAACTTCTGCAAGATACTGACCTTTCCGATGATAAGAATAATATTGCGGTACTCAAATTAGACCATGGAGAAGATAAAGTTATAATGCACCTGAAAAAAGACAGAGTCCGACCGGATACGTGTACGCTCGCTATACAAACTGATTTCAATATTCTTATAAAAGACATCTTAGAAGATGACGATGATCACACAGTTAAGGAGGAAAATGGTATTGATGTGAATGTCAACACCACACAGGTATTGGATAATTCTATCGATACAATGAAGAAACCTGATGACAAGAGAGATGTCAAAAATGAATCGAAGAACGATTTAAAAAGTGAAAAAGAAAAATCTATCGAATATGCAAAAAAAATTCAACCCGACCGATCGTACCGCCGCAGGAAAGATTCCCTTTCGAGCGAGGCGAGCGCTGAAAATATTGATTCTGCCAACAGACGGAAAGATAGAAGAACATCGAGAGATCGCTATGATAATTCACGGAAGACAAATTCAAGAGAAAGACATTATCGAACGTCACACAGTCCCGGCTCAAGTCACAGGTCGGCCAATCGTTCGAGAAGTTGGGGACGGTATAATAGATACAATAATAGAAATAACAGACGTCAGGACGTGCGTCACAACCGGCGTTCGAGGAGTATATCTAGAGACCGAAGGAAACGTAACAATTCTCGAGATTGGAAAAGTTATCGTCCGTATATGTCAGCTCGAAACAACAATAGTAACAGAGACAGATCGCGCTCCAGATTCAACGACCGGGATGATAGGAGCGTGAGATCTGTCAATTCTAATTCCAGCAAGCGCAAGAGATTGTCATCCAGGTCCTCTCATGAACGGCAAAGTAGTCGCTTACATATGATGAAAAAGTCTACTAAGGAGGCGGAGCAAATTTCTGTATCATTGGATAGGGTCGACCATGATTTTCAAGAAAGAGAGAAAGAAGCGCATAAAAGTACTGATGATGTGTTTTTAACTTCCGGTGATGAGCCAAACGTTAGTGTCTCCAAAGAAATTAGCAATTTAGGTAGTAAACCTAATAGGAGTAGACGGAGAAAATCAACAGAATGTAGCAACACTTCATATGCATCACGGCTCACCAAAAGCAGCTCAAGATATTCCAGTGATTCAGAAGACAACTCTTCTTCCAGCAATTCGTCTTCATCATCAAGGTTAGTTAATTTCCCATCAATTGATACATATTTCACTTTTCTACGGCTTGTTTTAATTATTGTCATCGTATCCGTCTGTATTTAAACAATCATTGTGACTTTTTTTTAAATATTTCTAGTTCGTCATCAGATTCTGACTCCTCAGATTCGGATTCAGATAGAGAATTCAATTCAACTGATACAAAAAAACCTCCAGTATCATCCAACAGGTATAATTTAAAAATGAGAAATTGTTCTCATCATTTTATATTTTAGTAACATATTAGAAGTATTTATTTTGTTATAATCCATACATGAATTGTTCAGATTTATGATTTCTTGTTTTTATTGCATTCACATTTTCTCACATTACTTCTAAATTCATGATTTGATGAATGCATTCTTCGCATTCGTCTGAAAGCCTATTGCCAACAGACCAATTAGATGTATAATTAAAACCAACATCACTTACGATTATGTAATGTTCTAATAATTTAAGATATCGACTGAGTGTGCTTGATGGAATTTCAATATCAAATTTGAATTCTTCAAATTTTGTACATTTCCATACGTTTTGTTACTAACGGCCAGGGCTTAATCTTTCGGCATCTTCATGCATTCAAGTACGCGGATGATCTCGAATTGACTCAGTTCGAGTTCATGTAATGTGGTGTAATATTCGTTTACTAATTGTATTTATCTGATTTTAGACAAAAATCTGAGCTGGTAGAGGAGAGGCGTCAAGTGTTCGTAGGTAGACTGGAATCAGATCTCACAAAAGCAGAGCTTCGAATGAAATTTATAAAATATGGCCAAGTGACTGAGGTTACAACGCACAAGAAAGATGACGGGTATGAACAAATTAATTTATTAGTTACTTTCAACTTATTTCTAAAAGATCATTTTGAAGAAACTATCATGTCTATTTTAATTATCGTTACAAACACCATTAAAATCCTTAATAATGACATTGTGTGTACCAATGTAAATGTTAAGTACCGACTAGTCTATCTATGGTGGTCAGAAAATTGATTATGGTGGCATGAGTTATATTGGCATAACAATTCAATGCTAATTTTAAACATTTTTGAGAAGCATCTGTACAAAATTTTCTCTGATTCATTTAGATAGTTATTCTTGAATGAAAGTACTGAGTATTTTATTTGAAAAAAAAAAAACAGAAAAGTGAAATTATAAAATAATAATTTCATTTGCATGTAATATAATAGGTATCTAGTTTTTCCAGATAATGTTTTTAAAGCCTTGGTATCACAATGAAATTAGGTCACAAACAGAAGAAAACTGTATGCCAAACCAGACATAACATTATTAATGATTTTTTAGGAGTCGGTATGGATTCGTGACGTTTGGGCAAGCAGAGCAAGCCTACCGAGTTGTAGAAAGAGCTAATGCTGATCCTGATCTGAAGCGATATGATATTTCCTTTGGTGGTCGAAGGCAGTTCTGTAGACAGTTCTATTCTGATCTTGGTATGTTTCGTTTATTCTTAAATTGATTGTTTTGGTTTGTAGGTGGGTCCTTAAGTTTGTTATGTATTGCGTATCTACTGTTTTTATTTTTTTTTTGCACAATATTTCCATGGCCTGTCTGTAAGAGATGAAGAAAAACTTAAGCATTTTAAAAAGCTGATTAAGTGTCGAATTGTCTGATATAGAGGTAATTGTTAAGAAATTGTCGCCTTTGAAACATCAGATCCGGAAAAAATTTGAGTTTACTCATCAAGAAGTTCTAAAAGAAGGATCAAAATATTACTTTCAAACTGAATATATCAAGGTTATATTAAGTCAGTTTTTGATGATTTTCTGTTTTAAATGTCAAAATGTTTGCAATTTAATGCTCTACGTAGTGTAGTAGCTTTGAAAAAAACAGTATTAAGTCATGTCTTATTTTTTATTCTGGCAAAAAGCATGATATAACTATAACTCATCGATACCAAATCTTGTCTGTCACAAAGATTATTCTTTATAAATTACAAAAATCTTTTTATAAATCAAACAATTGTACTTGGGAGAGAGTACTTTGAAAAATAATATTGCTTTAATGCGATTATCTCAGAGCTTGTTTTTATGATTTAATGTCTTCTGTCAGTATACCTTCAATATTTTCTATCTACAAGGACAATTCATGTTAAAGGGGTATTCTACATTCATGTTATAAGGAGTCACCCAGAATAGCTGAATCAAATCTGTATGTAGTATATCTAAGCTGCTCTGAGTATTAGAAAAAAACAATAACGACAATCCATTCCATAAAAAGTGGCAGCACATGGATATCAGATTTATTTTTTGGTGTAGTGTATATAATATATAATCCATCTTTGCTGGTTGTGTTAATAATGATACTGGCATGTGCACTTGTATTGAAATTAATGTCATTGTTTTCTATTGTGATGTAGACGATTTGGAAGCTGTCGAGGATACAGAGTTTTATTTGGCCATGGCTCCTAGACCAATGGTTGCGGCCGTACCGGATGTTTCATTTGACTTTCTGCTTGAAGAGATGAAAGCTGCCATGGCAAAAAAAAGTAAAAGATTCAAATATTAGAACTCAATCCAGCCAAGGGCCACGGTCTGCGCAAAACAGAGCCGAGGGTCATTGCAAAGTCTGAAGTAGACATCAATGAGAAGTTGAAGTGAGATTTTTTCATGAAATTTTGTTATCTGACTTCACTTATATTATTTATATTTAATATTTCCAAGCCTTTCTTAATAGATTTGACAATCAAGGGTTCAAATCCATGAATATATATTTTCAAACATTTAATTCATTAATTAAGCCTGGTAAGGATGATATTTTCATCCTAAACAGGCAACAGAGAGAGTGACTTGCTTACACCCAGTCTTCCCTAACCTCATCTTTCTGTCACTTTTTTCTGAAAATGTTGAATGCTTACTAGTTCTCATCAAATAATTTCTGATAGGAAATGGTGAAAAAAAAATCTTTGGCTTTAATAACAGCCTTCTCTTTCTTGATTAAAATCATAAAAGATATCCTATCTTTGATAATTTGTGACCCAAACTATTTTTTTTTTTTACTTATTCACTGCTACACTAATTACCTAGATACTAATGCCGTATCGTTTGCCTTACAGTTGCTAATTGCTGACCATGCGCGTTGCGCGAGCTCAGCACTTAATGAGTTACTAGAACGAAAATTCGCATTTCTTTAATTTTAATTTCTGTTTTCTTTCAATATCCACAGGTATGCTATGAGTGAGTTATTGATGTGAGAGATTATAATACATATAATCTAGGTCAGAAACTAAGTGAAGTTTTATACTATTGTACAATTTAAAATTGGTGAGGTAACTTTTTTTTTGATGCATCACGTGCAAGTGAAATAATGTTTATATATATATATATACCGACTTTAACATAGAAACTAAGACGTTTGCAATAACTCTGGTGTTTAGTTTGATTGTGTCCATGTATCGAAATCTTATAAATTAGTAATTTACATAGCTATTGATTCTTAATTACGTTCAAGATTTGTAACAAACTTGAAATTTTTTAGAATGTTTTTACTATACAACTTTTGTAGAATCTTTTTACAAGTCAAACCATCAGGTGAAATTAAATAATAATTTTTAATGAAGAACTGTTTGGTCTGATTTTATTTAAATCTTCTAAATTTAATTAATTCGTTTTAAAAGTATTCATCGATAATTTTCTAAAATACACATGTAAGTAAAAATCTTAATTTTTTAATAATATATGTTATAGAAGACTTAGTATACATATTTTTTTTACATTTTTGATACATTTATTTAAATCTGACATCAATAATGGTTGTAACATAATTGTACAATATTTCACTGTTTTCAATGTTATTGCAAGTCTTGATACATGGAATTACTTGTGAAATACAAGATAATCAATGAAACCTCTTATGATTTCTTTTCATCATATATTAAACGAAAAAATAATTGTGACAGTAGTGCACTGTCCATTGACTGATTTCATAGATAGTTCGTAGACTAAGAAATATCAGTTCCAAAAAATAATCATTAAAATATCCATGCATTTTATCTAAATATAAGGATTAAATATTTTGGCCTCACGCTTACGCAATTTCTGACAATTTTTCAGCCATGTATGCAACAAAAAAAAGACATTTGTCTATATAAAATATAGACTTTAACCAAAAAATATGTTCTGTGAATAAAAGTATATTTATGTACACCGACAATTTTTATCTGGCTATAAACATGTTACACATCCCAATACAATTTATGTTTATATAGATATAATAGCACTAAAATATAAACCCGACATACAACCAGACTAATGAACTTTACAAAATCATTCTCTTAAAGAAGATTTATCAACTGTCATATGACAGAGAAAACAAAATACTAGGTTGCTACCTTGTAAAAATATGTCGTCAAAAAATCGTCTCTCTAAAATATTAAATTGATTTTGTTTTTGTAACAAAAATGTTTGGCTCAGCTCTCTTCTAGTAGCCATGTGTTCTTCGAATCATCGAACATTTCAAATTCATTAAAGTAAATTAGATTATTTCATGAGAGAGAGAGAGATCATACACACTACTAACCAAACATACATATTATTGAATAAAAACATATAAACTAAATTTAGTTCATAACACCTCGGCTTTGTAATATTTGCAACATTTTTTTTGTAAATAGATCAAGTTCTATAATGTTTTTGGGACTAAGCTCAATCTTTTAATTCGTCTTTACATACCTAATGTAAATATGTAAGAAATTTTTTTATATAGTGTATAATATGTAAAATAATTTTTTAGCTCCCTTAGCAAATTAATTAATTTTAGCAATAAGTCTTCGCAATGTATCTATTTTTCAAATAATGTGGCATAAGTTTTTATTTCTGAAATAGTTTTGTGATTTATTTTGTTTTACTTAAGCTCCCAAAGCCAAATGTGACTTACTTTTGGTAAGTATCATTCAAAATTGATTGAAAATTTTGTGGGATAAATAGTTACTTGTCTAAATTAATTCAAAAAAAATACTCATATTGTATGCATTTAATTTATTTATCATGTAGATCGGTGGTTCTCAAACATTATTTGTTTTGCGAAAAAAACAAAAATGATGATTTTTAAAAGCCAGTTAATAGTGTTTTTTTTTTGGAAGTTACATAATCACTGCATTTTTTATTTCATTCTGGGACAATATAAGGAATCCTGAAATTTTCGATTATTCTGCAATCAACCAACATTTAAACTAAAAAATTAAAATCGTTGCTCTTGAATATTTTTGATTCGCAATATCAGTATCCAATTTAATTGTTAAATCAAAGGCCAGAGAAATTTTAAATAACAATGTATATTGAATGTTTGGAATATGAACCCTTAACCTGGCTTCTGCTAACGTTTCAACTGTTCGTTGAGAGCAGTGTGTGTATATGAGTCTTGTTAAAATATAGCCTTATTTATCTTGATAATCTCCATTAGTTAGTTCAACAATTTTTGAAATGTTGGGTTTTGGAATATGCGTTATGTGGCTCAGCAGAGAAGTGTTTTAAACATACATTTTGATACATGTGCAATTGAAAAATATGTTTAAATTTTTAGGTGCTCCGTAAATATTTCATACAGTTTTGAGTTTTCTGCGGCTCCGATAATGATAAGAACCACCGATGTAAATTTTTCTTGAGATGACTTCATATTATTTTCGCGAATACAGGCAGCCCTCGACTTTCGGACGTAATTGATTCCTGGAAATGTGTACGAAAATAGAGCAATGTAAAAAAACATCAAAAAGTTTATTTTATGATATTTATTTATCGGTGCTTGTAATAAAGTTAACAAGGAGTCTAAACACTCGTGTGTTTTCTTTATAAACTTGTAAAGAGATAGTTGAATACCACCCTTTTTTTTTCTTTTCCTTGAAAATCCATGTTTGAATCTTCTTTTAATTGGCAACTAAAAACCTTAGTGTGAATAATTGAAAAACTCGGGGACATCTTTTTGATGTAGATCATCATTAAGGATGACGAAAGATTTTGACATTTCATCCAACACTATGGCGTGTTATTAACAAATAAACTAGCAAAACGCACCATGTGTCCTAACACAAGACTAAACTTGTTTATATATTTGAGAAGGTGATGGGGTGCCGAGGAGAGGGTAACAACTGTACGGGTGTGCACAGTTTTTGCAATATTGACAAAAATCAAAATTTTAAGAAATATACGAAATAGAGAACTGTGCAAAAGTCGAGGGCCGTCTGTATAATCATGAAAATGAGTAAATGGTGCTTTTTATGCCACGGTTTCTGATTCTTGAATATGCATACATTTTTTTACTGTAAAGTATAGATAGTTGTTTTAAATGATTGTAAATTGAGTATTAGGAGTGTTACATTGAAAAGGAGATTTTATTGTTCTATAGGTGATCCGAAAAGTACTTAATAAAAAAAATCGCTGAACCAATAATGCCTTTTCCTTTTTGTTACATTTTAACCTAGTATAAATACAAAACAAACTAATATTAATTATTTAAATACATTAAACATAATGCTTTATAGGAAAATTCCTCTCACGCTTATCTATCTAGATAACCTTAGGATAAGACATTATGAAAGGAAAATGGCTTTGGTACAGTTTGGATGTATGCTTTTGCAGCAAAACACACATTTATTAGATCTAGTTGCACACGACTTTTATTGAACACCTATAAATTAAACCAATTTCTGAATTCTTGGTATCACTACAATACACACCTTTAATTATTTGCTATCACAGAGAATATAAATACTCCAATTGTCAAGATTCACTTCTGTAACTGTCCAGATTATGAAATTCTAATCAAACACTTTTCTTACACTGGTATTGGTAAATTATACATTTCAAAAATATTTTCGGACAACAAAATGTACAATAAACAGCTTCTATCTAAAGGGCTATATATAATTTATAAATTTCTATAAAATAGTTGTCGTCAACTACACTAAAAAAGTTTTTTAATATTTTTTTCGGATTACCTATATAGTTATTTCAAAACTCATTTAATTAAGTTTTTTGTAACTATCAGTCATTTATTTACATTTGGTTTGTAATTTTAAACTAGATAGCACAAGGTGATAACTCATTTTTTTAGCAATTTTTTCGTAGTCGAATTCGTTGAATGAAAATCATTACAGTACATGTACTATGCTCATTTTGAAAAGACTTTCTATCTAAATCAACTAACGAAAACAAATTGTGATTGCTTGAGTTTTAAGGGAGCAGTCTTTTTGAATAAACCTTTGTGTATTTGACTCCCAATCAAAACTAGTCTTGTTTATATGGATTTAAAGATTTATTATTGTTTCTGAAGATTATGTTCGTGTTTACTCCTAACAGTTTCTATTTGGCCATGCTATTTAATAATGAATATGAAATTCATCGAACAACGCACACATTATAAAAAATAATTCAAAATGTATTCAATTCAAGGAAGGGTAGTTTCA
The DNA here is from genome assembly GCA_022494535.1 of Himalopsyche phryganea. Classification (NCBI taxonomy): domain Eukaryota; kingdom Metazoa; phylum Arthropoda; class Insecta; order Trichoptera; family Rhyacophilidae; genus Himalopsyche; species Himalopsyche phryganea. The sequence continues at coordinate 2,460,844 of JAGVSL010000062.1, forward strand.
CACTACAATTCATTTGTTACGGTTATTATTCATTATCCTAGTTATGCAGAAAGCAACCAGTTCGATATTTTTGGAAAACAATCGTTAATTATATTTGGATTATTGAGATTTTGTACACTTCCATGTATTTTGTCACTAACAACCCGGGTTTCGCCTTTCGGCATCTTCAGGCATTCGAGCGCATGAATGGATTCGAACTGACAGACAGTAAACAGTGTCTAATGTTTATATAGAAGATAAGTGTCCTATTCTCAGCTAGGTATTTTCTGCATAACTAAATAAATTTACGCTAATAATAGTGGGTAATTTTCTTATATTATTGATGAAATATTTCGAAATGTCAATTAGATAGCTACAGAAAGAAAATCAGTACAATATTGTAGGTTGAATCTTTTTCCACTCTCTCAACAGAAAATTTTCCTTTCCCTACTTTCTTGTTTTGGGAAACACTTGTAATTTAATTTGAAAAAGATAATTTTAAGATAGGCTTATTTAGTTAGTACTGCCATACTGTTTTTTTTTTTCTGAAGTAAATAATTTTCAATAGTGTATTAGTAAAATATGCATGCGATTTTTTTTTTACTTTTTCGTATTGGGCTTATATTTTTTTGTTTAATACACTTTAGTTGGTAATTTGGTAGAAATTGTAGGCTAGAAAATTCACAGAATAAAAAATGAATACTTATATACTCCACATATGTCACTGCCGTAATGTAGAGATAATTAATTCCATATAATTTAACAGATCGAATTAACAATATATCTTCCGGTAACGTCAAACATAAATATTTATAATAATTAATGTAAATGTCAGTATAATTTGTATTAAGCATACACAGCATGTCATTGGATAAACCTGTGAAAAATAGCTCTGTAAATTATTCAGAAGACTAAAATCAGTTTCCTTTTACTAGCTGGTGTAAATTTTGAATGATTTAACCGGTGACATGTCTCACCTCCGATAGCACTGTTACACTGATTTAATTTGAATGGAATAATTTTTGTTGAGACATATCCAAAACTTATATCTCTCCCCCTCTCTAAAATGAGTTTTTTTTTAACCCTTTAGCCTGTGAACTATCAACGTAAACATTCAACGTGTCATATCATTGTTTCCATTGCAAAATTGTGTCTGCAAAATCAAACAATTTCGGGAGAGCATAAAAACAGTTTAAAAAACAACTTTGTCAAATTAAAACTAAAATACAAATATATCGATTGTATTAATATATCATCACTGTTCTAGAAGAAAACACTAAATCGAAAAAAATTACATATTAGTTAGTTATACCAAAATGTTCCTTATTTTGAACTCTATCGTATGAAAGAACACACTTATTTTTATAAATTATAATTTTACTTAAATAGAGTTTTGTACAAACTAAATGAAAAATGTACAGCATTTCAAACATTTGACAAACTTCAAAGTCCAATTACTCAAAACTAACATTTTTCAGTTAGTGTCTTCTTCCAGAACAATGAAAATATCAATTACGTGTTTTTTTTATTTTTCTATGTCCGCTCCCAATGTTGAGCAAATGGTCACCTAAAGGAGGTATCTTAACAGAATTTTTCTACGAAAACTGCTTGTTACTCAGTTGCTCAACCTCTCTTTTTTTTTCGAAGAGAGTAGGGATAGAAGTATAGAGCTAGGACAGGACTAGTGGTTAGCTAATCGCTCTCGCTACGCCCCATGCGGATGGGATGGGTGGGAGGGAGAACTCAGATTTCGAACAGAAATCCATAAATCGATTGAAAAATCAATCTTTGAAAACCGTCCGCACCAGGAATTGAACCCGAGACATCCGTAACCGTAGCCAGCAACCCCATGTTCGCCGACGGAGGTTTTTTTTATTTTTGTTGAATATTGATAAAGTTGTTTTTCAACTGTTTTATGCTCTTCCGAAAAATGTTGATTTTGCAGACATACAATTTTGTAAAGGAAACGACGATATTATAAAATAATTAAATATTAAACACAAATCACTTTCATTATAGTTTTTAATATGATACATTAAAGTTTCCGCTGATAGATTGGCTCTGTGAGGTTTTTCAGCTTATTCATTCTAGCTGTGCCAATAGATCGGCCTGCTCAGGCTTTGAGAGTTAAAATGTGAAATGGTACTTTGCATGAGTAATTCAAATTTATATGAAACATATAATGAGGACAAAATAAAAAAAGGTGACAAAATGGAATTATGACATTTGCATATATTTTGTTTACAACAATGATTTTTTACAAGTTCTTCCTGAATCACATTTACTGTATACTACTTAGTATAGAAAATTGGTGAAAGGTAGATTGTTATATCCTATTTGTATGTATTTTCTCTAACTGACAAAAGACTGAGTTATTATCTAGATTAATGTGTTTGAACGACGGCCATGGTTATGTTGTGCTTTAAGTCTGTGTCATGTCAAATGTTGAGAGTTTGGCTGGTATTACTTGTGATAGAGGAATTTCTCACAAAATGCTTCCATTCAATAGTTTTGAAGATTAGAAATTCAATCAATAAGTTGAAGATTAGAGTTTATTGCCGATAATAATGACACACAACATCACATGACGTACCCTCATATGGCTTTTGTTCAGCAATTTGTCAATAAAGAAATAATTACTATTAATTCTAGTCTGAAAATTTGAACATTATTGAAAACATACGATAATTTTTTACAGCAATTGCACTGGTTGGTATCAAATTATAATCCTCACATGTATCTGAAATAAAATGTAGACACAAAATAAAGTTGATGCAATCATTATTTTCTTCCTCCATTGCGACCGTGCTTTAATATTGAAGCAAAATTGTTAGCATCCCGAAAAAAGAAAAATTTTGAGGAAAGTTTAATGCATAAAGTGACACAGTGATCAGTGACCCAAATAGTTTGTCAAAAAATATATCTAAGTAACAAATTAGATAATTTTGTTGACTTTTTAGTATTGTTTTGTTACAACTAATTGAAAAAAATTGCACAAATATGTTAAGATTTTATGCCCTGACGTTTATAAAATACCTATAGATGTATTACACCTTCATTTTATATATGGAAAAGTTTTATCGTATATTTAATGCCTAATATTTTGGTGAATGTTTGGTTGAAATAATATTCTATTTGTTTCCATATATCCATAAACGTGAACTGTAATTATTTTTAAGAAACTTTTCTCAAGTTTTCTTCATTAACACATCTCTGGCGGGCAACGAGAATCACAGCCCTCAGTCCGCCAATCGCCGTTTGCGGGAGACTAATTACAATTTCCAAAAAAATTACCACTGTAACGGGACAATACGATCACAGTCCTGCTTATTATATTGCGATATTTATTGAATTTTTGTTGAAAATTATCATACGAGTATAAATCGGGACTGTCCCAACTCATACATGTGTTCAGGTCAAGATCGAAACCACATGTCAAAACATATGATCCCGATTTATTCCATTTTTTTATGTACCTATAAGTTCTTCGAACGCTTTTAGTTTACCTACGCGACCACCCTCTTCGACTTTCGAAAGATTTTCGACTACATAAATTAGAAAAAATCGTCACTAGCCAAGCCGTAAAATATCCAACCTGAAAGTGTCGTGTTTGTGGTGCACATAAGAAACGCGGGGAAACAAGATACATTTGTGACTTTTGTAAAGTTCCGCTTCTTAAAGGGGAGTGATTTTCACGGTGGATATACTTTTAATTTATATTTAAAAACTGTTAAGTGAGCGTGAGAAACTAATTCATAAAAACATCATAATATTGTAGGCGAGTGTTTACATTTCTTATTTTTATCGGAAAGGTTTAACATATGTTTTAATGGTTAGCGAATAATTACGCAAGTGGATACGCCCGCGTCGCTCATTAACTTACGCTCAATTCGCACCGCCAGAGATGTGTTAAAATGAAACTGCATAAAATAAACGAAATTTTGTGTCACAGTGCCTGGATTTATTTAATATGTTGAATAAATTGCTTTTATTATAAAGTCTTGATCGTGTACCATGGATAAATGGAAATTAGGTTTTTTTTGTCCTCAAATAGTTTTGTATGATTTACAAATATGTTGCATTATACATGTAATAAAAATAATGACATAGAAACTAAACCACAATGTTAACCCTTTCGAACTGTTGTGTAGAAAACTGGTGCTTTATGTATATATATTTCTATATATATATAACTATTAAACAAAATAAATACACGCTACTTTTTAAATATACTGTAGTATTGTGATAAAATAAAATATCAGAATAGGCTTTAGATATGAGAAATCTTGCATTTTTGTACTTCTAAGATTTGAATTCAATTACTTGACTAGACCTAATTAATTAATCAGCCACGTGATATTTCAATATTATTACAATCCTTGAAACGATGTGGTTAAAAATGATAATAAGTTAAATGTACGGACAATGCATATGCCTTCTTTTGATGATTTAAACATCATTTATCATTAAATAAAGAATTCATTTTTAACATTACATATCGCTGCCCGAAAGTAACTGAGATAAAATGGAAATGAATAATTTTGAGTATGCCAATCAATGGCTGAAAACTAAATCTAGTTAATGAGACAGTGAGATATTTAATAAAAAAAGTAATGTTGAAAAGTAAAATCCCACTGCCACTTTTATTGATATTGCCCTTCAACTTAAAAGTGTCACTGGATAACTATTACAGATCCTACTATTATGCTCTAACATGTGTTGCAAAAGAAGCTAAATAAAACTATAATTAACTAATTTATAAAATAAAACCCAATTTGTTTGTACTACTTCCACATGTTTATAATGCTTCATCACGAGCATTATCAGTAGTAAAAACAAACTGTTTTATTTTTTTATGTCTCTCCACCAAGTTAACCCTTAAAAATATAATTAAGTATTTTAAAAGTATGAAACAAACCTTTATGTTCAATTATCTGGAAACTAGTGTTTTTGATTTATCTCACTGTTTCCTTCAGGTAGATATATATTATATATCTTTCATATAATTTAGGAAAATCTAGTAAGAAATTACCTCAAATACGTATCTTTTATTCCTCCGTGATAAGAATGTCAAAAGCTCTGCATAACGCTGCACTGTAATAAGCAAAAAGGCAGCTAAAGGGCGAGTCATATTCCTAGCAATGAAATAAAAACTGTGACTGTAAGATTTTATTGATTGCTTTCTTTTATGATACGAATCAATAAACATTTTGTATTTTTTTATAAGTTAATATTTCAGAACATGCTATTTTCCTTTAACCGCCTTTTTAATTATAATGGCTACAGTAATGTTTGTCAGAAAAAAATCTGCAAGCTTGATGTGCTGTTAAAGAAACATTATCTTACAGTGGATTTATTCTGTCCTTGGTTTATCACACACAGAAAATTATGTAACTTTGAATAAAGTTTTTTCTGTTCTAATATTCAGTATTTATAAAATTAATAATACACATTCAAGAATTTCAGTTTAGTTATCATCTCTGGCTATAAATAAATATTTAATAGGCTGAAATTATAATGGAAGAAACCCTCAGTTCAATTTCTATTATGTTGAACGGAAAAATTAAGTAACATACTTCACTTTTGTAACTAAAAATTATATTTATATATTATCTAACTGTATTCTAAGTACCTATATCCGATCCAAACGCTATTTTAGATTTCCAATATTGATAAATACAATATTTTTGGAAAGCATTTTCTGATTTTATTATAAGTTCGTTGTATACCTGACATAATAATTTTTCTTTTCATCGATTTATTATCATTTTCCTCCAATTATTAAAAATTTCTGTTACTATTTTATTGATAAACAATATTATATTTAATTATTATTAAAACTTGCTGTAATTAGAAAAAAACAGCATCCTTTACAAAACCACGAAACTCACTGTAAAAGATCCTTTTTAAAGGGTTAAATTTATATGGATATCAATAAATATTAACGCTGCTTCAAACGAAGAAATGTGGTACTGAGTATTTTTGGACAATATTTATTTTATTGTGTTTAATAACTTCTAACCTTTAACTGTTTGAAGCTAATAAATTATTAAAATAAAACAACTTTCTTCAGAATCCTTACAGCATAAATAACATTGCATAAACAGCAAATTAAAATTTTACAGAATAAAAGATATTTCATGGATTCGTAAGTGCACTGAATTTTTCTAAAGATTATTTTTAAGCATTGCGAAATTAAATAACCTACCATCAAACAATGGTGAATGCACTGGAAGACTTATAGTATTGATAAAAATTATTGTTAGTTTCTTAATGACAATTCGATTAAAATCTTTATAAAATATTGGAGACAAAAAAGTAAAAAAAAAAATATGATATCACAGTATTTTCATTTATATTATCATTCAATATCTTATTCGTTTTTAAATTTGCAGTAATCAATTCTTTTGGGTTTAATAATCAGTTAAGCATAATATTGTGTTTTTTTGTTTCTTTTTCCATATGGTACAATTAATGAGTTGTGTAATTATTATTCAAAACTCTCTTTGTATCATTGGATGCGATGTACCTGTTATTGAAATGTAATTTCGTTCAGTAGTGAGAGATTATTTATATTATTATATTCATAAGATAGTGTTTATGAAAAATTTATAATATTAAAAAAAATGTTAATAACTCACCGTCTTTTATTTATACAAAAATTTCTATTCCCATAAATAATTACAGTGAAAATCAGCTTTATCAGCCTTAACTTTGGTAACATTTCAAATCCTAGCTGGAATTAATAATATAGCATTGTTTATAATGAAATATTCTCAAAAACCATTGTTTCGTTCTGTTTTTCAAAGAAAGGATATGCACATTTTGAGTTAAATCATCATAGGAAGGGGGATTTATATTTTGAACAATGGTGAAAGAGGAAATGGAACGGAAAAGTTTGGGAGCAACTGTGTAGTTCATAGTTACTATCTAAAGTGGTGATAGAATTTTGACCAGCCGCTATTCCTCCACTCGCCAGGAATGCCTTGCTATGATTTTTTCCGAAACGATAAATTGTTTACCAACATAATACTTTTTGCTAATATGAATATTACTCCAATATGTTCACGAAATATATAATCGTCTTGCAGGAGAAAGTTACCAAGTGTGAAATGTGCGGAAATATACATTTATTACGAGTATTTTTTTTTACACGAGTGCAGTATAAATTCTTTAAGTCAGTGTTTATATGGATTTTAATGCAGAAGCACTCGACAGAGATAATTAATTTCATCATCGCAAGTGTAGTGGATGCATTCGCCTACTTTGATTTCAGTAGCGCCATCCAAATGCTAAAAATGTAAAATACCACCCAGATTTTGAACATGCTCATGACTCTTTTAAATTTGATTGTGATAAACTGTCTTAATTGCAACACCATTGATAGATAAAGCTATTATTACAAAATGCACAAACTATTTTTTTTAATGTATCGAAATATTACATTGCATTAATACTTAGTGACTGCGAATATTTTTTCAAAAATAGTTATAAATTGGCAGCCGTCCGTATATGACGTTACGCTTGGACTTCGAAAGGCTTGAAAACTTTACTATTTTCAAATTTGGATTATTGAGATTTTGTACACTTCCATGTATTTTGTCAGTTCGAGTCCATTCGTGTGCTCGAATGCCTGAAGATGCCGAGAGGCGAAACCCGGGTCGTTAGTGACAAAATACATGGAAGTGTACAAAATCTCAATAATCCAAATTTGATATTGAAATTCCATCAAGCACCCTCAGTCGATGTCTTTAATTATACTTAAATTTACTATTTTCATTCAAATAAAAGTACAATAGTGTAAACACATACTTTGAGAGTGCAATTATTAAATGAAAAAAAAAATATTTTGACGTTTCATATTTTTAGGCGACGCAAAACGATCAACGATTTTCGCGAAGTGACAGAAAAACCTGCTATAGGGCCTTAAAGAGGTTACTTATACCGAATATATTAGGCAGGGAGGGGTTATTTAATATATGACTATAGAACCAACAGTTCTATACCGTACTATAAAAGACTGATATATTTTCGTAGAAAATCACTAGGTACATTAAAGGATTTTTAATGTTAAAAAATGTGACGTAAATTAGACAGGGGTTTAGAGATTTTGTGACAATGTAGTAGGGATTCCAACTATTCGTCGTTATCAACTAACTATTCGGACATCGAATAGTAAAACTGAAATTATTCGAATATTCGAATCTTTTCTGAAGAATGAAAATAATATCAATAATTCGATTTGAATAATTAATAACATAACATTATATTTACTAAAATAATAATTTAATAGTACATTCAAATTTATAAGACAACGAGCCCATGTATAATAAAGATTACGTATATTCAAATTTTATATCACTGATATACAATAATATTTTCTTTAGGATGAGATACCTACATATTATAATAATTTACGACTAAATCTTTTCCCAGTTCTGTCAAATCCCAGATAGTACAATATAAACACACATTCCAATACCGCTCCATTGTATGACAATATTTCAAAATTGCAACTCCGTCGAATTACTCCGACGATATTTTTTTAAGAAACGACGGCATGTTTAAAGGGTTTTTTAGCCCTGAGTCATTCGTCAAACTCAAGTATTATGATTTATGATAAGATACTGAAAGCGCCCGAGTTAAAAAAAAACTATTGTTCTTGAAATTTGGAAAAATTATGATGTGATCTTTCGTCGTTTTTGTAAAATATTTCATTAAAAATTATTAAGAATACTATTTGAATCGTTGCCTAAATATTCGAATATCGGATAGTTAAAAAAGGGATGAATATATTCAGATATTGAATATTCAAATATTCGTGTTGGAATCCCTACAATGGAAGGAGGGGCGGAAAATATCGTTGGTCGTGTGACGAGATTAACAAAACACTCATATATTGAATTTAGTAAAAACTCAAAGTAAGGTACTCATCTGACTTCAGTTGCTTCGAGTAACTGTGTAAAAAAGATATATAAAAGATAAAATAATAACGATGATTTTTTCAATTTAAATTTCCTTTAATTTATTACACTACATTTATCTGGAAAATAAATTTCTCGAAAACTTGGATATCTTAGTGATTATAAGTTATGAATGATGAAGAAATTCATAATTTAAAGAGTAAGATCATATTTTTAATCTCCACCTTTTGAGTCGTATGCTTCTCCGTACAATAATAGTAAACCTCTCACTTTCACTGACTTTCTATTTTATTCGCCAACAAATTCTCGTTAAGGCGAACAGTTAAATTATAATAAGAGACTAAAACGAATCCTATAAATCGGCGAAGGGGTCTTTTCACGACTGAATAATATCTACGCAGTCGAGATAAAAGCTTGCGTAGTATTAAGCCTGCCTATGATGTAGAGCCTGATATATGCTGAAACAAAATCATATAAATATTATAAATTGCGCCATCTTGTGAATTAAATTGGACAAAATTTGAATCACGGAAAATAAACATATAAACTCCGTCAGCAAGAATAAATATGCATAAGAAAAAGTTTTTCAGTTTCATATTGTATTTGTAACATGAAAACGCTCACTCATATTTTATTTAAAAAAAACTGATGATCTTTGACTGAAAGTTGAAGTTAAAGAATGAATATAATATTTATATTCTAGAGACAATGATACTGTTAAACATGATGAAAGTGTTGATACTATGCATTGGCATGTGAAGTCGTACTATTTTAAGGATACATAATCATAGCCTATTTGAAAAACTTTTAATGAAAGAGAAACAGAATAAAAGTGGTTTTCTCACCTAAAAGCATCAGTATTTCAGAATAATTATGATTAAAAAGAAAACAATCACAGTAAACAAACATCGCAATCAGCTTTAAACATCCGCAATAAAAAAATAACTGCCTACGGTGGCAACACATTTCCCACTCAATGGAAAAGGGGATTTCCTTTTGCCGCCAAAAAAGATGGCCGAACTTTGATAGAGTTAGTTATTCGTATACTTTCCTCCATACAAACTCAGGTATTTTTAGGGTCGATTCGAAATGCCTCGTTTTATCTACTTAGAGTCGGCAGATGGGTAAGAGGGTGAGAGTGTAATATAATAGAGCTTCCAAACCAATCTGGTGTCCTAATACACCCTATTAACTCGGGTTCATGCCAAGAGAACATAAGGAGATAGGATATGTTTGCTGTCGTAGGGTGTTTGCGATGGATATTGAACGAACTCTGAAGTGGCGTTCTCTCTGGGCTTTGTAAAAACGAATAGTAAATAGTTACGTAGTGAACGTAATAAAAATTTAGGTTAGTGGGGATAATGTGGGGTGGAAATTCATTAATTAATTTAAAATATCTTCCTTCATTCTATTAAGCCTGACAGCAATAAATCAAAAATATGTGAAGCAATAACAAAAAAACGCCTTTACCGGTACATGATTCTGTGTGTCAATACAAAAGCCTTAGATCAATAATTTTAAGGAAACTCGTCTAAGCGACTGATAATGGTTGGAGAGGAGCAGACCCTTATTCAGGTTCATCAAATCTCAGGACAAAATGAAGCGATCGTAAGATTACAAATACACTCCTAGCTTTGTAGGAAAAAATCAAAGTCTTAAATCGTATTGAAACAATATTTCAAACTAGCAATTAATAAATTTCGAACTAATTCTAAGCATCTACGTTGTATAATCAATTCCATCAGAGATGACGTATTTTTTCATTCGTTGCTTCCGAAATAAAAATAGTGGCCGACACTGGTGTAATGTCACGAAGTTAAAAGCGTAGATATGCTATGGTAGTTTCTTTGTTATGGTTAACACTTCTTCAAATTGTGTTGGTAATAATACTACTTGCTTTTACTTGCCCGCCATTTATGATAGCTCTGTAGGGGTTAATCAGATATTATTGGTTACTTCAATTTCTCATATTTGATATCATGAATTCAAAATAATGATTGAGTGGATGCAATTCAATCTTGATCTTATAGTAAATATAATATTTATTTTTGTAGGTATTGATAAAAAATACTTTACCCAAATAAAAGCGTATCACAAGAACACGGTTAATAATTAAAATCATGCACATTTAAATCAAAACACATCAAAAATAACGATTCGAATATTCACAACATAATAAAACTTTTTGTTTTTTTTGATTGTTTAAATAAAAACGTTTAAAAAAAGCCGTACAAAAAGAGAATCGGGTGTATTAATTAGTTATTCGTAAGATGAATGTGTGATTCCGTGGTTACATTGTGGTAGTTTTTTTCCAGCAAGAATTTTTAGCAATATTTTATTTTTATATAATAATGATCATCCGCTTGAATTTCCCGACTATTTCCGAGAATTTACAGACAAACAAAATCTTAACGTTCTACTTGAAATTGGTTCTAATATCATATAAGTTAGTAAATAAAATGTACACGTAGTCAATATGTTTAAGGTGTAGTCACTCTGAAATGCTTCTTAAATGAAGGCAACATATTGTGTTGCTCATTGTTTCACTGAAGCTGCTTATAAAAGAAATATTTTAACCAATGCACTATTATATATATTTTTTATCACATAAATGAAATACTTGAGAGACAAAGAGGCACAGAAACAATTTTAATTAACCGAATTCTCAGAAAAAGCTTCTCCGAAACTTTTTTAACATCTAGCTTTGATAAAAATAATTAAATTTAAAGAATTGTCCGAGTGAATCCAGTAATTGTATCTTATAAAGTAAAAACTAAACAATCTGCACGTTAAAAGCTATTAAAAATAATGTGGTCGATTGCCAACCCTGTTGTAAGTTTTTTCTAGCTATTATGTTAGGGATGAAAAGATTTTTGCGGACGGAATACAACATTAGCGGTGGGAAAGGGAAATAAAAGAGATAGAGAGAGATTGAGAAAGTGAGAGGTAATTTCACCCCTAAATGCGCTATTAGGGCGTCAATAAATTTCGTCGAATTGATATAAATCTGTTTCCATTCCAGATATGCTACATTTTTATAATGAATTCTTAAACAGATTTATATGTTCACACGTAGAAGAAAATGAGCTTGAGATTTGAAATCTTTCTTTTAATTGTATTTAAATTTTAAAAAATAAAACACATTTCATTTTTTAAAATATAATGTCTTTCCACCAAGAATTGACAGTTAACACCTTAAAAGTATTTAAATTGTATCGAATTTGTAATCCTATCATTGTATTACTTATTTTCTTTCACAATTTATCTAAAACCATTATTGTAAAACATTCTAAGATAGCAGTTTTATTCTTTATAAAATTATCTTCTCCCGTCACAATTTTGTATTCTATAATACCTATAACTACTTTTTATATTTCTTTCTCTACATTTTATTCACTCTATTGCCAGAGCTTATCGGTTTCTTAATTCAATGCTGATAGATACGTAAATACTGTGTGTTATGGTCTTAATTTTTATTTGTAACTAGCGAGTACCCGGCATGCGCTGTAATGCCACTGAAAGAACGAAAGGGTTTGTGTTTTAATTATGTTTATTGAAGTGCTTTTGTATTTTTGACACACAGTATGTTTTGTTCCGTCTGGGGCGTAAACGAATAAATCAGAAGGTTTTTCCGAGATGTCTCTGTTTGTACGTATTTGATTCTTATTTTTAGATTTTTTTTATTCAGAAACTTTTACGGGTGTGTGCACAACAAGCCACCAAAGTTTCATTGAAATAGGATGAATAGTAAAGGAAAGCATAGAGGACCAACAAACAAACAAAAATTTATTTTTATATAATTTAAGACATCGACTGAGGGTGCTTGATGGAATTTCAATATCAAATTTGGATTATTGAGATTTTGTACACTTCCATGCATTTTGTCACTAACGACCCGGGTTTCGCCTTTCGGCATCTTCAGGCATTCGAGCGTCAGTTCGAGTCCATTCGTGTGCTCGAATGCCTGAAGATGCCGAAAGGCGAAAAACCCAGGTCGTTAGTGACAAAATACATGGAAGTGTACAAAATCTCAATAATCCAAATTTTATTTTTATATGTATAGATTCTTAATTTTTAATTAAGCGTATTCCTTAAGCAAATATGTGTTACTTCTTATTACGAACATATTTTGATCACTATATTTTAAATTTATCGTAACTATTTTTCATCACATATTATACTAATTTTAAAACTTATTTTGTTTGCAATAGATATCTATATCAATTCATCATTGTGTGTATCTATACCTACTTTATACAATACATCTCGAATGGTATTATATTTTGTCTGTGTTTTCTAAAATTATCTCATAAATAAGTATATATTCATTTTTGAAATTAAAAAGGTTTCTTAAAATTATTTTTTTTTTGTATTGAAAACGGCTAATGACTATCCATAATAAACATTGTCGGTGTGGGCAGTAGAGAGGGAATTATACACAGTTATCCAGATCATCAGATCTATGTTCCGGCGACAAATTTTTAATAACAATTAAAAGCAATAGTACTCGTGTAGCTTTTGAATTTAGGCTATTTTAATGCTTTGTTAGTCAACTTATTTTGAGATAACACAAATTAAAATATTTAGTGTTTTTAATTTAATGATTCCAATGCGCCATGTATTTGACTAATATAATGTAGACATTACATTAAATATATCTTTTACATATTTTAGAAAAACCGATAAGAAAAATAAAAATAAGTGTCGAATTCAAGTTTCGGTGTTTCCAGTGTGGCAGCCCTTCATCTGGCGATGCGTGTTTTTCGTTTTCGGTAATATAATAATATATTCGGATGTGTTTAACCCCCCGGGGGCGGAAACGGAAAAGCCGAGAGCCTCGACCCTCCCCTTCCGCAGCCAGGCAGTGGACCAGAAAATTAGTCTGCCTGGTTGCCTGTCCATTCGAGATCTGTCTGTTTGTTTGTGGCTAACTACTTACCTAACGAATGGGGAGACAAAGTGACGATTGGAAGAAACTGTTGAACGAAGATTTATACTAGTTTTAATTGATTGTAAAATAAATCTTTTGAACAGTAAATCAGTGTAATCATACTGAAAAATTGGTAGTTAATGATAAGCCATAAGAATACAGTTACAATTATCATAGAGTACACTTTCTTTTAACCAACTATTCCCGATGTGGAGTATATGAAGTAGTCATAGATCATTAAATGTAATGTGTTTAACGAAAACTTATTATAAATCAGTCGCTAAGCATATATCCGTCTATCCGATCCTAAAAACGAGGAGTAGTGAAAACTATCAGCTGGCCATTTACTAGCCCAATCTTATTATCCTTACAATCTTCAAAAACATGATTTTCAGTGACTGAATAACAAGCAGTTCTCGTAATACAACCTCCAGATATGCATTGGTAGGGAAATAATATTCCACACTCACTACAAGCACTTATGGTGTGACGTCATACGTATAAAGAAGTCTATTATTTTTAATCTATTTTACGATAACGTTTTCTTTCTTTTTCGTATGATTTTTCCTTCGCGCTTATATATGAAATATGATTCTATAAAATTTGTATAAAATTAATGAAAAATAATTATTATTTTGTTCAAAATAAAAAAAATCTGATGAATTCGATGTGACGTGAAAAACAATAGCAGTGAATAAATTGTAGAACTTTTCGATTAACCAGACTGTCATTCAGATTAGAAATAAACATCACCACTTTTTGCGAAAATCATTCTATATTCATATTCAACGCATTTATAATAAGTAGTGGAACAGTGCCTGAAAATCCACTTGGGAAATCAACAAGCAAACAGCAACTCATTGCTGGTATGCAAATTGCAAACTTCATATTTTCAGGCGTACGACTAATTATGTACCATGAATGAAAAGTCGGGAAATATTTATCATGTTTAGTAAAATTATTAAACAATAATGAATGGTTAATATTTACTGTATTATAGTATTATAATCATTTAATTTAGAGTATAACTCAAACTATAAATAGAGTATAACATAAAAACGTTTTTATGTAATATTGAATACTAAAATACTATTGCAGACGACTATATAATATATTATAACAATGAGTACACAACCTATTTAAAATTAGGTCATTTTATCCATTTTATAATTTTTCATGGGCCTCAGAGGGTAAAAGTGTTCGAAAATAATGATATATTATATTATACTAGACGAGATATGTATTTTATTATTTTTAATTTAATAGTTTCAAAATTTTACTACTTGTTATTCTGGGCCGCAACAAATATCATTTTGATATTTGCAGCGGTTTGTGCATCGCTGCTCTAATATATATATTTTAATATCTGATATTACAGTTATGCGCCAGATATTTGGAAAATTTGAAAGTCATAAGAGATAAACTCGATGAGATTTTTTAAATTTCACTCAATACAAGATCACAAATTTAAATTGAAAAAATTACAATTTGATATCGATCTCGCTGGGGATTGAACAAAGACTCACCTGATCGCTAGAGCAAAGCTCTTACCTCAGAAGCTGACATTGAACTGGTATTTATTTGGTAGAAAACCAATACATAAAGGTAAATGTTATTAATATATCAAGTGCCATAAGAATTATGTAATTGATTGATAACTAAAATTTTCGATGAATGTGTTGGTAGCTTTAGCGTTGCTTGAACTACGATGAGTCAGACATTGTCAGATTTGTCAAAACTCAACGCCTACGCTGGGCCAAACATGTATCACGCATCGATGGGTGGAAGCGTCTTACGCCTCAGGTTTTCTCGGAAGACCGCGGAGTCACGGATGTGATGGCACAAGATTTACCGTTCTGCAAGAGTACTGGCCGTCAGCGATAGGCGTAGAAAGGCGGAGTGGAGTGGGGGATACTGATTGAAGTAACCAAGATTCACCTCAGACTGTAACGTCAGAAGAGAAGTAGATTAATAGTTGTTTATCAGTTTAAGGTGTTAACTGTCAATTCATCATGGCAATATTTTAAAAATAAAACCGTATTATTTTGTACTACTTCCACATGTTTATAAGGATCGGTTCCTGATTAAGATGATAATGTTCATTATAAACACGTGGAAATAATAAAAACTATATTGTGTTTTAATTAAAAAATGTTCGATAGCTGTTCCGGTATCAAGGCATCGTCAAAACTATCTGACGCGGTGCCGGAATAGCTATCAACAATACTTATCATGATGTAATTCTTGTAGAACTATTTAAATGCAATGGTACTATTTACTTAGTAATAATTTTTACTGTTGAAATCACAGTTTATATTATAATATCCGTATGGTGGCGGGATTAATATTTTTAACTCATGATGGGAATATAAGCACAGTGGTGTCATGTTTTCTAGGACTAGACACCATTTTTTTTGAAACGGAATATATGATATTTTTTTATACTTTTCATACTGAAGTAAAGGTTATGAAGGATTTTAAATGACGAATGTAGCATTTGACAGCCCAGTCAATTAATCTTTTCGTGTATATATTAATTTATATGAACAGTTTTTTGCACCGCCTGCGTAAGTTATACTCTAATGATACCAGGTTGAGTCATACGTATAGGTGTTTTTAAAAAATATCTTTTATCGATCTTTGATATTTTAAGATGTTTTATGTATATTTAAAATAAGACTTTGTTAATATTAAATTCTTATTAAGTGGCTGATGAATAAATTTAATTAAAATACAAGATTGGATCATTACGGCATCGAAGCTATTTTTTTATTGTTATTAATGTAAACAAAATAATTAAAATAATCTTGTACAAAGAATGTTAAACTATACGATTATATTAACGAATTGTTTGGGAAAAGTTCGCCATCATTGTTATGCAATATGTGGGACAATGAAATATATTTTATTAAATATTATAGATTAGTATCATTAAGTGTATCTATCATCATTCAAATGTATGAGCATACTACTTTTGATTAAAAAATAAATGAAACTTTACAATTCGTTTATAGGAGCATGTAAGGTTGTCCCCTTCTCATATTTGAAATCCCCAAAAAGCCATTGTGGAAAGCTACGTTATACTTTTCCCTTTGCAATTTTTCCACTCTCCGAATCGCTTCAGAGGTAGGTATTTCAATTTGGTGCAAACTGCTTCCTCGAGTAATAACCATATTTCATGCGATATTGCCTCTAAAAAATGAAGCAATTTTCTCAGAACTTGCAACATGTGGTAACGTCGCAATTTTTAGATACGTACAATAAATGTTTAGCAACTTGTAGACGTTGAATGTCATCAGATAAATTAAATATAATATATTGAAAAAGTAACAACGATTAAAAGTACCAGTGTAACAATAGTTCTTAAAAGTAGAGCGCACAGTCGTTTTTGTAATTTCTGTAAAAACAAATCCGTGTGATTATTAATATCAGTTTAATATTAATAATGTTGAATCGTATTCGTTATCAGTTAAAAGCATATGTCAACATTCGGTGCTTCCTTTTCTGCTTCAACTCAAGTCATGCCAGCATTATATTGTTTATTTGAGTACATATTATGGCCCTTCATCAGTGACCTTCCAAGAAAATGGAATACTTGGAATTGTGATCAAAATTAATCATCTGCAGCATATGTCCAAGTCTTGTCCATCACCCTGTTAAAATTTTGGTCGGTTATGTGATTTTAGTCATTTGTTTCAAATGGTACTGATAAAATTTATGAAACAATTTTCAAGCAATAGTCGGGTAGACGGAATATTTCATTTTATTTCTCAAAGCGTTGCACGTCTAAATCATCATCGAATCGGTTATTTTTAGTTTTTTGTTTATTCGTATAACAATGCATTTAATAGTATTTGTAAAACTGACATTCACTACTCGTTTTCGACGATTTGAACGACCATGCTTTACCACTGATAATAATAATTAAAACTATGTTTTAAATATTTTTCAAATATTTTGTGAAAGTTAGACGAATCTTGAAAAAAAAAGGTATTTGGGAAAATATCTTATTTTTAAAATCGAACGAGAAGTAGATCTGGTTCTGAGAAATGTAAAATTTATCATTTATAATTAGATATTTTATTTTAATTGGGGTTATCGCAATGGGCACTGGTATTTTTGGCAACCCGTATACAATGTTGCTAACCTGTTATTTATATGGGGGTTTCATAACGTTCCCTTTAATTATACAGAAATGAGAAGTAATTTGAAAAATCTCTAGCGACGAAATTTGGCAAAAGTCAAAAGCTTCCTCCTATAGCGGAGCAGAGCTTTAAAACGGGAAACGGTCTCGAAGGGAAAATCCTCCACATTAAACAAGGTGAAATATAGCCTTCAGCCAACGACTTTAAGCCGTTTATTTCTGTCTCACTCTGGGTTCACCGTATATAAGGGTTTTAGGAAAGGTGAATGCTGAATGAATATTAAATGACTGGTAACGCTCTATGGCTTTTGTTCTACTCGGTTACGCGTTCAAGGGTTCAGTTCCAAAAAGATACTTTTATACGTTCGATTTTCAATCGATTTTTAGATTTTTACCCAACGTCATGTATATATGTTGTATTTACATTCCTATTCAGTCCCAAAAAGAGGCAAAGGCTTATCTAACTAGGCCTGTATTTATTGGGTCAGTAATTAATTCGATAAATGGTCAGTATACACGTATTCAGTTAATAAAATAAACGGTCAGTAATTTATGTAAAATGGTCAGTTATTAAATCAAACCTAACCAAAACTTCATTTACTTGGCAATTGGTGCATGTTTATTGAAATCATAAATAAAATGAACATTTCTTAATGTACAATTTTAAAACAGTTTGATTGTTTACCACTCAAAACTGTTTAATTGTTTACCACTCAAAATGGTTTAATGAAATTCGCAAGTATATAATCTAAATCAGATTTATTATTTTATCTTTTTAACTTAGTTAACCCAACCTAACCTAACCTTCCTTTAATATTTACTAACCGTATCTTTAATATTTACTTAGCATTTTTATTTTTCTACTGACCATTTTATGGGATTTTTACTGACCGTTTCTTTAATATTTACTGACCGTTAATTGAATTAGATATTGACCAAATAATTAGTTGCGTAACTGTTATACTGTTCCATCCTTACTCTTTTCAAAGAGATAAGTCAAGTTATTGAAAAACAATCAGTTCTCGTGAAACAATTATGTTATGATTCTCCGCTAGGAGTAAAAATTTAAATAGAATTGATTTTAAATGATAGCAAAGAACATTTATTTTGATGATTGCTTTTGGATAAATGTTCATATTATATCAATTAAAAAACTCTTCCGTGGATTGGAACCTCATATCGCAGAACAGAAGACTTCCCCTAGGTCAATTCGGTGTAGATGGTCATATCTAAAAATGAAAATGTCATCAAAAATAGTAAAATCCTCCTTGTAAATAAAACTTATTAGAACTAATACAGAAAAATGATCCCAATACAATAAATTAAAAAGCACGCGCATCCTACATAATGAAAGAAACTGAAAAATTTACTAATTTTAATTTATTCTATATGGCATAAAAATGTTTTTTTAATGAAAAGCTTGTTGATCTTTTAATATTGTGATATTGAGTCCATTTGAGTCCAGTTGAGTCTAATGATAGGTGTAGGAAAAATAATTTTAATTTATAAAACATGTAATCATATTTAATTAACATTTTTTTACAGCAAGAATGATTTTAACCAATTCATGTTAATGTTGTTAGCTCATGCTGGAAGTAGGCATTCAAAATAAATAAACCGTCTGACTATTTATTAGAACTCTTCAAACTATTTTTTAGAAATATGTTACATTTTTTTAAAAGTATTGTGGAATTATAGATTATATTTTCATTATTATTAACCATATTCCATGTACATATTCAATTTCTCTCAATATATTACAATAAAAACAGAGACTTCATTCGTAAACGAAAGGTGTACCATTATTGATGTCAAAATATTCTTAACAGTAGTAGTGGAATAAAAATGTGTATATTATATAAACTTATTCCAAACAAACGCCATCATGTGTCGTCCATTATGTGGCATTGTTCTCACAAAATGGCGACTCTCAGAACTGCCAACTTAATGTTTCCCTCGTGTCCACACTGGAAGCGGAAACAGCGACAGTTTTAACGGAAAACATGGTTGCAATTGTTGGAAACCATTGCAGCAATTTAAATAAGTAATGCACAAATGTAAATAAACGGAAAATATATATAAGTAATATGAAATGCATAAGTATTATTGAACAACTAGTGGATCGGATACTTAAATTTCATACAGTCTATATCGAGCAATCGTAAATGTAAATGAATATTTTCCTATTTCCATCGACAGAGCAATTTATGTTAGTTTACGCCATGATTAAACATTCCCTTGGCGCAATTTTCCAAACGTCATTTTTGAACACACATTTTTTAAAAGCTTACTATTCGAACGTTCTTTTTTCAAGGTGTCTTTTTTCAGATTGTTTATTTTCAAACGAGCTGCCGTTCGAAATTCAAATAAACACAGAGCGCCATTTGTTTTTTGGCCATTCAGTGAGATCAAGCCATTCGGATTCGCAATTTTATCCGATGCCAAAGCCAATATGTACCAACGGCAATGAGAGAAGGGAAGATAGGTGAGAGAAAAGCACAAAGGTGATCCATAGATAGAGATATAGAGAGAAACAAAAGGGATTGTGTTTGGAAATAGGGAGGCATCAGGGGTAAATGGGAATTTATTAACTGGTTTATCGGAAAGCAAATTGTTACTCGGATTTACAGTGAGACCTAATTAAATGAACTAGTAACTATGGTATCATTTAATAAATTTAATTTAATGTAATAACTCATATTATTTTTAAATTACATAACAGCAAACTGCTTTTCACTAGGCCTTATTTTTTACAAAAAAAATACTATATAATTAATGCCTACGAAACTAAATGCCAACTTATATTTATATATGTATACATTAAACCAGTAGTTCTAAAATTTATTATGCCCATGGACCCCTTCTTAAAAAAAACACCTGACCATGAACTCTCTAAGTAAAATAATTTACGTAACTGCATAATAAAAAATATGTAAATTGAAACTGATGTCTTGAATAGTAAATGATAAAAATAAAATGAACACGTTCTACTAAATAAGAAAACGGGAAAGCAGGATGTAAAATTGGTATCTGTTTTTGTAACCAAAGTTTGTAGTATCTTGTTCAGACATTGTTTTTCGCTCCTCATTTGTGGATTGTTCAACAAATTGCTCCTGTATTAGTATGGATATATCTATGTTTCTGGGTATGCTTGCAAAAGGGTCCAACACCCAAAAAATTGCTACCAATTTATTTATTGCTATTAATTTCATCTTTCATAATAATGTAAATGTGTCACAGCAGACCCCCCCATATTGTCTACGAACCCCCAAATTATTTTTAATTTGCCACAGACCCTCTCAGTGGTCACACGTAGGAATCACTTTGGGAATCACTGCATTAAACCATGTCCACCGTACAAGTGTATTTCCATTTTAATTGAAAGTAAAATGCTTAACCACACTACTCAAATAAGCTAATCGCTCTCTTTCGGCATCGTTTGATTATCGAATATTGGATTTATATGATTTTGTTAGGATTTTATATGGTGTTTAATTGTGTGTTTGAAAAGTAGATTTTATTGGTCATGGTAATATCTTGAGATTGAGTAATGTTCAGTTTCCTTTATTCTTGATTCAATAAGATTTATCGTGTGATATCAAATGGCTTCTTCCGGGTGGGATATGGATTGTTTAATAGTATCATCCGGCTCTGGCTGTACTGTAGATTGGGGGGTGGAGTGGGAGTTAGTTTGGTGGGTGAAGGGTGAAGAGGTGTAGAGAGATAGAGACAAACAAACAGCTCTGCGTAAAACGCATTACAGTATCTTTATGGAATGGCGCCCATGGGATTCGGCGCGAAATGTTTCCCGCCATTATTTGGCGCCAACGCTTTCATTACGTTCGCTTCATATCTCCGATTGAGAACGGAATATACTTTTGAACATGAACATATTTTTTATCAGTAAACATTGAGTAATAAAAGTGAGATACCTACAGCTAATTTGATAATGCCTCTTCATCAAGAATTGATAGTAAAAGACATTAAAAGTGATCTTACCGATATTTATCATTTCTATTTTATGGCGTAGGAAATATATTTTAAGATTGTTTAAAATACATTTAAAGATGAAGCATTTTTTGGACCGTATTAAGGTGAGCTCCAAAAATCCTACATACCAGATTTCATTCTCAGTTGTTGTAATCAAAAAATGAGAAACGTAGGTTGATCACTTCCAATAATTGTAGCACGGTTTTCTCAAATAAATAATTTTATAATTATAATCCTAAAACCCCTTTTAATGATTTGTATTAATTGTGTAAGTAATAAATGATAGCATATCATTATGTAATATTTATTGATGCTGCAAATTTAAATTCCACTCTTCAGGGAAATATACAAAAGATTAATGATACACTTTTGAATCATTTTTTTTTGCGTTATTCCCTATGCGAGCAGTATATGTGTATACCTCATATTTATATTTTCATTGACACTTTTCCCCAAAACTCAGTGCCTTAACTTGTTTACATCCCTATTTATTATTGTAGTACACTAAAAAGGAAGTAATTATTCGATTTCTAGTTAGTCCTTTATTTATCTAAATTCGTTTTTGATGCATGCTGATATCGTGTTTTTACCGCATTGCTAATTTTCAGCATCTATACTCGATTAAAGTAAATAATTTATTGTCACGTAGATAATTTATAAAAATATTGCAATGATTTTTCAATTTTTTTTATAAACAGTAAATCATCGTGTGAGTCCTCCCTTAGGCGGGCAGTTAAAGCATACCTGTCGTTTGGCACGCAGCCATTTTGATATTATTGTGTAGAACTATTGTCTGCGCTTTCCGCGAGAGGTATGGGAGAGGAAGGTTCCCCGTTCGGAGGCTATAATAGTCCTCCCTTCAGTGTGGTGTTTTCAGGCTCTGGTGGGAGGCTAGACGTCTCGCGTACGAAATAATAACGGTGAGAAGCACCCCGGCTTGAGGCTAAACGCAGTGCTAGGTATGTAATGTCTTTTGTAACGCGATAGAAAAGGATGGGATACTGATAGAGATGGGGTCTAAAATTGATATCAAACTAGTACCCATATGTTAGGTAAATGTATGCTACAGTAACATTTGTATCAACATTTTGCCGTGTTTGATTCTACTAAGCCACATTAATATCGATTATGTTTTAATTGTAATCGTTCAATTATTTTATAAATATATCTATTCATGATAAAATGTTGAAACGGTTCTATAGAAATAAGCGTTGTTATCGTTGATAGTTGAAATAGAGGAACACGTATTAAGTCCTGAAAAATTCACCCAAGTAAACCGAGTAACTTGGTTTACAGTTTAAGCAGTCGATACGACTATTAAGATAGTTTTTAAAAGAAATTGTCGAACGAAAATTAATTTTAAGTTAGTCACCCAACCAGCTTTTATGAGAGGCTAGAGTAGTAATAGCAGTTAATCATTGTCTCCACGCCATGAATTCAGTAAATGAAATATGGTAGATATGAGAAGATGAAGATATTATATACATCTACGTATTTATTTATAAATTTACACATATTCAATTTCACCTTAAGCACGGGATCGATAATGTTCTTTTATTCAGAGCTTAATCCTTTATTTTGAAGAATACCCAACCCTAATATAAGAACTAGATTTTCCTAATTTCATGCCGCTCACGTTTTAAGCGATAAATTACAAGCAACGGTTTTAGAAACGTATTTCCGCGGGAAATGTTTCCGCCTCCGTTAATACTTCAAAAATGGATAATTCAAATTTCGAACCATGTAACATAGATGATTTTATATGTTGTTAACCATAAAAGTAAAAATTAGTAGTTACAGCGTGTACGTATATTCTACCACAGTATCAAGCAGCCTGACTCTCAAACGGTGGGTTACAACCCATCAGGAAGGTCACCCAATAACTAAATAGTTTTTAAACCTTATGCCAGTAGATATGAACATAGTAAATGATAGGAAATTTTTAGTCCAGCAAGTCCTCCTGCTGGCCTCCCCACGGTGACCACCGGACAATGCAGCTTCAGCTGTAGCTAACAGCAGAGAGTAAAAGGCGAACCTTCCAACATCTTAAAACCAGTCTTCTCGCTAAGGAAAGGAAATGCCTGACAAAAAAACTGGGTTGAGCCAACCTGTACTTTCTGAGGCGCAGCGCAGGGTTAATCACCCGGCCTTTTAAAAAAACACAGATTACGACACCATCACCGCAGAAGCTTCGGACGCCCAGGCTTGCACCCCAGGAAAGGACCTACACTCCACTCGCATCACGAAAACTAAATAATAGTTTACTGAAAAACGTATTGACTATATATGATACAAAACTCATTTTTTCAATGGTCTCTCGATTTTATAATAAAAAGTATTTATAAAAATAGTCGGAAAAAGATGAGTTGCTCGACACAGACTGCGAAACTGGGATCGGAAAGAAAAGCGAAAATTTTGCCAAAATTACAGAACAGAAAAACTGCACTGTTAATGAAAATTATTCTCTCCTTCATGTGGCCAACATTTTTTTGGAACTGCTTGGAACACCAATTTTGCTGTGCTATAGATTGTTTATATTCTTACGTCACCATAATTGTCTCTTGTTTTCTTTTCATTTGCCGTGTTTTTGTTCGATGGTGCGATTTCAGCGTTATTTCACCAAAACAAAGGCAAGAAACAGACTGAATATTATAAACATCATGAAGTTGGAGTTAAAAATTTACTAGTAAGTTTTGAAGTTGGTTAACTGGATGTACGCAAGCTTTTTAATGTGTATATATTAGGTTATAGATATATTCAGATGTTTTAAATAAAAATATGTTCTATCGACGGGATGTCGCATGACTTACGAGCGCTGAAGGTCAGCAATTGGTGTAGGAAGGCACTAGACCGAGTAGAATGAAGGAGATTTATTGAGGCGACCAAGGTTTACCCTTAAATGTAGCGTTAGAAAATATGAAAAATAAATTTGGTACGCAGGCGCAAGCTGCTTTAAAATTTTAAATATGGTTTGCGACTCGAAAATGGTTGAGAACCTTTCATGTAGGAGAATATTAAATTTACTATATAGAATAGTTAAATTGTGGTTATGTGTCTAAATACATTACTGAATATATTTTACAGATATCTAGTGGGTGTTTTATGTAATATGAGCCTTATAATGTTGTATAAGTAATTATTTTTAAACGTAACGGAAAATTGATACATATTTGTATCCGGATGCCAAAAATGTTTGTTTAGCTGTAGATTACCTCCAGCTTAAACATATAAAAAATAATAAAAAAGGTGATAAAAGTGAAAAGCTACCTATTGTTGAACTAAACCCTCACACAAAAGGTTAATGCGAAAAAATGTACGGGTTTCTTTCTTGAGAAAGCAAATGCCCTCATTCATCCCATTCGCTGATCGAGAAAAGTGGAAAAAGACTTTCTCTTGTGGAAAAGTTTGCGAGAGTTTTGTGGAACGTTTCAACAGACACACTCTGCTAATAACAGCACGTCGCGTCTTGAAGGAAACTCACCGGAAGTGTGGAAAAGTCAAAATTTAATGGATTTCCACAGACGCAAACTGGAGATGGTACTCATCTCAAATTAAAACTCAGTCAAGCAGATTTTCGTTAGAATATATAAATTGAAAAAAAAAATCTGTACACTCATATTTTTATATTCGAACACGATGTGTTTTCACTTAATACGTATTCTTGATTGGAAGTGGTAGAAAATTTCTACCATATTATGGAAGAAAAACGTTATAGGAATCCTGTATGAACAAGATAGACGTAATCAAATTAATTATAATGGTTAAACTCGATTTCATTTTGGCAGTTATATGATTATGATTTTTAAATTGAATGGCGTTCGACATGGGTAATATTTAATTACTATATTATATTTATCTTTTCAAGGTTTTTTTTGTATTGTCTTTGTTCTATTTATTCATCTCTCCGGGTGTTTGGCTTTGGCTTATATTGAATAAACCTTAAGACAATTTACTTGCTTTAATTAAAAGCCGAAAAAAAAAGTTCAGATTATGCTTATATTTACTGCATATTGACACTATAAGTGTTTCTTATAAGTTTTTTTAGCTGTATATTCAAATTTTGATCACAAAATATGTTTATTTCTGTTAAAATTAGTGAAATAATTAATTGAATTTTATTATTTACACCTAGTAATGCAATTTGAAAATGTAGATGCTTTTTCTTTCATATTTTTCACTCGGCCCAATTATATTTGACGTTTTTCGCTGTTTAGTTTGAGTTATGTGTTTTAAGATGTGTTTTATCAATTTTCTACTGATTCCATTTTGAATCAACGTTTTATTTTCTTGTTTGTGACTAGTTTATTTGAAAGAAAAATCTGACTTCACCTTTTTATATTCGAAAGAGCGTAAAACGAAAACGCGGCCAAGTCCCACACAAATCGTGGCCGTATTTAGATAAAGATTTATTCCCTTATTGTTGCTGAAAGTCTCAGATCGGAGTGTTTCATTGTATTCGATTCTATTCTATTGTATTGTATGGTTCACACTTACTTCACTATAATATTATTTTCTGTACATCTTTATTTTTGACATTTTAGATTTTCTTTTTATTGTTACTCTGATAAATGTGCTCATAGACCGAAAATTTTCCAGTTTTTGACTATCAATTTTTAGAATCGAGAATGATACTCATTATTATATTAATACTCCTTATAAAATGATAGTTAATTCAATTTTTTTTAAAACCTTGTTAGATCTTAATGTGAAACATCAATTTTCTTTTGATGGAGAATTGCAACAAAAGTTTTTTGAGAAGTTTAGGATGGAAAGATGAGGTAAGGGGAAAATTCTTTTACGCACTTTTTTCAGAACAGGAGTTGAGTGGGTGGGAATTAAAACTTCACAAATAACCATCTTTTTATATAAATCCGTTAATCAATTGAAAAACCAATGTTTATTTGATCTGATGATGATTGAATCGATCTATTCTGGGATTTGAGCCCAAAATCGAGCAGAACGAAACTTCATGAGCATTAACACATTGTTACGGATTAGGCGATCGATAATGAATGTTTGCATTATATTAGTTTATTGATAATGATCCAATAAAAGTATATACCTGTCATAAATAAACTATTTTTTTGATTTAGCATAGTTACTATGTTTTTGGTTTCATATAAACATAAATATTTTAATGTTTGCATATATACCGTAAATAACAATGTAAAATCTACATTTTGAGTGTGTTTTGATGTTAATTTGTGTAATCGTTCATTACTTACAGAATAAATTAATTTAGAAGATTTTTTGTCAAGTAAACAATTTGTCGAAGTTAATTTAAGATGTTAGGTTAATGGAAGTAAACGCTGTGATTAAGCTTGTTACAATTTTCACGCTATTATTGTCAAAATGGGAATAAAATGTTTAATTCAAATAGGATTTAATCAAAATACACAAAGAAAAAGGGTCTACCATTGAGCTACGGAGCCGTTTTAATTATAGCTGAGGGCGTTTTATTTTCCCCCAGATTTCGATTGATAAAATAGAAGCGATCGGAAATTAAACAAACCATGTCTCCATTATATAATCTTTTAGCCCAAAAATGAAGGCAATTACGCGCAATATTTATCTGTAAAATTATTTTTGAAACTATATTGATGGAAGCAAAATTGGTTATCAATTCTTGCTATTTAAAAAATGTTTAGAAAGCAGCATATATATCATTGCGCACATATTCTTAACAGAGAAGCGGTATAATCGTTTTATTTTGCGTTTGAACATAGTTTGAACAACTACTAAGGAGTATTTAAAATTTATACCATCGATCATCTATCAATTTTCATAAAAAAGTAAATTTGTATTAATTATAACATGGAAAGAATCAACAAGTGTAATTTTTTAGTATACCAAATCGCCGCAATAGCACACTCTTTTAATGTACTTTATTATCCGATTCCAAGAATTGGTTTTTATGTTTCATTTATCGTTAATTTAAAACAGAGAGTACAGTGATTTACAATCGGCCGGTCGTCACAATATTTAATAATACGTCCGTACTTTCTGATACTCTAAGAATATTTGAACGTCACGTTTAATACGTTACCAATTAAAGTTTACGGTTTCATACTTTATTATTACAATACATGTTTCTTCGTATTTTGGTATACTTAGAAAACGTCGTTACTTAATTGATTTATAATAATTAATATAAATTTAGTTATTATGAAGATGATTATAAAACAAATGACTCTCATTTTAAAGCATTAAAAAATGTAAAAATATTTTAAATAAAGCTGAAAAAAGAATATAGCAGTAACAGCCGAATATAATTATTATTTTTCTATTGAAAATATTTAATAATGGTCATTAAACCAATGCGTTATTTAATAGTTACGTGCACATTTTTTATTGAAATAATCGCTTGAAGTTATGGTTGCATCTTGTCGTTTTCCGTTTAGTCCATCTTATAAAAGAAAAAGCAATCCAATATGGCGACCAATCGAGTATCGCGGCAGATCGTATTGCCTCACTTTACCTCCCGCCGCACAAAAGGAAGAAGCAAGCTGTAACTATAAACTTGACGGGAAAAAATCTATCGCTGTGAAGTTTTCTCTCTTGGTTGTGTGGTGGGCAGTGCTACCAACTGCTGCGGATAAAAGCGGCGAGAAACAAAAACTAAATACTCCCTAGTGCTGAGAACTTAACACGTTGGCTTCTGGTAGCCGGAAAATGCTATTATATACTTAAAAAAAATGTACTACTTCCACATATTTATAATGATCAGGACCGGTTTCGCTCATCACGAGCATTATCAACTGATGATACTATTATATATACTAGGATATTCTTCTATGCCATTATATATCTAAAATGTCTTGATAATTAGTGATTAACATTACCTTATTTATAATTTATTACCTTAATAATCTTATTTAGAATTTAATACCGTAAGAGAAAACAGATAATCTTGATTAGCTAAGGAATTTTTAAATGTATGGTATTATAATATAGATATATCAGTAATTGAAGAAAATTAAACGTTAGCAAATCGACAATCGGTGGGTTAATCAGAGTTGAATATATTATATTGAGTCTTTACTGCTTATTTTTTCACATATTTATTATATTGTTATTTAATACTTATATAACTGCATTCATAAAAATAGCTGTACTATTTAATGTTAAAACGAATGAATAAACCATTCAAAATAACGCCACGATTAAAGATTGATTGAATTGGAATAATATGTAATCGGTAAAAACTTGTTTAAATTGACGTAATAAATAATGTTAAATAGCAATATTAAAAATATCTTCTACGAAAATCATAAAATATTTTTGATAACTATTTTCGCATCACGCCATTGTCATAATTATAAAAATAAAGTTTCTTATGATTAAGCTAAATGGTAAGTATTAAAATGTAGTATTATTAATATTGAACTGAAGTCGAGAGGGTTGACCAAACAATGCTTCGGATAATGTTAAAGAAACTGTTCCGAAAACCGAAAATTTCATTATGAGTGCGATACTGAAATACACAGAAGCACAAGGCAACACTTTGTGTATTCTTATTTCTGATTCCAATATTTGGTTTTTCCGATTATTTTTGATGAAATTAATAACAGTTACAATATTAAATTTGGATTATTGAGATTTTGTACACGTCCATGTATTTTGTCACTAACGACCCGGGTTTCGCCTTTCGGCATCTTCAGGCGTTCGAGCGCACGAATGGACAAACTACATCGAAGTGTACAAAATCTCAATAATCCGAATTTGATATTGAAATTCCATCAAGCACCCTCAGTCGATGTCTTAAATTTACAATATTGTTTATAACTTTATTTTAAATTTTATAATAGGTCTACATTACAATTATTTTGTAGAGATTTTATTTATTTTATCCAAAGCATCTATAAACTTTCAAGTCATAACATAATATTGCAACCATATTTATAATAGTAATAAACGCTTTATTTTGATTTACCAACTGACATATTTACTTGACATAATGAAAGATTTAAAATCGTTTAATAAATATTTGTCGAACATTACAAATTTTCGTACGATTCGCCAAGATCTTAATGAGTTTAAAAATGTTTGAACGTAAGTATTAGACAAAAATATAAAAAATCTATTGAACGGTATAGTATCGATGAAAATATCAATAATTTAATACAAACCAAATTAAATTTATCAAAGTTTTGACGTCGAACACTTTTGTTAGAAGCGAGATTGGGTGCTTGGATAGGGTGGATCTCTTTTGTAAATAATTTAATGATAATCTGTTAATAAGCGGAAAATGTTCGGCAAGAGTATCCGGTGGATGCGATGATTCACTTCCCAGCGCTATTTCCTTTATTAAGTTGCTTTTAAGCAACTTGTAAACGGCCAAATTTCGCGAAACATAAACTCGGCTCATGACCGTTTCTACGGGGATGGCATTGTCTTTCATCCGACCAAGAATCTGATTCGACTTTTGTACATACTAAGCGTGAAATATTGAAAAATATACCGTTTTATTCGACAGTGGAAAGATAAAGATGTGAAAATAATTTATGTCAGGCCCATATCAAAAGAGCCGGTGGCCCAATACACTTAATTGACAAAATAATGTAAGACAGCCGACTCCATCATATCATATCAATAACGACAATTCGGATTAAATATTGCACCATTCCACTTACGGCATATTTTAAATCGTAATATTATGTGTAATGTTATAACGTGTCAGGTGGGTCAAGCCTTGTATTTTTAATATAGTTTTCATGCTGTAAATCCATTATTATATTTCTTCGAAAAAATTTTCAGAATATATTGAAATCGGAATATTATATTATAACTGTGAACAATTAGTAGTGCATTAAAGGGGTTGCAGGTTTGCAGGCACCAACCGGCTGCTAAATTTGTTCATATTCGTTGAAAATATTGAATATATGGAAGAGACGCGCCATTTTTTTCAATGTATGAAACTATATTAGTTAGTGTTGATGGATTACTATCATATTTTGTTGTGTGTTTTAAAAAATATTATAAGCAAATGCATTTATTTTAAAAAACAAATCTAAGTTTTTCAATTAAAAAAATTTGATCCGAGTTTAAGCTTTCACGATTTGTATATGTGCCTGAAATCAAAATAGTATTTTTTTTACTTCTCAATGTTTTTATTTTACAATTAACATATGTTAATAATTTATCGAATGTTATAATTCAATATAGTATTGAAAATGATGTCTTTGTGTAGTAACATAGTAAAATGAATATGCCTTTTAATACGACATTAAATTTTGGTATCCCTGCATCGGGCCGTAAAAGCCGAGTGGCGCGCAAGGCTCTGTCGGGTAATCAGCCCTAGCTTATGTCGTATTAATTAAACGACCAAAAAGTGGCTCCCTAATTAGTGCCTCCCTCTACTCTCAAATGTTATGCCCGAGGGAAAGAGAAGGAAAAAGACGAGGGAAGTTGGAAAGGGTAGAAAATTGACGGCAAGGGATGATTACACAAACATATTATATAGGAGACCCAAAACAAACAAAACACAATTAAAAAGAATACCTTTATTGCGAACAATTTCATTTACGATTTCGAATCTCTTTATCACTTATTTTTACTTTATGTGATAATTTGCTAATTTTTCACGATATTTGAGTATTACTTATTGATAAACAATGGTGTAAAATATAATAAATATTACGTTTTTCCTCTAGTTGACGTATATAAATAGCAAATATAAAATATTTTGGCTTTGTATTGATAAATTTCTGAAATAAATTGTACGAAAGCTCTTTTAATATTGTACCTTAATATGATTTTATTTGATGCAGATCTTTTTGGTGCGCTGTATATATCTCTTTTAGGAATCGGTAAATACTGTGAGATTGTGTTGTTTAGTATAAATAAACAAAGGGGCTTCTGGATGTTGTTATAATACTTATAAATCGGAAATGATTATATTATTATAACCAATTATACCTTCTTGTATCGTTTTATTATTATTTATGTATCATATTATACAAAGACTATTTCAACATAATGGGTATTTTTTGTTTCATAACCACAGATTTTTATTTATATATCTACTCCCAATATGTAGCGTGAAGATTTTTTGTGAAGCTTTCATTTGTTTTGCCGAGAACCGGTAGTAAATGAATCAATTAATATCAATCTATCTTTTCAGAGATGAATGATGGGATTGATCGCATTATTTACGTCCTGTTTTCAGTATAGGATGATGTTAATGAAAAAAATTAAAAATTCATTAAAATCAAGGAAATTGGAAACATTTATGTAAGAGTAAAACGAATATTAATCAATTTTTTTGTTTTTTTTTTGTTAATATAATATGCAACTTTAATGCAGCAATAGTAACATTCGCTATCTGAATTTTTTTTTGAAAGGTGGTTTGCCTTTTCGCGAAAAATTGCAAATTCTCACGGGACACGAGAAAGTATTGGCACCATCAATGGAGATTAAAAATAAGCATTAAATTGATTTTTAATTAGACGCAAAATAACGAAACTATCTTCCATTTTGATTTTCATCTGCGGAATTCAAATTTTTTGTCTAATTAAGGCACAAATAAAAAAAAAACTTTTATTCAACGAAAGATGTTTGTTATAAATACATCTCTAATAATTAAAAAAAACGCATATCGAACTATTTTACGGCTTTACGATTGTATTCCTAGCAGTTTGTTTTTGTTGTAATACACTGTAATCAAAAAATGATCTTTGAAACAATTGAATTAATGAAAAATGCTCAATTTTTACCGGTTATAAATATTTTCTATGACGTTAAAAATTTTCATCACAAAAATATTGCGTTTGTAATGTAAATGTTCACGGGAGAACATAAATCAGTTCACAACTTATCAGTGGAATGCGGCCAGCACTTTGGGAATCGCCAGACAGCAGGTTTTATAAAATTAAGTAACATGTTTACTTATTATATAGAGTGTAAATCTCATTATCAAAATGTCGAGAATCTATAATTATTTATACAAAATAGCCTGTCAATAAAATACGACTGACGTGTTATCGATTACCAGCTTTTATAAGCTTTTAATAATGTTCAGTTTTACGCTACTGAAATCGCTGTAACAGGTTTTCCACAAGGTGTGCAGGAAAATTTAACCAATGCCGTTCGAGATTTTTGCAGTGGAGTAGGAGTGTAGGGGGATAAGAATTTGCGCATTTTATTATATTACATGTACTACATATAAGTTGTATCTCCTATTTATGAGTAATAATTATGTTAGATGAAAGCATTTCAACCTTCATAGTAAGCTTTTTCTTGTTGACCATCTCATAAATCGAAATAAAAATCTAAAGTAATTTTGTTTTAATTTATTGATTCTAATGACAAGTCGGCTTTTCAGCAGACGAGGCAGACGACAGACACCGACTTAATCACAACAGAAGACAATAAAAACGTATCCCCGAAAAATGTTTACTACTTATTATTCTTATTAATTTTTTTAAGATTTTTTTTTAAAAAACGTATATAATGGAATTTCCTGTTGCCCAATTTAAAAAAAAAAATACATTCATTATAATTCTACTTTAAAAAAGTCAGAAAGAGTGCGAGAAAACGAATTTATAGAATCGTTATATTCAATAAATTGCAAATTCCCTTCGCATCACTTTCTTAAAAATACTTTGTTCTACGATTTAGTATGAGGCATCAAATCTAGATAAGCTACAATAAACCTTATTCTAGTCACGGCGTAAAGAAAATAAAAGCATTTCTGCAAAACATGTGTCAATTCTTTGCTAGACAGGCTTGAAAACTTTACTATTTCCATTTAAATAAAAGTGCAATAGTGTAAAAAATATCTTGAGAGTGCAATTATTAAAAGAATTGTTTTTATTTCGACGTTAAATATTTTTTGGGTGACGGAAAACGATTAACAATTTTCGCTAAATGAGAGAAAAACCTACTCCTTCCTCTTAAGAGGGATAAGTAATTGTTTTTGAACGTTTCATGAGATTTAGGTGACGGTAAACGATTAACGATATTCGCCAAATGAGAAAAAAAACTACTCATCCCTCTTACGTTCATTGTTATGTGTTATTAAAATATCAAGATTTGTCGCTTGTATTATAGCTTGTAGGTATAAATATTTTTTTGTATAATTTGTATAACAAAAGTGTAAATGGAAAATATTCCTCGTGTCCATATAAAGAATGTTTTATCATCTTTGGTCACTGTTTACTTATAGCTTAATAAGGGCACCCCGATAAATTACAGTAATGTGCCGCGCATTTACTATAAGCTTCATTCGGCTTCAAAAAATTAGGTTTATTATACACCATCACTGGCTCAAAACAAGTCAGGGGTGGTGCAATGTCGGGGCGAATGTGTTTGTGGGCATTATTCAGCCGAGTGTTTGTCACTTGGATTTCAGCGTTAATTGCGAAATCATGTAGCGCGACATATGCGCTCCCACCCTTTAAACACCTGACACCCTCCCCATTCCACAGACTCAGCTGCATTCGAAGGGGAGAGTAATTTTCCTACAATCCTGCACGTGCACGTAAAGGAATTGCTTTAAATACTGGTGGTCATTACATTACACGTAATATTATTATATGACTATAGCAAATCAATAAAAAATATTTTTTTTCCAGATTAAAAAAATTTTTAGAATATTTTGAAGTAGTTCGTCTTCAGTAGTTTTGTTAGTATTTATTTAACTAAATAAATTTATGAAAATTTAATTCATTTGTTTCTTTCAATTATCCACCGTGTTTACATATGTATGTATAACATTTCAACTTGTTTACTCATAACCGATAATCCTTGCTGAAAAAAAAAAAAAAAAATTTACTGTACATATTTCATAAATTTTCTCGAAACAACTACAACCAACGCTCAGTTAGTGAGCATTATAAAAATAATTAAGCAATAAATACTATTAGATATATATTTTTTAGTTTCCATTGACATTTTTTTCGATAAGCGAGACTGATAATTTTGCTACGCACAAATCGTAGAAAATATATTGTAATTAGTTTTTTCATTTTATCTTCTGTGAGTTTATCACATGTTTAAACATAATAAAACAGGGTTAATATATCATATTAAAGTAAGTAAACAGACAGATTTTCCTCAGCTAGTGAATATTTAAAAAGAAAACTTTCGCCGAAGAACTATTTACATTACACCAAGGAGAAACAGCAAAACTATGAGATTTTTAATAATATATTATCATTTACTGTCTCATCAATTTAACTAAGTTTACCCATCGGTCTAAGATTGGGCGACTACAAGGAACAAAAATGTTATTATAATATCATGATAATACTATTGTCATACGAATATTTTTTAGTTCTGCAAAGGTATTGAGGTAAAAATATGAATAAATATTCTACATAATTTGTTTTATTGTTGAATTTGTAAGCTGTCAGCTTGGAATGATAAAACACAATTTAAAAACTTTTCTTTAAATAAATTGGCTTAGCCATACTTTCAATTTGTATTACTAGTCTGTAAACCAAATGCTGTATATTTTTTTCCATCTCAATTATGTACAGAATATATGAAAGCATAAAGAAAATCTGCCAAGACTTTAAAATCAATGAATTTATAGTAATGACAGTGATTATTTGTATCGTGGGCCTAAGTTACTCGGTTAGTTCATTTCTATGTAGAACAATACTACACATAAATGCAATGGCGAACCATAAAAATAGAAAAACCATCAGAGCTGGCTCAAAGTTACCCAGATTTACTGTACTAATTTATTTCTAAAAAAGACCCAAAGTAACTGCTTTCAAGACGATGTGTTATTATGTCTTATATAAATATTTCATATCAAACATATATCAGTTTATTATATTCTTATTTTCATTTCATCCGTAATCCATTTCTGAAAATACTGTTAATTTAAAACGAATAAATACTTAGTTCATGAAATACAGTTTTTCAAAACGCGGTAAATAATCATCAAACCAGTAGTATTGTGGAGTCCAAGAAAACTTTTGAATTATGGTAGTTTTTTGAATTTGGAAAAGATATTCTATTAATTTTTATTTATACAAGAAATTAAATCAGAAAGGAATCAGGGATACAATTTTGACTTCAGAAGCCTATTTCATTTAATGACGTATAATATATTTAATATAATATCGTACAGAAATCGATTAGCTATCCTTCTATCTCTACTATCTTCAAAAAGAGAAATTGAGTAACTGAGTAACAAGCAGTTCTCGTAGAAAAATTTTGTTGAGATACCTCCATTAGGTGGTTACATGATCCACATTAGGAGTGGACATGGTAAAAAAATATTCAAAATTATAAGATAAAATATAATTAAATCATTTATTAATAAGAAGCATTCCCACCTTAATCATGAATAAAAAACTTCGAAAGATCATGAATGTAAATTTGAAATAGGGGAGTTTTTATGTTTTGCATTTGTTTTGTCACTAATTAACACTCGTCCACGGAGGCGACTTATTAAAAGTGACAAGAGTAAATTTGTTTGCTGCAATCTTACTAAGACAGCCGTTTCCCTCCCCTTATCATTTAATTCGCATTTTATTTTGTTCTTAAAATAAGAGGGATAGTCTAATTAAAGCATTTTATTTTGCATCTACTGAACGGCTTTTTTATTTCTGAATCAGATTTTTTACAAGTTTAGGAATGATAAGATATTATGAGCACATTTATCCGACATATTTACATGAAAACTGCATTGGTATTCAATTATAAAATTTAAATTTAACACCTAGAGTACTTTGTGCTCTTTAGAAAACATTATTTAGCATTAAACACATATTGCATTTTTCTATCAAACAAGTATATATTATGTATCTTTAATGGAGTGCATAGCAAAAACCGGTTGTCTCATTTTAATTTACAATTATACTTGATATCTATTTTTTATCGGTTTGCTATACCTACATTCATAAATCGATTGAATTGTTATGTATTAAATGTCCATAGGGATTCCAACTCTTGATCGCTAAACACGATTTCGCTATTACGATCGACACGACTAGATTACGTAAATACAATAAAATTATTACACATGAAGAAAAACGAATTGATTTGGTTTAAAATATTAGTTTACTGTTAATTTATTGATTTACTTCAGATGACTTTATTGTAATAGATTAATAAAACTGTATACATTGCATTTCCATTAAGTTAAATATTATATATAAAGTCGATATTAAAGGCCTGTGGTTGAGTTTTCAACGTCGTTGACTTCGATTTTTCAATCGATTTAAGGATTTGTGTTAGAAGGCATGAATGTCATCCTAAAAACGGTAGCGGTAACGATTATCTAAGCACTAGTCCTACCCTAGCCATACTTTTCTATCCTGACTGTCTTTGAAAAAAAGAGAGGATGAGCAACCGAGCTATCAGAATTTCTCGTAGAAAAACTTCTCTTGAGGTAAGCTCCATTATGAGACAATATGCTCCACATTTGGAGCAGGCATCTACTATATTGGTATGTAATATATGAGCAAACGAAAATGTGTCTACGCTGATTTGAGGCAACTGCGTGATCCTTTTACGATAAGTTAAACTATAATTGATTAATTGATATCTTTAACATTCTTATGTTTAATTTAATCATAATGATTACCAGTAATATTATACACGATATTATGCAATATGTCAACACTCACGCACGTGCACTCTCTCTGTCTGCGCATCGTTCAATTGCGCAGTGTTGTGCAATGCGTTATATCAAGACAGATATATGAAATAATTAATTTGTTAATGATAAGACAGGATATAATTTCAGTGTTCATAAAATAAAATGCTCCCTAACACTTGGCTTAATACGTAATATAAAAAAGTTATCCTATACTTTATCGCCGGTTTGAGCTCATTATTCCCGTAATGTTGAGATTTGAATGAAAAGCATGAGACGCGCCCGAGGCAACTTTCCATGACTGTTACTGTACTAGGATTGAGAGGGACAATATTATATCGTCGAATATATAGCTAAGAGTATATCAGGATATGTTATTTCAATCAAATACAGGATGTATAGAGTTTTAATTAAAGGTTGGAAAATACATTTTTAGCATGTCAACTCTCAATGTGAAGCATATGGACTCATAAGAAGTAATATCAACAGAAAGTGTTTGAAAAGAAATACTTATTAGTCAGTCACTCAATTACTCTTTTCAGATATAGTAATGATAGACGGATGATGTGAGAAAATGTCTAGTAGTAAGATAATCGTTATCAACGATTCGATTTCAGGATCGGATAGAGACTGGGTAGGAAGGAATGAAAGCTTCATACACACGCATTATTTTAGTCTAAACTAATAGAAATATAGAAAGAAGCAGAATGTCATCACTTAACAATATGAAGAGTAGGAAGCAAATGAACTGTTTACATATGTTAGTGGATGTTGCATAAAAATGAATTTAAAAATTAGTTTTATTCTAGTATTCTCTTCATATAATTGGATTGTAATGGATTTAAGATATATACCTCAAGCTTTTGACTACGTATCTTAGTAAGGACATTATTATACTGAAAGTTGTGAAAGACAAATGTTGGTTTACAATGTTTCTTAGACAATAAAAATAATGAGGAAAATGCATGTTTAATAACAGTGCTTCTAATGCTATATAGGACGTATTGAGGTGAGATGTACAAGTATTTATTAATACATATTTTTCCTTTTACGTATGTACACAATTGTCATTATACATGCCTTTAGTAAAAACTTCGTAGCATGCATGCAATTTTGTTAATCTAAAAATTATTATAAGGCAGTAGAATTACCATTTGTAACATCATTAAAATTGATATTGATTTGTTATATACAAAAAAAATAATGTAGTTTTAATTAGAGGGAAAATAAAACTTTTGATAGGTAACTTAATTAATAACCAAGGTCAATGGACACAGGTTTTTCTGGTACTCATCGTCATGATTATCACAATGCTTAAATTTTTCCGAACATTAGAAAATAATGTAAATTCATGCTTAAAATTCAACAATATAATTCCCTTAAACAATTTTTCACTCATCCTGGATATTAGCCGTATTTTTTCTTTGCGGTTTGAAAGATCTCCCCACAAAAGACTTAAATATTTTTATTAGTGTATCATCTTTCTCCCCTAGGGCAGAGTTTCCTGTGTTTTGAAATAAAATGTTTTGATATGGGTAAACCAAAGAATTATATGCAAATAAATAAATCGAATAACATTCTTTAGACGTCTCAAGATATTAAATAAATATTATTTGAGCGTAATTCAGAGAAAACAGAAATTTATATACTTTTGATATAATCCAGTTCTTGGAAAAGAATTCGAGATGGGATGTAATTTTTGTTTACTGTTATTTAATTTATAGGTTTTAGAAAGATGTTTTTGAAATAAGAAAACAATGAAAATTGTGTATGGAAAACTTAAAAAGAAGGAGCGGGTAGTTTTTTCATTACGGAGACTTTATATTTAAGTATAATAACATAAACTTATAAAAATAGATTGTCTGTAAAAACATCGATAAAAAGTTCGTTTTTTTTATTTATTTAGACAATGTTTATTTGAATAAAGAATTGGTAATAAACGGTGATGTTTTTTCAATATTAGTTTTTATATTCAAAGTATATGTTTTTATGTTAGTTATTGCTTTTACAATGACAATGTAATCATACGAACTATAAAAAATATACTAATGTACGAATGTATATGAGAAAACTTTTATTTTTATTTTTATAATTATAAAGCCTTTCCACCAAGAATTGACAGCACATTGAAAGTGATTTGTAAATCTCAACTCACTCGCGTCTACACTGAACACAATACTCCAAAATTCGAAGCCATAGCGTCGAATAATGGGTGATTGGTTCAAAAAATCCAAACTTATGTCCATAAACAAATTTATATTGGACCTAAAGAACTATTAGCGAAACTATGTTTTGTTTTTAAAACTCACATTTTATTTTCACCAGTGATTAACAGTAAATATATTAAATCTATTAGCAACCGGTTCTCTGAAAACAGTGTTTCTAAAAGAAAATTATCAAAATATTAATATGTCACATATTAATATGGAACTAAATCTTAGTGTTATGAATGTTGAAATTTGGCTCAGTTGTTACAAAACACAATTATATCATTACTTTTATAAAGTGAGAGTTTTACTGAATTTTCGACTTTTTGAAACAGTATTTATTTAATGTTAAGCCTCACTTACTCTCAATGATATATGTAGTGTATATGTGATTACATATTTCAGCACGAGAAAATTATTTTGTGCATAATATATTATATTTGCGGAACTTTCTCACTAAGAGTCTATAAAACCCCATCGTTTGATCTCATCATAAAAATAGGCATTGGAAACCTTTTGAATACAGTTAAAAAATAATTTTTACAGCAACAGAAAAATTGTCATTAAAAAATAGACGTGAACATAAATATGTTTGGGATTGTCATGCTGTTACTTGTCATCTATTACATTCATGTGCAAGAAAATTGCCAAGAGTCGTGACCACCAAATCGACGACTGCTTAACCATACCCTAATAGTGATATTTTAGTTTTAAAAGTACATACCTTACGACAAGAAAAAAATCTAAATTTGTTTGAAAATTCTTAAAATTTTAGTAATGGCTAAAAGAAGCAAAACAACTACCGACTTCTACTTAACCTTTCACTTTGAATTCGAAAACTACTGAGATCTTAACAATTAAAAAAATCAACATAATTTTTCCATAAAAAGTCGTAATTTCACCTACTATCAAGACAGACTATTTTGTAAGCTATACGATTAATTAATGTATACGATAATAAAAAAGAAATCGGATTTAGCCAATTTTCGACGATTTCGACCAACATATAATAAAACTATGACTCAAACGCCATCTACACATCGCAGGAAAAAAATATAATTACCTTTTAATCATTAAAGAGTATGTCATAGAACTATGTTTGCTAATATTATTAAAAAATACCTTATAGAATCATATTCTACACATTTTTTATTGCATTTATTTGTTTCATCAATTCTTTTGTGACGACGTGAATGTAAATAATTATTTGGCCAACAAATAAACAGTGGTAATAAATTCAATTTCAGTATTAGATTTTTTTTGAATTAAGCGCCATATTTCATTACGTAGAAGAAGGTGAGTAATTATACAATAAATTTATCGTACAGCAATCGTCAATGGTTGAGAGAACCTTCATTATTTTCCCGCTAGTAATAATTTGCTCTTAGCTTTTACCACCCTGCACGTTCATTCGTCCAATTCACCCTTAGAAATAAATTTAATTCACGTCTCACGTAAATCTGAAAGATGGATATCTTACAAAAATAGGGTTGCTCAAATTTAACCTAGTATACTTCATTAATAAAATAATGGAGTAAAAACTGAGAGAACAGTTATAATAATTTTAAATGGCTATGAAATTTGTTTATTTTAATTTGGTATCTAATGTTGTCAGCACATTATCCGGCAAAATATTTAGTCGATGCAAAGCAGGTATGGCTATATCTAGAGATGAAAAAGAAATATTCTGATTGCCTTGAGTAATGAGAGTATTCTATATTATGACTAAAACAAAACAAAAAATTTTCCTTTTTAAATCAAGACTTTTAAAAAAAAAACCATCTTCATCGCGATATAGAAATAATCAAAGATAAATATATTTAAATCAACCCTGCACGCGCAACTTGCACGATGACATCATTTCTTTAAAAATTGGCATCACAAATAGTTGTACTTGCGTATCGATATTTTTTTTCATTGTTTGAAGTGAGTTTTTAGGTTAGGAATTTTTATTTGGAAATATATTGGACTGGAAATAGATAGATATGGTCTCGATTAATCTGAGCTGACGCAAATTATGTTACTATCAGTGGTTTTATAACGTATTATGCCCATGGAGCCCTTCTTAAAGCAAAAATCTGACCATGAATCCACCAAGTAAAATAACTCTTAATATCTCTTAAGTATCATGACGTTCGTAATTGCACTAAACCCACGTTCTAGTAAATAGGAAGACGAGAAAGCAATCAACAACCTCTGTGACCAATAATGAAGTATACAAAATTGGTATCTTTTTGTAACCAGAATTTTTCGTATCCTAGTTCAAACATTGGTTTCAGCTTCTCATTTGTGAATACTTTAAAAAATTGCTCCTGTTTGCATTCATCTGAGTTTCTGGGCCTGCTTGCACCAGGATCCAACACACAACAGATCACAACAATTTTGTTTATTGTTATTTATTTTAACTTTCATTATAACGAAAATGTGTCCCAACTGTTTTTTTATATCAAATCTTTCGCGGATCCCCCTACGTCTCCCACGCACCCTCAAATTTTTTTTAAGTCGCAAGGACCCCTGGGGGTCCGTAGGAACCACTACTTTAGATAAATACTTTTAATTTTCTGATCCACCATTCAACATGATTAGCGCCTCTCGATTTATTATTATTCTCTAGATATGTCAAATGAGGACGGTTTATTGTTTTATTCGGTTGAGTAGTGACACAATAAGAATTATCTATTTTAACATTCTTCTCGATATATAAGTAGACTTTTTAAATAATCTCTTGCGTATAAAATGGATAAGGTAGGTATTAGTATTGTTTTCTTATTTACCTTTAAAGTAATCTATTGCATCAACATAACGTTTTGAGAAGAAGTGTATCTCCAAACATGTGAAAATGCACTTAGAATGAACATATGGAACATAATATATTATATCCATATCATTGTCGTAGCCGAGCGGTCAATGTGCTTTCGATCGATTCGGTTGCTGGGTCAAGTGCCTGAATTCCGAAACGGAATCTTTTGTACATTGAATTTTCAATCAATTTATGATTTTTTTTTTTTTTAATATAATGTCTTTCCACCAAGAATTGACAGTTAACACCTTAAAAGTAATTTATGAATTTGTAACAAAAGTGATGCATGCCAATGATGTGTCCATGCTGCCTCATCTACTACATTATTCGATCATAAAAACACCATGTAAATTGTATAATTTAAAATTTAAAAAATGTGCGGTATGTGAAAATAATAACAATTTATTAAAAGTTATAAAAGTTTTTTATATCTGAAATGTAGATATCGACTGCATTTAATAACAAGCTTTACTAATGTTCTGAACCACCCTTGCAAAGAAGACTAGAAGATTTGATTCAAGAATAAGACTGGTAATTCTAATGAATATGAAAGCACCGAGCTGTAAAAGCTGCTGATAATTTCGTGAAAAGCTTCTAATAGCTCTGTATATCGTATTATACAAAAGCTTATGTACCTACTTACCTTTTGCTTTAGATACTCACGAGTGTGGAGTGGCTATTTAAATTAAGTAAACCGAAAACATGTTAAGGAACGTAATGTATAGCCTCAAGCACTTATGGTAACTCTAAATAAGATATACAAGTTAAATAACTAAATAAACACAAAGAAATATATTTACAAATATGGCTAATATTAAAACTTATGACGTCAAAAAACCTACATAAAAAGGATAAAGATTGTTAATCTAGCAATAAACAAAGTAAACATATAGTAAACTAAAAATAAAATAACATTATAGAGTATTATAATTCCAGTATCTTAGTGATTATTATAATATTAATATGTAGTTGATTTTGATAAGTTTTTTATTCATTATGTGCACTATATCATTAAATAATATATATCTTTAAATGTTATTTTTTAAATATTAAAATCACAATTCGAAGAAAATATTAATTTTAATAGTTACTTCAATTCGTATATAATTAACGTAGTAAATTTCACGAGAAAAATAGCAAAGAATTTTTATCTACAAGGGTTGTCAACAACTATTGTTGTTAAGTAGCTATTTGATATTTTTTGTAGAACTAAATGTATTGAATTTTTATGTAATTATAATCGTGTTTTATCGAGTTTAAGCTACTTTCATCAATTTTTCTTATGTTTATACTTCTTAAATGAGGACATTGAGCAGTTTGGAAGACACAATCATATTGAATGATATTTTAAATAGTTAATTTATCGAAAGATATTATATAAATAATATTGAGGATGGAAATTTAAATTAATATTAAGAAATATTTTACTTGCTCACTGAAACCCGAGAAAAAGCAATGTTATTTGGTTTATTTTTCAGTGTATTTATAAGACAATTAATTTCGCGTAAAAATATTAAATGATATCCAATTAAAATCCCCTTGCGCTAAAAGAAACAAAAGAAAACTGGCCAATTCAGCGTCCGGAAATCAGTAACGCAACCTTATTCATATTATATATCCACCCCTTTACAGTTAAACCTCCGCAGCCTTCATCCCTTTAGGGGTAAGTAAAGCTCCATCATTTGTACGGTTAATCATAAAACTTGGCTAATAAGCTCTCGGCAACTTCCCCGGTCGGGTCCTTCCGTATCCGTTTCTTCTTTGAGAGCTTTTAACAAGTCGACTAAAAGGCTTTGGGGGGGTTGGAGAGTGGCTATGTCTGTCTGTTTGTATCCATGTAACTACTTGAAAGATTGTCGAATCGAGATGAAGTGAAACAAATATTGTAACTTATTACTTCTTAAGATTTTTGTAAATGATACGAAGTCATAACTGTTCATCATTTTATCAAAATTAATTTTCTATAAATAGCATTAATTTTCATCAATATTTTCAATTACGTGTATACATATATTAGATTCCGTTCTAGATTGTATACTCGTTTACGCCAATCACCGTAGTGAAGTAGTATCGTT
This sequence comes from Himalopsyche phryganea, assembly GCA_022494535.1. NCBI lineage: Eukaryota > Metazoa > Arthropoda > Insecta > Trichoptera > Rhyacophilidae > Himalopsyche > Himalopsyche phryganea. The sequence continues at coordinate 2,505,449 of JAGVSL010000062.1, forward strand.
CCTAGTTTTCTTACTGCGCTCTGTTGTTCAAATACCAAGATGGATAATTGTTTGTTTTGATTTTTTGATAAATTTTTGATTTTTTATAAAAGAACGTAAATATCACTTATATATTCAATCTTCATTTCTCCACCTATTTTATTAAGCTGTAATAAACACAATTATATAGTCCACTTATAGAGCACGTTTATGGCAGATATAAGATAAATTTTTAAACTTTTTAATTTTATTTCAAATTCGGTTCCCGAACCGGAAAACGGAGCGATAAACTTATAACTATTCCAAATTTACTTAGAACGTTGTGAATCTTTACACAACTGAATTAATATGCGATGAAAAATTCTCGTCTAATAGAATAGAAGCCGTGATCATTTTTCTAAAAATTAAACTATTTAGAGTATCTTGACGATGTTTAAAGTTTAAACAAACTTTTTCAATATACACTGTTACTTGATTGTCAGCCTTTGCTTATGATTGGCTTGATTTGTAAGTACTGATTGTGAATGTCAATTATTTTTAAATAAATCACTTCAATGGCGTTTGCTGTTAATCTTTGGTTTTATAGAGTAAGCACGATTTTAGTTTACATTACACATTTTTAAAAATGATTTGGACCTCTTTTGCTCAGCGAGTGATCGTTTTTAACATGAGTATTATATAACATTGTAATGTAAACTGATGTACAACTTACTGTAATTTGCTATTATATAAATCATAATTGTACGATATGCAATAATTTTCCAAAATTTAATAAACACGAGATTATTAAGAGCATCTATTGATAAACAATCTAAGAAATATAGAATAAAATCTATGTCATTTTCAAATGGCACTATAAATTCCAAATATTTTTTTGATTACCATATAACTGTATTTTTAAGTACGGTACTAGGTAAATAAGATTTTTCAAAAGACGAATGATTGTGTAATTTACTGATTATCAATACAGTTATTTAATTATAACAGAGAAATGACTGTAAACCATTCGATCAAACATTTTAAAGAAAGTAAGGATGTAAGACTGACGATAATATTTATTTGGCTTGATTTAAGGAGTGTTTGGGGTTGATGAGTTTAGTATTATCGACGACTTCATAAATTAATATGTAAATGTACAGTCATTAAATAATAAAATATATATCGGTTAAAAAATCATTATTAGATAAAGCCTATTAGACGATTCGAGTTAAAGATAGTGAAACGGTAGCCCTCAGTGTTAAAACTACGTGCAATACTATAGGTACTTAATACGACACAAATTTCTTTTTATATTTAAGCACTACATCAATATAATAGGTACTTAATATAAAATGCATTCATTTGATTTTAACCACTACAATGTATCAAGTAGGTATTTTGTGAAAGGTTCCCGTACAATTGTACACTATGAAAGATTTTTTCGCTTCCCGCCAAACTCGCCAGTAAGAGGGGGCAAACGTGGATTCCCTCCCGCTGAGTGGTTGCAGTGCCGACACACAAAGGATTGGTGCGCTTGGGCGAGACCCGCTACGAAAACAACGATCTCGACTATTGTGAGGAAATAAAATTAAGTAATAGAAGGAAAACATTGCGGACTTGTATTGTATGCTCGAAATCGAATGGGTGACACAAAATAAACGGTCATTAAATTAATTTATTTTACCCAATTAGTATTAGTAATATTCCAAATTAGATATAGTGGAAGGTAAAGCGGCAACGTTCTCTATAAGTAGGATCGCCCAATGGACACATTCATTACATTTATGGATTTGTATCCAAAGATTTGGATGTTAGTGATGTTTTCACTCCTTCCCCTTTAGCCGATTTTGACTTGCTTACTACGTGCTCTTTCCTAATCTCATTCTGATATCCGTACCGTTACCAATATTATGTTACTGACGTACAACAGTTTCTCGTCAAACACCTTATGTTTTAGTACACCATTAAGAATCTGTCAGTTCATATAATGTTAGGAGCGGAGATGAGTGGCTGAAAAAGAATCAGCTCTTCCTGTCCTCAGTTGAAATGCTTCATCAGGAATCTACATAATCCAAATAATGAGCGGGTATGTTTTAAAAATGTATTCAACCACCCGAAACATTATTTGTAAAATTATCTTATCAAAAAAACATACAACAATCATACGATAATCATAAGTTGATTAATCATTATACACCTTGAATACAAATACATATTATCTAGTTTATCGTCAAATTAATATCAAAATATTAGATTAAACTGTACAGAAAAGTTAATATTTATATTTTTATATAAAACATTTAATAAAATGATTCAATTTCATTGAGTTGACGTGAATTTTGATGCTTCCTAGATAAGTGAAGTTATTATACAGTAAAACGACATTTTATATCTTATCGTATGTGTTTTTTTATGCCGTGCGTTACTCATATTTCAAAGAACTGTTAACAAACACAATAGCCTGTAAGAGACATTGTCATCATAAGCACCTCTTAATTTCTTTCGTAAACACCTTTACTTTGCGCACCGCCGCGTAAAAGGAGATTAGCACGTTGAGCTATTTCAGTTTTATTATTATTATTTCGTTCTTCTGAAGCCATTAGCATCTAAGATGAAAGGCAAAATCTATGTAAAATCATGCAGTTCAAATATCGCACCATTGGAATAACATTGTTATAGTTTACTTAACGTCTTAATTTAAAATTACGTTTTGGACACGGACATAATTTTGAAATGCATTAGTCTATTAAACGTAACAATTAATACACCTAATAACATGCCATAGTGACATTTTTATAATTTTTGTGAATACCGAAATTTTCGATAGCAATTCAATTACAACAGAATATGAAAAGATTCACGTTTTACTAAATTCTTACAATTTGTCTTTTACCTAGCCTGAATAAAAAATGTCTTCCCTCCCATCCATCCAATCCTCAAAAACGGAGCGTAACGAGAGCGATCAGCTAACAAGTAGTTCTATCCTAACCCTATCCTTCTATCTATAATCTCTTCAAAAAAAAAGAGAGGTTGAGCAAATGAGTAACGTGCAGTTCTCATAGAAAACTTCTGTTGAGATACCACCTTTAGAAGACCATATGCTCCACGTTGGGAGCGGACATAGTAAAAAAAAAACAATTTTAATTGTAATATATAATAAATAAACATAATTATGTTGAAATATTTCGTACTATGACGTTAACTTTAATACGAGCAACGCGTTTACTTCTTTTTTGTTTGCAAAATTATCGTAAATAATTCATTTTTACCATATTTGTCCCGATTAGATTTCTAAAAACTAATATTTTGATACGTTTGTTCATAAATGCTCTGCTAAATATTTTGTTTCACTTTGTGAGAATATAAATATTTATTTCAACACGATTTGAATCCCGAAGATTCTTAAGAAGAAGAAGAATCTCGAATTATTATATCCTCGTATTTCGGAACAACAAAAACATTTAAACGTTGAGCTATGACGATTACATTCTTTTGGTTCCATCGTTATCTGATAATATACTGCTACCGAATAGAAAAGATGTAGATTAAAACTAAAACACCTTTCAGGTTTTGAATTTCAAAAGTTGGTTCTCGGTAAGGGAAAGAATAGCCTTGCATAAGTTTGAATATATTTTGTTTGAAACGTGCATCAAGTGGAGTGTAATGTCCATAATAAGAGAAGGTGATACACTTCGAAGTAAATTGACAGCTTGTTATAACAATAAGATAATGTCAATACTGTATTTTTTGCCTAGTACAGATTTATTTCACAACGTTATCTAAAAAACTCAGTTTCCATTAAGTTTATTCATATAAAACGAATGGATAAGATTATTTAATCCAAGTAATTCCATCATTTAGGTAAAGATGCTATTTTTAAGAAAGCATTTATTTCCTATTTTTAGTGTTAAGTATGCAACTCGGCAATGAAACAATTACATTTTTGTTCATTGTGTGTTACAATGATTCGATTCTACAAGTTATTTATCATAATTATTTCTCAACCCAACTTTCTTCTAATGATAGTGCAATTCTAGAAAAACTGTCCTGGATATATGTGTTGAATTTGTTTTTTTAGGAATTCATGGTTTGTATCCAAAAATACTATTATGTTAGAAAAATACCATGCTGTGTATGATTGATAGTAATCGAAAATCATTCGAAAGCAGGCATCATTTGAAAGAGTTGGAAGAAAAGAATGGTTCATAAAATATTGTAATAAAACATATTTTTATCTCGTTATTTTTTAATAGTTTCTGAGAATGAAATGGGCTCAAAACAACTTGACCACTAATTATAAAATTCCCAAAATATTAATTGCAATACAAATTTATAGAATGAATCATTTTATTGTTCAATTAGAACACTACGAAATAAATGTAAACTTAATTAATATGTAAATTTTGCGCCGATATTTCAATGGTAGTGTATTTTTCGGCTGCAAGCTAATGGTAAATGTTTCAGGATATTGTAACTTGAACTACGTTTCTATGAATTTCATGAATTGCAGGCAAAGGTTTAATGTCTTAAGAGAAGTATTCATTGTAATATGTTTTTCTTCTAAATATGTGTGTCAATGTATGGATTCCCTCGTAATAAATAGAAACTATCGATTCTCACTCGTTGAAAGAACCAATTTAGATATTTTCATCATGCTTGATTGCCAAAAGCCTCTCCGGTGTCGATTGGGAATAATAGTTTCACAGTCAGAGGCGTGGAGTGTCGATTGTTTCCACAACAAAGGTGACGTGTTTTGGTCGAGAAAGTGCCGACTGATCGAGGATTATCGGCTTACGCAGTGACATACAACACTCACTGCTGCACTGTTATCTAATCGTAGCTTCAACGAAAAAAGCTTACTTAAAAGCTCTATGCAATGTTAAAAGTATATTCAGTGGTGACGCTAAGGCACGATGTTTATTGTTAATAAATTAGAACAAAATATATAAAATAACTCGTGTGACTATTCGCAGGGGACAAGGTAAAAACAATTAATTTCTTACTTTATAATTGAGACATATAGTGGGCTTGTGATATGAAACCATACTTTTAAGCTGTTAACTATCGGTTCTTAGAGGAAAGGTATTATATTTTAAAAATAAAACACAGATTGTTTTGTACCATTTCCACATGTTTATAATGATCAGGTCTGGTTTCACTCATCGTAAGCATTATCAACCGGTCCTGATCATTATAGCCATGAAGGTAGTACAAAACAAATTGTGTTTTATCTAATAAAAATTAAACCACACAATAAGTGATTTGAATATATCGTCACCGTACAGGCCGAAGTAGGTAAGAAATAAAAGTGATAAAAATGAGATAAGTACACAATGCGGTTTTCGGATACCAGTTCTTCACATGGAATAACTCATAAGGTGCATTTATCACACCAGTTTGGCATAAACAGCAATTTATTTTTTCGGTTAGTACGTTAATGCAGATTTATATTCAGGAAATTGACCCTGTCTTTTAATACATAACTTAATTTGGGTCAGATCAACATAAATTTATCTATACTATAAGTATTTATGGAACACAAAAGTATTCAATTTTACTCAGTACTATCGATTTGTAAACCTTCAACTTCTACCGTATCGTGATGAATGTAAGGACAGAATATAATAATAGCGAATGCACCTTTTAAAACATGTTAGAAGCTAAAAAGTCTAATTTACACTATAGGCCGAGATATATAACTTACAGATAAGATTTTGGTGTTATTGATTTTCCGCTGGAAGGTGTACATAAAAAAATTTAAAAGATTATTCTATACACAGATTGACATTAAATAAATTAGAAGCTGCGTTTTATAAATGCGGAAATTGGTATTATGTTTGTGTATACCTTTAGGTATTTAGTTTGTATGATATAGAAAAAAACTAATTTGCGAAGCCAATTGTCAAAGATCCTAGCATCCTCGTCTGTGATCCATAGGTCAAATTTCCAAACAGACTCTTGTATTGATTTTTTTCAATCAATGTATGAATTTTTATTCAAAGCTAAGCACGTTATTTTTTTATTTTTAAGTCATCTCACCTTACTCACTATTTTAAAAGGAGCTTGGATTAATAAGTAACAAATGTGAGTGATCGAGGCATAATTTTCACAAATATATATTTTATAAAATTAGCGAACATAAAAAGATTTGGAAGATTGATTTTTGTGAAAATACGTGTTTAAAACTTAAATAATAAAGATCGGTAAACGGTACGTTCCGCCACTGAAAAGTAAAGCTCAGAAGCAATTCCTCGAAAGATTATCCGAAATAGCTTTTTTCAACTTGAAATTTCTCAGATACTGCTTAATCGCCTTTAAATCTTTAGCGAAATAATCTATTAAAGCACAATGTGTTTGTTTGAAATAAGATCTACTTTGATAATGACGTTAAGCATAAACTTTACTGAGTAGTTGCTATAAAAAAGTTTTAAAATTCACAACAGAAACATGGAAACGTATTATTATCATATACAAATTCGACGATGATTGAAAAGTACCCATTGAAATATAATGATGTACGATATTATCTAGATCAACAGTTAATTTATATAGGTGTAGTGAAATATTTTATTGATTTTGTATGCAATCGTAGAAGGCATCTAAAAATTATGAATAAGGAAAAAAAGAAGTTTCTTAATCTGCTTTTAATTTTCTTTATTTAATTGTCATATCGTATGTCTAAATTGAAATTCTTGTAGCGCCAAGAATTAAAAATTAACAAAGAAACATAAACATGTTCTAACTTTAATATGCGGCGGAATTTGAAAAATTTAAATTATTAGTTATTTTACGTTATTATTTCAAGAATTATGAGCCTGTCAATATAACGTGATTAGGGCATTGCGTATAGAGGTGGACATAATCATTGATGAGATTTTTTTATTGTTTTATAATTTAATTTAATTTGTTTTTAAGCACGCATTGTGATAATTATAGTTTAAACTAAATTAAATTTGCAACAGCTAATATGTCATGTAATATCCGTTTGTAATACATAACCATATTACTTCAGCTGAAATATCAATTAGTGTACATAGTCCAACTATTGTCAAACAAAAGTATTAGATAGGTATCAATAAAAAAATATCCATTAATACTGATTTAACATGCGCTAAAAAACTATACACCGAAGCTCTAAGCTACATGCAAAGTAACAGAGAGTAGTCGAGTTCGTTGATGAAAAGCGGCGATGAAAAATATTTGTCTCCTTTGCAAAGCGGTTTTTTTCAGTTTCCTTTTTCTCGTTCACAAACCAATCACAGCTTTTATTCTAGACACCATGCCAACGCACGTATATTGCAGACTACGACTATTGAAAAGGCGTTGTTAAGAATTTTATCTTTTTTGATGACTCGTGAACTCAAATATCTTTTATTGAAATTACTGTTAGATTCTGGAATTTTCTTTCACTAGAAAATGATATATATTTTCAAGTATTACCAAATGGGATACATGCCACGTATTCAAGTAACATGTGAGCCTATCAATTGGGTGAATCTTATACTTTTCAATAGTTGCAGTAAAAAGTTTTTTATTAAATGAAAATATTTTTTATTTATTTTTTACATTAAAATTAGTGCTCACCAATTTATATTACTGGCGTAGATATTTGAGCCTCATTTTTCAAATACATATTCAAATCCAAGTGCTAATGAACCGAAAACAGTATAAGTTAGTTATTTGTGATATATTTTCATATGGATTTTCTGTATGTGAGCCGTCAGGGTCTCTAAAGATATATTAAATATTTAAAATTATCATATTTAAAGTTCACAATAAGAGGTAATTTATACAAAAAAAAACGTTCTTCGCTGAAGATAAGCTGTCCTCTCTTCATAGAGTGGTTTTCGGATATTATAAACGTCTGTAGCAAAATTATAAATATCTTTGTAAGTAAACCAAAAACGCTTTCCAAAAACAACAATTATAAAGTGCTCCTCTATAAAATATCGCAAGCATTCAAGCTCATATAATCAAATTTTGGCAATTACCATAATATAATTGTTTTAATAACACTTATGTGAACATTTTTTAATTATGAAAAAGTGTCTAGCGATAGGTTTTGCAGGTTACCGACGACACACGATTTTGATGGTTTTTCTCTAATTCTGAACTTTCACATTTCACCAGAAAATCTATAATTCTCTTTGTGAAAACTACATCACGCATTAGAACCCAAAAACCTTGATTAGATTATTTTTAAAATATTAAATTGACGAAACAATCGATGTCATTATTAATAAATTTCTTTTTCGGAAAAGCTTTTTATTTTATTGATTTTTTCAGGATACTTTTTAGCATCTACAGACACCTACCCCTTTAGAGGGTGACGTCATTTTTAAAAGTTTCCTTATCGTTTGATTGCCTAATTATTTTACACATTATAGTGAAATAAATCTATGAATAGAAATATATGCATTAAATATGTTGAGAAAACAATGTAAAAAATATGAAACTATTCCATCAGGCTCGATATTCTTTTTAGCGGAATATGAACTGTACCAAACAAACAACGGAACGTTGCAATTTAAAAACACAAAGGGATGTGACAATTGGAATATTTAGAGATTGGTCTCTTCCGAAGGGGACTTCGCTTTTACTCACAAAGAACGTTGCGAGTTGCCATTTAATTTCAGCACCAAAACACAGACTGGTTTGAACTCTTCAGTGCATCTGCAAATCTACTCACCCAATGGAGACATTTGAACCAAATCCCGTACAAATAATAATAATATTTTCATAATATCAATAGAAAAAATGATAATTTGTAATTTTTAAGTAATTTAATCATGTCCTCTCTCACTGAGAAGTATATTCACTCCCAATTTAGAATCTCAATAGAAGAACTAAAATATAGATAATCGCTCTCTCTGTGTCCGTTTTCAGAATTGCATAAGGATGGGTTAGAAGTATTTAAATCTCACAGAAATCCTGGCCTTTGGATACAACTCCATAAATCAATTGAAAATTCAATGTTCAAAAGTTTCTATACCAGGATTACAACCCGAGACTCCGCAACCAAGTGAACGATATCCAAACAGCGTTGATCACTGTGCTACAAGGCCGGTTTTTTTTACTTAATAATAATGTATATATTAGATAAGTCAAACTGTGTAATGAAAACTATTAAAAATATATTTGTCGTATAAATTCTGAATACAGAATATATTGTAAGAAACTTATGCGGTTGGCGCCAAATTTCTTTACGGTAAATATTGCTAGACGAAAAAAACACCGTAATAATTCAAACGTTACTAATCAATGTATGGATTATCCGTAATTATTTTTTGCAAATATAATTTCCCATAGAGAAAATAAAAATATCATAACAGATCGCCTTTGTCCCTTTGTGAAAGATGCCGCATAATAGAGCGAGGCTACTAGCAGATAATCGATTTGCAAGGATGGAGGTAATAGGGAAGAAAACAGTGGCGTGGAGGTGTTGCCCATATATGCACTAGAGACTAGAGTATGCTAAAATAGAAACACAAATTCAAAATCTTCTATGAATTGAGATTTACTCGCTTTACTTTATTTTTAAATCAATCCGTGACCAATGAGATAATAATTATTATATTATATTTCACAATTAGTTTGTTTTGCAGGAGAAATATTTTAATCTTCAAAGCTATTAAGCTGAAGTATATTTTTTACATAGGTATAAATATTTTTTTGTAACTTGTATTATTTTTTTCTCTTGAACGTGAGACCCTTCCGTATGTGGAAATTTGTTAGACAACTAATTATTTGGTCAGTAGCTAATTCAATAAATGGTCAGTTAATGATTATGTTTGTTCAGCAAATAATGGCCAAATGGTCAGGTTAGGTTAAGTTTAATTAAAAAACTAACGGTTTTGTATAATATTTGACTGTTTAATTTAATAACTGATCATTTTATATAAATTACTGACCGTTTATTTTATCAACTGACCATGTGTATCCTGACCATTTTGATTAATTATTAAGCATTTATCAAATTTACTGATCCAAAATTGAATGATCTTATAAATGCAGGCCATAATATTATATCTCTTTTCCTGCTAGTCATGGATATGGCATCCACTGATTTTAGCAGAAATTTTGTTTTTAATCCGAATAATATAATATTATATGCATTAATAAAATTTCTATTGTACTATTTGCGAAATGCTTTAGAACAAGAATGTAAAAAAAAACCTTTAAGAAAGCGGTTAACGAAATGATAAAATTTAGTCCGGCGGAAATATATTTTTTAATTTAACCATCTCCGCTTGCAATAAGGAGTATTTTTGGATAAAGAAACGATAGTCGGATACGGCTACGAAAGGAATAGTGGCTAACTAATCGCTCTCACTACGCCCAGTTTTTAAGATTAGATAGGTGAAAGGGAATCCTTACTTCGAACACAAATTCATAAATCGATTGAAAAATCAATTTTATTACTGAGATTCGAAGTACTAAACACTGCAACCGAAGCCGACGATGTTGACCACTTGACTACAGACCCGAAGAATATATAATAATGGGTTATAAATAATTTTACTTTGTGTTAGATTGTATTCACTTGGTACACTTGAATTTTTATTTCGACAGTTTGCACTTTGGATTAGATAGTATTAAATTAGTCCACTAAAACTTTGAATTTAATAGTTTCCACTTAGTCACGGATTTTATAAACAAAAGTGAGTTAAGTTGTAGTAGGTTATGTTAGAATTGGTCTGGTTTGGTTTGTGTAATGTATTATAATGCGTGGAGCAAAGACATTATAGGCTGCCTAATATAGGGTAGAAGAATAAGTGACATTTTATTACAGCTTCGTGCAACTATCGGTTTCAAAGTGTCAGTATACATATTGACAGAGTAATATATTTCTTCAATGTTAAAATATATTTTATTATGTGGGATCACTTTATTTGTAGTGAAAGAATTTGTTTTTTGTGGAATTTATTTGTTATAACTATTTTTAAGAAAGTGAATATGATTTAAACAAAAGTGTGTTAAATTGTAAGCCTATAGTAATCATACGAATGAAAATCATAAAATTCAATGCTCTGCGAAAGACGCTAAGCAATAATTTTATTTTAATATAAACTGTTTTCAAAATCCTCACAAGAAATAGACCATATTAACCGCCACTGATGTAGATACTAAAAACACATAAACATTGTATCAGTTTTTATCGATATTCGTCTATTATGGATAGATCAATGAATACAATCCCGTATCAAAAAGTGTTTAACTAAGCGTGATAATTGAAATAATAACATAGGTGGTTTCGGTCCTTAAAATGGACACAGCTGCTTATGTGATACCGAAGTGAATTATAAATTCCGATTTATTTTAACGTATATTACTCAAATATATATGGTTTAATTCCACATTGATCATGAAAATAAAATAGATCGATGGGAAAAACTTGCCTCAATCAATTTGGTGGGAAAGAAGAGAATTTAAGTTCGTAATTAATTGTAAGTCACTAAGCACGCTCTCGGCAATTATTCAATAAAATAAGTTTTTAATGTACGTATGTGCTCTATCGATATATCTATCATTTTTTCCAGTTGGAAGTCGAAAATTTCTTCCTATTTTGTCACATGTTCGATATTCAAATTTTTTTCAAACTTGAAATTGTCGTTTTTTTCCACGATCTCGTTTTACACGGTCGACGTGCTCTAAAAAAACGACATTGTGAAAGAATATTTTGCTTTTTATTATACAACGGAAGACACAAAATAACTTAAATTATAATTAAATCTACAATCACAGTTTTTCGTGATTTACTCAAAACTCTAAAAACCTTCAGGAGCGTGTTTAGCGACTCGGTGTCGGATAATATATAAATCTTACGAATTTACTTATAATAAATGTTATTTACCGTCAAATATTGTGCACAAGCACGAGCATTACTAGGAGGAATGTCATAAAACATATGATTTATCAATCCTTTTTCTTGTTTGAATATTAAAACAATAAAATCAGTTCAGTTTTTTAGTCAAAAGTTCCACAGAAAAAATAATCATAAAGTAGTAAACTGTAAATTATATGAAAAATGGTTTGTGGGTCTACAAAAATCATATTTTTTTAAATAAAAAAAGCACTCGATAATGCTGTGTGCTGCCAATTTATTGACAAGTTAAAATTTTTGAATGATTTATTTTATTAAAAAAAACTCTAAAAAATTTGATCTGTTGACTATACTGTTAGTATATATAAAAAAAATTATGTAATAATACGAGTGCATTACCGAAATAATTATTTGAGTTCCGTGGGAGTTCTATAGTTTAAAATTCGATTTACTCATCCGTAACGGTTTGCTGCATAAAAAATGAGCTGCTTAGTTAGTTTAAATAAACGTTGTATTAAGTAATATTATTTTGAAGATTTAAGTTACAGACATAATAATAATAAGCGGTCAGACACAAACAATTATGTATGGTTAATTTGAGGCTATCAGCTATCGGTATAATACGGTTGATAAAAGAATATGGCTATTACATACAAATGTAGAATGCCAGTTAGTTTTAGATGTCTGTTATTTTGTTTTTAAAATATACTTTTTTTCCAAAATGTACATTTCATAATATATAAATTAATTTATCATTGCAACCATTATGATATCTTCTCATATCCTATCATTTATCTAAAAGTTTACCTTTTCTCAATACACAGACGACGAAAAGTATATTTTATCTATGCATGCTTTACTATAGGAATAATATAATATATATACCCACATTTATACATTATTTATACTAACGTATACGTATAATCCAAACCGCTGTTTGTCTACAAAGTAATCCCCAAACATTTAGCGACAAGGAATGCTAAAAGCAATTTCTACGTAACAAGCTTATTCAAAGCTTCAGAAGCTTCACGCGAAACTTGCCCTTATTCAAGAGGCACGTGTGAGTATTATTCCAAGAGGTATTTAAGGGCTTTTAAAACATTTTAGTTTATGGATCGTTTAATTATAATGATACGCCGCGCTTCGAAATAAAATGCATTAACGGTTCTGAAAGTGTACAATAAAATTTTATGTACGGTTTCCAAACTGCAAATAATGATAATAAATCATCAATGAAATTTTTCCCGTAAAGAATTAACTAACCATAACTATACCAAATTTAAGTATAAATTAAGTTTCATACTCATTACATAAATATAATCATGTTAGAATTAATTTTATAAGAATTAGAAATAAATCTTCAGTGCATAATTGATACAATAAATAGAGTTTAAAATAAAAAATACTTACCAAGATATGTTTGCATTTATTTGAAAATTCACTAAGAAGTGAAATGTAGATACATAGCATAGTCATCAAAAGAAATGCTAATACTGTCCCATCACTGGAGTAAAAAAAATGCGTTTCAAAAATTATATGATGCAACGAAAGACAAACTTTTATCATTACTAAAGCAATTCAGATAAGATGAGCATCAAATTACTCCCCAATGTTTATAAAAAAACGAGCCAAAGCCCATTATAATACAGTTCTTTATCCCTTTATTTTCATTTCCTTTTAAGCAGTTTCATTTTTCGTGACTTAGCATTGTGTGGATATGGTGAAAAATTATTTTAGTATAACTCTTCATAGTGACTGCTTGATTAACTGATTTATATTATAAATATGTATTTAACTTGGTTCCATGAAATAAATTACAGGTATGTTTTGAATACTCACATACAAGAATAACTCATTTGACAACAATTTGAACTTGTTTGTCAATAAATACCTACGACTGTATGCTTTGCCCATTTTACATTGTTAGTAAAGTCTCACTTAGAATAATTGAAATATTGGTATTGTTCATTATTACAAATAATGAAAAGTAATAAATTAATTCATTTTAAATCTATCTACGTATTTGCAACTAAACTACGTGTTTATTTGATATTAAGGATGATGTGTTAAGCCAAATGTAATCAAATCTTAACGGGCCATTTATAACGATCCCAATGATTCAAAGATAATATGGGCAATAATATAATTCCACAGTGATCTCAAGTAGACGTTTGCACCGCCCACAAATAATGTGCTCTCAGTAGAAGCATAGAAGAGTCAACAGGGGGGCCAAAAAATGGGCTATGCTCTAATAGTCGTCGAAGAAATTCCAACACCTAACGTGTCAGCTAAAAACGCGCCAGCAAATGAAATCTGGCTTCCACCGCGCGAGCAAATTTCTCCCCTGGCAACCCTTAACCATCGCACCAAGGAAAATCAAAATTCAAGAAAAGTTTATTTATAATAATAAGCAATAAGCTAAAATGATATACTCGCATTACTTTTTTATAAAAAGACTTGTTGTTCTTCCAATTTTAATAAATTGAATGTAATTGATTACTAAAAAAGTAATTTTGGAATCATAATCAAAATAAGCTTCTGTTTGTTATACGTCAAATATTATCAAATAAAAGAATTACGTTATATCATTTCATTAAATTTTATTACTCACAAATTATTTCATATTTCTTAACCCTAATGAATCCTTCTATATCAAAAGATCTGTAGAACAAACTTTCCAGACTTAAATGTTTAAGACGAATATATGTGAGATTTTTAAAATTTTCCAAATTCATGGTTGATTCAGCAGCCTCTAAAATGATTTATTTTTGCTATGAAAACATTACGTTTTCAACTAACTAGAATATTGAATTGAATAATAAGAAAATTTATCTGTCTTTACAAATAGAGATCAATATTTTAAGGAGAAATTTGAATGCTCCGGATGCTTTGAAGTTCGATGTTATGAACAAGATTTTCGATAGTGAGTTAATAATCGTTCTTTTGAAGTTGTGATAACTACAATATGTTTTTTTAATATTCTTAATATTTCATATTTAGCTAATGATTTGGTAACTACCATATCGTACTCGATATTTTGAATTAATTTCAATAGTTCACTTACAAAAAGCAATCAAATCGAAATAAATCTCTCCATCGGTGTAAGTGTTAATAAGCCAGAGCTGGCATCTGGAAAGGGGAGGAGGTGCTTGTTAGGGGATGTAAAAGAGACCACACCTTCCATCCCTCTCATGAAGGGGTGTGTTTCAACAACGCACGCCCATTCAGTGTGTACATTCCACCCTTGTAAAGACAGCAATGCAATGAGTCTATATATTCACCCTGTGACAGCCGCGTGGAGACAGTAGCAGAACGGTTGACAGAATATATTTTTGCATTAAGTTGTACAAATTTCATCGACTGCCGACGAATCATCTTAATTTTAATTTTATTCTCAACAAGTTGTGTATCTATTTAACGTGGCTGTACAAGAACAATATCCATCTACAGAAGTGGTTTAAAAATTAAAGACAAAAGTGAATGAATCAATAAAATAATCGTTTGTAGTGATATCAATAAAACTATAGTTTATCAAATCGCATTGAAAATAAATGAACAAACTGTGTCTTCAGAATACATACATTAAAACGAGTGAATATTTTTCCATTAAAAAAAGTATTTATTTTTAATTGTTAATCTTTCAGTGATACCATGATTTCTTTAGTGACATTCAAGGATTTTTAATGTTCTAATACAACAAGGTAATTGTTAGGTGAAATATTTCAAAATTGTAAATAATACCCTTTATTTTAAATATGTTAACCAAACTTATAAATATATAATATTTGAGTAGACTATTATACCTGTATAAAAATTAACTATACTATAAAAAGCCCATTATTCATATTGGATATCCAGTAATAAACTGATGCCGATTTCAGAAGCTCTGAATTTATTGTTGTGGGAACTTCTGTAGGAATAAAAGCTCCACAGATATCAATAGTGAAATTTACCTGCGTGTGATTGCCCGGCGGGAGTTTGGTTGCAACAAACATTCACTGCCTGCCTATTGTTTTTTACAATAAAGCTCCAGGGCAATTGCCGTGACACTTATCGACTTGTTGCAAAGCACTTTGATGGTATTTTTATACGAAATTGATATAGGGCTGACTAACAGAACGCAAGAATAATATTATTCACGTTAACTTTAATAGTAAAAAAAATAAATCCTGGTTTGTATTGAACTGACAAAAGATTGACAACTTTGTTCAGTATGTATTCTAATCACGCAATGAGCTATTAAACAGTCCCACTATTGTTTTCAGAACAAAAAGGTGCATGAATTTATTTCAATTGTGTTTGGTTGTAAGTTATTAATAAATACTATCGTAGATATTTAAATACATAATTAAAGATATCTTATCACTGTTTCTTTCACATTTTCTTTAAACGATTATTTAAATAAAATTCTTTGGGTGTTTGTTTAAAATAATCTTATAAATGTTGTAGACAAAATATTTATTAATAAACAGGGAAAAGATGCTTATAAAAAGTGAAAAGTCTATTTCGTATTTAAACAATAACTTCAAGCGTGTAACCTGTCATTTTTTTTTGTAGAGGTATTATATTACCTTCGTCATGATCGCTGCCTCTCCAAATTGCTTTCCGGCATTAAAAAATATTGAGTTTCATAGATTTTGTTATTATATTTAAAAACCCTCTTTAGGATGTAGCCTGAATGCATGACAAAAAAAACATGAAAGTAATCATCGATGAGATAAGATCTCTCGAACATGGTGACGCTGTGACGTGAAAGACCGCATAGGGTAAACTATGTTTTTGTAGGCATATCCCGTTTTGGGAAGTAGTGTTCATTCGATACTTTAAAGCCACCCTTCAGATTTAAAAAATAGAACTAGCTGATAAGAAACGATTAAATTTTCATCGCTGATAACTGTAATGCGGCAAATTGGATTCTAAACCGCTGACACGCGTCAATGCGTACAAGGATATTTAATATTTTATGTGGGCACACTGTGTACAGGAACAAATTAGGCGTTTGAATATTCATGAATAATTACTAGGCCCTACCCGTTCATTTGAATTTAATCTATTTGTTGTTGAGCATTAAACTCTTCTGCCAAAACAGCGTTGTATCTTATTCAGACATCTAAGTGGCAGATGTTTCTATCGCTGGGTTTTTAATATAATACAAAGTTTGGGCATTTATAATATTGTGAGTAATGCAATAAAGTTTGAATATTTTAAAAGGCGGGTTGCTTAATTTGACTGTTGAACACAATTTAGTGCTAACTGATTTTTGAGATAAGGAAAGAGGGAGTTTTGTTGAGGATAGTGGTTGATTGTTACTAATAAATAATATATATTTTTAATATAGGGTCATTCAATACGAAAACCACATGAATCAATGAAAAATAAAATAACACCAACAAAAGAACACTTAATAAGTGATTTATACAACAGTGTTAATCAGTGCCCGGAACATAAGAAAAGATTTTATCTACTAGAGACGATAAACATAATTTGTTGAAAATAGTTCAATTGAAAGAAAAGACAATACAACATACAAGTGATGCAATAAAAAACAAGTGATCGATATTATTAATTTTTATCACCACGATTAATTATTTCCTGCGAAAAAACATTGATGTTAAATTAGCTACAGAATTGGTGCATTAATGAAGTGATTGATAAGGGAAGCTTTTACGGCTTTTGAAAAGCTCCTACAAAATGAGCACTTCTTCATCGTTAGATGATCATGAAATAGAAGTGAATGTCGTTTCCGAACCTAATAGTCCAGAGCCTCCTAAGTTTAGATCAGTCAATGTCTTACTAGGATCTCATTCTCCTCAGAATGTAGCCCAAAACTACAGCATCAATGGCGGACGAAAATCTCCAGTTTTTATATCAAAGAACCACGATAATAAAGTGATTGACCTAGGAAAATTTCGCGATCAACATAATTTTAGATCGAGTAGTCCGGGATATACCTACAGCCCTGAAAATACATCATCGGAAACAATTAAAGCGGTACAATCCAATAAAGAAAGAAATTCATTGCATACTAATAAACACAAATCTCATGAACTATCACCGGATAGCCCAAAAGATAAGGAATCTTTAGAAAAACATCTAATTGGTGCGAATCTTAAGATGAAAGAAGATATTGTTAAGGATGTGACGCGAAACTCCCCAAAAATGGCAGCTGGGCAAACATCTGGTTACACGTCGTTTTCCATATCCAGTATTTTGAGCCGGAACGAGCCAAGAAGATCTGGTCTTCAAGGTGGAGGACCACGAGCTACCACTCCACCACGGGCTATGCTGGAAGCTGCAGCGTTGGCTGCTCATCATTTGCATTCCTGTTCTGATGCTGCAATGCTATCTAGGTAAGAAAATAAAAATAATCTTTTCTTATTTCAATCCAAATACTTCAATGTTACAATTAAAAGGAACATAAATATAGTTTACACTGTTTAAAAACCACGGAAAATAATATTTACCGCAATGCCAAGTTCATTTATCGTATAAACCTTTACATTAAAATACTGAAAGTCGACCAATGCACGTTTCGGATTCACTCCTTTCACAATACCATTTATTTTAAAAGATGATATTACTCGTCTCTCACAATAAAACGAATATTGTTAAAAATATTTGAACTGTATAATTATTAATAATTTTGATGTTTGACTTAAGTAATTCACGATTAAAGCTAAAATGCGGAATAGTTTATTCTCCTTTACATGTATCTTGCTGACTAAAATGATAATAGGAGATAATGATTTGATTTTCTGTCAATCGATCGACTAAATTATATATTATAGAAGTTTTTTTTCAGTAAAAAGTTAAAAATACGTACAATTGTTTTCCACATATAACTACTACAATGCAACACATACACCAAACTAAAATGACGAATAAATTCATTAAGTTCACGAGTTTTTTTTTAGTATGTGAATCGGGCCACTTATAATTTGACCTATAATAATTATAAATGAGTATTTTTACGATCTGAAAGGACGTATTTTTTTTTAAGTGTTAAATGAATAATGCTATTCATGGAGTTATTACAAAATCCAAGGCCGTCGGGCAGATAATCACTTTAGATAGGGTAAATTGAAGCTCATTTTACAATCGATAAACATTGAATGTGAAATTAACATTTATAATGATGTATACTAAAATACATTTAATTTTTTCAGTATTAGTTTAGTCATAATCAGTTAAGCTTACTAAGATTTCATTATTTTAATTGGATCAATTACTTAATTTCGAGATATCAAAATACATTTGTTACATATTAAAATCGACCTTTTGAAATATCACATTTTTTTGAATATACCTTTTCAATAAGTCCATATTGAAAACTAAAATCTCTGCAAGCTTTTTTTAATTTAATCACTATCACTTATTTAAATAAAAATATGAGTTTATGATTTTTAATAATGCGTATGAATAATCAGAATCTATCTTTGGTATGTTGCTGGATGAAGGACTCTTAATGCATTAGCCCATAGTCGCTGCTTAATACTTATAATTTAACTATATTTATTTATCAACCCGGCGAGTGTTCTTTAATTCATATTTGCGGTCGCTTTGTTTCACGTATCACTAATTATTATACAATATTTATATAAAATGTTAACTGAACCCATAAGTATAAGATTTAATTTACAAATGTAATTCATGATAACTTGAGGCTTATAAGAAAATAAGCAACTCAGCGTATAACATTTGATTTTATCAATTTTGGTAACAAGAAATGATATGTAAATGAGTGAATTTATATTTTAATTGGATCGTTTTACTTTCAAATTGGACACGTACAATTTTTAAAGCTGTTACGCAATTGATATACTAATTATTAGCTTTATATTTTACACTAAACGTTGAAAGCATATGTAATATAAATAATATTAGCTTGATTTCTCTTTTTTTTTTGTTCAAATGGTTAATATCGAATACTTAAAATAAAGAAAGATTTAATAATTAAAATTATTTAGACTCAAGCCGTTTAAATGTTTATATTCCTATAGAAAAAATATGTTAGCCGAATAAAATGTATTCTTACTGCATTAATATTGCATGGAATCTTTTAAACATTTTAAATAAATATTATATCTGTATAATAATACTTCATTTTAAAAGTTCTGTATCGTTTATTGTCTTGCAAAACATGAGAAAGACATAGGTGTAGTAACATAAACAACGCTGTCACATGATCTCTACCGCCATTTGCAAAACGGCGAATAATTTGTCTTGAATCTGTCCCCTAAATTGGGACCCTAATAAAAACAAGTATTTGGGTACCAACCCTGTCTCTTTACCGGTACGACATGACTTGTTTACAACCCCTCTCTTCTCTGGTTCTTGCCCAAATTAGACGTTTACCCAACCCTCTTACAGACACTCTCAAGAGCAACCCTTAACTTAATCATTTATGAGCAGGGTAAGTATTTCAAACAAATCTTGAAGTTTTTGAGGAAAATCTTTAGTACAAAAAAAGACTTGTGCATTATTATATTGATATGGATCACTTTTTCAATACAATCCTCAATTGATAAATGTAAAAAACACACCAAAAATCCTTTAATAAATATTGCCCATAAAAATATTACAGCCATACTCATTTTAAAGTATACAGTTAACCAATAATTAATAAGTCATCAATATAAAGCCCTATTAAGAAGCCTTTAATGTAACAGCCAGCAAAAGTGTTAAAAAAATTTATCGGGAGAATATCTAGTCCTGCAAAATATGGGAAAATTTGGGAAAACACTTTTACATCATGGATTTTTTTTCTTTTTCGGATAAGTAACATGTTGATTAATATAATACTTTTGATTTTCCGTCGCACTATTGTTCTAATCGTATATCTAAAAGATGAAGCGAACATCACGATAAAGTTAGATATTAATGTATATTGAACGTCGTTTTATTTTCTACAATTGAAACTGATATATGAGAAGGATTGATTTAACAATACTTACATCATAAATTTAGTTTGAATCTATCTAATCAATTCTCATTTCAGCGAACTAAGATTACACTATCATTTCAGATCACTTTAATTGGTTCGATAAAATCAACTGTAAATTTGTGATAAAAGATATCATACAAATACCTATATTTTTGATATTATCACAAATCACAAGAGATGCAATCTAATTTGGTCACATTTAAAAATGAACTTTTTGACAAAGGATTTTTGTTTTTATTCCTGACGACACGGCCAGTAAGGACTCGTAGGTACTTTCTACTCCGGGCCGTGTTATTTTTTGCTTCCGTACACGGCGCAAATTGGAGTACGCGATCCGCCGAAAATGTGGAGCACTTTGCGAAACCGCTTGCAAGCAATCGTCGGGAAAATAAAAGAAAACAGCAGCCGCCTTCTTGTTCGCTTCTCTTACAATGGAGACCGCTTTTCCGGTTCTTCATTATGGAGGCCTCTTTTCTCTGCCAAACGTACAGCTGAATCGAGAAGCCTGCTTAAATTGCTTGCGGAAAGCTATTGAAGAAATTCGGTAAAGAACGAGAATTTAGTACAATCTATAAACACAAGTTTGATAACAACTAAATAACATAAACAAAATCTTAGAGAAAGAACGTAAAATGTAAAAGCGTTATTTTATTTATCTACATATCTATGATAATTTAATAGAGGTCTTTAGTGGGTGATATTATGATCAAATGATAGTGATCGAATTCTAAGCTATTGTTTTATGACGCGAAATGGAAATGATTGAATCCATAGTAAATAGATGCATTGAGTTAATAGTGAAGTTATTATGATAACGTATGAAGAGAGTTACACATAATACAATTCAGTTTATAAAAGTCCATCAAATTTATTTTTAAATAGAATTTGAGATATTATCAAAACTCAATTAATTAATCTATTAACGAATCAATACAATTCTAAATTCGCAAACAGCGGGTTATAAAATTAATTAGGTACGTATAATAATGATTGAACTGGAACTTAATTTATCGTTACCCGTTTATAATTATACATCAATGGGTAGTAATTATTCACTGTCCATAAAATCAACACATTAATATACATATATATGGGTAGATATAAATCAATTAGTGAGTAGGCATAGTAAATTCTTAGCGTTTTTCTTTTCTTTCTGAAATCAGTGTTTACTGTGAATCGTCACAAGCGGTGAACAATCTATCGCAATAATGAGAAAAAGATTTGGAATGAAAAGAAAATCGACAAGGAGAAACAATCAACTCGAACGTCTATTGATTGAAGTGGAAAAATGCGACAAATAATGCGAACAACACAAACGATTCTGGAAAACGATTTTTTTAGAGATATGAACAGTGGAACACTCACGACAATGGCTATTCTTTATCGATACCATTACGTGAAAGCTTTTTATTACAGATCCGTCTAGAAAAAACTAAATGTTTTCGAAATTATTCCCTTAAAATGAATTATTGACTATAAAATTTGGTTATATCATTACATTTGTTTTTTTATTTCATAAATTATAAATATACATTATTATATATAAATTTTTATTTAACTGAATAAAAGCATGATTTTCTAAAAATACGTAATCTTCTTTGTATGATGAGGATAAATTATACGCAACATTTAAATAAGAGCACAGGTAAAAGTTTTCGGTATTAAATGGCATATTGAAAATATCTTTCTTTCATCATGTTTATTTTATAGAAACTTCCTTGTGTTGTTAAAACTGTTGATGTCATACCTCTCACAATCTACCGTTTATAACATAAGATTTATTGTTGTTAAACTAGTTTATAATTTATTATTCACGAAAACAAACAATACTGAAAGTAAACATGTATGTGTTTAACAATTCCCAAATATTTCAATTGATTTACGGCAGTTATTTGTGACTTCTTTACTATAAGTAAATATGTAGGCTATTTTATTCATTGATTTTCTGCACTCGACCACAAAAAGGTTGGCTCCAAATATCTGAACCACTAGCAATCGTCTAAATTGGCTCTCTATAGAAATTCTGAACCTTTTGGTTTCAATAAAGTGACTCAAATATAGGTTTAGTGTCTGACCACTATACGTTTTACTCAAGTGCTTTGGAATATTGACTCACATCATGTAAAGATGTAAACAGATGTATGCAAATTAGAATAAAACAAAAATAGTCATTTCAATTATAAGGATACTTTTTTTACATATAGTCACAGTACTCACAGTGAAATAGGAAACGAAAAAAAACATAAATTAAAATAAGTATGCCAGAAATAATTAAAGGGTAAATTATTGTTAGTCACTTTTTTGGATTATTGAGATTTTGTACACTTCCATGTATTTTGTCACTAACAACCCGGGTTTCGCCTTTCGGCATCTTCAGGCATTCGAGCACACGAATGGACTCGAACTGAGAGACAGTAAACAGTGTCTAACGTAGGGTAAAACCACACGTACATTAGATATAAGGGTATCAGAACATTTAGCTGCCTTTAGATTAAAAAAAGAAACTTCGACATTCGCAAATCACTTGCTAATGGAGAACCATACGTTTAATGCGGATGATGGGGTTAAACTGTTGCATAAAAACATGGGGGATCATAAATTATTTTATCAGGAAATTTTAGAAATTAATAGAGCCCAGTTAAACTCATTACCAATCTTGAATGAGCAGCTGAACCTTCCTAATTCTCCGCTATTTAATCCGATACGTTGAAACACCTAACAGATGTCACCAAATGTGGAATGATTATATATATTTACCCATTCGTCGAATTACATCCCGTCAAAACCCACAATACTATTATAATTGTAAAATCACTGGTATTTCTAAAAGAAGTTGAAAAGCGGCAATTCGCCACTCTGTTAATATGGTGTTTACAAAATAAGAATTAGGGCGATTTCCGAAATTTTAACTCAGGTATCGGTGTGGCTCTCAGACGTATAATGTATTGCCTCGTAAATGATATTTGTCGCATTTTTACCTTCTATATAAGCGTTAGACACTGTTTACTGTCTCTCAGTTCGAGTCCATTCGTGTGCTCGAATGCCCGAAGATGCCGAAAGGCGAAACCCGGGTCGTTAGTGACAAAATACATGGAAGTGTACAAAATATCAATAATCCAAATTTAATATTGAAAATCCATCAAGCACCCTCAGTCGATGTCTTAAATTATACTTAAATTATTAAATTATATTGTTAGTCACGTTTAGCATAAGTAAGATCAACTGGTAACGGCAGAATAACTTAAATAGCTAATGTTTTAAGTACTAGTTGAAGAACACGGATGAGCCGGGAGGAAGGAAAAAAGCAAAATAACGTTGACGCTTATCTTATACACGACTGGATAAGCGTCATCGAACGTCGGGTCCAGCTAAGGTGTAAATAGCGTAAATGTTTACTTAACACAAATTGACTTGAGTATCAAAAGTGACAATTAAAAGCATCGTATTTCATTTTATTCAGTGGACGTCTCATCACAGAACGAATGTAAATACTAATAATGTTAAACATTGCCAATTTGATAAATTAAAACATTTTTTTCCAATTTTATAAAACACATTTTATGCGGCACTGTTTAAATCTAAGTTTTGATTCTATAATGTTCATTCGTTTGTTGATTAGTTCACATTTTCATTTATTTGATTAATTGATTAATGGAAATGTTTAATCCATTGAGTCCGCATACCGGTGTAGACTGTATTCAATATTAAATCAGATCAAAAGTTTAATTGAATACTGTAATGGTTTCTCAGCTACTGGATTAGCAGTGCTTCGTTAGCAAATTGTTAGTAAAGCCACTTTTACTTCCCTTCCACTCAGCCCAGCATAAACTGACCGCCAAGTGACCACAAGTGCTTAAATAGAATCTCTCGCTGGACAAACTTAATTAAAAACAGTATGTAGTGATTTCTTGAAAATATGTACATCGAAATTAATTTCCAAGAAAAAGACAATTACAATATAATATTATGATACTCGAGTAGGCATGCAGAGGTTAAAGCACTATATTTAATTGTACGTTGTAGAATTTGTTCATTGGTTCCGTAAATAATATATAGACGACATAACAGTGAAAAAATAAAAATGGTTTAAAAAAATTATTTCGATTGAAATCTGACTTTCTTGTTAAAACTTGATAAGGTTGTCAGTAGTAGTTAAACAAATCAATTGACACAACATTTCTGACATCAAATGGACATTTTGAGATTCAGTTCAACCTTTGAACCTTTTGTTAGTCAGTAATTTTGACGTCCGTGGCGCAGTTGGTAGCGTCGTTGGCTACGGTTACGGACGTCTCGGTTTCAAACCCCGGCGCGGACGATTTTCATACATCCGATCCTTACGGGGCGTAGCGAGAGGGATTAGCTGACCACTAGTCCTGCCCTGGCCCTGTCCTTCTATTCTTACTCTCTTAAAAAAGAGAGGTTGAGAAACTGAGTAACAAGCAGTTCTTATAGAAAAATTCTGTTGAGATACCTCCATTACGAGGCCATATGCTCCAAGCTGGGAGCGGACATGGATAAAAAAATTGTTTTTTAGCAGAAACCACGAAACCGGTTCAGTTTGCAAAAATATTTTATGTTAGTTATAATATTAGTGTTAAAATATCATTGGTGAAATAACACTTGTGATTAATTTGATATTAATAGAATTAGTTCAAGTTAGTAAAAGTACTAATATTTCGGGTCGTTACTTTTAACTAAATTAATAAACTAGGTAGCTACATTTTTCTAATATTATCCGGATGCTCTCTAATTTCCTCTCATTGTACTTCACTCCAAGTTACTTAGATTTATAGCAAAGATTCAAACCCATTTAATTGAAGAGCCGTTTAATATTTTAACAGCCATTCAGGGTCGCACTATTAATACGCTGTTCTGTAATTATTTTTTACAACCATATTTACTTCTCATAATGAACTTAATTTTAATAAAATAAAAGAATGTGTTGTTTAAAGCTTACTATAATGTTATAAAGTCACGTAGTATAGTTTGGTTTCATTATCGAGAAAAACATATGTAAACGTTTATTTTTGCAAATTCGTATCACGGCAGGATTACATTTTATTGATTCGATGAGAATTGCAATGGATTAATTAATCACTTTTAAATATACTTTTTTGACTGTTAATGATTTAAATTGTGTACAGTAAGTAACATGTCAGATTACAGGAAGGAAGGAAAAGTAATGACATTACTTATGCTATAATTGTGTTATAATACACTTGTCGATAATACAGACTTTGAAAAAAATGTATAATATTTTAAATCAGCAGGTACAATAGTACATCTTGATAGAAATACTATTATGTCACAGTAGGTGTAATTCAATCAGTTTTTATTTATTATTGTTAATAGATCATCGGTGTTTTTTGTTGAAATTTATCACGGTTCTGTAAAAACAGTCAAATAATTTTTGTTGCCGTTAATCGGGCATGTAAGATGCATTTAACATAAAATTGTCTTTCAAATTATAATTTTTTATGCTGTTTAGGGAAACTTTAAATAATAATTTGAACATCAAAAGTTATGGATAGCTTCCGTTTCTTATCCAAATTTATAAATACCTCATTCGAGTGACAAAATGTCAATTTCTTATTTTTGACAAAGAACAGCCATTTTACCTAGTGCTGTCCTGCGAACCGGAAAATCGGCAATAGCTTTCCTTAAGTGTTGCCAATCTCCAAGGAGTTCGTTTTCTTAAAACATTCAGCTACTTAGAACAGTTGCGAAGTTTGAAGCTGAAAGCTGTATTATAAGAGGGTGGTAGAGGAAACTTTCCAAGAAGGGAAGAGGTGGTGGGGTTGCAGGGCTGCTATATTAACCACGAAACAATGCGGCTATGCTGCCTGCATTCAGAAAATTTAAAGCACTCATATATGATACAGTCTCACAAATTCAAGATATGTATAAATATTCATCTATGCACAGTTAAAATTTCTCTTAAAAAGTCTTGTTATTGGTTTTCACGTAAAAATTGATACATGGACTATGAAAAGAATAATGATTTCTGAAGATATGTGATAAGCTAAAAAAAATAATATTGTATACCTACACAGTTTTAATTTCTATAAAAATGAATACTCAAAGTCATTGTATATTATTAAAACTATAAAATGGCAAATTCATTAATCCATCGTTGAGTTTTTAGATAAAAATAATCTTCACAGAATCTTTTGTTTAAATTATTTTATCGAATAAATTTTTTAGATACAATGAAAAAAATGATAAAGCTTTATCAAGTAAGAGCTTATTAAACTTTCATCGTATTTTGTATCGAGTACATGTATACTCCGGAAGCTGTTTAAGTTTAAGTTAATGCTATAATTTGTAAGCTAAGACGGAAAACATAGTCTCTGAAAATTTGCTTTGAACTTTTTATTCAAGCACATTTTTTCGAGTGTCTTAAAAGCACATTTAAGAAAATAAGTTTTATTAAAATTACGAAATGTGAAAAGAAATTTGATCTGTAACTATGTTCAAGTATTAGAAGACATGTATTTATAGACTCAGAGGACGAATAATGTATTGGCACGTATGTATAATATATATTATTATATATGAAAAGTAAGGTGTCAACATATAGATTATAAAACTGCCTTTCTATCAGTTTGTAATAATAGTGACACGGCACTCCGATTAGAGTAGTAAATATCTACGCACGGTTTGTAAATAAGTGCTGGAAAAATCAGTTCTATTTTCATTCGACTGTCAAAATCGTGTTTTCCGTTTTATTGGTTTTCCGTGTTATTTTTCTACCTTTATAAGGCTTCTGCGCGCAGAAATTTCCCAAAAGGGCAGATCCCACTTTAGCGCTGACAACACTTGATGGTTTTCGATAAGTAGTTCTAGTCAACTACTCAATACACTGTGCAAATATTTACTTTATACCACCTAAAGTCCAAAAAACATTAACACATTAAATAAATCAACAATATTATTTTGCGAAGACGTTTCTTTACTTAGTAAAATTCTAATAAAATCTTTTCATTGATTAACGTCATTTTACAAAATATACAATCCGAAAATATTTCTGATTGTTCTATCTAAAGTTGATTTTATTGATAAGATTTGAAAGTATTTGCGTATGGATCATCTTGACATATAAATGATAAATGCAGTTCATTATAAACTGAACTAGTAACAACGTCATACTATTCGTTTATAATAATTTGTCAATAATTGATAATTTCTGTTTTCATAATTTTTTTAAATTGTTAATAAAAACAAACACATATGTGTTAATATTTGATATTATAACCGCGAGTAATTAGTTTATTTTATATGTTTAATTTTTTGATGGATCATTGATCACGTTTAGTATATTATTCTATACGCAAAGTTTTCTTACCCTAGTACTTTGAAACGTCGATATAAGAGGCACTTAAGTTAAGTTCCTACTCTGCAGGCAATTCCTTGAAGAATTGTAGAAGCTTTCGACAGGAACGAGACCCTCCTTTCGTTCAATTAACTATTTATTAACGAAATATATATACCTCTACCAAATAATGTATCTACAAAATATATAGTTTACAAAATTACGTAAAACATAAAGCAAGCTTAAAAGAACACGCCGTTATTACAGTACAAGGAAAACTTTTCTGAAATCATTTACTATTATATATGTCGGAAAATATCAAATACATTTCATGAAAAATCTTTGAAATTTAAATTAAAAAAACGTATTTTCGTTTAAAACTAATTTTATATAACATACCCATTATTGTTTTAGTATTGTATGTGTAAAAAGTGAATTTTCTATTTCAATAAATCTTTTTAGTAATGGGTGAATAAATGAACGATTTATTTGGACACTTAACTTTGCCATTATTAATTAGTTTTAATTGATAGTTACAAAAATAATACAAT
This sequence comes from Himalopsyche phryganea, assembly GCA_022494535.1. Classification (NCBI taxonomy): domain Eukaryota; kingdom Metazoa; phylum Arthropoda; class Insecta; order Trichoptera; family Rhyacophilidae; genus Himalopsyche; species Himalopsyche phryganea. The sequence continues at coordinate 2,534,041 of JAGVSL010000062.1, forward strand.
ATTATTTGATGTTTTCTTTTCTTTAATGGTGGTGGAAAATAGTGAATTTGGATGAATTTATTGAATTGGATAAAATTCTGACGTGAATGACGTAAAAAACTCTTTGTGGTAAAGTAAATGTTGAAGAAAATTTCCTATAAAACTGTCCTAAATAATTAAGTTCTATTTTATTCCATACAACAAAAAAAGTTTATTTTTCTGTATTTATTGAAAAGTCGTTAATAATTTGAATACATAACATAAAATAGTCTAATCATAATATAAAATTGTATTAAATATACTACTAATATTTACATTATACGTAAAAAATAAAATTCTTAGAAAATAGCTTAGAAATTAGTAAAATCATAAAGCACACATATTTAAATAAGGTCAAATTGTATTTCCCAAAATTATATGATGTAATATAGGAGTGCTAATGTATAATACCTTTGGGACTTTGTTATAATTGGGACGTTTTGATATGATTGATAGTACACCATTTTGAAAGAATAGTAAATTTAATAACACTTTATAGCGAGAGATAAACCGAACGAGTTCACGCAATTTCGCGGAGGTATCATTATTAAATTAAGTGTGATCATTAGTTTTTTTCGTTGAAAAATTTGCATTCAAATGAGCAGTGGTGTGTTACACCTTAGCAGTATTTTTGTATCAAATGTTCATCATTGAAAAAAATTCAATGAAGTTAGCTGTCAATTTTAAGGTAATTTAGATACTATTTGTCACAAAATTCTAAAATAATTTTGGCTCCTGTGGTTGAGAGGTAAGAGCTGTACTGTAGCAATTCAAGTCCCGTTAATATGTTATTTAGATATTTTGAATTTAATCTTTGGCATAGCTGTTTGTGATGCTTTTTCTTCCGAGTTGATCTGATGTGAATTAAATTTTTCAAAATATCTGGTTATTTAGCCATTTAAAAGCTTCTATGGCAAATATTTTTTTCAATAGCATATATCAATCATTTTAAATTTCTTTCTGCGAGGGAGCATTTTAAGTTATCGCTGGGCAAATTCTACACTGAACTAATATCATATTTTGCGGAATCGTAGAATAAACATCATATATGTTTTAAATAAAAAAAAATGGATATTCAGAATCATTTGGTATTATGGTTTTCATGCTTATCAAATGATGATGTATATTCTGATAACACACAAAGTCTAGCGATATTATAAAACACAGTCAATCGAGCTTCTATAAATAAAACAATTATTGACTATTATTTTTTCGTTTCCACGAAAATATCTTACATGTTCTGATAAGAATTTTTAAAATAAATGTTTGTCTTATTTTACAGATTGGGGTTCATGTCGTCATTTGGAGCGCTGGGAACTCGCTACGCCCCTCTTGCCCCGACGCCATGGTGCGCTTGGGGTGCACTACCACCGCTACTGGATAGACCTAGTCCTAACCATGGTAAATTATAGCTTAACATAATATATATATATATATATATGAACACGTAGCAATCATAAAATGATACCATATTAATTTATATTAATAATCAATTTTAAGGTATTAACTGTTAATTCTTGGTGGAAAGGCATTATATTTTAAAAAATAAAACACAGCATAGACTTTGTGGAAATTCATTTTTAATATAAAATTAAAATTGATAACTCAGTTATTCCACTGGTTGTGTTACTAAATGTGATACGTGTTTCGCTTCTTTAATTATTAATTAAAAAAAAAACCATTAATAGTAATCGATTATTAGTAAATAACATTTTAAATAGGACAGATAGTTCACTACTATAAAATTTATTTCCCTTTAGATTTTTACCTCCAAACACTAGTAATTAATTTTGTAATTAGTAGTGTTATGGTTATTAGAAGTATTATAGTTTACATCCCTCTCCGCGTCCAGTAGAAGGCAACAAAACTACTCCACCCTTAATTTTTATGTTGAGAATCAGAACCATTGTTTACCTTAGAAATAAATAACCTTGTGACTTGTGATATTATTAGTCTACAGATGCATCTTAAAGAAGTGAAACACGTGTCACGTTTAGTAACACAGCCAGTAGAATAATTAAGCTATCAATTTTAATTTTATATTGGGAATAAAATATTTATTGAAACAAATTCTAGATATAAATTTTTTTATGGAGAGAGTTTAAAAATATGGCGTATTTTTTCAAAGGGGTGAAAAGATTTTGTGATGAAATGTGACAATCGGTGGTACTCAAAATTGTGTGATGTCATTTATGGACAACGTCTAATAAGCTTTATAAGAAATAGTAGAAAATGACACTAGGTAAGAGCATATTATTGCCAGCGATGAAGTGATTTTAAAATGCAAAGCGCAATCGGATATAGGCGCATACCGTTTTGTAAGTGAACGATTTTAGAATCCTTACAAGGGTTTCAACTTGCGAAGCACTGCTTCGATTGCTTTTTGTATAACGCTATTTACAAGGCCCAAATCGGAATTAAAGTAATATTTTTAGACATCAATAATACGAAATAAAACATATGAATAAAAAGCAATTGGTCGCAATAAAGAATTCAATCACTAAGACGCTTAACCTGTTAGTTTATTGATATGTAATATTTCTTCAGTATACGTGTGCACTGAACGCAACATCATTTGGGTTAACACTGTAGTTGTAGAACATAAATTTGATCTATTAGAAATGTAAACAGTTTTTTTTAGTTCAGAATTTTCTAAATGGTTTTCCACCAGACAAAATAAAAGGTCCTTGGATATTTTTTCTGTGTTACGCTAAAGCATTAATTGGGTTGACATTTTCTTGGTAGAAATTTTTTAGAATGTGTTAAAAATTCAACTATTTAGCTACGCAAGAATTATATACTACAGTTAAAAGCTATTTCGGTTTCATCGGTCACGTCAAAACTAATACTCAACAAAATGCTTGACATGCATGAAGAAAATATTATGTGAACTTTTATAGAATAATAAGTTTTGCCCGTTTATATCAAATTCGTATAAAGTAATCGTAATTTTTTTTTATCCATGTCCGCTCCCAATGTGGAGCATATGGTCTCCTAATGGAGGTATCTTAACAGAATTTTTCTACGAGAACTGCTTGTTACTCAGTTGCTCAACCTCTCTTTTTTCGAAGAGAGTAGGGATAGAAAGATAGGATATGACAGAACTAGTGGTTGGCTAATCGCTCTTGCTACGCCCCGTGAGAATGTAATGGATGGGAGGGAGGACTCAGACTATGAACAGAAATCCATAAATCGATTGAAATGTCAATTTATGAAAACCGTCCGCACCGGGAATTGAACCCGAGACATCCGTAACCGTAGCCATCGACGCTACCAACTGCGCCACGGACCCCGACAATCGTAAATTTATTAAAATATACAACTCCTTGAAATTCGTGAAATCAATTTTTTATACAGGCAAGATTTGTTCACGTGTAAAGTGGTATTGCAATGATTCAACTTGTCTTTATCAGATCCGAATAAGTGATAATATTCATACCAAAGAAAAAAAAAAGTAGCGCATAAAGAATGTCCTTGAAATGTGAGAAAACGATATTTTGTGCCCTTTGTAAGGAAGTCGGGTAACAGTTCCTCCAGATCAAATCAGATCCGAACAAAGCGGTCAGTTATTAAAGTAAAACATACACGGAATGTCTATGTATCTTTGAAATGTTCTGCGATTTTCTAAAGTAGTATTGGAATGGTTCTCCCCTTACATATTGTATCAAATGCGACTCTGCACTCATGGACTTGCATTGATGTACCCCCGACCAAGTATTGTGTGTCAGTCGGTGATCGAGCCGCAAGATTAAATGATGGATTAGCAGATGATTTAGATATTACAGAGCAATCGCGTGCGGAAACCAGCCAAGTTTGAAACCTATTCCGTAAAAATGTTGCATGCAGATGTTAAATACAATATTGTCATGTATTTTTTTATTGAAAACTTAAACAATACATTGTTTACACATGTTGAAGAGTTTAAAAAATCCAAATTGGTAAAGAATTAGTGTCATAAGAATAGTTGACAGCTATTTTGGCATCATGTTCGTTCGTTAGTACTAAAATAATTTTGAAACCATAACGTTTTTTACCTTATTTTAATGGAGTTCTGCCATATTTTAAGGTCATCGTCAAAAAATTCCACTACTAATTTAATAACTAAAACTAGTTATCTTTGAAAAAATTTATATTAGTAATCATTTATCAATGATTGTAAATACAAATTAGTATCTAAAAATTATCAAAAATACTATTTTTTTTAAATAAAACACAATTCATTTGTACTACTTCCACATATTTATAATGATCAGGACCGGTTTCATCATCACGAGCATTATCAACATTGTCAGTTGATAATGCTCGTGATGAGCGAAACTGGTCCTGATCATTATAAATATGTGGAAGTAGTACAAATGAATTGTGTTTTATTTTTTAAAATATAATGTCTTTCCACCAAGAATTGACAGTTAACACCTTAAAAGTGAAAAATACTATTTTTATATAGATAGAAGATAGAAGTATGCTATATCTGTCCGAGACCTCCCTGGTACTATAAGTATTGTTTTTTTACCCGTTTACTGCAACTTATTATAATTCCTGTTGTTTTAAGTTTTCTCGTACGATCCGTCACTTTTGTTTTCAATTTTTTGGTTTATAGCCGTAACAGTGTTGATTCACTAGTTAGAATTCGTATTGCTACATTGCCGAGGAGTTTTTGAAAGCAAACAGAAGTTAAAATTTATGAACGAGCTATGGACATGCTCAAAGTGGTTTAATATTTATTTATGTTAATGCCATCGTCGAATATCGAAAATAACAAAAAGCTTGATATGTACCGAAATAGATAAATTATTGTTTTTTTTCTCGAAAGATCTAATCAAACGTAACCATATTTTAGTATTCTGTAAAACACAATACTAAGTAGACAAATAATTGTGTATACCCTTTGTTAAATGATCTAAAAGGAAACCGTTAAAGTTAAATAATATCGTATTTCAAAACATTGAAATTGAAATGACCATGCAGTGGCTCACTCACATTTTCGTGAAAGGGTATTTTTTTATTTTTATTAAAAATCTCAAGTACAAATTACTTGAAAATTTTGTAATTGTAGTAATAATTTGAATACTCTTTATTAATCTACATCTAGGTGAAAATTAGATTAGATTTAGAAGACACATCTTATCTAAACTTAAAAGTAAAGTATGCTAAAATTTGTAAATAAAATATAATATTTTTACATTCTTGATTATATTCCGTACAAAGTTTGTTAACTTGAAATAAAAAAAAACGTTCCTTCTTTCTGTCTAGTATGCAGTACTTGTACATACAGTTAAGTCTGAGTAATCTAATGTAGTATTCTAAATATAGTTGGGGAACTTATTTGAAAACACCTGAAGACTTTAGTAGATTGATTGAAATTAATAGATAGGAGAAGATTCTAACCCTTAGATTTCATCCCTTGTTACGCCGATGAACTAACCTTTGTTTGGCTACTTAAAGGGATGAGCAGGATTTGATTGCTATAGCCAGTGAAATGTGGAAAGGGACGATTCCTTTTCATGGATGTTGTAACTTGATCACATTTATATTGTTCATTCAATTGACTGAAATCAGAATTAGCTATACCCAATTTTGTGAAATCTTAGAATTCGTAAAAAAAATTAAAAAGCCTACGTATTATTTATTTTTTTAACCATGGCAACTGAAAATTTGAAGCATTAACAATGGCATTATAGTATAAGCCGTTTCACTTTTACTGGTTGTAGGACGGTTGCTAAACTTCTTTTTCTATGCGATGAAGACATAAGGATAGAGTTAGGAAAGGAATAGCTCTTATGTAATCACTCACTCTACGGCTAATTTCATCACAAACACCCATGTCTATAAAATAATACTCGTTTTACCTTGAAACTTTTCAAATTTAATGCACGTATATTTATTTTCACTGTATGTTGTTGACGTTTAAAAAATTACGATTCGAATAGATTGCTTATATTATGATATAATGTTCAAATACTACTTTCAAATAAGGGTTTTGGAGTAACTTCACGTTTAAATTTTGCACATTTAATTAATTCTCTTATTTATGACGCAGACTTCGCTTTTCGTTGCTTTATTGAATATATCTACGATATTTTATGTTGTTTATATGTAAGAAAAATTGTCAATCATAAATTTTAAAAAAATGTGTATTAATCGATACATTATGTAAAAAGCGTTCTTATCTAATGTCATTAATTATTGTGCTTGCAATTTAAAAACAGCCAAGTAAATGAAATTATTCAATTTGTCGTAATCCAATAAAAAAACCCGATAACAGCAAAGTAAAACATAAAGCAACGAGCGTGCCCTCTTATCAATCCAATCTTCCGAATGAATTTGGGTAAATTATATCGTTATACGTTAATTTACATAATCGCTGAATTTTTTACCCCAGGGCTGCGCAGCCAAAATAAACAGTGAAATGACGTAATTACAGGTATTTTCGTAAGCCGGCTGGAACAGACTACCGGTTAACTAACTGATGACGACCTGTTTGATAAGAATATCAATTATCTTTGAGTTTATTTGATTAACAAACTTTTGGATAATTTTGCTATCATTTTTGGGTCATTAATAATGTATAACTATTACAAACACGGGATAATAATATGGCCAAATATATTCAGAGGGGCAGACATTACTTTAGTGAACGTAGTACATAATATTTTATGTGATAATTTAAAATTCTCTTGACTCTTGATACACTTATTTAAGATTGTATTTTTGATATAATTAAAGAATTTGGCATTACATACATTTTGTTTGTAAATTTGCCATTTGTCATTTGACATTGATGATATAAAGATGGGTTATTGTTTTATTTAGACATAATGAATAAAATATTCAACACTATAACCATGCATTTTAAATCATTTTAAAGACTTTATTTAAAAAATATATATGTACTCGAAAGCCACAAAAAGTAAAATCTTTGAAAGATTTCTAAGCACCATTCCGAATAATAGCTATTTGAATAAATAATTTAACATTTTTTTTTCGGTAGCAGTCCATATTGTATGTACTGTATAATAATATTTAACCATGAAACAATAGTAAGTAAATCTACTCTTTCATGTTATGGTGTGTGGTACGATTGAAGATTTGTATATTTTGTATTTATAATTTTATTTTTAATTCTTGCGATTGAGTAAAAAAGAAACATTACATATAAATTGATAAATATTTAGCACGCGGATAGTAAGTTATCAAATTTGAATGCAATCATTTTTTTAGTCAAGTAATCATGAAGTCATCTTTGAAATGAAGAAAGAAGTCTAATAATTAAAAATACTTTTCTTTATACATAATACATGGAAAAATAATTATTGCTAGATTAAGATGGATGTATCCAAAGAAGCTTTTTAGTGTTAAGTAGTCGAAAATGATGATTGATATGTTCACATATTTATAATTCCGGCTGCTTAATTCTTGCTGCCGAAATGTCAACGGAATTAGGTGAAAAGTAAATTGTGTAACTGGATTTAGTTCCATAATCCCCCGACAGGGGTGTCGAGAGCGAACATCAAAGGCAAAGTGGATTCACTAAAACACACAAGAAAGGTAATTCCACTAATTGACGTGTTACGGTCAATATCGGAAGCTAGACATTTATGATTTTACCAAACGTTGGCCAACTTTTACCCTTAAGTTTAAGTTAAATGAATATATAACCAATATGTCGGTTTCAGTGAGAATTTTCATCTGCCCATCAAATATGAATCATATAAGATTTTATTCAACATTGTGTATATAAAGGAGGATGGGTTTTATTGTAAGTAATTTTTGTAAAATTAAGTGGACTATTTGATTTAATCAATTTACAATGCTTAAAATCTAGAATTATCAAACTTTATATTCAATAAATAAGTTTTATATCCAATGTGCTTAAGATTTTTAAAAATAGGCATATAATATATAGTATATTAAAACGGTTTACTTATTTATTTCATTTTTACTTTATATTCATTACATCTAACATATTATGTAGCAATAAATATTGTTCTATCTTTCGTTATTTAAATGGTACAAAGAGACAATTGTAGACGGAAATGTATACAATATTCATAAAAAATCACAGTTTATAGTAATCACTGTATAATTTTATAAAAGATTCACGAACGGTTTCGCTCAGCGAGAGTTTTTTTAATTATAAAAGAACACCTCAGATTTAAAAATATATAGTGATAATTTAAAGCACCAGTAAAATTTATGAAGATGCAAATACGCCTCTAATTGTCTGGTTATTTGAAAAATAAATAACCAACCAGTTATATATTTTGACAGTCACGTTGTGAATTTTCCACAACCTCGTTTCTTAGATTTGATTTTGTAGCAGCTTTAGAGCTTATGCTCAATGACACATAAATGAAAAATAAAACTGAAGCCGTATGAACTGTCGGACTTAGTATGTTTCTTCCAACATGCTTGTTTTGTGGGTACACGATTAAAATACGATTATTGTAGCCTTAAGGTATTTGAGATATATAACACTTGATTGTGATTTACACGAAGGCATGAATTTAATATTTTTGTAAATACACAAACACTATTTACGGAAAATACAACCATGAAATTAAAAAAATAATTTTGCGAAAATTAAGACATAAGACATTTGTAAGCTGTCGTATCTTCTTCAGCAATTTATTATAATTCTATTTCGTCGAACGGACGGTTCTGATCACTCGATGAAGTTTTGTTCAATTTGTAGTACTTTTTCCATTTGGACGGTTTTCGTTAGGTGATTGGGAATTTTAAAAAGAGTTGACGACATAGTAAGTCCTTATAATTGTGTTTTTTTTAAGTAATTGTCTTTCCACCAAAAATTGACGGATAATACCATTCAACCGAATATTGACTAACTACCAAAAAATACCGCTATTGTTTTCTACACTTATTATTGCCGACCTAAAAATGTATGATACAAGAAATGGTATATGTTCAACAATAATTCCACCACTCTACTTATTGCAAAATCAAATATTTAATTGTATTTTTTTTGTTTAGATGGTTCAAGCACCACAAATGAAGAGAGGTCTCCACCTGGCTCTCCAGTACCTCCAAGAAATCCTTCTCCGAGAAGTCGCAGCCGTTCACCTCGACCGTCGAGTTCGCCTCAACCACCCGGACACCAATCTCGACTCCAACCACCATCACATCCTGCGTATCTTGAAACAGAATCTTACCTCCAGCGATTTAGGCCAAAGAGTCCAAACATTACCCATCGAGAGCCATCTTCAGGATTCAATCAATCTCAAAACGGGGTCGGTTTTGGGTCTTCTTCAAACTTGAATCAAAGTGGAGAAGAAATGGTGGTCGATTCTGATGGTGACGTTGACGAGAGTGATGACTTCGACAGTTTGAAGGACTCAGATAAAAGATCAACAAACAACATGTCTCCAAATGGTCAAAACTCGCTTAATAAACGAAAGAAAAAAACAAGGACAGTGTTTTCAAGATCCCAAGTATTTCAACTTGAATCGACTTTCGATATGAAACGTTATTTAAGTAGTTCAGAAAGAGCTGGATTAGCAGCTAGTTTGCATTTGACTGAGACTCAAGTGAAGATTTGGTTTCAAAATCGACGTAATAAATGGAAAAGGCAGCTAGCTGCGGAACTAGAAGCAGCAAATATGGCGCACGCAGCTCAAAGACTAGTGCGAGTGCCGATTTTATATCACGAAAGTGCTGGCGGTGGGCAAGGGTTAGGTCCATTGGGGTCACCTCTCCACCACCATCCAGCTTTAGGTTTGCATCATCATTTTGATGGAAGCTCAGGACCTACTTCAGGACTATTCCTTCAACAGCCTCCGTCGACTCTTCCTCAAAGCCCCGTGACCTCCAGAGCGCCCCTGTCTGGCCTCGTCTAGTCAAGGTTTTACTAGATTGAGACGCATCACGTTTTGTCTAGTCGAGTTTTTCGTTCAATTCGTTCGATATAATTCATTTTCCCGTGCATTTACAAGAATTTTTTTCTTTGTCTTTTGCCCTAGTATAACAAACTATATTATTGAATTGGTAAATGCTTCGATATTTATGTTTTCTTTTAAAGACGCATGTTTTGGTGCGTGAGTGTTAATACAATAGTTATTTGTGCAATCAATAAGATCTTTGATAGATAATTTGAAGTGATTATTACATAATTCTATAAAATTCAAAAGGTATTTGTACATAATATAAGATCCGTAAATGGATAGAAAGAAGACTTTATTTTATTTGACAATGAGTAAGTAGTTAAAGTGTAAATAGTAATATAATAATGCTTAAGTAGTGTGAATAATTTTTGTAAACAAATTTTAATTGTTTTCTTATAAAAAAGTTTTTAAGCAGTCAAAAATTATCACAAATGATGTGTGTAAAAAAGGCGTAAAACAAGTGTATTTTTGTGTATATGATTGTTAGCTGTAATAATAATCATAATGTTCGTCTCCTTATTATATGAATAATAAGTGTACTTTCGTATAGAATATAATATTGTAATTTCCATTTTCTTCTTCTATTAATCTAAATTAAGTAATTAAAGTAATTTTATTGAAGAATCAAAAACCATAAATGATTTATTTCGACGCATAAATTTCCTAATCGGGTTTTTATTTCGTTTAAGATTCATAAAAACTGATTCACGATCTATTATATATCAAAGTTTCTAAACATTTTCTAACCGAAAAATTATATATATCTTAAAATATATCAATAAAGAAGAAAACACCAATGAAGCGTAAATAACTACCAATTTAAAACATTTTTATTGTCATAATTTATTGATCAACGACGTTATATAAACATAGTATTTAATTTATACTAGTTAATTTGGGGTTTGAATCAATATCTGTATCATTGTTGTACAATTTAACAATCTTCCAAAATGTAATATCCATTATTTTTTATAATTTACAGAAATATTGGGATGATTTCTTTTTTAGGTGCATGGAATACTATCCAAATTTACTGTAATGAGCCTTCAAACACATTTCTCACGTTAATTATCTTTAACAAATTTTGATTATTGAGATTTTTTACACTTCCATGTATTTTGTCACTAACGACCCAGGTTTCGCCTTTCGGTATCTTCAGGCATTCGAGCGCACGAATGGACTCGAACTGATAGACAGTAATTTTTTTTCCTACCTTTACTTTCCTACTAAATAGTACTGCTATTTAAAAAGATTGTGTCAACTGAGGGCTTTTGTGTGGGAAAAACACTCAAGAAAAACCCCTTACGATAAAAAAAACCCCTCAATAATCCAAATTTGATATTGAAATTCCATCAAGCACCCTCAGTCGATGTCTTAAATTATCTATAAATTCGATTTTTCGTTATTAGTTTCATACTGCTCAAAACAAAAGACATATTTTATTTATTATATTTCAAACCAGTATTTTTGAAACATAACAAAAAATATAGTTACAAATACCTTTCTATAATACGTTGATTTTTTTAAATGAGTAATTTTTATAGTACCACAATTGCAATAAAAAGAATTTAACGTCAAAAATACATGTCAAATATAGAAAAAGTTAATGTTTTTATGATAATGTAATATGTAAGATCGAGTTGTATGTTGTATTGTATAAGTACCTATGTGATAATTAATGTAAATGTACTTTAATAACATTAATACAAAAAAATAATGAGTAATTTGTACATATAATTTATATTATAATAATGATTATGTGACATTTAATAATTAAATATTCAAAATTATCATACGGTTTTTTCTTTTGTCCTAAAAAATTTAAATCATTTAGTTGTTAAGTAACTAAGAATGTTGATGATGGTTGATAGACTTATTAATTTTTGTTTTTTAATATTGTTTGATGTCTTTCCACCAACAATAATTGACAGTTGAAATGATTGAAGTGATATCAATATCACAATAGGTATCAGTCTTTATAATGACGTTTTGAGAATAATGGTTAACTTTACTGCTAATATATTAAATAATAAAGATTTTGATAGTATCAAATACATAATATTATGTTAGTACAAGAAATAAGTAATACACTCTTTTCAATAGGATTTTTTTGTATGGCGTGTGCACAAAACATTCCGTTAAATTACTTAATTCGTGTTCGACTTTCAAACGTTTTGCCGTTCAAACAATTTATCACGTTTTTTCACATAACAACTGCTATGCTTTGTTTTAGTTCAAGCATTTTAATTAATACAATATGTTAGCTTTTTGCAAACGGTACCTGTGCCCCTGCCTATTTAGTAAATCGTGCAGTTTGTGTTATCTTAATCAAATAAAGTATTTCACTATTTTTCCAAATTTGAAATCACTGATAAGCATACAACAGATATTTTTTTTACATTTTTTATCCTCGATGAACATATTTCATATCGTGGTTCTAGACTTAGGCGGTGTTGCGTTTTCAGTGAAAATAGTGCAACAAACAGGTCAATTTTATCGATGAATAAAAATAGTACATGATTTCTGTGTAGATAATAGACTCTTTTTCCGAGAATGTTGCGAGTCCGTGAATGTTTTTTAATTTTTCATGACCTTTAATAATTTTTTTTCCATGTCCGCTCCCAATATGGACCATATGGTATCCTAATGGAGGTATCTTAACAGAATTTTTCTACGAGAACTACTTGTTACTCAGTTGCTCAACTTCTCTTTTTTTTCAAAGAGAGTAGGGATATAAGGTTAGGACTAGGACAGAACTAGTGGTTAGCTAATCGCTCTCGCTACGCCCCATGAGGATGAGATGGGTGGGAGAGAGGACTCAGACTATGAACAGAAATCCATAAATTGATTGAAAAATCAATCTATGAAAACCGTTGGCACCGGGAATTGAACCTGATACATCCATTACCGTAGCCAGCAACGCTACCAACTGCGCCACGGACGCCGTAATAAAGCAATAATAAATAAAGCATAAGAATATTTTATGCTATATTTATTGTGAGAGACATTTGATTGCAGGTCTTAATATATAGGTGTTGAGGTAATCAATTCAATTTATAAGTACACAGTTTATTTAAGTTGATTTTGAATAAGAGTCGACAAAAATTTTTTTTTTCGATTCGCAATCTTCATGTATGATCGATTTATAGAAACACTCCGATTGTGTTTGTCAAAAACTTATGCGAATTCTTTCTGATTAGCAAATGAATTCTTTGTACAAAAAATGATACCCTAAATTCTATTCGGTAATTCAATCCAATTCATTTGTATACACTAATTTTTGAAAGCTTGTGTCTGACTAGCCTTGGTATTTAATTCTTCAATTACTGTTTTCATAATTTTCTTGATTAAACCATCATGAAATCTTTATAACAGTTATTTAGGTAATTATTCAAAATTGACCAATAATTTGTTTTCAGATAATTATTTTTTGTTTGTAAATGAAAAGTAAATATCTACCGGCCGTAATTGGATATGATTATTTCAGTAGTGCGTTTGTATTGTTTTTCGGACTTCTATGGCATTGACAATTACACTAATGACAATTGGAGGGTTACAACATATTGTTGTGGTCGAGCGATAACATAATATTTGACAATCCCTGCAGGAGCAAGTACGCTTCTAAATAAGTATTATGCTATATTAGTATAATTAAATCCTCTCAAAAAGAATTTGAGGTCTGGGCCACCCTGTTCCACATTTAAATATCTGTACCAAGAGAAAGGAAATAACACAACAAAATAGAATAAAAAACAAATTATTATATCTGTACCTTGTGGATGTTTCATCCTAAAAAGTAATGATATTCATTTATTCCTTGTTATAAGACTTTCATCTTTCTGCACCACTATCACCATCATTAACTCATTTCTTCATATTTTATAGTTGCATCCGTATGCCTCTCAGGTAAAAATATTAGATATACAGAAATATTTAGCAAATAAATGCGTATGAGGCCCATGGCAGCTGTCCCATGAAAAATTAAATTATAACACACCGTCCTACCACGAGTCTGACCATAATCGCTATACAAATTCATGTATTTAAGCCCTGATCTTAAATCGCGCTTAAGATAGCAGAATTAAATTTATTTTACTGAAGACTTCAAGCTTTCTTGCTTAAATTTCGTTTTTCTAAATGTTTTTGAAGAACACTTTGGTTATTTTATTACCTACTTTTTTGTATGAGTTATTTGTTTTAAATGGATTCGTAAAATAAAAGCATGTAAAAAACCAAGACATCGAGTTCGAAGTTGTCTCGTGATATTAAAAATGAAGCTTTGAAGATGAAATATTGATTTAAATAATTGGTCTCAATTACGATTTCATTATATATAAAATTATGCATATTACTTATATCATTTCTTACATTTTTTTTATTAAAATCGTTTACCTACCATATATCCCTAAGCATGACCCTATGCCCTCAAACTACCGCTAATTAATATAATAATAAAAAGTCGGAAATGTAGATACGATCTGTTGCCGTGAGAGGGTGGCGTGGCGGACATTTTGGTGCCTTTTAATACAAATTAAATGCGACGTTTTGGCCACACGGCGTCGATTATCTAATCTCGTTACATAAATCATTAAACAAACATTATTTGGGCATCTAATGCGGCACGCGTGTCAACGTTTTTCACCCCTCCGTTTTGGAAAAATAATAACTAGGGTTGCGAAAATCGTACAAGAACATTTTTTATACATCTTTGACAAAAGGAAATGTGTACGAAATCAAACAAAAAAATAAATAATATAGTTTCACATTTAAAGAATTTACGTTATTAACCGTTGTATATTTTTGTAAAGTAACTACACTTTAATAATTTCTGTATTTTTGTGACAAAATAAAAGAACTTTCATTGTTTTCAAAATTTCTAAAATTAGTTACCTTGTGTTTTTTTCGATAAACGCCGAACATCAAGTGTTTATTACCTAGTAAAAAAAACTTGTGAAGATAAGTTGCTGCCAGCAGTGTTACGATAGGAAGAGGCATTAGAAAGCATTGTACCCTCTAACGTGGTTAATATAGATCGATTAGATATATATCTTGAAACATATCCATACTGAGGGAATCTTCAGTTGATCAGGAGTCTTCGAACGTAATCATATATGTATTAAATTTGAATTATTGAAATTCCATCAAGCACCCTCAGTTGATGTCTTAAATTACATATGCATTAATTAATGTATGTTATTTTTATTTATGGACAAGATAAAAGAACTGATAAAAATGTTAGAATAGAAATGTTAAAATACATAAAGTAGAATAAGTAAGAACACCGTTAGTCAATGATCTGTTTTAAAAAGAATCAATTGACGACTTCCGTACATAAAATCTAGTTCAAAGTATCCCTCCTTTTTGCGACGCACATTTTAACAACTCATAAAATAGGCATACATAATAACTTGCTGGACCATAGATTTTCACATCCCTTACCGTCCCTATGTGAAATGTAGTAATATTTTCGGTTTATACTTAAGTGAGGTTATGCTATCTGTCATCGGCCATCTTGAGCAGTGCGCGCGCTTTTTTGAGTCATTAGTGTGGGCGCATGCTCGGATTTCCGCTTTCTCATTCGCCAACTCATGTTAGCATTGTTTCTTTTTTAATTTCCGACGCGTGGCTGTTGGGTGAACGATGTTTATGGTAATTGAATTGTATCGCCGGGGGAAAGTTTCTTTAGACTCTTGAATTTTATCCCTTTGTTTCTTTAGACATACAAATAATAGCTTATAAGAATAAAATACATAATACTTTATAGCTCATAAATTTAAATGTCAATTACGTATAAGTTTATAATTATGTTTATTATATTATTTATTATATTACATGTTCTTCATTCGTTAAAATCCGATCGATTCATCGTTATTTCTAATAGTTTAATAATTTTAAAGAAATAAACCATGTATCTGGAAAGAATTATCGACATATAAACTAAAAACTTGTGATACTGTGAATTAATATACTACAACTGACACCATTTATAAACGTAATAATAACACAAAATAGTTAATAATACTCTTGAAGTACTGCCCATAACACTTTATGTGAAACATTTTACTGACAGATACAAATATAAATGAAACGATTTTCTGAACACATCAAACAAATAGTTTTTTTATTTGCCATACTTTTATTGTAAAGTTAAATTAAATATTGAATGTTACTTTTATTGCAACCTGCTAGGTTTTATCTTCTGCCGTAGATGCGTACATTGCGATGTAATAAACCAAGCAATAAAGATTTCATTTCACAAAGACTAACATATTCTCATAATTGGATTAAACAATGGTAATTCAGTTTGCTCGTTTATGCTGATTAAAATGTAATCAACTGGCTATACTAACATTTAATAAAATTTGTTTCAACGTGTAAATTATATCAATATTATTTATTACTCTCTCTATCAATAATCACCTTAAAAAAGCCATATGCAGCACAGTAATCATTATGGCATGATACAATTTATGGTTTGGAGTTTTTAGTGAATTGGAATTATAACTAAAACTAAGTTTCCTTTGGAAATATTTATTACAATGTAACGAATATAATACTACGTAAAAATAATGTACATAATTAATATTCCGTGACACAGCATTTGAGTTTTTTACAATAATTATAATTAAAAAACTGGGAAGCTCTAAGTTTTCAAAAATACGGATTAACTCAAAACTATATGAACCACGACTAATAGAACAATAGATATTACTACAATGTGAAACGTATAACATTGTCATAATATATAGTTAACTTCTCAGCCAACCGTTAATCGAAAAACATTGCATTTATTGTAAAGCAAAGTAATACTTATATAGGTAATTAAAAATAAGCATAAAATGTAAAATAAAGTTTTAAATGAGTCACACAACTATTTTAGTGCAGTAAAATTTGTGATAATGAAATGAGTATTTACTTTCTTTGAAAGGTCGGCAATCAGATGTCTCACATAGGAAATGAGATATAACATGTTGTTACGACGCGTTGCCCAAATATGTCTTACGTATAGTTTACATAAACTGTTATATAATAAAAAAAAACGATTTTTAGGTTTAGTCGTACTAACTAATGGTCGTCAAGCAATTTTAGCTTTTATCGCAACTGACAGACCGTGGAAGAGTCCTAGGGCCACATTTAGATGTAACAATTAATTAATTACGCTGGTTTAATCCGATGGTAATTGCTAGCATTAATTTACCATATCGGTTACAATTAACCATTTCTCTTTCAAACATAACATGTTTGGACATAAAACTGTCAAGGGGGTATCAAATCGTGTGGCCATTTCTTTCACGGAGTCGGTTGTTTTTATGTTTTCACTTGTTATATGTTTACAAAGGTATAGTGTACTTATGATAAGAGTACATTGATAATTATAATTGACATTTTATTTTTCATATACACTCCGAATGTACAACATTATATCGACTCATTATGTAACATCAAAACAGAATTCGTTCTACAAGAACTAGTTGTAATTCAGTCATTCAGCCTCTCTCTACGGAGAAAGTAATGATCGAAAGGTGGGGATATCGCTCTTTCAGCACTCCACTTTTATAATCGGATAAGAGGTGGGTGGAAATTTAAAGAATATGCCCGTACAGGGATTCGATTAATGACCCCACTGCCGAATAGAACAAACCCCCAAGATGTTGGCCACTCAGCTACAGGACTGAATATCACATAGTCATTCCTAAAACATATAATTACATGAACTTGAGATATGAAGTATCAATCATTTTTTATCAGCAGAAATTCGATGGTAAACCTTTTTCGGTAGGTGTAGAGAAACTACCATTTGTCTATTATTGTAGTATTTAAATTTGAATCCAAGAACATCAATGTTCAGGTGATCATTCTATAACAAAGTGAATTATTACCGAGTTTTGTCGAAAAAGTGTTTATTTAGCAAATCCTTGTAGTCACTCAATTCGAAATCGTGTTGGGTAAATTTAAAAATCGTCTTTAATTTAATTTCACATTCATAAAAACTGAAATTAAAAATTCATCGCAGAAAGTGCTACATGAGAGTTTAATGAAATACTTATGTAGTAGTCGTGTTATAGAAAGGCTGACGCAGTTTGTGGGATATTTTAAATCGAAACCATGCTCTCAGGGAACCGTATTATAGGAGGGTTACCTGAATTGATATATTTTTTAGCCGTTGATTGATGTATATTGATGGTTTTTACTTAAAAACAGTACTTTATTGCAAATTATCTACACATGGAAAGGACAAGAATAAAAACATAAATCAGACATCACTTTAAATTTGAAAGCACCTGGCATACATAACCCTAAAAAAATAAAAAAGATGACCTAATCGTAAATTGAAAAAATCATCTAATACGATGTTCATTGGGTGGAACGCTGGCTTGAATATTAATTACCAAACAACTGTTGTCCTGAGGTATTCCTATTAATTATTTACAGGCATTTGTCGCTCTCTATGGCAGCATTACAAAATAAAACTAAAAACCAATTAAAACGGTATCCAAAACTGATTACCATCACGAATGAAAATATATTTTGGTGGAAGCGATCAACACTCAAAATAAAAATATTGTATTATTTACAAGAGCATAAATATACTAAATTAAGTATTTCAACATAAAGAAGTACTTGTGAATAAGTCTCCTCCATTTTTTTGAGATGGTAAGGATAAAAGAACAGAGGTTAGGAAAGATCTAGTAGTTATCTTATCGTGCTGTTTATTTGCTTGGTTAAGGAGGAGACAGCATGGGTGGGGCAGGGAAGCAATCATCACAGATATCTTTACTATTTCATACAAAATCATAAACCGTGGAAGGGATCATAATTTTATGACTTATTCAATATTGATAACTGTTATTAAAGTTAATTTATAATTCCTACTATATGCTATATAGCAGAAACTACTCTAATAATAAAACTGTCAGTCTGTAAATTTGTTAGTAACTAAAACTCCTCTAAAACGGTGTACAGAGGACACCGTTTACCAGTTTTCAAAACTTGTTCAAAACTTTTTTTAAGATATTTGAAAAGTAAATATATGTGATTGACCTTAAAATATCTAATAAGCAACGATTAACTCAAAACTAGTGTTACCAAAATAAGGTTTTTTCACAACGGTGACGATTTGTTAAAATATTTAGGTTAAGCGCTAGAATCTAAATTGTCCGAATTAGAGAGATGGCCCTCTGACGTATGTCCTGCTCACCTCTTCTGTATTTTATTTAATTAAAATTCTCATACAACATACGACTGCCCGCGTCCGGCATATGTTCATTCGGACATTTATTAGAAAGGGCTTAGATACACTGTGTTCATAATGTTGCTGCACATCACTACACCGCCGTTTTAAGTACAGTTACCACATCTAAATTTCACAGAAGCGCGAAATGTGATCAGAACCGTTTCTAGTGATTCTGATGTGCGTCCACCAGAGGATTTTTCTGTGGCCACCAACGGTTCTATAGTATTAAATAATGATATTAAAAAAATGAGCAATATGAAATAAATACAGCAATTGTTTATTCGTATTGCGTACGTATGCGGCTCGAAAATGTATTTGTAATTGATGAATATTTTTAATAAAATAGGGATCAGTACGGTAACTCCATCGGGTAAATTTGTGCTGCAACGCATTAAGTAATTCGGTCTGTTGTACGATAACTAACGCTGTTTCTCTAGCAATCGTGTAATTATCAAGAGAGTTATTCCAAATACATAAAGTGTGACCGTGATTAGCTTGCAATTTTGTTTTTTTATAAATATGGCAGCATCTGTTTATGTTATTCTTTATTTTTATAATTTTGATACAATCCCACTAACTTGATTGTTTATAATTTTTATACTATCATAATCAGCTAGGAAAATATATTGTATTCCAAAGTTTCAACACACCACCGAATATCTGCAAAGTAATCCAGCTAAGGCGTGTTATTGAGGACAGAGTGCGTACAATTAAACGGATAAATTAAAATAGTATATTATAGTATTTGAAAGACCGAATCGAAGAGAGGCGAATGTTTGGTTATCAACGTCCGGGAGGTCTGGGATCTCAAGCAAACACCATTTCAAATCCAGTTCATATCTTATTTAATTAACGAAGGTGCGGTGGTTTATTACACAAAATATCAGTAAAATATAAAATTGAGTCTACATTTACATTTACTTAACACATGAATTTACCTCTACCGTTATAATTCAATTGACACAACAAACGATTTTAAATTAAAAAGTCCAATTTCAAAACAAACAAAAACAATTTATAATTACCATGCCGGCCGGCTCAGTTCAGCCGAAGGCCTTTGAGAGCCGACTGTTTGCCAAAATAAAAATTAAACTTCAACCACTGTAGATTCCTCCCCTTGTTGTCAATAATAGACTCGTCCGCTGGACGCTTTTTAATTTTAAGCCATAGCCCTAAGGCAACCAATTGCTTTTAACAACAATAACTCGGTTTGAATACCAAGAATCATTGCCATTAAAGCTGTGCGCTGTCAGTTATGGACCTTAATAAAACTTAAACTTAAAAACCTAAACAAACAAAACTATTGTGTGTCATATTATAATTACTAAGTTTTATTTAATATTTTCAAATTATTTGTAAACACTCGGTAGTGAAAAGGACCATTAGTTTCTTTTAAAACAAGCCACGCGCGAGTTTTTTTGGCTAAACCGTAAATTATAATGATCATTTATTTTTTCATTTTTTAAAACACAACGCGGACAATGTTACCAAGATGTATATTGAGAATTCATAATGCATTTTGTTAATTTTGATGACTACTCAGTATTTAATTATCAGTTATCATAATAGTTAAATTATAGCAACAATAGAAAAATAATAATGTTTCAATATTTTCGATGAATTCGGCAATAACTTTGTGAAAATTCATTTATTCATATAAAATTAAAATTGATATCTTAGTTATTTCACTGGCTGTGTAACTAGCGTAACGCTTTTCGCCTCTATAAAAGCATCTTCAGTCTGAAGATGCTTCCTAAAAAAACGCATTACATTAGTAACACAACCAGTGGAATAACTAATATATCAATTTTAATTTTATATTATGAATATTGTTGTCACTTAATATTGTTAAAGACTATTCACTAATCACACGATTTTTTAAATAATGATATAAACATTAATTTAAATTGTAAACTAGTAAAAAACAAAATTATTTAAACATTGAAAATAATTTTTCAAAAGAAACGATTTTTTATTATTGAAACAACTGTTTTATTTATTAATTAATTTTAGAGCACTTTTCAAACAAATTCGACAAAATGTAGCTTTTGACTAATTTTACCACTCACCTGTTAGTCATTTTAACCGATACACATCTAGATGACTCCGCCTCTAAGACGATATCAAGAATTTTAGCAAGATTGTGGAGATATTAATAAGTATATCAACAAATTTTAGACAGATTTTATCAGTGTACTTGCCGACCGCCATAACACAGGGAAGCGTGAGTACGCCTATATGAAGGTACTTACTGAATTTTAGCTCCAGCTGGGACATTTTTATTTATTGACTTTAAACCAATATAATATAATTTTATATTCTAAATAAAGTGTCACAGAGTGAGTTTTGACTTTTCTGCTATGCAAATACGCAGGAAAAAAGACTAATATATAACAGTTTTCTTAAGTTATAAATTTATAGATCCTAAAAAATCGCTCATCCGTTGTAAAATAATCATTACTAACTACTTAAGTATTTTTGATGAATTATTATGAATATAAAATAATGTAAGCATAGCAATATGTTAAAAATAGCGTTTCATAAAAAACATCTCATTGACTTAGTTTAAAATAAAAATAAACACATTTACATTTAAACATGAATTATCAGTAATAGCTCTATTTTCCATTATGAGAACTAAATATTATGATTTTGTTATAAAATTATAAACCTGGTCATCAGAATCATAGAAAACCATTGTAAAGAATTTAACAATATATTTAAGTTTCATACGAATGAAAGGTTTTTATGTATTAAAAAAGAAATAACATAGCTCTCAAGTGTCAGACAAAATGCACAATACAACTTTAAGTTTGCGTAAAAAAAAAACTTGTAAAACGAGGGTACAAAAAGTGTATTGTTCAAAATTGAAATCGAATTATTTCGTTCAATCACTATTTCTTCAGCATTAAAATGTTTTAAGCGACAATTTAATGCATTTTCAATTACAATTTTTTATATTTTGCCGATTAAAATTATCTCACTGATGGCTTTTAGCCAATTCCTTCTCACAATACTAATTACTGAATATTATTTTAATTTGATAAATAAAACAGATTTTTGTATTACTTCCATAACGTCAGTTGACAATGCTTACGAGCGTTATAAAAATATGGAAGTAGGACAAAAAAAAAATGTTTTTATTATTGAAATATAATAGTAAACACCTTAAAAGTTAAATGAAATATATTTATTTTAGAAAATGATATATTTAATTGCAATTGTAAGAAAGGGAGTAAACTATTTATTAGAGTTATTCGTGTTCAAATGGAAGAAATTTTATTTGTGTTTGCAGCCCGTTGTGGTTTGGTTAGAATTTGATGTGTGAGAGTAGTTTAATAAATTAAATTATTATGTTTCTATAATTCCTGTTAATTATGCATTTTGCTAATACACCCTCTAAAGATTATCTTACGATGGTTTTTCTCTTGAACGTCCACAGCCTATATGCTAGTTGTATCGAAATTACTTAAATGCGCGTCCTAAATCGGGTGTCAAATTGATGCAAGTACCCTCACATAAGTAAGTATTAATAATGGAATGGCGGAAGGAATCCTTTGTGCTTTCTGTGTTAATGACATACTAGATCTGAGTGCTAACATTACAGCATTAAATACAGCGTGTTACAAAATCAACAGGCGCAAAATAAATATTAATTTATACAAAAAAGAGTGTTTGCATTGCAAGGCTGAAAAGATCTGGCCACTGAAGCCACTAGATTTTCAGAGTTGAGATTATCATTCACGAGGTACGACGCTCCTCCAACAATGATTTGAATTATAATTTTGATTCAAATAACTTTGGAAAGAACTTTATCGATTTTTTTATAAATTTAATTATTTAAAATAAAGATTTTGTTCAGATTTTGGTGGCCGTGCTATGAACGGTTTTTCATGCACAGCTGTAGATATCGTAAAACTAGAAGTAAGAAGGCTAAAACAATATTTAATCAAATTTGAATTGCTGAGATTTTGTCGGTGAAAAAAGAAAAATAGATGTACAGGGTCAACGATTTTGGGTACAGCATCATTTATTTTTGAGTTGATGATGTTTGCTATGACCAATTAGCAACCGATATTCATTTAATTAAATTTAAAGAAAATTTTAAGTCAAACTCTCTGAATTGTGAATATTAGTTGAATTGTGTGATCTCATTGATTTGACACTCTGTACTGCTTGCTAGCTGCTAGTTGTTGTAGACGTCATGGTTTCATGTTACAAATGCCAGCCACTTGACAATAGGAATCCGATCGAATTGTGTGAGGGTTTATCGGAAAGTAAACGAATGAATCGATGAAAGAATAAACTCGCCAACACGCAACAAATTTACCTTCTTCAATCGAAATCAAAGTAAAATTATTAATATTCAAGAACAAGATTTCTAATTAATAATAGAAAATATTTTTTTACCACATTAACTTTTAAAGATTTAAGTAAATAAAGTTGTAGAATCATATATATACACTTCAAAGGGAAAATGAGCTACATAACTGGTAATTAATCATACACTTCTCTTCATTATTTAAAAACAATCGCTTAGATTGGACAACACTACCATGTTTTATATCTGATCTATTTTTTCGATGAAAATTTTTGAACATGAAAGTCTTAGCTCAGTATTATTAATTATATGGTAATCGAGTGCTATGCTTTGAACGTTTTCTGTAAATTATGGGTTCAACATAAATTATATAAATGTCATAAATAAGCCATTACCGCTTCTAATGTGGAGCAAGTGGAATCATAATTGAGCATCTCAAGTTGCTTCACGAGAGTGTTCTGTTATTCAGTAGCTCTACCTTTGTTTATGGAAAAAAGGTAAGAATAGGGCTAGGAAATGACTAATTATTATTGCTATACCCCGTGTTTAGGATCAGATGGGTGGGAGGGGAGGTAATAATCAAATACGTCCATAACATTGAACACAAATTAAAAAAACGATTGAAAAATCAATAAATGAATTTGTCCGTACGAGGATTCTAACCTGTGAGCACTTGATGCCCAAGAGCGTTGATAAATAGGCTACAGTACGTCTAAGTATTAAAAGAACATAAGAGTGTCCATTTTTAGATTGGCGTTACTTTTCTGATTGTGATTTTTTTGCATCAATTACACTCGTTTTATCGTTTTTTTTTATTTGAAATTGGTTTTGATTATCTTCTCATACAGTCCTCTTAGTAAAGCATTATTTAATAAGAGATTTAGTGCAAAGCATTTCACGTGTTTTTAGGGGTGGACCCATCCAACAATGGGTCTTTTTCATTTAGTTGTTTGCACAAATACAGTTTAGAATGTAATGAAATGAATTATTCCACAAAAAACTAGCCCCCGGCTTCGAACTGTGTTGACACAAAGGTAAGTACTGTGTAAGTGGAGAATGGATCAATTTTGTAAAGCGAAACTTTTCGATGTTTGTGTATAATGGAGGTGTTAAGTATACACGCCTACCATTGAGCGTTGGTGACCGTATTTATTTGAGTGCTATAAAGATTGCTTCATCATTAATTTAGAGGGGAAATACAGCCCGGGCTTAAGGTATTCACTGACATCAATTCTGCTTAAGGCGTTAAAAATGTGTAAAAAAGAGACCCCGTATATTTAAATCGATACACACTACACGTTAATATCATCTAGAGATATATAATTACTGCCCAAATTTATAATATGCTAGTGAGTACCCGGCATGCGTTGCAATCCCACTCAAAGAAAAAAGGGTTTGTGTTTTAATTCTGTTTATTGAAGTGCTTTTGGATTAGACGTCTGCTCGGGCCGAAAATTCATTAAATTACCCGTTCCTAGCCCGTCATCTTCAGGTCTGGCCCAGCCCGAGTCCGAGTCTCAACATCACACTTGTTACCCGAACCCGACCCAAAGTACAGATTTATTTTTCTCAGCCCGGAAAAGCCCGATTTTTTAAATACAGTAATTCATTTATACTTTTCAAACAATACATGTCATTGTTTTCATATTTCCAACGATATTCATAGCACATGTGAAATAAATTATTTAAATTATGAATACTATTGCCTTATGGTCGACTCATGACCCAAACATGGTACGAAATATTTTTCTTAAATTTGAATTCCTTACCTGGGCCCGACCCAAGTCCGAATCTGAATTGTCTTTACCCACCCGAGCCCGTACAGACCTCTATTTTGGATAGACAATATTTTCTGTATTTCTGTCTGATGCGTACACGAATAAATCAGAAGGTTTTTCCGAGATGTTGTTGGTTGTACGTGTTTTTTTTTTTATTTTAGATTTTATATTTTAAATTTTAAATTTTTTTCTTCAGAAACCTTCACGGGGGTGCGCAAAAAAACTCACCAAAGTTTAATCTAAATCGGATGAGTGGTAAAGGAACGCATACTGGACAAACAAACAAACAAATAAACATTCATTTATATATATAAAAGATAGATAAATGTGATTGATAAAAAATTAGATATAAAAATAAGTTCCTGAATTATTTCCAGAATTAAAATAAATGTGCTATTGCAAAATCGAATTTTATTTTACGATGTTTGTCATTCAAAATGCAAGTACCACAATTTTAAGTACCTAAGTTATAAAGCTTCAATGACAGATCAAGCATTTTCTTGGTAAATTTCTAATATGTTAAAATAAAAAATATCAAAGATCCGTAAGAATTACGTTATCGATAGATCTGAAAATTGTTTGATATTAACATATTTAGGAGGCTACAAATTTCTCTGTTTTCAACGTAAATTGTAAGCCTCGTTTCTTTAATCTATCTAAGAGTGGAATATATGGAATCGTAATGGATTATTACCTAAGAATGAGCTTCAGATTAATCAGTCTCTTAAGCTCTCCTTTTAGGACAAATTTACTAAAATACCTACGTCAAGTAACACTGACATTTGAATACCTTGAGCTAGACAGATTTTTCGGTACGTATTATATAATATGTTATATTTAATGACAATTATTTATGTCTTTACTTTTGAAGACACACCTTTACTTTTGAAGATTTAAAAACCATTTAAAAGAATGACATTATTGAAATGGTAATTTTGAGGGTAAGCTTTTGTTTTCAAAACAAATTATTTATTAATAAGCTGCAAATTATGAAAAAAATGTATTATTACTTCTTTAATCAATTACATGCTGCCCACTACAATTATTGGTATATACACATTGTATTCATTAAATTAAAACAAAATATTTGTATCCTCTCACTATCATGATATTAAGAACTGCTTTCCCTCGACAGGTGAGCATTTTAACTGTTGAAAAACCACAATTTATTGTGAAAGACTAAAAATCGAAATTATTTATGACTTAGCAGAAAGTATAAAAAAATATTGTATGTTTACGACATGAGTTTGCAGATTAATATTTCGATAACTTCTTTAAATCGATTATATGCTTAGGGATGAATTCTTAGTAAAAAAGTCATTAACAAATATGCATGAAAAATATATTATGATTTAAGCAACTAATCAGTCTTAAATTTTAAAATTATGAGTATACCCATTAGTTTTCCATGATAAATGTTTAAAACTCAATAGTATTTACATCCTATATGATAAACAATAGCTTTGTTGCGTGCATTAGAGTGTTGTAAAATAACGTATTGAAAATTGTTCATCTAAAATACAACGGAATATTTCAAAATAGGTAATCTAAATAGAGTAAAAAGTCGTATAATATGTGCTTCATTCCGACCAGCTCTTGCATGAGACAGTGACATACGCAATCTTAAAATATTGTAGGGTTTTAGTTAAACTTTATTTTATTTATAAATTATCACTAATTGAGCTTAAATAAAATGATTGCATATTATTTATAGGTAGAAATTATATTTGAATATTATAAACGATTTATGACATGGATAAGTTCATCTCAAACCAATAATTGAAGCTATTTGGTGGTGAAAATCTACTGATATAAATAACATACAAATAAAATATACTCAATTGGATTGAATATTACAAATCATTTCAGAAAATACTGGTGACGCTTTAGATTTTATGTAAAAGAAATATTTATTGTAGTATTTTAACCTGTTAAGGACAATTATGGAAATGGGAAATTTCGTAAAGTAATTTAAAAATCAAAATGAATTAAGTCAACATCTTTCAGTCATCAGTGATAAAAAACTAAAATTAAAATTACTATAAAAAATAATAACTAATACTTCAATCGAATTCGTAAATGATTAGCAAGCTTCATTAAGTTTAGTGGTTAATTTAGTAAACAATAGCTAAGATATATAAATAAAGAGGCTTCAATTTCATGTCTTTCTTAAAAGTCGATTATTTCAAAATGACTTGACAACTTCTGCTACTATACCGACAATAATAATAAAAATAACTCTATACAAAACGGTTTTTATCTATGGAGTGCTACCATTGGGTAGACAAAATATTTCACAATCATGATGGAGTCCGTAATTACTGACCCACCAAATGTTAATTATTATAACTGTTATACTGCTAAAATAATTATGTAGTCGGAAAAGAGTAACTTCGATGACTTACATATTTAATATAGTCAAATAGATGGCTCCAATCTTTGATTGTATTATTTTCGGTATACATAAGCACATTAAGATATTTATAGTAAGTGTGTAATTTATGTGTGATAAAAAACCGTGTTAATCCTTTTTGGTGATCGTTTTGTAACAATCTCTTTGTTTCATCCCAGGTCATCTCAACGTTCCAGCTTCTCGCAGCTCCACCGAGTACATTGTTGTCAAAACAAATGGTAAAATAAAATTGTTTTATTTTAACCCTTGATAATGATAGCTGTCATAGCTTTTAAAATTTTATATAATGTATTAAAGAATCTTTTTTATTAGAGATATTATTGAGAATCACACCAAAGATCAGATCTTCTCAATGATGCTCTGAGGATACATTCAATTTATAACAACAAAAATATAGAATAAAACTTCGGGAGACTGAAATCTTTTTATAATTTTATTAAATATTGATGTTGCTCATCTGAGGTAAAATATTTCGCTGGCACTGGCAAGTGCTCTTTGGAACTTTATGCACTGGATAAAAACGTAAATTAAAATGATAAAAGTGTGCAGAAACCAAAGCCGAAATGTTCCGACTGCCGCCAGTACTCTAAAGAGGCCAAAAAGAATAATCGCATACGGTAATTCGCTGTGCGATAGGGATGCGGATGTATTTAATCTGCGTAGCGTGAGCGAGAAGGCAATAAGCATCGGACTAAATGAAAAGAAACAAAGTAAAAAATATTAGCATAGAAAAATCCTCTCATCGGTCATACTAATACTAAAGCCGGACTTGTACTGTGATGGCGGGAAAAAGCGAAATCAAAAAGCTCGGTTTTCCTGTTCGTTAGATGTAGGTGTAGGTTCTACTTGTGTTTTTATGAAGGTGGGTGTCTCCCGTTATTTACGGTCTCTAAAAGAAATAAGCACAATGATGTGATTTATTTAAAATACTATCGGACAATAATATACTAAAGTTTGAGTCTTAATATAAAATTAAACTTGATAACTTTGTTATTCGAATGGTTGTGTCACTAACTGTGACAGATGTTTTGCCTTCAGTAACACACATAGTGGAATAATAATGTAATTAAACTTAACTTTAAATAAAAAAAAAATCCGCAATGTTACCCCCAAATCCATCAAAAATATTAAACAGTGTCTTAATTACCAAAATAAATATTATTAAAGTAGTTAAAATCACATTTTTATATATTTTTTAATTTTTGACCATCCTTCTATCCCTACTGAGTCACAAGCAGTTCTCGTAGAAAAACATCTGTTGAAATACCTCCATTAGAAGGCCATATGCTCCACATTTGGAGCGAACGTGTTAAAAAATAATAATAATTATGTAAAGTAACACAAAAGACACTCATTGTTATAACAAAGGTATGTTACCTCAAAAATGTATTGTTCATTTATCGTAATTTCTGAATTTACTCAAAAAAACACATTCATTTAAATCCTCAATCACTAATTGACTTCAAAAGCTAGTTAGTACACCCTCTTGTCAGTATTCGTTAAAACTTTCGTATTTTTGATGAAATTTTAACAAAAAATGAACATAGAGGATGCTGTCTGAATATTAAAATAAAAAATCATAATGGAAACTTTTAAATATGTTTCCAGTTAGTCATACGGAAGAGTGTAAAGGATTAGTCAGACCAATTTTCCTGGAAAATGGACTTCATTATTTCGATTTACCAATAGGAGCCGTAAAAGTTGATGAACTGAACATTGGCAGCGTGTATATATCAAATGCAGTGCAGCTCGTTTTAGTAGTATTTAAAATTTCCTTTATTTTAACTGAATTACATTTTTAAGAGAGTAAGAAAATATTCTAAAATATATATCAGGATCACTTTTTGGGTAAGCATTTTCAACTAAGCAAATTTTTATATGTTATGATGAAATTTTGTGCATGATTACCATCATACAAAAAATTAAAGTTAAAAATATAAAACAAATATATGTTTTTCGGAATATTATATTACACCGTACATATCATTTATAATCTAATCGCATGTGAATTGAAAAAAGCTATATTTTTATATCGACTATAAGTGAAATGGTTGTAAGACAAATGATAAAAGATATTAAATCAGTCCACTTCAACTCTCTCCGGTCCCAAAATAGAGCAGAAGTTTCTTAAAAAATATTTCAACACAGGATATTTTAGTCTTGGTCAGTCATTTACTCTCACATTTTGATTGAAGGCGAAGTGGAAAGTGAAAGAAAAGAGAAAAGAAGAATGAGGGCTTGAAGGGGATAAATTGAAACCAATTTTACACACAAATTATAGTCCCGAAATGACTCGATTGATACGGTTCTGGACAACACGACGTTTTTGACGAACCAATCTTCCATGTACATTCAGGAATAGATGTGTAAAATTTTATTGAACATTTTTTTATTCCATTTGAATGAAATAACAGTGAAGGTTCGTCTTAATATTAAATTTTAATCTAGTAACTAATGAATATGTTTAACTCACAGTCAAATGGAAAGAGTTTTATATGTATATCGTTATATACATACACCATTGAGCTACTATTTAGAGTAAACAGCGTTATCTGTATTATGAGTAACAAAATATTCCAATAGTTGCAATTTGGAATAAATGTCATCAGTGTGTCACTTCAACAGTAGAATATGTTATATAATATACGAATAGTTGGTATATTTTAAATTTAACAATGTATTTTTTCTAACAGCTAAATGTATAATTTTATGATTTTCAATGAAATGTTCACTGCCTTTCAAATGAATGTCAATTATATTTGTACAAAAACAAACACGAAATTTTAATACATTGGCATCGCTTTTAAATAAAGTAGTATATCAAATTTACGTACAATGTCCGTCTATTTAAAAATAGCCTTTTACGGAATTTATTCGAGCATAAAACTCGTATGATTCTGTAAAATAATAAATATTTCCTAATAGAAAGGTGGCGGTCAAATAATTTGGTTTATTGCAATCAAATTGCGTTAAAAGCATCGCCCTCTTGAATAACACAACCACTCTTCTTCAAATATAATACACTTACACTACTACCGTCTGCGATCTACTGCTCTCTTTACTAACACGAAAAAAGGTTACGAACTCTTCCCCTAATTTTCGCATTAGCGCTTGGTGAACCCATTACCAGTCACCCCAAATTTGAAATGGTTGCCAAACATTTTGTTTTTTACATCCCCATTATTTTGTATTAACAATATTCAATCAAATAATAATACAACACATTTTTTACCGCGAGATAGAGTTCAAAGCTTAAGATTTTTCTTACAGTGACATATTTTTATTAAACGAATAATTAGTTAATTTGATAGCGTAAATATCGTCGTTGTTCTAGAAGAAGACATTAACTGAAAAATACTAGTTTTGAGTGATTGTACTTTGAGGTTTGTCAAATGTTTGAAATGCCGTACATTTTTCATTTTTTTGTTTGTACAAAACTGTTTTTAAGTAAATGTAAGTTTGTTTTTCCATACGATAGAGTTTGAAATTTTGTATAACTAACTCAATATGTAATTTTTTCGATTTAAGTGTTTTCTTCCAGAACAGCGACGATATAATAGTAATTGATAGGATGTTGGCGACACCACAGTATTTATGTAATACTATTTACCAGGAAATTACTTTAATTTTATAAAAATGCAAAGCAATACAAAAGTTTAAAAAATATATTGCCTTTTGTTAAATAAATTTAATAAATCAGTAGAATTTTTAACGAAACCCAAAAAATTTAAAGCTATCATAATTATTACGATATTTTTCCTAAAGTTTGATGTAGTTTTCTCAATATAAGATTGTTGCGTTTCGTTGGACTCACATATTTTTTCGAAAACGCTCCTAAAATATAAATTGCTGTAATTCAATCAACAAGTTACCAAAACTACAGCCAACTCAATTCTGGTAATTATTTAAACATTCTTGAAAATCAATTTACCAATAATAATTATCAACAGATACCACTGTCACAAAATTTAGTTTTTACAATTCGTCACAATGGAAAAGTAATTTTAGGAACGTATTTTCCCACTTGAATAGTAATTGATTTGACAAGAATAATTGGTATATTATTATAACTCATCAATATAATTATTGCTGTATTTAAAAATATGCTTTTGCACTGTTGCTGTATATTAAACTGATAATAAAAACTATACGTCTTCACAGATTGACCAAAAACAGTTTCATTGTTAATTTATATTTTAACGATATCCATTAAATTACATCGCGTAAAGAATACTAGAAAAAGTCAGTCTGGAGATTTGGCTGTAATGATTTTATTTTGGACAAGCGAATAAGGAAAGCGATATAAGATGTAAATAAAAGTTTTTAAATATGATAGCTTATTGATTCTGTTATGTATAAATACCTATATCAAAGCATAATAACATTAATAAACAAAATATAAAATGAGAACGGCTAACTTTGTTATATCACTGGTGGTGTAACTAAATGTGTTTCGCTCCTTGAGAAGCAACTTCAGACTAAATAATTTTTATATACGATTTTTTATCCATAATAAATTTATTGTTTATAGAATGTAATACGCCAGTTAAATATTATTAATGATTTATTTTGAAAACCACTGGTCATACTGTAAACTAAGTGGTTGTAACTGTATTTGATCTAGTGTATAAAATTGAAACATTTTATTAGTGACGTCAAAATATTGTAACACGTTTATCTATCCCCGCATCTCTGGGGTGATCGGGCGACTCGGAACAGCCCTTACTGCAAAAAAAACATTAGCGATCATTGTTATTTACCTAATTATGTCAAATTAAAACTATTTATAAAGTAATTGATAAATGGTTGCACTTAAAATATATTCACAGCATGATAGAAAGTGTTTGTTTTCTTGCAAAGCATCGGAATAATTATTCAAGTTTATAACAAAACATTGAGTTGTTCATTTTTTATGAAAAAGATAGAAAAGAATACAAACGTTTGCAATATTTAGCAGTAATTTGTTTATCAATAGCTGCAAATCAAATTATTTATTTTATGATTAATGATGTCCATACAAAAAGTATTTATTTAAATGTTATTAATATTGCTTAGAAATACATACATCGATCGAAAAAAATATTACAATGAACATTGTGAAGAATGGTCTTATTTTTCTTTTGTTTTAGAAAGTATTTCATTGCAATACAAGTTTTTTTTTTAAATTTTTATATGCTGAAATGTCACACTTTTAAATAATATATAAAAATAAATAAAAATATTTACCAACATATGTACTTGAAATGCAATAAAAAAACCAAACTTTTTATAGATATAAAATGTAAAAATATTTTTCTTTTATTTCTTAAAAAATAATATTTGATAAAAAAGTGGCCGTGCACTGATAAATATTTTGCCCTATCAAGCAATAGTTACTGATGTAATTGTCTACTGTTGTGAGAGATTTATAGCACTATTTCATATTGACAGTGACCGACTTAATATTATGTATAACATTTGGTGACCCTTAGTCCCAATACGATTCCATCCTCCGTCATTATACGAGCCATTACTTTCGAACAGGTCTTCTACTGCAAGAATGGGGTGCCCACAAGTTACGGCCTCACTCCTGGGACCCGAACCGAATACCAACGACATGTGGCACATTTAATAGACGGCAAATCACGAGGGACAGAAATATCTATTCATACGTTTGATCATGCTTTGTGTTTTGGCAGAGTCGAGTTTCAAATGTGAGTGGGTGTATAATTGATGTCTTCATTTTGTTGAATTATTGGTTATTTTGATTTGTTCAAATGATCATATGTTTCATTAAAATAAAGGTGAATTTAGATGATAATATTGTACACTGACATTTTTTAGGCATTATGCTTATTTTTAGTAACTTTACATGTATTAATATCTGGCATTAATGTGAGAACAAAGCGCCAAACATTTTTAAAATTGGAAAATCATACGAGATGAACTCGATGAGTTTTTATAAGATCATGTCCAAGATCACAAATTTAAGTTGAAAAAATGTAAATTTGATATTGACCTTGCTGAGACTGGGACTAGGACTCACCTGATCGCTAAGGCAAAGCTTTTACCACTAGACCACAGAGTCCGACAGAATATAACATATTTTATGAGGTTTTTAATAAATATCAACTATTATGTTAGACCAAAGCAACCTTAAGTTACAAGCAGTGCTATAAGAAAATTTGCAATTTACGAGTAGTCCTAGGAGTTTCAGTCTCTACCAACAAATTGTATGGCGGTTGTACGAAGATTGTCGCTCAACTCCGTTTTTATTTATACATATATTTGAAAAGATTTCTTGTGAGTTTATTCAGTGTGCCATTACGATAATCATTATATAATTTACGATTCATCGAAAACCAACATATATGCATCGTATATGCATGTTTAGTAATAATTAAAACGTCACAATAAATTATATCGTACAGTCGTCATAATATATGTAGGGAATGGCACGAAATGCGATGGGTGGCAGGGTAGATTTATTAAAATCGTAATTTGTCGCAAAATACACCCTTTGAATTGCCGATTAATAACAATCATTAATTATGACTAGGTTTGATAATGAAAAGTAAGTAAACAACTTTATTCTTAATATGAAAACGCGTTACATCTAGTTACACAGCCAGTGGAATAACTAAGTTATCGACCTTAATTAAATATTAAAACATCAAAGTAACCGCCGAATCCATCGAAAATATCTTTATTCCTATTAGTATTAAAGATATGATATTTAATTACCCACTATTTCACATTATCAAAATATGCTAGAATTCATCGTAATTAGCCCAAAATATCGATTTCATGACTTCGCAGTAAATGTAATGGACCACTTGTCTACAAAAATACTTTCTGACGGGGCGTACAGCATGGCTTGTAATTATAGGAGGCTTTGGTTAGATTCATTTCTATTTAATTATCTGTACATCACCAATGATATCAGCAGAATACGGATAAATTGTTAATTTCAAAATTTACTTGGATTTTTCTGGTTATTTCATTTTTATCGCAGCAAATGTTCATGATGTATTTTCCAGCTTTATAAAGACTATAGAGTAACAGTTAAAAGCAGTATAAGTTTGATCATACTAAAACAATTACTTAATTTTGAGTCAGACATAATCGGTTTTATCATTCAGGCAATAGCGGAAATGAAAGTTTTTAAAACTATTGAAGTAAATATGATATTATTCTACATAAACACTATCTCGAACAATGCATAATACGTGTAAATATTTGTTTTTCAGTATATCATAAGGTAAATGTTCATTAACAAAAATTATAACAAGGTAGTTGCCCTTCGTACTTATTACTAGACGGGATTTGAACCCCTCCCCCTACATTAAATCGCGGTCCATTAGACCATCCAGTGTCAGATCCTTCGGGAATCAGAAACCCCACCACGAATTTTTCGATGAATTTTGATTTACATTAATGTGTTTCTCAAACTCGCTTCGTAATCTGTAGAATACTCTCAACATTATTAAAAAAAAACGTAGTTCTTTTGGTCATGTTTAATTTAATAAATATTTTCATATATGCAGTAATCTTTACATACCAATGATGTAATAAGTGCTTACCTGTCATACAATCAATGTTTGAAGCTCATAACAATAAAAATAAATATTTTATATATTATACAATTAATCAAATAAAAAACAGTGAAAAAAAATATTTGTTGTATTTTGAAAAATATTTTTTTCACAAAATTCAGTATGCATCAGTAAGATTAAATTAGTTTTAAAATAAATATCTATCCAGGGATAATTAACACTAGATATAAAATCATTCAATAACCATTTCCTAATATTCAGCAGAAGATTATTATGAGATTTGTGACGTCTTTTTGACCATAAATCATTTCACCAACGATAATTACAGCGCTTTAGTAAATTCTATACTATATTCAATGAATTGACAATTACTCGGAAGATCTTTTTTCCCATGACCGCTCCCAACGGGGAGCATGTGGTCTCCTAATGGAGGTATCTCAACAGAATTTTTATGTGAGAACTGTTTGTTACTCAACCTTTCTTCATCGAAGATAGTAGGGATAAAAGGATAGGGCTGGGACAGGATTTTTTACGATCAAATTTTATGTTTTATACATT
This sequence comes from Himalopsyche phryganea, assembly GCA_022494535.1. Lineage (NCBI taxonomy): Eukaryota > Metazoa > Arthropoda > Insecta > Trichoptera > Rhyacophilidae > Himalopsyche > Himalopsyche phryganea. The sequence goes on from JAGVSL010000062.1 coordinate 2,569,798, forward strand.
GTTTAGTTATTTATGTATAATCTTATAAATAAAGCGCTGTTTTGTAGATAATATTTAACACTCGCTGAGCTTATTGGCGGGGTGAATATCTGGGGAGACCACAAAATAAACTTTAATCCACACTCGTTCAAATATGAAAAACAAATGATTTGATAGAGTATGAGGCAGAATCCATTTGCTCTATTCCGCTTAATGACCGGTCACCCTGGGGATTGTTTTCCACAATAAATAAAAATTTAGACCTCAATAGAAATACCCTATTAATGACTGTTATAACTCAATTTATTCGAGTCTGCTAAAAATATAACAGTTTCCTCTTGAATAATCTAATAATATACTAATTTATTGAACAAATTGAAGTTTACTCGGTAGAATTCCATTTTAATATGGTAAGAACTAAAAATACTGTTTTATAACATATGCTGCATATTTACTTATATACTATGTGTTGGTAAAAATCGTTTCAGTGTCTGGCGAGAATTATTAGATTGCTAGATATCTTGTCGAAATAAAATATTGAGATAAAGTATAATTAAAACACATCTATATTTCGCATGATATCACATCAGGGCCTACTTCGCCTACTTAATATGAATGTTTAAACTGATATTAAAATGCTTACAACCTAAGAAAAACTGGGTTTTAGGTTTACGTAAATTTAATAATATGCACCATAAATTTAGTTTCATTATATCAGATAATAAATATTTGACATGTGATTAAGTTATGCTAAATAAGCAGAAGAAAGTGTCTGAGAAATAATTAAAAGATTTCTGGGGTGAACCAAAAGTAGTAAACGCTCTATGCTGATGAAATAAACAAGGGGATCTCAACATGACAATGAATGATTGCCATATAAAAGGATTTTGATATCAAAAATTATAGCCCATATGTTGGTATTTTTCAACTGTTCCGTTATAGGGTTGGGTGTTAATAGTCATATGTAATGAAACATAACAATATTTAGAATAGTATAATTGTATAATCTTATAATAATTTACTAGGATTTGAATTCACTTCTTTGAAAACAAATGTATACAAAACAGAATTGCAAAATAGGTCTCTATCACAAGCATAATTTTGTATTATTATTATACACTTTGAAAAGGTTCTAACTGACATTTTGGCCTAAAATGACCTTTTGATTGGAAAATGTTGTATTAGCCACATTCTACCATATACGTTGATTTCAGAGTCATATATTGTTCAATGAGGGAGTAAGTAGTATTCTGGTGTTCTACCCACACATTTTTTTCATACATTTGTTTTATACGGTTCTATGAATCGATATATCTGCTTATTATCATCTCACAGAAAAGACATAGAAATCACAGTTTTTTTGAAAAGGTTATCACGTCATATCAAACATTCTTACGTGTGTGTTTTACCCTTTACTTATATTGTTCTATCGATGTGGTCATTGACGAAAATTAACTAAGTTTCCTTCAAACATTCAAAGTATATATATATATATATATGTATTATTTTTCTGTTGTATTATAATATTATTGTTAGCTTAGGGTTCAGAAAGTTATGATTATATATATTATTAATAAATATCTCAAAAATCAGAACACTTTGTCTAATAAAATTGAAATACCCGATATAACCTTTTCAAACAAACCATTGTCAATTCTAATGAAAGCTTAAGATACTCATTATTTTATAATATAAAGGCTTTAGTTAAAATAAATTATATGAAAAACAAGTAATATATTTATATATATAAATATATGCCAAGTCACTAATTAAAAATAAATTTTTTTCTTCAAAATACAAAATATAATTAATCAAAACTTCAAACGCTCGTATCTCAAAACATGGTCAAGTGCAGTTAGAACCTTTTCAAATTAAAGTAACGAATAGTCAAAATCGGAAAGAGGAATACATCTTTTTTTCAATCGACAACACAGTGGTTTTATCTAACGGCAGTAGCTTATTGAAAATCATGCCAAAAATAATATAGCATGAACTCTAAAGCTTCAAATGTTCTATTGGGGAAAATTCAACTTGACATAAATTTTGGTTTTTTTGGGAACTGTAATTATTTTTCAAAACTAAAATTATATACCTATTACAAAAGACATCCTGTCAAACTTCTGTAAAGTATATAATTTATTTTACCTTCGAAATGTCAAACAAAAGATCAGAATATTGTCATTCATTCAATTTTCTTATAATGGAAAATATAATAAGTTTTGTTGAAGTCAATCTGTGAGAAGAATACGTGAACGAAACCATTTTCCGATGTCTCAAATCAAATGGAAAAATAAGCTGGAGTTGAAAAATACTTTGATATTTTATGAGCAGGGATGTATTAGGAAAACTAAAACCTTTCATTTATTATTATTAATTAATGTATGATTAACAGTGTATTCTTAGAATAAATACTGTGCAGAAATCATTAAACAAAAATATTTCAAAAAATAAATCCTATAGCCACGTTCAACTTGCTTGCAATTAGAAATAAAAAAATTGTAAAACAGAAAGTCTGTGAAGATCGTATGACTGCAATGTACGGACAAATGAAGCAATAGTGCCGTACTCAAGGACTTAGTTATAAGTCTCTGATATTAATATATGTATTTATTATTTATAAAGAGGATTTTTCGTTGCTATTATTTGCATAAATTGATTCTTATTAAGAAAACTAATAATATGTAGAAAATTGAATATGTATTGTGAGATTGACTAATCGATAAAAAAATTCAATACTCTAATTATTGAAAAGCCATTGGCACAGGGCGTAGTGGCTTAGATAACGATGTGTATTGGGCTATGAGATTGATTGATTGATCATTTACAAAGAAGAATTCTGGCATAGTACATCAAAATATTTTGACATCCAATCCTACTGGAAGCTTTTTTTATTATTCAAGAATTTTTATATATGGATCTATAAAAATTAAATAAGAAGACATACACAAGAATACATCGCCTTTCTTGGTTTTAATAATAAAATAATATGTTAAAAATACAAAAAAATTATATATATTTATTTATATTTCGACTCTGTTTATTATGGAGATGAGTAAAATTGGAAAAGTGTCGAAGCAAAATCGGACGCATCCAAGAAACAACAGAAAAGATTCACCCCTGTAAACTCAGACTAACAAAAATATTACCTAGCTCAAAATCCTTAAATTAATTTTTAATATATATATTACATGAAAATACTTCAAGCTTTTTTTTGATGGAATGTTCTACGAAAAGAAAAGTTGGTTGCAATTTGAAAAGAATATTAACGAAAGTTTATTTTTTATTATGAATATATCTTTGCTTTTTTTTCAATTTCTACCGCATTAATTATTTCGGAATGTACTTCTCTATTTATATCAAATAAAATATTTTATTAATAAACAAAGTTTTAATTTTTGAAAACGTTGATTTGGGACTAGTTGTTATACAAAGAAAAATACATTTTCAGTGTATAAACAGGAAAAGAGGGCGGTGTCTCTTTTGAAAAGTCAGCAAATCATATCAAAGTTGTCTTTTGTGTTATTATTCCTTTGTCTTTACTGATATCTTCTTCTACTTCTGTTTGCCAATCAAACTTCATCTGAATATATTTATGAGCTTGTGGGAGCTTTGATTTGGAAGGCATCATTTAATAACCATATATATTAGAAAGCCTTATGTAAGCTATATAAATAAAATTATTCAATAGTAAACATTTTTTTTTTGTTTGTATATATTTAGTCCAACTGAAATCGACATGACTACGTCTTATGGACCAACATACCTAGCTATGCAATTTTATAACGCGTTGAAAATATATTGTACCAATATAAATTTTACATTTATTGTGATTATCGTGCAACTTATTATCGCTATTTTCACACACCGCTTATTAACTCATTTCCCTGTAGGCATTACTTTCAATTTATCAGAAATCAACAATTATGTAATCAGAAATATTATTATGAAATTTTCAAATGACCACTCATTATCTGTTATTTTTTAATTACAATATTAATAAAGGATTTTAAATTATATAATTTAATCAACGGTAATATTTTAATATCATGTTATAGCAAGATTTTTTTCATAATAAATTATCGTTATCAATGGAACGACTACAATGGTTCTAACACATTAGGCTTCCGTGCCATAGTCTGGGGTTTGATTCCTTACGTGGATACTATTGAAATATAAATTGACATTTAATCGATGTATAAAATTGCATCTGGAAGGAATCATTACGTTTTTCATATAAAATAATGCCTTTCGCCTGGAATTGACAGTTAACACCTTAAAAGTGGATGTATTACTGTAATGTGTTAAAACTTTAGACTTTCAATTCACTGAAAATGTGACGAAGACGATTGGTTTGAAAATTAACTCTAATGACTCTAATGCAGCGTTTCTCAACCGGGATCCACGTTCCACAGCATGTTCCATGGGTCCAAAGAATAAATATCTGTTTTGGGGAGTCAAAGAAGGCTTTTGGGAGGACACGGTCACTCGAAATAAAATGATCTAAAATTTGTATTTAAATTAAATATAATAGAAGATGAATTGTATTTCATAATACGTTTTTCACGCATTCTCTTTTCGGATATTTGGCATTGAACACGTAATAAAGTGAGTCATGCGACGATAGGGGGCTACAGGGGGGAAAAGATTGAGAAACTACGGTTTAATTAGACCAGAACGCCAGGATCTCGCATACGCTCGTAAAATTTGCAGAGAGTATCGCAGTTATTTGGTAAAAATCAAATTCCATTACTGTTGGTAATTTATGAAAAAGAAAACTTATCACCAGCTCAGTCTTATTATGGTTAAATTGTATTCATACCACTAGAATGTGTTCAATTTTATATACCTAATTGAAATTGTACACCACTGATTATTTAAAATTAAGGCAATTACCAAATTAATTATTATTTCATTTTTAACCTACCACTTCCTGGACTACATAATTTCCAACTTAAATTAGGGAAACCCGATGTGAAATTTGTAAACATAATATTATATCACTATGAGGAATAAATATTCTAAATTAGTTAAACACCGTTTTGCTTTATACCATTGCATTAATATTTTGTTTCGTTACGTGCGATAATTTCAACGAAACAATATACGCAACAAATCAATTTAAGTTTATTTTTTTGATGGAAACATATTCGTGCATATATTTATTCTTTGGGAATAAATACAATTTGAAAGAAAATGTGGTTCATCAGATATGATCGGGAATATAATTTTTTCAACAGAAACTACGAAGTCTTATGAAGTCAGTTATGTTTATAAATTAAATCCTGACAAAGGCTTTTATAACCACACTTCAGTATATTTACACTATGAATTTGACTATAAGCAGAGATCAATAACCTCAAATACTAAACACTTCAAAGTGAGAATGAATATTTTACATTATTCCCCATCACTATTCTATTATATTATCACATTTATTGTGTAATTAATAATAATTAGCATAATATATTATGTTTTATCTAATAATCGTCATTTATAATTAAGCATGCAATACGATCCGTCTGTTAAAACAGAAAACTCGATTTGAATACGTTTTTATTTATCAATTTAAAAGAATAGTGAATTTCGTTTATGTTTGAAAAGTCACAATTTGAGGAACCAAGAATCGTATTTTACTGAAGAGCGTCTTGTCAATGGCGCTCTTTCCCTGCACTCGAAGGACAACGTATACTTTCGAGATATAAATGGTTCGACCATATTCTATGATATTCAATGGAATATAGTATGAGAAATGAATATACTACTGATATCACAATCTACAGGGACAAAAATGTGTTTTTCTTAAAAAAGACAGATTTGTACCTTATTACTAATATTTAGATGGTTTGAATATTCGCGATAATTCCGTAAAAATATTTGACAACAAACTGGGTACTGTATACTTTGAATCGAATCATAATAAAGATGGAGGTATTTATCATTCTTTAAATTTTCAAGGAAGATTTTTCTTACATTTTCTACGGGAATGCATACGATTTAATATTCTTAGTACCTACTCACACAATTCCAGACATATAAGGAATGATCTCGACTATCTTTCAGAATTCGAAAATATTTATTGAAAGACAACATGTTTACTTGATAAATCATCACAATTAATACACAAAAACGAAAAGTAATGTTAATGAATTATAAAAGCGTTATTTTATTTGTATTATTTATACAACATTCTCTGTTTTTACAATTTGTCTACTTACAATTTAAAAACGAGCAATAAAATTAAAACAGATTTCAATTCCATATTGGCAAATAAGTGCTGCAAATTTAACAGTATGATTTTGACTACAATTTTATTTTTCTAATAGTTATGGGTATTTTACAATTAAAGATGAAAAAAATCGCCAATACTTTTATCATAAATGATTATTATCATGTTATTACTTCAGTACCTACGTCACTGATTCGTTAATAATTTACATAGCACTTTTGTAATTTTCAATACTCGAATGGAAAATCGTCCTACAAATTCTAGTACTAATTAGGTATTCTCAATAACTGTTATTGGTTTAAATGGTGGAAAATTAACTTCCATAATATAATATGTGTACACACTTACTTTAAATATTTAAGTTAGTGAAGACCTAATGGATTTATATTTTGCAATAATTGTAGCCACAATATGTCAGCCATAAATAAACTAAAAGCGGAATTGAAATATCTAAAAAACAAATATGACAAAAGGGAATTTTTGATTCGCTTAACGAATTATTACTATAGCACAGAAACGAGTCTACTCTTGGCATATAAGAATATAGAAAATTGGGAAACCATAATAAGTATCTTTAATAGAGCCTAATCGATTCACAATTTGGCAGAAGGAGTGATTTGGTAATCGAAAAGAGATGGGTAAAGTAAAGTTATCGGAACGATCTTTTGTCAATCTCTCTTCTATTATGTTTGAATCTCGATTCCATTTGATTGGGGTGGATTATTCTAAACATTCTCAATATTTCATCGACATACAAAAATGTTGTACTTTTAGTAACCAAAAATTGAAATCATTAGTAAATTTCAAAAATCCTTTTTATAATCTTGTACTTTATACTGTTATATACTGTAAAATTTAAAAAAAAAATACAGAAGTATTTAAATTAATTGAATAAATTCTAAAAAAATCATATATTTTTATTTAAAGCTAAACAGACATATATACATAGTAAAAAAAACCGTAATGTAAAGATATATTTGAACAAGTAAAATTAAAACCCTTATAATTATTTTAGCTATGTTTTCAATTAATTTTTTTGAAAGTGTATATAAAAGGCATTATTTTATCTAATCACATGAAATGTGAAAAAGTTAGCAATCTCTATATTATTACGAAGAGAATTAATATTGTTCAGTTTTTTTAATACTATTCACTAGATATTTTGATATATTAAATATTGGCTATAATATAAATCACATGCCGTGTTTGTTTTCTCATATTCTAGGACTCTCAAAATAGTATAAAATGATTTATTAAGTTGAACGATACATCCAAAAACAATGAATGCGCATAAAGCTAAGCCAACAATTTAAAAAATGCAAAACATTATAATTTTAGAACCAGTGAAGCTGGGTTAAAGAAGTGTCTTGTAGGACTTAATATATCCCAATCCCTCGGGGGCTGGCACAAAGGTTTCGAAGCATGAGGGACGGGTTTTAGTTTAGCGTTTCACTTAATAGTGAAGTATAAAAAATATATTTTTCGTCAGAAAATGATATTGATATAATATTAAAAAGCACGATATCAAGTTTTTTTTTCCAATTTAAAAGATATTATTTGTTTAATTATCTATATCGAGATTATTTCTATGCTGTGATCTTTAGTCGTACCATTCGCCTCGAGTAAAAACCTTGGACTCAATAATAAACCACAACTTAAAGGAGATTGTAACAACGCATGAAAAAGAATTTAGATTTATTTAGCTTTTGTAATAATAAAATTGTCATGATATTTTATTTCTTCTTTAAAGCAATACTCGGAAAATATTGTTTAATGCATTCAAAAATCAATAACTTTTGTCGGTATATATCAGAAAATTCTAGAAAATACAGAAAAATATACTTATAGAAATAACTAGTAAGAGAAAATTACCTGTTTTGGACTATAAAGTTAATTTTCACTATGTATTTCAAGGTTTGTATTTAAGTTTGGTGATATCGTTTTTATTATGTTATTGAATATAAAAAAGAAAACAAAACTCTATATTAAAATATTTTTTTATAATTCAAATTACCAATATTTGAAACATCTTTATTTATTTTTATACTGGACATATATGTATTGACAGAAAGAACAGTAACTTCTTAGAATTTTAGTTATGTGAGTAGGATTAAGATAAAATCTTTAAGAAAATCAAGATAATTTTTCCACGAAGGTGGATTAACATGTTTTAAAAAGAAATATTTAGTTGCCTACGAACAAAGCAAAATATGGGTATAAATATTTTTATCCTTTTACCCAAACGCTGTTGGGTTAATCAAACAATAAATTTTCTGTGATCTATAAAACCCTGAATATTTTCATAAGCCTCCATAGACCCCTCAGAAAATCTAGAGTTTCCAACTGACGAAGCTTACATGAAATGTTGATAAAGTAGGCGTGTTTCGTGGCCTAAGAGAATTTTTATTACTCGGCTGTACATTTAGGTATTATCTCGTTATTTGGGGGGTCGTTTACACACACAATGTTCAAGCTTGTGTAAGAACCGGTTCAGTGGCAGACTATTAAATGATCAAAATCACAAACTAAAGTGTCTGTTTTCGGATGAGTGGTAGTAAAAAAAAACTGTTTAAACACCTTCGCATGTCAGATAAATTCCATTCCGATGTGTTCACATTTATTGTAATAACCAGTTAGCTGGCTAATAAAAACATGGATATTGCTTCAATTGAAAGTACAATACGATGCCAAAAATAAACACAAAAACGACGTTTACTACTTACATTGAATTGTAAATATATCGGTTAATAATTTTTGGACGTCTCATATATAATATTGCTTTATCTTATACATCGTGTATGCTTGTGATCTGAATCTATTCTTAGTCTTTGTTAACTTTTTGATGTAATGCAATAAATGCATCACTTTCAAGGAGAAGTTTCTTACAATATCACAGTTCATAATTATTTATTCGTTTAGTTGGTTTTTATTTGAAATTTACGTAGTGGCCAACAACTATTCTACTTGACTCTTAAAACTCAATAAACATAGAATAAAAATTATCGTAAGAGGACAATGCTTCCCCTATAATATTTTTTAACAAGGGTACGTCATTGGTTGTACACCTACCAAGGGCATTAAATAATGATTCCAACACAAAGGGGCAACATATTTGCGCGGCCTATTCATAAAGCAAAAAGAAAAAAAAAGCAATCAGTCCAGATTGGCAGAGAAACCTGGGGTGACAGTAGAAGCTTTTGATGGTACTTTTGCGCATGTTAAATTGTATTTATGTGACATTGTAATATCGCGTGTAATGCTTATTACATGGCCTTTATCAAACTACCCTCATGTGTGATATACACTCTTCTATTGATTTGTTAACTGTTTAAGAGTTCATAAAAAAAAAAAAAAATTTGAGCTCGATTAAGATTCTTAAATAACCACTAAAGATCGTATTCGGAAAAGGTGTATCCACGGTAAATTATAATGGCGTCCTTGGTGCAGTTGGTAACGTCACTGGCTACGGTTACGGATGTCTTCTCGGGTTCAGTTCCCGGTGCGGTCAGGTTCATAATTTATTTCTTTTAATCGATTTATGGATATCTCTTCGTAATCATGAATGTTTATGATGTCTAAAACTCCCTCCCACCCATCCGATCTTCAAAAACGGGGCTTAGCGAGAGCGATTAGCTAACCATTAGTCCTATCGTAGCGCTATCATTCTATCCCTACTCTCCTCGAATAAAGAGAGGTTGAGCAACTGAGTAACAAGCAGTTCTCATAGAAAACTTATGTTGAGATACCTCCATTAGGAGGTCACGCTGGGAGCGGACATGGTAAAAAAAATACAATGAAAGAACTGTTGAGATTTTGTACATTTCCATGTATTGTGTCACTAACGAACCGGGTTTCGAGTTTCGGCATCTTCAGGCATTCGAGCACACGAGTGAACGAACTAACTTAAATCTCAACAATTCAAATTCGAAATTGAAATACCATCAAACACCCTCAGTCGATGTCTTAAATTACTTAAATTATAAAATGAAATAATTAGATTATTTAAGTCGGTATCGACTAATTATTTAATATTGTATCAAATTGCCAAAAAGCCAAATTTTCAATTTAAAATCGTTTGATATCAACCCAAGGGGAATGTTTCAAAAAATAAGAAAGGAATAATGAGCATGAACACCGCCATACATCCTTATGCCTTACAAAATGCTAGAATTTTTAACCTAAAATTTACTGAATAGATTATATTTTTAAAATCAAATTTTTCAAAGCAAATATTATTTATTATATATAAACGAAAGAAATAAACGCAATCTTAATATTGTATAGCCGCAGCACATTTGAAGTCATGTTTATTCGAAGATATGTCTGGGATTTCACGATTTCCAGGTAACTTGGTTGCAATATAAATTTGATCAATTCTTGAATGGGATGTTCTCAGATGAAGTGCCTGTTTTTGCAGGAACGGACTCGCACAAGAAGGAATCATAAAATGTAAATTATTATTCAGTTGGCAAAATTCAGTCAGTTTGTAATTACTATGAATGTATAATGATGAACGATGTGTTTATTTGAGAAAACAAAGTCGCTTTATAGAAGCAAAAAAGGAGTCTTTCAAATAAATAACATTATTATATTGTCACACATATGGTAAAATATTTTCTATATTATTTCCTGCGTTATATTGCTAATTAGAGATTTTTTAAATAATGTGATGTATCATTTCAATTTAATGTTTTATAGTTTATTGCGATCGAATTTGAATAGGAATGATAAAAAACTTTTGTTATCGATTAAGCAATAAATGGAAATATTAATTATAATACAATCATCATTGTATGAAACTGGTCGTCCTAGGATTTGAGTCCGTGATATCCGTAAAGGAAGCCAACGACGTTGTCGATTGCACCACGGACACGGATATGATTTTTACGTAAGCTTAAACACCAAAGTAAAAGTTCGATTAATTGTATGTAATATATAATAATATAATCTCTTAATTTGTGTAATTTAACAAAATAAAAATAGTGATTATTTCAATACTACTTAAAATTTAAATGATTTAATACATTTTATTCGAATACGTTCCACTCTTTAGCGAAATGTATTGAAAATGTTATGGAGGGAATTGCTCCTCACTCCCCTTTACGACTTCCGTACTTTTGCTTCAAAATAACTTCAATTCACCACTCGCCCACCGAGCAACCTGCCGTTAGACGCAATAAACATTTTAATAAAAACGTATCAATACATTTACCGGGAACGTCGATCCATAAAAAAGGATGTACATAGTCACAAATCAAAAACTTTTACTACTTATGACAAAACAGAGTATTTTCAAAGAAATTACATTTTGAATCTTGATGAATAAAAATACAAATTGAGAGTTACCGACTTTGTATTTTAAAGTTGTCAAAATATTAGTGATAACATAATGTAACCTTAAAAAACAGACATTATGACTTTGTGTTCCTTATTTTATAAGAAATAAGAATGTATCTGCTGCCAAATCGGACAAAGACGGAATAAAATTAATTACTTTATTATATAACCGATAAATAATCAAAATATTAAATACTTTGGACAGTTTGACAAAAATATTGTGTCTGTATATAAGAAAGAAATGATTGTTTTGTCTGTGCACTGTCAAAACAATGGAACATGGCATCGTTGATGATCCTAAGAAAAAATTGAGCATTGTAGATGGTGTCGTAGATACCATGCACCATTTCGAACATTCTGGATGCACTTTTCGTACAGATTGCTTGACACATTCAATCCAAGACATAAATGACTGTCATAATTTTATGTGATAAATATCACATGTTATTAGTACTATTATTTGATGTCCTAATATATTATTTCCTATGCAATTGTGTGATTGTTTTGAGAGGCTTTTTAAAATGGCTTACAATTAAATGCACTTTTTTTAGATGATATTCACTTTCGTAAAGATAGTTTTTACTTATAACAAATACATTCCACAAAAAACTAATTATTTCACTAAAAATAAAGTGATGCCACATAATAAAATATATTTAAACATTGAAGAAATATGTTGCATTTACGAAAAAATATCATCACATAGACAAAATAGTTTTCACTCAATATAAATACTCACACTTTGAAATCGATAGTTTCACAACGCTGTAATGAAATGTCACTTATTCTTTACTACTTGCAACATAGGATTCTCCACCATAGACTAGTTTACTTGTCGCAACTCTATATTAGGCCGCCTGTATTGTCTTTGCTCCACGCATTAGAATTTATTCACTAGTATATTATAGGAGTGGTATTTATGAAGAAGCAGAGTTCTAAGTGGACATGCATTATGTTTATATAATTTATTCCAATGTCCACAACATACAAAATTAAAATAATCCGTTTCAAAGTCAAGCTATCAAAATTAGTCTGTGGTACTTTGTTAAAAGAATCCGTTTCGAAGTGAAAACTATTAAAATCAAAGTTTAAGTGTACTAAGTTAATACTATTTTATACGAAGTGAATACTACCTAACACAAAGTGCAATTATTTATAACCTTTTAAAATGTGCACCCGATGTAATATGTAATTTTTATTCGTTTGTGACATTCTTCTAGTCACATTAAATACTAACAATTCTTTATAAATACCAATATTGAATTCTTAGACTTTCGTGGAAATATACTGCACCTAATTTAAAGTGAAAATTTATATTAATTATTTACTTATTTGTAAATTTAAAAAATTAAAATGCATGGCATTACAGCTGACGTCAATGCGCCATGCATTTACACAATAATAACAACAGTACAATAATAATAATGAAAACAATAAAAAAAATAATGAAAACAAAGACATTTTAAAATTATAAAATACGAAGAGAATACGACATTATTAATTTACAAGGAAAAAATATTTGGCGAGCAATACTCAGAGTTTAGTGCTAAAAATATCCAACTCTCTAGGTAATGCATTGATTGCATACTCTTGCAACTAGTGACTCAAATGACCGAAGCGAAGAACAAGTTTTAAGAATAAAAATTGCTTGGTTATGGTTTTCGAGTATGTCGTCATGAGAATTTCAGGATTATAAACTCGTCCCCGAAGAAGAAGAGGTAAATTCTTTAGAATCGAAAACGTTCTTCGTGCTTCAAGAGAGTGAAAAGATAGCATTACTAAAAGAAATTTGGTTTGGGTAGTATTCTTTTAGGGAATTGCTAAAGGGAAAACATTTAATTTTTTTGAAATAGAAATATCGTAAAAATTTCTTATGAATTCGCTCCAATTTCAACTTGTAGGAATTTTCATATGGACTCCAGATAATAGATTCATATTCAAGCGTACTGAGAACCAAAGAAATGTATAGAGTGCGAAATAACTAACTATAAACCCAAGAATTTTGATAGCACGCATTGCAATGGAATATTTTCTTTTTATGATAAAATCATATGGTTAATTGGTAAACAATGTGTATTTTTTTATGTACGATGCTTAGTATTCAAAGCCACAAGGTATTCATAAATGACCACCACTAGCTTCACACCTACAGTTTCAGATTGCTCACCATTGAATAGTTGACACATAAACAAATACATAAATATATTTTTTAATTTGGTGAAAATCAATTTAATATCTAACACTGACAATGAGTAGAGTCAAATTTTTACAGTGTGGAAATAATTATGTAGTTTTTTTCTTTTTTTAAAATACCAATATATTTATATTCAAATTGTTTTCTTCGGCTTCTTAAAGAATTAGCTACAAAAGCTTGACATTAAAATAATTTGTATTGAGACAGTATCCACCAAAAACTATACACGTACACAAAATTAGCGATATTATCAATTGATCAGGTATTAAATAATGTTTAAAAATCAACAGTTTATAATATCAATGCAATCATCTTCTATTAGGTGTGTGGCCATAAATAATTATTTTCTTAAGCACAAATGGATGAAATTGTTCACTATGGTTGTGAAAGTGTTAAGAATGTAACTTGCTGTCGGGTGATCCATTGAGGCATGCGTCTTATTCCTTATGAACCTTCACGGACGGAAAAACAAAAGCGCAACACCGCATTCGGCAGCCATTGTGTCTATATATTCCAGCGCTTTTTTTATATAACCACACACTGTTGACATCTATTGTAATTATTATTATTGTACACGTAAGTCTGCACAATGGTATGTCAACATTTATCGAAATAAAAACAACATCATTCATTTTTTAAAGCCATGTCCATTCCCGTTGTGGAATATATAGCCTCCTGATGGGGGTATCTCAACAGAAGTTTTACTAAGCTTGTTACTCAATTGCTCAACTTCTCTTTTTCGAAGATAGTAGGGATAGAAGGATTGGGCTAGGACAGGACTAATGGTAAGCTGGTTGCGCTTCGTTTTTAGGATCGGACGGGTGGGAGGGAATAATTTAGACATCACAAACATCCATGCCTTCGAACAATAATCCATAAATCGATCGAAAAATCAATTTATGAAACTTACCTTACTGGGATTCGAGCTCGTGAGATCTTTAAGCAAAGCCAATGACATTGACTACTGCACCACGGACCCAACGACATTGTCCGTAGTCAAATTAGCAATATTTTCACTCGTTAAACTTTTACGAACAACCAAAGTAATTTTAATTGTTATAAAGTGCGCTTCCCCCGATCACAAGCTCTTGTTAATGTCGATAATGCAGACTCTGTCAATATATATCACCTCGACCAGCCGCTATACTCAATGTATGAATATATACTAAATTCTTGACTATGGGTGATGCAGCAGCTGGTTGGAGTGATATATATTGACAGTCTGTATTATCAACATTAACAAAAACTTGTGATCATGGGAGGAGCACTTTATAACTGTCAAAATTACTTTGGTTGGTCGTTAAACTTTAACAGGTTAAAATATTAAGTTACTAATCTAACAATGGATGATATTGTTAGGTTCGTGATGCAGTGGCAAATGTCGTTGGCATAGATTACAGATCTCACAGACTCGAATTCCAGAACAGACAGTTTCATAAATTGATTTGACTCTCAAAATTACTTTGGTTAATTTAGTCAATTATACAAGTTTTAAATTTTCCTCTCACACTACCAAAATTTAAATTAATATCATTCAAAATAAACAATGTATATTAAAATTTTAACTTTTATCAAAAACAGTTTATAAAACCTTAATCATCAAATTGACAAATTTATTTATAAATGAAAACGTGGCCTACAGCCAATTGACTTTTCATTCGCCAGAAAAAAAATCATTATGTTCAGAGTTTAATATATCAATCATAGTAAACGACTATATCTAAGGTAT